>CM060921.1:768777803-771277803 GCA_030737875.1 Allium sativum
AAGGTCATATGCAGGAAATTCGAGCCCCCGGGAGCAGGCTCGAGATTTCGAACCCCTTCAGGGGGTTCGAAATTTCGAACCCCTGGAGGGGCTCGAAATTTCGTCCCTCTTCAGGGGGTTCAAAATTGCGACCCCCCTGGGGGGCTCGAAATTTCGACCCCTCATCAAGGGATTCGAAATTTTACCCGCCGAGGGGTACGAAATTTCGAACCCCACCAGGGGTGCGAAATTTGAGGAGTGGAGAGAGGCGATCTCCTTGGTGCTGGAGTCTCGTCGTTTTAGTGCATCGAAGCTCCTAGGTACGAAGTGAAGGAATCCGCGGTTTTGCTGGTCCGAATTGATGGTCGATCGCCGTCGGGACTGTGGGGCCCCGGACCCCCGCCGGCGCTGCGCCCGGACCCGCTGGATGGCTCGCCTTCGGCTCGGATGACGACTTGACTAAGAGTCCATTGGGCTTGACAGGGGCCATCTGATAGAGGCTTTGTGTTTCAGTGTGTTTGCGACGCGACTTCGACCCAACTGCTTTGTGTTTTTTGACGCTTGAGCGCGTCGTTCACCAAATACCTAACGTGTGACTGCTTTGACAAAAAAGCATGTCAACATTTGCCCCCAAAAACATATCTTGCTTGGTCTAAGGAAGATGTGTTTTGCGAGGAGAAGTGAAATCCAGAAACCAGAGCTGGGAGAAGTCCAGAGCGAGCTTCTATATTCATAAGACGGAAGATCCACGACCACGCCGGGTTGTATTATCCAGAAAACCAAAGCTGATGAGCCAGAAACCCATGGTCTCGTCGGATCATATTAGTGGGAGATCACGATCGCTTGGGATCGCATTAATAGAAAGCCAGAACAACTAGAGTATTCGAGAGACTGGAGAATCCTGGTAACCTATATAGAAAAGGTATATACACAAATATATGTGAGCGGTCTTGCCGTGTTGCCGACAAGGCTTCCATAGGTCCTCTTACCCATTTGGTAGACTGCATTCAATGCGATCCCACGTTGGTGAGATAGCCTTGGCAAGTAGCATTCAAGGAAATCTCACATTGGTGAGATGACCTTGGCAAGTAGCGTTCAAGGAGATCTCGCCGGAGCGGGATGACCTTGGAAGGGAGCATTCAAGGAGATCTCGCCGGAGCGAGACGACCTTGGCAGGTAGCATTCAAGGAGATCTCGTCGAAGCAGGACGACTTTGGCAAGGAGCATTCAAGGAGATCTCGCCGGAGCGAGATGACCGTGGCAAAAAAGCATTCAAGGAGATCTCGCTGGAGCGGGACTGTAACAACCCGGAAAATCATAACCAATTTAAAAATTTTATTTTGAATAATTTGGTTAGAAATTGAGTCGGAATTTAAAATTTTCATTTTTAAATATAAATAAAGCCCTTGAAAATAGTGATTTTGTAAACGACCTCAGAATTCGACGAAACCACTTTGGTTGGATCCGAGATGTCAATTTATTGCTAAGTTTAAATTCCCATAATTTTTAGAATCAATGTGTGAGCGTGGCAAAGGAAAACGCATTTGGCGATTTCAGTTTGAATTGGATCGACCAGAAAATGGTAATTTTTCAAACGATCTCAGAATTAGACGAAATTAGTTTTGTTGAGACCGTATCGTCCCAACATAACCAGATATAATTTTTCTGTTACTTTTAGAATCAGTATGTGGCCCCGCAAATTAAAATGTACATTCAAATCAAATATTAAATGTTTTATACTAATTTGAAGAATAACAGACTGTAATTACGAAACATATTCCATTGTGTTCGGAATACGGGTATTTAGCTAGGGGCTACAGTAGTTGGGTTTGAATTGGAGTACGTATGGAGAAGAGGGTAATTTTGGAAATTAGAGAATTAAATAAATATAAAAATAAAGGGGGCCAATCATATTCATCGATTACTTCTCTCTCTCCCCGTAATCTCCAGGTTCGAACGGCGGAAAGCCCTCATCACCTTCTCTCCTCTCTAACTTCAAATCCACACAACGATAGCCAACGCCGCATGGAGGATTTTGAAGATCTCTGAACGAGCTTTAAATCCATACCTAATTCAACACCCATCGCTTCGTATACGTGAAGAACAGCCTCCCTGAAGTTGCCGACATTAGAGCTCCGCTGCGCCTCGATGCTGACGCCGATCTGGGTGAAACAACCGGCGTTGTGAAGCCCCTTCCAAGCACTTTCATGATGTACAACCTGATTCCGTCCTCGTGCTTCGATTGGAGCGAAAATCGAAAACCTAGATTTGAACATTCAAAGAAGGTAACGACTTTGAATTTCTGAAGAGGTTTTAACACTTTAAAACCGTCGCGAATTATGAATAACTTCTAAAAATCATATCTTTTTGCTATGTGGTCGAAATCCAGTGAAAGAAGAGACACCAGGACCGTGACGATGTCCTCTAAATTCTAGAAGAGACCGGAGATTTTTTAGAGCTAGCTACGATTTTTGGCAAAGCGAAAACCAATGTGAAAATTCTAAATTCAAATGCGAATGGAAATGCGATGTATAAGTTATATAAGCGAAGTATAAGTTATATACGCGTTGTATACCTCATGTACATGTGTTGTATAAGTTATACGAGCGATATATAAATTATACATGCATTGTATAAATCATATATGCGTTGGAATGGAAATAAAATATACTTATACATATATATACAAACTCCCAATTTTCAAAAAAAAAAATATATACACTCGCCTCGTCCACAAACCATGGACGATATTTATTGATTGTGATTGGCGTGAAATTTGGTGAATAATGCGAAAGGTTGATAGGATTGTTTGTGGTTTGAGATAGCTGGATTGTGGTTGAAAAATACCCGTTTGTGGTTGAAACAAAATTAGAATAGGTTGTGGAAAAGAAAAATATATTCGTCTGCGTATGAACTAGATTATTGAAATCCCCATTGTCAAAAACCGCAAGGTTTTAAGGTGGAGCGAGGAGCCGTACTCGGGACGGTGCCGGTTTTAACTACCCTGCCGTTATGTTGCCGAAATTTTCTGAAATATTCATGTGTTTGAATTTTATTCATGTATTGAAATATATTCATGTGTTGAAAATATATTCAGGTTCGCCTTAAGTTGTTTAGATAATAAAGATCACATTTTTATCATGCCTTTGAAGTTTATAGAATATTCATGATTGAGATAAATGGATTAAACAATAAAAATCACGTTTTTATTGTAAGGATAACTCACTAAAAATAACCAAGTGTTGAATAAAATATTTAAACGATAAAAATAACATTTTTATCACATATATGAGTCATTAAAAATAACCAAGTGTTGAATAAAATATTAGAACGATAAAAATCACATTTTTATCAAGTATATGAAGTTATAAAAATACACATATGTTAAATAAAATATCAGAACTATAAAAAAATCACATTTTTATCATGTAAAAGAAGTTAGAAATATTCGTATATGGAATAAAATACTAAAAGGATAAAAATCACATTTTTATCAAATTTATGAAGTGTTAAAAATATTCATGTGTGAAAGTAAACATTTCTTGGTTAAAAATATTCTTTTTAACACGTATATCAACTGAAAATGATTTAGAAAATCGATGAAGGAATTATATTTATTTATATATATATATAAATTAAATAAAACGAATCGAGCCCCTGCAGTTTGCGTTTTGAAATCATAACTTTAAACGTTATACCGAGAGATCCGACCGTCGGATTTTCTCAAAACTGGAACCATTGGGTCCAGTTTGAAAAGATCTTTCCAACGATATAGAATTTGTAAAGATCCAACGGTTAGAATTTCAGATATATGTAAATAAAATTTGAAGAAAAACAACGCCATAGCCGCCATATGGCCTGAAGCGTCGTTTAAATAAAATAGGCTATTTTTAAATAAATAAAAATAGCGAAAAATCGTTATAAAATATTATTAACAATATGGAATGGAAATAAATCGAATTTTCTCGGTTTATTGGATATTCTGATGGTTGAATGTGTTTGACATGAAATTTACATTAATCAACTGAATATGGATGTTAAATAACTAAACCATGAAACAAATTGATTTAAATTCTAATTAAATATACGTGAATTGTTTGAAAAGGTCGAGTTAAATCTCATTTCAAATAATTGGTCGACGATAAGAAGTTGATGATGAAGACGGTGGTTGAAGACCGGAGAGCTTCACATCGTTTGGATGATTACTGTTATCTTGATTGGGAGGCATCCCAAGACGATGGAAAAAGCGGTGATTGTCCAGACGTACTTGGAGATCGACCGAATATGCGAGGAATAAGATGCCTTCGGTTTCGTTCAGACCCAGAACGGACATGTAAATGGTTGTGTGTCTGACATTGTAGATTGACAACGTGGCATGCAGAGATGCAGCGATCAAGGCTTTTGTTGAAAAGCAGAGCCTTGTGGTTGATGATCAAAGCATAGCTTTGATATAGCTAGCTTTGTGTATAGCGTGAATTCGCGAGCCTCACACCTCATATGAACCAGAAAATGGAGAGGACCTCAGGGATGACATGTGTTTCTTTCTAGTTAGGAGTGGTGTTAGTGACTTACCAGCCCTGACATTTTACTTATGTGGATGATGGAATGAGGCGCCTCAGTTATTTGAGTTCTTAGCGGCTCTATTTACGCCCCATAGGGCGGGGAAACGCATGGTTCAGCCATAATAATCCACTCCATGTGGACCGGCCCTGACGATCCAAGGTGCAGTTGCGGCTGTCCCTGAGACATGGTAGGCTAGATTGTCTCGAAGCGGTAAAGACTATCTTTTGCCTTGGTTCATGATGGAAATCCAAACATCGAATACGACATGTGCTGTTTTGATTGTAAACCTATATTTGGCGACATAGTGGCATGGGACGCTCATGTCGTCTATGATTGATATTTTATGATTGAATTTGTTTTTGAAATATATAAACACTAGTAATAATATCAAATGATTTCGTTTTGTTCGTATAAAGCATATTTTGGCCATTATAAGGTAAAACTCTATCCTCCGGCTTGCGTTGCATTGTGTGATGAGACTTGAGTCTTATAATGGCTTCATTTTTCTAAAAAGCATTGCATTGTTTAAATAACTTACTTTATTCATGCACTAGAGATCACTGGAGTAAACCCTTTCCGCGTTAGTTTAACCAGTTAAGTAGATTTCTCATACCAGTCCCACGACTGACTCAACGTTTGTTTCACTTTGCAAACTCGAGTGCCCTTATTTCTACATGGGCAGCCTTGTATTCAGGTTTTAGCAGACTCATTCTGGATAGCTATGGAGCTGGAGCCGACTTTATCATCTCTATTTACTGTTTCAGTTATTATCATGTATATTATGTTTGATTCCGCTGCAGACATTTTATATTGAACTGAAACTGTATTTTATGCTAAGTATGATCCTATTATGTTGTGTAACTCTGATGATTATTATTTCTAGTGTAATTTGATGAACATTATCTGGTGTAATTCTATATTTATGTTCTGCTGTTATTTGTTTATGTGTTATATTCCAAAGATTATCCTTGCCACCGTCATACGGGGGTTTGGGTCGTCGTAGTTGCTCGACTTTGGCAGGGAGCATTCAAGGAGATCTCGCCGGAGCAAGACGACCTTGGCAGGGAGCATTCAAGGAGATCTCGCCGGAGCGAGATGACCTTGGAAAAGAGCATTCAAGGAGATCTCGCCAGTGCGAGATGACCTTGACAAGGAGCATTCAAGGAGATCTCGCCGGTGTGAGATGACCTTGGCAAGGAGCATTCAAGGAGATCCCGTCGGAGCGGGACGACCTTGGCAGAGAGCATTCAAGGAGATCTCGCCGGAGTAAGACGACCTTGGCAGGGAGCATTCAAGGAGATATCATCGGAGCGAGACGACCTTGGCAAGGAGCATTCAAGGAGATCTCGCCGGAGCGAGACGACCTTGGCAAGGGGCATTCAAGGAGATCTCGCCGGAGCGAGATGACTTTGCAAGTACGGTCAGGACGACCTTGTTGAAGTAAGACACGAGGCCAAGAAAAGTAAACTTTTAATTAATACCTAAAAGGAAGGATACATCTAGAGGACTAAGGTCCTTAAGTACAATGCCATGGGCTGAAGCCCAAATACTTGAGCCTAGAGAGCCAGAAGGAGAAAGTCATAAGTGAGGAGCGCATTATTTGAGAGCCATAGAGATCCATAATAAGACTAGAGGACCGAAAAGCCATAAGATACCGATACTAGGGAGGCTTGGGCCATAGGCAACAGATTCATTGAGAGACTTAGCTGATGACGATGTCGCGGCATGTGCTGGTCCCGGGCCTGTCCTGATTCCATTGAGGGGTCCGAACAAACTTTGCCAGCTCTCCATGCCTAACATGTTCTTCAATAGCATTCTTGAGATGGCGACAGTCATTTGTATTGTGACTATCGGTGTCGTGATATATGCAATATCGGTTGGGATTAGTGAGTTGTCGAGGGGGATCCCGAGTGGCGAAAGGCCTTTTGAAGGGAGCAATAGGGTTAACTTCTCGGTAGATTTCTTCGAGAGTGTGAGTAAGTTCCGTGAAAGTCGAGTACCTTGCCTGCCTATTCGCGTTGTTGCGATCATTCCTCACTGGTGGTTGCGAAGCAGAATCTTCGGCTTTTCCAGGATCGGGAGATTTCACATCCTTAGCAACATTAACCTCGATAACCTTCTTGCTATTGTTGGCCTTCGCATCTTCTTCTCGAAGGAACCTTTCGGCTTCGAAGTAGAAGTCGCTAAGGTCCCTTGGCGGATCCCGGTGCAATGAAGTCCTGAATATATATTTATTTAGAACACCAGATACTGCGGCCATCAAAACCATGGAAGGGTCAGAATGGTCGACAGAAGCGATCGCAGCATTGAACCGTTTCAAGAACTTTCGCAGGGTTTCGCCGGACTTCTGCTTAATGTTATTGAGAGTCATGATGCTTTTTGGGTGAGCTATGTTGACTCTAAACTGTTCCACGAATCGGGTAATCAAAGCGTTCCAAGAAGTAATGGAGTCCGGCTCCAACTGCCTGTACCACGTTGCGGCTATGTCTGTTAAGAAGAGCGAGAAGCACTTGGCCATGATATTTTCCGAAGCTGAGATAATTTCCATGTGTCGAATGTATCTCGTGAGGTGAGAGGTGGGGTCGTTGCGACCGTCATAAGCATCCAAGTCTGGTAGCTTGAAGTCAGGTGGGTTCCGAGAGTTCCTGATATCCAAAGAGAGCGGGCTGCGAGTCACACAGTCCATGTCCATAAAAGAAGTGCCGCCTCGAGTGAACCGACGGAGGACATCCACAATCTCGGACCCGTTTCCAAAAGCGAGCAACTGATTTAAATTATCCAAGGTGGCACTAGTGCCCCCAGTGTTCGAGTTCATGTTGGGAATCGGTTGGTTGAGGATAAAGTCTAGCTGGATTCCAACTTGAGGTGCAACATTAGGCGCAATCCTGGTTCCCAGAACCGTGGGAGCGCTACCATCCAAAGCTGCACGCACCGGGGCTTGAGTGACGTTACCAACAACGGGGACTGCGACTAGTCTGATCAGAGTGTCATGGGCTGGAGCGGCGTCGAGGTTTGGGGTGCCCCCGCTTGTGGCAGGACCGGCACCGTTGGAAGGATCGACATCGAGGTTTGGGATGCCCCCGCGTGTAGCGGGACCGGCACCGTTCTGAGGAGCGGCGTCAGCCTGTTGGTTGTTAATCGGGGTTGCCCCCGCGTCTTGAGTCGTGGGTGGAGGAACATTGGTGCTAGTTCCAATAATGTCAGCCTGGGCAGTTGGCCTTGAAGCGCTCCTTATTCTATCTTCAATGCGAGAAAGGAAGGTATTGAAGGCGTCTTCCTGTCGCTCGAGTCGAGCGTCCAAATCAGTAGCGAGATTCTTAATCATTCCATTGACGTCTTCTCGAGTGACATAGTTCGATGGAACTTCATTCGAAGAAAGTTCATGACTTACTTCATCTTCAGCATGAGCTTCAGTGATAGCTGGGAGCTTCTTGCGCTTAACCATGATGTAAAACGAGTAAAGTTGAAGTCGAAGACGAGGTTTGAAGACAAGTTCGAGTAGTTAATCTGATGCAGAGGTCGAAGTTGTGCGTCCCTTGCATGGCGCGCCAAAATGTTGGCGATCAAAATTGCCGCACGCCAACACCCAATGTGTGTGTGTGTGAACAATTATCAGAATAAGCAGTAAATAATGTAAATGCGAGGAGACACAGCTTTTATAGTGGTTTGGCACTAAGGCCTACGTCCACTTTATAATTCTCATTCATCATTTCTTTGATCGATTACAAGAGATGTTACAATATTTCTTTACAAAGTTGTATGTATGGTGAACTTTGACTAAGTTGTCCTTCTTCTTCCTTGGAGTGAATTGACTTGGCCAACTATATGCAAGGTCGGCTTTAGTGTCCAATAGGTCTAGAGGCGGTGTAGCAAGGCTTGCTAGTATTCAAGTGTTGAAGGATAACATGCATGTCATGTTTTAGATCTTTATCCCATGGCCATGGTGGAGGTGTTGGAAGCCATTAATTAGATTTTGGTGCTCTTAAGGTCCAAAAATTCCAAGGGAGAAGGATCCAAATGAAGGCCAAAGCTTAGGGTATTTATAGGAAGGAGGTTAGGTGGGAGTAGGTGAGCAGCGGGACCCACAAGAGCTATTTTTGCACCCAAACAAGGTCATACGCAGGAAATTCGAGCCCCCAGGCGCGGGCTCGAGATTTCGCACCCCTTCAGGGAGTTCGAAATTTCGAACCCCCTGGAGGGGCTCGAAATTTCGACCCTCTTTAGGGGGTTCGAAATTGCGACCCCCCTGGGGGGCTCGAAATTTCGACCCCTCATGTGATGGCCTCGAATTTCGCTCGATCCGAATCAATCGCTAAACCGATCTAGACCGTTCGAAACCCCTGATCGTTTTGAGAACAGGACAAATCAGAACACAAACAGAAGAACATTTCATTGTTATTACAACAATTCCATCAGATACAAGAATATACAGAGTATAATTGAATAAATTACATTCGATAAATATCAGAGGTTACAATAAATTACATAGCAGCGGAAAATAATACAAAGCACAACTGAAGGTGATATACGGATACAGAGCTTTCCGGATATCATTCCAGCTGTAAACCAGGATCCTGTGAATATAAATCTGCAAAACCAAAACTAATAGCTGCCCGTGCGGAAAATATGGGCACCCAGAGTTTAGGTTAAAACAATAAACTCCAGGTCAGTCATGTGACTGGTGTGAGAACTAAAACAGTTATTTAAACTTTACTTTAAAAGAGAGTAATTCAAGGGACCACGCCGTATAACATGGAACGGGTTTCCTCCCAAGAATACCAGTGCATAGAATAAACAACGCAATGCTTTTTCTAAAAATGAAACTGTTATAAGACCCAGGTCCCATCCCACAATGCAACGCAAGCCGGAGGATAGGGTTTTACCTTATAACAGCCAAACATGCTTGATACGTTTAAAACAAATCATTTGATACTATAATAACTGTATAGTGTCAAAACAATTTCAATCATAAATATAAATCATAGACGGCATGAGTGTCCCATCCCACTATGTCGCCATACTAGGCTCTACAAATAAAGCCGAAATACACGTATTGGAAATTGGATTTCCGTCATGAGTCGAGGCAAGGGACAAGCTCCTCTCCGCGTTCGAGACACTCTAGCAAATGACTTAGGGTTACGCACTCTGGGCAACCCCGGATCCTCCAAGGCCGGTCCTCACTTACGTTAGAGGATTAATTATGCCTGAACACACGTTTCCCGGTCCTTACAGACCTATAATCGAGGCGCCTCGCATTCTAACAACCACATAGGTGAAAAGTATATAAATGTCAGGGCTGGTAAGTCACTGACACCACCATAGCTTGAAAGAAACGTCATGCACTCCTTGTGTCCTTATCCCGTTTTTGACTCATACCGAGGTGTGAGGCTCGCGAATTCACGTTATACACAAAGCTGCCACGTAGGCGTGCTTTGATCATCAACCACAAGACTTTGCTTTTCAACAGAAGCCTTGATCATTGCATCTTAGCGTGCCACACAGGCAATTCATGCTATGTGACTGATGTCCATCGATATACAACCTCTGAGCTCGTACGTCTCAGAGAAGGGCGTTAAGCAAAAGAATAAATTCTTCGCCGCCAAACAGATGTATATTTAATAGAAATCAATCAACACAGAATAAAATCCAATGTCAGACACACAATCCCTTTCCAAGTCCGTTCTGGGTCTGAACGAAACCGGAGGCACTTTCCTCGCATATCCATCCATCTCCAAGTACGTCCGGACGACCACCAACTATTTCCATCCTCTTGGGTGTACAGCCCAATCAGGATCGTCGGTAATTATACAAACGATGTGAAGACTTCCGGTCTTCAACCACCGTCTTCATCTTCGACTTATCGTCGAATCGGTTATTCAGAATGGGTATAAACCCGGACTTTCTGAACAACCCGCGTATATTAAAAACAAATGTTACACAAACACAACATACGCCTCATTCCAATTCATTAGTCACTAACCGCAAATTAGCAAGAGAACAATTTCCCAAACATTAACCCCGAAGGCCGAAACCAACAACAGATCAATACCCAGGAAACCATTCTCCTTAGCCAACCTACAGCTAGTTTCTAAATTCCACATTCTTAGGGAAAGGTTCCCATTAATTTTATCCAAGATAAATTCTTTAAAATTTATCCTGTAATCTTCCTTTGGATGTCATTTAAAACCAAATTATGGTTTTTCCAACTAGTCGAGATTAGCGAACCGTAACGAAGTAATTATTTATTTTATTTCGCAATCCCAACCTATTCATCCCATGAAGCAAAACTGGTAATACTCCATATCTAACACCGTGGTGTTATTGGTAAAATTAATTACCATTTCACGTTCAAATCTAATTAAAGATTTAATTATCGCTTTGGAGCAAAACTGGTAATACTCCATTCCCGCTCATTTCTAAATTTGATAATTTAGATTACAAATTCACATTTCAATCTAATTGCAGATTCGTTAAAACTCCTTTTACTGGGTTAAAGAACTAGGTGTTATTTAAAACACAGTTCACGACAAACCCAAATCACATTCTATTTGTTATCGGGTTAAAGAACTAGTGTTATTTAAAACACTGTTCACGATAAACCCATTTCAAATTCAATCAAATATATTAGAAATTCGATTATTTAAAACCCCTTTTTAAATCTAATTCATTTATTTAAAAATAATTGGGTTTTAAATTTAGTTCAAAACTAGTTCATTTCGATAAAAACCCATTTTTATCTTTTCAAATATGGAGTTTTTCATCCCAAATTTTCCCAAATCATTTCTTATGATTTTACACAAATTATTGATATTTTTAATAATTTTATCAAGGCCCGTACAGTCGATTTCCAACAATGGCCATCGAACTGCACTTACAACGACCTTTTTTCGAATTTGATTTGGACGTATCTCCAAATCCAACCGTTAGATGTCAAATTTATAATATTCGTTAGAAAGCTCTTTTCGATACGAACACAACGGTTCCAGTTTTAGGAGAATCTGACGGTCGGATCTCCCGTAATGTCCGTTTGAAATAAATGGTCGAAATTCACGAACTGCCGCGGCGCGGCGCGTTCTATTCAGGCCATTATATTATATATATGAGATATATTTCGTCGATTCCTATTTAAAACGAATTTTATAAATAGATTTGAATTCGTTTCAAAAACATTTTCAACTTCCATTTCAATTTCAAATCAAAATTGAATCTTTCCTTGTAAATTCGTTTTAAAATTCATTTCTATTCAATTCAAATTTCAATTCAATTTGAATTCATTTCATTTCGTTTTAAATTCAATTCGAATTCGTTTTCGATTCGATTCAATTCAAAGTAGTTTTCTATTCGATTTTATTCAAATTGGTTTTCTATTCGATTCAATTCAAATTGGTTTTCTATTTGATTCGATTCAAATTGGTTTTCTATTCGATTCAATTCAAATTGGTTTTCTATTTGATTCAATTCAAATTGGTTTCAAATCAAATTCATTTTGTTTTCTATTCAATTGAAATCAAATTGGTTATATATTCAATTTATTTCGAAATCGTTTTATATTCAATTCATTTCGAATTCCATTTCAAAATATTTGATTTCAAAATCACTTTTCAATATTCATTTTAAAATGAATAAAATCGATATAAATATCGTTCACATCAAAATGGCGTCAATCTAATCAACACGGCTTCATATATTTCTATTTTCAAATATTTTATTTCAAATATTTCCTTTCCAAATATTCTATTTCAAATATTTCGTTCAACACATGACTAATCTCAACGGATGAGTACAATCAACACATGAACTTTTATAATATATTGATAAAGATGTAAATTTTATTATTAAAATATTTCATTCAATACATGACTAATCTCAACGGATGAGTACAGTCAACACATGAACCTTTATTTTATAGTATTCTTTATCTTCTAAATTGGAATGAGGCCCAATCAATCACCATATAAAGTTAATTATATGGATTTTCACACATCACACGTATATAATAGCATTGAGAAATAATCAACCAACAACCATAGTGCACTACACTGTATAAGCATCAAATATAGATATCTAACGCTTATAACAGCCTGTCAATCAATCGATCGACACGTTTAATTAATCAGTATGAGTGAACTTCAAATTTCATCCCAACACCCGTGTGGGGTTTCAAACAATCAAACACAGATTTTATTTGTGCAGTTGGGCGATGTGTAAAATTTATCGATCCAATCAATGTCCCTCAAATAGGTGTACATAAACAAACCGTCGGGTTTGTAAATGAATATTTTATTTTATTCACTTCACGTTAAAAATTATATTTTTAACGATAAAACATTTTATTTTAACATATGAATTTCTATTAAATTCATTTATTCAATAAAATGATATTTTTATATTTCTAACTTATTTTAGAAAATTTCGGCGGCATAACGGCACGATACTAGAAACGGGACAAGGCCTAGCCTTATCCCCGGTCTAGTGAAGGCCCACGCCATTCACACATCAATCAAATCCATTCATTTCACCAAACAATTCAATTCAAATCAAAACTATCTAACTAATCTATGCAACCAAACAAACAAGTCCATGGTCTGTGGACGATTGTGTCGGGTGCTACTAAACACCGTCTGCATCCTAGTATATATATATATATAAATAGAAATGAAATTGAAAGGTGAGAAATTCTCACTGATAGCTATCCAATCATCTTGACTCTTCTTTGACAGAAATCTTCGTCCTTATCGTATCTTCGTCATCTTCGTTGCCCGTAGCCACTACATATATAAAAATCACACATTTTTATATTTAGATGTCTTTAAAATAAAAATCACATTTTTATTTATTCACCTTCAATTTAAAAATCATATTTTTATAATTGCTTCATACATTTAAAAATCGAATTTTCACTATGCTATTCAATATATAAAAATCGAATTTTTACTACGTTATTCAATATATAAAAATCGAATTTTTATACCGCTACTATATAGATAAAAATTATATTTTCACGTCGATGTTCCTATAGTAAAGACTATATTTTTAATACTTTAAAAATATAAAAATCATATTCTTAATACTTTAAAAATATAAAAATCATATTTTTATAATCGCTATATAATAAAGACTATATTTTTAATACTTTAAAAATATAAAAATCATATTTTTATAATCCATACATATATAAATATCCTATTTCATATAATAAAAATTATATTTTCAACTTGCTCAAAAATGATTTTTTACATAGCTAAAAATAATAACCTCATAGTGTTAAAAATCTGATTTTTCCCACGTTTAAAAATCCGTTTCCTCCCCCCCTTTATTATATAATAATAATTAAAATAACATGAACTATAGAAAACTTACTTCTTCTTCCAAATGGAGGGGGGAACTGTCGAGGCTCGCACAGTACAGGGTGGCGCCAACGTCTGGTGGCGGCATTGGGCCGACAGGAGCGGATTCGGGTTGAATCGGTTAGGGTTTTGGTGGTTTGGTGATTCAAGAAGAAAGAGGAGAGAGAACGTGTAATGACCCGCATTTTTAGAGATGGAATAATTAATTAATTTAATTATTAAATATCGTTATAGCGATATCAAGAACCATAATTAAATAATATTGAATATTTAATTAATATTTTTAATGAATAATAAATTATAAATATCGAAATAGTCAGAAATAGTAGAATTCACAATAGAGTGTGAATTGAATAGTATACGAGATGTGGTTGAGTCTCGATTCGAAATATAATAACGAATATATTATTTGAACGACAATTTGAACGTATAATTATATTATAATTAAAATCGAGCTCGAAATGGCACTGCAGTTCGTAAATTAGCGATTCGAACTTCAACTGAATGTACAGGATTCGTTTTAAACCGGATTTATGTGAAACAAGAAACTGTGGAGCTGGTGGAGTATATCTTTCTAGTGGAAGAGAAAAAGCAGGATTTCGTCGTATAGATTTTGAGATATGTTCAAATCAAATTTTAAAATAGTCGCTATAGAATCGTTTATCGGCCATAACGGTTATTTCAAAATAACTAGATACCGGTTGTGAATTCAGACAAGGTTCTTTTGAGACATAGTGATAATTTAATTTTTAGAATTTTATTGTAATTTTTAATTAATTTAATAAGCAACTTTTTATTTGAAGAATTCTGCACCCTGTAATCAACATTTTGGGGTTTCACAATATGAGTTAATCTACCGGTATTTTTATATTTTTGGGATCGTGACACCTCGTTGAGCACGACTGTACTCTTACTTCCGTCTGTACATAAGTGTAATTCTAGGGACTGAGGTAAACCAATCTTTAAAACGAATGAAACAAATAATTTCCCCATAAGGAACACAACATCAACAGTCTTACGTTAACCTTTACATAGTGAAATATACGATAAATCGCCAAAATGTATGTGAACATATATACCATGATTAATGCCCAAGTACCAGCCCAACATAACCGTGTAAACGTACACTAATCAAAGACTAATCTCATGAAGGGTACTCATGATAAACAATAGAGAATTCCTCATATTTCATACGAAAGTTTCTGTAAGAAATTAAATATAAAAAGTAAAAAAAGGTAATATGGATATGGTCAATACTAAGTATACGTGCTCCTTTTTTTCGTTGTGCCCACCCTACTACAGCTTGCGAGATAAATGAAACGTGAATGGTCACCAACCACCATTTCCTTTCACAGAACGACCGCAGAAATACAGACCTACGTGGTTACATAACTACCCTGTACCATACCTTAGGGCTTAAGCTACTCTATTATAAATACACGAGAGCCATCTTTCTTGTTTTCTTTTAAAACTCCAGAACTGAGAAGTAAACAGGGGAGAAATGTGTTTGGAGAAAGGGGTTTGAAGGACCAGTGTACAGGAGAGTTAACGAGGGATAAGGTGATGGAAAAGCGAGGCAGAACGAATGGGAGTATTCTCGGAAATGATGAAAACGTGGTATGAAGGAGCGCGATATTAATGAAAGAAGACACTTGTTTCTAGGCGGGTATGGCAACTTGTGAGTGCATAGGGGAGAAGCTTGAAGTGGAAGGTGGCGCTGTACATATGGGTTCTTCACAGGAGGTTGCAACGTCTAGTGATAATGAGAAGTGTGTAAATGGACGCATGGCCATTGCAACTAACTGGGAGTCTGGGAGCGTGTATTTTTAGGTTTGAAGATTCGGTTTTTATGAAGTTGAAATGGGTTTGAGAGGAAGCAGCGCGGAGAGTTTATTATTAAAGGGAGAGAAGATGGAGAACAATGATCGAAATAAGTTGGAAATGGCGTGCGGATTGGGATACTGGAACTCACGGCATGAGGTAGAAGAAGGAGAAAGTAATACACGAGTTGGGTAGTGAAGTGGTAGTGGGCCTTAGTTTAAAAGTGAGCCCGTCTAACAATTTAGTTTTTATTTAAATTCAAATATATTTATGTATTAACTTTAAGGTATCGTATCTCGATCATATGAAACCAGAATCACGAACGATAAGTTGCGTCGGGATCGTATGGACGGGAGCAACGCGATGAGACTGACCGGGAGTGAATCGGGACTTGTTACAATTTATGGTGAAATAAATGGTTCGACTGAATCAATGAACGCAAACCGATATTTATCGGTTAACGCGCAAATGTGAGTAAATCTCACTAACTCTGAACAGTTTATATTTTCATGTTATATTTTTAGAACTGTTAAATATGGACTGATTGATTGTGTGTTGACTGTTTGATTGAACTGCTATTCAGTTAGTTAAATTTCTTTATTGATTCTGTTTAACAGAATATATCATATGGAACTGAAAGTGATGTTATCTATACTGTCTAACATCTGTGATGCAGGAGAACAGGTTGGAGGAATCCGACTGGATTCCTCAACAGTTATTTTATTGTTTTTCATATATTTTAATATATGATGTGAATTATAACCTGTTGTTGATTGTGTGTGTATGGACGATATTGAACATCGTGATTTGATATGATTGAATACCATGACATACCGGAATGTAGATAAAGGAGATTTTTCAAAGTGATATTGAAAAATAGAATATTTATAAAGTGGAATATTTATAAATAAGGAATATTTATAAATTGGGATATTTATAAATAGGAGATATTTTAAAAAAGGAAATAATTTGAAACCATTTTCTTTTTGAACGGAAAGGCCTGTGTGGCGAGTTTGGGGATTTTCCCGATGCTTCCGATACAAAGGAGGTTATGGCGAATTTTCCCGGGAATTTAAGGAGTTTGAATATTTCAAGAATAAATTTGAAAAGGGATTATTTGTAAACCATTTACAAATAGAATTGAAAAGGAAACGTTAAAAAAGGAAATCATTTTTAAAGTGTAGAACCGTTATTTAAAAGTAAATCTTTTCAAATAAATAAAACGTTGTTAAAAAGGAGAAATCGAATATGGTATTCGAAAGTTAGTTAATCGAATATGTTATTCAAAAGGGGTTAGTCAAGTCGAGTTAGTCAGATAGAGTTAAACAGTTAGAGATAAACAGTTAGAGTTAAACAGTTAGAGTTAAAACAAACATAGTTATTCAGGATGAGTTGCCATTTAGCACGACTGCTAGCGTAATTCGCAGGGCTGTAAATAGCCTACGGCGGTCGGATGTTTCCTGAGGGAATCAGGCGTAACCATTGTGATCGCTGCGATCTAGAGTTGAGCGAATGGAGTTAAAGAATATAAAGTTAAGCAAAATTAGAATCTGACTAGAGATTAATAAGTTGAATGATTTCCTGGGTATCGATCTGATGTTGGTTTCGGCCTTCGGGGTTTATACTTAGGAAGTTGTTCTCTTGTTAGTTTATAGTTAGAGTCTGATAGTTGTGGAAGGATAGTGATACGTAAATAAACAATGGAAATGTTTTCCAACGTTGATAACAAATACTTTCTAAATATAGAAAATAAGGAAATATGTATAGATATACATGATGATTGATCGATTGACATTCCATTTGGAATTTAGATCGTTGTTTGTACACGGACATATTTTCATTTGATAGTTAAATCACAGACTATCGAAGTTTTGGCCATTTTAACGTTGTTAATATGGAGAGACCGGTTGGATTATTATCCATAGAACCACTCTGTATTGGCATAAGCGTTGCGAATCATATATGCCAAAGATAATTGAAGACGGAGTAAAATGCAAGGGCTATCCTGTTTACAGAATAGTGCCTTCGGTTTGTCCAGTCCCAGGGCAACTTGTATGGACGAAGGTCTGACAGAGTATATCCAATAGATCGCGTAAGTTGATCTGTTCAAACATATTCACGTTTGGTGGCGGAGGAATTCATTTCTCTTAGCTGTATACCCGTGTTATTTTTGGATAAGTCAATTTGTGATTTGATGGGTATGACGATGTGACGTTCTAAGTGAATGAAGATGGATGTATGACAGAGTATTTCCAGACGGTCACGTACATTGATTTCTTCAACTATACCAAGAGTGGAAGCGGAGAAGGAAACTTCTTTTAGCTGACACGTAATGTATGGTTGTAGACGCAAATTAGTGATTCTGATGGATTTGACAATGTAGCATTCGAAGTGAATCTGATGTAATGATAAAGCGTAGCTTCTAGCCTCATCAACCGGTAAATGACAAAAATCGGGCAGGCAGCATGGCTAAGTCGGTCGCACCGAAGTAGGGTGTATAATCACCTATCTAGAGAATATTCATTTGTTTCTTAAATCTATCAATGCTGTCCCATATATATACGGGAACGGTTGCTGATCCCAACCGTTGGTGATGTACATTCGATACACTCAAGCGAAATGAGTGGTCGGTCATGTGTGGCTGAGTTGAAAGATGTTCTTGTTGAACTCCAGTGTATCGTTCCTAGAGTACACTGATCGGAAGGTGATTCCATACCTTGTCATAGTTGGAAATCCATTACCCAATACGTGCTTGCGGTTTTGATTGTATACTATATATGTAGAACGTGAGATGCAAGCGTTTCTACTAGACTGATATTTATTTGTACTTAGACATTATTATAATATCAGAATGATATTGCTTTGCAAAAATGTTTGGATTCTCATAAGGGAAAAACCCGTTCCGTATTCACGGCGTGGTCTTATGAGATATCATATACCTGTTTAAAATGATTTGAGTTTATTCACACCAGTCACATGACTGACCCGGAGTTTATTTGTTGTTTTCCCTAAACTCTTGGGTGCCTAAATTTGTACGGGCAGTCAAGTAGTCGGGTTTTACAGATATACTGGAAGAGCTTGGAGCAGGAGGCTTCAAGATCATATAGCTATAGTTATTTCCGCTGTTGTTGTAAGTGTTGTACTCTGATAAGTGTTATTGTATACATATACTGATGTTATTTCAAAGATATGTTATGTATATTTTATTCGTTCCGTTGTGAGATTCGTGTTTACTCTGATGATGATGTTCTTCTTCTTCTTCTATTCTATAAGTTCTATCTTATCTATTCTCACCTTCTAATTTCTTTCATTAAATATTCGGTTATTTTCGATCCTTGGATGTTCGATATGTGTTGTATATCGGATAACCAAGATCGCATTTTTCCGGGTCGTTACAGTTGGTATCAGAGCTTAAGTTAAGTTTACCTTGGCTCTGTGGCGTGACTCGGTAGAGATAGGGTTAGTAATACCCTAGATTGAGTTTGAGTGTATATATACGAGTACGTATTTGTATTTGATATAAAAATGGTTTTATATTGTGGGGATTCATTGGATGAGTTGTTTATGAGTTCTGGTCGATCAGTTTGATCCACTGTATCGGTAGGAGTAAATAAACACTTGAATACGATGGACCGACACAGTATGGATATGTGATATATTATCATATATAGGATATATTTGTTGCTATTATAATCGAGTAAGATTATAAATTTAATGTTTAAGTATATAAACAATCAGAATCATATAAGTAAAGTATATGAAATAAGATGAATTAAATATGAATTTAAATCAGATTTGGAATTAAAATAAGGAAATTTTAAGTTCCTGGGAGATTTTGAAATGTTTTCAAAATGGAAGTATTTAGTAATGGTTTTGAAAATGATATAGTATTGAAATCACTTGGGTCGCTGGAAAATAATTCCGATGATGACTGCGCAGTATCATCGGTGTGATTTTCGAGTTCTAAGTGACGGATTACTACCAAGGATTTAGTTTTTAAAATTGTTTTAGTGAAAACAAGGTGTTCAAGAAATTCAAAGGTTTTGAATTGGTATTATGATTTCAATTTTGATTTGAAAGAAACCCAGGGATTTAAGTTCGGGAATTAAAATTTAACGTATGAAGTTAGATAGACTGAGATGACAAATGTGAATAAGTGAATTAGAATTAAACTTGAACTAAGTTAAATAAAATTGAATTGGATTAAAGATAATCTAGAATGGAACCAAATTGATAAGTCAATAATTTGGAATATTATATTGGGGTTCGAATGAAATTCGACTTGGATATATGCGAATGGTTGTGTTGGAGATGAAATTGATTGGATTTGATTGGGATGGCATTTGTATATGCCGAGTTGATAACAGATGGTAGGGATATAATGATATGTCCAACAAAAAGGTACAAGTTTATATTTTATATGAGTTTGGGATTTATGAGCCGAATTGGCAAGCCGTTTGGCTGTTTGATTTTCTTTTGGGTTGAAGAAGGCCCAGAGAGGCGAGTTGGAGTTAGAGCTACTGACCAGTACAAAGGAGGTGCTGGCGAAATTTTTCGAAAGTTTAAAGTGTTAGAAAATTTTCAGAATTTTTGAAAATTTTAGTTAGTCGGAATGAATAAATATTTTAATCAATATTAATTGGTTCATTTGAAATCAGAATTTAGGGTGTGAACAAATCTTAGGAATTCCAATAGATAGGGTCGTCCTCTAACATAGCAATTTCGAGGACGAAATTATTTTAAGTGGAGAAGAATGTAATGACCCGCATTTTTAGAGATGGAATAATTAATTAATTTAATTATTAAATATCGTTATAGCGATATCGAGAACCATAATTAAATAATATTGAATATTTAATTAATATTTTTAATGAATAATAAATTATAAATATCGAAATAGTCAGAAATAGTAGAATTCACAATAGAGTGTGAATTGAATAGTATACGAGATGTGGTTGAGTCTCGATTCGAAATATAATAACGAATATATTATTTGAACGACAATTTGAACGTATAATTATATTATAATTAAAATCGAGCTCGAAATGGCACTGCAGTTCGTAAATTGGCGATTCGAACTTCAACTGAATGTACAGGATTCGTTTCAAACCGGATTTATGTGAAACAAGAAACTGTGGAGCTGGTGGAGTATATCTTTCTAGTGGAAGAGAAAAAGCAGGATTTCGTCGTATAGATTTTGAGATATGTTCAAATCAAATTTTAAAATAGTCGCTATAGAATCGTTTATCGGCCATAACGGTTATTTCAAAATAACTAGATACCGGGTGTGAATTCAGACAAGGTTCTTTTGAGACATAGTGATAATTTAATTTTTAGAATTTTATTGTAATTTTTAATTAATTTAATAAGCAACTTTTTATTTGAAGAATTCTGCACCCTGTAATCAACATTTTGGGGTTTCACAATATGAGTTAATCTACCGGTATTATTATATTTTTGGGATCGTGACACCTCGTTGAGCACGACTGTACTCTTACTTCCGTCTGTACATAAGTGTAATTCTAGGGACTGAGGTAAACCAATCTTTAAAAGGAATGAAACAGATAATTTCCCCATAAGGAACACAACATCAACAGTCTTACGTTAACCTTTACATAGTGAAATATACGATAAATCGCCAAAATGTATGTGAACATATATACCATGATTAATGCCCAAGTACCAGCCCAACATAACCGTGTAAACGTACACTAATCAAAGACCAATCGCATGAAGGGTACTCATGATAAACAATAGAGAATTCCTCATATTTCATACAAAAGTTTCTGTAAGAAATTAAATATAAAAAGAAAAAAAAGTAATATAGATATGGTCCATACTAAGTATACGTGCTCCTTTTTTTCGTTGTGCCTACCCTACTACAGCTTGCGAGATAAATGAAACGTGAATGGTCACCAACCACCATTTCCTTTCATAGAACGACCGCAGAAATACAGACCTACGTGGTTACATAACTACCCTGTACCAAACCTTAGGGCTTAAGCTACTCTATTATAAATACACGAGAGCCATCTTTCTTGTTTTCTTTTAAAACTCCAGAACTGAAAAGTAAACAGGGGAGAAATGTGTTTGGAGAAAGGGGTTTGAAAGACCAGTGTACAGGAGAGTTAACGAGGGATAAGGTGATGGAAAAGCGAGGCAGAACGGATGGGAGTATTCTCGGAAATGGTGAAAACGTGGTATGAAGGAGCACGATATTAATGAAAGAAGACACTTGTTTCTAGGCGGGTATGGCAACTTGTGAGTGCATAGGGGAGAAGCTTGAAGTGGAAGGTGGCGTTGTACATATTGGTTCTTCACAGGAGGTTGCAACTTCTAGTGATAATGAGAAGTGTGTAAATGGACGCATGGCCATTGCAACTAACTAGGAGTCTGGGAGCGTGTATTTTTAGGTTTGAAGATTCGGTTTTTATGAAGTTGAAATGGGTTTGTGAGGAAGCAGCGCGGAGAGTTTATTATTAAAGGGAGAGAAGATGGAGAACAATGATCGAAATAAGTTGGAAATGGCGTGCGGATTGGGATACTGGAACTCACGGCATGAGGTAGAAGAAGGAGTAAGTAATACACGAGTTGGGTAGTGAAGTGGTAGTGGGCCTTAGTTTAAAAGTGAGCCCATCTAACAATTTAGTTTTTATTTAAATTCAAATATATTTATGTATTAACTTTAAGGTATCGTATCTCGATCATATGATACCAGAATCACGAACGATAAGTTGCGTCGGGATCGTATGGACGGGAGCAACGCGATGAGACTGACCGAGAGTGAATCGGGACTCGTTACAATTTATGGTGAAATAAATGGTTCGACTGAATCAATGAACGCAAACCGATATTTAACGGTTAACACGCAAATGTGAGTAAATCTCACTAACTCTGAACAGTTTATATTTTCATGTCATATTTTTAGAACTGTTAAATATGGACTGATTGATTGTGTGTTGACTGTTTGATTGAACTGCTAGTCAGTTAGTTAAATTTCTATATTGATTCTGTTTAACAGAATATATCATATGGAACTGAAAGTGATGTTATCTATATTGTCTAACATCTGTGATGCAGGAGAACAGGTTGGAGGAATCCGACTGGATTCCTCAACAGTTATTTTATTGTTTTTCATATATTTTAATATATGATGTGAATTATAACCTGTTGTTGATTGTGTGTGTATGGACGATATTGAACATCGTGATTTGATATGATTGAATACCATGACATACCGGAATGTAGATAAAGGAGATTTTTCAAAGTGATATTGAAAAATAGAATATTTATAAAGTGGAATATTTATAAATAAGGAATATTTATAAATTGGGATATTTATAAATAGGAGATATTTTAAAAAAGGAAATAATTTCAAACCATTTTCTTTTTGAATGGAAAGGCCTGTGTGGCGAGTTTGGGGATTTTCCCGATGCTTCCGATACAAAGGAGGTTATGGCGAATTTTCCCGGGAATTTAAGGAGTTAGAATATTTCAAGAATAAATTTGAAAAGGGATTATTTGTAAACCATTTACAAATGGAATTGAAAAGGAAACGTTATAAAAAGGAAATCATTTTTAAAGTGTAGAACCGTTATTTAAAAGTAAATCTTTTCAAATAAATAAAACGTTGTTAAAAAGGAGAAATCGAATATGGTATTCGAAAGTTAGTTAATCGAATATGTTATTCAAAAGGGGTTAGTAAAGTCGAGTTAGTCAGATAGAGTTAAACAGTTAGAGTTAAAACAAAAAAAGTTATTCAGGATGATTTGCCATTTAGCACGACTGCTGGCGTAATTCGCAGGGCTGTAAATAGCCTACGGCGGTCGGATGTTTCCTGAGGGAATCAGGCGTAACCATTGTGATCGCTGCGATCTAGAGTTGAGCGAATGGAGTTAAAGAATATAAAGTTAAGCAAAATTAGAATCTGACTAGAGATTAATAAGTTGAATGATTTCCTGGGTATCGATCTGATGTTGGTTTCGGCCTTCGGGGTTTACACTTAGGAAGTTGTTCTCTTGTTAGTTTATAGTTAGAGTCTGATAGTTGTGGAAGGATAGTGATACGTAAATAAACAATGGAAATGTTTTCCAACGTTGATAACAAATATTTTCTAAATATAGAAAATAAGGAAATATGTATAGATATACATGATGATTGATCGATTGACATTCCATTTGGAATTTAGATCGTTGTTTGTACACGGACATATTTTCATTTGATAGTTAAATCACAGACTATCGAAGTTTTGACCATTTTAACATTGTTAATATGGAGAGACCGGTTTGATTATTATCCATAGAACCACTCTATATTGGCATAAGCGTTGCGAATCATATATGCCAAAGATAATTGAAGACGGAGTAAAATGCAAGGGCTATCCTGTTTACAGAATAGTGCCTTCGGTTTGTCCAGTCCCAGGGCAACTTGTATGGACGAAGGTCTGACAGAGTATATCCAATAGATCGCGTAAGTTGATCTGTTCAAACATATTCACGTTTGGTGGCGGAGGAATTCGTTTCTCTTAGCTGTATACCCGTGTTATTTTTGGATAACTCAATTTGTGATTTGGCGGGTATGACGATGTGACGTTCTAAGTGAATGAAGATGGATGTATGACAGAGTATTTCCAGACGGTCACATACATTGATTTCTTCAACTATACCAAGAGTGGAAGCGGAGAAGGAAACTTCTTTTAGCTGACACGTAATGTATGGTTGTAGACGCAAATTAGTGATTCTGATGGATTTGACAATGTAGCATTCGAAGTGAATCTGATGTAATGATAAAGCGTAGCTTCTAGCCTCATCAACCGGTAAATGACAGAAATCGGGCAGGCAGCATGGCTAAGTCGGTCACACCGAAGTAGGTTGTATAATCACCTATCTAGACAATATTCATTTGTTTCTTAAATCTATCAATGCTGTCCCATATATATACGGGAACGGTTGCTGATCCCAATCGTTGGTGATGTACATTCGATACACTCAAGCGAAATGAGTGGTCGGTCATGTGTGGCTGAGTTGCAAGATGTTCTTGTTGAACTCCAGTGTATCGTTCCTAGAGTACACTGATCGGAAGGTGATTCCATACCTTGTCATAGTTGGAAATCCATTACCCAATACGTGCTTGCGGTTTTGATTGTATACTATATATGTAGAACGTGAGATGCAAGCGTTTCTACTAGACTGATATTTATTTGTACTTAGACATTATTATAATATCAGAATGATATTGCTTTGCAAAAATGTTTGGATTCTCATAATGGAAAAACCCGTTCCGTATTCACGGCGTGGTCTTATGAGATATCATATACCTGTTTAAAATGATTTGAGTTTATTCACACCAGTCACATGACTGACCCGGAGTTTATTTGTTGTTTTCCCTAAACTCTTGGGTGCCTAAATTTGTATGGGCAGTCAAGTAGTCGGGTTTTACAGATATACTGGAAGAGCTTGGAGCAGGAGGCTTCAAGATCATATAGCTATAGTTATTTCCGCTGTTGTTGTAAGTGTTGTACTCTGATAAGTGTTATTGTATACATATACTGATGTTATTTCAAAGATATGTTATGTATATTTTATTCGTTCCGTTGTGAGATTCGTGTTTACTCTGATGATGATGTTCTTGTTCTTCTTCTATTCTATAAGTTCTATCTTATCTATTCTCACCTTCTTATTTCTTTCATTAATTATTCGGTTATTTTCGATCCTTGGATGTTCGATATGCGTTGTATATCGGATAACCAAGATCGCATTTTTCCGGGTCGTTACAGAACGGCACTGGGGGGTGTCTTCGTCGCGTCTGTGTGATTTGGGTGGGGGGGTCTTCGGGAGTTGCGCCGCTGGGGGGGAGGATGGAGGCGGGACGGAGGGGGCGCCTGCTCCAGCGTTGGCAGGAGGGGTGGAGGGCGATTGGCGCGGCGGTGGGTTCCCCCTCCGCGTCGCCCCTCCGATTCTTTTTTTTTTCTTTCTTTTTCTGTTGAATGATGAATCGGTGGGGGGGGCCAAGGTATAGGAGAAGATATTTTTTTAATTATTTTATTTTGTAAATAGTTGACTTTTACATACGACCTCGAAACGAGGCCCACCTCCTATCGTCCATAGCGTTTCACCCCCATTCTGAACACAATGGGATATGTATCACAAGCTGATTCGAACGTTTCGATCAGTTTCCGTTGAATTTACATTTAAATCACTATATTGAATTTTAAACGTACATTTCAAATTACCGGGGTCACATACTAACTCTAAAAATTTCAGAAAAATATTTTCTAGCTTCGTATTGATGATACGGTCCTAACAAAACTAGTTTCGTCGAATTCCGAGACCGTTTGAAAAATGACCAATTTCCAGTCGATTAAAATCAACTGAAACTGGTCAAACGCGTTTTCCTTTGCCACGCTCACATATTGATTCGAAAAATTATGAAATTTGGAATCTAGCAATAATTTGACACTGCGGATCCAACAAATGTGGTTTCGTCGAGATCCGAGGTCGTTTGCAAAATGTCCATTTTTAAGGGCCTGAATTCCATAGCGACTATTCAGAATTTTCAACTGGACATATCTTTCGATTCCCGCTATGAAATTTTGATTTGCCGGATTCGTTAGAAAGATATTATCAATTAGATCCTAGTGTTTTTGGTTTCACTAAAATCCGGATTGTTTTGCACCCGGTACATTCAATTGAAGTTTGAAATCGATTTATCGAACTACCGCGCCATTTTCAATTCTATTTATAATTATATATAATTATATATATTCTAACGACGACGTAGAGAATATATACGTTCTAATTATATACAAAATATATTTCTCGTCGATATTATTTAAAATAATCTATTTTAAATATTCAAAATCCGCTAAAATTGCCAAAATAAAAATTTTAAACTGGCCCAGAATTTCCGGGTTATTACAATCTCCCCCACTTAAAACTTTTCGTCCCCGAAAAGGAACAAAGTCGAAAGTGGTTTAATCAATCAACTCTACGTTCGATCTGACTTCCATTCTCCAACTTTTCAGTTTCTGAGAATTTTCAAATTTTCAAAAATTTGGCTAACACCCTAAATTTTCGAAAAATTTCGCCATAACCTCCCCTGCACCGGGAGCCTCGGGGAATTTCAAATAGCTTCCCCGGTCCTTCTAATCTCAAAAAGAAAAAGAAAAAGCCAAGCTGCTAGCCAATAGGCTCATAAAATCATCATCATCCAAACAAAACAGTAAATTATGTAGTAAACATGTACCTATTTGTCGGGCAAACAAATTTTATTCTCTGGCTCTAGCCTCCTTGCTATGACCTGTTCAATAAAAGTACATATATGCAAGAAAATGCGACCTATTTTCAATATAATTCAATATGTGATGCAATTAGGCTAAATGGTTCAAAATTATCAAACAAATAAACAAACAACACAAACATCAATCAATTAGTGGATCAGAGTTTCAAATTCATAATTTGATACATATATACAAAAATCATGTTTTTGATGCCAATTCACAACAATGTGTTCTAGCTATATAAGTTTTTGGTTCTCACACCAGTCTAATGGAAATATATAGATATCACACCTTCGTTACCCGAACATGAGTACTAATGACGACTAGTCAATCATCAGAATCATCTTCGGGCCACTAGAGTATGATTCTATATCTATCCAATATATTAAAACTTCGAATATACGTTCATGACGCGTATATGCAAAACCTTTATATACTAGATTGTCCATATTCAAAATAAGTAAATAATCAAATACGTAGAAGTGATTTAAATTTTCAAAACAAAATTGTTATCATTTGAAAGATATACTCTTCACACTCGTTCTAGGATACTACTGATCCTATCTCTAACGAGTCATTCTAATTGGATATTACTAACCCAATATCTGATGAATTCTTTCGTATGGATCTAATGTGTCTTGTTCTCGAGCTTTGTAAACCAAAGCTCTGATACCAAATGTGACGGCCTCGAATTTCACTCGATCCGAATCAATCGCTAAACCGATCTAGACCGTTCGAAACCCCTGATCGTTTTGAGAACAGGACAAATCAGAACACAAACAGAAGAACATTTCATTGTTATTACAACAATTCCATCAGATACAAGAATATACAGATTATAATTGAATAAATTACATTCGATAAATATCAGAGGTTACAATAAATTACATAGCAGCGGAAAATAATACAAAGCACAACTGAAGGTGATATACGGATACAGAGCTTTCCGGATATCATTCCAGCTGTAAACCAGGATCCTGTGAATATAAATCTGAAAACCAAAACTACTAGCTGCCCGTGCGGAAAATATGGGCACCCAGAGTTTAGGTTAAAACAATAAACTCCAGGTCAGTCATGTGACTGGTGTGAGAACTAAAACAGTTATTTAAACTTTACTTTAAAAGAGAGTAATTCAAGGGACCACGCCGTATAACACGGAACGGGTTTCCTCCCAAGAATACCAGTGCATAGAATAAACAACGCAATGCTTTTTCGAAAAATGAAACTGTTATAAGACCCAGATCCCATCACACAATGCAACGCAAGCCGGAGGATAGGGTTTTACCTTATAACAGCCAAACATGCTTGATACGTTTAAAACAAATCATTTGATACTATAATAAGTGTATAGTGTCAAAACAATTTCAATCATAAATATAAATCATAGACGGCATGAGTGCCCCATCCCACTATGTCGCCATACTAGGCTCTACAAATAAAGCCGAAATACACGTATTGGAAATTGGATTTCCGTCATGAGTCGAGGCAAGGGGCAAGCTCCTCTCCGCGTTCGAGACACTCTAGCAAATTCCTCAGGGTTACGCACTCTGGGCAACCCCGGATCCTCCAAGGCCGGTCCTCACTTACGTTAGAGGATTAATTATGCCTGAACACACGTTTCCCGGTCCTTACAGACCTATAATCGAGGCGCCTCGCATTCCAACAACATCATAGGTGAAAAGTATATAAATGTCAGGGCTGGTAAGTCACTGACACCACCATAGCTAGAAAGAAACGTCGTGCACTCCTTGGGTCCTTATCCCGTTTTTTGACTCATACCGAGGTGTGAGGCTCGCGAATTCACGTTATACACAAAGCTGCCACGTAGGCGTGCTTTGATCATCAACCACAAGACTTTGCTTTTCAACAGAAGCCTTGATCATTGCATCTTAGCGTGCCACACAGGCAATTTATGCTATGTGACTGATGTCCATCGATATACAACCTCTGAGCTCGTACGTCTCAGAGAAGGGCGTTAAACAAAAGAATAAATTCTTCGTCGTCAAACAGATGTATATTTAATAGAAATCAATCAACACAGAATAAAATCCAATGTCAGACACACAATCCCTTTCCAAGTCCGTTCTGGGTCTGAACGAAACCGGAGGCACTTTCCTCGCATATCCATCCATCTCCAAGTACGTCCGGACGACCACCAACTATTTCCATCCTCTTGGGTGTACAACCCAATCAGGATCGTCGGTAATTATCCAAACGATGTGAAGACTTCCGGTCTTCAACCATCGTCTTCATCTTCGACTTATCGTCGAATCGGTTATTCAGAATGGGTATAAACCCGGACTTTCCGAACAACCCGCGTATATTAAAAAAAAATGTTACACAAACACAACATACGCCTCATTCCAATTCATTAGTCACTAACCGCAAATTAGCAAGAGAACAATTTCCTAAACATTAACCCCGAAGGCCGAAACCAACATCAGATCAATACCCAGGAAACCATTCTTCTTAGCCAACCTACAGCTAGTTTCTAAATTCCACATTCTTAGGGAAAGGTTCCCATTAATTTTATCCAAGAAAAATTCTTTAAAATTTATCCTGTAATCTTCCTTTGGATGTCATTTAAAACCAAATTATGGTTTTTCCAACTAGTCGAAATTAGCGAACCGTAACGAAGTAATTATTTATTTTATTTCCCAATCCCAACCTATTCATCCCATGAAGCAAAACTGGTAATACTCCATATCTAACACCGATGTGTTATTGGTAAAATTAATTACCATTTCACGTTCAAATCTAATTAAAGATTTAATTATCGCTTTGGAGCAAAACTGGTAATACTCCATTCCCGCTCATTTCTAAATTTGATAATTTAGATTACAAATTCACATTTCAATCTAATTGCAGATTCGTTAAAACTCCTTTTACTGGGTTAAAGAACTAGGTGTTATTTAAAACACAATTCACGACAAACCCAAATCACATTCTATTTGTTATCGGGTTAAAGAACTAGTGTTATTTAAAACACTGTTCACGATAAAACCATTTCAAATTCAATCAAATATATTACAAATTTGATTATTTAAAACCCCTTTTTAAATCTAATTCATTTATTTAAAAATAATTGGGTTTTAAATTTAGTTCAAAACTAGTTCATTTCGATAAAAACCCATTTTTATCTTTTCAAATATGGAGTTTTTCATCCCAAGTTTTCCCAAATCATTTCTTATGATTTTACACAAATTATTGATATTTTTAATAATTTTATCAAGGCCCGTACAGTCGATTTCCAACAATGGCCATCGAACTGCACTTACAGCGACCTTTTTTCGAATTCGATTTGGACGTATCTCCAAATCCAATCGTTAGATGTCAAATTTCTAATATTCATTAGAAAGCTCTTTTCGATACGAACCCAACGGATCCAGTTTTAGGAGAATCCGACGGTCGGATCTCCCGTAATGTCCGTTTGAAATAAATGGTCGAAATTCACGAACTGCCGCGGCGCGACGCGTTCTATTCAGGCCATTATATTATATATATAATATATATTTCGTCGATTCCTATTTAAAACGAATTTTATAAATAGTTTTGAATTCGTTTCAAAAACATTTTCAACTTCCATTTCAATTTCAAATCAAAATTGAATCTTTCCTTGTAAATTCGTTTTAAAATTCATTTCTATTCAATTCAAATTTCAATTCAATTTGAATTCATTTCAATTCGTTTTAAATTCAATTCGAATTCGTTTTCGATTCGATTCAATTCAAAGTAGTTTTCTATTCGATTCAATTCAAATTGGTTTTCTATTCGATTCAATTCAAATTGGTTTTCTATTTGATTCGATTCAAATTGGTTTTCTATTCGATTCAATTTAAATTGGTTTTCTATTTGATTCAATTCAAATTGGTTTCAAATCAAATTCATTTCGTTTTCTATTCAATTGAAATCAAATTGGTTATATATTCAATTTATTTCGAAATCGTTTTATATTCAATTCATTTCGAATTCCATTTCAAAATATTTGATTTCGAAATCACTTTTCAATATCCATTTTAAAATGAATAAAATCGATATAAATATCGTTCATGTCAAAATGGCGTCAAACTAATCAACACGGCTTCATATATTTCTATTTTCAAATATTTTATTTCAAATATTTCCTTTCCAAATATTCTATTTCAAATATTTCGTTCAACACATGACTAATCTCAACGGATGAGTATAGTCAACACATGAACTTTTATAATATATTGATAAAGATGTAAATTTTATTATTAAAATATTTCGTTCAACACATGACTAATCTCAACGGATGAGTACAGTCAACACATGAACCTTTATTTTATAGTATTCTTTATCTTCTAAATTGGAATGAGGCCCAATCAATCACCATATAAAGTTAATTATATGGATTTTCACACATCACACGTATATAATAGCATTGAGAAATAATCAACTAACAACCAAAGTGCACTACACTGTATAAGCATCAAATATATATATCTAACGCTTATAACAGCCTGTCAATCAATCGATCGACACGTTTAATTAATCAGGATGAGTGAACTTCAAATTTCATCCCAACACCCGTGCGGGGTTTCAAACAATCAAACACAGATTTTATTTGTGCAGTTGGGCGATGTGTAAAATTTATCGACCCAATCAATGTCCCTCAAATAGGTGTACATAAACAAACCGTCGGGTTTGTAAATGAATATTTTATTTTATTCACTTCACGTTAAAAAATATATTTTTAACGATAAAACATTTTATTTTAACATATGAATTTCTATTCAATTCATTTATTCAATAAAATGGTATTTTTATATTTCTAACTTATTTTAGAAAATTTCGGCGGCATAACGGCACGATACTAGAAACGGGACAAGGCCTAGCCTTATCCCCGGTCTAGTGAAGGCCCACGCCATTCACACATCAATCAAATCCATTCATTTCACCAAACAATTCAATTCAAATCAAAACTATCTAACTAATCTATGCAACCAAACAAACAAGTCCATGGTCTGTGGACGATTGTGTCGGGTGCTACTAAACACCGTCTGCATCCTACTATATATATATATATATATATATATATATAGAAATGAAATTGAAAGGTGAGAAATTCTCACTGATAGCTATCCAATCATCTTGACTCTTCTTTGACGGAAATCTTCGTCGTTATCGTATCTTCGTCATCTTCGTTGCCCGTAGCCACTACATATATAAAAATCACACATTTTTATATTTAGATGTCTTTAAAATAAAAATCACATTTTTATTTATTCATCTTCAATTTAAAAATCATATTTTTATAATTTCTTCATACATTTAAAAATCGAATTTTCACTATGCTATTCAATATATAAAAATTGAATTTTTACTACGTTATTCAATATATAAAAATCGAATTTTTATACAGCTACTATATAGATAAAAATTATATTTTCACATCGATGTTCCTATAGTAAAGACTATATTTTTAATACATTAAAAATATAAAAATCATATTCTTAATACTTTAAAAATATAAAAATCATATTTTTATAATCGCTATATAATAAAGACTATATTTTTAATACTTTAAAAATATAAAAATCATATTTTTATAATCCATACATATATAAAAATCCTATTTCATATAATAAAAATTATATTTTCAACTTGCTCAAAAATGATTGTTTTACATAGCTAAAAATAATAACCTCATAGTGTTAAAAATCTGATTTTTCCCACGTTTAAAAATCAGTTCCCCCCCCCCCCTTTATTATATAATAATAATTAAAATAACATGAACTGTAGAAAACTTACTTCTTCTTCCAAATGGAGGGGGGAACTGTCGAGGCTCGAACAGTACAGGGTGGCGCCAACGTCTGGTGGCGGCATTGGGCCCCAGGAGCGGATTCGGGTTGAATCGGTTAGGGTTTTGGTGGTTTGGTGATTCAAGAAGAAAAAGGAGAGAGAACGGCGCTGGGGGGGTGTCTTCGTCACGTCCGTCCGATTTGGGGGGGGGGGGGGGGGGCGGTCTTCGGGAGTTGCACCGCTGGGGGGGAGGAGGGAGGCTGGACGGAGGGGGCGCCTGCTCCGGCGTTGGCAGGAGGGTTGGAGGGCGATTGGCGCGGCGGTGGGTTTCCCCCTCCGCGTCGCCCCTCCGATTCTTTTTTTTTTCTTTCTTTTTCTGTTGAATGATGAATCGGTGGGGGGGGGGCAAGGTATAGGAGAAGATATTTTTTTTAATTATTTTATTTTGCCAATAGTTGACTTTTACATACGACCTCGAAACGAGGCCCACCGCCTGTCGTCCATAGCGTTTCACCCCCATTCTGAACACAATGGGATATGTATCGCAAGCTGATTCGACCGTTTCGATCAGTTTCCATTGAATTTACATTTAAATCACTATATTGAATTTTAAACGTATATTTCAAATTATCGGGGTCACATACTAACTCTAAAAATTTCAGAAAAATATTTTCTAGCTTCGTATTGATGATACGGTCCTAACAAAACTAGTTTCGTCGAATTCCGAGACCGTTTGAAAAATGGCCAATTTCCAGTCGATTAAAATCAACTGAAACTGGTCAAACGCGTTTTCCTTTGCCACGCTCACATATTGATTCGAAAAATTATGAAATTTGGAATCTAGCAATAATTTGACACTGCGGATCCAATAAAAGTGGTTTCGTCGAGATCCGAGGTCGTTTGCAAAATGTCCATTTTTAAGGGCCTGAATTCCATAGCGACTATTCAGAATTTTCAACTGGACATATCTTTCGATTCCCGCTATGAAATTTTGATTTTCCGGATTCGTTAGAAAGATATTATCAATTAGATCCTAATGTTTTTGGTTTCACTAAAATCCGAATTGTTTTGCACCCGGTACATTCAATTGAAGTTTGAAATCGATTTATCGAACTACAGCGCCATTTTCAATTCTATTTATAATTATATATAATTATATATATTCTAGCGACGACGTAGAGAATATATACGTTCTAATTATATACAAAATAAATTTCTCGTCGATATTATTTAAAATAATCTATTTTAAATATTCGAAATCCGCTAAAATTGCCAAAATAAAAATTTTAAACTGGCCCAGAATTTCCGGGTTATTACACCTCATCAGGGATTCGAAATTTCGTACCCCTCGAGGGGTACGAAATTTCGAACCCCACCGGGGGTGCGAAATTTGGGGAGGGGAGAGAGGCGATCTTCTTGGTGCTGGAATCTCGTCGTTTTAGTGCATCGAAGATCCTGGATACGAAGTGAAGGAATCCACGGTTTTGCTAGTCCGAAGTGAAGGTCGATCGCCGCCGGGACAGTGGGGCCCCGAACCCCCACCGGCGGTGCCCCCGGACCCGCTGGACGGCTCGCCTTCGGCTCGAAGCACGGCTCGCCTTCGGCTCGGATGACGGCTTGACTAGAGTCCATTGGCCTCGACAGGGGCCATCTGATAGAGGCTTCGGGTTTCAGTGTGTTTGTGACGCGACTTCGACCCAACTGCTTTGTGTTTTTTGACGCTTGAGCGCGTCGTTCACCAAATACCTGACGTGTGACTGCTTTGAAAAAAAGCATGTCAACAATTGCCATCAGGTTTTAATTTCTTTTTAAGCACCCATTTGTAGCCTATAGATTTACAACCAGGGGGTAAATCTACCAAATGCCAAGTCTTATTGGATTCCAGAGAATCCATCTTATAATTTATAGCCTCTTACCAAAAATCAGCATCTAAAGAAGATAAGGCCTCTTGGAGGTTTAAGGGATCATTCTCTATAGTAAAAACACAAAAATCCGAACCCAAATCTTTTACGGTTCTTGCTCTTTTACTTCATCTAGGTTCAGCTTCAGAATTTTCATTAAGTTCTGTTCTAATAGGCATACATAAAGTGCCCCTACTATTCCTTAATTTAAAAGGAAATTTTGTTTCATAAAAATCGTCATCATTTGATTCAATTATATTATGTGCATTTTGGTCATAAAATCTGTATGCTTTGCTATTAATAGCATAGCCTATAAATGCACATTCATATGCTCTACTTGCCAATTTTATTCTCTTAGGGTCTGGAATGCGAACATATGCAAAACAACCCCAAGTTCTAAAGTATGAGACATTGGTTTTATGATTCTTTAAATTTTCATAAGGTGAAATTTTATTCTTAGTTTGGGGATTCTATTCAGAACATAGCATACAGTTAATAAAATTTCCTCCCACCAAAGTTTTGCTGCACCAGAATTTAGTAGAATGGCAACTACTAATTTGGTAAAAGTCCTATTTTTCCTTTCAGCTTTACTGTTCATTTCAGGAGTGTAGGGTGCAGTTCTCTCATGTACTATACCATGTAGTTTATAGAAATCCAGAATTGAAGTAGACTCATATTCTGTTCCTCTATCACTATGAAGTCTCTTAATTTTCCTATTTGCTTGATTCTCAATTCCAGTTTTGAATGTTTTAAACATGTCAAATGAATCACTTTTATTTTTCATAAGATATACATAGTGAAATCAGAGTAGTCATCAATAAAAGTGATAAAATAACGATGTCCATGTCTAGTCAAAGTGCAATCAAACTCACATATATCAAAATAAATCAAGTCTAAGGGTTCAGAAACTCAACAGATTTATGAGGTTTCTTTGTGATTTTAGCTTGGGTACAGAATCCACATTTATTAGGTTCAGATTCTTTCATTTTAGGAATCATATCTAGGGTGCTCATGTTATGAATTATTCGTTTATTAACATGACATAATCTAGAGTGCCAAATATTAAAATCACACAACATATAAGCAGAAGTAGTCACTTTATTAGTTTCAAAATTCAATTAAAACATACCCTCACAAGCATTACCCTTTCCCACAAAAGTTCTCTTATAAGATAATACAAATCAGCCCCAATAACTTGAGTAAAGCCAGCCTTATTAAGGAGAAAGCCAGAAACCAGATTCTTCCTTATCTCTGGAGTATGCATAACATCTTTCAGAATTACAGTCTGTTCAGAGGTAAACTTGATTTCCACATTGTCGATCCCTACACCTTTAGTGGTGTGAGAATCTTCCAACAACACTTTCTGATTATCAACAACCGTGTATGTAGTGAACAAGTCACGATCATGGCAGACATGGAAAGAAGCACCGTTGTCTACCCACCAACCCTCTGATCCACCAACAAGGTTAATCTCAGTAATCGTAGCCGTAAGAGGCTCCTCAGTCAGGTTAGCCTGCGCTGCAGAGCTTGGCCTGTTCCGACAATTTCGTGCCATATGACCTGATTTTCCATAGTTGTAACATAGAAACAATTGTCCAGAATCATTCATTTGGGTTGGTTTCTGCTGTACTTTCGGGTTTCCTTGCGGATTCCCATTCTATTTGTTGCGCCTGTTCTGATTCTTAAATGATTTCTGTTTTGGTTTCAGAATAGCGAGTTTGGTCTTTTTAGTGTTGTTGTTATTGACAATCAACACCTCTTCTTTCTGGTCCTGTTTGCGTGCCCCCTCCTCCTCAATACGAAGGCGCGTGATCAAGCTTTCTAAGGAAAATTCCTTAGTATTATGTCATAAGACGTTCTTAAAATCTTTCCAGTCTGGGGGTAATTTGTCAATAATAACAACAATTTGAAATTGTTCATCCAATGTCACACCTTCGGAGATAATCTCATGAGCAATTTTCCGAAGCTCATAAGACTTCATCTCTACTGACTTGTCATATGTCCTTTGGTACTTTAGGTAGCGGCTTACAGCATACTTCTTTGCCTCTGCCTCCTCTGTATCGTACTTCTTCTTCAGTGCTTCCCTGATCTCCTTTGCTGTCTTTTCATCAGAGTTGTAGTACTCATACAGGTCATCGCTCAGTCCATTCAGAATAAAGTTCTTGCATAGGTAATCCTGTTCAGTCCAGGTCTGCAGTTGCTTTGACTGTTCAGTCCAGGATGCCATCTTTGCTGCATCCGCCTCGTCAGGTCTGTCTGTTAGCTGCGATTTGCCAATAGTCAGCGCAGCCACCACTTTTCTCATCGTTAGGTAGAACTCCATCTTCTGACGCCATCGCTTGAAATGCAAGCCTTCAAATCTGAATGGAGCAGCTGTCACGAGAGGGATCTGGAAGGCAGAGGGTGGAGCAGGATCGTCTAGGGTTGAGCTCGAAGCCATTGTTTCAGTACGTCTTCAAATTGTTGGGAAACAATGGTTGAGTCACATACTTTGTCGCTTTCTTGAAGGCAATTCAGCGATCTGGTCAGAGGTGCAAACCAGTTCGTATTGTCGCCGCTGCCTCTACGATAAAACAGCCTCTAAAAAACAATAACTGATTTGCTTGCACAACAAATCAGTGCAGATTTGCACTTTCAAAAATAAATACTGCTCGAAAATTTCTGAAAGAAGATTTAATGGCGGAGACAAGAATAGAATATGTAATTCGGTATTTTTTTTCTATTCTATAGCTGAAGGCTACATATAGAACGAGAATTAGGGTTTTACTGAATAGTGTGAGAAAAAATCGGATCTGCTGAAATTACAGGACAAAAATTTACCATGAAAAAAGGGTTTGAAAAAAGCAATGTTTTCTAGCTTAAAAATATAAGTATCTACACCACAAAGTCAATGCCCAAGCCCAAGCCCAAACCAAACCGAACCGGACCGGTCCGGGTCGGTCGGTCGCTCGCTCGCTCGTGCGTGTGTGGTGGTCATGATGCATGGTCTTCCTCCTCACAACAAAGCATGTATTGGTAGCCCCAATGCCCTAACATGACTTCTTAGAAACAAGTATAAAAACTTACTTCTTCCATATAGTCCCATGATGTGAGACTAGCCACATATAGGAGTCATACACTTATTCCAAATTTTTTAATAATTCACCAAATGTTTATAAAAACATAATTTGTACTGCACAAATTATAAACAACAAATAACAATAAAGATAAATATTCTAGTATTTGGTACATGCTGAAAATAATATGGTCTGCCCAAATGCTGCGAAGCCACGCTGGGATCTCTGCTTTGTGCTTGAAAAGCCCAACCTTATGCTAAAAGTGGGCTGGAATCTGTAACGAACGCTACGTTGAAAACAGAAACCTCGGTTCTGGAAGTTTCTGCTAGTTGGACTCCATTCGTTTCTCATGCTTCTTCTTCTCCAAGAAATCTCCCTTTAAAACCTCACTTCAGAGCTCACTCTAATAGTAAATAAAATCTGAAATAAAATCTGAAATTGGAGGAAACTATGGTATTTTCAATAATCGCAAGCAAGAAAGCAGCGCCAGAAGCTGGTCTGATCAGAAAACTAGCATTACTAGCGTTCAACGACGCACGTGCTCAATCAACGAGGTCCTTCAATACTAATTCGCTAGAGGTTGAAGCCTTGGCCCAGCAGAACGATGTCCCCTATTCCTCGTGCAGTCGTTTTCTCTTGCTCTGATCTTTTAAATTCAATTTTGTAATGTTGTCAAAATATTAAATAAATTCTATTATATTGGACGCAGGTGCGTTGGATCTTTCCAGTCAATCAGATGCGTTGGATGCAAAGCCTATTTAGCGCGTTGGTTGTTATGAGATTGAGGATGATAATAGACTTGAGGTGCGAAAGGACATGCCAGGGTTAGGGAAAGAGCATGTTAAATTGATTATGAAGCAGAACACCTTAATAATCAAAGGGGATGGAGAGGAAGAACTATTGGATGAACTGGGTTCAAAGAGCTATCATTACAGGATTGACTTTTTGTATGGGTATAATCTCAACGAGATCGAGGCTGAGATGAAGAATGGGATTTTAAAGATTGTTGTGCCGAAGGGAAGACAGGAGGAGACGAAGGGTGTGTTCTAGATTAATGTTAAATAGTTCTGGTTTGTGGAAGTAATGCTTGGAGTTTTGTTTTGTGGAATGTGGTTTTAGTATCAAACTCGAAGTCTAGTGTATCTGCTCTGTAGTGAAATAACTAGAATATGAATTTATTCATATTATGTGACCGGTTTTAATTAAAGGTTCTATTTTAAGTTATTATATTTTATAAGTTTCAATTGTTCCTTTTGGATCGAAATTTAGATCTGTTTTGGATCGAAATTTAGATCTGTTTTATAAAAACATAATTTGTACTGCTCAAATTATAAACAACAAATAACAATAAAGATAAATATTCTAGTATTTGGTACATGCTGAAAATAATATGGTCTGCCCAAAGGCTGCGATGCCACGCTGGGATCTCTGCTTTGTGCTTGAAAAGCCCAACCTTATGCTAAAAGTGGGCTGGAATCTGTAACGAACGCTACGTTGAAAACAGAAACCTCGGTTCTGGAAGTTTCTGCTAGCTGGACTCCATTCGTTTCTCATGCTTCTTCTTCTCCAAGAAATCTCCCTATAAAACCACGCTTCAGAGCTCACTCTGACAGTAAATAAAATCTGAAATTGGAGGAAAATATGGCATTTTCAATGATCGCAAGCAAGAAAGCAGCGCCAGTAGCTGCTCTGATGATCAGAAAAGTAGCATTCAACGACGCACGTATCGAAACTCGGCTGGGCTCCTCGGAGGAAGTCCCGGGACATCGATGACCCCAATTACTCTCGCTGTCGTTTTCTCTTGCTCTGATCCTTCGAATTCAATTTTGAAATGTTAGTCAAAATATTAAATAAATTGTATTATATTGGACGCAGGTGCCTACTCAGACTGAACCAAATATTTCATAGCTTCCGCTAGATAGCCTCTTTCTTTTCCACTATCAAACCGCATTGGGTGGTATGAGATTGAGGATGAGAATAGACTTGAGATGAGAATGGACATGCCAGGTTAGGGAAAGAGCATGTTAAATTGATTTCGAAGCAGAACACCTTGATAATTAAAGGGGAAGGAGTGGAAGAATTAGTGGAAGAACAGGGTGCGAGGAGGTATTATAACAGGATGGATTTTCCAGGTGTGTATGGATATAAGCTGAACGAGATCAAGGCTGAGATGAAGAATGGGATTTTGAAGATTGTTGTGCCGAAGAGGAGAGAGGATGATGTGTTTCACATTAATGTTAAATAGTTTTGGTGTGTGGAAGTAACGCGTGGAATTTTGTTTTGTTTTGTTTTGTGCGTACGTGGTTTCAGTATTAAACTCTAAGTCTAGCGTATCCGCTCTCCGGTGAAGTAGCTGAATTATGTATTTAACTTCTGACCGGTTTTAATTAAAGGTTCTATTTTAAGTTATTATATTCTATAAGTTTCAATTGGTCTTTTTCAATCGAAATTTAGATCCATTCTGGATGGATTGTTATAGCTTTTTAGGTTCTGCATATAGGTCCATCTAACATGTAAATATTGTTTGTTTTCCACTACAACCAAATCTTTTTTCCTCTTTTGCCATTGAAATCGAGTGGATGGACGAGAGGTTTTTTTTTCATGTTTGGTTTTTTTCTTAATCGTGCAAAAATTTGTTTAAACTATTTTTTTAAAATTTCATCTTATTCTCATGTGCCTTGTAAAACATTTGTCATGCAAAAATTCTTAACTATAAATTTTCATTGCCAATTCTTTCTTAGGTAAGAAATGAAGCACAACAATATTATCTTTAATGGTCCATTTCAAAAACACTAGTTGAATTTTATGAGGACCTAGTTTAATCTGCTTGCTAGAGAAACGAAGAGAAGGATTGGTAAGAATTATGCATTAACAATTCCAAATTGTATAACATTGTAAATATTTGTTTTCATAGCAACCTTAAATATTTCACATCTTCCGCTGCAGCGCCAGTTGCTTTTCCCCTATCAAACCGCATTGGTTATTATTGAGGATGAGAATGGACTTGAGATGCGAATGGACATGCCAGGGTTAGGGAAAGAGCATGTTAAATTGAGTACGAAGCAGAACACCTTGATAATTAAAGGGGATGGAGAGGAAGAAATAGGGGAAGAAGAGGAAGTGGGCAGGAACAGTTGGCATATCAGTTGATTGCAGGCATAGAAATAGGTCCTTTGATGAGATGCAAAGCTAGTGTTGAGGCTAGAAGAAAACACTGCTAAACTTCTAGTTTTCCCTAGATGCCCTGGCAAATTTAAGATAACTTTACTTCTATGACCATACATTTATGTGCAATTTTCTTTGCACGGACATGGTTCATACTATACTATTTTATGTACATTTATCAGTTGTCCATGTGCTCATTACATATGCAGAATAATAATTTAGAATAATTCAAGTACTTAGAATAGGGTTATATGAGCACACACATTTTAGCACCTTGATTTAAAATGATATTTGATAATTTTGCGATGTGAGAGCCGACATTTGCTTTGAATAACAAGTCAATTATGCATTTTTTTTCCATTAAAATTCGCTGATCTATCATAATTGGTTGTACAATCTTACAATGTATTGATTATCTTGTTCATATACACATAAAAAGATGCAACGCGATAGAAAACGTATGAACTGTGCCTTAAAATTGACCACATTTGTGGATGATAGTCTGTATTTATTTCATGTATGTGCTAGAAATATTGCTTTTCGTTGTCCTTAACATTTATGGTTGCGAAACATTAAAATAATGTGGATTTGACAGTGGCATATTGGATGTTCGGTTTTCTTCATTTTTAATTAAGGCACATAATTTTTGCATATAATTTTACGTTCTGGTCCATCTGTTTTAGAAACAATAAAATTTGAATTGTATGTCCGAATGTGAATCTTTATATATGACTTATAGTTTAACTTGGATTTAATGTATATGTTTTATAGTTTAACATGGATTTATTTTTTATTTTTTGGATACAAATTGGATTGAGTTTCTGAGTCTGAATTCCAAAATGGAACTGCATTGTGGTGAACTTTGCATGAGTCTCCCATTTATCTTAAAATAAGTTCTCTTTTCGTCTTCTGCCAATCATTTTACACATAAATTAGAAACTGTTTCCACTCTACGTCAGGAGAAAATGAGTACCTATTTTCTTGTCCTATTGAAAAGCAAAATATTTTTCTTTTGACTTCCTTGTTCTTATATGCTATAATCATGTACAGTTGGCTTGTACAACTGTTATATCAATGACTAATGGGTAATACTTTGCTGAGTGAATAAATTAAGCAATGGATTACCATGCGCATGCTTGTAAGTACGTGACACACGAGTAACATTGTAACAGGATATTTAGTGTGGCACTATAATCCTTTTATTAGCAAACACTAAAAACATTCATATCCACAAACATGTTGAACAACTTAATAGCAACAATGCTATAGGATACTAATATTGGTTAGGAAAATTGCCGAATCTGACTTGATGGTAGCTATTTAATCAAGCAAAAAAATTCAATAAAAATCAATGCACTAATAGAAATTTCTCCCATTTTCACACAACCTGGGCTGGCCACATTATTTTGGGTGCTCAAGCATATCTCACTTAATAAACATTATTATTATTATATATATATATATATATATCGGGTAGGTTCAATGGCACCCCAAATAGTGAGCACCCCTTTAGCCTACCACTTTTCCACCACACATTTCCTCCCTCTCTCCTTCCACTCATTCTCTCACCTCCCACTCACATTTCATTCACTTATTTTAACATAAACGAGTGGCTGAAATTGAGGTGCAAATGGGAGGCTGAAACTCAGGGGGGCTCCCTGATCCTATCCCTATATATATATATATATATATATATATATATATATATATATATATATATATATATATATATAAGAAGGGCTCATATTCTTATTATTACTAAGTAATAATTTGATGGGCAAGGGATATTCTACCTCGGAGACGCTGTTTTTTCATTTCAGTTGGTTAAGTATTTAACCATATTTCATATATAAATTATCTAATTATTCATTTAGTGTTGCTGCAGCAGCAGCAATTATATTAATGAAAAAAACCTAGTTATAACCTTAGTGATTTCTTGAATTAAATGCGATACAACATCCTTTTATATTATTAACACTAACCATTCTGTTAAGTTCTCTTAGGTGGCTTATCACTACATTATTTTGTATGATTGCAGTTATCATATGTTCACTAATGAAAATGTTACAATACGGGCTTGGAAGCTTGCTATGAAGGTCGATCATGAAAACAATAAAGAGCTTTGTTCGTCTGATTGCACATCCTCCTCAATTGCTGTTTGGGATCTTCCTAGATGCCTAGGTTTGTATACTTTATCCCTTTCCATGTAAATTTATGTTACTTTATATCTTTTAGGATTTGTATATAATCCCTTTTAAGTGAAATATTAGACTTTCCTTGTTTCTAGTTCGATTAGACTAGACCTTTATATCTCTTAACTGAATGTCAAGATTTATCAAATCCAAACCCATTAAAATTTGGTCAGGGTATCAAATGTTGTGCATGCCATATATTTTCTTAATATTATCGCTTGAGATTTATATTAGATCCTAGTAGGTGTTGCCACCAGCTCCTTTATTACAATGGCAGTTTAATAACTAAAAAGAAGAAAATGAAAGTTAATTATAAAGCAAGTCATGCTGCTAATAGAAATAACATGAACCTTTCGATTGCAGAGATACGTTTATTTATCGGATCAAAAAAATGAAAGGCTGCTTGTAATAAATCATTTGTCGGGACATGAAATTTTAGGCGCCTAGGTTTATTTTGGTTAAATGGATTTCATCTTCTTTCTTAATTGTCGTTCTAAGAGTTAATAAGTATGAAGAAGTTATCGCAGTCTGAACAAAAAAATAGCGGCTTCGCCACTAGGGAGAGTGCAAATATGGGATGTTACAACCTGTTATTTTCCCAGTACAATTGTCAGTCACCATGGAGAAGTGCATTGGCCGTTCGTCCGATGAACTATCCAAGCGTCACATGTTGTCCGTAATTTAGGTTGGAGTTTATCAGTCGAAATCCCGTATGATTTTGAGTTAGTATGAAGAAATTATCGCAGTCTGAACAAAAAAATAGCGGCTTCGCCATTAGGCAGAGTGCAAATATGAGGATATGACAGCCCGTAATTTTCTAAGTACACATGTCAGTTGTCATGTAAAACAAAAATGTGTGTTTATAACTCATAACTTCAAATCTTATCTTTTTTTTATATGGGTAAAATGGGTTACCCATTTATGATCCTTTTAAAAATGGGTCAACCCAACCCATTACTCATTGATGGCCCTTTTAAAAATAGGTCAACCCAACCTATTACTCATTTAATAAAATTCATAAATGGGTTAATCCAACCCATTTACGGATAAGGTAAATGGGTTGGTCATATTTTGACACCCCTACTCAGAATTGAATAATCTTACCACTTTTCTTTTTATAATCTAATTCCGAGTTCAAAAATCTTCAATTTATTAAGATCTTGTGGGTATTGTTTCTGTTTTCAATTTAAATCATTTGGCAGTTTTGTTCGTTTATGCAATTACCTATTATTTTGAGCTAAATAGATTTTTGATTTTATTGAATTTTATGGTTAATAGGGTAGATGATTTTGTTTATTATAATTTAGAGAGCTCAAGTTAATATGGAAAATGATTGTATTCCATGATTTAAGAAGATGATTTAGTGATTCTTGACTTGCTTGAATGTTGTGTTAGATTACCTTCTCCACAGTTAGCTTATACGTTTTTCTTAAACGAGATTAGGGATAGCAATGGGGTGGGGCGGGCGCGGGTACTACCACCCCATCACCCGCCCCGTTGGGTGATTTTTTGCCCCGTGCCCGCCCCATACCCGCACGGGTACCCATTAAACGGGTTTTAAACAGGTTGCGAGTAATGACGGGTATTCATGGGTATCCATTATATTTATTCAATTTATATTCTAACTGTTTTTTGAAATTATTCAAAAGTACATTTGGTAAAAAAAACAAATTAGACCAATGCTCAAAAGCTAACCTCAAAATACCAATACATATTTAAACCAACATCCAAAAAAGAAAAGACAACAATAGAAGTATCCATCAAAATATCAACAGCCAGTTATAAATTGTTGAGTAAAAGCATGCACACAAATACCGAATAGCCAACAACAATGTTTTTTGTATTGACTATTGGTAGTATATCACATTCAATACGGGTACGGGTACCCACGGACATGGATATCTTACTATCCGTACCCGCCCCATTAATTAACGGATATTAAATATACCCGTTTATTTTACCCACGGATACCCATTTAACTATCCGTTTCATATCCATGACGGATTTTACCCGCGGATACCCGCGGGGACGGATATTTTTGCCTTCCCTAAACGAGAGGCGTTAACAATAGTTGCAAAGCGGACAAACCTGTGACATAAAGAATGAAACTTGCTTAAGATTGAATGGAAAATGCACGGGTATTTATCTAGCATTGAGTGAGTAATATGATTTAAAGCAGGGTAACTGGGCTTTGGTCATAACTGGTATGACAGCTATTATTGGCATGTTTATATTGTGCAATATTGTTTCACTTTGGGATTCTAATAAATTTTGTGGAAACTCAAACGATACTTTGATCTATTAATTTATTCCATTTTATTCTTATAATCTTGGTGCTATAATAAGGGCCTCTATCAAATTTGCATGTTCTTCTGTTTATGTTAGTTTCTTTAAATAAAATTGAAATTCATGATATCTCTTATGTTTATGTTATCTCTAGAATGTTCTGGTTCAACCGCTGTTAAGTCTCATTGCAATTTTTTCCACTGATGATAAATTAACTAGTGAATCCAATCTAATGAATAGTTAACAAACATTTAGCAATGCTTTTTATTAAAAAAAGCATCAAATTTATCTATGATAATAAATGTAGGTATTAGTCTAATATTTATAGGGAGGGAATCGCAGTCGAGTTGAGAAAAAAAAAACATTGTGAAAGCTCATATGGATAAATTGTTCACTCTAACGCATCTTTCTTAGATAATTTATCCTTTATGTTTTTTTAGCAACCTAATTTGCTCATATCTGTGAAAATTACATAACGATGTTCATTTATCATTATCACATTCTGTTAATCAAAAAACCTCAAATTGTACGTGAATGCTAGCTTATATTTTAGTTGATATCAAATATGCACCAGATTACTTATTACTACATTTCATATTTTTAGCTTAATAACACACATAATTTTAGTTTATTATTCACAACTTTTACATCATATATCATGTATGAACCAGATTAACTTAGCACACTAGTTCATAAGTTCAATTCATTATTCATATCATACATACCAGTTTACAAACATGTGTATTATAATAGTTGATTATTGAATAAAAATTATGTAGTAACGTAAAACTGAACTAAAATAGATAAAATTGAAAATACATGATTAATCAACTCATGTTCAATGTAGTCGGACGATTTGATTTTGGTTAACTGCTGCATGGCCAGATGGGTTGGAAGTGAATTTTGGGTGGTTTTTTAATAACGGTCGATGGACGATGGAGGATGAAGGCAATTGTGTTGTGTATTTTAGGAGGTCGGTGATTTATTTAGTCCATTGGTTTCAGAGCGTTGACAAGTATTTCAAGGTAATTTAAACTGCAATATGTGATGCTTTGTTGGTACTAATATTTAGTAGAAATTTCATAAACTGAATGATTACGTTTCAAATTCAACCCGTTCAATATGAACAACCACTTGATACAACTCGTTAATATGTTATGTATTGATGAATTATTGCTTTGGGATCAACATGACACACACACACACACATATCTCTTTAATCTTTGCATGTAAGTATATACAGTATTAAAAAGAAATTTTGTATTATAACCGACTAAATTTGATTAATAATTATTTCAAAGGATGCATGATTGGGGAGCTTCCTATGTAACATAAAATCGGTTGGCATATTCAATGGTTAAATTGGGCGTTTGAGTTGTCCATTGAATAATACAATATTCTTTTAATTCAGTACCTTAAAACTGCTATCAGCGTATTCTATATTAATTTGACTTTGAATAATAACTAAATATTTCATTTTTGATGGTTTTATGGTCTGTGTCTTCATTAACCATGTTCTCATATCTTCAATACGTTAACTCCCTTTAAAATAATGTAGAGATGTGACAAGTGATAAACGAAAGTTGGATAGAGAAGCATCTCTTTTCCCTACCCTGAGAGATGCGGTGAAAATTTATGACATGAAAACAATGAATGTTTAAGTTAAAACTAATTTTGAATTCAATTCAAATATATGTGTAATGCAAGTATGATTTGGGTTAAGGTTAAAGTTCTTTATATGATAGCTCTGTCCTCGCTGTTAAAGAGTACTGAATAATGTAATTTTTGTTACGTTGAATAATTCAAATGCATCTTTATCATCCAGATTCTTGAACATCGTCTCTGCTTTTCGAGATCCTAATTTGAGTATAACTCAACCAAAGCTCCAGATGAGTAGCCCATATAAACATATATAAGATCAAATAGAAGGTACAATATGTTATTCGGGGGAAGGCCGAAGTATGTTGCTTGATCAGAAATCAGTGTTCCATTTGCAGATGCAGTTAACCATACATTTACAATATACTAAATATAAGGTACTTAGGTACATGATATAGTTTAAAATGAAGAAATATATAGGCAATGATGCATACGAAGGCCACTAGAAGGAGGTGGTGTTGGGCCCAACTTTATGGGCTTTGCATCTGCTGCAAAGGTAGCATCCTTTATAAGGTCGAAGGAGCTACCTAGCATCAATCCAGCAGTTGCAACTAGCCAAGAGCCGCTGCTCTGCTGGTTGAAGATAAGTGAAACTGATGATTTTTTTGTACTATGACTTGATTAGCTACAACAACCCTAATTTGTGGTGCATTCATGATCTGGGAAGGAAACTTGAACTTGATGGAGCCATGTTGACCATGGATCAGAGCCGTTGGGTTGCGTGATTTTATACTGCATCTTCCTAGTTAACTATTTGATTTTTGTGCTTATACCTTTAGTTTGTTTCTGTCATGTTTCTTTAATTTCTTTCTGGTTCGATCTGTGTTGTACATAAAGAAGGTGGGAGATTTTGAGCTCGAAGTTTGTATATTACACCAACAATTCCTATAGTTTGCGTTTGAAACAAACAAAATCTGATCCCAACTATAATTGAAGACCCGCCGTGTTGGTCTAAAACAGAGTTATAAAGGTAACAAATTGAGAAGTTTGACGACTCCCTTGTTCCCATCCTCTATACGACTCCACAAGCCTTGATGGCAAGTAATAAAGGTCACAAAGCTTGTATTTGATATGTCATATCTGTTTATGTACAACTAGAACGTTTAAGTTCAACTTTTGATGTAGCACAGGCAGTCTACTATAACTTATGTTGGTATATTGTGAAAAAATGAATAGTAATACATACCTACATATTCATATAAAAATACATATACATATATCTATATATACGTAAATATATAATACATACACACACAAACGTATGCATGCATACATATATATGTATATGTATGTTTATGTATATAAAAGTAACGGCTATAATTTAAATATACATATTTATATCGAGCAAACATGATAATTAAGAATGTAGAATTAAAAACCACGAAAAAGGCAGTAGTTTAATACCAATAACAAACATTGTAAGGCAACCTCAAATCTAGCACTTCCATAAAGATGTTATGAATCGGGCCAAGGAAGGTACCAATGGCTAAGCATATCTTGTTTGCTAAAGTTCTAGCGATGGGCATGCCATATTGAGTGAGTTGGAAGTCGAGTTTCCACTTAGGCATCTTCTTTTGCGTACCTTGGGAAATTCAGTGGCAGCTCAAAACTTGCGCTACTTCCACATCTAATTTGCGGCCCATTTCCACTAGCTTTGGTGTTAAAGAGTGCTAAAAAAGTTTAGGCTGAAGCATTGCAAACAGAGAAAGGCAGGGAGTATCGAAGAAGGATTGAGTTAACGTAGTCGAGTTTGAAGGAGGCAAAGGTTTGGTGAGTTTGCATATGGAGGAGGAGATGGTTTGCAGTATAGTTTGTTGTGAGTTCAAGTTAGTGTCGAGTGGAATAGAGGCATGTGGGTACCACTATTGTGACTTACGTGGTTCTGTAGTTCAAGCTATTGGAGGACGTTGCTTGAAATGATGGTAGTGGATGGTGGCAAGGTGTCGTGGTTAGCTGTGTAGTTTGGTTTACATGTAGGTGATTAAATTTAAGTGGATGATGGGATGCAAGTTGTTGCTGCCGTATGGATAAAAGTTGTTGGTTGATGACGGAGTGGTTACCAAGGTTATCATGAGGCCAAGTCGATCCACTACCGTCTAGAAGACTAGTGACAAATCGCCCGACTAATCGTGACTAGTCGATAAGTCTTTTATATACATATATTTATTAGACTTAAATATATAATATAATTAGATATTATTATAAATTTATAATAAGTTCAGATTCAACAAAGATAACATAATAATAACAAGTTCAAACTGTACAAAATTCTATCTAACTAAAATTTTCTTTACATTTAATTTAATAACAAGTTCGGCTTTAATGAAACAAAAACTTAAAACCTAATAATAAATGGTACAGCCACAGAAATGCCTCCAAGCCCAACTCAACAAAAACTTAGCCCAATCAAGACATACAAATAAATCAGCCTCTCAGAAAAACAACCGCTCTCGCTCGAGCCTCTCAGAAAACAGCCGCATCTCAAAATCTCGAGTGTCAAATCTTTAGAAAAAAAAAGAAATTCGTTTTCAACGTGGCTCTCAAAACCACTGTCACTCTCAAAATCGAATGTCTCGAGCTACTAAACAGCCGAAGACGAAGCTGCTGCTCTCAAAATGGAGTTGAAGATGCTAGGGCAGGGAAAAAAATTGAGTCGACGATGCCAGAATTGAGGTAGAGTATGCTGATTTAAAATGGATTTTTGACTTCGATTTTTTTTCTAAAACCCTAACTGAAACTGGTATTTGCCTAGGTTTTCGGCTCGGTTGTCGTCGAATTGAACAAGTCAGTTGTCGTCAAACTTGATCAACCGACTGGTCGACTTGTCGTCGACTTGATAACAGTGGTGGTTACACTGTTTAGACATTTAGTTGAATGCTGGTATAGGAGAACTGAAGGTCGTGGTTGAGGATTATTAGGGTAGGAAGTCGTCAACTAGATTTGTACATCCCACTGCTTTCAACAAATATTTTCATTAGTAAATGGTTTGCTTTATTTTACCTTTCACCGTGCATTTTTTCCTATTTCAATGATTTCAACCTTTTGTTTTCCCATTAAATTTCTTAATAATAAAGTGAATTGATGGTTTTTGAAATGCTCTTGATTACTTTACGCTTTTTTGTAGTAACTCCATTGTTATCATACTATAGTTAAATTATAGCTCGTTAGAAGTAAGATATCTATATAATATTAAAATTAGTGAGCTGCATTTCCAGAGCGCTCAAGCCTTCTCACCTTTTAAACTCAACAGTCGCAGATTTTTGTCCTTCGTCTTTAATCACCTCCTTGCATGATCTTCCCATTCATCTCCAACTACTTACGATCCAAATTTACTCCACAACCGACTCAACTTATCGCTTTCTCCAAACTCTAGGATACCCAGTTGTCTACTTCCTTTTAGTTCCTCTAAACCACAGATATCAACATCCCACATATTTTCCCCTGGATAGTAACGGTACAAATTTGTTTCGAATTTTCCAATTAAAATTGGTCACGCTATAGTTCGAAGTCGGCATGAAGAACGATGCTGTGGTTTTCTTAATGAAAAATTTCTTCTTTGCATCATGCTTCCAAGATGGTTTCAGGTATAAACGGCTTTTTTTGTCAGTTGTTGGGGTTCATAAATTTCTACGGATATTCAAGCACGGATATAGCAAGATGATATTAGAATCTATTTAGCTTAATTGAAGGAATTTTTTCCTAGTTGCTCTTTTCTTACGAAATTTCTTAGGGAGGAAAGAACGTTTACTGCTATTATAGCATTAGATTTGTAAGCCTGAATTAATTTGTAAATTAAATATTATAGTGTTCTGCTTCTTGGTCCAATTCAGATTACATTATTAGTAGTTTCTGTTGGAACTGCACAATATTGATACTTTCTGCCGAGCTATGTATTTGATTTATATTGCATGTGCCAAATTCGTACAGTACCATAAACCATACACAACTATGTTTAACGATTTAGGAAGTTACTTCTATGTCAACTAAATTTTATAGATTATAAAACATAGATTTTGCTTGAAAGTGTTTTAACATGTTTATAATTTGTTTGAATTTTTCCTAGATTTTATATGCTGCTGGGAGACAAATAATGGAAGGAGGTTTCAGTTTATAATGGAGGAAATAGTTCACATATTGAATTATTTCTTCACAAAATTTACATATCGAAATGTGAGCAGGAAACTGAAAACTTTAGGACAAAATTTCTTCTTGACGAAGAGTTTTCTGGACGTGTATATAAGGGGCGCTTTAGACATACTGGACAGGTAAACTAATCCCTAATTTGGTGTTATTTTGGACATGCTTGTAGCCTTTGGCTAAATTCCCAAATTTGCTGATGGTAGATTCCTCGATAATTTTGGCTCTACTTACGTTTGTTTTGTTGGAAAAAAAAGGAATTTTCAATAATTTTTCGCTGAAATTCAAAATTCATGGTTCTAAACTAGATAATAAACCGATTTTTTTTTTTTTTTTTTTTTACTTTTATTACTATATTTCTCCTCGCAAAGATTGGTGCCTCCATATATGATGTTCTAAACGTAGTTAAAGTAATTATGTTTTGACTTTTGAATGAGGACTAGTTGCTTTTTTAGATCCAAATATCCAATGATAGTGAGGTAAAAAAAAAAATAGACGGGATTAGTCAAATAGTTGCACAGGTTAACGCTAGGCCATTAGTTTTTCAACCTCTTAAGTCATCTCTAACAGTTATCATTGCTACCATTTGATATGGCTATTTAATCATTCCATATTCAATTTTCTTCTATCACATTTTGTCAATTGGGATTATTGAGAGCCTTAATCCACCAAATTAATGTGTACTTTGGTTTCATCCTTAATTTTGGCTCTATTTAGGTTTGTTTTCTTTTATCACATTTTGTCAATTGATATTTAAATAAGAAAAGACGTATCATTGGAATATTATGTAATTTGGTTATCCATCTGAAATGTTTAGTGGTCAGATCTCGGGGATTGCCGCTCTCTCCCTGCTACTATTTCCAATAATTGTTCTACATATATGAATACAAACATACAGATCAGTGTTGCACCCGGTTAGTATTTTATAACAAAACATAAATTTTTGTTGTTGTGTGTATTTCTATATTTTTCAAGTTTTTACATATGATGAAGATCTAATGGATGATTCTGTTTTCAATATACACGTTTGTTCCATTCTTTTAAAATTGATTATTCCTTTCTATCCTTGAATGTATCATTACACCAAAGGTGCTAGTTCTATGTTTGTACGTATTAATTATATAATTTTCAATATAGAAATATGGTTTATGGATTGAAACCTTGACTCCAATTTATGGCATTGGTGGGTTCAAATTGGGTCAAAAGGAGGCAATTGCCCCTTCTCAAATTTTATAAATGTTTAATACTAGGAATCATTTGTTACGTTTTCGTTCCTGAAAAAGCGCACCAAAATCCATGTAATGTCTAGAATAATGAAAATAAAGGATTTAGGTAGAATTGTATATAGCAAACATGAAATGTTAATGTTGAACGTTATGAAATTATGTAACAAAACAGGCTGATTAGAGAAAAACATGTGTCAAACAGTTATTTAAAGGCATGTAAGATCGTGCTTTAGAAATTCTTTCTTATATTTCCATAAAAAATCTTTTTACACAGTTAAATAGATTTTTAGAAATACAATAATAGATTGCACAAGTTTTGAGCATTAAAGCTTAGTTGTTAAGTATTTCCCATCAAGCACTTCTTGTTTTGGTTTTAACAAAATGCTTGAAAATTTTAATATTCAGAGTATTTTGAAATATGGTGTATGAATCTTATATTTTAGTTATAATAAAATGTTTTTCTCAAATTTTGGAATCTGTTCTTTGAATGAATTCACATGCAGTTTTGGCACATCATTCGAAGAAAGAAAAAAGTCAAAACTAGGATATTTTCAACAGTTCTCATATTTACTGTTGCTTACATCTGTCTTTTTTAATTTGTTTTAAATCTATCATTTTTTATATGTTTTCAGACTTTTGTTTGTCTCTCGGTCTTGCTTTAGTTATGAGTAGATAATTGTCTGCACATTGTTCGGTTAGTAACAACATATGATTTTTACCTACCTAAGTATTGGTTATTTTAAACATGCTTAAATCTTCATTATGGCTTACAATGACCTATATTTTTGTACTTGGATGATATTGATATTTCGTTGTTTTATCCAGTGTTATTACGACGCTTGACTAGTCGCAACTAGTCGATTAATCGACATTGGAGCATCGACTGGAAGAACCAACTTGCCATTAGTCGATCTCAAAACCAAAATCATGAAGTCGAACTGGAACCCTAAATCAAGGACTTGAACCCTAAATCACGAAGTCGAAATCGACCCCAAATCGTGAAGTCGAGGTCAAAATCGGGAAGAATTCAACTAAAATCACGAAGTCGAATACGAACTGAAGAAGAATTAACCCGAAGTCGATTTATTTGTACTTAAGATTTCATCTTAATTCACCCGAAATCGACCGCAAATCACGAAGTGGAATGCGACCTGGAGAAGAAGTAAGCCGAAGTGGAATACGAACTGCAATTATCATGTATTAATATTTATGTACATATTTATTTATTTATTTATCGACTAGTCTATGACTAGTCCAACTAGTCGACTAGTTGGACCTCTATCGACTCGACTCGACTTGTCGTCGTAACAACCATGGTTTTATCCCAGCTGTGTAATTGATATCTTAAATCATTTGCCCAGTTAATTCTATTTTCAGTGATTCTTAACATTGCTTTTCTTCATGACCAATGGATTAAACATAGGGTCACTTTTAGATAGTCAAACAGAAATTTATCAACGCTTTGTTTTAGTTATTTAAAATTGAAGAATTGTTTTAATGGAAGAGGTTTGGAGTTCAAGAAGCTAAAAATATGTCCTTAAAGTTGCAAATGCTGAAATGGATTAGTTATCACCAATCACCATGTTTACCGAAGTTGGATGACTGTGGTAAAATTGGTTAGCCCTTGATAAAATTGAGTTATATAATGATTCCTCCATTTCTTTCTACTTTTATATTAGGTAATTTGGCATATTGGTTGATAAATTCTTTAACTAAGATATAGAAGGATTGGTAAAGTTGGGCTAATGGTATGTAGGACCATTTTTATTCTTATTATGTATATTCCCTAAACTTACTTCCAAATTAGTTGGTTTATTTATACGAACTGAAGAAGAATTAACCCGAAGTCGATTTATTTATACTTAAGATTTCATCTTAATTCACCCGAAATCGACCGCAAATCACGAAGTGGAATGCGACCTGGAGAAGAAGTAAGCCGAAGTGGAATACGAACTGCAATTATCATGTATTAATATATATGTACATATTTATTTATTTATCGACTAGTCTATGACTAGTCCAACTAGTCGACTAGTTGGACCTCTATCGACTCGACTAGACTTGTCTCCGTAACAACCATGGTTTTATCCCAGCTGTGTAATTGATGTCTTAAATCATTTGCCCAGTTAATTCTATTTTCAGTGATTCTTAACATTGCTTTTCTTCATGACCAATGGATTAAACATAGGGTCACCTTTAGATAGTCAAACAGAAATTTATCAATGCCTCGTTTTAGTTATATAAAATTGAAGAATTGTTTTAATGGAAGAGGTTTGGAGTTCAAGAAGCTAAAAATATGTCCTTAAAGTTGCAAATGCTGAAATGGATTAGTTATCACCAATCACCATGTTTACCGAAGTTGGATGACTGTGGTAAAATTGGTTAGCCCTTGATAAAAATGAGTTATATAATGATTCCTCCATTTCTTTCTACTTTTATATTAGGTAATTTGGCATATTGGTTGATAAATTCTTTAACTAAGATATAGAAGGATTGGTAAAGTTGGGCTAATGGTATGTAGGACCATTTTTATTCTTATTATGTATATTCCCTGAACTTACTTTCAAATTAGTTGGTTAACTACGTACGATAATATTTTATTTCGTAGTTTACGAGACAATATAGAAACTAAATTGAGTTCAAATAAATTGTTTGTTAAGGATGTGAGGAAATTAAAAGACTTGAATCTGGCTTTTGAGTACCATTGAATTTATGTTTGTGATATTGATTATTATTTCTTTGTTTAAGTTTAACTTTTGATTTTTACCAAAATTCTTGAAATAGAATCATAAAAATAGATGTATTTTTCTGTAAGAGCAAAACTATCTAAAATTGGTTTGTGAGTATGTTATTTACTTAAAAATTTATGTTTATTTACATCTTAAAATTTCAATTTCTAAGGTGCATTAAGAAGGTTTTCAGAATGTCATCACAAAAATCATGAAAATGTTACATAATGACATGCACAGGTTATGGACTCCCATGAGAACCATCATTTATGAATAGGGATAACTAATATTGAAAGAACACGTTTGCAAAGCAAGCTTATAATTATTTATGTGTTTCCTTTTGTTTGAACAGCTAAAGCAACAAGTTCTTTGGTTGCATGCCATGCTTATAATAACTTATGTACTCTTAGTTTTGTTGGAACTACTGCCCAAAACCAATAGTATAGAACATGAGAATTTATATTGCAATGCATATGTACTTGTGTGACCAAATAATATGGTTTAAGAATTAAATTATTTATATATTCACGAGTTTTGGTTTTCTTCTAGAGAAATACATATGAGGATAGGTTACGTAATGTATTGCATGTTTTAAAATACTAATTTTTAGGAAGCTTAAATGACAACTAATTTTACTAGCGAAGAATTCATCTTCAATCGTATTATAAAAAGATTTCAGTCATCAAAAAGAAAGATACATCTACACATTAGTATATCAGTTTTCATTGTATAGTTTTCATACCATGTGATCAATCTATAGAATTATTAATGAATATATAAAAAAAGAGTGCTCAGCACTATGTTGATTTTAATTATGAAATAGGAAGGCACATCCAAATCTTTTGGGGGTTTATTTTTGTGATTTTTTATTCCATTTATTTTCCTCTAATATTATATGTATTAAAAATGCGTTTAATTTTAGCTATTTTTAGGACTATTGAACATAATAGTTGACATCGAAGTCTTCCTTTGTGATCAAATGTTAAATTACTAAACAATTTTTTCATTAACTATTATCTATTTTGAAGTTAAACAATTCTTCCTGGATCTTGAAATTTTGAAGAAATTTGAAAGTTGACATTTACGTCTTCTTAGTCCAAATATACAGAGTTAGAAGCACGACAACAAGATATACTGAAATGGTCCCCCTTTATTCTTATGTAACTATTAGCAATATATTCATCTAGCCCAGTACATACATACATACATATATATATAAATACATACATATATATAAATACATACATACATACATACGTACATATATATATATATATATATATATATATATGATCCATAATACTTTTTCATTATAACAAATAATGATTACAACATGATAATATATTCTTCTTTGTTATAACATAGTCGTGATTAACACAATAAGCCACATGCTTCACCTACTAATCAGTTAAAGTACCCTTCTTTCTTATTGCGCCACAACCATGGTACCCTCGAACGTGAAAAGTCTAACTACAAATTAAGGTCCAAGTGTTTGAATTTACCACCTACTTGCATCATTTTTACATATGTTCATACTTTTTAAAGAACATATTCATAGTTAGAGCTTGGAATATGTATGTGTATTACTGGTTTCCAATCCGCAGTGATGACAATAGTAATAAAGCTATCAATCAGAGCCGAAAACCATAAAACTGATTCAAGCTACACATTTTATCCTTTATGATATTTATTACTGATGTAGCACACCTTTCAAGTGTAAATGTAAGTACCAATGGAACTAAGTACTTTTTTGCTACACCCGTATGCAAAGCAACTAAAATATGGTATATGAAACATTTTTTTATAACTAAAATATGGTCTAATATTCAGAGTACTTTGAAATATGGTCGGCGTCTATGTTGAGCCGCAACTAAAATACAGTCTAAGTGGAAAAGATATAAGGCTACTACATAATCTTGGATATCACAAAAGCAAAAAAATGAAAACTAATGCTGCCATCATTATTCAGTCATTTGTACAGGGTATTATCACGGATTTAGATACCTTGAATTTAGGTCTGATATAGTGAAGCAACGAAACATTTCTTTAGAATCAACACATGGTGATCATTTATGTCGAGCTGCAACTAAAATACAGAATAACTGGAAAAGATACAAGAAGCACCATTTTCAAGCACAAAAAGTATTTGCGGCAATACAAATTCAGAGCAGTTGGCATTTCTAGTATACCAGGAAAATATTTTTAGCTAAACTTGCTGCAGCCAAAAGGTTCAGTCTGGCTTTCGTTGTCCAATACATCAGTATCATTTAGGCAGTATAGATGTGCAGCGATTAAGATGTGCGTGCTAACCTTGAAGCTTTTGAGCAGTCCAAACTAGCGTGAGTTATGTGAACTTTTTTACTCTCACTCACATGCATATAAATATATAATTACTCAACTGTTCTTGATTTAAAATTGAAAAGATAACACATCATATGTTTTTTATGCACACGGTTTTATATTCATAATTTAAGTTATACTAAGTTTTAAGCGTATCATATTTTAACTTTTAAGTGGACACGTTACTTTTATCTGGGCCTATATTTTTAATATTTTATGTTCTACTTTCTAGCTTTTTTGCCGAATAAAAAGGTTTATGGAATTATTTATGGAAAGCTATTTAGTAAATATGAAATAAATGCTTTGCTTTATTTGTATTCATAAACTAAAAATGTTCATACAAAATCAGTTTTATTGAAATATTAAGCATGCTTGCCATCTTGTTATCTTAATGCTACCTTTTGCGTGTTTATGATTGTTTGCCACTAAATTCTAAATTTCAAGCTAAGGCTACTCAGGTTCGTGGTGCAACATCGATTGTCTCAGAAATTCAAGGAACTTATAAAGTCAAGGAACTTCGTCATGAAATCATTGAAAATAAAGATGGCTTTTCTTCATATATAAGGAGGTTGGACTGCAGTTGATGAATATATATATATATATATATATATATATATATATATATAAGATGAGAAACATGCTTTACTAATTGGGTTTTTGCATTTATTTATATTTCATTTCTCCACAACTGATAATTTTTGACATAATATAATCTCTTGAGTTTAAAAACCAGAACTGGATGGAAGTTAAATAGTTTCTTGAGCTATAAGGGTGATTGCTCCATAATTTGAACCAGAATTCATAGTCTGTGAGCATCAGTTTTTGATCTATATGATTTTCTAAGTTTGAGGTCTCTCCATTTATGCATGTTTTCCCTGTAAAGTTGATTGCTCTTTTCCTTTGGGTTTGTTCGTTTTTTCTGTCCGCACTGGGGACATTGTTCTTAGTAACGATGTTGTTCTTTCATCTTTCATGGGCTTAGATTAAATTTATACATTTTTAGCTATTAATTTTATGTTTGTTCATGTTTTTTGCGGTTGGTTTTTTTAGGTTGAGGACATGCTGAGGCTGCAGCCTGCAGGGCTCCTATTTCAGCTGTGTTCTTCAATGTCTGCTTTGGATCACATGTGTGGTATAGTTTTAGCATACATTTCAATTTGGATCATATAGTGAATGGTTGGAAATGAATTCTTTGCTGACTAATAAAGTAGCTATCATATTATGGAATGTCATTTTATATTTGACTTGGTTTGATCAAATTTTCACCAACGTGGAGTGTATGTTTAGAAAGCTACTAATACTTCTCTGCAGGTCTGTAGATATTTGGTTTTCATATATATATATATATATATATATATATATATATATATATATATATACACACACACACCATGTTTCGTTCTTCAGGCTTTTGCATTGAAAATTTGTTTGTGCCTTTTTTCCTTCATTTCACTGTTAGAGGTAAAAGATCTTCTTATGTTATTACTTTCTAGGCTGTAACTGTTCGCGTTGATTTTGTCCTTACGTTCGCCTAAGTTTTATTTTATTTTGTACTTTGTACCGGTTCTTGTGGTCTGAAGAATCTTTTTCTTAATTTTCTAGACTGTAGTTTGGCTCACGACATTTTTATTAAAGGAAATAACATTTCAGAATCTAACTGATGAATTTTTTGTGCTGTAGGAGATGAAAAGTAGAGTAATGCCATGAGAGAGAGAAGAAAGCTTCAGCTATAGAAAGGAGAACAACAGCTTTGGAAGCGAGTTGAACCTTAACAACAACAATAGAGGCTATCAGTAATTCTCAATTCAAAGGTTATCCTGGGGACATCATACATGCATTTTTTTTTCTTAGTTCCTTAAGACCATTGTAATATTTTAGTATTGAGTGCTTATTCACATGTACATGGATCATGAATGCATGGCAGGTAGGTTGGGCATAAAGCTCTTAATTGTCTTCTTCATCCAACTCACCTTTGAAAAAAAGAGCGCAAGCAAGCTATTTCTGGCATATCGTGGAAATTATATTTTCCATTCCGTGCTTCGTGCACGGGTGGGGTTGGAACTTGAGATGATAGTATGAATGTGGTCTTAGTTGTGTTTAACTGTTTTTGAAATTACAAAAGCTAGTTGCAATTGAGCATATGGATTTGCATTATAATGTAGTTCAGTAAAATATACATATTTGTTCTGCACCGTATCCATGTTGTATAAAAATCTTTATGTGGACTAAACATTTATATTTAAGGTCATCGTAAATATCATGCCCATATACCTTTTACTGTATACGTCATCAATTGTACTTCAACTTACCATGAGAAATAATATTAGCAACGGTAAAAGCAAACATAAATAAATGTATTAATAATCTAAGTGATGTTCTCCCATATCATGTTGGAATTCGTAAGTATTGAATGAAATATACTTTTTCCATTAAGCGAACAGGTGCGACTGTTAAGTGAAAGGATGTGACTATTAGAAGCATGCTTTTCCGCAAAAAGACACTTCGTGAAAAGACGCTTCGCGAAAAGACACTTCGCGAAAAGACACTTCGTGAAAAGACACTTCGCGAAAAGACATTTCCTTTCATCAACGGTCATATTTCCCAACGGTCATATCTCAGCGAAAAGACACTTCGCGAAAAGACACGTCACGAAAAGACACTTCGCGAAAAGGCACTTCATTTCGCCAAACGGTTACATTTCAGCGAAAAGACATTTCGCGAAAAGACACTTCCTTTCATAGAAAGAGATGCGTCTGTATGAAGAGGTACGAGTACAACCGTTCGAAAGAGATGCAATCGTACGAAGAGGTACGGGTGCGACCGTTCAGAAGAGATGCAACCTTATGAAGAGGTACGGGTGCGACCGTTCGAAGGGATGCGGATAAACTATAAATAAGGAGGAAACCTGATCACTTTCCTCACTCACCGAATTTCCAATCCGAACTTCCTTCTCTCTTCTGTAATACTCTTATTAATAATCACAGAGTGACATACTCATTACAATCTCGTGTAGAATACGTCTGTTGTATCTTGGGAGAATTTTGAAATAAAATTTTTAAGGAAATTGTTACGACAAGCCTCAGACATCATCGGGTTAGACTTCAAGTTTATTTGTATATTTATGAACAATATTCTATAATCTCTCCTTTCTCTATGTTGTTGTGCTATTACTTAAAATAGTATAACGTTGTTGTTGTAAATTGATTATGTTAGACCCAAAAGTGGTTCTAACACCCAAATTGATTAAAAGCAAGATGAAATGAGACAAAAATAAAAATGAACACGCAGGATTTATAGTGGTTCGGCGAAGAAATGCCTGCGTCCACTTATCTTTCACTATATTCAATAATTCAGTTGCAAATACAATGTAAGATTCACTCAATTCCACTCACAACTCACTTATCTTCACTCAATTGACTAAAACAAAGAATGAAAGATGATTTGGATTCTCCGGGAGTAATGGAGTTCGGATGATGGAGGTAGTTGAATTCTCATAGTGCTGAAAAAAGATCCTTCTCTTTGTCTCCAGACGGGGTATTTATAGGTGTGAATTTGCTTGAAACTTGATCCGGGTCGGGGCCACATGTCGTCCATCCCACTATCTTCGGGTTCGGATGAACTATTATGTTGACAGCGCATCAAAGGGACGAATGTTATGGGTAGGAACTGGTCATAGCCGGTCCGGATATCCAGGCGATTTTGCAGGAGAGTAACATGGAGCATGGGTTCGGGTCGGAGACGCGCAGATAAGGGGTTCAGATCGGGATACCCGATCCGAACCGGATTGGCTTAGATGCGATGCTCTCTTCTTCTCTAATCTGCTCCGCTCCGATCCATTTTCATGGCAAACAGGTGGCTTTCCGATCCAATCGAGATTTAGTTGCCCTCCGATCCGATTAGATATGCCTTACCAATTTACTCAATAGGAGTTCACCGATCCGAACAGAGGACTCTTTCCGACCCGAACCGATGGTTTGCTCTGACCCGATCCGAACAGCTGCTGTTATCTAATCTAGATTGTAGAGTCTTCTCCAATCCGAACCGAAGTCTTCTAATTAAAAATGCCCTTCAATGTTTGGTTTCTTGACTTTGTGTTGCCTAGTTCACAAAGTAGGCTAACATTTTGCCCCCTCAAATGATGCTTCTGTTGTATACGAAGCGTGCTTTGATGTCGTTTGAAATGCTAGTCCTTGAATCAGAACAGTCAGAAAGTCACTTCTGTTCGTTTGTGAAGATGCGTTGCTTCATGAAGACATGTCTCTTATTGCTTATATATATGTCGTGAAACACTTGATTCATTTTCTTCATTTTTGAGTCAAGTCCAGAAGTCCTTCTCAACATATAGTATTCTTCTCAGGTATGTTCCTTCCTAGTTTTCTTTTAAATCCAATTCGAATGCTAGAGGAATGCACAGATTTCTACCCGGTTCGGTGTCCGACCCGAGCACCTTTTCTTCCTGTTTCGCTTTGCACTGGGTTGATGGGCCAGAAGATGTGGGCTGGCTTGGACTTGGTCCGAACGGAGTAAAATACGGGGAATACAAAGAGCCATCTCACGTCTTATATAAACTCAACCACCCAAACTCTTCTACCTTCTTTACTCCTACGATTCTTGTTCTCCTAGCTTTATACCGAAACCCCACTTCCTAAAAAATCTAAAAACTCCAACCTCCTCGTTTCAATCTTCGAATAAAACATCTAGGTATTTTAAATCTCCGATTATTTATGTAATAACTGATTTCAACTAGAATTTGCGTTTAAATCGAGCGATTGGAGTGTGGTGTTTGTTGAACTCCAACGCCTGGATCTCCTCCACCATTTGTCATCGTCGTTGATGGCGTCTTCGCCGCCTCGAGGTAGCAACGGGGGTCATTGGGATCCAGCGTTAAACGTTCAAGCACATAAATGCTTAACTTCGTCTTGGGTCTAGTGAAATTTAAAGACGAGAAAGGGGAGAATAGGAATTGGGTTCGGTTCGGGTAAGGAAGTGCTGAAGCAGCGGAGGGAAGGACAAGTTCATATGTTAGGATCGGGTTGGAATGAAATGCGATGTGGAGAAAGCCATGCTTGCCCGACCAGGTCGGATTGGAGGAAGAGATAGAGAAAGGAAAAGGACGTATGGATCCTTTTGTTTGCTGAACCGTTCCGAATGCTTATTCCGATCCGGTTTTAAACTGCCAAATATGAACGTCTTCTCCGAACCAAACAATACGCAGACCCGAGCCGATCCCAGCTATATGCACGTCCGATCCGAACCCAACAATAAGCACACCCTACCCGAACTGAATGATATGCATATTCCAACTAAAAGCACAAGACTTTATCCAACCAGGGTTAATCAATGCTTGACATAATCTTCAACTTAATGAACAGTTAGGGTAGTGCCTTATGAACGTAAACGATCATCAAGATTTATTCTGAACATCGCCGCTCCGTTAGAACTTCGCATTATGCTTTTACGTGTTTTTGTTCTCATGTTTTGCACACACCATACACACTTTAGCTCACACATATGCACAGGGGGGCACGGGATAATTTACTCTAATCCGTGCTATTGCTTCTTCAATAGTTCTATGACAATGAGGCCCAGACGCTCTTCCCGTCTAGCTGAGAGGAAAGAAGCCCCGGAAACTTCTAACAAAATCACTCTTGAGGATATATCTTCTTCGTCTGATCCAGAATGGGACAGTGAGGGTCCAGATTACGGGGTTGGAGATCGAGAAAGCAACGAGGCGTCTTCGGAAAACGAGGTTTCTCTGGGTTTTGAGGAGGAAGGAGGGATCGGTGACGATCGAGCCCCTGACGAATTTGAATCTGCCATTATATTGGAATCACCTCCAGATTCCATAGAATCCACAATCGACAACGACCGACTTGTTCGAATTTGCCTAAAATACGGGATAATGAAAAGGGACACTCTGGTGCCTTCACGCTCTGACCGCCCCCACAACCCTCCAGAAGGATATATGGCGGTTACTCGATTAATGTGCATGGTCGGCGCCACTCCTCCATTTTCTCCTTTCATCGTTGATTTCTTAAGACAAATGCGGATTGCCCCCATGCAGCTGCATCCCAATTCATATGCCTATTTGCACACCTTATACGTAGCATATCGTGAAATCCTAGGCACAGAGCTCACGTTCGATGACGTTCACTTCTTCTATAATTTCAAGCATCGGACTCGAGAGACTCCATCCTTCTGCTACTTTGAATCAGTTCCAAAAAGGAAGATAATCTCTGCACCATTTAGCAGTAAAGCTGGAGATTCCAGATTAGAATGGTTCTACGTGAAGCAACAGCCTGGATGCGCCAGGAGATGGACAAAATCAGGTAAAGCGTTGACTTTCTGAATCCGGACTCTATACACTTGAATCATCACCCTGACATGTTTTCCTTTTTGTTTGCAGTCGACAATCCCAAACAGATATCAGATCAGGTGTTCTTTCATCGGATGCACCGACTTCTTAATGGCGATCAAAAATTCTTGACTATCGACGAGGTCCTTAAAGATGAATACCTTCACTTTCACGGGCTGCTATCCGTTTTTCGTAGCATCAGTCATGGGACGATCCCTTACGCATACATTCCTCCAGTGGAGATAGTTCCAGAGACAGGAGAAGGCTCGGGAATTCCTAAGCGCCTCTTCAACCTTCACCTTCTCCATCTTCCACACAAGATGATGAATTGGCTAATCTGGCCGAAAAGCATCGTGAAGGGTATATCACCCCCGAGGAAACTACTTCTCTAGACAAGTCAAAATCCTCCCAAGAGTCGCCACTTCATGCTTCCGAAGGGGATGTTCCTAGTGCTGATGAGCACATATTTCAGGGTTTGGGGGATCTCCCCTTACCTGAGACTATATATACTTCAGAGGATTTCAGGAAGGATCCTTTAGTCTTCACTTCTTCTGAAGAAACCACTCCCGCTAAGGCCAAAGAGCCTGCCCGCACTAGTCTAGCTTCAGACTCGGGTTGGTTGGGGGGAAACACACCACTTAGGATGCACTTTACACCACAGCATTAGCATTCGTTGCACTTCTTTCCCCATGAATCCATTAATTCTAAACTTCGTTTATTTTATCTTGCAGGTACAATGTCTCGATCCTACTACGATATAAGAAAACTTCGTCGTAGCATGTCCAATCCTCCTCAGGATGTCGAGTATGATCGCCGGGATGATCGTGGTAGGGAGGAGAGAAGACCTTATGATCCCTATCGTTCTCGACCCTCACGTTCCCGCTCACCAGTTAGGCCAGAACAAGAGAAATACAAAGGTTACCAAAGCCGTAGGGAGGAGGACAGACCACAATCCAAAGACTCCTCCTCTTCCTATGAGAAACGCAGTAGAGAGAAAAGTCCTCCAAAGGAAACCGGGTCTCGAAGTAAGCAAAAGGTCCCTGCTACTAAACGACCTAGGACAGACAAAGAGACTACAAAATCCTCTTCAGGAAGGGACACCGAATTGACATTCCTCGCTCCTCCCCCACCAGATGCGGGAACTGCAATAAAGCGGGCATATTTGAAAGAGCAATTTCCCGAACACTACTTCGAAACTCTGACTTTTTTACCTGCCCTTGAACCTATTTCGTCTAATTGGGCAGATGAGGCCAAAGCAAAGATTGATGCGGTGCAAAAACAATATACTGAGATGTTCAAATATTCGCGCAATCTTTCTAAAATCATCCGCACTCTAATTACAAATACTGATTCAATGCAAAAGACCGCGGAGGAGGATACTAAGGCCTTAAAAGCTCTAGGAAAAGATTTGGAAGACACTCAAGCTCAGCTAGCGGTCGCTCAAAGGGACGCTTCTAATTTCAAACAACAATTCGAGGACATGCAAAAACGTTATCACGATTTGCTTGAATCTCATACTCAGGAGCGTTCTGAATTAAAAAAGCAAGCTGACGAGGCCAAGTCAGAGGCTGCTGAGACACGCATTGCTTATGCTGAGCTTGAGCGGAAAAACGCCGAGTTAGCAAAGAGGAGTGATGAATTAGAAAAGAAGAACGCTGACTTGGCTTCAAAGCTGTTGGAGGCAGAGAACAGGGCTGCTCTGGCCGAGGGCAATGTGGAGTGTGCTATTAAATCTGCGGAGGAAGCCCGCAAGCAATTATCAGAGGCGGAGGCTGATATTCAGGGCTTCGGCGAGCTAATGATTGAATTCTTCGCACACATTATTCGTCGTCGAAAAATTTCTTGGATCGAGGACTATCCATCCACTCTCATTCAGGTATGGAATCAAATCGTTGAGTGGGAAAAGGAGGAACTTAAGGTCGATTCCCTCGATGAAGATAAACTGATGGAGAAATACTTGAGAGACGATGAACCGGAGCGCCTAGCTGAAGGGCGCCGCCTTATTGCTGAGGCCATGGAAGAAGAGAGACGGAAGTCTAAACAAAAAACCATTCTCAAAGCTGGTTCCTCTTCTTCTGCCCCTGCAACCTCCGAAGTAGAAGGGTATGATCCCGAAAATCCGGGAATTCCTCGAACAACCCTGCTATCCCCTATTCCTGAGCTAACCCCAGAGGTAGTGGTCACCCCCGCTGATAAGTCTTCGGAAGGTATCGCTATCTTTTCTCCTCAATTTGCCAAAGCTATTTCTACCTTTCGCCACGTGATTTATCAATCGATGAGAGACCCTTTGTTTTCTCCTGAATTGATAACCGTTGCTTCTCATTCTATGGGTGTTGAATCATCCGAAAAGACAGATGTAGCTCAAGGAGCTGTCGCTGGGACAAAGCCCGCTGATAGGAACAAAGAAGGGGAAGACAAGGCTGCTTCTATAGACTTGGGGGAAGGAAGTGAGCCAACTAAGGTCACCACTCCCCATGATGAAGAAATGATAGCAGCTTTAAAGGACGACGGAGGAGACGGGGGGCATGAAGAGGAACCGGAAGTTGCAATAACTGGGGAGTCGAAAAGCGCTGATGACGTTACCTTGGCTGCCATGAAGGCTGATTAAGATAAGCGCTTGCAATTAAAGGCTGAAGAACTAGACCCTGAGGTCCTCAAGCCCCTCGCAGTTGTGGATGCGGGATCAAGGTTAGTTGTTAAGCTCTCAACTAGATCTATTACAGAAGAACTTGCTAAAAAATCTTCTCTTGATTCCAGTGCCCCGCCCTCCGGGAAGAAGTCTACTGGCTCCAGTACCGCATCTTCAGGGAAAAAGAAATCGAAGCGAATCTTGACCGAAGCCGAGAAAGAAGCAAAGGATGCGGAGAAAGCCGCCAAGAAATCCAAGGCTCATTCCAAATCTAAATAGTAGATTGCCCTGTATCTTTTTAGCATCCTTGTGAACCAATAATTGCTGCCACAAAAGCAGCTCATGCACTTTCTTTTTTTAGCTATTTCCCTGTACAAATTCATTCATTTGTAAATAAAAATAATTCACTTTTTGCAATGTTTGTTTGTTAGTAGTTATGCATGTCTACAGTTGTGAAACGAAATTGTGGAGGGGGAAATATGTGTATGCATATGTGCCCCCAGTCAATTTCCACAAGTTATTCAATGCTTAACCAAGCAATCTGAATGCCCCCAATTTTCTGACGGGATAGCACTTCCTGTGTCGTCAGTACCTGTCGTTTTTTCTAGCATTTCTTTTATACTCTCTCTCTTTCTCTTGAGAGTTAGAGTTCGAGTTCAGTCATCTGTTTATTCCCCGGTCGTTCAACGGGGAAAGATTTCTTTCTCGGCGCTCAGTCGGAGACGCCTTTATACTCTCTTTCTCTCTGGAAAGTTAGAGTTAGGAGGAGAATTTCTTTTTCAGCGCTCAGTCGGAGACTCTTTTATACTCTCTCTCTTTCTCTGGAGAGTTAGAGTTAGGAAGAGAATTTCTTTTTCAGCGCTCAGTCGGAGACGCTTTTATACTCTCTCTCTCTCTGGAGAGTTAGAGTTAAGAATGTCGTTTTCTCATTCTTTTATGTCTTATTGCACAAATAATCGTTGTGCTTCTTTTTGTGTCTAAACTGTTTTCAACCTTTTTAGGCTCTGAGTTATCCTGTATTTTATAATCACAACAGAATAACTGATGAATGTAAATGCATAAAAGTAAATAACACACAATATTTTTATAGTGGTTCAGCTAAGTCGTAGCCTACATCCACTTTATAGTCCTTTATTCAATTCATCGGATTTTCCCAAGGCAAGTCGTGCCTTATTACAGAGTTCACAGGAAAAATAACAAAAAGTACATCATTTCTAATCCAAATATCGCATTAAGTGTTGGGCATTCCATGCTCGAGGGACTTCTTCGCCATCTACGGTCGTTAACTTGAAGGTTCCTTTTTCAAGTTTCCGTTGGATGACAAAGGGTCCTTCCCATTTTGGGCCGAGGTGAGGAAGGGATGGAAAAACTCTCTTTAGCACCAAATCTCCTGGTTCAAAAGTTCTGAGGCGAACTTTTTTGTCATAATAGCGTGCCATCTGACGCCGATGTCTTGCTGCACGTAAATCTGCTTCGTCCCTTTTCTCTTCGACTTCATCAAGAGACTCAAGTAAGAGCGCCCGATTCGTCATCGGGTCATAATATGTCACCCTGTGGGAAGGAACTTCCAGTTCAACTGGAATTACTGCTTCTGAGCCAAAGGAGAGAGAGAAAGGGTTATGACCGGTGGCTGTCTTAAATGTTGTTCGATATGCCCACAAAGCTACGGGCAATTCGTCAACCCATCTTGCCTTTGCACGCTCTAACCGTTTCTTGAGGATGGATTTTATTACCCTGTTTATTGCCTCTACTTGCCCATTCGATTGCGGATAGGCAACTGCAGTATATCGTTTGTCTATCTTATACTTCTGGCAAAAATTTCTGAATTCAGTGCTATCAAATTGGGTCCCGTTGTCAGTTATAATTGTCCTTGGGATCCCGAATCGGCATATAATATTTCTGACCACAAAACTTATCACCTTTCTTGCTGTGATCTTAGTCAAGGGCTCAGCTTCCACCCACTTCGTAAAATAGTCCACGGCTACTATTGCATACTTAGCTCCTCCTTTAGCAATTGGTAAAACTCCAATGATATCAATTCCCCATGTGGCAAATGGCCAAGGACTCACCATCGATTTAAGCTGGGTTGACGGTGCCCTGGGGATTTTGGCGAATCTCTGGCACTTATCGCAGCGTCGTGAATAATCAGCCGCATCTTTGTTGATCATAGGCCAGAAGTATCCGTACCGCAATATTTTCTTTGCTAAAGTTTGACCTCCTGTATGATCTCCACACTCACCTTCGTGTACTTCTCTTAGTACACGCTTGATGTCGTCGTGTGCTATACATCGTAACAGGGGCATAGAAAATCCTTGTCTATAGAGAGTGTCATCTTGTATGACATATCTGGTAGCTTTGCGAACTACAGCTCTTTTCTCCCTCTTCTTCGATGGGAGTGTCCCATTCTTAAGGAAATTCTTAATTGGAGTCATCCATGACTCCTTCTCTGGTTCCGCTTCAAAAGCGAATTCAATTTCCATTGACTCAAAGCTTGGCGACTCCAACGTTTCAATTGGAATTACTTCAGTCTCTTCTGGATTGTCGGAACTAGCCAGCTTTGCCAGTCTATCCGCTTTCTGGTTTTCAACTCTGGGAATATGTGTTACGTTGTACCGCTCTAAGCTATTCAATAGCTCTTTCACTTTCTTAAGGTAGGCGATAAGTCGAGGTCCTCGAGCCACGAATTCCTCTCGCACTTGACAAACAACAATTTTAGAGTCACAAAATATGTCTATCATTTTTACTTCGAGGTCTTTAGCAAGTTTCAGCCCGGCAATCAGGGCTTCATATTCAGAGTCATTGTTAGTTGCCGAAAATTCTAATCGCAGGGCGTAATATAACGACCGTCCCTCGGGAGTGACTAAGACAATCCCAGCTCCGGACCTTCGGTCATTCTTAGCTCCATCTGTATATAATTTCCACGGATTCATCTCTAGCTCATCCTCGGATTTAACCACTCGGTCATTGATTATTTCCTCCTCTGGAATGGTGAACTCCGCAATAAAGTCTGCTAGAGCTTGCCCCCTGATTGACTTTCGTGGTTGAAAATTCAAATCAAACTGACTTAGTTCTATGTTCCATTTGATCAACCTTCCCGATGCTTCGGGTCTCTGCAATACCTGCCTTAAGGGCTGGTCGGTGTATATGGTTATTGGATGGGCTTAGAAATAGTGACGAAGTTTTCGGGATGCGATCAGGAGGCTGTAAGCGAGCTTCTCAATTTTTGGGTAATTGCGCTCTGTCGCTGCTAATTTCTTACATACATAATACACCGGCCTTTGTACTTTGTCTTCTTCTCGAACCAGAGCCGTGCTGACAGCATGAGCCGAAACTGCCAAATAAACAAATAATTCTTCGTGATCTACGGGCTTTGATAAAATCGGCGGTTTCTCTAGCAGTTCTAACAGATTTTGAAAGGCCTCAACACAATCCGGAGTCCACTGGAAGTTCTTCTTTCCCCTTTTTATCAAATCAAAAAACGGAACACATTTATCTGTGGCTTTGGAGATGAATCTACTCAGCGCCGCTACTTTCCCTGCCAGACTTTGGACGTCTTTAATTCTCCTCGGTTCTTCGATGTTTCTAATCGCTGCTATCTGGCTAGGGTTGATTTCAATTCCTCGGGAACTCACAATAAAGCCAAGGAACTTTCCCGATGCCACTCCAAATGAGCATTTCAGAGGATTCAATTTCATCCAGTACTTTCGCAAGATACCAAACATTTCCGCTAAGTCTTGCGTATGACTGGAAGACTGCTTTGATTTGACAAGCATATCGTCCACATAAACTTCCATAGTTTTTCCTATTTGATCATAAAACATTCTATTTACCAAGCGCTGATAAGTAGCTCCAGCGTTTTTTAACCCGAATGGCATTACAACATAACAATATAGCCCCAAATTCGTAATGAAACTCGTATGCTCTTGGTCTGGTACGTGCATAGGAATTATGTTGTATCCAGAATATGCGTCCATGAAAGAGAGAAGTTCATGACCTGCTGTCGAATCTACAAGCTGGTCAATCCAGGGAAGTGGGAAACTATCTTTCGGGCAAGCCTTATTTAAATCTGAAAAATCAATGCAAGTCCGCCACTTTCCGTTTGGCTTCTTTACTAAGACGGGATTCGATATCCAGTCGGGATATGTCGAATCTCGAATAAATCCATTCTGCTTCAACTTCTCTACTTCCTCTTTGAGAGCAGCCGACCTCTCTGGGCCCAGCATGCGTCTCTTTTGCTTCACAGGTGGATGCTTCGGATTTACATTCAATTTGTGACTTATAATGGATGGCGATATCCCACACATGTCAGCATGGATCCAGGCAAACACGTCCAGGTTTGCCTTCAAGAAGTCCGTTAGTTCTTTAGCTCGACGTGGATCCAATTGAGAACCAATTTTCAAAACTTTTGTCGGATCAGCTTCATCAATGGGAATTTCCACTGTCGCTTCATTAGGAGTTGCATTCCTAGCCTCTGGTTCCTCGTCCTTTCTAGGATCCAGGTCTTCAGGCGTTCCTTTGGGCAACTCCTTTGGGGTCAATTTCTCTAATTGCTATGCCGAGTCCCCTTTTGAGGGAGACGAGGCATCCTTACTCTCAACGTCAAGTCCTTTCATCAACATTTTTAACTTGGCCACATAGCAGGCCCGTCCGGAAACCTGATCCCCTCTCATTACTCCAGTTCCGGCTTCAGTTGGGAACTTAAGTAACAGACACCAAGGGGCGATACAAACTCTAAATTCAACGAGGGCAGGTCTCCCCAAAAACGCGTTATAAGGCGAATCTACGTCCAATACTACGAACTGAAGCATTCGCACTCTTCTACGTTCTCCTTGCCCCAGGGTCACAGGCAACTCTATGTATCCCATGGGAGCTGTCGACGCCCCGTTGAAGCCTCTAATCCATCCTTCACAAGGCTTCAGATCTTCGGACTCAAGCTTCATCTGATCAAATGACTTCTTGAACAAAATATTAACGGAACTTCCGTTGTCTACTTATACCTTATGGACCAAGGCCGGCCCAATGGTGGTAGTAATAACCAACGGATCATTGGTGGGTGATTGTATCCCAGTATTGTCTCGGCTTCGAAATACCACGTCGTCAAACATGGTCTTCTGTTGTTTTATGGGGGTGACATCCTCCAAATCATCACCTTCATTCACGTCTAGATGCTTGGCAGCGTTTACATATTGATCCATTGACCTAAAACTTCGGATTGCCGGGTGAGGTCCGCCTACAATGGAGTTGATGACAATTCCTTTACCTTTCTGCTGCGCTGTAGGCTTGGGAGCAGGTAGGATTTGTTTTGGAGCCTGCTCTCCTTGCCCCCTGTCCCTCGGGGCAACCTTGTACTCGTCCAACTTTCCTTCATGCAGCAGCTTCTCAATTACATCCCTCAAATGCCGACATTCATTGGTCGAATGCCCATGAGTTCCGTGAAACAAGCAAAATTTCCCTGTCGCCATTTCTTTCTCGGTCGAATCACGAGGTGGCGGTCTTTTGTACTATAACACATTGTACGTATCCAGGTAAATATTTTCCAGGGTGTCGTTCAATGGTGTATAATTCTCGTAGTTCTGGAATCGGGGTCTTTTGTTAGGGTCACTTCCCCTATTTCTGTTTCTTCTGTTACCGCTCGAATTACGGTTATTGTTGTTGTTTCCCCCACTTCCAGTATTGCTGTTTCCACCCTTGTTTCCTACATTTACTTCAACCTTGCCAGAATTCTCCCCCGACTGCTTCACGGCGATATTACTCTGCACATTCTCCTTTGAAGCCGTCTCAGACTTTCTCTTTCGGTTTGCCCTGGCCTCCTCTCGCCTTAAATAAATATCGGCTTTTTCGTAGAATATCTCCCTTGTGGGGGGTGTCTTCCCAGAAAGGTAGTCTCCAAACTCAGATTCGGGATCGACTCCTTCCTTCAATGCCATCGGAATAGTGGGCTCATGCGGGTCACTGACCTCAGTTACAGCTTGGTTAAAACGATCAAGATATGCCCTTAAAGATTCTCCTAGTGCCTGTTTGATTCTCGATAATTCAATAACACTTTTGGACTTTCGGGCATGTAGTCGGAACTGGTTCATGAAACGCTCGCTTAGTTCCTTGTAATTAGAAATCGAACGAGGAGGGAGTCGGGTAAACCAGAACAATGCCACATCTTCTAGGTAGATTGGGAATGCTTTGCACTTCACTTCATCAGGGGCAGCAGCAGCATTCATGAGCCACGAATACCGCATCAAATGCTGTCCCGGATCAGTCCTTCCGTTGTACTTGTCCATCTGTGGCAAGTTAAAGCGTCGGGGAAATTGGAAGTCGAGGATATCGTCGGTAAACGGAGTATGGCTTCGCTCAATGCCATAATCTTCATTTGTATAATTCCGGCTCTCTGACATGATCTGGCGAACCATTGCCTGTACATCAGCATTAGTTAGGGGCCGCTCAGGTTCCCTGGCCCTAGCATCCGAGTTCCTTCTGGGCTCTTGTTCAGGAGATGCCCTTCTTCTTCGAGCTGCCTCTGCTCGATTCCGTTCCCTGCGTTCCCGGTCGATCTCGGGAAGAGGGGACTGGAGTCTTTGCCCTCGAGTGGGGTCATTGTTTCCTAATGCTCGTGCGATATCCTCACGAGATCCCAAAGATCCAAATGTCAGCTGCTCCACGTTCTGAGGTCGTTCGAGTGGCCTTCGTTCACGGGGCCTCTCTTCCTCGGAAGATGAAGATTGATCTACTGGTGTGTGACGAACCGGTGATGGAGTTCTCTGTCGACGGAGTTCACTAATCTCCCGACTCATGAGCCTCATATTTTCCTGCATCATGAGATTAGTGCGCTCGTGAACTTTCATGGCCTCCCTCGTGCTCTCAAGCATGTCAAGCAAGCGCGAAAAATCTCCTTGAGTGATGGGCGCAGATGGATTGACCTGATCACCAACCCTGGCGGTTGGAATTGGAGCATTCGTAGGGACTCGAGTAGAGGTTCCAGCTTCACCAAGCATCGGGTCGGGTCGGAGGTAAGAGGTCGGATCGGATCGGAGCTGGGTGCCTGGTCGGATCGGTACGCAGCGAGCAGCTTGGGTCGGTTCAGATTGGGGGAATGCACTGCTTCAGAGTCTCCTACCCGGATCGGATCGGAGCTCTCCCCCTGCTGTTGGCTCGGATTTCCTGCATTGATTCTTCCTGCTGCTGAACTCTGCCCCCGAGACCTTGTTACAACAGCATTTTGCTGATCTTTGCCAGCTCCATTTCCTCGAACAGACTGAACTTCCTTGCCTTTTCCTTTGGCCATGAGTCTTTGACAATCACTTCAACGAATGTAAAAAAGCGGAGAAACTTAAGGATTCACTTCTTTGAACTCAACGGTTCAAAAAGTAGAAAGAGATCCCGGAAAATAAAGAATTTAGATGAGGGTTCTCAGTGAAAGCACCAAAATGTTAGACCCAAAAGTGGTTCTAACACCCAAATTGATTAATAGCAAGATGAAATGAGACAAAAATAAAAATGAACACGTAGGATTTATAGTGGTTCGGCGAAGAAATGCCTACGTCCACTTATCTTTCACTATATTCAATAATTCAGTTGCAAATACAATGTAAGATTCACTCAATTCCACTCACAACTCACTTATCTTCAATCAATTGACTAAAACAAAGAATGAAAGATGATTTGGATTCTCCGGGAGTAATGGAGTTCGGATGATGGAGGTAGTTGAATTCTCAGAGTGCTGAAAAAAGATCCTTCTCTTTGTCTCCAGACGGGGTATTTATAGGTGTGAATTTGCTTGAAACTTGATCTGGGTCGGGGCCACATGTCGTCCATCCCACTATCTTCGGGTTCGGATGAACTATTATGTTGACAACGCATGAAAGGGACGAATGTTATGGGTAGGAACTGGTCATAGCCGGTCCGGATATCCAGGCGATTTTGCAGGAGAGTAACATGGAGCATGGGTTCGGGTCGGAGACGCGCAGATAAGGGGTTCGGATCGGGATACCCGATCCGAACCGGATTGGCTTAGATGCGATGCTCTCTTCTTCTCTAATCTGCTCCGCTCCGATCCATTTTCATGGCAAACAGGTGGCTTTCCGATCCAATCGAGATTTAGTTGCCCTCCGATCCGATTAGATATGCCTTACCAATTTACTCAATAGGAGTTCACCGATCCGAACAGAGGACTCTTTCCGACCCGAACCTATGGTTTGCTCTGACCCGATCCGAACAGCTGCTGCTATCTAATCTAGATTGTAGAGTCTTCTCCAATCCGAACCGAAGTCTTCTAATTAAAAATGCCCTTCAATATTTGGTTTCTTGACTTTGTGTTGCCTAGTTCACAAAGTAGGCTAACAGATTACAACATACTTATTGCGATATTGAATTCTAGAGTAGTGGAAATTCAACTTATAAACTTGTGCGACGAGTTTAGAATTGATTATTCTCTGTTTTGGTATACTAGACGTATAACATCTTAAGAATTTTATATTTGTTTTCTTACTGAAACAGAGATGGCAACAGTTGAATTGTCAACAAAGGCTGAGGTAGAAAATCAGTTAAATAAAAAGATCTGGATATTGAGATCTGATCGAGGTGGAGAATTTGAATCACCGTTTGAACAATTATGTGCAGAAAATGGAATAATTCATCAAACAATAGCCTTATATTCACCACAATAAAATGGTGTTGCCGAGAGAAAGAATTGAACATTAAAAGATATGATTAATGCGATGCTATTGACCTCTGGCTTACTGACGAACTTGTGGAGGGAGGCCTTAAATATGTCTAATCATATTTTAAATAAGGTCACTCACAATAAAACAGAAACACTTCCATATGAGTTATGGAAAGGGCATAAACCAAGCTTTAAATACCTCAAAGTATGGGGGTGCTTGGCAAAGGAAGCAATGCCATCTTCTGAATCTGTATGTTGGAAAGAAGCAATCCAAAGTGAGATTGATTCAATTCTAAGTAATAAAACTTGAGAAATTGTAGATATTCCACCTGGAATAAAACCAATCGGCTGCAAATGGATTTTCAAGAAGAAAATGAAACCCGATGGCTCTATCGATAAATATAAAGCCAGATTAGTAGCCAAAGGATATCGTCAAAAAGAAGGTGTAAACTTCTTTGATACTTATTCACCGGTTACACGAATAACCTCAACAAGAATGCTAATAGCAATTGCATCCATTTATAATCTAGAGATTCATCAAATGGATGTAAAGACAGCATTATTAAATGGCGATCTCGATGAAGAGATCTACATGGAGCAAGCAGAAGGTTTCATTTCAAAAGGAAATGAAAACAAAGTCTGTAGATTAGTAAAATCATTATATGGACTAAAACAAGCTCCAAAACAATGGCACGCAAAATTTGACAGTGTCATGATGGAAAAATGGTTTTCATATAAATGAATGTGATAAGTGTGTTTATTGTAAACAAGTTGGACAGTCATATGTAATGATTTGTCTATATGTAGACGATATGTTAATATTTAGTCCGAATGCCCAAGTAATAGAGTCCATAAAGAAAATGTTAATTAATAATTTCGATATGAAAGACTTAGGAGTTGCAGACGTTATTTTGGGAATCAAAATAATGAGAACACCTAATGGAATTGAATTATCTCAGTCACACTATGTAGACAAAGTGATTGAAAGATTCAAAAACTTTGGGATTAAAGAAGTACAGACACCTTTTAATCCATCAGAAATACTACATAAAAACACTAATGAAAGTATGATGCAACTTGAATACTCTCGTGTAATAAGATGTCTAATGTATCTTATGAAATGCACGAGACCAGATATAGCTTATGTAGTAAGTCGATTAAGCAGGTATACAAGCACTCCAAGAAAGGAACATTGGAAAGCACTAATGAGAGTGCTATGATATTTGAAAAATACTACAAACTGTTCCTTACACTATGGAAAATATCCTGTCGTATTAGAAGGATATAGTGATGCAAACTGGATTGCTGATTCAGAGGAATCAAAATCAACAAGTGGTTATGTATTTACCCTAGCAGGAGCAGCAATGTCATGGAAATCTTCAAAACAGACATGCATAGATCGATCCACTATGGAATCAGAGTTCATTACATTAGATAAAGTAGGTGAAGAAGCAGAATGACTTCGCCACTTTTTAGAAGATATCCCATTCTGGCTTAAACATGTACCGGCCATATGCATACACTGCGATAACCAAGCAGCGCTAAGTAGAGCGCATAATTTTGTGTACAATGGAAAGTCACGACATATTCGTAGACACCATAACACAGTTAGGCAATTACTCTCAAATGGAACTATTTCCATAGATTATGTGAGAACAAATGATAACCTATTGGATCTGTTTACTAAAGGTTTATCAAAAGAGAAAATTGACTGCACATCGAGGAGAATGGGTTTAAAAGCCTAAACCAACAAGAGTTATCTTATACGGAAACCTATCCTAGCGACTGGATATCCCACGGACTAGGATCAATAGGCAAACCAGTTATGAATAACTCAAGACGTAATGCATTTTTGGACACAGTCCTACTCCATTCCTATGGTGCACAATATAAATGCATGCCTACAGAAGTATTACAAGGTTAAAACTATGTTCTTTTAATGATAACCATATCTTGAAAATAAAAAAACAAGTGGGGTATAGGTAGGATACTCTTAATGGTTGCGATCACCTATGTTAGTGTGAGCTGGGTCGGCTCTATGAGAATTTTAAAAGGCTTGAATTCTCTATAACACTCGCAGAACCAGAAAAAGTTCAGGACCAAAATGAACACAACTAAGAGATTGGATGAGAATGGAATCAATGCTTCGTAAGACTTATTGTTTGGATATACAATAAAGGCTGACGGTTCAAGATGAAATAATTCACCGATTAGCTGAGTAGATCCGATAAGTCTTATCTAGGGAAATTTCAAAATGAAATATCTACTTATCCACGATAAAGCATTATTCCATATGTACTCTGTGATATTTCGCTTTGTGTGGGGGAAAAGAAAATTATCATTCATGTGGGGGATTGTTGGAATTCGTAAGTATTGAATGAAATATACTTTTTCCATTAAGCGAACATGTGCGACTGTTAAGTGAAAGGATGTGACTATTAGAAGCATGCTTTTCCGCGAAAAGACACTTCGTGAAAAGACGCTTCGCGAAAAGACACTTCGCGAAAAGACACTTCGTGAAAAGACACTTCGCGAAAAGACACTTCCTTTCATCAACGGTCATATTTCACAATGGTCATATCTCAGCGAAAAGACACTTCTCGAAAAGACACGTCACGAAAAGACACTTCGCGAAAAGGCACTTCATTTCGCCAAACGGTTACATTTCAGCGAAAAGACATTTCGCGGAAAGACACTTCCTTTCATAGAAAAAGATGCGTCTGTATGAAGAGGTACGAGTACAACCGTTCGAAAGAGATGCAATCGTACGAAGAGGTACGAGTGCGACCGTTCAGAAGAGATGCGACCGTATGAAGAGGTATGGGTGCGACCGTTCGAAGGGATGCGGATAAACTATAAATAAGGAGGAAACCTGATCACTTTCCCCACTCACCGAATTTCCAATCCGAACTTCCTTCTCTCTTCTTTAATACTCTTATAAATAATCACAGAGTGACATACTCATTACAATCTCGTGTAGAATACGTCTGTTGTATCTTGGGAGAAATTTGAAAGAAAATTCTTAAGGAAATTGTTACGACAAGCCTCAGACATCATCGGGTTAGACTTCAAGTTTATTTGTATATTTATATACATTATTCTATAATCTCTCCTTTCTCTATGTTGTGCTATTACTTAAAATAGTATAACGTGGTTGTTGTAAATTGATTACAACATACTTATTACGAATATTGAATTCCAGAGTAGTGGAAATTCAACTTACAAACTTGTGCGACGAGTTTTGAATTGATTATTCTCTGTTTTGGTATCGTAGACGTATAACATATCAATTAGTCATATCCACCGATATAATATTTTACAATATCTAACGTTGGATTGGTTTTAATTAAACACATTGATGACTTGTTAAATACACAACACATTACAATTGAGTATAAGATAGTAAAACAAATCTGAATGCCTGGGAAATGAGTTATACTGACATGCCTTATTTTACAAACATTCATAATATTTTCCTATCACGGTTAAATCTTACCTTCAACCAACAACATTTTTTCTCATGCTACTGGAAGTCACCTAGAGTTTTAAGAAACAAATCCACATCATGTATTAGTTGAAATGTAAAAAAACAAACAAATAAATAAAAACCTGATGGGTCAGTTGAAAATACTAAAATTTTGCAAAATATTTGGGAACATTTTCACAAAAAATTACCATATTTACATAGTAAAACAATTAGTGGAAATAACACAGACGTTGCTCAAGAATGGAACCATGAGCAACATTTATTTTTTAATGGCTTACTGCATGCGAGGGTAGATAAGGTTGGGAATAATAAATTAGAAGTGCGTTTCATTGAATTAATCCAATGATAAAATGGTCCTTTGCTAATTTTGTTTATATGCATTGATATTTTGATTGTTCGTGACCACGCCGGTGCATCATAATGGGACACATGATGGATATATCAAAAACAACATATAATAAACTCGTAACATGCTTCAGATGACAGTTGAAACGCAATCAAAATGCAATTATATTAGGTTTATCGAACTTCAGAAAGCTAAATGGTGCAGCTTGCATGAGTATCAACCCAATTCTTTCAGAGCAGTGGCGTAGCCAGAAAATGTTTATTGGAGGGGCAAGCGTTTAATTAAGGGGGTTCGGGGGTGGTAGCCCCCAATTATATATATATATATATATATATATATATATATATATATATATATATATATGTATTGTTTATTGGAGGTAAGGAAGGGATGGAAAAACTCTCTTTAGCACCAAATCTCCTGGTTCAAAAGTTCTGAGGCGAACTTTTTTGTCATAATAGCGTGCCATCTGACGCCGATGTCTTGCTGCACGCAAGTCTGCTTCGTCCCTTTTCTCTTCGACTTCATCAAGAGACTCAAGTAAAAGTGCCCGATTCGTCATCAGGTCATAGTACGTCACCCTGTGGGAAGGAACTTCCAGCTCAACTGGAATTACTGCTTCTGAGCCAAAGGAGAGAGAGAAAGGGGTATGACCGGTAGCCGTTTTAAATGTTGTTCGATATGCCCACAAAGCTAGGGGCAATTCGTCAACCCATCTTGCCTTTGCACGCTCCAACCGTTTCTTGAGGATGGATTTTATAACTTTGTTTACTGCCTCTACTTGCCCATTCGATTGTGGATAAGCAACTGCAGTATATCGTTTGTCTATCTTATATTTCTGGCAAAAATTTCTGAATTCAGAGCTATCAAATTGGGTCCCGTTGTCAGTAACAATCGTCCTTGGGATCCCGAATCGGCATATAATATTTCTGACCACAAAACTTATCACCTTTCTTGTGGTGATCTTAGTCAAGGGCTCAGCTTCCACCCACTTTGTGAAATAATCCACGGCTACTATTGCATACTTAGCTCCTCCTTTAGCAATCGGTAAAATTCCAATGATATCAATTCCCCATGTGGCAAATGGCCAAGGGCTTACCATCGATTTAAGCTGGGTTGGCGGTGCCCTGGGGATTTTGGCGAATCTTTGGCACTTATCGCAGCGTCGTCAATAATCAGCCGCATCTTTGTTAATCGTAGGCCAGAAGTATCCGTACAGCAATATTTTCTTTGCTAAAGTTTGACCTCCTGTATGATCTCCACACTCACCTTCGTGCACTTCTCTTAGTACACGCTTGATGTCGTCGTGTGCGATACATCGTAACAGGGGCATAGAAAATCCTTGTCTATAGAGAGTATCGTCTTGTATAACATATCTGGTTGCTTTGCGAACTACAGCTCTTTTCTCACTCTTCTTCAACGGGAGTGTCCCATTCTTAAGGAAATTCTTAATTGGAGTCATCCATGACTCCTTCTCTGGTTCCGCTTCAAGAGCGAATTCAATTTCCATTGACTCAAAGCTTGGCGACTCCAACGTTTCAATTGGAATTACCTCAGTCCCTTATGGATTGTCAGAACTAGCCAGCTTTGCCAGTCTATCCGCTTTCTGGTTTTCAACTCTGGGAATATGCGTTATGTTGTACCGCTCTAAGCTATTCAATAGCTCTTTCACTTTCTTGAGGTAGGCGATAAGTCGAGGTCCTCGAGCTGCGAATTCCTCTCGCACTTGACAAACAACAATCTTAGAGTCACAAAATATGTCCATCATTTTTACTCCGAGGTCTTTAGCAAGTTTCAGCCCGGCAATCAGGGCTTCATACTCAGAGTCATTATTAGTTGCCGAAAATTCTAATCGCAGGGCGTAATATAACGACCTCGGGAGTGACTAAGACAATTCCAGCTCCGGACCTTCGGTCATTTTTAGCTCCATCTGTATATAATTTCCACGGATTCATCTCTAGCTTATCCTCGGATTTGACCACTCGGTCGTTGATTATTTCCTCCTCTGGAATGGTGAACTCCGCAATAAAGTCTGCTAGAGCTTGCCCCCTGATTGACTTTCGTGGTTGAAAATTCAAATCAAACTGGCTTAGTTCTATGTTCCATTTGATCAACCTTCCCGATGCTTCCGGTCTCTGCAACACCTGTCTTAACGGCTGGTCGGTGTATATGGTTATTGGATGGGCTTGGAAGTAGTGACGAAGTTTTCGGGACGCGATCAGGAGGCTGTAAGCAAGCTTCTCAATCTTTGGGTAGTTGCACTCTGCCGCTGCTAATTTCTTACTCACATAGTACACTGGCCTTTGTACTTTGTCTTCTTCTCGAACCAGGGCTGTGCTGACAGCGTGAGCCGAGACTGCTAGATAAACAAATAATTCTTCGTGATCTACGGGCTTCGATAAGATTGGCGGTTTCTCTAACAGCTCTAACAGATTTTGAAAGGCCTCAACACAATCGGGAGTCCACTGGAAGTTCTTCTTTCCCCTTTTTATCAAATCAAAAAACGGAACACACTTATCTGTGGCTTTGGAGATGAATCTACTCAACGCCGCTACATTCCCTGCCAGACTTTAGACGTCTTTAATTCTCCTCGGTTCTTCGATGTTTCTAATCGCTTCTATCTGGCTAGGGTTGATTTCAATTCCTCGGGAACTCACAAGGAAGCCAAGGAACTTCCCCGACGCCACTCCAAATGAACATTTTAAAGGACTCAAATTCATATGGTATTTTCGCAAGATACCAAACATTTCCGCTAAGTCTTGCGTATGGCTGGAAGACTGCTTTGATTTAACAAGCATATCATCCACATAAACTTCCATAGTTTTTCCTATTTGATCATAAAACATTCTATTTACCCAGCGCTGATAAGTAGCTCCAGCGTTTTTTAACCCGAATGGCATTACAACATAACAATATAGCCCCAAATTCGTAATGAAACTCGTATGCTCTTGGTCTGGTACATGCATAGGAATTTGGTTGTATCCAGAGTATGCGTCCATGAAAGAAAGAAGTTCATGACCTGCTGTCGAGTCTACAAGCTGGTCAATCCTGGGAAGTGGGAAACTATCTTTTGGGCAAGCTTTATTTAAATCTGAAAAGTCAATACAAGTTCGCCACTTTCCGTTTGGCTTCTTTACCAAGACGGGATTCGATATCCAGTCGGGATAAGTCGAATCTCGAATAAATCCATTTTGCTTCAATTTCTCTACTTCCTCTTTGAGAGCAGCCGACCTCTCTGGGCCCAGCATGCGTCTCTTTTGCTTCACAGGCGGATGCTTCGGATTTACATTCAATTTGTGACTGATAATGGAAGGTGATATCCCACACATGTCAGCATGGGTCCAGGCGAACACATCTAAGTTTGCCTTCAAGAAGTCCGTCAGTTCTTTTGCACGATGTGGATCCAGTTGAGAACCAATCTTCAAAACTTTCGTCGGATCAGCTTTATCAATGGGAATTTCCACTGTCGCTTCATTAGGAGTTGCATTCCTAGCCTCTGGTTCCTCGTCTTTTCTAGGATCCAGGTCTTCAGGTGTTCCTTTGGGCAACTCCTTTGGGGTCAATTTCTCTAATTGCTATGCCGAGTCCCCCTTTGAGGAAGACGAGGCATCCTTACTCTCATCATTAACTCCTTTCATCAACATCTTCAGTTCGGCCACATAGCAGGCCCGTCCAGAAACCTGATCCCCTCTTATTACTCCAGTCCCGGCTTCGGTTGGGAACTTTAGTAACAAGCACCAAGGGGCGATACAAATTCTAAATTCAGCGAGGGCAGGTCTCCCTAAAAATGCGTTATATGGCGAATCTACGTCCAATACTACGAACTGAAGCATTCGCACTCTTCTACGTTCTCCTTGCCCTAGGGTCACGGGAAACTCTATATATCCCATGGGAGCTGTCGTCGCTCCGTTGAAACCTCTAATCCATCCTTCACAAGGTTTCAGATCTTCGGGCTCAAGCTTCATCTGATCAAATGACTTCTTGAACAAAATATTAACGGAACTTCCGTTGTCTACTCATACCTTATGGACCAAGGCCGGCCCAATGGTGGTAGTAATAACCAACGGATCATTGGTGGGAGATTGTATCCCCGTGTTGTCTCGGCTGCGAAATACCACGTCGTCGAACATGGTTTTTTGTTGTTTTATGGGGGTGACATCTTCCAAATCGTCACCTTCATTCACATCTAGATGCTTGGCAGCATTCACATATTGGTCCATCGACCTAAAACTTCAGATTGCCGGGTGAGGTCCGCCTACTATGGAGTTGATGACAATCCCTTTACCTTTCTGCTGCGCGGTAGGCTTAGGAGCAGGTAGGATCTGTTTTGGAGCCTGCTCTCCTTGCCCCCTGTCCCTCGGGGCAACCTTGTACTCATCCAACTTTCCTTCACGCAGCAGCTTTTCAATTACATCCCTCAATTGCCGACATTCATTGGTCGAATGTCCGTGTGTTCCGTGAAACAAGCAAAATTTCCCTGTCGCCATTTCTTTCTCGGTCGAATCACGAGGTGGCGGTCTTTTGTACTGCAACACATTGTACGTATCCAGGTAAATATTTTCCAGGGTGTCATTCAATGGTGTATAGTTCTCGTAGTTCTGGAATCGGGGCCTTTTGTTAGGGTCACTTCCCCTATTTCTGTTTCTTTTGTTACCGTTCGAAATACGGTTGTTGTTGTTTCCCCCATTTCCAGTATTGCTGTTTCCACCCTTGTTTCCTACATTTACTTCAACCTTGCCAGAACTTTCCCCAGACTGCTTCACGGCAATATTACTCTGCACATTCTCCTTTGAAGCTGTCTCAGACTTTCTCTTTCGGTTTGCCCTGGCCTCCTCTCGTCTTAGATAAATATCGGCTTTTTCGTAGAATATCGCCCTTGTGGGGGGTGTTTTCCCAGAAAGGTAGTCTCCAAACTCGGATTCAGGATCGACTCCTTCCTTCAATGCCATCAGAATAGTGGGTTCGTGCGGGTCACTGACCTCAGTTACGGCTTGGTTAAAACGATCAAGATATGCCCTTAAAGATTCTCCTGGTGCCTATTTGATTCTCGACAATTCAATAACACTCTTGGACTTTCGGGCATGTAGTCGAAACTGGTTCATGAAACGCTCGCTTAGTTCTTTGTAATTAGAAATTGAACGAGGAGGAAGTCGGGTAAACCAGAATAATGCCACATCTTCTAGGTAGATTGGGAATGCTTTGCACTTCACTTCATCAGGGGCAGCTGCGGCATTCATGAGCCACGAATACCGCATCAAATGTTGTCCGGGATCAGTCCTTCCGTTATACTTGTCCATTTGTGGCAAGTTAAAGCGTCGGGGAAATTGGAAGTCGAGGATATCGTCGGTGAACGGAGTATGGCTTCGTTCAATGCCATAGTCTTCATTTGTATAATTCCGGCTCTCGGACATAATTCGGCGAACCATTGCCTGTACATCAGCACTAGTTAGGGGCTTCTCAGGTTCCCTGGCCCTAGCATCCGAGTTCCTTCTGGGCTCTTGCTCAGGAGATGCCCTCCTTCTTCGAGCTGCCTCTGCTCGATTCCGTTCCCTGTGTTCCCGGTCGATCTCGGGAAGAGGGGACTGGAGTCTTTGCCCCCGAGTGGGGCCATCGTTTCCTAATGCTCGTGCGATATCCTCGCGAGATCCCAAAGATCCAAACGTCAGCTGCTCCACATTCTGAGGTCGTTCGAGTGGCCTTCGTTCACGGGGCCTCTCTTCCTCGGAAGATGAAGATTGATCTACGGTTGTGTGACGAACCGGTGATGGAGTTCTCTGTCGACGGAGCTCATTGATCTCCCGACTCATGAGCCTCATATTTTCCTGCATCATGAGATTAGTGCGCTCATGAACTCTCATAGCTTCCCTTGTGCTCTCAAGCATGTCGAGCAAGCGCGAAAAATCTCCTTGAGTGATGGGCGCAGATGGATTGACCTGATCTCCAACCCTGGCAGCTGGAATTGGAGCATTCGTAGGGACTCGAGTAGAGGTTCCAGCTTCACCAAGCATCGGGTCGGGTCGGAGGTAAGAGGTCGGGTCGGATCGGAGCTGGGGTGCCTGGTCGGATCGGAGCGCAGCGGGCAGTTCAGGTCGGTTCAAATTGGGGGAATGCACTGCTTCAGAGTCTCCTACCCGGATCGGATCGTAGCTCTCCCCCTGCTGGCGGCTCGGATTTCCTGCATTAATTCTTCCTGCTGCTGAAATCTGCCCCCGAGACCTTGTTACAACAGCATTTTGCTGATCTTCACCAGCTCCATTTCCTCGAAAAGACTGAACTTCCTTGCCTTTTCCTTTGGCCATGAGTCTTTGACAATTACTTCAACGAATGTAAGGAAGCGGAGAAACTTAAGGATTCACTTCTTTGAACTCAACGGTCCAAAAAGTAGAAAGAGATCCCGGAAAATAAAGAATTTAGATGAGGATTCTCAGTGAAAGCACCAAAATGTTAGACCCAAAAGTGGTTCTAACACCCAAACTGATTTAAAACAAGATAAAATGAGATAAAAATAGAAATGAACACGCAGGATTTATAGTGGTTCGGCGAACAAATGCCTACGTCCACTTATCTTTCACTATATTCAATAATTCAGTTGCAAATACAAAGTAATATTCACTTACAACTCACTTTTGTTCACTCAATTGACTAAAACAAGAAATGAAAGATGGTTTGGATTCTCCGGGAGTAATGGAGTTCGGATGATGGAGGTGATTGAATTCTCTAAGTGCTCCAAAAAAAGATCCCTCTCTTTGTCTCTAGATGGGGTATTTATAGGTGTGAATTTGCTTGAGACTTGATCCGGGTCGGGCCACGTGTCATCCATCGCACTCTCTTCGGGTTCGGATGGACTATCAGGTTGACAACGCATCAAAAGGGAGGACGTTAGGGGTAGGAATTAGTCATAGCCGGTCCGGTTCTCCATGCGACTTTACAGGAGATTAACATGGATCATGGGTGCGGGTCGGAGACGTGCAGGTAAGGGGTTCGGATCGGGATACCCGATCCGAACCGGATTGGTTTGGGTGTCTTTCCTTCTCTGACCTATTCCGCTCCGCTCCAGTGTTGTGGCAAGCAGATGGCTTTCCGATCCATTCGAGATTTAGTTGCCTTCCGATCTGATTGGATATGCCTTACCAACCTATCCAGTAAGAGGTCACCGATCCGAACAGAGAACTCTATCCGATCCGAACCAACATGCTGCTCTAACCCGATCCGAACAGAGGACCCTATCCGATCCGAACAACTGCAGCTATCAATCTGAATTGTAGTGTTTTCCTCCAATCCGAACCGAAGTCTTATAATCAAAAATACCATTCAATGTTTGGTTTCTCGACTTTGTGTTGCCTAGTTCACAAAGTAGGCTAACATATATATATATATATATATATATATATATTACATTATTTTTCAATGTTGATCATTTGATTATATGTAAAAGATATAGTAAACTCCAATAAGCACTAACAATTCAAAATATACTTAAAACAGTTCTACATACTGAGCTTAGATGCCTTACTATTAAAGCAGCTTCTCTATTTCCAGGAGGTGCTTAGACAATATAGAAGTTCCAACATTAATGGTTAATCATTCCTTTATTCTTTGTCTGTTGGATACCGTGGCAGCTAATTCAGCACCGAACTAACCACAACCAACAACCATGACAGAATTTAAAAGTTCAAACAACCCATTTTCATCAAAACAAACATTCAGCAAATCAATATTATTAAATCCCAATGAAAATCGCATAAATCAAATTAGTAAATCGAAATCACTCACCACCCATTTGCAAAGACGGAGTGCTGTCGTCGCCGGCCGCATGACCAGCGGATAAGAAGAGAGCAGCAGCAGCAGCAGTTCTACGAAGGTCCCATGAAGTAGAGACGGTCTTGTCGAGTGCTGGTTCATCTTCTATTTTTTCGAGCATCATCCTTCATAGTTTGTCGAGCAATTATACTATTTTTTCTTTCATTTTCCTGAATTCTCAACTCTTTGGCACCAAAATTTTTTGCAATTTTAATTCCCATTCCCTGAGCAATTAGCCGCTGTGCAGTTCTTGCAGGTGTCTTTGGCCTTACTATAGAGACAACTCTTATTGTATAGGAATGAACCTCTTCCTCTTCATTTTGGAGTTTCTTTTGATATTGGGTCAACTTGCTGCGTGACCAAGCTACTTTCACATTCTTTTTGAGAAGAAACAATAGCTTCACCTATTATTGGAGTTTCTTGGTTGTTGTTCAAATCATTCAAATTTCCAGCCTGTTCATCTTCTAGTTTTTCCAAACTTTCCCAATCCCTTCTTTCTACCAAACTAGATCCATCAACGCCCCGGTTCTTCATAACATAGGCTTTCGATCTGAGTTCATCAGCTTTATTAGTGAAACCTCTAGAACTTTCCAGCTCGGCTAGCGGCAAGACGGAGATTAGCAGAAGCATAATCGGGATCTACGGTATCGGGATCGGAAATAACGGATTCGAGTAATGAACTTGTGTTGTTTAGCTCGCCTTTGTCAACTAATTCTTCCACTTTCTCGTTTCAATTTTTATTCACGAAAAAATTACTGTTCTTCGCGTTGAGCTTTTCTTCCCTTTTGTTTTCTATAAGATGGAAGCGTTGGTTTTTTTTTTTCTAGATTGCTGGGGTGGGCACGTGCCCAGGCCAAGCCTGAAGTGGCTCCGCCTCTGTTTCAGAGTCATAGCAAAACTCAAATGTGCACATGTATATACATAAATAACCTCAGCACTCAGCAGTATAATTCATATTAAATAACAGCAATTTACAACAACTTTTTCACCGAAATGTAACTTTTTATACAAAGAAAATCAAATCAGCAAGCAATATGACGACAACCTTCAACCTTTTTTACGTAAAACTTACACCAAGGACTCTTCACCCATTTGTTATTCTTCACGGTTTCAGCCAATCCAAAAACCACGGCTTCTCCATCTTTAATTCCTAAACTTTTGACCTCCTTGCAAATCAAGCCAACATGCCAAACAACCTCGCATTTTGCACAAAACAGCCTTCTACAGGTAGGACATTCAGACTGAGCAACGTTATTATCAGCACCATCAGTCAAAAGCAAAGCATAACAATCCTTAAAAGAGGAATAATTGTACTTCTTGTCGCCAAGAAACGTAGCCTCAGTTAAACAATTGCTCCACTGCCTAAATACTTCTTTTGGGACGATGCCTTGGAAGTTTTTAGGCTCTGACATGGCTTTGCAGTTCTCATTAGGGCATTTTATAGCAGATATGTTCTCCTTTATTTGTGTTGATGTACCTTCTCAAGCAGCTATTGCAAAATTGTTGAGATATTCAGAATGAGTTAATTAGGAATGATATTAATAATTGAGTTAATGTTGGAAATAAAGACAAATAAATACTTTACCTTATATTCGGTATTGTATTAAGTGTGATTTATATTGGGTATTATTCAATTAGGCCAAATATTCCCTAGAATATGCTGTACTAGATTATTCCTCTCTTATATATAAGTAGAAGGATCTCTCTTGTAATAGATATACAAATTAATAAAATGTAGTCTGCAATTGTTCATTACTCTTCTCTCACTTCTCTCTGATCTCAATTCTTTCATGGTATCAGAGCAGGTCAAAGGAAGGAGAGGTATATATATATATTAAAAAAAAGGGGGGGGGGGAGTCGGCAGTCCCTAAAGCCAGTGCAGCACCGTCGTGTGAAATCTTCAAAGCAAGCTGTCCCTCCGTTGAAGCCAATCACTGCTCCAATCTGAAGCCAATCACTGCGCCAACCTGAAGCCATCAAAGAAAACAAATAAAGCCAATCTACACTGCCGCCATTTGTCCACCCCCGCCACCGAAGTCAGAACAGATCTCGCCGCCAGCCCAGATCCCTACACTGAATCCCTACAAACCGTCGATCACACAATCCCAACAAAAATCTCGTACAGATCCCAACAAACCACCTACCCCCTCTCAACCAGTCAACAAAACCACTTTAAAAACCATTGAGTGTGGTCCACTTTAAAAACCATCAAAACCAAACCAAAACCAAAAACCATTGAGTGTGATCCATTTTAAAAACCATTGAGTGTGGTCCACTTTAAAAACCATCAAAACCAAACCAAAACCAAAACCAAAAACCATTGAGTGTGGTCCACTTTAAAAACCATTGAGTGTGGTCCACTTTAAAAACCATCAAAACCAAACCAAAACCAAACCAAAACCAAAACCAAAACCAAAACCAAAACCAAAACCAAAAATCAAAACCCAAAACCAAAAACCATTGAGTGTGGTCCACTTTAAAAACCATGAATATTGAGTGTGGTCCACTTTAAAAACCATTATTGAGTGTGGTCCACTTTAAAAACCATTGAGTGGTTGGACCACTTTAAAAACCAATAAGTGGTTGGTCCACTTTAAAAACCATTTGTTAAAAGTGAAGAGTTGCTGATGGCGTATGGAAATTTGAAGCTGACAGTCATTTTGTTCGTGATGCAATCCAAGGTGCAATCCAAGATGGGCATTTGTGATCCGCATGCTCCATCTTGAGGGGGGGTGTTGAGATATTCAGAATGAGTTAATTAGGAATGATATTAATAATTGAGTTAATGTTGGAAATAAAGACAAATAAATACTTTACCTTATATTCGGTATTGTATTAAGTGTGATTTATATTGGGTATTATTCAATTAGGCCAAATATTCCCTAGAATATGCTGTACTAGATTTTTCCTCTCTTATATATAAGTAGAAGGATCTCTCTTGTAATAGATATACAAATTAATAAAATGTAGTCTGCAATTGTTCATTGCTCTTCTCTCTCTTCTCTCCGATCTCAATTCTTTCAAAAATGCATGAGAACAGTTGTTGGTCACGGAAGAAACGATGAAGTTTCCATTCAGTTTTTGCCTAATGTGGCTCTGTTTTGACATTTGATACTGGTTGATGATGATGAACCTTGGTCCATTTTGATAGCAGCAGATGAGGGTGAGTTTTGCTCATTTTGGACAGTTGATGCAATAGTAGCAGGACAACCGTAACAGTTTATGAAAGCAATTAAAGAGGAGACAACGACTTCTTGATGTTGAGGTTCTTCTAAATACATCATCATCTATCAGTTTCGAGAAATAGACGCTCTTTTAAAATGAAAAATAGTTAACCTTATCCCTGAATCCAGACGCCAAAACCTAATCCCCTCCTATCTTTACTCCTCGTGACGGTCATCTTCAACGAATCCTGGCCTCGCTTCCTTCATCAACAGCAGGAACTTGACGACAGCGGTGGCGGAAAATGCTTCTCCGGCGATCGAAAAGCCGTTCATGATTCAGGCACTGAATGAACAGAGGAAGATCGAGAGGTACTCACCTACCTTCTACGTTGCTTGTACTTTCGGTGGGATTCTAAGCTGTGGTTTGACTCATATGGCTGTTACTCCTCTAGATCTTGTCAAATGTAATATGCAGATCGATCTTGCAAAGTTCATGAGCATCTCATCTAGATTCGGAGTCTTGCTCAAAAAGCAAGGAGCCTGTTGTTTCTTCAGAGGATGGGTTCCAACCTTGGTTGGTTACAGTCCTCAGGGAGCTTGTAAGTTTGGGTTCTATGAATTCTTTAAGAAGTACTATTTCGACATTATTGGACCCGAGTACGCAGCTAAGTACAAAACTTAGATCTATCTTGCTTGTTCTGCATCTGCTGAGGTTATTGCTGATGTTGCACTTTCTCCTATGGAGGCTGTAAAGGTCAGAGTTCAGAGCCAGCCTGGTTTTGTTAGACGTTTGAGTGATGGGTTGCCTAAGTTTGTTAAAGCCGAAGGTGCCATGGGATTGTACAAAGGACTCGTGCCACTATGGGGACATCAAATTCCTTGTACAATGATGAAGTTTGCATCCTTGGAAGCCATTGTTGAGATGTTGTACAAATATGCGATCCCCACATCAAAAGACCAACGCAGCAAAGGCCTTCAGCTTGGAGTTAGTTTTGCAGGTGGTATGTTGCTGGAGTGTTTTGTGCTATTGTCTCTCACGTCTCACCCTACTGATAATCTTGTTTCTTTCCTCAACAATGCTACGAGTGCCACCATTGGTGATGCTGTGAAGAAGCTTGGAGTATGGGGATTGTTTACTCGTGGGCTTCTACTTCGAATTGTTATGATTGTTACTCTTAGGGGAGCACAATGGGGAATTTAGGACGCCTTTAAAATCTTTGTTGGACTACCGACCACTCATGGAGCTGCTCCTGCTGCAATATATGCAAAATGAGCATTTGCATCGTATTTAAAAGATGCTTGAATTTTTCACCTGAGCTTAATAACGAACTTATGAATTGTCTGCTCCACTTCGGATGGGGTGTATACTTAATTTTTGCAAAGAAAAATAGAACTGATATTTATTTTTGTATCAGTTCTGTAGGATTTATCGAAGGATAGTATCTTCTCTGTCTTGGTCATGAGAAACATTCGTTCTGATTACTTAAATAAAAGGTATAAGAAGAAATTGTTTTATCCTATGCAACTCTATTTCCCAAATTATAGTTGGCAAGCTCAAGACAAACAATATGCTTGCTTGAATGACAACAGCTCCTGTGACGAACTCAATCACTACATATGTAAGGTTGTACACTTAACTGATTTTCATCATTTATGTCAGCACTCTGCAGGTTTTGAAATACAGTTATATCTTGGTATAAACATCCTAAGAGGTCAAATTTCTTGATTCATCGACCAAAGATGCCAATATCTTGCATGAAACGAACAGAAGTTAAAAAAGATTGGTAAGACAGTAAGAAATTATAAAATTTAGGGTACCCTAAAATATAATAATCTTTTAGTAGCTTATCCTCATAAACATGCAGTTGTTTCTGTATATGGCGTCTTTCAACGTTATTCTTTCCATTTTTCTGAAAAATAATAATCTTCAAACAACTAATTTTCTAATCACAATTTCAGCAAACAATCATGCACATTACTTAATTCCGTATTTAATCACATGAAAGGATGTTTTACCAGAAAATTGCCTCACTCTTCTCTACCTCATTGCTATGCTAACTAACTTATTCCTAAAGAAACTCATTAAAACGTTCTTTATTTATCAATATTTAACATATTATAAAAAGATTTCTTGTCCTCGGCAATTTTGTAACAATGTTTCCTACACATAGCATCATTGTATTTAAAGATGACATTTGACATTTAATGCACAAATATTTAGTTACCACGGTAAAATATGATAATCTTTCCTTTATTTGGATTGAATTGTACGTGTTTTGATCAGGCGAAAATGATCATTAATGTTATATAATTCATATTGTTAGACTTTATACAATTGGTACTATCATTCTTAGTTTGTGCTCTCCATTTATTGCATTTTGCAGCCGATTCATTGGAAAAAGTAATATAATTTTCACTTTGCTTAATCATTGCATGACTTATAACCATGGGTTATGGGTTTGATAAGTGTTTAAAAATGTTATTAAGGCAAAAATTGTATTCATAATCAGTCAAAATAATATATGAATAAAATAAGTTTGAAAATGTGTTATAAACAAGGTTGAGATTCAAATCAAACAGCTAATAAGCTGAACTAAAAAGCAACGACAAATCCAAAATACCAAAAGTTAGGAACACATTACAATGTGCTTAAATATGCAGATAAAAAGTTACCAAAACTTATTAGGTCTATATTCCTCACTGTCACTTCAATACATGGTTTAAAATTTCAATTAACCAAGTGATTGAATTTATATTAAACTAAAGAAACTACAATATATGTTGAATAGCATGATCCAATACGAATCAGCGGTCGTCTGCACAAATGTTTTCTATGCAGCTAAAAGAAAGGATGACCATAGATGAGTTATTCAGCATATGTATATGAAAAAGTATTGAACAATAATGGATATCAACATGTATGATATGAAGGTGGAAAAAGAAAATAAAAAATACCATCTAATGATCGCCATTGCTATCAGGTTGAATATGCCTTTTTTGAATTCTCTTATGCTATCATTAGGTGGATAGAAGGGTGATTTACATCTCATGAAATGGTTTAAGGAAGTTGAAAATTGTCTATTTGTATCAGGATGAGCCAATTGCAGAAGCTTTGAAATCTTCTTAGGTCACACTCAATGGTTACGCTTCAGGACAGAACCGCCCAGTGATAAAAAACCAAAATTAATTTATAATTATGAATTCAATGGAGTCCATCAAAAAAAGGCACAGTTTGAACGAAGATAAAAAATGAAAATTTTATGAAGAATGAAGTAAGGGTGATCGACAATATCTATGGAGGTCCTTTCAAACGTAAATACTGAACAAGCAAAAAAAACCTAAACTAAAGACAGAATTCAGCGAGTTGCAAAAAGAGGAAAACAAACAATCAATACTTATATGTGTATAGTTAGAGACCAATACGTCGTGTACAATAATACATCTTCTTAAATTAAAATTGTTTGGCGTCATAAGCAAATAAAATCGGCAGGTAGTAGAACAAAATTTCCAAATTGAAAACATTTTCAAGAATCACATGATAGGATTGCAACATTGGAAATATATACATACCTTCATTACTATTTCACTGGTAGATGGAAGCAAATTATTGGAGCTTATGCTGGTAATAGTCAATCATTCATATCTGTAGCTATGCTGCATTTAATATATATTCGTGTAAAACTTAAATAATATGCTGCTGCATTAAATATGCAGGTTTTGAATCGTTCAAGTGAGACCGCAACTGAGTTTGTAATGCAAGTAAACATAATTCAACATGGATAGTAATCAAACAGAACGTATTATAACCAATTGATATTTATTTTGATGTGCATCTTTATATGCAAGTACTGTGCAGCTAAGTGCTTGCAACAACAATTTGGTGTCACTTTTTTGGGTTCAACTCACCAATAATTAACTCAAACTAACCAAATCATAATCTGATTACTCTCGCTGCTTTCATACTTCTTTAGATTTTCTTCGTAGTTGAACGAAAAGGCTACTGAAGTCTGAAGTAACAGTCATTTTCACATATAAGTCTTCAACATACTGAGGGGCTTATTCTCCAACATTTTCATTCAGCAATCCAGTTGTTACATCTTTAGAACAAAAACATTATCAAAGTTAAATTTTATGCATAAATTTTAAAGTCTCATGTCATGGCAATTGAGGATAAACAAATTCAATACTGTGAGATTATTGTAATGAAATGAAAAACTGAAAATGCTTGTATTATTTGATAAGCGAATTAATATTACAGATGTGTAAACCGTGTATATATAGACACGGATACAAGAATTATATAAGTAACGGTTGGGCTTTAGCCCAAGCACATATACAAATGATAAGTACTGATATAAACCGTGTAGCTTTCAGTTGTATATTTTATATCTCCCCGCAAATGAAAGCTAGGGTTTTCCATGTCTCCGCCGCTATGAAATAGAGAGATAATACTGAGAGAAACTTCAAAACAAAATCTGAATCAGCCTCGATTCAACTGAAACGACGTGCGACGGCGAGGATTTAGGTCTCTGAGGAACTGATTTTGCTTTGTATGGGAGGCATCTGCTTCAAGTTGTTCTCAAATCATGTTGCGTGAAGTGCTGAGCTGCTTGCAAGCTTGAACTCTTCAGTAGTCAAATTAGCAGTGTGCTTCGACCTCCATTCAGGTCTTCTGGGTATTAAAGGTTTCAGATCTGAACTTGTATGCTTTGCTTCATCTCCAAGGTTTGATCTTTCTGTTACTTTGAGTTCAGATCTAAGTCTGGTAAAGTTTTTGCTTGATAGTGGCTTTGTAAGTATGTCTACTATCTGATAATTAGCTGGAACATGATTTATTTGTAGTTTGCCCTTGATAACTTGTCCCCGAATGAAATATAGGTCAATTTCCATGTGTTTGGTCCATGAATGCAATATAGGGTTAGATGATAGTGATACGGCACTTAAATTATCACACCATAGTGTTGGCGACCTTTGAATTGATACTTTGAGCTCACTAAGAAGTGATTGTACCCACATAATTTCAGCAGTAGCGTTTGCAATGCTTCTGAACTCAGATTCAGTGCTAGACTTAGAGACAGTAGGTTGTTTCTTGGAACACCAGGATATAGGATTATTTCCCAAATAGATATAATAACCTGATGTTGATCTTCTGTCATCAGGGTCAGTTGCCCAATCTGCATCACTATATCCAGTAATGTTGATTTGCTTGCTTTGTGTAAAATGTAACCCATAATTTGCAGTTCCCTTTAGGTATCTTAGTACTCTCTTCATAGCCTTCCAGTGGTCTTCTTTTGGTTCCTGCATAAATTGTGAGAGTTTGTTAACACAGTAAGTTATTTCAGGTCTAGTGATGGTAGCATATTGTAATGCTCCAACTAGACTTCTGTATTGTCTGATATTGACTATGTTTTCTCCCCTGTGTTTGGATAATTGCTGACTTGTAATCATGGGTGTAGGTAAAGCATTGGCAACCTCCATATTTGCTCTTGTAAGAATTTCATTGATATACTTCTTTTGGTTTAGAAATAACTCTGATTTGGATGTCTTTATTACTTCTATCCCAAGAAAGTAGTTGAGTTCCCCCAAGTCTTTAATTGAAAACTGTTTGTCCAGAATTTGATTGAGCCTTCTGATTTCATCTTCACTGTTTCCTGTAATGATTAAATCATCTACATATATCAAAATAAAAATAGTTATATTGCCAATAAATTTGACAAATAGTGAATGATCTGATTTAGTAGATTGAAACTTTAGATTTGTTAAGACAAGTTTCAATTTATCAAACCAGACTCTAGGAGCTTGCTTGAGCCCATAGATAGCCTTATTCAGTTTACAAACAAGCTCTTTATTTTTCTGATATCCTTGAGGTTGACTCATATACACTTCTTCCTTTAGATCACTATTCAGGAATGCATTATTGACATCCAACTGTTGTATTTTCTAGTTGTTGTGTAGAGCTATAGTGAGAATTATTCTTATGGTTGTTGGTTTGACAACTGGGGAGAATGTTTCTTCAAAATCAAAACCATATTGTTGTGTGAAACCTCTTGCTACAAGTCTGGCCTTGTGTCTGTGTATGGATCCATCAGCATTCTTTTTTAATCTGTATGTCCACTTGTTGTCGATTATATTCTTGTTTGTAGGAGCTTTGACAAGTGTCCATGTTTTATTCTTTATTAATGCCTGATACTCATCATCCATAGCTTGTTTCCAGTTTTGATTGCTAATAGCTTGACTGTAATTTACTGGTTCATCAAAATCACTTTTGACATTATAGACTTTTGGCTTGAAGATACCTCTTTTTGATCTAGTAATCATTGGATGACCTGTTTGAGCTTGCTCACTTTGCTGTTCATGAGTTTCAATGTTATCATTCCCAGTATTTGATTGATTACTTCTGACTTCTGAACTTGGGTCCTGCTGCAGGTGTTCATGTTGTTGATTGGTACTTGGTTGATTGGAAGGCTCAGGTGACTCACTGCTTGATGATGATGTGGGCTGTTGAGATGACTCTGAGCTACCATCACCAGTATTTTTGGTAAAATTATCAGAGTAAAGAGGTATTCCTGGTATTGATTTTCTTGGATTGTATATTTTTTGTGTAGTAGCAATGTCTTTATTGTTGAAAGGAAATACCTTTTCATTAAACACAACATGCCTGCTAATGTATACCCTACCTTTGTCATCAAGACATTTATACCCTTTCTGATCACTGGCATACCCTATAAAGGTACATGCTGAGGATCTAAAATTTAACTTGTGAGCATTATATGGCCTTAGATATGGGTAGCATAGACAGCCAAAAACTTTGAGTCTATCATAATCGGCTTGACATTATACAGAGTTTCTAGAGGACATTTATTATTCAAAGTCTTAGTAGGCAGTCTATTTATTAAGTATACAGAAGTGTTAAAAGCATCAGGCCAGAATTTCATAGTTAAATTACTCTGAGCTAATAAAGTAAGACCACATTCCACAATGTGTCTTTGTTTTCTCTCGACTAAACCATTTTGCTCAGATGTGTATGGGCAACTTAATCTATGAATTATACCTTTCTTTTGAAAAAATTCACTTAGAGGTTTAAATTCTGTACCTCCATCAGTCTGCAAAATCTTTAGATTCTCACATGTATGTTTCTCAGCTTGATTAATGAAATGAACAACAACTTTGCTGGTTTCAGACTTTGACTTTAGAAAATATATCCATGTATATCTGGAATATGAGTCAACAAAAGAAATGTAATAATTGAAACCATAGTCAGAATTTGTTGAGGCAGGACCCCATAGGTCTGTAGCAACAAGCTCAAGAGGTTTAGAATAGTTAGTTAAAGAATTTTTGAAAGGTAGCTTGTGACTTTTTCCCATTTGACAAAAGGTACATACATAAGGCATAGGAACATTATTATATGAAATATTATTGGCAGTTAAAACTTTCTTGACAACATTCACATTAGCATGGCCAAGTTTAATATGCCATAGATCAAATACACTGATCTTATCATTAATTTCTGATAAGTAACAACTGCTTTTCTCTTGATCATTGTTTGTAGAATTCGCAGCACTGAATTTGTACAGTCCATTGCAAGTTTTACCCTGTAAAATAATTTCATCAGTCAGTAAGTCTTTAACCAAACAATGATATGGATGAAACTCAAAGTACACATTATTGTCTTTAGCAAACTGTGATACATTGAGTAAATTCTTTTTTATATGAGGAACCATAAGTAAATTATTGAGGTATAGTTGTTTTTTACCTTTTATGCTGCCAAAGCCAATATGTGTAATGTTTACACTGTCACCATTACCCATGAGTAAAGAATTTTTACCTTTGTACACCCTTTGTCCTAGATTGAGATTATTGAGATTATTTGTGATATGGTTAGTAGCACCTGAGTCTGGATACCAATTGTCATCACCAATATCATCAGTTTGACTATTTCTTGATACATTACTTTGACTTTCAGTTTCAACATTGGCTAGATTTGTTGTAGGATTTGGTTTTCTTTGACTATTTTGTGTCTGGCCAGCAACATAATTGTTGTTAAATCTGAAATAACACTTTACGGCAGTATGACCTATTTTTTCAAAAATTTGACATTTTGGTTTATTGTTATTGTTGTTCCATCTTCCTCTGCCTCTACCTCTGTTTGATGAACCTCCTCTTTGATTAAAAGAATCTCCTCTGTTTTGATTCTTGTTTCTGGTTTCAGCAACATTAGCAGATAGCTCATTTAGTTGTGACCTCTTTGTTTCAATTCTTGCTTCATGAGCAAGAAGAATGGAGTGTACATCCTCCATAGAACTAGTCACCTTCTGAGATGTGATAACTGCCACAACAGCCTCATATTCATCACCCAATCCATTTAAAACTGATAAAATGTGCTCAGAGTCATTGATCTTTTGACCTGCTGCCTCAAGATGATCACAAATGCCTTTAACCTTTGTTAGATACTCTCTCATGGACATGTTATCCTTTCTGACAGTCTGTAGTTGGTTTCTATAAAACATTATCTTGGCTGATGATTGTGTATTAAAAGACTTTTCTATGGTTGTCCAAATATCATTGGCTGTTTTGCATCCAATCACTTGAGATAGAATCTTTTCACTTACAGATGATAGTAACCAAGCACAAATCAATCTATCATGTCTATGATATTTAGCATACTCATCATTGCTAACCACCCTATTATCAGCATCAGTTATAAACTTAGGTGGAATAGCTGTAGTACCAAGAATGTACCCTTCGAGACCATAGCCTTGAATGGCTGTCTCTACTTGCAATTTCCATAGCAAGTAATTATTCTCTTCAAGATGAATGGTAATTAACTGAGTTTGCGGATTTATACCTGTTTTGACAAGAAATTCTGCACAGGAAATATTCTGATTAACTGATGTTGTCTGATTTTGATTCGCAAATGAGTTTCCAGGGAGAATTGGTTGATTTCCAGGAGGGTTTGTCGAAGAATTGTGATCATCCACCATGATGATGACAAGATAGCAAAAACTGATTCTTGAAGCTTTGAATTGAGAAGTTCTTGAAAAGATTTACACAGTTGACAATATTGCAACCTGAAGAAGCTTCAGGTGATGATTGTTACACCGTTGAGTGACTGATTTTCTGATGAGGCACTCTGGTATGGCAATTTGTTATAGCTGTTTCACTTTTGTTGAACTTCTTGATCGGTTTCAAAGATTTTCAGAGTCCCTCGGCAAGACTTGATATGGTAGTTTGATGCAGCCTGCTTGAAATAGTATGGCAATGCACAAACTATTATGATCAAGTGGCAACTCCTAAATGACGAGATAGAAATTATGTCTAATAGGAGGAATTCAGATGATGAAAAATTAACTGACGAATCCTCTGTTATACAAACAGAGTTGCAGCTACTCAAAGAGTTTTCTTTTCCTTTTTGTTATTCTCTTTCTTTTTTTTTTTTTTTTATTTCAGAAATCTTGATAGCAGTTAAGCCTTGGTAGCTCTGATACCATGTGAGATTATTGTAATGAAATGAAAAACTGTAAATGCTTGTATTATTTGATAAGAGAATTAATATTACAGATGTGTAAACCGTGTATATATAGACACGGTACAAGAATTATAAAAGTAACGGTTGGGCTTTAGGCCAAGCCCATATACAAATGATAAGTACTGATATAAACCGTGTAGCTTTCAGTTGTATATTTTATAAATACTATAGCTTTACTATTTTTACGACCGTAGTTATCAATCATTCAGGAACTATGAGTGGTTACAAAAATTATCAATGCAATTATGATTATATGAGGGCAGATCGCATGCGTTTTTGTGAGATTAAGCATGCCACCATTTTAACCAACTATGATTTATTACTTGAATATGTAAGTGAAGAAAAAACAATTAAAATTAAAAATTAAAACTTGATTTTATATATCAATCATTCATGATGTTCTAATAATAATCCCGGAACAAAGAAGAAGAAACTGTATTGTAACTCGCTGTCTAGGCTAACATTATCTTAATCTTGTCACATGTGCTTCAACGTTCGTATACAACACAGAACAAAATTTAGTAAATCAGAAGTAAAACCAACAGTTTCAGCAAATTATAAATTTGTTAAACTAAATCTTAGGAACAATCTAAAATTTTAGTATGCCTACAACCGTTTGGGGTATAAATGCATGACAGCAGTATACGTGCTTGCAACCGTTTGGGGAATTGTTGTCACTAAATATGCATTCCTTTCCTTGTCTTGACTCTTGAGCACTTCAGTTGAAAGTTAACATCAATGGTACGTTGATCTATGAAACTTTTGAAACCAAAAAATATGGGAAAAGGAAGCATGTTACTTGTTTGATAACTCTAAATTTATAGTCCATTCTTTGAAAATAAGCTAAAATAACAGTCGAACACTGGGAAAATGCTTGCATAGAAGATGAATTGTCTTGTTACTTCACCAAAAGATGCATTATAAAAACAGCTTAGCTATAAACAACACACATTTTAGTTTGAAGATTTGAACGTTGCATTTTTATAACTTTGTTTTGGTCATTTTTATATTTGAATGTTCTGTTACCTCCAAAGGCATGATATAATCAAAGTTGTAACTATTTGATTTTTTTGTAATATCTTCATGATAGACATACATAATAAATAGTGGTGCTTCTTTAATTATGAAGATGTGGTCCATTGAGAACCTAGTAATTCACCATGAACAAACATGCATTCTCCATCAAAGAGTACTGCACATAGCTTTTGTAATAAGAAACAATCTCAGGCATGACTGAATATATAGCGAAGCAAGAACAAAAAAATGTATACGCTATAAAATTTTAGGATGTATAAGTTGAAATGGAGCTCCAGACTTGATTAATACATTATATGTTATTACTAAAAATTCAAAAAGCACAAAGCTAACTTCACAAATTGAAAAACATATATAAACATTCTATCTAATAGTGGAAACGTCATAAAATATTAAAATTTCGGTGAAATATATTTGTACATGCCTACGTTGAAAAATATCAGAGCAGTGTTAAATAGGAATAGGATTTCAACATGAATACAGAGTTTGCAAAAATAAATAAACTAATTGCGAAAATAAACAATTGAGTCATATAAATCTTGGAGAAAGCAGGTGATCTAGTTGATTCATTATGTAGAGATTTGTGTACAAAATATATATAAAAATAAAGATCTTTAAAGTTGATGCATACTGAAAAAATTAACTTGTTTTCATTTAGAGTTTTTGATATAGAAAGGACTTTTCAGTAAAAGTTACCAGTGTAAATTATTCATTGCTGATAATTGACGAATCAGTTCCACAGAATGGAATAAAGTAAAACAAAGCGTTGTCCTAATATAATACAAAACATGTTAGAATACAAAATGAAAACCCTTGTTGATTAAAAAATTGATATAAGCTGGATATATGAAGTTCTAATACTTAACAGCTAACTGATTGATAATCTCTACCCAATGATATATATTTTTGCATCAAAGTATCAAGACATTTTTGTAAAATAAAATTACTGGATAGAGTAATAAAAATGCAAACTGGCCTGTTCTTTTGAAGGTTGCCTCACTACTAGACAGGCTTAAATTTGCGACGAGACTGGGCGACGGCTAGCAACGGCCAAAAAAGCGGCCGTTGCTAGCCGTCGCTCGATATAAACATATCATCCACCGTGGCTTTCTTCCCCAATTCACTTCCACAAAATCAAAAAACGAAAACAGAAAAGGGTTTACACCCTGCAGCCGTCGCCCCCCTTAAACACTTGATTTCTTCATCCAAAACTTCATCTAATTTTCCCAAATTGCTCCGGTATGTCTTCTAATCCCTATTATACGTTTAATTAGGGTTATTTAGGGTTATTTTGTGTGTTTATATGGGGTTGTAAATTGATTGTTTATGGGTATGAAATTGGTTGTCTTATAAGATGCATATGATGTTGATATTGTTATAAATTGATTTGGGAATAAGTGGAATTGATTAGGAGGTTGAAATCATTGATTATCACATATATGCTTGATGTAGGAGCATGAAAACGACGATTATCATGTATGTAATTGGGTTTGTGTTGTAGGTTGATTGTGTTGTAGGATCATTTGAGAAAAAAAAGTAAATGTGATTGTTTAGCGGTAGTAACTTGATTATGACTAGTGAAACGGTGTAATGAGGGCCCTCTATGCATGCATGCGCTGTTAATTATGTCACCATCGAATGCTATAATAGTCGATCTAAACAAATTTGAAGAATGTTTTTGCAATATTCCAAAAAAAAAATTGTTGTTGTAATGTTTACTAAAATTGACAAACTTGAAAGCTTAGTTTGTTGCTATAATATTAACGAACTAAAATTGACAACTTTGTTGCTATAATATTAACAAAATTGAAAGCTTAGTTTATCTTTCAAAAATTGAAACTAATTAACTTCATAATTTATAACTCTAAACTAAAATTAACTCAAACTAATTTATACTTCATAATTTTCATTGTGATGTTATTTTACAAATTGTACATATAGCCGCTATTTAGTTAACGCCCGAGCGTAGACGGAAAAAGGCGCAAGGCACAACTAAGGAGCTCTTTTGGATTTTAAGGCGCACCTATTAGTGAAACGCAAAAAAGTCCATAGCGAAAAAAAACACACTTTTTTCATTTGTGTTGCTTTTTGGTTTAAACTTAGATTGAATGTTTTTTGACTACTTATGTGAACTCCTTAGAAAAATTTGGTCCCGTCCGGCAAGTGTTGTATATGATCGTGTACGATACAGGGATCAAAGTGAAGTGCTGCCGAAATTTTGTTGAACTGTTTAACCTAAAATGATTTATAAAATATGCTTACGTTATTATATTTGTAATGGGAAGTATGTAGACCGGCCGTCAAAGTAAAAAAGAAATAAACAAAAAATTCGAAAACATGCAATAGTTATAGATGAAATTTTACAAGATTTAAAATAGTATAAAGTGTTAAGTTCGATCGAACTTTCTAACATATTTGTTGCAAATCAGGAAAATGTTCGATTATTTTCGTGATCGCACTTGGATGTATCAACCCCGAACCGGTAAGAAAGGGTCGATAAAGGAACATTTTTGTAATGGAGTCCCAGAATTTATTAGATTCGCTAAATCTAATAATCGGAGTAACGTAGACATTCGTTGTCCGTGTAGTAAGTGCAGACATCTGAAGCATTGGAAGCCAGATGTAGTAGAAGTATATCTGTATAAATTTGGTTTTGTGTCGAATTATCACTTACGGGATCATCATGGAGAACTTGTTCAACCTACATCTAACCCTGTAGTGGTAAAGGACGATATTGCAATGATGAACGATAATACAGTGACGAATCCGATAGAAAATATGGTGCAAGATGCTGCATGATCAATGTTTCCTAACGTTGAGCAAAGCGACGATGAGACTGGAAATGTTGAAGATCCAACGGCGGAAGCGATTTTTTTTTATGAGTTATTGAATTCTGCTAAGAGGCCATTGTGGGAAGGGTGTACAAGCGGAACCGAGTTGTCTGTAACCGCCGAATTTATCACTATGAAATCAAAATTCAATCTTACAGAAGCTGCATTTACAACAGTTGTACAAACTGCAAAACGACATATGCCGTCCAATAATTTGATGTGCGATAGTCATTATAAAGTGAAAAAACTTATGTCCTCTTTTGGATTACCATATCATAAGATAGATACATGTATTAAAGGTTGCATGTTGTATTGGAAAGAAGACGCTCACCGTAGAAAATGCAAATTTTGCAACGAAGATAGATACAAACCAAGGAAAAAGAAAGGAAAAGAAGTTCCATATAAAAGAATGCACTATCTACCCATAACCCCCAAACTTCAACGACTATATGCATCTTCTGCTACAGCGTGTCATATGCGATGGCATAGCGTGAGAACATCAGAAGAAGGAACTATGATACATCCGTCTGATGGTGAAGCATGGAAACACTTTGATAGGACTTATCCTGAATTTGCTGCCGAGAGCAATAATGTTAGACTCGGTTTATGCACGGATGGATTTTCGTCATTTTCTCAATTTGGTAGTAAATATTCATCATGGTCTATCATTGTTACTCCTTATAACTTACCCCCATGGATGTGTACGAAAAATCCGTATATGTTTTTAACGGTTGTCGTCCCCGGTCCCGATGATCCGACACAAGGAAATAATGTTTATCTACAACCGTTGATTGAAGAGTTGAAAACATTGTGGCATGAAGGAGTCAAAACATACGACATTTCGAGAAAAAGAAATTTTCATATGTTTGCTTCTATATTATGGACTATTAGTGATTTTCCCGCATATGACATGCTTTCAGTTTGGAGCATTGCTGGACGTCTAGCTTGTCCTCATTGTATGGAGGAGACATGGGCATTTTCATTAAAGTATGGAAAAAAAATTCTTGGTTTGACTGTCATCGTTGTTTTCTCCATATTAATCATAAATTTAGAACGGATAAAAGGAACTTTAAAGCCAACAGAGCAGAGACTATGCTACCGCCTAAAGTTTGGACAAGTGAAGAGATATATGAAGTTGTAAGTGAGTACCCAAAGATACATGAAACTGGAGAGCAGGTTGAAATTCCAGGTAAATCGGACATTCATATTTGGTGCAAACAAAGTATATTTTGGAAGTTACGTTACTGGAAAAATCTAAAACTTAGGCATAATATTGACGTGATGCATAATGAAAAAAACGTTTTTGATAACGTTTTTAATACAGTTTTGAATGTAAAGGGTAAAACAAAAGACGATGCGAATTCGAGACGCGATATATTACACTTTTGTAACGGCCGGAGCTGCACTTGTATGATGAAAATAAAAAACCTAAAGCATGCTATGAGCTAGACAACAGGCAAGTAAAACTCGTGCTAAAGTGGGTGGAAGGATTACGATGTCCTGATGGTATTTCTTCAAACCTCCGTAGATGTGTGGACTTTAAAAACAATAAATTGAGTGGAATGAAAAGCCATGATTGCCATATCATGATGGAATACTTTTTACCTGTGGTTTTCAAGGAACTGTTGCCTACAAAAATCTGGAGTGTTATAACAGAATTAAGTTTGTTTTATAAACAACTTTGTTCAACGACGTTAAAGGTTGACCGTCTACGTAAGATTGAACTAGAAATCCCTGTACTGATCTTGTAACACCCCACCTCCGCCAAGGTAACTCTTGCAAGTACATTGGCTTCGGAGGGGCGTTTAAACAAGGTAAACATGCATGCAGATATCACAAGACAGAACATATAAGTAAAACAGTGTAGTAAAGCAGCGGATAAAACTAGCATTTCAAAACCATAGTTAAGTTACAACAAAGTACATGGTCATTATTTTCCAACAAACAAAGTCTAGATAAAAGCATAAACTGAAAAACTGAAATACATAAAGTACTATCCCCAAAGTGAAGTGATAAACCATAGCTAGCTCAATGTCCAACACCGTACATGAGCAAATCCAGTAAGCAAGCTATGAAGATCCAAGCTAAGCTCCAATGTTCCCACCCTGAGAACCTGAGGGGAGGAAACGGAAGAAAAGAGGCGAAAGAAAACAGGTCAGTCAAAAAGACTGGTAAGCCCTACTACTATCAGTCCATGAACTAGTAAAGTTAACGGGCATGAGAAGCTGAGATGAACATAAGGATAACAACATACTGGCGTGCTAATTAACTAACAAGATAGATAAAGATGTCATCGCATAATCAAGGTTAAGTTTTGCACCACGGGTGTACTAGCATTCTAACATGTCAAGTAAAAACAAGAATTGATCCCTTGCCCAAGCTTGGCCCAATATCATGAGGTGACCTAAATCAAGGCCCAACTACACGGTCTAGTTGATCGGCTCCCTACAAGCCTAACTCGTCAAGTGTCGGTGTCATACGGCCCAAACATGAAATGTAGTTAAACTGCGCTAGGTCCACCCTAGGGTGTCAACCTCGGACACCAATCAAGTATGCACAGTCTAGATCTACTGGTACCCGTGCCTGATTCTCCAACTCCGGACTACGTGCACGACCATAATCCGACTGGACCTACACCGGCGTACCTACTCAGCCGTCGTTTTGGTCGCTTACATGTCAGCCCAGTAATCGTGCCCCACCCTTGCCTAGTCCCTAGGGTCTTATGATACTATCTAGAGGGTTACTGCTGCAAAGGACCACACCACTAGGGTTTCTTAATGGGTTAAATGTGGTTAACTCGATCCAAACGTGGATTAAATTGGTTAAGTGTACCCAAGGTTCATGACTTAACCCCGATTAACCCATCAAGCCCAAATTGGTTAAGTATTAAGTGGACCATGACTTAACCCTAATCAGGAGGCATTCATTAACTTAATGTGCCTTAACCTCTCACATTAGACCTTGCTGTGGTTACTAGTTAAGCCGGGCGGGTCCGGGTAGCTTTACACCACAACTTGGTCTAACCTCGGGTTCGAGCACAACATGACCAACTTCTCACATTGGGTCCTATTGTTTGTAGCCACTAGTTAAGCCGGGTGGGTCCGGGTAGATTTATGCTACAAACTCAACCCAACCTCGAGTTGGCCATACTCATCTTTTCTAAGTGTCATGTCCATTATGCTTCCGAAACATAATTAAATATCACGTCATGTTATAAAAACCATGTTCATGTCATAATGTTACCCAACCCCAACGTAATCCCATTTTTTACATAATCACAACAATGCATAAAGGATAAAATAGGGAACTTGGCATAATCATGACAAAAAGGTGTTGAAGCCACAAGTTTAACATGGTGGCATATGAAATGTACATATGTTCATATACTTGCATATTGCATTATTAGGCTTCAAAAGTATGCATAAAACCAAACTTAGCATATAAGTGATACATGGTGATAAATGACATGTAGAAGTTGCTAGAAGTTCGCATTTAGCCTCACATGCAAGTTATCATAAGGGATATGATAACTTCCATGTTGCCAAAATGCAACCTTTAACATAAAACTTGAAGCTTTAAGCTCACAAACTCAAGTTTAACTTGCATAACATGATAACATGATCAACCCAAACTTGCATAACATACCAACTTGCATAATGATCAACCAAACTTGCATATCATAATGATCAACCAAACTTGCATATCATAATGATCAACCAAACTTTCATATCATAATGATCAACCAAACTTGCATATCATAATGATCAACCCCAAACTTGCATCATTCATTTAACTTTAGAGTTCAAAAATGAAAGTAGAAAAGGGCTTACAATGCTATGAAGACACAAATGAATATTTATTATAAAGATTGAGACGAAGCCCTTATGCAATCACCAAAAAGACCCAAATATGAAAGATCCAAATTAAACCGTTGAGCCAAATCGATAAAAAAACCCTTGCTTTATAATAGAAATGTTGCAACTTGACTTGAATGCAAACTAAGAACACTCATACAAGCTTGAAAATACTTGTATAAACTCAAAATCTGTCATATAAATAAACTTAGGAATTTTAGCATGAGAGTGGAGGCCATGAGAGGAACAAATTTGACATAGTTTAGTTGTAGGATTGAATAATGATGATTTAGGCTAGGTTTAGGGGTCTTTTTATAGAAGATTAGGATAGTATTAGCCATAGGATTAACCCTAGATTCAATCCAAGCCATCAAATCCCGTCACAAGCCTCCAAAACAGGTCAAAACAGCCAAATAGATGCACCAGGTTGCCTGGGTCCGACCAGGCAGGTCGACCCCCAGGTCGACCCTGGGGTCGACTCCCCAGTCGACCTGGGGGGGAGGTCGACTCCCCAGTCGACCCCCAGGTCGACCCCCTGGGTCTGGCGGGAATTTTCCCGCCACTTCTGAAAATTGAAATTTGAATCTGTTTTCAATTTGAATTTTTCGTGAAACTTCGCGAGGCTATATCTTGGTCATACGGACTCCGATTTTCGAAAAATCGGACTCTATTTCGCGTATTTTTACGAGACGAACGCAATGGAACAGCCCATTTCCCTTGATTCAGATTTTACAGTTTAATTTTGCCTTGATTTATGTTATAACATGTTATTCAAAAATACGGGTTGTTACATTCTCCCCTCCTTAAAGGATTTCGACCCCGAAATCTCCAAGTTAGGAAGAACGTATCCTACCATCCATCATCCATCTACTCAAAACATCATCCATGTGCAGTCATTGTCCTTAAAGGATTCTAAATGCTGTATGATCATATGCAAAGGTGTGTGTATATGTACTTATCTAATGCGAAGATCAGGCGGTTACTGATACAGTAAACCTCCTTAATGCAAAGTATGTTAGCGAAATGAGTCCATATTTATGCGAATTCCTAACATAATTTATGATCTCAACATGAGTGCACATAACATTCACCCATATGCAACATCCACGTGATAGCATAACAAGTTTCATCCATGAATAAGTATAAGCACTCATGCATATGCGACATGAAAGTGTGTGAGCCGATCTTAGTGCCTAATGTGTATCATGCATCCACGAGTATCCATGTGCAAACACTTGCAACCACTTGCAACCATCAAGCATAACATGTTTCAAATACATGTTTCATCCAAAGGGTTTCTGCCTAAGGTTCTCATGACATGATTAACGAGATAACAAGATAAACAAGATAAGCAAAAGAAAGATGTATTAATTAGGAAGAGAGATCGAGAATGTACCTCAAAAAGGAATGGATAAAGCCCACACATCTTCTCCTCGGTTTCCCAAGTTGCGTCTTCCTCGGCTTCGCTCCACTGATCTTTCACCAACTTGACCTCTCGATTCCTTAACTTCTTGATCTCTGTTCCCAAAATACGAATCGGAGATTTTCTCAGGGTTGCCTCTTTCTCTACCTCAATGTCTTCGAGAATGCTTGGTTCAACCACCTCAGCGGACTCATGTAGGCACTTTCGGAGATGCGAGACATGAAAGACATTATGCACTCCGGCTAGCTTTTCGGGCAATTCCACCTTATAGGCCATCTTTCCAATTCTTTCTATGATAGGGAAGGGTCCTACGAACCTTGGTGCCAGCTTCCCAACTGCTACAAAACGTACCACATTCCGCAAAGGAGAAACCTTCACGAAAACCATGTCTCCCACTTCGAATTCCAAATCTGCCCTTCGCTTGTCAGCATAGGATTTTTGTCTATCTTGGGCCGCTTTCATCCTTCTTCTCACCAATTCAACTTTCTTGGATGTCTCCCGTATCATACCGGGACCAAGTATAAGCCTATCTGTTGTCTCCCACCAACAAGATGGTGACCTACACGGCCTCCCGTACAAAGCTTCAAATGGTGCCATCCCTATGCTGGCTTGATAGCTATTATTATAAGCAAACTCTACAAGAGGAAGGTGGTCTTCCCACGTACCACCGAAGTCAAGAACACAGAGCCTCAAAAGATCTTCTAGCACTCTATTCACCCTTTCGGTTTGGCCATCTGTCTGGGGGTGATAGGCTGTACTCAGATTCAATCGCGTACCCATTGCTTCTTGCAAACTATTCCAGAACTGGCTAGTGAAAATTGGGTCACGATCGCTAACTATGCCAGAAGGAACTCCATGCAACCGCACTATCGCCCAAAGATAAATAGATGCTAGCCATGATGCGGTCCTCTTGCTTTTTACTGGAATGAAGTGAGCACTCTTCGTAAGTCTGTCAACTATGACCCATATGCTCGTGTTCCCTCTCCGTGACCTAGGCAATCCATCCACAAAATCCATAGAAATACTCTCCCACTTCCATTATGGGACCTCCAATGGATGTAATAACCCACCTGGTTTCTTTGACTCGGCTTTCACTTGTTGGCACACCATGCGCTTTGAAACATACTCTGCCACGTCTTTCTTCATTCCATCCCAAAAGAAAATGTGCTTCATATCTCTATACATCTTATCTCCTCCCGGATGTATAATCATCTTCGAGTGATGTGCTTCTTCGAGAACTTTATGCACCAAGTCTCCTACTTGCGGAACGCATAGCCTTCCATCACGCCTTAGCCAACCTTTATCATCAATGGTATATCTAGCAAGGTGACTAGACGTCTCACCCCGAATCAACTTATCCATGACCTCGACTATTTGCGGATCTTCCTTTTGTGAAGCCCTAACTTGATCAAGAAGTATGGGTCTAAGCTCAAGGGATGCTAAAGAACCCGTCATCGACTCAACAGTCGTCGTGAAATCAAAGGTCGCCAAGAATTCTAAGTTCTTCATCTCAATGAACAAGGGGCTCAAAGTCAATCTACTTCTGCTTAGTGCATCCGCCACAACATTACCCTTGCCAGGGGTATAAGCTATCTCGAAGTCATAAGATGCCAAGAATTCCATCCACCTTTGCTGCCTTAGATTCAGATCTTTTTGCGAGAAGAGGTACTTGAGTGACTTGTGATCAGTATACAACTCAAACCTTTCGCCTAGAAGATAGTGGCGCCAGGATTTGAGTGCAAAGACGATCGCCGCCAACTCTAAATCATGAGTGGGATAGTTCTTCTCATGAACTTTAAGTTGCCTACCCCCATAACATATCACTCTTCCCTCTTGCATCAGAATGACACCTTACCCCGTGCCACATGCATCTGTGTACACGCTAAACATCTTACCACTATCGGGTAATGCCAAAACTGGAGCTGAGGTAAGGGCTCTCTTGAGCCTTTGAAAAGCAAGCTCACACTCCAAGTCCTATGCAAAGACTAAGTTCTTCTTCGTCAACTTAGTAAGAGGGGCCGAAATCTTAGCGAAGTCCCTGATGAACTTCCTATAGTAGCCCGCCAGACCGAGAAAGCTTCTTACTTCGGTTGCATTCCTAGGAGTCTTCCAGTCTTGAACCACAACCACCTTCGCGGGATCCACCGCTATGCCTTGCTTAGAAACTATATGTCCAAGAAACCGAACTTCCTTTCTCCAGAAATGACATTTGGAGAACTTGGCTTTCAACTGATGTGCTCTAAGCGTATCCATCACTTCCTTGAGATGCCTAGCATGCTCTTTGTCATCTTTAGAGAAGATCAGAATATCATCCACGAAGACAACAACAAATTTGTTAAGGAACTCCCTGAACACCCTACTCATCAAGTCTATGAAGTAGGCGGATGCATTAGTCAAATCGAATGGCATGACAAGCCATTCAAAGAATCCGTCTGGAGTCCTAAACGCAGTTTTATCAATGCTATCCTCAGCTACTCTAAGCTGATGGAATCCGGTGGCTAGATCGAGCTGAGAGAAAACAGAAGCATCTACAAGCTGGTCAAAGAGATCATCAATTCTCGGTAACGGGTGCCTATTCTTCTTTGTCAGCTTGTTCAACTCTCGATAATCAACACATAGACGAAGCGAGCCATCCGCCTTAGTAGCGAATACCGCCGGAGCACCCCATTCAGAAATGCTTCGCCTAATAAAATTCTTCTGAAGCAACTCTTTGATTTGCTTACTGAGCTCCCTTCTCTCACGAGGGGCCATGTGCCTAATGGGCAATGATACTGGCTTAGCATTATCAACTAGATAAATGCGGAAATCTATCTCTCATTTAGCGGGTAACCCCTTAACTTCTTCAAAGACATCAGGGTAGTCTCGGACCACCCTTACAGATTGCAGATCATCGATGGATGAGTCGAGCGATTCAAGATAACATAACATGACGGGACCTCTAGGGTTACAAGAAATTTCTAGGGTATTACCGAGGCGAGTCATGAGCCTCACCACCCTATGCTCACAATCGAGGATGGCTCCATAACTGGACAACCAATCCATGCCCAAGATCAACCCATATCCCGTGAATCTGAGAACATAAGCATTACACGTGAATTCTACGGCCAAGATAGAAATCTTCAAATCCACACAAATCATAGATAAATGGGTGGAACCCCCAATTGGATTTGAAACACAAACGGGATCCTCAACTAGGCTAGTGCTTAGGTGCAAACTTTCAACAATGTCAGAAGAAATAAAACTATGCGATGCGCCAGAATCATATAAGGTGCGAACAGGATAATCAGAAATATAAACAAGACTTTCTACAGAAATACTACCTCGGTCCTGAACTGGAGCAGCAGTGAGAGCATGCACTTGCCCTCCAAAAGGTCCTGCACGCTGATTCTGCCCTTGCTTCTTGGGCAATCCTTGCTAAAGTGTCCAGTCTCTCCACAATGAAAGCATTCGCCCGACTTCCTCTTCCTTTCCTTACAGTCTTTAGCTATGTGCCCAACATTCCCACAGTAGTGGCATTTTCTTGGATCCTTTGCCTTGGCCTTGTTGCCCTTGTTGTTCTTGTTGTTTTTGTTGTTCTGATTGCTCTGATTTCCTCCCCACTTGGAGTCTGTCTTCTTGGCGTGAGTCTCACTAGCCTTGACTTCCTTCTTGCCATTCTTATCGTCTCCTTGAAGCAATGCCATGTCTACTAGTCCCTCAAAAGTGGCCCCCATGGGTATATGAGATAGGGCTAAACCTTGTAATGGCTCATTCAACCCTCGTGCAAAGCGTAAAGCCTTCTTCTGGGGAGTATTAACCATGTCCAAACCGAATTGGGCGAGCTTGTTAAACTCATTCACATACTCTCTCACTGTCATGTCCCCTTGCTTCAAAGATACAAACTTCTCCAATTGCAGATTTTCCTCAGCTGATAATAGAAACTTAAGCCCAAATCTTGTCCTAAAGTCGGCCCAAGTCTCTATAGGTCTAGCAGCATTGGTGGCCTCCCACCAATAAGCAGCTTCTTCCTTTAGTAGCCATGCTGCCAATAAAACCTTCCTATGGTCTTCCACATCAAAGATAGCGAAAAGATCTTCGGTTTCTTTCAACCAATTTCGTGCCTCCACAAAAGTCTCCGTCCCTATGAAATTCTTGCCACCCATCGCCTTAAAGTCCTTGCAAACTTTAGCGAAATCTGCTTGTGGATTCTGAGGAGGGGGAGGAGGAGGGACCTCAGTTATGTTGGGGGTATTTGCTGGGCCCACATCTTTGGCCGTAGCTTCCAAGTACCTCCGCAACCATCCGGGAATGGTCACTCCTTCGGGAAGGTTAAGATCGGCCATACTGAAAAAGAAAAAGATAGATTCAGAACGAGGAAACGAAGGATAGTGCTATGGCTTTTGGGGAATAGCATTTTAAAATAACTAGACTTTTCTTGGAAAATACTTAGTTGGTTTTGAAAATAGTTTTTCAAAAGGTAAGTTTTAAAAACACTTTTGTTCAAATCTTGTAAACCTTATGCTCTGATACCAAATGTAACACCCCACCTCCGCCAAGGTAACTCTTGCAAGTACATTGGCTTCGGAGGGGCGTTTAAACAAGGTAAACATGCATGCAGATATCACAAGATAGAACATATAAGTAAAACTGAGTAGTAAAGCAGCGGATAAAACTAGCATTTCAAAACCATAGTTAAGTTACAACAAAGTACTTGGTCATTATTTTCCAACAAACAAAGTCTAGATAAAAGCATAAAATGAAAAACTGAAATACATAAAGTACTATCCCCAAAGTGAAGTGATAAAACTTAGCTAGCTTAATGTCCAACTCCGTACATGAGCAAATCCAGTAAGCAAGCTATGAAGATCCAAGCTAAGCTCCAATGTTCCCACCCTGAGAACCTGAGGGGGGGGGGAACGGAAGAAAAGAGGCGAAAGAAAACAGGTCAGTCAAAAAGACTAGTAAGCCCTACTACTATCAGTACATGAACTAGTAAAGTTAACTGGCATGAGAAGCTGAGATGAACATAAGGATAACAACATACTGGCATGATGATTAACTAACAAGATAGATAAAGATGTCATCGCATAATCAAGGTTAAGTTTTGCACCACGGGTGTACTAGCATTCTAACATGTCAAGTAAAAACAAGAATTGATCCCTTGGCCCAAGCTTGGCCCAATATCACGAGGTGACCTAAATCAAGGCCCAACTACACGGTCTAGTTGATCGGCTCCCTACAAGCCTAACTCATCAAGTGTCGGTGTCATACGGCCCAAACATGAAATGTAGTTAAACTACGCTAGGTCCAACCTAGGGTGTATCAAGTCCTAGGGTGTCAACCTCGGACACCAATCAAGTACTAGTACCCGTGCCTGATTCTCCAACTTGGCACTACGTGCACGACCATAGTCCGCCTGGACCTACACCGGCGTACCTACTCAGCCGTCGTTTTGGTCGCTTACATGTCAGCCCAGTAATCGTGCCCCACCCTAGCCTAGTCCCTAGGGTCTTATGATACTATCAAGAGGGTTACTGCTGCAAAGGACCACGCCACTAGGGTTTCTTAACGGGTTAAATGTGGTTAACCCGATCCAAACGTGGATTAAATTGGTTAAGTGTACCCAAGGTTCATGACTTAACCCCGATTAACCCATCAAGCCCAAATTGGTTAAGTATTAAGTGGACCATGACTTAACCCTAATCAGGAGGCATTAATTAACTTAATGTGCTTTAACCTCTCACATTAGACCTTGTTGTGGTTACTAGTTAAGCCGGGCGGGTCCGGGTAGCTTTACACCACAACTTGGTCTAACCTCGGGTTCGAGCACAACATGACCAACTTCTCACATTGGGTCCTATTGTTTGTAGCCACTAGTTAAGCCGGGCGGGTCCGGGTAGATTTATGCTACAAACTCAACCCAACCTCGAGTTGGCCATACTCATCTTTTCTAAGTGTCATGTCCATTATGTTTCCAAAACATAATTAAATATCACGTCATGTTATGAAAACCATTTTCATGTCATAATGTTACCCAACCCCAACGTAATCCCATCGTTTACATAATCGCAACAACGCATAAAGATAAAATAGGGAACTTGGCATAATCATGACAAAAAGGTGTTGAAGCCACAAGTTTAACATGGTGGCATATGAAATGTACATATGTTCATATACTTGCATATTGCATTATTAGGCTTCAAAAGTATGCATAAAACCAAAATTAGCATATAAGTGATACATGGTGATAAATGACATGTAGAAGTTGCTAGAAGTTCGCATTTAGCCTCACATGCAAGTTATCATAAGGGATATGATAACTTCCATGTTGCCAAAATGCAACCTTTAACATAAAGCTTGAAGCTTTAAGCTCACATACTCAAATTTAACTTGCATAACATGATAACATGATCAACCCAAACTTGCATAACATACCAACTTGCATAATGATCAACCAAACTTGCATATCATAATGATCAACCAAACTTGCATATCATAATGATCAACCAAACTTTCATATCATAATGATCAACCAAACTTGCATATCATAACGATCAACCCCAAACTTGCATCATTCATTTAACTTTAGAGTTCAAAAATGAAAGTAGAAAAGGGCTTACAATGCTATGAAGACACAAATGAATATTTATTATAAAGATTGAGACGAAGCCCTTATGCAATCACCAAAAAGACCCAAATATGAAAGCTCCAAATTAAACCCTTGAGCCAAATCGATAAAAAAAACCCTTGCTTTATAATAGAAATGTTGCAAATTGACTTGAATGCAAACTAAGAACACTCATACAAGCTTGAAAATACTTGTATGAACTCAAAATCTCTCATATAAATAAACTTAGGAATTTTAGCATGAGAGTGGAGGCCATGAGAGGAACAAATTTGACATAGTTTAGTTGTAGGATTGAATAATAATGATTTAGGCTAGGTTTAGGGGTCTTTTTTATAGAAGACTAGGATAGTATTAGGCATAGGATTAACCCTAGATTCAATCCAAGCCATCAAATCCCGTCACAAGCCTCCAAAACAGGTCAAAACAGCCAAATAGATGCACCAGGTTGCCTGGGTCCGACCAGGCAGGTCGACCCTCAGGTCGACCCTAGGGTCGACTCCCCAGTCGACCTGGGGGGGAGGTCGACTCCCCAGTCGACCCCCAGGTCGACCCCCTGGGTCTGGCGGGAATTTTCCCGCCACTTCTGAAAATTGAAATTTGAATCTGTTTTGAATTTGAATTTTTCGTGAAACTTCGCGAGGCCATATCTTGGTCATACGGACTCCGATTTTCGAAAACACGGACTCTATTTCGCGTATTTTTCCGAGACGAACGCAATGGCACAGCCCGTTTCCCTTGATTCAGAATTTACAGTTTAATTCTGCCTTGATTTATGTTATAACATGTTATTCAAAAATACGGGTTGTTACAGATCTGCAAACTTGAGAAAATATTTCCACCTGGTTTTTTTAATGTAATGGAGCATTTACCTATTCATCTTCCATCCGAAGCACTTCTTCCAGGTCCAGTGCAGTATGAATGGATGTATCCGTTTGAGAGGTAATTATATATATAATTGCAATAATTATGATAAATTACAACTTAGATTATTGTAACAACATATAAATTAAATTAATCTTGTTATAGGTACTTGAATCATTTGAAGAAAAAAATTAGGCAAAAAGCTCGAGTAGAAGGTTCGATTTGCAAATCGTACCTTGAAGAAGAAGCCTCATTTTTTTTCTCTCATTACTTTAGTGAAGATGTGAACTTGTCTTTTGTAACTGTTCCCTGTAACGACCTGGCGTTTTGCTCGTCTCAAGTCGGTAATTAAACCAACTCGAAACGTTCAAATTGACGGATTGTTATTGGCTTACACGGTTTAAACAGAATTAAATGCAGAATCACATAGTACAAAATTTGCAGTGGAATAAAATTTCTAAAACAAGAAAACTGCTTTGCCTTATCTTAGTGCTCGTCGCTGTCCGGAAAGGGAATCATGTTTGAATGTTGGAGTTGTATGCGTATTCAAACCATCGTGTGTTCGCCTTCTTTGTAATCCTCGAAGGTGAGTTTTTCTCACTCGCGATTAACAAATTATTAAGTGAATTGAACAATTGAGATGTTGAATGGAATGTTAGGATGCTTTAGATTTGTTTGCTTATGATTGTGCACGTGTGACACACACTATTATTTCATATGACGTATATGGATGTATGCTTGACATGCTATGATTATTTTCTCATCATGCAAGTTCCCCCCTTAGATTAGAAACCATATCGAATTAAATAAACTGAGAAATTTTATTCCGCTGCAAAATTTGTACTATGTGATTCTGCATTTAATTCTGTTTAAACCGTGTAAGCCAATAACAATCTGTCAATTTGAATGTTTCGAGTTGGTTTAATTACCGACTTGAGATGGGCAAAATGCCAGGTCGTTACATTCCCCGTAATGAACAAGTCGTTGAGCAGGAGTCTTCTCAAACTATGTTATCTATTTTTAGACAACACAGAAGACCTGCAGGAAAATGTGTAGAAATATGGTTAAGCGATAAAGACTACAATGTGCACACATATATTCTGTTAAATTGTGCGGAAGTTGCACCGTTTGTCAGGTAATACTAAATTCATGATGTACAATTCAATTATATGTACATATACATTTATTTGTCTCTATTAATAAAAAATGAACATAACACACATATATATATATATATATATATATATATGCAGTATCTACGAATCACAATATCCGTCTAGTGATCTCAGTACAAAATTCACTCGATGGTTTTCAAACTATGTTCATGATACGAAAAACTGTGTTGTTAACGAAGGATTACGACATCTTGCTATCGGACCAAAAAGAAATGTCAAAACTTATCCAATACACTTTGTCAATGGATTTAAATTCAACACCAATGACTACGGAGCAGAAAAATTAATGTATAACAGCGGTGTATTTGTCAAAGGTAGTGATGATCCAGAGTAGCATATAAAATATTTTTACGGCGTCTTAACGCAAGTTGTAGAGTTGACATATTATGTTCAGCCCATAGAGAAAGTTTATCTGTTCAAATGCAACTGGTTTAGCAATGTTCCTGGTTCTGGAATTAACGTGCACAAAGATTATAAGCTAATCGAAATAAGGCATACATCGCATTACTATAAGTATGATCCTTTTGTGTTAGCTAAGCAAGCATTACAAGTCTATTTTGCTCTGTATCCATCCTTAAAAAAAGATAAAGCAGATTGGTGGGATGTTTTTAAAACAAAGGCAGGATTTACATTTGATGGGAATAATATTCCAGACGAAGCAGCGTATTAAGTGGATTTAGAGCCAAATACTGAAATAATAATAGCTGATGACATTGATGTTGGGTCGTTGAATGATGAAGCGAATGGATTAGTAGATGCATTTATAAGTACTGATGATAACGATATAGAGTATGAGACCGAGTCTGGATCCGAAGATGATGAAGAAGAATGATGTTATGTACTTATGTTATTTATGTACTACTATGAGCTATGTAATAATAATGATGTTGATTGTTCTTAGCTATGAATTTACTTATGTTCTGTACTAGTATGATTTATGTAATGATAATATTTCCTATGTTCGTTATGCAGTATTGTTCTTCTCATTTACGATTTATGTTATGATAATGATGACTAATGCTAATAATTCAAGTTATTTTGTATGCATATTATATGATTGTGACAGATATGTCTGGCGATAGACGACGATCGAGGAGTACATCTCAGCCTACTCCTTCACCATCTCCTGGAGCAGGATCAGGAGCAGGTCCGAGCAGTTCAGTGCCAGATCTTCGCCGAGTTATGGAGATTGTTCCGAAAAGTGCCGGGTAAATGTTCAAATTTATTTTAATGTAGATAATTTAAAATATATCAAATGTTTATATTAACATCTACACAGGGGATTCGAGATTGAGCCAGCGGAGTTCATTTTAGAAGTATCAAGGCGATCTTACACAAGTAGAATGCAGGGCGCTTGGCCGCATTGGGATAGTATCCCAGCGCATCTCAAGAATGTCATTTTAGCCGATTTATAGGTAAGTATTTTTTATACTAATATTAAAAATTAATATACTGGAAATAATTACAAATAAATGTAATATGCAGGCTGCCGTACGTGTTGAGGAGGAGGATATGCCCACATTTTTGAGTTATTGGAATATGAAGATGCGAAAGAACTATCGAGAGACTATTTCAAGCGCAAAAAAAAAAGCCTCAATTTATGAGTGATGATGTTTGGGAAGACTTTCAAGCTTACTGGGAGACGGAAGATGCTAAAGTAAGCTTTAATAATAATATTCATATTTATAATATTGATTGCATTATTTTACATCATCGTGTATCAAATTTAATAGAAAGTAGCAGCTAGAAACAAAGCAAATAGAGAAAAGAATCCTGCTCTACACCGAGGTGGCTCAAAATCATTTCAACAGCACAGAAGGGATTTGGTATAAATTTTAAATATTTGTAGTACATGTTCAAATAAAAATTTAGCGTATATAATCATGTCTTATCTTTAATAATTTCAGTTTATAAAGCACGGACAAGAGCCTTCGTTGGCGGACGTATTTAGACACACATATGCGGTGGAGCACACCGATGAAGAAGGAAATGTGACGTACGAGTGGGCGGATCCGAAGAGTGAACGTATAATGGTTAATTTGCTTGTCCGTATAAATTAACATGTTATATACTCGTTCATATCACAGTACATAAGTAAATTTTATAACACTTTTCTTAAAATTATATTGCTATTGCAGGGGAAGTATGATGCAGAGGCTGCCAAAGCGATGGAGGCTAGTGGAAAGGAGCTTACAGTTGCAGATTCTGATAGCATATGACATTCTATCACTGATCTGCCTACTCGTGGAAGGCGATATGGTTTCGGCAATCAGGAGGTTAGACTTTTTTTAGATGTAAATTACTACAATCACGATGCTTTATAAATATGTAAACCAAGAATACGAGTTAAGGGAAAAAACTCATGTTTAACACTAAGTAGTAAAAATTTGTTTAAATAACTTTAATGTGAAATTATTTATTTCACAGGCCGTTCAGCGTGCTTATAAGCGTTCGATGGAGGAGGCGACTATTGCGCGGATGCAAGAGCAGATGAACGAGATGATGGATCGGCGAAAAGCCCAGATGCAACAGGAAATAGACGAGCGCATCACTATTTACTTTCAGGAGCATGGATTTATGCCTGGGGAGGGAGGAGAGGGAGATGATTCCACTGTATATCAAGAGGAATCAGAAGAAGATGATAATGAGAACGAGGGAGACGAGGATTAGTTCATAGTGTAGGTGCTCATTTTGACTTGACTTCGGTATGTACATATACTTAGTTTTTTCTATATTAAATGCATGTACGATGTTATATGATGTGTTTGGACATGTATGACGGTTTGTGGATGGTGGTATGAAGTGTTTTGACATGTATGACCTTACTTGAACGATTTTATGTTATGATGGGGTTTTTATTTTTGTTTTTTTTATGCATTTGATGATGGTATGGTTATGTTGGATTGATTGTTGATTGGTATGGTTATGTTGGATTGATTGTTGATGAGTATTGATGAAATAGTGAGATAATAGTGGTGTGGTATTGGTTTTGGATTGAATTGGTTGTGGATTGGATTGTAGGAAAGGAATTGCTGTGTACTGCAGTTTTAGTTTGAGGAATAGCGACGGGCAGCGACGGCTAAATGGTCATTATATAGCGACGGCTAACAACGGCGTGTGACGGCTTCCCGGTCAAACCAACTACTTGCCATGTCAGTTGACACGTGTCCACAAGCCGTCGTTTACCGTTGCTAATCGAGCGACGGGGCCGTTGCTATACCCATTGCTATTACTGTTGGCGACGACATTAATAGCGACGACATATAGCGACGGCTAGCATCGGCCGCCGACGGCTATATGTCGTCGCTATTTGGAACGATCCTTGTAGTGCCTGCTCCCTTATTTATAAGTAAGTATTTGGAGTATTTTCCTCCTGCTTGCAAAAATCCATAAAAGAAAACAAATAGCATTTCTCCAACTAAATTGAAGGGAGATCTGAGTAAAAGTATAAATCTACTTCAAGAGAGCGTCAACATAAGTGCCACATAGAATTTGCACTGATGATATCTTCAAAATAAGGTAACTCAAAAGGAGTAAAACTTTGTATGTGTTATACGTGCACTTAAATTAGCATATAATGCAATCAACCTAAGAGTATATGAACAAATAACCAGATATTTTGAAGTTCCTTATTTCTATCTTTGACTTTAATGTGAACATGATTAATCAATATAATATGTAGTCTATGAGACATATATTGAACCATGAAGCAAATTGTAATATGGTCTACTATGATTACCACCTCTCAGCACTCTAGAACTATGAATGATTAGCTTTAGTAAGCTCTTATAATTATTAATAATTCCAAATGTAATTTTGACCATTTAAGATAGATCCAAAGAATTAGAGACATAAAATAAAATATTACTATTTTAAATAGTAAAATTGCAACTCCTTAACTATTTTAAAATGGCTTTCTATTCCTAGTATCCTACCCTTGAAAGTCTTGAATTTCCAATTTTGGTTTTATAAAGCTACAGCTAGTCAATATAATAAAGGAATATAATTCATTTTTTGGTTTAAGGCCCGATGAACCATTCCATTAACTAAAAGTATCAATTTACATATTACATATTAAGATAGCAACTCCCAAATAAATTCATCTACTTTTAGAGTCTGCATCTGTGATTTTGAAATACTGAACGTTTCATTTTATATATACAAACAGTTATCCAAAAATGCCAGACATTGTACATAATGTAGATTAAAAAGCAATAATTTGCAAAGTCTAATTAATAGAGTACTTGAGGCCATTTTGTGAAGTCATGTAATCTGATTAATATATATTTCTTTATATTCTCTTCCGTCATCATAGTTGCTGAATGTATGCATATTCATATATATGCATATAAGGAAACTGCAAGCAGGTAATTATGTCCATAGGGTCAATGAGAAAAATATGTGCTAGCTAATTAAGTGCAATTTTTAGCATTATTTATCTTTGAAATTGACCAATAATTACTTTCCTATCATGGAAAAGTAATACTTATGATAAATTTGTGTGTATGTAGGAGAAATTAGCATCCACTGTTTAAGCCTTACATCATTTCTAACATAAGAAGTAAACACCGACTGAAATAAAGTGTAAAAAATTGACCAATTTTTGCTGTAGAAAATAAATCCGAAACTGTTTTACAGCTTGTAAAATAAGCTATTACCACTTGTAAATAAGAATTTTGAAGCTTCATAACTAATTAGAAAAAGGCTTTACACTCCTAGTATCCAATTCTTAAAATCATAAAATTTGATCTTGCATTTTATTACAGTGGGTTTACAGCGCTATCAGTAATCAATGCAAATGACCAAATGTGCTACATAATAAAGGAATATATCTCATTTTATGATTTATGCACGACTAAACCATTCCAGTTACTAAAGTTATCTATATACAGTATATTTATTAAGGTAATAACTACCAAAAAACATTCATCTAGTTTTAGCGTGTGCATTAGCGACTTTAACATTTAAATATATATCATGTTAAATACAGTTTGCGTATAAAATTACGGAACTAAAGTCTACCGAATTTCGGGTTGAACGAAGGAAGTACCCTAGCATGTGACATATTATCCTTATTATTATATAAAAGGTACGCTATATAAAACTAACTGAAAATACTACAGACTAATCACTCCTTGAAGGAACGCTATCACTTTTGCCAATGATCACATTCTCTAGGCTAAAACAATGCAATTTCTAGTAAATAAATAAAATAATATTGAGCTTCCAAGTAAAAAACTAACTCATCATGTAGGTTTGCTCTAATTTTGAGTTCGCTAGTTAAGCCCTAAAGTTAATAAAAGAAACTAACCAACACCATTAAAAAGGGAACTCAAAATACTTTGATGGATCTTGTAAAACAAATACAACACTAAGTTAATTCCTTACCATGTTTACATCTTTACATGTAGCAGCTTAGTTATGACCATATGGGCATCTGTTTAACAGTTAATGGCATACCAAACAAAAGGCAAATTTGAATTAGAATCAAATTAATACCAATTGCTGAATTGCCTCCAAAAATGATCATCATCTTGGTACCATTTTAGGCCTCGAATCAAAGCAGCCAAAGAATCCAAGCTTAGATTGAAATCTTTTTTCTATAATCACATGTCCAGTGGCAGAAGAAGTAGACGTGCTTGCCCTTTTCACAACACCGACAAATATACTCTGATGGTAAGGCAAATAAGTGGTCTAAGATCCTCAAAGCAAGCATGAAAACTAAATAATATAAGAAAACCAAAACACAAGATCCTAGATCCAACTTTATATTTTCTGCATAACTATGATTTGTATCAGTCGTTATTTCCATGTTTGAATCCATATTCAAACTGCACTCCAACACCTCTCTCTCTCTCTCTCGTGCGCGCGCTCTCTCTCTCTCTCGCTCTCTCTCGCATCAATTTCACTGCTAGTACACTTTAACGTAATATCATTTTCCATGTCACGATTTGGTTTCGTTCTTGTACATCATTGCAACACTAATTTGAATGTCCATCGCATGCTTGGTTACATTGGAAAATCAAGATTAATGACGGTAGTTAGGTTATAAACAGTTTTGATGTTTCTTTTTTAATACCCAAACATTAGCAACTGTTGAGTTTCAGCATTCCCTGCGTACCATACGCGCTTAACCGTGTCTATCAGAGTCAACGGTCGAAGTGTCCTATGCCGGCATCCCGATTGAACATCCCCCATCGCCTCTCATCGAGCATATAATTTGGTATTGGAAAGCACTTATTGTAACAAAAGGAATCCCCATTGTTACATGCCACCGATACCATATATATACCACGATCTTTCTTAATTTCTTGCGATATGGGACAATTCGCCCGTCCAATCCACGCACCCACTCCATTTCAATGCGAGCCACACCTAACAATCTCCACCTTGGCGAGCATTTCTCAAGTCACCTTAGAGTTACACCTTGAGTCCTCTTCAAAGTTGGCTAGGCTGCTACCCCGAGTTCTCATAAGCAGTGGCGTCAGGCTGCTTTTACCATTGTATCTCCACCTTGACGAGCATCCCATGCTCAACCCACTTAGGATCCATGCTTCGGTTATGCTATGCATATCGGTCCCCTCGGACCATGAAGCTCTGATACCATGTTGAGTTTCGGCATTCCATGCGTACCATACGCGCTTCACCGTGTCTATCGGAGTCAACGGTCGAAGTCTCCTATGCCGGCATCCCGATTGAACATCCCCATCGCCTCCCATCGAGCATATAATTTGGTATTGGCAAGCACTTATTGTAACAAAAGGAATCCCCATTGTTGCATGCCACTAATACCATATATATACCACGATCTTTCTTAATTTCTTGCGATATGGGACAATTCGCCCGTCCAATCCACGCCCCCACTCCATTTCAATGCGAGCCACACCTAACAATTCATTTTGTGATATCTATTATTTAATCTAAAACATTAACACAACACACAATTCTAGCACAGTCAATTGCTATAAGTAGCAGAACAGTTTGTTGAGGACAGGTATATATGCAATTGGATTGTAAGTTGGAAATATCACCCACGTCCGACATTCATGTGTGCGTCGAGTGGTCAATGTGCCTCTTGTCATTAGTCAAATAACCTAGAAAGTCAATAATGGCAATTGAAACCAAAAGGTGAGCGTGTAAGAAAACATAAGCTTATGCAGCACAACATGCATACGGTGGTTGTATGCATGTTCATAATTTTTTAATTTTTTTTCTTTTCCTTTATTTTAATGGGAAGGAGATGGCAGTCACAGTAGATGGCATAGTATACATAACAAACGATAAAATAACGTATTGATCAGGAAGAGAAACGAACAAAATAAATCGTTATGAAGAATGGAGTAGGGGTGATAGACAATATCTATGGCGGTCCTTTCAAACGTAAATACCGAACAATCAACAAACCTAAACTAATGACAGAATTCAGTGAGTTGCAGAAAGAGGAAAACAAGCAATCAATAGTTATATGTGTGTAGTTAGAGACCAATACGTCGTGTACAACAATACATCTTAAATTAAAATTGTTTGGCGTCATAAGCAAACAAAATTGGTAGGCAGTAGAACAAAATTTCCAAATTGAAAACGTTTTCAAGAATCGCATGATAGGATTGCAACATTGGAAGTAAATACGTACCTCCATTACTATTTCACTGGTAGATGGAAGCAAATTATTGGAGCTTATCTGTAGCTATACTGCATTTAATATATATTCAAGTAAAACTTAAATAATATGCTCTGTGATCTTTCACATCTAATTAAGTATGAAATATGGTGTACACTGTCATTTATGTTTCCAAATAGTCTCATACTATGTCAAAAAAAAAATATTGTGGATATTTGTTATAAGAATGCAACGATGAGCTCAAATAGGAGAAAATCACTTAGTCATTGCAGCGCCAGAAAAATAATGCTAGACTAATCACCAATCATGTTTCCAAAATTTGAGTACAACACTGTTAAATGATCAAAATTCAAAATTCAATTTTTAATTAAAAATATGCTGGTTATAAGCTGAGTTGATCACAACATGTGCACATTTTAAGTATGTGACAGTTTCTGGTACTTCAAAAAATGTGCATATTTTAGGTACCTTCTCTAAATGTATTTAGTAAATATTTTTTTTTTGTTTCCAACAATAATATTACTGACATAATTTGGTGCTAACGTATACTGCAACCTACTTTCCAAAAAATTAACCATAAGCATTTAAAGGATCAAACTGAAAATACCTGTGTTTAGCTTTTATATGAAAAGAAAAAGATAAATAAGTAATACACCTAATACACAGAAGAAACATGGAAGATACATAGCCAAAGTAAGTGAACAATGCCAGACATTTTTTTCATAGGAATGTATATTTTCAACTAAAACCGAAATTCATCTCGAGCAATTTACTGCTTCACATATATACATGAAAATCCTTTCTTCCAATACCACCTAGCAATGCCTATATGTAAAGAAAATACATATTAATAATTTGAAGAATATCATCTGATATTTTATCTTTCTAACTATTTACTAAGATCTTGATAGCATTCATCATAGAAATGGTATAATACTGTACTGATTTCTGTTAAATGCTAGGTGTTATGTGAAAAGACGAAGGTATGTTATTCTGGATTACTCCTTTCAGTTTTGAGTCAAAAAGTGAGGAAATTACAAAATAAATCTTATATTAAATATTGCCATCATACAGTCCCCCAAATCCCAATATACAGAAATTACAAAAAAGCGAAGTGAATAAATAGATGAGAATTAATAACGAATTCTTAAAGATTCTAATCAAAGTAAGGAATCGATGATACCGATAGAGTCGTTTTTGATAATAGAATAAGGATATGATGGATAAACAACATAATTAGAATTGGTCATTGAAGAACCTTGTGTTGACGACATTGAATCGATGTTGGAAGGAAACGACGGTTTCTGTGGAAATACGTAACAAACTTTTGATTGATTTAAAAGTTAATCGTGATAAAAACTGTGGATCGACTTGGACAAAGAATAATTAATTGGAGAAATAAAATAGGTTACCGATTTGGGGAAGATGAGCTGGAGCGGTTGTATTCTTAGCAGCGATAATGCAATGGGAAATCATTTTCGTATTCGGATAGGTTTACTCGATGATGGAGGCGGCTTGTTCTGAACGACACATCGGTTATGGGATAAAAGAAACCATCCAAGTCAGCAATTTATTTATTTTACTTGATAATAGATTATGTCTAGTTGGTTCATATATTGTCGTAAAACTCCAATGAATTTTTTTTTTCTCAAATTATTCATCATTGGTAAGATAGTATATGTTGTCTAATCTCATTGTACTAAGGAATTGTGTTTGTAGTCCAATCGTTGTTATAAAAACATGTACTACTTTGGCGTACTTTTGAGATATAAGCATGGATGTAATTATGACTCTTATATAGTTTTTTTGAAATATGCAGTTGTGAGATTGTTTACATCAACGACAACATTTTCAATGCTATGGAAATCATGCAAATAAAGCAATGCCAATTATTTCTTGAGGTAGCTCTTGATGTTTGATAAATGTTTTTGCTAGCTGGGTAGAGGTAGTTATATGGCTTTTTTATTTAACCATTTCATAATTAAATACACTAGGCATGAGGTAGCAATATGATGAGAAATTCTTTTGTCTTTGCTTACAACATGATTTTTTGATATTTCATAATTATCTTATACCGATCAATACATGTTATTTTTCATAGTGTATGTATATAAAAGTCAATTCCATAGTAATCCAAACAAAGTACAGATTACTCTTGGATTGACAACAAAATTAAAATTATCAAGATTAACGTGGATTAGACAAATTAATGATTTTTTACAAGTAAACAATATGCATTATTATCTTAAATTTTAAAATCTTCTACATTATGATCTTGATATGACTCTTTCTATAATAATTATCAAGACAAAGATTATTACATATACGCATTTACACATGCTTTTGTGTACAAACGCCTTTTCCACGAATTTATTTGTAAGATTTAGATGCTTAGCATTAAGTGTATACCCTATCCAAGCTAATTCACTAACGAGGTTCAAGAATAGCATACTTCTCTTTTTAGAAATCTCGAAACCATAAATACTTTCAATATCAACTTTTTGCGCCAAATGTAATTTTTGTCTATCTTTGTTCATTAATTTCCATTTTATTTCGTTCATCCATGTGCGAAGCACTGGTTCGCACTTGTTTGATGTGATTACCAACTGGATGATTAAACAAATAATAAGAATGCTGGTGCTCTTTCATGGATTTAACCTTTAATGCTCTAACTTCCCTGCAATTACTAGATCTTGCAGTCATGTTTATTTGAGTTCATGAGTTTCTGGTTCATTTTCTTTGCCATTGACAATTCTGCAGTGAGCATTTGCGCTTAAACTACTACTATTACTACTTTTTTTTACATACCTAATTACAGAAGACATAACTTTATGTTTGTATGCAGGCTTATTCGCTCTCAACAAAAAAGGAAAAATTGTACGAAAATGTACTACAAGAAGAAGGCGTAACTAGTAATGGGGCATAAATAGTAATGGGTTGTGGTGGGCAACTGCCGAAGGTACACAATATTCTTGACTTTTTAATGCATGTACTTTTGGTTGTGAACTTTAGTTATATAGTCGTAAATAGTTGTTTAGCGTATACTGATATTTGAGCATTACATAAATGAGTGATATTTCTAATATTTGATGACTCATATAGTCCACCCACTACAAAAAAAATTCCTGGTTACATCTGTACTTATGGATACATGTGCTGACTTTAGGATTTGTATTTAGAGTTATCTAAATGATGAACTAATAAATAATATTGAAAATGATTCCGACTGTGATAGGTCAGTCATATATGAGTACACTTTCAACAAATTAGTTTTTATGCGTATAAAATAATAATAATAACGAATATGACAAACCGTGTTATCTTAATAAACCTCTTCTATTAGATTGTATTGTCAGCAAACATTATTGTTTTTGTTGATGCCCCTGGTACTTCAGAAACTTAGTTTGGAGCGTGCTTGTTGTACATAATCTATACATGCTGATTTGGTAAGGCATACTAAAATCTTTATTGTGACTATGTGACGACCGCTCATAACTCCTGCACTTAACAAGAGGAATAATGTGCTGAAAGATGTGCCAGACAGCCATGGACAATCATCAGGATAGAATACCAAGCGGAACCAGTCGTATAACTCACAAAACTGAGATAAAGCTATGCAGTTAAAGCCCCGCTAAAGCCCCGCAAAATCTCCGCTATAGCCTGTAGCGCTCTCCAACTGCTACTCTATTTCAATTTAGCGCTAATGAACAGTAGTTTCGCTTTTAGCCTCGCTATTTTCCACTGCACCCACTAAATCAATGCTATTTAGCATCCGCTTTTGCAATATTAATGTATAGAGGATTATTTGACCAGTTCTATATTAAAATAAATAAAAATAGTTAATGTAAAGAGCTAATTTTAAGTCATAAGTGCCTTATATAAGATAAATATATATAGTAATCCTTGAATCTAATATGCATAACCATGGTATTCATTGATTTTGTTGTATAATATTAATTAATACTCGTTTTTTCGACCTAAATGATGCAAGAATGATAATTAATTAATTCAAATTATATAATTTACATCTAATTAACATTTTTGCACATCCGCTATAGCCCCGCTATTACCCCGCTTTATCCCCGCTACATCTTTTTACACATCTACCGCTATAGAACAGCTAAGCGCTTTAACTGCACAGAGATAAAGTATAATAGAACATATACAACATGCATAAATAGTGAAGCATATTTGAGCAGAAACTTAAACTTTCATGTCAGCTAGAAAGATCCATACATCACTGGAGTACATTATAAGAGTCTGTACAAAATGTCTCACTACAATCACTCAGAGAACACTCATCAAGCATAACAGCAGAAACAACTAGTATGTATAGTAGAAAGTAATACGCAAGCGTCGTGCTCATCATCGCTCTACAACATAGTCTCAAGAATATTTTTCACCTGTGACATGCTACTCAGTCTGCTCATCCACACAATGTATGAACAACCCAAGGTAATAAGAGGAAACATAAAACTTTAAGTCAGACAATAGTCTTAATGAGAGATAAAACAACTATCTAATATCATCAATAAAGCTTATGAGAATAGGAAGATTAATCATCTAATCTACCAATCATACCAATAGAGAAGAACCCAACCCTTCTCCTCCACATCCGACAGTGATAGCCTTTACAAACAACCAGATATAAACAAACAGACATAGCAACTAGTTATCCACCATAGACCATCCTAATCGATATCAACATCTCCGAAGCACAAGCCCTGAAGGCCTAAACCAACATCAGACAAGCACCCAAGAGATGTCTCCTTCGATGTCGAACAATCTACTCAAGATGGTACAAGAAAAACAATCAACATCCATGACTTTGGCTATCACCACCAATCTTGCTTTAAAACCATCGTTAATCCTATGACCAGCTTAACATTATGTCGTCCGTCAAGGGCTAATGGTAACCCCGGTTCTAGCAAGTCTCTATAGGCCATCGTGACTCGTATCTCTAGGCCCATCACGACTGCCTAGGGTACTCGACCATTCAACCAGTCTTTTAGGCGTCCCTATTATACCCCTGCTTTGAGTCCGCTAGAACCTACGACAATAATAATTTCTCGGCCTCCATAACTCTAGTCATCGTCATAGGCGATCATTCATAAGCTCAGATCATCTTGAGCAGCCATTATACACGAGCTCAAATCATCTTGAGTCATCTTCACATTCATTGCATTTCATCGATCAACAAACACTTCAAAACACTTCTAACAATCCTCCTTGAATTCGTGTCGAATCCACTACCATCATCGAGCCAAAAACATACGTCGTTTGGTCGATATTCGATTCATAGTGTTTTGGCCTTTGTGCTATGAAAAACATACCACAACGTTTAAATTCCCATCCGCAACATGATAGAAATTATAGGATCTAGAAGTAGCGGGTTACAATCATTTTTTCAAACCCTAGTTAAAATCGAATCCATAATTGAATCTAAAACACGTACCTTTTTCTTCGAATTGCAAAAAAAATGAATCTAGTTTTAGTTGAATCGAATCTAGCGCTGGAATGAGAGCGTCTCCAACGGAGATCCACAGACGATGATCTCGGCAGTATCAAAACAAAGTCGAGGAAAGTGGAATTTGGTACTAGCTAAATTAGGATTAGGGTTTACTAAAATTTCGTGGTGGATTGACTATTAAAAGAAAGGGGTCGACCTTTCCTTTTATAAACAAACATCTTAGGCTTTCCTATTAACCCGTTCTCTGCTTTAAATAAAAGATAATGTCAACCATTTTGAATCCCCTTTTATTTTAAATAGTTCTCACCTTATTCAATGTCCTTATGTGTGACCGTATAGTTATCATAACGTTGGCAACAATTTAAACAATATTTAAATTGTAAACAGTGAGTGGCATCTAGTAATACATCGCTGTTACCCAAGTTATAATAATATCAATGATTCGGTACAATCTTTCTGCGATTAGTGTCTCAATGTAATTTAATCATTTTAACCAATATATCCAAGATTAAACTGGAGGTACGGGACATAGCATTCTCATTATAATTTAATCTATTTAACTTGATTGATGAGCAGACTATATAACAAATCAATATTTGAGCACGGACATGCATTTTATAGTCTTACTCAATCAAGAGGCCCATGGATAATACTATATATATTGTAGGGTTAAATTCCATCTAGATCATTCATAATTTTCATTCGATTCGAGATGTATGCAATCAGCTTTATCGTCAAATCAGTTACGAGCGACTTTTGATGATATCAAAACACAAATGTATTCAAATAAAATTATAATGATTTCAGGTTTGAGGATCATTACATTACTGTCATTATAAGAATAACTTATGATACTACTAATTATATTCCACACAGTTATTCTCATGTTGGATCAGCCCAATACGTTATTCTCTAATACATATTTATGTCTTGACATTAATATCACATATATTTATAATAATGAGATGTGATCATCCGTCAATTAACATACTAGTCTCAATGTTTTATTGTTTTCCTATATAAATAATAAAACTTGACAAGGGGCATTTAAGAATTATAATACTTAACATATCATATAATCTCAAGTTCAAGTCTTACTCGAACTATACAATTCTGTATTATTATTCTAAGGACTCCTATTATGTTAATATTTATAATACGCAATAAATATAACACAATAGAATATTTTATTACAAATAAATTATAATACTGGCAATGTTATTATTATTATTCACATCAAATATATTGCCTCTAGGGCACAAACTCTAACAATCTCCCACTTGCACTCGAGCAAATCACTCATTTATCGAATACCCATGAAACTAGTGTGACTATCATTCTTCTGCTGCGAAAAAGCTTTAGTCAATGGGTCTGCAACATTATTATACATTGGGACTCTACAAATATGTATATCTCATATGTCAGCAATTTCACGGATAAGATGATATCACCGAAGTATGTGTTTGTATCGTTTATGTGATCTTGGTTCCATAGCCTGAGCAATGGCCCCATTCTTGTCACAATAAAGATCTATTGGATCAACAATGGATGGAACAACAGATAGTTTGGAAATGAATTTCTTAATCCAAACATCCTCCTTAGCAGCTTATGAAGTTGCAATGTATTCAAATCCATAGTCGAATCAGTGACAGTTTCTTGCTTTGAACTTTTCCAGCTAACAGAAGTACCATTCAGGAAAAACACATAACCTAACTGTGATTTGTAGTCGTCTTTATTAGTTTGGAAACTAGCATCCATGTAACCTTTTACCATTAATTCCTCTCCGCCTCCATATATCGAGATTGAGTCTTTACTCCTTTTCAGGTACTTGAGAATGTTCTTGAATGATGTCCAGTGACTTCCACTTGGATTAGATTGGAATCTACTTGTCATACTTAAAGCGTAAGAGACATTTGGATGAGTACACAAAATTGCATACATGATTGATCCAATTGCCGAAGCGCAAGAGATCATTTTAGTGCATTCCTTATCATCGATGACTTAGGACATTGGGACTTAGAAAGTGATATACCATGTGACATGGGTACGTATCCTTTCTTTGCCTCTTGCATGCTAAATCTTTTTAGCACTTTATCAATGTATGTACTCTCATTTAGGCCTATTAAATTTCTTGATCTATCTCTATAGATCTTATTACCTAAAATAGAGGTTGCCTCGCCTAAGGCTTTCATTGGAAAAAAAAAATTCCCCAACCAAGTCTTTACTGTTTGTAATAAATTAACATCATTTGTAATAAGTAATATGTCATCCACATATAATACTAGGAATATAATGTTCCTCCGCTAAGTTCATGTATACACAAGGTTCATCTTTGTTCTTAGTGAAGCCAAACTCTTTGACTTTTTCATCGAAACGAAGATTCCAACTCAGAGATGCTTGCTTCAATCCATATATGGATCGTTGTAGTTTACATACTTTTCTAGCATCCCTTGGATTGACAAAACCTTCAGGTTATATCATGTACACATGCTCAATACAATTCCCATTAAGGAATGCTGTTTTGAAATCCATCTGATAGATTTCATAATCGTAAAAGGTTGCAATTGCAAGCATAATCCTAATGGATTTAACCATAGCCAGTGGGAAGAAGGTTTCATCACAGTTAACTCGTTGAACTTGTCTGAATCCGTTTGCCACCATTCAGCCTTTATAGGTTTGTACTCTACCATCCATGTCAGTTTTCATCTTGAAAACCCACTTACACCCAATTGGTTTTACCCAGTCAGGTGGATCAACCAAAGTCCACACTTGGTTGGTGCACATGGAATCCATTTCAGATTTCATGGCTTCAAGCCAATTCTTAGATTCTGGTCCATTCATAGCATCTTGGTAAGAAGTGGGCTCATCTTGATCTATGAGCATTACATCTCCTGTTTGAGTTATTAATTATCCAAAATATCTATTGGGCTCATGATGTATTCTACCAGATCTACGAATATTTTGTTTAATTTGACCAGGTTTGGTTTCCACAATAGATTGCGCTTCTTGCTCAACTTCAAGTTCAGGTTCAATAGTATCTTGTGGTTCTCGAATTTCTTCGAGTTCTACTTTATTCCCATTGGTACTTTAAGAGACTAGATTTCTTTCCATAAAAGTACCATTTCGAGCAATAAACACTTTACGCTCTGAAGGTTTGTAGAAATAATATCCATTTGTTTCCATTGGATATCCTACAATATAACACTTTTCGGATTTGGGTCCGAACTTGTCAGAGTTAGGAAGCTTAACAAAAATCTCACATCCCCAAATCCTCATATAAGAGACATTGGGACATCTCCCTATCCATATCTGATATGGTGTCTTCTAAACCGTTTTAGTTGGAACTTGATTAAGTGTGAATGTAGCAGTGGTAAGGGAAAACCCCCAAAAACTTATTGGAAGATCTGTATGACTCATCATTGATCGTACCATATCTAATAAGGTTCGATTTCTCCTTACACCATTCCATTGTGGTGTTCCTAGTGGAGTGAGTTGTGATACAATTCCACACTCTTTTAGTGTAATGACCCGCATTGTCAGAGGTATAATAATTAATTAATTTAATTATTTAAAGGGTGATTAAAAGGATTTAATGGTCATGGAATTAAATAATGATGAATATTTAATTAAAATCATAAATTAAATAATATATTTAATTCAGAAATAATCAAAAATATTGGGAATCACAATATTCTGTGACCTGGGTCATCCCTGAGATTTAATTCAGCTTAGAGTTGAATTATATTGACGAATATATTGAATCGACGTCAGTTTAAACGTATAATTATAATATAATTAATATCGAGCTTGAAATGACGCTGCAGTTCGTGATTTGGCGATTTGAACTTCAAATGAGTGTACAGGATTCGTTTTAAGCCGGATTTATGTGAAACAAGAAACGTGTGGAGCTGATGGAGTATATCTTTCTAGTGGAAGAGAAAAATCATGATTTCGTCGTGTAGATTTTGAGATATGTCCAAATCAAATTTGAGAAAAGTCGCTGTGGAATTTCTTTATAATTTACAAAGGAATTATTTATATTTTAAAAAGAAATTTCAATATATATCGAATATCGGGTTGACCTAGATTTGAAACATCAAGTTATAAATCCCAGTAGAGCTGTATGGTATTTGTAACACCCCATAATTCTATAACACTAAGATTCGCAAATCAAGGAAGAATTAAAAGTTAAAATCAAAATCAAGGGAAACGGGCTGCGCCATTGCGTTCGACTCGGAAAAATACGCGAAATAGAGTTTGAGTTTTCGAAAATCGGAGTCTGTATGACCAAGATATGGCCCGTCAAAGTTTTCAGAAAATTCCAAGTTTAAAATAGAGTGAAATTCGAATTCAAATGCGCAGGTGGCAGGGCTGGAAAATTCCCGCCCAGGTCAAGTCGACAGGGGTGTCGACTGCACAGTCGACACCACCCCCCATGTCGACTGCCCAGTCAACAGGGGTATCGACCTGCCCGCTTTTTCCAGCTTTCAGCACCTGGTTCGTTCTACTGTATTTGGTCACGTTTTCTGACCAGGTTCGTCCGCCTAATACTATATAAACAGCCCTGGTCTTCTCCTCTATTCACAATTCTTTTCTACCTTCATGCTGCAAAGATTCTTGTTAGACATGGCTTCTCCTCCTCCTCTAAAATATATAAATAAACTAATATATAAAATAAACCAAGACGAGGAAATGCTGCTAAAAAGATTTTCAAGAAGAGGTTCAAGTCAAGCTAGGATTCAAGAGGAGGTCCAAACGACTTCAACAACTGTTTTTCTATGAATCTTAGCAACGCCATCTTTCTATTCTAATCTGATCTCTGTAAGTCAGTTATTTTTAGATTTGAACGTTTTGTTTTATTCGTGACATGAAATTAAAGGGATAAAAGACTATGCCTAATCATTCTACTTGAATCAGAGCTTGTACCTTTGGACCTAATTAAGAACTGCTGTGATTCGATGACCAAAAAGACTTTGACGGTGAAACTATGGACTTTGGAACCATATGCCTTGGAACTATGAACATAAGCCTTTGATTTTGGGACATAAAACATTGCCTATGACTATGAACGTCGCCTATGACTATGAACATCGCCTAAGACTGTGATTCATTGAACTGTGAGGATTATTGCATATGACTATGAACATTTCCTATAACTATGAACGTTGCCTATGACTATGAACATCGCCTATGACTGTGATTCATTGAACTGTAAGGATTATTGCCTATCACTATGGATATAAGATTATTATTTATGCCCAGGACATTGTAGTTATAAAACCATGTTGTTTATTTTGGATCTAGGCCTAACTTTCTATTCAGTTTATTCTTGGTTATCTTTGGTTTTAGACCTTGGTAATTTACCTATTAAGTTATGTCTACCCATGTTCTTGAACCTCTATTCTGTCTATTCTTGGTTTTAGACCTTGGGAATTTACCTATTTAGTTAGGTCTACCCATGTTCTTGAACCTACGTCGTTATTCAAAACCATTTTATGCCAGTCGTTATATCTATCCTTTTCATAGCAATCTTTGTTTCATTCCCTATTTGATATGAATCTAGATTTATCTATAATCTAGATTGAAACACGATTGTACGAACGGTGGGAATGCGATTTGGGGCAAAATATGAAATTATCTAAAACGTAGTTTAACTTGGAAATTGGCATAAATTGGGAACATGTATTATGGCATGTTCATAGAATTTCAAATTTGATGAATTTGACATGAATTATAAGATGTGAAATTTGAATCTTGTATTGACGTGTAAATCTAGTATTTACATGAATAGTGAACTAGAGTAATAAGTCTAGTTTGACATGAGTTCGAATGTTAAATCAGAATTGGATTAGCTAATTTGGCTCGATAAGTATATTGGAACAAACTTGAAATTGGCCATAATTGGAAGTAATTGTCAGGATTAGCAAAATCATGGTTAGTGACACTTCATTTGGTATGGTTTACATACCAAAAAGCATAAACATGATAAAGAGGGGAAAATGGGCCGTAAGAATAAATGTTGACAATTAACATTAAAAGAGTAATTGGGAAATAAGTAAATTAGGATTAATTTACTTATAGAATTTGTCCTAAATGAGGAAATGTTAATCTAGACAAATTAAATATTTATTAACGACATCTCTTTTAATGAAACACCAGAAAGTTCTAGGGTGACAGAGAGGATAGTGTCTAGGCTTGAGTTTGGAAAATACAAGTTTCCTGCTCTCCCTGGCTATCCCTAACTGATCCGACGGACGGGATGGTTACTTTCAAAACCTGATTTGAAAATTAATCAAAACCCCTTGAACTAGAAAACACGAATAGGCCTAACCCGAGGTTAGACTGAGTTGCGATGTAAACCTGCCCGGAACCAACCGGCACATCCAGTAATCGCAACAATATCTGTCTAATGTGAGTGGTCGTGGCTTTAGTTTATTTAGTTAAAGCTAGAACAAGAATGCTAGGGTTGAGTTAATTATGACACTTAACCAACTCAACATGATAACAAGACTGGTAGGTGGGGTTAGGTTCATACAGTTAAGCTAGAATGGGAGGGTTAAGTCCATAGGAACACTTAACCAACTTAAGCACAGTTAAGCTAGAACGGAGGGCTAAGACCACAGGGACACTTAACCAAACTCATGATAACAAGACAAGATTTGTAGAGGTTAAGTAACTAAGAAAACACTTAGCCAAATTAACATGTTAACTAGTCTAGAAAGTGGGGTTAAGTAAAGTTAATACACTTAGCCAAATTTATATGTTAACTAGGCTAGAGGTTGGGGTTAAGTATGATTTAATACACTTAGCCAATTTGATATGTTAGCTGGGCTAGACCGTAGGGTTAAGTAAACTTGAACACTTAACCATCAGATTTTTATAAAGGAATAGGGTTAAGTCTAAAACATGAAGGGATAATACTTAACCGTTAATAACAGGTTAGTTAAAACAGACGGGCAAGGTTAAGTTAAAAAGGAACACTGAACCAATACAGGGTGAATGGGTAAGGTTAAGTAATAAGAAATACTTAACCAATATAACTTGGTTTGTGGTGGGGTTATGTCAACATGAATTACTGATAACACCTAACCAGTTTGACAGGATAAATGAAGAGGGTTAAGTCGGCTTGAATTGACTAATGACATTTAACCAATCCAAATTTACGGGAAAGGGAACTAAGTAGTAAACCTTAGTTAAGAAAACGATTAGTTAGTAAAAACTAAGTAGTAATTCTTAGTATAACACGGGAAGGAGGGAATGTCCGTCTGAGTAAAAAGAAGGCTCCAACGAATTGGGTTACGAAGCCCGAGGCTTCGAGGGGATGTGAGGGTACTCTTGGTATCCCTCTATGAGGCTGCAGATGATTCTCCTGGGCCCACAGAGGTTAAGGTCTGCGTAGAAGAACCAGGGGTATGCCTTGGTTGCAATACATGGCAACCTAAAGACTAGGATGGACCGGCGTGATTCGGCGAGCAAACGGTAGCCCTGTGATAGCAACTCGTCGTCTACCATCCATCTTGAGTCAATCGAGATACATGAAGCGGAAAGGCGGAGAACTCCAAAAGACCATTTACTTGCTATCTAGTTATGGTTGCGGATGGTCATAGGATAGTGGGGCACCGGGGGTCGGCGTATAGTTCTCATTTTACAAGGTATGCCTTTCATTAGTTGAGGGAGGGGTCAAGTGGGACCATAGACACTGGAATAAAAACAGACCTTAGCATCTGCTTCGGCAGATATCTGAAAGCTCCCAACCGAGTTCTGTATTCCTTGATTTGCCCTGACACAGGACTCAGGTCGCACATTACAGGACATGTGCATCTAGACAGGCGATAACGATTCGCGATACAGGCGTGGGGAAGTATAGGAACATATACCACTCTAGGTAGTGTGTCCTAGACTTGGGGGCATCGTTCGACAGGTAGCATAATTCCTAGTTGAACTAGGTGGCATAAATCCTGAATCCTAGAAGCGTTCAGCAGATAGCGTAAACTCTAGTTGAATCTAGAAGGCAATTGGTACAAAACCCTAGATTAAATCTAGGCAACAGATAAATAAATGGATGCCGGAAGGCGATGGAAAATACAGGGATTGGGATCACGTTAGCGTTACTAGCTGGGACATTAGTCAGGTGGTGCAGCGATAATAGAAATCTGTATAACAAGGAAATGGCGAAGCGGCGAAAATATTAGAGCATATCCAGTTATCTTATCTTAGCATATCTTGTGTTAATCTTGTCTAATCTTGCCAACCCTTTCATCACGGTGTTATCTTGTATTCAGTTAATTCATGTCATTTTGTTTCTTCATGTTCACATGCTAGAAGTTACTGAACTTACTCAGGCTTTATGTCTGACTCTGTTTTTCTTTCGTCTTCTTGTCTTCCGTTTCCCCCCAGGTAGTAGAGGAGGGAGTAGTATAACTCAGGTTAAGTTGGACTGTCACTCTTTGCCAGCTTGAAGATTTGTCGAAGTTTGCTTGGATTCTCTTATCAAATGCTATGGCTGGCTCTTGCTAAAATCGGGGAATATAAATGTTGTTTTATGCTTCTTTATTTTGTAAGACAGATGATACTCTGATATTGTAAAGAAACCATTGTACAAACTATTTTATCAATAAAGCAAAGTTTTATTTTCCGCTGCTTAATTTCTGTCTGTCTTGTAATTTATCTACATCTTTTACCCTAAATGCTCCACAGAACTTAGTGCAATCCCTTTGTGAGTGACACTAACGGATGTGGGGTGTTACACGTGGCATCCGAGCTGAAGGTTACCGGATCAGATAAAAGATTTGAAAAATTATTTTCAAAACGGTTTTAAAAGAAGCATTTTCAAGAGAAAAGATTTGTTTTAAAGGAATATTCCCCAAAGCCATACACATTGTCTTCTCTTCCTCTGTTTGAATTCTTGTCTCCTTCTTTCTTGAGTCTCGGGGGCTCCTGGCTTTCTGGGAGGTAACCTCATCGAAGGGCAAAGTAGTGCCCCGCTTCCATCTATGACCATAGTTGTTTCACTTACGGCCAGTCTTCTTTCAAGCTTATAGGATTTTCCGGACGATTGAGGCAGTTTTCAAGAGATTTGTCAACATGGTTACATACGGAAGGGGATGAAGAGTTTGGCTAAGGAGCATAACCCTAGGATGAGGAATTCATGGATGTAGATTTAGCGCACGAAGGATGTAGGAATTATAAAACCTAAGACAAGAGGAAGTATCTTTACTAGGGAATGATAGGGAATATACTTAAGGACAAGGGTAAGAACGAGGACAAGATTTTAAGAAGGACAAGTACATGCTTTTGCCACCAAGCGTACGTAGGAGAAAGGTAGTCCGGTTGGAAGAGTCTAGTTTCCTGTTCGTACTATTTCCTTAGGTTCTAGCGCTTCTCATTTGTTCATATTCACTTCCATAGTTGAGTCTATGCACCATAGTACTTGTATAATAGAAAGATCCCACTAGAGTCTCAAATCCAATTGGTGGTCCGACCAGTTTATTTTTGGTTAGTAGGGATTTGAGAATAGCTATCGAGTTTGCTTATATCATTTCACATAGATCGTCTAAATTCGGGGGAGATATTCCTTGGGTGCTTGTCTGATATTGGTTTAGGCCTTTGGGGCTTGTACTTGAGGAAAGTCGAGTTCGACTAAGGTGGTTTGCGTGAGAAAATAATAGTTGTGGCAGGCACTCTAGAAAGTGCGTAGTGACCTTTTTACCCTCATAGTTATAGCGTGATGGATAAGCTAAGAGGAGAGACCTCTAATCATCTTAGTACATACACTTGGTATCATAGTTGACATTTGTTTACTTTAGAGATGGAGGTCAGAAACTTCACAATCGTGAACTCAAATTAGTTAAGATACAGTGGAGTAAAGCCCAAGAAGGCTAGATACTAGCATCATACCCTTTTTCCTTGGGTGCATCCTTGATTTCTTTTGTTGTAGGAGCTTTATGCTTAATTGTTTCTCTCTTTCCAAAGTATATCCTCTAGGACGTATCATCAATCCTTAGGCAGAAGCCAATGGATGTAAACATGTATTTGAAACATGTTATGGTTGAATGGTTGCAAGTGGTTGCAAATGGTTGCTCATGAATGCATATGCATACGTATTAGGCACTAGATCAAGTTCGGATGCTTTCATATTGCATTTACAGATATGTATTTGTTTGTAAGTTGAACTTGATATGTTATCATATGGATGTTGCGTATGGATGAATGGCTGTGCACTCATGTAGTATTTACATCACCAGGGGTGCTTGCATACATGATTGGACGCATGACACTGACATGATTCGCATTACGGAGGTCATCTGAATTAGTAGACCGCCTGATTTTGCATTAGTACAGACATATACACACAATATGCATATGAACATGAAAGCATTAGAAAACTTTTAAGGACAATGGATGCCTGTGATTGAATGGTTGAGTAGATGGGTGATTGGATGGTAGGACACATTCTTCCTAACTTGAAGATTTCAGGGACGAAATCCTTTTAAGTGGGGGAGAATGTAACACCCCTTAATTCTGTAACACTAAGATTCACAAATCAAGGAAGAATTAAAAGTTAAAATCAAAATCAAGGGAAATAGGCTGTGCCATTGCGTTTGTCTCGGAAAAATACGCGAAATAGAGTGCGAGTTTTCGAAAATCGGAGTCCGTATGACCAGGATATGGCCCGTCAAATTTTCAGAAAATTCCAAGTTCAAAACAGTTTAAAATAGAGTTAAATTCGAATTCAAACGCGCAGGGGGCAGGGCGGGAAAATTCCCGCCCAGGTCAAGTCGACAGGGGTGTCGACTTCACAATCGACAATATCCCCCCCATGTCGACTGCCCAGTCGACATGGGTGTCGACCTTCCCGCTTTTTCCAGCTTTCTGCACCTGGTTTGTTCTGCTGTATTTGGTCACATTTTCTGACCAGGTTCGTCCGCCTAATACTATATAAACAGCCCTGGTCTTCTCCTCTATTCACAATTCTTTTCTACCTTTATGCTGCAAAGATTCTTGTTAGACGTGGCTTCTACTCCTCCTCTAAAATATATAAATAAAATAATATATAAAATAAACCGAGACGAGGAAATGCTGCTAAAAAGATTTTCAAGAAGAGGTTCAAGTTAAGCTAGGATTCAAGAGGAGGTCCAAACGACTTCAATGACTATTTTTCTACGAATCTTAGCAACGCCATCTTTCTATTCTAATCTAATCTCTATAAGTCAGTTATTTTTAGATTTGAACGTTTTGTTTTATTCGTGACATGAAATTGAAGGGATAAAAGACTATGCCTAATCTTTCTACTTGAATCAGTGCTTGTACCTTTGGACCTAATTAAGAATTGTTGTGATCCGATGACCAATAAGACTGTGATGGTGAAACTATGGACTTTGTAACCATATGCCTTGGAACTATGAACATAAGCCTTTGATTTGGGGACATAAAACATTGCCTATGACTGTGAACGTTGCCTATGACCATGAACATCGCCTAGGACTGTGATTCATTGAACTGTGAGGATTATTGCATATGACTATGAACATTTCCTATAACTATGAACGTTGCATATGACTATGAACATCGCCTATGACCGTGATTCATTGAACTGTGAGGATTATTGCCTATGACTATGGATATAAGATTATTATTTATGCCCAGGACATTGTAGTTATAAAACCATGTTGTTTATTTTGGATCTAGGCCTGACTTTCTATTCAGTTTATTCTTGGTTATCTTTGGTTTTAGACCTTGGGAATTTACCTATTAAGTTAGGTCTACCCATGTTCTTGAACCTCTATTCTGCCTATTCTTGGTTTTAGACCTTGGAAATTTACCTATTTAGTTAGGTCTACCCATGTTCTTGAACCTACATCGTTATTCAAAACCATTTTATGCCAGTTGTTATATCTATCCTTTTCATAGCAATTTTGGTTCATTCCCTATTTGCTACGAATCTAGATTTATCTATAATCTAGATTGAAACACGATTGTACGAACAGTGGGAATGCGAGTTGGGGCAAAATATGAAATTTACTAAAACGTAGTTTAACTTGGAAATTGGCATAAATTGGGAACATGTTTTATGGCATGTTCATAGAATTGCAAATTGGATGAATTTGACATGAATTTTAAGATGTGAAATTTGAATCTTGTATTGACGTGTAAATCTAGTATTTACATGAATCGTGAAATAGAGTATTAAGTCTAGTTTGACGTGAATTAGAATGTTAAATCAGAATTGGATTAGCTAATTTGGCTCGATAAGTATATTGGCATAAACTTGAAATTGGCCATAATTGGGAGTGATTGTCAGGATTAGCAAAATCATGGTTAGTGACACTTCATTTGGTATGGTTTACATACCAAAAAGCATAAACATGATAAAGAGGGGAAAATGGGCCGTAAGAATAAATGTTGACAATTTACATTAAAAGAGTAATTGGGAAATAAGTAAATTAGGATTAATTTACTTATAGAATTTGTCCTAAATGAGGAAATGTTAATCTAGACAAATTAAAGATTTATTAACGACATCTCTTTTAATGAAACACCAGAAAGTTCTTGGATGACAGAGAGGATAGTGTCTAGGCTTGAGTTTGAAAAATACAAGTTTCCTGCTCTCCCTGGCTATCCCTAACTGATCCAACGGACGAGATGGTTACTTTCAAAACCTGATTTGAAAATTAATCAAAACCCCTTGAACTAGAAAACTGTAATAGGCCTAACCCGAGGTTAGACTGAGTTGCGATGTAAACCTGCCCGGAACCAACCGGCACAACCAGTAATTGCAACAATATCTGTCTAATGTGAGTGGTCGTGGCTTTAAATTATTTAGTTAAAGCTAGAACAAGAATGCTAGGGTTAAGTTAACTATGACACTTAACCAACTCAACATGATAACAAGACTGGTAGGTGGGATTAGGTTCATACAGTTAAGCTAGAATGGGAGGGTTAAGTCCATAAGAACACTTAATCAACTTGAGCACAGTTAAGCTAGAACAGAGGGCTAAGACCACAGGGACACTTAACCAAAATCATGGTAACAAGACAAGATTTGTAGAGGTTAAGTAACTAAGAAAACACTTAGCCAAATTAACATGTTAACTAGTCTAGAAAGTGGGGATAAGTAAAGTTAATACACTTAGCCAAATATATATGTTAACTAGGATAGAGGTTGGGGTTAAGTAAGATTTAATACACTTAGCCAATTTGATATGTTAGCTGGGCTAGACCGTAGGGTTAAGTAAACTTGAACACTTAACCATTAGATTTTGATACAGGAATAGGGTTAAGTCTAAAACATGAAGGGATAATAATTAACCGTTAATAACAGGTTAGTTAGAACAGACGGGCAAGTTTAAGTTAAAAAGGAACACTGAACCAATACAACGTGAATGGGTAAGGTTAAGTAATAAGAAATACTTAACCAATATAACTTGGTTTGTGGTGGGGTTAAGTCAACGTGAATTACTTATAACACTTAACCGGTTTGACAGGATAAATGAAGAGGGTTAAGTCGGCTTGAATTGACTAATGACATTTAACCAATCCAAATTTACGGGAAAGGGAACTAAGTAGTATACCTTAGTTAAGAAAATGACGATTCTGGAAACTAAGTGGTAAATCTTAGTTAGTAAAAACTAAGTAGTAATTCTTAGTATAACACGGGAAGGAGAGAATGTCCGTCTGAGTAAAAAGAAGGCTCCAACGAATTGGGTTACGAAGCCCGAGGCTTCGAGGGGACATGAGGGTACTCTTGGTATCCCTCTGTGAGGCTGCAGATGATTCTCCTGGGCCCATAGAGGTTAAGGTCTGCGTAGAAGAACCAGGGGTATGCCTTGGTTGCAATACATGGCAACCTAAAGACTAGGATGGACCGGCGTGATTCGGTGAGAAAACGGTAGCCCTATGATAGCAACTCGTCGTCTACCATCCATCTTGAGTCAATCGAGATACGTGAAGCGAAAAGGCGGAGAACTCCAAAAGACCATATACTTGCTATCTAGTTATGGTTGCGGATGGCCATACGATAGTGGGGCACCGGGGGCCGGCGTATAGTTCTCATTTTACAGGGTATGCCTTTCATTAGTTGAGGGAGGGGTCAAGTGGGACCATAGCCACTGGAATACAAACAGACCTTAGCATATGCATCGACAGATATCTAAAAGCTCCCGACCGAGTTCTGTATTCCTTGATTTGCCCTGACACAGGACTCGGGTCGCACATTACAGGACATGTGCATCTAGACAGGTGATAATGATTCGCGATACAGGCGTGGGGAAGTATAGGAACATATACCACTCTAGGTACTGTGTCCTAGACTTGGGGGCATCGTTCGACAGGTAGCATAATTCCTAGTTGAACTATGTGGCATAAATCCTGAATCCGAGAAGCGTTCAGCAAACAGCGTAAACTCTAGTTGAATCTTGAAGGCACTTGGTAGAAAACCCTAGATTAAATCTAGACAACAGATAAATAAATGGATGCCAGAAGGCGATGGAAAATACAGGGATTGGGATCACGTTAGCGTTACTAGCTGGGACATTAATCAGGTGGTGCAGAGATAATAGAAATTCGTATAACAAGGAAATGGCGAAGCGGCGAAAATATTAGAGCATATCCAGTTATCTTATCTTAGCATATCTTGTGTTAATCTTGTCTAATCTTGCCAACCCTATCATCACGGTGTTATCTTGTATTCAGTTAATTCATGTCATTTTGTTTCTTCATGTTCACATGCTAGAAGTTACTGAACTTACTCACTCTTTATGTCTGACTCTGTTTTTCTTTCGTCTTCTTGTCTTCCGTTTCTCCACCCAGGTAATAGAGGAGGGAGTAGTATAACTCAGGTTAAGTTGCACTGTCACTCTTTCCCAGCTTGAAGATTTATCGAAGTTTGCTTGGATTCTCTTATCAAATGCTATGGCTGGCTCTTGCTAAAATTGGGGAATATAAATGTTGTTTTATGCTTCTTTATTTTGTAAGACAGATGATACTCTGATATTGTAAAGAAACCATTGTACAAACTATTTTATCAATAAAGCAAAGTTTTATTTTCCGCTGCTTAATTTCTGTCTGTCTTGTAATTTGTCTGCATCTTTTACCCTAAATGCTTCACAGAACTTAGTGCATTCCCTTTGTGAGTGACATTAACGGATGTGGGGTGTTACAGTATTCTAGTGTGAATATACACGACAATATATATTTATCTGTATTTAATTTAATTATATTTATATATTTAAATGGGTCATCCAGAGCTTTAAAAATAGCCGGTTTTGCAAACAAAGTCGTAATTTGACGAAACTAGTTTTGTTGGATCCGCAATATTAGATAGTTGTTAGATGTCAAGTTTCGTGATTTTTAGAGTCACTGTGTGGCCTTACTGATTTTTAGAATGAGAAACAGTCGATATTTTGACGGTTCAAAATACGCTGTATGAGCATACGAAGTCGGAATTCGACGAAACCAATTTCGTTGGGACCATAATGTCGAACTGTAGCTACATGCCAGTTTTCGTGATTTTTGGGTATCGTATATAAGCACATGAAATTTTAGAAGGCAAAACGAATATAAAAATATTAAAAGAAAAATATCTAAAATATCCTAACAAAATATCTAGATATTTTGATACCCTATAAATACAACACAACACCTCTAAACCTAAAACCATTCCACAGTCAAACAAAATATCCACCGTAACTTTTTCATCTCAGAAAAATCATCTCGAGCAAATAGAAAATCAAAAGGAAATCGAGTAAAAATCTATAAATTAGAAATGTTATGTATATGGATCCCTTGTCAGTTGCCGATAGATTCAATGCTGGTTTTACTGCGTGCGATGCAGTTTTGGTCATGCTCAAAATCAGTCAGTGGGATTAGGGTTCGACATTGTATGAATTACGCAGAGTTTTAGCTTGTTTCGAGTATTGATTTGAGTTCGTGGTTCGATTTAGCAACATCCCTGAGAGTTTGGTGAAATTCCGACACCATAGACTGTCGATGTCTTCACTGTATTCCACGGGTCGAGCTGTAGACCGCGACTGAAATAAGAGCACCGAGTGTTTCGAAATTTCCATGAGATGATGTTGTTTTTGAAGTAAGGAAGAGAGGCGATCTCGGTTTCGATTTAAGTGTGGTGATGAGGAGTCAAGGATTTGAGGAAGCACGGCTATGGCATTTAAAGGAGCAGGGGAACGGGAGCTTCTGATTGAAGAAGAAGGAAGGAACGGGTGCGGTATTGAAAAAGGATTGGGCCAAAAGGAAGTAAGCCCAACATAAATAATTTCATTTATTTTTGAAATGAAAGTGTATTATCTTGTTTATACCATATCTAATGCATACGAAAACGAAATCGAACAAAACATGATCCGTTGGGATCGTGTGGACGGACACTACCCAATGGAACTGACTGGGAGTGGATTCGAGTTCGTTACAATTTATGGAGAAATAAATTGTTTGATCAGAATCAACTAACGCAAACTGTTATTTAACGTTTAACGCGCAAAAGTGAGTAAATCTCACTAACTCTGAACTGTTTATAATTTCATGTTGCATTTTTAGAACTATTAAATATTGGCTGATTGACTGTGTGTTGACCGATTGATTGAACTGCTAGTCAGTTAATGAAATTATATATACATATATATATAATATAATATATAAAAAGTTAGATAGTTATATATTGATTCTGATTATCAGAATAATTCATATTGAACTGAAAGTGATGACAATGATGTTGTGTAACATCTGTGGATGCAGGGAAACAGGTTGGTGGAATCCGACTGGATTCCTCAACAGTTATTTTATTGTTTTTCATATATTTTGATATATGGTGTGAATTATAACCTGTTGTTGATTGTGTGTGTATGGACGATATTGGATATCGGAATTTGATATGTTAAATACCGTAACATACCGGAATGTTGATAAGGGAATTTTCAAAGTGATAGTGAAAATAAATTATTTATAAATGGAATATTTATAAATAAGAAATATTTGTAAATTGGAAAATTTATAAATAGAAGATATTTTGAAAGGAAATAAATTTCAAACCATTTTCTTTTTGAATGGAAAGGACTGTCTGGTGGGTTTGGGGATTTTCCCGATGCTCCCGTTACAAAGGAGGTTATGGCGAATTTTTTCGGGAATTTAAAGAGCTAGAATATATTTGTAAATCAAATATAGGGGAAATATATTTGTAAATCAAATATAAGAGAATTATATTTGTGAAATCAAATATAAAGGAAATATTTGTTAAACAAGTATAAAGGAAATTACTTGTAAACAAATAAAAAGGAAAACATTTGTAAAACATTTACAAATGAAATTGAAAAGAAAATATTTGTAAAACCATTTACAAATAGGATATAAAAGGAAATATTTGTAAAACAGTTACAAATAGGTTAAATGGGATTATTTATTTATTTAGGAAATAATTACAAGTATGAAGGAAATATTTATTTAGGAAATAAATAAAAGTAAAAGGGTTTATTTATTTAGGAAATAAATAAAGATTTAAGGAGATATTTATTTGGCAAATAAATAGGATTAAAGGAAGATATTTACTTGTTAAAATAAATAGAATAAAAGAAATATTTATTTGATAAATAAATAGAATTAAACCAAAGGAATATTTAGGAAATGAATCGAAATGGAAATCTGTTTTAACAGATAAATAGAAAGGATTTAATTTATAAATAATTGTTTATAAATTAAATTAAATATTTATCACTCGATAAATGGAATATATAAGTCTAAACTTATGTAGAGAAGAGATGTTGGTTTTAACACCGATAGGTTTAAATGGAATGGATACACAACACTTGTATAAGTGAAGTAACCTCATTAAAGAGAACATTTATAAAGTGTAGAACCGTTACTAAAAGTAAATCTTTATAAATGAATAAACGTTATCAAATAGGGGTACTCGAATTAGAGAAATCGATTAGAGTCAGAGTTAACCGATTAGAATTAACCAGTTAGAGTTAATCAAGTAGAATTATTCAAATGGAGTTAAATCGAATATTTGTTATTCGATAGGAGTTAAATCAAGTTAAGCTGAATAAGTCGAGTAAATCAGTTAGGGTTGACCAGTTAGAGTTAATCAGTTAGAGTTAACCAGTTAGAGTTAACCAGTTAGAGTTACTCAGTTAGGGTTGACCGGTCAGAGTAAATCTGTTAAAGTTAACTAGTTAGAGTTACTCAGTTAGGGTTGACCAGTCAGAGTAAATCTGTTAAAGTTAACCAGTTAGAGTTAGAGTTAAACAAATAGAGTAATTAAATAGGGTTAATCGAATTAGAGTTAATCGATTTGAGTTAATCGATTAGAGTTAGTCAAAAAGGAGCTATCGGATTTATTTATTCGAAAAGGAGTTATCAAATTTAGTTATTCGAAAAGGGAATATCGAATTTAGTTTATTCGAAAGGGAAGATTATCCAATATCGTTTATTCGAGAGGACGTTATCTAATATGGTTTATTCGAAGGAGTTATCGAATTTAGTTATTCGATACGGTTAATCGATATTAGTTAAATCAAATGAGTAAATCGAATATAGTTTATTCGAATAGAATTAAAGGGAGTTATCGAATATTAGTTATTCGAATCGAGTTAAAATGAGTTGATCGAATTTAGTTTATTCAAAAAGAATTAAAAGAGAAAATCGATTAGAGTTAAAGAAATAGAGTTTAAATGATTTTCGAATATAGTTTATTCGAAAGGAGTTAAGTAAGGAGTGAAGTAAAAAGAGTAAAATCGATTAGAGTTAAACAAATAGAGTTTAAAGGATTTTCGAATATAGTTTATTCGAAAGGAGTTACGTAAGGAAGTGTTAAAAAGTTAAAAGATGAACTTACCCTATTTCGAGATTTGAAATGTTGTTCAGTTCAGGTCTGAGAGGTAGCTATACCCCAACTTGATTTACTGCGTTTATAATTTAGAAATGGTTAAGGTTCGAGAGTGAAATGGTTAAGTGAAGTTAGTAAATAAGTATAGTGGTGAGTGGTCGTCGCGATGTTGATTTAAACACCTGTTTAAATCCAAGTAAAGAAGATTTGGAAATGTTTTCCAAATAGAATCAGAGACGAGTCAATAATATTGAAATATGAAATATGAAAATATATATATAGATATATATATGATTGATGATTGATTGATAGAATTTCCATCTGGAAATAATATCGTTGTTTGCCCACCTGTTTTTCTTTGATGGTTAAATCACAGACCATCGAAGTTTTGACCATTTTAACGTTGTTAATATGGAGAGACCGGTTGGATTATTATCCAAAGAACCACTCTGTATTGGCATAAGCGTTGCGAATCATATATGCCAAAGATAATTGAAGATGGAGTAAAGTGCAAGGGCTATTGTATAAGTATTAGATAACAGTGCCTAAGCTGGATGTACTGAATAGTGCCTTCGGTTCATCCTGTTCCTGGATGACTTGTATGGACGGATGTCTGACAGAGTATTCCCAGACGATCACGTATATTGATTTCTCCAACCGTACCAAGAGTGGAAGCGGAGAAGGAAACTTCTTTTAGCTAACACATAATGTATTGTTGAGGACGTTAATCGGTGATTTGATGGATTTGACGATGTGGCATTCAAAGTGAATCTGATGTGATGATAAAGCGTAGCTTCTAGCCTCATCGTCCGGTAAATGACAGAAATCGGACAGGCAGCATGGCTAAGTCGGTCGCACCGAAGTACGGTGTATAATCACCTATCTAGAGAATATTCATTTGCTTTTTTAATCTATCAATGCTGTCTCATATATATACGGGAAACGGTTGCTGATCCCAACCGTTGGTGACATACATTCGATACAATCAAGCAGAATGAGTGGTCGGTCATGTGTGGCTGAGTTACAAGATGTTCTTGTTGAACTCCAGTGTATCGTTCCTAGAGTACACTGATCGGAAGGTGGTTCCATACCTTGTCATAGTTGGAAACCCATTACCCAATACGTGCTTGCGGTATTGATTGTATACCATATATGTAGAACGTGAGATGAACGCGTTTCTGCTAGATGATAATTATATTGTGGTTGATAGACACTATTATAATATCAAAAGGTTTTTGATATGAAGATATTTTGGATTCTCATAAGGGAAAAACCCATTCCATTATACGGCGTGGTCTTATGAGATATCATTGACTTGTTCGAACTGTATTAAACTATTTTACTCATAACAGTCCCGTGACTGAACCGGAGTTTATTTTGTTTTGTTCTACCTAAACTCTTGGGTGCCTAAATTTGTACGGGCAGTCAAGTAGTTCAGGATTTTTCAGATCTATCTAAAGGAGCTTGGAGCAAGAGGCTTTGGCGTTAGTTATATAGAGTTTTGTTCCGCTGTTTTGTAAGTGTTGTACTCTGATAAGTCCTATTGTATACATAACTGTTATATTTCAAAGTTATGTTATCTATTATATGTTATTCGTTCCGCTGTGAGGTTCGTGTTACTCTGATGTTGTGTTCTTCTTCTTCTTCTTCTTCTTCTTCTTCTTCTATTCTAAGTTTCTATCTTACCTATTCTCACCCTCTAATTTCTTCCATTAATTACCGGAATTTTTCGATGTTTTGATCGACATCCAGCTTATGTCGATAACCAAAGTCGCTAAAAATCCGGGTCGTTGCGGTTGGTATCAGAGCTTAAGTTAAGAATTACCTTGGCTCTGTGGCGTGACTCGGTAGAGATAGGGTTAGTAATACCCTAGATTGAGTTTGAGTGTACATATACGAGTGAACGTATTTGTATTTGATATAAAATTTGTTTTATATTGTGGAGATTCATTGGTTGAGTTGTTTATGAGTTCTGGTCGATCAGTTTGATCCACTGTATCGGTAGGAGTTACTAAACACTTGAATACGATGGGTCGTCACGATATGTTTTGAGAAGAGGGTAAATTAAAACAAGTTTACCCAAGGTATATCTTGATATAGAGAAGATATATATATCAAAATTATAATATATTGGATATATAGATTGTTATTATAATCGAGTAAGATTATAAATTAAATGGTTATGTAAATAACCAATCAGAATTCATGTAGGTGAAATACGTGGAATCAGATGAGTTAAATCTGAAATTTAAACTAGAAATTGAATCAAAATTCTGGAAAATTGGATAAGTGTTTGTAAATGGATTTGGATTAAAAATAAGGAAAATTTAAGATCCTGGGAGATTTTAAATTGTTTTACAAACAGTGTGAATTATATTTTGAAATGAATTTCAAAGTGGAAATGTTTAGAAATGGTTTTATAGTATTGAACTCACTTCGATCGCTGGAAAATAGATTCTGATGATGACACTCGCATCATCAGTATTCATTTTCGAGTTGTAAGTGACGAATTACTACCAGAGATATTGTTTTGAATTTGTTTTGGGAAAGACAAGTTATGTTGAATTTCAAAAAGGAAAATTTGATTTTTGAAAGGAGTAAACTGTTTAAAAACTCCCAGGGAAAGACTGTTTGAATTAAAAAAAAACAAATTTAACAGAAATTTGTGGAAGCAAAATTGAATTAAAGTAAAGCCAGTTAAGTGGTAACTGAATTGGATTAGAATGATATCAAGACCAATTGGATTGTGAGATTCAAATTTGAAGTGTAATTTGATAATCAAGTTAAGAGTTTGGAATCGAGAATGAAAACTCGAGTTTGAAATGAGATTTAGTTTGGGTACAAACCAATAACTGTGGTAAGGATAAATTGATCAGAATTTGATTGGGATGACCCTTGTATTCGCTGAATTGTTAACAGGTGGAAAGGGTATAATGATATGCCGACAAAAGGTACAAGTTTATATTTCTATTGGATATAAGATTTATGAGCCGAATTGGCAAGCCGCTTGGCTGTTTGATTTTCTTTTGGGATGGAGATGGCCCAAAGAGACGAGTTGGAGTTTGACCGATTGAGTAGTACAAAGGAGGTGCTGGCGAAATTTTTTCGAAGAGTTAAGGAGTTAGAAAATTTTCTGGATTTATGAAAATTTTCGTTAACAAGAATTAAATAAATTTTTAATTGAAATTAAATTGGTTTGGTTGTAACTGAAGTTAAGAAGTGAACAAATATGTTCTAACCAGTAGATAGGGTCGTCTTCTAGCTTTAGCAATTTCGAGGACGAAATTATTTTAAGTGGGGAAGAATGTAATGACCCGCATTGTCAGAGGTATACTAATTATTTAATTTAATTATTTAAAGGGTGATTAAAAAGATTTAATGGTCGTGGAATTAAATAATGATGAATATTTAATTAAAATAATAAATTAATTAATATATTTAATTCAGAAATAATCAAAAATATTGGGAATCACAATATTCTGTGAACTGGGTCATCCCTGAGATTTAATTCAGCTTGGAGTTGAATTATATTGACGAATATATTCAATCGACGTCAGTTTAAACATATAATTATAATATAATTAAAATCGAGCTTGAAATGACGCTGTAGTTCGCGATTTGGCGATTTGAGCATCAACTGAGTGTACAGGATTCGTTTTAAGCCGAATTTTTGTGAAATAAGAAACCTGTGGAGCTGATGGAGTATATCTTTCTAGTGGAAGAGAAAAATCTGGATTTCGTCGTGTAGATTTTGAGATATGTCCAAATCAACTTTTAGAAAAGTCGCTGTGGAATTCCTTTATAATTTATAAAGGAATTATTTATATTTTAAAAAGAAATTTCAATATATATCGAATATCGAGTTGACCCAGATTTGAAATATCAAGTTATAAATCCCAGTAGAGCTGTATGGTATTCTAGTGTGAATATACACGACAATATATATTTATTTGTATTTAATTTAATTATATTTAAATATATTTATATATTTAAATGGGTCATCCAGAGCTTTAAAAATAGACGGTTTTGCAAACGAAGTCGGAATTCGATGAAACTAGTTTTGTTGGATCCGCAATATCAGATAGTTGCTAGATATCAAGTTCCGTGATTTCTGGAGTCACTGTGTGGCCGTACTGATTTTTAGAATGAGAAACAGTCGATATTTTGACGGTTTAAAATACGCTGTGTGAGCATACGAAGTCGGAATTCGACAAAACCAGTTTCGTTGGGACCATAATGTCGAACTGTAGCTACATGCCAGTTTTCGTGATTTTTGGGTTTCGAATATAAGCACAGGAATTTTTAGAAGGCAAAACAAATATAAAAATATTAAAAGAAAAATATCTAAAGTATCCTAACAAAATATCTAGATATTTTGATACCCTATAAATACAACACAACACCTTTAAACCTAAAACCATTCCACAGTCAAACAAAATATCCACCGTAACTTTTTCATCTTAGAAAATTCGTCTCCAGCAAATAGATAATCAAAAGGAAATCGAGTAAAAATCTATAAATTAGAAATGTTATGTATATGGATCCCTTGTCAGTTGCCGATAGATTCAATGCTGGTTTTACTGCGTGCGATGCAGTTTTGGTCATGCTCGAAATCAGTCAGTGGGATTAGGGTTCGACATTGTATGAATTACGTAGAGTTTTAGCATGTTTCGAGTATTGATTTGAGTTCATGGTTCGATTTAGCAGCATCCCTGAGAGTTTGGTGAAATTTTGACATCATAGACTGTCAATGTCTTCACTGTATTCCATGGGTCGAGCTGTAGACCGCGACTGAAATAAGAGCACCGAGTGTTTCGAAATTTCCATGAGATGATGTGGCTTTTGAAGTAAGGAAGAGAGGTGATCTCAGTTTCGATTTAAGTGTGGTGATGAGGAGTCAAGGATTTGAGGAAGCACAGCTATGGCGTTTAAAGGAGCAGGGGAACGGGAGCTTCTGATTGAAGAAGAAGGAAGGAACGAGTGCTGTATTGAAAAAGGATTGGGCCAAAAGGAAGTAAGCCCAACATAAATAATTTCATTTATTTTTGAAATGAAAGTGTATTATCTTGTTTATACCATATCTAATGCATACGAAAACGAAATCGAACAAAACAGGATCCGTTGGGATCGTATGGACGGACACTACTCAATGGAACTGTCTGGGTGTGGATTCGAGTTAGTTACAATTTATGGAGAAATAAGTTGTCTGATCAGAATCAACTAACGCAAACCGTTATTTAACGGCTAACGCGCAAATGTGAGTAAATCTCACTAACTCTGAACAGTTTATAATTTCATGTTGTATTTTTAGAACTGTTAAATATTGGCTGATTGACTGTGTGTTGACCGATTGATTGAACTGCTAGTCAGTTAATGAAATTATATATATATATATACAATATAATATATAAACAATTAGACAGTTATATATTGATTCTGATTATCAGAATAATTCATATTGAAATGAAAGTGATAAAAATCATGTTGTGTAACATCTGTGGATGCAGGGAAAGAGGTTGGAGGAATCCGACTGGATTCCTCAATAGTTATTTTATTGTTTTTCATATATTTTGATATATGGTGTGAATTATAACCTGTTGTTGATTGTGTGTGTATGGACGATATTGGATATCGGAATTTGATATGTTAAATACCGTAACATACCGGAATGTTGATAAGGGAATTTTCAAAGTGATAGTGAAAATAAATTATTTATAAATGGAATATTTATAAATAAGAAATATTTGTAAATTGGAACATTTATAAATAGAAGATATTTAGAAAGGAAATAAATTTCAAACCATTTTCTTTTTGAATGGAAAGGATTGTGTGGTGGGTTTGGAGATTTTCCCGATGTTCCCGTTACAAAGGAGGTTATGGCGAATTTTTCCGGGAATTTAAAGAGTTAGAATATATTTGTAAATCAAATATAAGGGAAATATATTTGTAAATCAAATATAAGAGAATTATATTTGTGAAATCAAATATAAAGGAAATATTTGTTAAACAAGTGTATAGGAAATTACTTGTAAACAAATAAAAAGGAAAACATTTGTAAAACATTTACAAATGAAATTGAAAAGAAAATATTTGTAAAACCATTTACAAATAGGATATAAAAGGAGATATTTGTAAAACAGTTACAAATAGGTTAAATGGGATTACTTATTTATTTAGGAAATAAATACAAGTATAAAGGAAATATTTATTTAGGAAATAAATAAAAGTAAAAGGGTTCATTTATTTAGGAAATAAATAAAGATTTAAGGAGATATTTATTTGGTAAATAAATAGGATTAAAAGAAGATATTTACTTGTTAAAATAAATAAAATAAAAGAAATATTTATTTGATAAATAAATAGAATTAAACCAAAGGAATATTTAGGAAATGAATAGAAATGGAAATCTGTTTTAACAGATAAATAGAAAGGGTTTAATTTATAAATAATTGTTTATAAATTAAATTAAATATTTATCACTCGATAAATGGAATATATAAGTCTAAACTTATATAGAGAAGAGATGTTGGTTTTAAAATCGACAGGTTTAAATGGAATGGATACACAACACTTGTATAAGTGAAGTAACATCATTAAAGAGAACAATTATAAAGTGCAGAACCGTTACTAAAAGTTAATCTTTATAAATGAATAAACGTTATCAAATAGGGGTACTCGAATAAGAGAAATCGATTAGAGTCAGAGTTAACCAATTAGAATTAACCAACTAGCGTTAATCAAATAGAATTATTCAAATGGAGTTAAATCGAATATTTGTTATTCGATAGGAGTTAAATCAAGTTAAGCTGAATAATTCGAGTAAATCAGTTAGGGTTGGCCAGTTAGAGTTAATCAGTTAGCGTTAACCAGTTAGAGTTAACCAGTTAGAGTTACTCAGTTAGGGTTGACTAGTTAGAGTAAATCTATTAAAGTTAACCAGTTAGAGTTACTCAGTTAGGGTTGACCAGTCAGAGTAAATCTGTTAAAGTTAACCAGTTAGAGTTAGAGTTAAACAAATAGAGTAATTAAATAGGGTTAATCAAATTAGAGTTAATCGATTTGAGTTAATCGATTAGAGTTAGTCGAAAAGGAGTTATCGGATTTATTTATTCGAAAAGGAGTTATCAAATTTAGTTATTCGAAAAGGGAATATCGAATTTAGTTTATTCGAAAGGGAAGATTATCAAATATCGTTTATTCGAGAGGACGTTATCTAATATGGTTTATTCGAAGGAGTTATCGAATTTAGTTATTCGATACGGTTAATCGATATTAGTTAAATCAAATGAGTAAATCGAATATAGTTTATTCGAATAGAATTAAAGGGAGTTATCGAATATTAGTTATTCGAATCGAGTTAAAATGAGTTGATCGAATTTAGTTTATTCAAAAAGAATTAAAAGAGAAAATCGATTAGAGTTAAAGAAATAGAGTTTAAAGGATTTTCGAATATAGTTTATTCGAAAGGAGTTAAGTAAGGAGTGAAGTAAAAAGAGTAAAATCGATTAGAGTTAAACAAATAGAGTTTAAAGGATTTTCCCAGACTTGTATAAGTCTTAGATAACAGTCCCTAAGATGGATGTACATAATAGTGCCTTTGGTTCATCCTGTTCCTGGATGACTTGTATGGACGGATGTCTGACAGAGTATTCCCAGACGATCACGTATATTGATTTCTCCAACCGTACCAAGAGTGGAAGCGGAGAAGGAAACTTCTTTTAGCTAACAAATAATGTATTGTTGAGGACGTTAATCGGTGATTTGATGGATTTGATGATGTGACATTCAAAGTGAATCTGATGTGATGATAAAGCATAGCTTCTAGCCTCATCATCCGGTAAATGACAGAAATCGGGCAGGCAGCATGGCTAAGTCGGTCGCACCGAAGTAGGGTGTATAATCACCTATCGAGAGAATATTCATTTGCTTCTTTAATCTATCAATGCTGTCTCATATATATATGGGAACTGCTGCTGATCCCAACCGTTGGTGATATACATTCGATACACTCAAGCAAAATGAGTGGTCAGTCATGTGTGGCTGATTTACAAGATGTTCTTGTTGAACTCCAGTGTATCGTTCTTAGAGTACACTGATCGGAAGGTGGTTCCATACCTTGTCATAGTTGGAAACCCATTACCCAATACGTGCTTGCGGTTTTGATTGTATACCATACATGTAGAACGTGAGATGAAAGCGTTTCTGCTAGATGTTAATTATATTGTGGTTGATAGACATTATTATAATATCAAAAGGTTTTTGATATGAAGATATTTTGGATTCTCATAAGGGAAAAACCCGTTCCGTTATACGACGTGGTCTTATGAGATATCATTTTCTTGTTCGAACTGTATTAAACTATTTTACTCATACCAGTCCCATGACTGACCCGGATTTTATTTTGTTTTGTTCTACCTAAACTCTTGGGTGCCTAAATTTGTACGGGCAGTCAAGTAGTTCAGGATTTTTCAGATCTATCTAAAGGAGCTTGGAGTAGGAGGCTTCAGCGTTAGTTATATAGAGTTTCGTTCCGCTGTGTTGTAAGTGCTGTACTCTGATAAGTGCTATTGTATACATAACTGTTATATTTCAAAGTTCTGTTATCTATTATATATATTCGTTCCGCTGTGAGGTCTGTTTTACTCTGATGTTGTGTTCTTCTTCTTCTTCTATTCTAAGTGTCTATCTGATCTATTCTCACCCTCTAATTTCTTTCATTAACTACCAGAATTTTTCGATGTTTTGGTTATCGACATCGAGCTTATGTCTATAACCAAAGTCGCTAAAAATCCAGGTCGTTATATTCAGATAGTCATTAAACTCTCAGCTTGAATATTCTCCTCCTCGGTCCGTTCGAAGAGTTTTTATATTCTTACCAAGTTGGTTTTGAATTTCATTCTTGAATTCCTTGAAATTTTAGAAGGATTATGATTTGTGTCTCATGAGATACACATATCCATGTCCACTGAAATCATCAGTAAATGCAATGAAGTAATACAACCTACCTCTAGCTGATGTACTCATTGGTCCACATACATCACTATGTATTAGGGCCAACAGATCATTGGACCATTCACTGTGTCCAGTGAAAGGATCTTTCGTCATCTTGCCTAATAAACAGGAGTTACATTCTTTATATAATACAAAATAAAATGAATTCAAAATTCCATCGTTATGGAGTTTTGATATGCGTTTCTCGTTTATATGGTCTAAACGACAATGCCAAAGTTATGTTGGATTTAAATCATTCGATTTAATCCCTTTGGTATTAATGTTATAAACTGGCATATCAAAATTAAGAATATAGAGACCATAAACTAGCTATGCATTTCCATAAAATATCTCATTCAAATAAAATGAACAGCAACTGTCTTTTATTGTAAATGAAAATCCAAGCTTTTCCAAACAAGACCCAGAAATAATATTCGTCTAATGGAAGGCACAAAATAACAATTCTCTAATTCTAAAATTAATCCACTAGGTAAAGACAAGTGGAAACTTCCTATGGCTAATGCGGCAACAATTGCCCCATTTCCTACTCGTAAGTCCACTTCTCCTTCTGCCAAATTCCTTCTCGTTTGCATTATCTGCAAACTGACACAAATATGTGATCCACATCTAGTATCTAATACCTAGGATGTAGAAGTAGATAAATTGACATATGTAACATTTATATCTGAATTGGGTGAAGTCACACTTCCCTTTTTCTTTTTCAGATCTTCTAAATAAGCATAACAATTGCGTTTCCAATGACCTAGCTTCCTGCAATAGTGATAATCACCCTCTTTGGGAACCCCTCCTTTTGGCTTTAATGCCTTTTTGAAATTGGTCTTATTAGCACTCTTTTTAAGTTGCTTTTTCTTCCCCTTGCCTTGGGTTTAGCAGTCTCCTTTTGTACCATCATTATGCCAGCCGGTTCTGCTTTCTTCATATTATTTTCAGCAGTTCTCAACATGCTTAATAACTTAGTCAAGGGTTTCTCAATTTCGTTCATGAGATAATTCATGATGAATTGAGAATACTTACTGTTTAATGATTGTAGTACAAGATCAGTTTGAGATTCCGGTGTCAACGGATACCCTAACCTATCGAGATGCTCAATGTATCCGGTTATCTTCAATACGTGTGGACTAACGGGTTCCTTTTCTCTCATTTTGCAGTGATGTAGAGCCTTGCTTGTGTCATAACTTTCTTGTCGAGCATGTCGTTTGAAAAATTTCTTAAGGTGCTCATCATCTCATAAACATCCATGAACTCGTGTTTTTTCTAAAGCCCCGGAGTCATGGTTGCCAACATGAGACAGCTGACATCATGAGCATCATCTTGGTGCTTCTTGTGGGCATTAATCTCTGCACGGGGTGCAGTTCTTAGCCGTGCATCTAGAATAGGCCCATCAAGTACATACAACTTCCTTTCTTGTTTGAGGACTCAAATTACGATGCCAGTTAAGGAAATTAATTCCATTCATTTTTTCTTTTCAAGAACAGATCTAAGTGACAAATTGTTGGTGTTGCTAGCCATTTAGTATCTATAGGAGATAATAAATAATATTGATTAATAATTTTGACAATCAAAATAATACCAATTATTTCATTATTAATATTAATGTATAAATATAATAAATTTTCTCCCACTCAAATCAACATTCATATATTTTAATATACATATGTTTTATTATATATATATATATAATTATATATATAGGTGTTCCAAGATCCATATCTAATCATGCTTTGACCTAGCTTTGGCTAATTCCCCAAAACACAATCTTTTAGGTAAACATCTTATGTCAATTATATCGTATATATAATTCTTGGATCGCATGATGAACATTTTGTTCATTAAATTATTCATTTGCTCAAATATAGAATAATGCATGCTCTTTGTCTCTACGGCCATAATCTTCTTACGCAGCTTAGTTAAGTCATACCCAATAATACGTTGGAGCACCACATTTACTCCATCGCATATAACCAAAATAAAAGGATGCACCACCCCTTGGAATTACCTACATCCAGTGATTTTGGGTATTGATATGTGTATTATTGGAAGACGTCACCATGACTTAATATAAGCAATATTTTTATAAGGGATTTTAAATTCGAATTGGAAATTCATGTTATTTATACATCTTTTTAAAATATAATTATTTTAAACTAATAATTTTAATTCCACATTAATGTATTTCAAAGACATGAGTGTTAAAAGAATTAAATATACCAAGCCTTTGTTTTAAATATTTTAAAACAATTTGCAATTTTACTCATGAAGAATAAAAAAAAATGCAAAACAGTTCATTATAATGTGCGGCCCCTTAGAATTGTACCAAAACAGAGTAATGGTTTTTTGAACTTGTCAAAACTAGCTGTCATGTTCATTTCGCACTTAACACATGTTGCAAAATAAAACTACTATCCACAAAAACAATTATAATCAGGCCTTTGCAGGCCCATACACTATAATTAAACTATTTTGGGCCTTATTGGAACAGTATGGCAAAGTAAAATTGCATTCGCGTTTAGCATACACATTTACAAATAAAATGAAATAAATATCATAACAGAACATTGCAGACGTGAAACATATATTCCTATAAGTACATAGGATATATCTTCACAGATTTATAGGCATACCATATTTACACATAGACTGACATTTCTTAGGTAACAGGTAACCATGGAATATATATATATATATATATATATATACATATATATATATATATATCAAATGACAACTTTCTATTTATTTTAGCTTCACAGATACATACACATGTATATATATATTAGTGAAGTAAAAATTGAATTATAGACCGATATAGGTAGGTATGCAAATAATTACATTGCATGTTCCAGTTTTTCACAAAAACATGTAGATGAACACTGCGCATGTATGTAGCATCTCATTCAAAAGACACACACACACACATATATGTAAACAGATGAATAAAACCATTCATTCAGCTGGTTTAAAATGAGCAAACATGGTATTATAACAGTAAAACATAATATGATCAATGTATTCGAAATTAATGAACATCAAATGCAGATTTATACATACTAGCGGACCGGTGGTTTAAAGTTTGACATGCATTATACAATTATATGCATCATTCATATGACACAACATATGTGCATATTCTGATTTAAAAAAAATATAAACTACTGTGATATAATAAAAGATACACTGTATATATATTGATCAAGAATCAATGTATAGTCTTTGCCCAGATTTATAATATACATACACATCTACCTACACAGCGTCATATGCCTTAAAAATGCATGTCTAGATTATTTTTAAAATATATATTTGATAAACTGTTTATTTTAACATGCATCATTGCAGGTGTATGTATATGCACTCAAATTTTATAAATACTTACATAAAGTTACACCAGTATTTATTTATTAATCTAAACAACAACTAGTGTATAGATTAACATATATACCCTAGTTCTAATTGGATTCATATGTCAAAAGGAATTATCGCATAAAATTTTAGAACAGGGGATATACTATGAAATTTTTAGAACTCATAGTGGTACGTGTGCGTGTGTGTATATATATACACACTTGCATCAATGAATGTGTGGGATTATCAGGGTTTTCTTAACATATCCAGTGGTTATCATACAATTAACTCAAAAAAAAATTGGTTTTCTAACTCAGTCTTAATGTAAACAGAGTTTTTAAGTATTCAAGTTACTAGATCTATAGATTATACCAATTTTTGATTGATCATAGAAATTATAGTAATCAAACAAATCACAGATCCAAATGCATATTTAGTCGTATATATTAAAATCTAAACACAGATCATGAAATCTAACAGAGCACAGTGATTAATATATGCAGTAGAGTTAATTCGAAATCAACCTAAACATATACATATCATAATTTCTAAAACAATTACAAAATTTATTTATACAGAAACAACTCTTGATTCTATATATATTTACAAATTTTACATTTCAATTAAAATTTACATTTGTGTTCATAACACTGTAAATTTTTCATATTTATACAAAAACCGAATACATGGTTTAAACCCTAATAATTGAATTCGAATGCACATCCTGATACCATTGATAGAAATAGTAGGATCGGATTTCAATCAATTTTTGAAACCCTAGTTAAAATTGAATCCGTAATTGAATCTAAAACATGTATATTTTTCTTCAAATCGCAAAATCAACGAATCTGGTTTTAGTTGAATCGAATCTAACGCTGGAAAGGGAGCATCTCTATCGGAGATCCACGGACGACGATCTCGGCAGTGTCAAAACAAAGTCCAGGAAATTGCAATTTTGGTACTAGCCAAATTGGGATTAGGGATTACTAAAATTTCATAGTGGATTGATTATTAAAAGAAAGGGGTCGGCCTTTCCTTTTATAAACAAACAACACGACATCTTTGGCTTTCCTATTAACTCGTTGTCTACTTAAAATAAAAGAAAATGTCAACCATTTTGAATTCCCTTTAATTTACACAATTTTCACCTTATTCAACGTCCTTATGTGTGACCTTATAGGTTATCATAATGTTGGCAACAATTTAAACAATATTTAAATTGTAAACAGTGAGCGACATCTAGTAATACATCGTTGTTACCCAAGTTATAATAATATCAATGATTCGATACAACCTTTCTGTGATTAGTGTCTCAATGTAATTTAATCCTTTTAACCAATATATCCAAGATTAAACTAGAGGCGCGGAACGTATCATCCTCTTTATAATTTAGTCTATTTACCTCGATCGATGAGCAGACTATATAAAACAAATCAATATTTGAGAACGACCATGTAATTTATAGTCTTACTCAATCATGAGGCCCATGGATAATACTATATATATGTTATAGGGTTAAATTCCATCTAGATCATTCATAATTTTCATTCGATTCAAGATATATGTTATAATCACCTTTATCATCAATACAATTACGAGCGACTTTTGATGATGTCAAAACACAAATAACTTCGAATAAAATTATAATGATTTCAGGCCTGAGGACAATTACATCACTGTCACTATAAGAATAACTTATGATGCTACTAATTATATTCCACGCAGTTATTCTCATGTCAGGTCAGCCTAGTATGTATTCTCTAATACATATTTATGTCTTGACATTAATATCACGTATATTAATGATCAATGAGATGTGATCATGAGTCAATCAACACACTGGTCTCAATGTTTTATTGTTGTCCTATGCAAAACAATAAAACTTGACAAGGGACATTTAAGAATTATAATACTTAACATATCATATAATCTCAAGTTGAAGTCTTACTCGACCTATACAATTGCGTATTATTATTCTAAGGACTCTTATTATGTTAATATGCATAATACACTGTAAATATTACACAACATAATATTTTATTCCAAATGAATTATAATACTAACAATGTTGTTGTTGTTATTATTATTATTATTATTCACATCAAATAAATTACCTCTAAGGCAAAAACTCTAACATGCATTTGTTTAACGTTGTAATATCTTATGCCCGATCCATCAAAGCGACCCTGCTCATCAACTACCCAAGCCTTTTGGACAACCCAACTTTCGGATGACCCAAATTCTGGATGAACCAACTTCTAGATGACCTAACTTTTTGGATGAACAAACTTCTGGAAAACCCAATTTCTGGATGACCTAACTTCCAGACGACCCAACTTTCGGACGACTCAACTTCCGAATGGCCCAACTTCCGGGCGACCTAACTTCTGGACCAGGATATGCAACCAATCCAACTCCATTTCGTGCTCTACAAGTCACGATCCCTACTCGAAGCCGATCCATGCTCCATCAACGATCGAATCACACACAACTCCGATTCGAAACCAATCAATTCAACAATTAATCACTAACAATCATGAACACATATTAGCACAAGTGATAAATCATTATACAACCATATGAATTGCACTGAAATCATGAATGAATAATGAACGAATCTAATAAATGGATCTAACCTTACATAAACACATGAATTAACATATGATTCTACCAATTTAATTTGCCAATTTGATTTTCTAGATTAGAACCAAAGGTGATTCGGATGAAAATGTACTCACCATGATGTAGATCTAGGTGAAAACAACTTGAAATAATGAAAATAAGATCAAACAACCCATATACTCGATTGAATCCGTGTGAGAGATGCTTATCACTCACCAAATCTTCAAAATAGCTTGAAAACAACTAACCATTAATCCGGGGAACAAAGTACGATCTTCAACTCTCTCAATTTGATGCGTTCTACCCTCTCTTGATGTAGATCTAGCCTTCCTCGATGTAGATCTTCAATCTTCTTATGTAGATCTAAGATTTTAATATAGACATAATGTATTAAATTAAGGAAGGAGGATCAAGATGTCAACCAAATGAGAGAAATGAAGAAAGTAAACCATTCTCCATCTAACCCCCTATTTGTAGCCCCAGCCCCAAGCCTTATCAGGCCAACAAATCTGGCCGCTAATTACCAATTAGCCTGGCTAGAAATTTGTAGCACTGAACAGTGGTTCCTCCCAAACCACTGAACCAAATCTCTAATGTGACTACTCTACGGAATTGGCAATACCATTTCCTTTCCGATGAAATAAATCTCAGCACCTGATTCGATCCTAGTCAAAAGTTACGCCATGTACAAAACTAACAGAGGCAAAATGGTCACAAATAAAATTGACAAAAATTATGGACATATCTCACATCCCCATAACCAACATATCAAAATTTGAGAATGATCTGACCCTCGGGGAATTGAATAGAAATATTTTACGATCATCCATTACATAAAATGCGGGTCGTTACATTCTCCCCACTTAGGAAGCTCGCTCCCGAAATTCCAAACAGACACAAGCAACCAAAACCATTCCGCATGCCTATCGTCCAGAAACAGCCAATTTATCATCCAATCTAGCATCCACCAAGTCATGCGTCCACTGCCTTAACCTAGCATGCAAAATTCTAACGAATAATACAAGTTACAATGGTGTAAGAGTGACACGACATTAAGAGGTATACCAATGAAGAGTTCTGGATGTATCGTCTTCATTCTCTCTTCCGTTTCCCATGTACAATAGTCATCAGTCTTTCTCTATTGCATGTTGACTAGCTTAACCGTCTTCCTCATAAGTTGTTTCGTATCATTCTCCACAACATGAAGCGACTTACGAGGTTTCATAACTATGGACTCGACTTCTAAGTCTTCGTACTGCTCTGCAGATACCACCACATTCGAATCGTGCAAATTTTTCCGTAGAAACCACACATGGAAAACATTATGCACACTCGACCTCTTCTCGGGTAACTCCAATCTATACGTGAGCTTCCCTATCCGCTTGATTATCGGAAACGGCCCAGCGAATCTTGGAGCTAACTTTCCTTTACTTCCGAACCGAAAATCATGCTTCAACGATGAAATCTTCATGAAAACCATGTCATCAATGTCGAATTCCAAATCTTTTCGACGCTTATCGGCATAACTCTTCGACGATCTTGGGCAGCTTTCATTCGTTGTCAAACGATCTCGATACAATCCTAGGTTTCTCTGATCATCTCTGGCCCAAGTATCTACTTATCTCCAATTTCTAACCAACATGCTGGAGAATTACATGGCCAACAATACAACGCCTCGTATAGTGCCATCCCAATGCTTGACTGGTAGCTGTTGTTGTACGCAAACTCAACTAAATGTAGATGGTCTTCTCATGTTCCTCCAAAGTCCAATACACAAGATCTTAGGAGATCTTCCAAAACTCGGTTAACCCTCTCGGTTTGACCACCAGTCTGGGGATGATAAGCCGTACTTAAACACAACTCGGTTCCCAAAGTCTCTTGCAAACTCTTCCAAAACCAACTTGTGAACAATAGATCTCGATTCCCAACTATGCTCTTCGAGACACCTTTGAATCGAACTATCCACTTAATAAATAGCTCAGATAACTTCGATGTTGTCCTAGTCGATTTGAAAATAATAAAACTCGAGCTTTTGGTCAAATGATCCACGATGACCCAAATCCCTTCATTTCCTGTCCTATTTCTAGGTAGTCCATCGATATTTGCTCCCACTTCTATGTGGGAACTTACAATGGCTGAAGCAATCCGCTCGGCTTTTTCTGTTCAGCTTTCACTAACTAGTAGTTCATGCATTTGGAAATAAATTTTCCACTATCTCTCTTCATCCCTTCCCAGTAGTGAGCTCGCTTCATGTCTTGATACATCTTGTTACCACCAGGATGAATCGTCAACATCGAGTGATGGCATTCCTTTAGAACCTCATCTCTCAATCCGTCGATATCAGGAACAACTAGTTGTCCTTGTTATCGAAGATAACCCTCTCGATCGACTTCGAATTCCTTGTCCTCTGGTTCCAACTTTTGGAAAATCTTGACAAGCTTTATGCCATGCTTTTGGTTTACACTATTCCTTTTGATGAGAGTAGGTTTTATCAATAAGCTTGCCAAAATCTCAAGCTCTAAAACATACCTAAGCCTGAAATCAAATCCTTCCAAGAACTTGAAGTGCTTCCATTATGAAAGCATCGCTTCTGAACTTGCGTGTCTTTGACTCAACGCATCAGTCACTGTGTTAATTTTACCAGGAGTATAGGCTATACCAAAATCATATGATGCCAGAAAATCCAGCCACCATTGCTGCCGAAGATTCAAATCCTTTTAGGAGAAAATATATCAATGACTTCAGATGCGAAAACAACTCAAATCAAACTCCCAACATGTAATGTCTCCACCTCTTCAAAGCAAACATGATCGCTGCCAACTCAAAATCATGAGATGGATAATTCCTTTCATGCGGTTTCATGTGTCGACTCGCGTAGGCCACGACTATATCTTTCTGCATCAGTACTGCTTCGAGTCCATCACCACACACATTTGTGTATACCGCTATCTCTTCACTCCCGCTCGGAATGGTCAAACAAGAGCACTCATCAGTCTCTTTTTCAGATTCCAAAAGCTTTCTTACACTTTGCATTCTATGTGAACACTTGATTCTTCTTTGTCAATCATGTTAACGGTGAAGCTATCTTAGAGAAATCCTTGATTGTGACGACTGCCCATAACCCCCACACTTAACAAAAGGAATAATACACTAAAAGGTGTGCCAGGCAACCATGGACGATTATCAAGGTAGGTAAACATACACGGAAACTCTCGCTGAACTCATAGCTCAAGGATAAAATATAATAGAACATATACAATAGGTAGAAATAGTGAAGCATCACATAGCAAAAATCCAAAATTTCATATTATCTTGAAAATATCTATACAACTTTGGAATACTCTTTAGAAGTCTGTACATAAAGCCTTACTACATAACCCTCAGAGAATGCATCAAATAGAATAACGGAAACACCCAATATGTACAATAGTAAGCAAAAAATGCAAGCCTCCAGCTCATCTTCGATCAGCAGCTCCGTCCACTAAGATCTACCATCTACAACCTGCTACTCAGTCTGCCCGTCCACAACACCCTAGATGAATAACCCAAGGTAATGAGAGAAAACATAAAAACTTGAGTCAGACAATAGTCTTAATGAGCGATAAAAAAGCTATCTGACATCATCAATGAAGTATATGCGAATAGGTCAACCAAATCTACTAACATTACTAGAGAAGAAACCCCAAACTTGTCTTCCCCACATCTAGCCATGATAGCCTTTACACAACAAACAAAAGCATACAAGAAGTAGAAATCATTGAAGCTAGTTTAATCCCACATAAACTGCCCTAATCGAGTTCAACATCCCTTAAGCACAAGCCCCGAAGGTCGAAATCAACATTAAACAAGTACCCAAGAGATATCTCCTTCGATGTCGAACAATCTACGTATGAAGGTACAAGCAAAGCAATCAATCATCCATGACTTCGGCTATCACCGCCTAATCCTGCTTTGAAATGATCGTTAATCGTATGACGGTCAATCTTTCCCAGTTTCAAAGACTAATGGTAACCTCGTATCTAGCAAAAATTCTATATGCTTTTCAACGGTATGTATCTCGAGGCCTTTCAATGATACCTAGGGTACTTGACCAGCCACCTTCCGGTCGTTTAGATGTCTCTATTATACCCTTACTTTGAGCCCGCTAAAACCTACGACAAAGATATTCTCTTAGCCTTCAATATCTCTAATCATCCTTTCTGACAGCTATTCTTAGCTCAAGCAACCTTCTCGAGCAACCATTATCATTAACTCACAACCTTTGAGTTATCTTCACATTCGTTTCTTTTCAACGATCAACGAACGTCTCACAACACTTTGAATATTCCACTCTTGTAGAAGCTAGAACCATCTTCGACTCAAAAACGAGCTTCGTTTGGTCAATACTGCATTTCATAGCATTTCTAGCTTTTTCGCTATGAAAAACTAGCCAAAATGTCAAAACAGCCATTTGCACGCTTCTGAAATGCTATTATATCTTTTGGTTCAACTCTGCATCATTTTGGTGTGAAAAACTAAGTAAAACATCAAAATAGCCTTTCACAGTGTTTTTGAAATGATGTCATTGCTCCTGGGCGGTCCATTCAGCTCTATGGATCGTTTTTGCTTAAAACAGCCTTCCACAACATTTTTGAAATGCTATTAATTCTCTTGGGCGATCCATCTACCCCTATGGGTCGTTTGCACGATCCATGCTTTCTACAGTGTTTCTGGAACGCTATCAGTTCTCTTGGGTGATCCATCCACCCATATGGATCGTTTGCACGATCCATGCCTTTGTACAACATTTGTCAAAATGCTATCTAAAGTCAACGATCCATCATCTTTGTCAGAGCAAGAAAAATGCCATGATCTATCATGTTTTCAAAGCCGATCCACCCATTTTTGCCTTACGCGATCTATGCTTGTCGTGTTCCCTAAGCCAGCCGATCCATCCACCTACCACAGTGTTTCCCAAATGTTGTAGATTCCAATTTTTTTTTTTAAGATTTTGCCAGAAAATCCAGCTTTTGCCAGATTCATCAAAACTTACCCGATCCATCATTTTTTCGCGCCGAACCACCGATTTTTGGTCACCGATCCATACAAGGCTTTGTGCTCGATCAATGACTTTCTATAGCGTTTCCCAACGCTATAGATTTCCATATTTTTCCAGATTTTAATTTTTGGCCGATTCTTTCTCTTTTTCTTGGTGGATTTACTCCTTTGCCACTACTTGTGTCATGCCAAAGCCTTTACAACACTGATCCATCACAGATCTCGCTCGATCAATGATTTTCACTTTGATGTATGCTTTCCAACAATGTTTTTCCACCATCAATAAATCACATCAAAATAACAATCATTCAAATAATGATTTTCATTTCAACAACATAGAAAACTTACCAGTTTAGGTTGCTAATTAAATTCTATGGTGAATTGAGTTAAAAACCAAACTTACTTCGATTAGATTTTTGCAAAAACAACTTGAAATGATGAACATGAGATCAAACAACCTATATAATTGATTGAATCCATGCGAGAGATGTATATCACTCACTAAATCTTCAATCTTGATCAAAATCGATGAACTATGAATCCAGACAGCGAAGATCTATCTTCAAACCTCATGATTCGATGCATCTATCTTATTTTGATGTAGATCAAGCTCACTTTGGTGTAGATCTTCAATCTCTACTCGTAGATCTAGAATTTTACTGGTGGAAAGGTGTATTTGTTTGAGCGCGGATCAATCACAAGCTCAACCAAATGAGAGAATGAAGAAGTAAACCCTCTCCATGTCCCTGACCCCCTACTTATAGCTTCCCACTAGCCCACTAGTGGGTCTCCTCAAATCAGCCCATAGCTTAAAACCTGAATAGAAAATTGTGTAGCAACAAAACATCGATATCTCGCAAACCGCTGAACCAAATCTTTAATGTGACCACTCACAGAATGGGAAACATCATTTCCTTTCCAATGAGACTGACCACAACACTTGATTCGATACATATCAAAAATTATTCCCCGTACAAGACTGACAGGGGAAAAATGTACACAAGTAAAATTGGTAAAAATTATGGACATGTCTCACATCCCCATAAACACCATATTAAAATATGAGAATGATCCAACCCTTAGGGAATGAAATAGAAATATTTTACAATCCTCCGATACATAAAACGTAGCCTGTTAAATTCTCCCCCCTTTAGGAATTTCGCCCCCGAAATCCCAACAAACATAAGAAACTAAAGCAATTCTACATGCCAATTACCCATTAGCAGCAAATGCTATCATCCAGACTAGCAGCCATCAACCATGCATCCATTGTCTTATCCTAGCATATGGAATTATATCAACCACAACAACAACCACAAGAGTACAAGCTACAATGGGGTAAGAGTGGCACAACAACCATGGGTCATACCAATGAAGAGTTCTAGATGGATCGACTTCATCTTCTCTTTTGTTTCCTACATATGATCGTCATCATCCTCATTCCATTTCACCTTGACTAGCTTAACCGTCTTCCTCCTAAGTTGTTTCGTGTCATTCCGCACAACGCAAAACGGATTACTAGGCTTTGTAGCTGCGGACTCGACTTCTAGGTCATCGTACTGCTCCGGAGATACCACCACATTCGAATGATGCACACACTTCCGAAGAAACGACATATGGAAAACATTATGCATGCTCGACATCTTATCGGGTAACACCAACCTATACGCGAGCTTTCCAATTTGCTCGATTATTGGAAACGGTCCAATAAACCCCAGAGCTTTCTTTTTCTCCGAACAACGTGCTTTAACGATGAAATCTTCACGAAAACCATGTCACCAACGTCGAATTCCAAATCTTTCCAACGCTTATTGGCGTAACTCTTCTGACGATCTTGGGCTGCCTTTATTCATTGTCGAACGATCTCGATACAATCTGATGTCTCTCTGATCATCTCTGGCCCGAGTATCAATTAATCTCCAGTTTCTAACCAACATGCCGGAGAATTACATAGTCTACCATACAACACCTCGTATGGTGCCATCCTAATGCTTGACTGGTAGCTGGTATTACATGCAAACTCAAATAGATGTAGATGGTCTTCACACGATCCCCTGAAATCCAACATACAAGCTATTAGGAGATCTTCTAAAACTTGGTTAACCCTCTCGGTTTGACCATCAGTCTGGGGATGACAAGCTGTACTCAAACACAACTTGGTTTCCAAAGCTTCTTGCAAACTCTTCCAAAATCCGCTCGTGAACAATGTATCACAGTCACTTACTATGCTCTTTGGGATACCATGGAATCGAACTATCCATTTAACATAGAGCTCAGCCAACTTCGATGTTGTCTTAGTCGATATGATAGGAATAAAATGTGGACTTTTGATCAAGCGATCCACGATGACCCAAATTCCTTTGTTTCCTGCCCTAGTTCTAGGTATTCCATCGATATCTGCTCCCACTTCCATGTAGGAACTTCCAACGGCTGAGGAAATCCACTCTACTTCTTCTGTTCAGCTTTCACGAACTGACAGCTCATGCACTTGGAAATAAACTTTTAAATATCCCTTTTCAGCCCTTCGCAATAGTAAGATCGCTTCATGTCCTGATACATTTTATTACCACCAGGATGAATAATCAACATCGAGTGATGACATTCCCTTAGAACCTCATTCCTCCATCTTCTGATATCAGGAACAACCAATCGTCTTTGCTTTCGAAGACAACCTTCTCGATTGACCTCGAATTCTTTATCCTCTGGTTCCAACTTCTGATAAACTCGACAAGCTTTGCATCTCACTTCTGGCTCTCGCCAATTCTTTCGATGAAAGTAGGTATTATCTATAAGCTTACCAATATTTCAAGTTCCAACTCCACCGTGGACTAAAATCGAATCCTGGCAAATACTCGAGGCTTTTCCATTCTGAAAACATCGCTCATAATCCTACATTACTTACACTCAATGCATCTGAAACTGCGTTACCTTTACCAGGAGTGTAGGCTATACCAAAATCATACGATGCCAGAAACTCTAACCACATTTATTGATGAAGATTCAAATCCTTTTGGGAGAAAAGATAATTAAATGGCTACTGGTTCGTAAACAACTCGAATAGAACTACCAAAATGTAATGTTCCCCATCTTCAGAGCAAACACAATCGTTGCCTACTCCAAATCATGAGTTAGGTAATTTCTTTCGTGCGGCTTTAGCTGTCGACTTGCATATGCCATAACCTTATCCTTATGCATTAGAAATGCTCCAAGTCAAGTACCATATGCATTGGTATATACCAGCATTTCTTCATTCCCACTTGGAATCGTCAAAACAGGAGCACACGTCAGCCTCTCTTTCATGATTCTGAAAGCTTGCTCACCCTTTGTATCCCATGTGAACACCTGATTCTTTCTCGTTAATCCTATTATTGGTGCAGCTATGTTGGAGAAATCCTTGATAAACCGGCGATAATAACCCGCTAACCTAAGGAAACTCCTAACATCCGTCACATTCTTAGGTCTATCCCTTTCCGGGATTGCTGCCACCTTAGCGGGGTCAACCGCTATTCCATTTCCAGAAACAATTTTTCCTAAGAACCTCACTTCACTCTTATAGAAGTGACACTTCATAAACTTAGCTTTTGGTTGATGATTTCGTAAGACTTCCAAAACAATTCGCAAGTGTGTCCTGTGCTCTTCCTTATTCCAAGAGTAAACTAGAATATCATCCGTGAACACAAGCACAAACTTGTTCAACCGATCTTTGAAAAACCTATTCATAAGATCCATGAAATACGCTGGTGCGTTAGTCAACCCAAATGGCATCACCAACCATTCGAAGAAACCGTAGTTTCCTAAAAGCAGTCTTCGGTACACTATCATTCGCTACCCTCATTTGGTGATATCCCATTGCCAAATCCATTTGAGAAAACACTTTGGCCTCGTGAAGCTGATCAAACAAGTCATTAATCCTCGACAACAGATATTTGTTCTTCTTGTTCACTTTGTTCAGCTCATGATTATCCACACACAATCTCAATGAGCCATCTACCTTGGTTGCAAACACAACTAGTGCTCCCCATATGGATACACTTCTCCGAATGAATCCTTTTCCTAAAAGGTCATGAACTTGCACCTCTAACTCCCGCTATTCCTTAGGCGCCATCCGCCTAAGAGGCATAACAATAGGTCTAGCACCCTCGACCGAATCGATTCTGAACTCAATCTCACGATGCGGTGGTAAGCCTTTGACTTCTTCAAAGACATCCTCAAACTCATTAGCGATCAACATCGATGACAAGTCTTCCTGTGGAATCACAAATGAATATAAATAGCTCACGAAGACACCATCTTCGGGATTACATCAAATCAAAACCCTTCTCCCTTCCACATCGCCGACTCTCACCTCACGCTTCTCGCAATTCACTCTTGTCGCATACCTCTTGAGCCAATCCATGCCCAGGATGATCCAAAACCCAGAGAAGTTCAAAACAAAGCGATCACACACTAAAGAGAATCCACGACAAAGCATACAAAGACCGGATGAACCCCCAACTGGTTTAGTCACTACCAAAGGTCTATCACAAATATCGGGTTCTAAACCCAAGCGACACACAAGCTCATTACAAATGAATGAATGCGATGCTCCAGTATCAAACGACACACGAACTAAAACGCCTCCAACGGAAAGAGTACGAAACACCCCACCACCATTATGGTCACTCACAAAGGGAATGCCTTAACTTTGGTGGAGGGTTATAGGTACAAGAAACAGAAAATTTACAAGACTGACATAAATATAAGCAGTAGAAAACAAACATTTATTTCAACGTAGTTCAATAACAAAGCCTTATAATAACTTGTCTCACATAACTCCCAATAACATTACATCAATTTCACTATCTTGATTATTGAATAAAGAAGCATAAATACATAGTTTAAAAACTGCATAAATCCCCTTAGAATGAATGTCCAAAGGCCATAGCTAAAGAGAGAGAGAGAGAGTCCACATCATACATCAACAATCTTGGAGCTTGCAAAGAATCTGACTAAGCTGGGTTGTTTCCTCCCTGCGGACCAGGGGGGTGGGGGGAACGAAAGAAAAGAAGAAGAAAGAAAATAGGGTCAGACATAAAGCTTGGTAAGTCTAGTGACTCTTCAGTATGTGAACAAGAAAAAGGGCATGACAGGCATAAATTGATAATGGGAAAATACTATAAGCTAAGTTAAAGTGGTTTAGAATCGAAAATACTATCACACCCCATACTAATCTCTGCACCTACTAGTACTCGTCCCAACTGGCACCCAATGAATTAGGGTGAAGTGATCCCCCTTTCTAAAGATCGACTCCTACTCGCATAATCACATGTGTCTAATGGCCCCCAAGATTGTAGCTACCTATGCTGGTTCCACCATGGGGTGTATCAAGTCCCATGGTGGCGGCCCGACACAATTCTAGAATACACGGGTATACTACTGGTGCCCGTTGCCTTATTTTTCTGCGTTAGAGTGTGTGCACGCCCGCATTCCGTTAGAACTTACACTGTTGCACCAACCGCCGTCGCTTTGACTGCATACAATCAACCTAGTAATCGTGCCCCACCCTGCCTAGTTTCAGGGTACCCTAATACACCTTATTGGGTTACTGCTGAAATGGGTCCTCGTTTCTAGGGTTTTCTAGTCAACATGCTTAGTTGGTTAAGTGTCTGTATTAACCTAATCCCCATCACCAGTTTATTTAGCATGTGAAATTTGTTAAGTATTTTCTTAATTGACTTAACCCTACCAATCATGACTTAGCTTTAATTTACTTATTAAAGCACCAACCACTCACATTAGACACGTATTGTTGCGGTTACTGGATATACCGGTCTGTTCCAGGAAAGTTTACACCGCAATTCAGTCTAACCTCGGGTCCTTATTGGGCTCAATGCCTTAACCACCCACATTGGATAGGTATTGTTGTGATTACTGGACACTCGGGTGGGTCCGGGCAGGTTTACATCACAACTCAATCCAACCTCAGGTTAAGTATACTCGTATTTTCTAAGTTTACATATTTGTCTCTTTTCATTTTTGTATGTAAATGTCATGGCCCATTTTCCAAGTTCATTATTTTTGGGTATAACAATTTATACCGCTTAAATGTCACAAGTCATTGGCCTGTGCCAAACCTGCCAACACACATGTTTTCATGTTTTAAGCCCTACGATATTCCCCCGTTTGTACGTTCACAATATTATAACAAATGTTGGGCTCGATATTTCAGCCCAACTTACAATCATAAAAAAAGGGAAACCAAGAACATGAAATATTCCAGAATACATAAAGGTTGTGTGACGCATGAACTTGCAACTTAGCGATCTAATTAACATAAATCATGGGTTTCAACTTTTCATGTGAACTTGCATTCAAATAAGAATCTAACTAAATAGGTGTCACATGAAATGGCATAATTTAGACTTGCATAAACATAGGCCTAAACATATTTATCTAGGCATAACTTCGAGCACAAAACTAGCATGTGACAAGGCTATTACATGTTCATAAAAATGTCTATTTTTGACATTAACACAAAGGTGTGAACCAATTCCAGCCATGTAGCCTATTTCAACATGAAACTGGTAAAATTTGTGTAACCCAAACGGTACTTGGCTTAGACCCAATTATAACTTGCAATGAACATAAGAATAGATTTTTAATCATGTAGGCATAAAAGGTCTCAACATAGAAAATGTGTATATAAGTCTTAACTTAGACTTAGCAAAATGTATACGACTCATGTTAACCACATAAACATAAAGGTGTAAATTCTAATATTAACCACAAACTTGCAAACGGTGTTGTTTTCATTCTAAATGTACAATAGTTCCAACACCCAATGAATTACACCACAAGCATCCAATACAAATTATGACAGAATTATCGCAATACACAGATATGAATTAACATCGTCATTATACAATAGTAAAATTACATTTTCATTTACATCGAATCAAGTCTTAATTTTTATTCACACTCGGAAAAACCACTATACTTACAACGACCGACGAATCTTGTTTTCTGGTTTCTGAGTTCTGAATTGGAGATGCTTTCCTTTGGGTATGAATCGTTGTTAGGAATTTGATTATACTTTAGTTTTCTTCTTAAGTTTTGCTCGTCTCTAAGCTTTTCTCCCTTGATGGCTACTCTCAGTTTCCTCCCGGCAGCATGACGACTCAAGCTTTATTTTTTTTTGTGAATTTAGGTTGAGTCTTAGGTTGTTTATATAGAGTTTCAGATTGATTCGAGCCGTCAGATGATCAGAGAGTTAATCCAGATCATACACGTCAAGAGGAGCCAATCAAGAGGTGACACGTCATCCCTAGTGACACACCAAGCCTCAGAAATTCGACCAGAACCCTGACCTGGCCAGCCAAACCTAACCAGGTCGACAGGGTAGGTTGACCTGCAGGTCGACCCCCAGGTCGACCTGGGTCCTGGGCAGGAACTTTCCTGCCCAGCCCGTTTCTGGTCCTGTTTTTGAATTTTGAACTCATTTTTGGGCTGTTTGAATTTTAAATAAATTCTGGAACTTCCGAAGGTCATATCTCCTTCATACGGAGTCCGATTTACGCAAACTCGGACTCTATCTCAAGCAGAATTTCGAGATGAACGCAATGGCATAACCTGTTTCCCTTAATTCTCATTTTTTGAATTAAGTATACTTTAATTTATTAATCTACTGTTAACCGAAAAACTCAGGGTGTTACATTCTCCCCTCCTTAATGGATTTCATCCCCGAAATCTTCAAGTCTGGAAGAACATATATCCTACCATCCAATCGTCCGTCTACTCAACCATCAAACACAGGCAACCATTATCCTTAAAAGTCTTCTAATGCTTCATGATCATATGCATAGTGTGTTTATATGTCCTTATCTAATGCAAAATCAGGCGGTCTACTGATTCAGTTGACCTCCTTAATGCGAATTATGTTTGTGTCATGAATCCATTATGTATGCAATTATTTCCTACTCAAGAATTTCTACATGAGTGTACAACCATTCATACAAATGCAATGTCCATATGATAACACATCAAGTTCAATCCATATACAAGTGTATGCATATGCAAGATGAAAGTGACTTGAGCCGATCTAACACCTAACTGTGTGTGTATATGCAACCACTTGCAACCACTAGCAACCATCAACCATAACATGTTTCAAAAACATGTTTACATCAAAATAGGTTTCTACCTAAGGATAACAGATAGGACCAAGGCGATGCACTAAAAGATAGATACAAGCATAAACTTTTGGGAAAAAGAGAGATCAAAGATGTACCCTAAAAAAAGGGGTAAGCCATGCGTATTCTGTCTTCAGTTTCCCCGGTTGCATCTTCCTCGGCGTCACTCCACTGAACTTTAACAAGATTCGGGTCTTCACGTTGTGCGGTCCCTATCGAATCTAAAATAGTGGGCCGCACTTCTAGCGATGCTAACAAACCAGGTACAAAATCAGAGGAAGGCCTAAAGTCAACACTGGCTATAAACTCCAGGCTATGCCTTTCCACGAAGAGAGGGCTTAAGGTCAGCTTCTTTCTACTCAAGGCATCTGCGACTACATTGCCCTTGCCAGGAGTATATGGAATCTCAAAATTGTACGAGGCAAGAAACTCCATCCACCTTTGTTGCCTCAAGTTAAGGTCTTTGTGCAAGAAGAGACACTTCAGTGATTCATGGTCAGTGTATAGTTCAAACTTCTCACCTAGGAGATAATGGCGCCAAGACATAAGCGCAAAGACGATGGCGGCCAAATCAAGATTGTGGGTTGGGTAGTTCTTTTCATGCACCTTCAACTGTCTTCCGCCATAGGCTACTACCCTCCCTTCTTGCATTAATACAGCGCTAAGTCCCTGCCGCACGGATTCGTATATACGGTAAACATTTTGCTTCCATCAGGTAAGGTCAGAACTGGGGCTGTTGTAAGAGCCCTTTTCAATCGTTGGAAAGCAAACTCGCAATCCAAATCCCAAGCGAACGCTAGGTTCTTCTTTGTCAATCTTATGAGGGGAGCTTATATTTTTGCAAAATCTCTTATGAACTTTCTGTAAAAGCCTGCTAGCCCGAGAAAACTTCGGACCTCGGTTGCGTTCCTTAGTGTCTTCCAATCTTGCATCGCTATTACTTTCGCGGGGTCCACAGCTAACCCCTCTTTGGACACTCCATGCCCAAGAAACCTTACTTCTTCTCTCCAAAAGTGGCATTTGGAGAATTTAGCTTTCAACTGATGTACTCGAAGATTCTCCATGATTTCTTTCAAATGCTGAGCTTGCTCTTCCTCACTCTTTGAGAAGATCAAAATATCGTCTACGAAGACTACTACGAACTTATTGAGGAACTCCCTAAATACCCTGCTCATTAGGTCCACGAAGTAAGCGGGTGCGTTTGTAAGGACGAAAGGAATGACAAGCCGCTCAAAGAAACCATCTGGTGTTCTGAACGCCGTCTTATCAATGCTATCCTCAGCCACCCTTAGCTGATGAAACCCTGTAGCCAAATCAAGTTGGGAGAAAACCGACGCTCTTACAAGCTGATCAAACAAATCGTCAAATCTGGGAAGAGGGTTCCTATTCTTATTGGTCATCTTGTTTAGCTCCCTATAGTCAACACATAGATGGAGCGAACCATCCGCTTTTGTTGCGAACACCACTGGAGTGCCCCATTCTGAAAGGCTCCGTCTAATGATCCCCTTCTCTAGAAGGTCTTTAACCTGCTTACTGAGCTCCCTCCTTTCTCTTGGATACATGTGTCTAACAGGTAAAGCAATGGGCTTTGCATTATAAACAAGGTATATGCGGTAGTCCATTTCCCGCTTCGGAGGTAAGCCCTTCACCTCATCAAAGACATCCGAGTGTTCACGGACCACTCTAACCGACTGTAAATTTTCAACAGAAGCATCGAGCGATTCAAGATAACTAAGCATAACCGCATTCAAGGGATTACAAGCAATTTCGAGAGTGTTACCGAGCCGAGTCGAAAGCCTAACCACTCTCTTCTCACAATCAAGGATGGCACCATTACTGGATAACCAGTCCATGCACAAAATCAATCCATATCCCGAGAAGCCCAAAACAAGGGCACTACACCTAAACTCTATGTTTAGAATAGATATTTTCAAATCCATACAAACCATTGACAAATAAGCTGAGCCCCCAATTAGATTTGAAACAACCAAGGGATCCTCTACCATACTGGTATCTAGGTGCAGAGATTATACTAAAGGAGACGAAATAAAAGAGTGCGATGCGCCAGAATCAAATAAAGTGCGAACTGGATGATCATAAAGATAAACTACACTTTCTACAGAAATATTTCTACATCGATGTTGCAGAGGCGCCACCAGTGCATGAACCTGTCCCCCTGAGGTGGATCCAGTCCTCTACCCCTGCCCTCGTTTCTTTAGACAGTCCTTAGCCAAGTGGCCTGTCTCTCCACACTGAAAGCACCCAACATTCATTTTGGCCTTTTTCTTTCTTCAGTCTTTCACCAAATGTCCAACATTTCCACAGAAATTACACCTTCTCCTTTCACGGGATTTGTTGTCTTTCCCGCCCTTCTTAAAATCCGTCTTCTTAGGCCGTAAGACTTCTTTCTTTCCTTGAGGCACTTCCGCCTTTGCCTCTTTCTTGCCTTTATCTTCCTCGTGAAGCAATGCCGTATCCACCAACCTCTCATAAGTAGCCCCCATAGGTACGTGGGTCATGGCTAGGCCGTCCAGTGGCTCGTTTAGTCCTTTGGCAAAGCGGAGAGCCTTCTTGTGCTGAGTGTTGACTAAGTCCAATCCGAACCTAGCCAGCTGGTTGAACTGGTTGTGACTGTCATGCTCCCTTGCTTAAGAAATAGGAATTTCTCCATTTGTAGACTCCTTTCAGCTTGTGAGAGGAATTTCATCTCAAATCTTGCCCTGAAATCCTCCAATGTTTCCACTGGCCTTTCAGCATGGGTAACCTCCCACCAATAGGAAGCTTCGTCTTTTAGCAACCACACTGCTAGCTGTACCTTTTGCTTGTCGTCTACCTCGAAGATGACGAACAAATCTTCGGTCTCTTTCAGCCAGTTCCTTGCTGCTACAAAGGATACCGTCCCATAAAAGTCTCTTCCACCCATAGCCTTGAAATCTCTACATGTCTTAGCGAATGCATTACCACGAGGAGGAGGAGGAGGTGCTGCAGCCGCAGGGGGAGGATGAACATTTGCTGGGCCCGCTTCGTTGGCCCTCGCCTCAAGGTACCTCCTAAACCAGCTAGGTACCGGTACACCTTCGGGAAGGTTATGGTACCCTGACATGCTGAAAACGAAAAAGGAAAGATGCAATACCAAAGGATAGAAAGATAGTGCATATGGCCTTGGGGAATTATGCCTTTCTAAATTAAAACAACACCTTTTTTCTTGAAAAATGCTTCTTTAAACTTTGTTTTGAAAATAATTTCAAAAACTTTTTATCTGGTCTGGTAAACCTATGCTCTGATACCAAGTGAAACACCCCGCCTCCATTGAGGTCACTCACAAAGGGAATGCCTTAACTTTGGTGGAGGGTTATAGGTACAAGACACAGAAAATTTACAAGACATACATAAATATAAGCAACAGAAAACAAACATTTATTTCAACGTAGTTCAATACCAAAGCCTTAAAATAACTTGTCTCACATAACTCCCAAAAACATTACATCAATTTCACTGTCTTGATTATTGAATAAAGAAGCATAAATACATAGTTTAGAAACTGCATAAATCCCCTTAGAATGAATGTCCAAAGGCCATAGCTAAAGAGAGAGAATCCATATCATACATCAACAATCTTGGAGCTTGCAAAGAATCTGACTAAGCTAAGTTGTTTCCTCTCTGCGGACCTGGGGGGGAAACGAAAGAAAAGAAGACGAAAGAAAATAGGGTCAGACATAGAGCCTGGTAAGTCTAGCGACTCTTCAGTATGTGAATAAGAAAAAGGGCATGATAGGCATAAACTGAAAATTGGAAAATACTATAAGCTAAGTTGAAGCGGTTTAGAACCGAAAATACTATTGCACCCCATACTAATCTCTGCACCTACAAGTACTCATCCCAACTAGCACCCCATGAATCAGGGTGAAGTGATCCCCCTTTCTAAAGATCGGCTCTTACTCACATAATCACATGTGTTTAACATCACCCAAGATTGTATCTACCTATGCTGGTCCCACCATGGGGTGTATCAAGTCCCATGGTGGCGGCCCGACACAATTCTAGAATACAAAGGTATACTACTGGTGCCCAGTGCCTGATTTTTCTACGCCGGAGTGTGTGCACGCCCGCACTCCGTTAGAACCTAAACTGCTGCACCAACCGCTGTCGCTTTGACCGCTTACAATCAGCCCAGTAATCGTGCCCCACCCTGCCTAGTTTCAGGGTACCCTGATACACCTTATTGGGTTACTGCTGAAATGGGTCCTCGTTACTAGGGTTTTCTAGTCAACATGCTAAGTTGGTTAAGTGTCTGTATTAACCTAACCCCCATCACCAGTTTAGTTAGCTTGTGAAATTGGTTAAGTATTTTCTTAATTGACTTAACCCTACCAATCCTGACTTAGCTTTAATTTACTTATTAAAGCATCAACCACTCACATTAGACACGTATTGTTGCGGTTACTGGATATGTCGCTCGGTTCCGGGAAGGTTTACACCGCAACTCAGTCTAACCACGGGTCCTTATTGTGCTCAATGCCTTAACCACCTACATTGGATAGGTATTGTTGTGATTACTGGACAGCCGGGCGGGTCCGGGCAGGTTTACATCACAACTCAATCCAACCTCAGGTTAAGCATACTCGTATTTCCAAGTTTGCATATTTGTCTCTTTTCATTTTTATATGTAAATGTCATGGCCCATTTTCCAAGTTCATTATTTTTGGGTATAACAATTTATACCGCTTAAATGTCACAAGTCATCGGCATGTGCCAAACATGCCAACACACATATTTTCATGTTTTAATCCCAACGGTATTCCCCCGTTTGTACGTTCGTAATATTATAACAAATGTTGGGCTCGATATTTCAGCCCAACTTATAAACAAAAAAAGGGAAACCAAGAACATGAAATATTCTATAATACATAAAGGGTGTGTGACGCATGAACTTGCGACTTAGCGATCTAATTAACTTAAATCATGGGTTTCAACTTGTCATGTGAACTTGCATTCAAATAAGAATCTTACTAAATAGATGTCACATGAAAAGGCATAATTTAGACTTGCATAAACATAGGCCTAAACATATTTATCTAGGCATAACTTTGAGCACAAAACTAGCATGTGACAAGGCTATTACATGTTCATAAAAATGTCTATTTTTGACATTAACTCAAAGGTGTGAACCAATTCCAGCCATGTAGCCTATTTCAACATGAAACTTGTAAAATTCGTGTAACCCAAACGGTACTTGGCATATACCCAATTATAACTTGCAACGAACATAAGAATGTATACATAGATTTTTAATCATGTAGGCATAAAAGGTCTCAACATAGAACATGTGTATATAAGTCTTAACTTAGACTTAGCAAAATGTATACGACTCATGTTAACCACATAAACATAAAGGTATAAATTATAATATTAACCACAAACTTGCATATGGTGTTGTTTTCATTCTAAATGTACAGTAGTTCCAACACCCAATGAATTACACCACAAACATCCAATACAAATTATGACAAAATCAGCGCAATACATAGATATGAATTAACATCGTCATTATAAAATAGTAAAATTCCATTTTCATTTACATCGAATCAAGTCTTAATTTTTATTCACATTCGGAAAACCACTATACTTACAACGACCGACGAATCTTGTTTTCTGGTTTCTGAGTTCTAAATTGGAGATGCTTTCCTTCGGGTAGAAATCGTTGTTAGGAATTTGATTATACTTTAGTTTTCTTCTTAAGTTTTGCTCGTCTCTAAGATTTTCTCCCTTGACGGCTACTCTCAGTTTCCTCCCGGCAGCATGATGGCTCAAGCTTTATTTTTTTGTGTGAATTTAGGTTGAGTCTTAGGTTGTTTATATAGAGTTTCAGATTGATTCGAGCCGTCAGATGATCACAGAGTTAATCCAGACCATACACGTCAAGAGGAGCCAATCAAGAGGTGACACGTCAGCCCTAGTGACACACCAAGCCTCAAAAATTCGACTAGAACCCTGACCTGGCCAGCCAAACCTAACCAGGTCGACAGGGTAGGTCGACCTGCAGGTCGACCCCCAGGTCGACCCTATGGTCGACCTGGGTACACCAGGTCGACCCTTAGGTCGACCCCCCGGTCGACCTGGGTCCTGGGCAGGAACTTTCCTGCCCAGCCCATTTCTGGTCCGGTTTTTGAATTTTGAACTCGTTTTTGGGCTGCTTGAATTTTAAATAAATTCTGGAACATCCGAAGGTCATATCTCCTTCATACGGAGTCCGATTTACGCAAACTCGGACTCTATCTCAAGCAGAATTTCGAGATGAACGCAATGGCATAACCTGTTTCCCTTAATTCTCATGTTTTGAATTAAGTGTACTTTAATTTATCAATCTACTGTTAACCGAAAAACTCGGGGTGTTACAGAGTACCTTGAATGATGACACCCTACCCTTTCTCTTCAAAAGTAGGGTCCCTCGGACACGATGGCACAACTTCCAAAGCATAAGCCTTCACAACCTGCTTTCCCTTCACCTACTCCAGACAATCCTTCTTCTCACGCCCAGGTTTTCCACACTTGAAGAATTTCTTTTCTGCTTTGGGATTATTGCATTCATTAGAGAAATGACCCTTCTGTTTGTAGTTATAGCGAACCACCTCACTCTTTGGCTTCTTCTTGCCATCCTTTCCCTTCTGCTATGTTGCTTCCTCTTCTTATTGTTATTACCACCCAGTTGTGGTTTTTGTGCCTCCTTGGTTGCTCCAACAACAGTTCCTTCCTTTGGAAACAAGCTTTCATGTCTCACAGCTTTTTCCATAATCTTCTCATATGGATCGTCAAAATGATCCACCAATGGTCTCCCAATGTAGGTATCCAAACCCATCACAAACTTCTCGTTCTTATGATAAGGAGAATCAATGTACAAACGAGCATACTTCGACAATGCCTCAAAGTTCGAAACATAATCAAGCACTGATCGACCATTCTGTTTCTGCTCCACAAACTTCTTGAACAGAATATACAACTTGACTTGGAACTATTACTATATGACCTCCTCTTATGGAGTCTCTAGCGTAATGGAGTTCCACCAGACATGGCTCTATCTTGTAGTTGTCTCGATGCAAGCTTTCTCTTGGTTACATCATCTATGCCTAAGTCACTAAAGATCCTTATGAAAGCATCTATCCATCTCTGAACCTCTTCAACCAGCTATGTCTATTTAAATGGCTTTCCTCCAAGAGAAGTAAAGTCTTTGCATAGCTTCGCGAAGTCCACAACTCTCGGAACCTGCACCTGAACTCCTACATCAACCGCTACTGCTCTTGGAGCGGGTACGCTTCTCCTTATCGCTGCCATCATGGCTTCGAACATGGCTGGGTAGTCTCGTGCACCGCCATTTTCCTCTACAAGAATAGCCTCCTCCCTAGTAGTGTGTCTTGATGATCTACGACTCATTCTATATCTGTAATATAGAATGATTAGCCACCTTCGAGAAATACTACAAATGCAGTTCAAATGCTATTATAATATGTACTACTATATAGTATGAATCCATCAGAAATCTACAAGTACGTCTCTCTTACGTAATTACGTCCTCGAACTTTGGCTAAAATCGTTGACCAGAACTCTGATACCAAATGCGACGACCGCCCATAACCCCCACACTTAACAAAAGGAATAATACGATAAAAGGTATGCCATGAAGCCATGGACGATCGTCAAGGTAGGTAATCATACGCAGAACCCGTCGTAGAACTCGCAGCGTAAGGATAAAATATAACATAACATATACAACAGGTAGAAATAGTGAAGCATCACATAACAGAAATCCAAACTTTCGTATTATCCTGAAAATATCCATACAACTTTGGAATTCTCTTTAGAATTCTGTTCATAAAGCCTCACTACATAACCCTCAGAGAATGCATCAAATAGAATAATAGTGGAAACACCCAATATGTATAATAGTAAAAAAAATACAAGCCTACAGCTCGTATTCGATCAGCAACTCCGTCCATTAAGATCTACCTTCTACATCCAGCTACTAAGTTTGCCCATCCACAACACTGTACATAAACAACCCAATGTAATAAGAGGAAACACAAAACCTTGAGCCAGACATTAGTCTTAGTGAGTGATAAAAAAGCTATCTAACATCGATTTTATTCATTTCTATAATGAATATCGAAAAGGAAGTGATTTCAAAATCTAATGTTTTGAAAATATTATCATTTTAATTTATAATGATACGGAATATTCAATTTTGGTTTAAAATTGAAAATGAAGTTAAAAATTGTTTTAAAACGAATTTATAAACAATTTATAAAATATGTTTTAAATGGAAATCGATGAAATATATATAATACATATATCATATATATTTAATGGCCTGAATAGAACGCGTTGCGCTGCGATCGTTCGCGAATTTTGACCATTGACTTCGAATTGACATTACGGGCGAACCGACCATCAGATTCTCCTAAAACCAGAACCTTTGGGTTCATATCAGAAAGTGCTTTCCAATGAATATAAGAGATTAGAAATCTAACGGTTGGATTTGGAGATACGTCCAAATCAGATTTGGAAAAGGTTGGTATGGATGTAGTTCGGTGGCCATTATTGGAAACCGACTGTATGGGTCTTGACAAAATTATTAAAAATATTAATAATTTGTGTAAAATCATAATAAATGATTTGGAAATATTTTGGATGAAAAATTCCACGTTTGTAAAGATAAAAATATATTTTTATCAAAAATGAACTACTTATTAACTAGATTTGAAATCCAATCATTTTTAAATAAATAAATTGGATTTATAAAAGGGTTTAAAAAAACCAGAAACTTTCAATATATAAAATGTAATGGATTTGAATAGAAATAATCTTCGGAAGATTTCGATATTGGATTCCGTGACTATACGGATATTGTGGAGGAATTTGGAAGATAGATACATATTGTTATTCCCCATACGATATGTGTTGGTTTCATAATTTGATATTGAATATAAGACGATATAATTTCTGTTTAAAGCCTTATATTTAATATCGAATTGGATTTTGGGTTTATCGTGAGTGATGTCTTCAGTAACACTGTTCTTGAACCCTGTGTGAAAAGAATAAATCTTTTAATTAAGATTATTGGAGTTTCGAGGTATATTTAGTAATTGGAATAAAATGGAATGTGAATTGGGTTTATTTTGAACTGTGTTTTTAACGACATTCGTTCTTTAACCCGATCAACAGTGAAATTCAATTTGGAATTTATAAATATTTTATTAAGATTTAATGGAAATTTACCAAAGTAAAGTTTTCCAATTTAATATATTAAATTAGAATTGAATGGAATTCAATTTGGTAATAATCGAAGTGAGCTTCTGTGGAGGAAGACTGTTGATATATATGGAATTTAGAAGGATTTTTTGTTATTCCATATATATTATTAGTCGGATACAGAAATTGATATCGATTATATATTGATCTGTTTTCCGTGAATATCCCATGGTTAATGGAATGTGATTTTGGGTTTATTGTGAACTTTGTTTTAAACGACATTGGTTCTTTAACCCAGTTATTACATGTCTAACATTGTATTTCGAACTGTATTGTTGATCTCTGCTAAATATATATCTGCTTGGTGGCGGAGAATTTATTCTCTTGCTTAACACCCTTCTCTGAGACGTACGAGCTTAGAGGTTATATATCGGCAGAAACCAATGGTACGGTGTATAATGTCGATGTGACATGTTTGATTTCCCAAAGTTAAATAATCATTAATAATGATTATTGGAAGATTAAAACTAAGTGGAGTTTTAATGAAACTTTAACTAAATTGAAATGTGAATGTGATAATTTAAATTATCAAATTTGGGAAATGATCGGGAATGGAGTATCACCAGTTTTACTCCAAGCGTTAGTTAAATCTTTAATCAGATTTGAATGTGAAATGGTAATTTATTTTACTGATAACACCATGGTGTTAGATATGGAGTATTACCAGTTTTTGCTCCATGGGATGAATAGGCTGGGATTGGGATTAATAAATAAATGATTACTTCAGTAAGGCTCGATAAATCCTGACTAGTTGGTAAACCTTAATTTGGTTTTGAATTAATATCCAAAGGAAGATTAAATAATAAATTTAAAAGAATTTATCTTTGATAAAATTAATGGGAACATTTCCCTAAAAATTTGAAAATTTGAATAGAAGAATATTCTGGATTGGAATGAGGCGTATGTTGTGTTTTTATAGCACTTGATTATAAGATATGGGAGTTATTCAAAAAGGCCGGGTTTATACCCATTCTGAATAACTGATTCGACGATAAGTCAACGATGAAGACAATGGTTGAAGACAGGAGATCTTCACATTATTTGGATGATTATTGATGTCTTGATTGGGCTGTACACCCAAGACAAGGTAATAAGTGGTGATCGTCCATACGTACTTGGAGATCGACCGGATATGCGAGGACGTCTCTCCTGTATTGAACATATGGGACGAGGAATAAGGTGCCTTCGGTTTCGTTCTGACCCGGAACGGACTTGTAAATGGATAGTGTGTCTATCATTGTATTCCTTTATACTATATTCGTTGATCTATGCTAATATATATATCTGTTTGGTGGCGGAGAATTTATTCCCTTGCTTAACACCCTTCTCTGAGATGTATGAGCTTAGAGGTTATATATTGGCAGAAATCAGTGGTACGGTATGGATTGACAGTGTGGCATGCTGAGTGGCATGTGATCAAGGCTTTTGTTGAAAAGAAGGTTCTTGTGTTTGATTATCAGAGCACGACTTTAAATAGCTTTGTGTATAGCATTAATTCGCGAGACTCACACCCCGGTATGAACCAGAAACGGGGGAGAACTGCAGGGAGAACATGCTTTTCTTTCTAGCTAGGAGTGGTGTCATGGTATGGAGCCCAGACATTTTACTCATGTGGATGTTGCATATTATTTGATGGATAGCGAGGCGCCTCGGATATATCGATCACTACAAAGACGATGGATGATATGGTCGACATATTGACCATTGCCCCATAGGGTCGGGAAACGTATTGTTTAGGAATAACCAATCCACAAACGTAAGAGTGGACCAACCCTGTAGATCCAAGGTGGAGTTGCGGCTGTATCTTGAGACAAGGTAGGCTAGATTGTCTCGAATTCGGTAAGGACGATCCCTTAACTTGGTTCATGATGGAAATCCTACTTCCAATACGTGACATTTCGGTTTTAGTTGTAAAACTAGTATGGCGGCATAGTAGCATGGGACACTATGCCGTCTATGATTGATACATTTATATTTGAAGTGGTTTTTGACACTATACACTTATAGTAATAATAAAAGATGAAATTTCGCATACCAAGCATTATTTTTCTATTATAAGGTAAAACTCTATCGTCCGGTTTGCGTTGCATTGTATGATGGGACTTGAGTCTTATAATAGCTTCATTTTCTTTAATTAGCCTTGCACTGTTCGTTTTATGCACTGGTATTCTTAGGGGTAAACTCGTTCCGTGTTGTACGACGTGGTCCCTTAGTTTACTATACTTAAAAATCAAGTAATAACCGTTTTTGTTCTCATACTAGTCACATGACTGGCCTGGAGTTTATTGTTTTAACCTAAACTCTGGGTGGCCTAGTTTCCGCACGGGCAGCTAGTAGTTTTGGTTTTGCAGATTTCTATTTTCCAGGATCCGGGTTTACAGGTGGAGCTATATTCGAAAAGCTTTGTACCCATGTATCTCTTTTAGTTGTGTTATGTATTATTTTTCCGCTGCTATGTAATCTATTTTAATCTCTGATATTTTTATGATGTATATTATTTATTCATACTCTGTTATGTTCTTGTACTCTTATGTAATTGTCGTAATAGCAATTAAATGTTCTTCTATTTACGTTCTGATTTGTCTTGTTCTCAACTCAATCCGGGCTTTTCCTTACAGGCGAGTTTGGGTCGTTTCATTACCATAAAACTCTTATCTTTACTATCCTTTCAATCTCTTTCATAAGTATCATTAACCTAATTCTAGAAATTAATATATATTATCCTTGTTTAATTCAAATAATTTGTAATATATATGTATATGCATAATAATTAGATAGTACTTTGAATATATTTTACTTAAATATATTTAATTCCCAAATCTTTGTGCATACTATCATTACACATCTTATTTCATATCATACATCATTATTATAAATTACAGTACTTCTCAAATTAAAATCATTCACATCACAAATTGCATTTCATTCAATATATGACTTCATATATTTTTGCATATGTCATACTGCATTGTTACCAACACACTGTATTACATGTTAACTTTAACTCCACACATAACAAGTATACATAACATATTTACTTTGTCTTGATTAATTTGATTGATTTATTTAGCTTGATTAATTTGATTGGGTTGATTGACTTGTTTGGTTTGTTTGATTTGTTTGACTTGAATAACTTGATTGACTTACTTGACATGGTTAAATTTCATTACTGGTTGATAGGAGCTTTATAAGTTTTAGGATAAATATAAGTACAAGAAATATTTTGTTTCATGTTTGAATTGAATTAAATTGCTTTTCTTATATCGTAATTTTAAGGATATCATACTAGATTTATTTCTTAGTCTAGATTAAAGTCTTATTATAGTTTTAATGGAATTAGAGTATATGATAGGTTTATTCTTGTATTAGATTAAGGGGGAGTTTTAGAGTTTCTAAGGATTAATTAAGGTTCAAGAATGCTTTGGTTGATTTAATCGTTTAGAATTGGTTGTTTGAATTGCTTGTTTAGTTGAATTGCTTGTTTTGATTGATTTGCTTGTTTGAATTAATTAGTTTGCTTAGTTTAATATACTTTTATTTAGTTTATTAGACTAGTGTAGTAATAGATTTAGGGGGAGTTATAAAAATTTATAGAGAATTATAAATTAAGGAAGAATTGTAGATTTAAGGGAAGTTGTACACAGAATTAGGATATTATATACGCATAAATTTAGGAGAAGTATTTTACTTTAGTATTAGAATTATTTAGATAGGATTTGAGGGAAGTAGTTTTAGAATTTCTTTTTGATAATGCCAAAGAGGGAGAAATTATAAAATATAGACATAGTTTATAGAATTCATATAGAAAGAGGGAGTATTTGAAGGATCATCATCAACATGCATATACAGCTATGATATTTTATAAACTAAGGTTTCCATCATCAAAAAGGGGGAGATTGCTGGAGAATGGAGTTTTGATGACAAAAACCTTATTTCAGTATTAACTGGTTATAAAATATATACTAACACTTTTGTCTATAATATATATACACACACACGCATATGCAGGATTTATACAAAAGAATTATTTCTGAAGACTATACAGATTAAAGATATTAGAGATTCAGAACTCAGGGATGATTCAAGACTCGTGAGTATTCAAGATTTCAAGAGTTCAAGATTAATATAGTTATAAAGTTGAGATTATGTAAGACTCTGAATAGCACTCTAGGTTCAAATTCAAAATAATTTCAAATTCTGTTTTTCAAATTCTGCTTTCAATTTCTATCTTCAATCTCTATCTTCTCTATTTTATCTTCTATTTTAATTTGATTTTAAACTTTAGTTTTATAAGTTTGTATTTTATAAGTTTTATATATTTATATTTTATATACTTTATATTTATATAGTTTTAAACTCTATAATTTTATAAATATGTTTATATAGTTCATATTTATGTTTTCATATAATTTTCTTGTTTATAATATTTATTTATAACACTATATTTTAATTCAAGAATTTACAGAATTATATACATATCGAAACACTTGAAAAATATTCAAAATTCAAATTTGTACATGTATATTTCGACAACATATATACATGTCGACATATAACTGTCGTTTTTTCAAATTTGAAAGGAAGTGTCTTTTCATTATTCGTGACGGTTCAGAAACGTTGCAACCTTTCAAATGTTATTAATAAGGGCTGATTTCGATTTTTTATTAATTCTTCTTCTCCATCTTCATTCCCTTTCATTACACTATTATTCTTTACCATTTTTATGATTTCTACACCTATACTCTACCGAATTCAATTCTGTTTTCATTAATCTTCTTCTCTCTACGCTCTCTACTCATTACTCTCTGAATCAAGTGCTATTGAGGAGTTATAGGGTTATTTGTAATTGTTTGAGTTGTGTAAGAAATCAGTGGTATCCCTTGTAGCCATGAAATCAAGGACTTTGTAATTGGTGGTATCCCTTGTAGCCATGGAATCAATGAGGTTGGAATCAGTGGTATCCCTTGTAGCCGTGAAATCAAGGAGGTTGTAATTGGATATTGAGATAGTAATAAAACTCTGCACAATCCAGCGTTGTGCGGGACTGGATGTATGAGCAATTCAGAACAAGTATAAAATCCGGTGTTTTCTTTCCTTTTCTGCAATTTATTTTTGTTTATCTTTGCATTTGTGTTTGATTCTGTGCCCATGATTGTTTCTATGGTGTTTGATTCATATAGTAGTTTATATATGTTTAGATTTTTTTTTTATTCTCAAAAACACTATTCACCCCTCTCTACTGTTTGTTTTGCCTTAACGATCCATTCTGCAATCCCTAACATTCTTCACAATGCCTATAGGGCAAGTACAATGACCCACTAACATGTTGAAAAACAGACATACAGAGAAATGAGAAGATATCCTCTCGGCAAACACCATACCCCTATGATGTCGCCATGCCTACATACATGTTAACATTTTTGCTATTTTCGTCGTTTCTTATTTCTTCCAATTCTAACATTTTGGAACCAACACGATATCACCTTTTTTAAAACATTTACTTTCAAAATAGTCTAGTAACATATTGTATTAATATGTCATGGTTATATAAACTTTTATAAATAGAAGTATAATCATAATTTTTCTTTATAACTTGTACCTTAAAAATTAAGCTAAAACTTGTAGTTTCAAGTAACAATTACGTTTTTACACAAAAACTTTGTGAAATTGTTGTGAAATAATTTTTTTTTATCATATGTTAATAAAATATTTTATATTAACTTTTAATCACCAGGAAATCGATAATAGATAATTTCGTAGTTTTAGTGATCTAACTTGTTAACCATTCAAACCTCAGATCAAGGATTATCATAGCTAAGTTCAAGGTTCGGTCTTCAAAATTATGTGTTCCCCTACGATTTCTATCATCAATAGGTAAGAGAAAAAAAATAATTTTATTACTTCAGCAGTAAATTGTAAGACAACCATCTATAAAAAGGGTATTATAGCTAATTGTTCTTCAGAACTATATATTCCCCTCAAGTTTCTATTTTTCTTGTGTCATATAGGTAAGAGAAAATATGGTTAATTTTTTTTACTTTAACAATAAATAGTTAACACAACCGTCTAAAACAGGTATAAAAATATACTTACTCCACACAATGTTTAGGTTAGTAGACATGTTTCTTGATTAAAACCCTACCAACTACACAAGAGGAGGATACCTTCAAGTTAAAACTGTACCTTCATATCATATTTGGGAATACATGATGCAACGATTTTTGTTTAGTATGGATATTCATAATTAGTTTTGATAGTGGCACAAAAACTAACAAATACCATATATAAAAACTCAACCAAGAAACCCAAGATCAAGCATTGTAACCAACATTGTTGTCAAAAAAATTAAAATCCTACGATTTGAATCACGTTTGAAATTGAATCTTTCCCTTTATGATTCGATTTATATTCCAATTCAAAACAAGCTAATACTACAAAGTAGAAATATCATTCAATTCAAATTAATATATTTAATATACTTATTTGGGTCTACAATTCCAGTTTTAATCATTAAAAAATGGAATAAGACAGAAAATGATGTTTAAGGTTTAGATGCTGTAACAACCCGAATTTTCAGAACCAATTTAAAATTTTTATTTTAGCGATTTTAATGGATTTTGGATATTTAAAATGATTTATTTTAAATAATAACGACTAAAAATTTATTTTAATTGAAGTTGGAATGTATAAAAATATTTTAATTATAAAAGAGCCTGAAATGCCGCGGTAGTTTGAAAATTCGATTTTAAATTTCAAATGAATGTACAGAATTCAATATAAATCAAAATTGGACGATACAAGAAATATTTGAATCTGATTATCTATATCTTTCTAACGAATGTAAATAACTGAGATTTCACTTTAAAAAATAAAAGTTATGTCCAGTTTAAAATTTAAAATAGTCGCAATGAAATTTATATATATTTTTATTATATATAACCCTTAAAAATAGCCATTTTGCAAATGACCTCCATTTTCGGCGAAACCACTTTTGTTGGATCCGGAATGTCAAATTATTGCTAGATTCCAATTTTCATGATTTTTGGAATTGATATGCGAGCGTTGCGAATTTAAGCGTGTTTGGTAATTTCAGTTAGAATTTGATCGACTGGAAAATGGCCGTTTTTAAAATGGTCTCCAAATTCAAAGAAATTAGTTTTGTTAGGACCGTATCATCAAAACATAGCTATATTTATTTTTCTGGCATTTTTGAAGTCAGTATGTGACCCCGGTAAATTAAAATGTACGTTGAAATCAATTTTGAACATTATATTAATTTATATTTTAATTTTGATGAAAACTAATCGAAACAGTCGAATTGACTTACGAGACATATCCCATTGTGTTCGGAATGGGGGTATTTAGTTAGGATCGACAGTCGTTGAGTTCGATTTGGACTTAGAATGAAAACTTAACTTTTTGGAGAGTTAATTAAAATAATAATTAAGTTTTATATAAAAACCTCTCCCCTTTATTCTCCCTCTCTCTCTCTCTCTCTCGTTTTACAGAGAAATAAAAAGAAAAAAATATAATCGAACGCGCTCCTCCTTCAGCCGCCAACGCACCGCGCCGCCCCACCCCAGCCCGCCGCCGATCGACGGCGCACCCCCCTTCGACAACCCTCTCTCCTCTCCTCCCTCCTTCGCCCCTCTTCTCGCTCCACCGTAAAACCCTAAGCTAAAATCAGCCCATTTACTCCGCCATTGCCATTGCTCCGCCCTCCGCCTTCACATGACCACCCATCGCCACCTCCCCGACCTCTGCGCCACCTCAGACCACCAGCGCTGCCACGGTGGGCCCTCCCTTCAGGAAAGAATCGATTTTTAAAAAAAGTGAGCTTTGTTTATTTTATTTTTATGCTATTTACTTAATAAAAAAATCTGAAATTTACATATATGTTATTTTTAAATAAATATCACTTTATTAAAAATGTGATATTTAATATAAACCGCGTGAAATAGATTGCGATGGAACCGACTAGAAGCGAACGGAATCCAAACCGTTCAATTAAAGAATAACGGAGTGGAAACCCAAATGTGAGAACTTCTCACTCTAATTTTGTTTACAGTTAAATATATACTAGGATGTAGACGGTGCTTAGAAGCACCCGACACCTTTGATTGAAACCATGGATGTTTAGTTGTTTGTTTTGATTGATTTATTTGTTTGAATTTGGTTTGGGATGTGAATTGAATTGATTGGAATGGGTATGTGTATGGCGCGAGCCAGTATTACGCGAGGGATAAGACTAGACCTTGTTATGGTTCTAATATCGCGCCGTTATGCTGCCAAAATTTTCTAAAATATGTTGGAACAATAAAAATATCATTTTTATTGTATAAATGAATTGTATAAAATATTCATGAGTTGAATAAAATATTTTATCGTTAAAAATATTATTTTTAATGTATATATGAACGACATAAAATTCTTCTGAAATGAAAATAAATATTCATTTACAAATCGGACGATTTGTTTATGAACACTCGTTTGACTGATATTGATTGGGATGATATATTTTACACATCTCCCAACTGCACAAATAAAATCTGTGTGTGTTTATTGAAACCCCACACGGGTATTGGGATGATATTTGACATATACTAATCCCAATTGTTTAGTTGTTTGTCAATCGATTGGTTGACAGATTGTTGTAAGCGTTAATTCTTTATACTTAATGCTTATGTAGTTGCGTAGTGCACTCTGGATGATGGTTGATTGTTTATCATTGTTGTTGTATACATATGATGTATGAAATCCATATAAATAATATTATACGACAATTGACTGTGTCTGATTCCAATTCGGAAATAACGAATATTTTAAAATAAGGAATATTTTAAAATAATATTCAATAAAGGATTAAAATCTGATTTTAATGTCAGATTTTGGATGGATACGAGAATATTGAAATATATGAAGCCGTGTTGTTTAGATTTGCGTCATTTTAACTCGAACGATATTTATATCGATTTTATTCATTTTTATAATGAACATCGAAAAGGAAATGATTCCATAATATGATATTTTGAAAATATTATCATTTATATATTATAATGATAAGGAGTATTCAATTTTGATTTAAAATTGAAAATGAAGTTGGAATCGTTTTTAAAACGAATTTCAAATGAATTTATAAAATACGTTTAAATGGAAATCAATGAAATATATATAATATATATATATTATATTGAATGGCCTGAATAGAACGCGCCGTGCCGCGACCGTTCGCAAATTTCTACCATTGACTTCAAATTGATATTACAGGAGATTCAACCGTCGGATTCTCCTAAAACCGAAACCGTTGGGTTCGTATCGAAAAGAGATTTCCAATGAATATAAGATATTTGAAATCTAATGGTTGGATTTGGAATTATGTCCAAATCAAATTTGGAAAAGGTCGTTGTAAGTGCAGTTCGACGACCGTTTATGGAAATCGACTAAAAGGGCCTTAATAAAATTATTAAAAATATTAATAATTTGTATAAAATCATAATAAATGATTTGGAAAGAATTTGGATGAAAATTTCCACGTTTGAAAAGATAAAAATATATTTTTATCAAAATGAACTAGTTATTAACTAGATTTGAAATCCAATAATTTTTGAATAAAATAAATTGGATTTGTGAATGGTTTTAATATAACCAGAAATTTCCAACGAACAAATTGGAATAGATTTGGAACGGAAATAATCTTCGGGATACTTTGATATTGGATTCCGTGGTTATACAGATGTTGTTATGGAAATAAGGAAGATATATATATTGTTATTTCCAATACGATATTAGTTGGTTTTAGAATTTAATATTGAATATAAGCCGATATAATTTCTATTCAGAGCCTTGTATTTAATATCAAATGGGATTTTGGGTTTGTCGTAAACGGTGTCTTTACTAACATTGTTCTTAAACCCAATTGAGAAAATAATAAATTTTTTAAATAAGATTTAGAAAAGTGCACCAATTATTTAACATTTAATTGGAGTTGTATAAAAATTGGATTTTGGGTTTGTCGTCAATGGTGTCTTCAATAACACTGTTCTTAAACCCCGTGTGAAAAGAATAAATCTTTTAATTAAGATTATTAGAGTTTCCGTTTATATTTAGTAATTGGAATAAAATGGAATGTGAATTGGGTTTATCGTGAACTGTGTTTTAAATGACATTTGTTCTTTAACTCGATTAACAGTGAAATGTGATTTGGAATTTATAAATCTTTTTTTTTTAAGATTTAATGAAAATTTTCCAAAGTAAAGTTTTCCAATTTAATATATTAGAATCGAAAGGAATTCGAATTGGTAATAATTGAAGTGAGTTTCTGTGGAGGAAGACTGTTACTATATATGGAATTTAAAAGGCTTTGTCGTTATTCCATTTATATTATTAGTCGGATACGAAAACTGACATCGATTATATATTGATTTGTTTTCCGTGAAGATTCCATATTTAATGGAATGAGATTTTGAGTTTATCGTGAACTGTGTTTTAAATGACAACTGTTCGTTAACCCTGATAAAGATAGGATAACATGGCTAACATTGTATTTCGAATTGTATTCCTTGATCTCTGCTAAATATATATCTACAAGTGAGTGGCACGTGCTACACACACGGGCATTTGAGAAATCAATATGTTTGAAAGAAAATCATGGTGCTATTGTGAAATTTTCATGTTTGTTTTTCCTTATATTTATTCTGTTATTGTAATATTACTATGTTTATTATATTATTTTGTAGTATAAAACTATTTTAATTGTGCTTTTATGATTTAGATAAGACATTACTTAACCAATATTTTTTTTATAACTTTTCACGTTTGTTCTTCCTTATATTTGTTATGAGGCTAAAGTATAACTATGTTTATTATTTTATAGTATAAAATTATATGGGAAAGTCTAAAGAAACACAAAATTTTGACATAAAATTAAACACACAAAATCTAAGCCATTAAGTCTTCCTCCTAAATTCCACCTCACACATAAAGACAAACAATTCTTGTGGTCCAGATTTTGTGTATATACTTTTGTGTCTAATTTTGTGTTCCTATAGCCACGCCCAAATTATATTGTCGATGCTTTTGTAACTTGGATAAGATATTCATTAGTTAATACATGTTTGTTTATTTTAATAAATCTACCATGTATGATTAAGGTTGCAAATTGGAAAATAAATCTTAGTTACAAATTTGTGAAGCCAATTTACATAATTGCTAAAGAAAAATAAATATAAATTAGGCAAATGTTTTGTAAACATTATCATTTAACACATTAAGTAGCAAGAAGAGAAGCAACTAAGAAATCCACAAATGGAACGCGTGCGGAAAAGAAACGAAAGCATATTTTATGTTTCAATTGGAGTATAGATAATGCTAAAAATTTGATTATACACATGCATTGGGAGTAGACATCCCATTATTCGCAACCAACAGCGAGGTTACAGGTTTTTGAAGTTAAGATGGATGGCTCGAGCTTGAGCTTCTGAACATCTGCAAATTTTGAAGTTGGAAATTAAACTGTATAATTTTGCATAAGATAAAGTACAAACACATAGCCTATTATACTAATGTACACCTCAGTGGTTAACTTACGCGTCTTTGTCAGATAGACAAAATACACTAATAATATACAACTGGGACACAAATATGCTGCAAAGTATAATAGCACAATGCTTTTATCAACGGTCCAGTGTTACTATACTGAAACTTGACCTGCATTTGCCTATACAACCCACCATCGAGAATGAGTTCCCTTGAAGAGCAGGCTTATACTATATTACTTAAATAAATCAATAAGGCAATACACAAATATCGCATCCAAATAAAGTTTTATTTCTGTTTTTCCACTAAATATGTTGTTGAGTCATCATCTCTTAGCTTACGGCATATACCATTCCTAAAAGAGCAAAATATTATTCAGATCATTGTTTGCAACCCGGCACTCTCTTGCCACCATACTGTCATTCTAATCATCTCAGGTTGGATCGTTTTCGTGGTAGATGTGGATTGTTAAAATAAGGAGTTAAAAACCAACGCTCTTCAAAGAACGCTTGGAAAGTTACTACATATATAACCATTAGTTTCTTGATTCAAGTATTAACATGGCTGCATGATTCTGTATCAAAACACAAAAACACGCAAATATAAAAATCGTATACGAAAAAAATCTACATTTTGCTCTTGTCGAAACCTACAGCCGAGTCTATTGTCTTCAATAATCTCCCATAAAAGAAGAATTGTCCTAAAATATAAGAGGCACAAACTATAAATTTATCTGAACTGGATGGAACTAAAAATAGTACATATAAGTCAAACATAGTAGAAATTATAACATTATTAAAAAATTATGTAGATGAATAAATTATCCATTTACAGTTTTCTAAGTCAATTTTTAGTTTTCTAATAACATATATAATGTTAATGCACCAAAACTCGAACAGTAAAGTAGGAAAAAGGTTGTGCGTTTGACTTGTAAAATTTCAAAAGAAATCTAGGAATATATGAAAACTTACTATCGCTATGGTTGATAGAGTAAAATGAGAAATCATAAAAGGTACATGTGGTGAGAATAAGCCTATAGAGCAGTTAAGGTTTTTCAATAAAAATTGCTAGTGCTATTTATTTTTCAGAAGGAAGGTGTTCGGTGAAAAAGCATTAATAAAATTTGAGCCAAAAAATTATAACCAGGACATATTGCATATCTTATATCATGCTTAACTTAGCTAGTAAATATACCGACCTTGTGTAGTAGAGAGGCTGAAATTATATGATAGACCATATATAACTATCACATGCCCTAATGAAAGGAAAACTACACTTAAATGGTAACAAATCTTTGGTTTGCTTATTGAAATCATAGGGCTATGTTAGAATAATGCCTTTCTAAACTTGTCAGCATTTAAGTTCTTAAGTTCAAATTGCCTAAAAATTGCTGATAGAAATATCATTATGTCATTCTTAAATTATGACTAATCATTAGAGAAAAGATGTTGCCTTTAAGATTTGTGACAACCCGCCCCGCACCAGCCGTCACTTTCCCAATATATGACCAACTAGCACAGAACGAATCGTAGGAAAGAAAGGAAAGAAGATGAAGAATCAACAAAGAACCTGTACTATGTCTCACAACGTATAGGATAAAATATAATAATAACATACTTGATATAAACAGATGAGACAGTACATAAGCTGAAGACTTGAACTAACATCATCAGAGTAGCGGAAATCAAATACAGCTTATTACAACTTTAAAATACTGTCTCTAAGCAAAAAGGAAGGTACACTGCTAATGCCCTGAGTAGTGACCAACCACGACACAGGGAGAATAACTATCTATATCATACGTGGGAGCCTCCTGCTCGTCTCCAGTCCAACTACCCGTGCACTACCAGCCAACCTGTCTCTAGTCTGCTCGTGTGAGCACCAAGAGTAATAAGAAGAAACATAAAACTCTGGGTCAGACATCAGTCTGGTATGAGTGGTAGCAAGCATAAATAGAACAATAACAGGTATACTAAACCATACCTGAACCTGGACCTGCAGCCAAAGAGTTAGTACTACATACTGTACAATACTATAGGATGCCACCAACATATGGTATGTAAGCATACGGGGGTGGGGTGTGCATGTCATAGTGATGGCAAGCAATCAAACATAGCTAAAATCCTCACATCTCTCACTCAGTGCGTAAAGCATACGATGTCCACTTCTTCGATCACTAGACCTTTGAGGTTATGACGGAATTCGACTTGCATGACTACTACTACCACCAAACCTAACCTCGTGGGATCATGTACAAACTTTTCCAATGACCCCACTTCATTGGTAGGTAGCTCTTTAGTCGTACGCAGGCCACTGTGGGCTTCAGAATCCATCTACATGCCTCCCATACATAGTGATACGAAGTCATAGACATCGACAACCCCTTTGCACACGTCCCGCAGCAAAGTCCAACTCATGAAGTGAACTCATAGGTTCCCGTCTGGATCCTGAGTTACAACTTCCCATTTGGACTACCTTTGCATCTCGGGTTTTTGGTCATTACTGGGCCGGTTCGGTTCTCTTGCTCATTCCTTTGGGTTTGGTTCTTCTATCATTACTTCTTGGTTCGGTTCGGATGTGGCTTCACCAGGTTGTGCTTCCCCTTTCGGTTCGGTTCGGATCCACGCTCTAACTCGGTTCGGTACGATAGCTCCCCCTCTCTAGATGTTGGCCCCTTCGGTTGCGATGCTCCGGTCCGATCCCACTCTTCATTCTTGTCCGACCCGATCCGGCCTCACCCAATTCGACCCGTACTTCTTCTCTACAGTTCAATCAGATCCCTATTTTCCTACTCGATCCGATCCCAGTTTAGCTAACCATGGCCTTCCTTTTTGGCAAACTCCATCTTGTGCCAATCTCCAGTTCGGTTCGGTGATCCTTGCCCAGCCACTTTCCGGTCCGAGCCCATTCCTCCGATCCGATCCGAAAACCTGCACTGTTTTCCTTAAACTTTTCCAGCAAGTGTTTTACGCCGTTCGACGACGTTTTCGACCACCCTTACTATTGAAATCAGTCACAAAGCATACCCTACATTCATAACAACACATAGAAGTGACCTCAAACACCAAAACATCAATATGATAGGTTAAAATGGATCAAACATAGCCAAAACCCCATATTTTCCCTTAAGCATGTATGAACATAACTAATGATAGGATTAGTAAAACTTAACCAAATTAACCCAGACTCATATCAGAGGTCTAAAACATTATTTAAGAATTTATAAATATTTTTCCAGAATTTATTTTCGTTTAAAAACGCTAATTAGCACTAATCACCCCGAAATAGCCATAATTAGTGCAAAAGCAAGCTAATCACTCACCTTAGCCACAAACAAAACTAAGACCTGAAATAAATCTCTGATTTGGTGAAGATCCCAATGCAAAACATCATCTCTAAAGTTGATTTGGTGAAGATTCCCTTTGATTTGATGTTGCTAATCCCAATCTTCAAGTTGCTAATGATTTGGAGGTGATTTAGAGGTTGGAGGCCATTTTCAGGGTTTCTTAGAGGTAAGTGGAGGCTAGAAAACCGAAATGATATGAAACCCTAGGTCATTTCAGCCCTCACCTAACCCTAATCCCGAAATGGGTCATGGGCCCAATCTCTAACTACCCAATTTGGCCCGGTTGAGCAGTTTTTCACCTTCTAAACCTTATTTCAGCCGTTTCTCCCAAACGGTAAGTCCGATTTTTACATGAGACCACTCTACGGAAAGTAAACCATCACTCGAAGCCAATGGAAGTGGTTTCAGGTCAAAACTCCTTTCCAATCAAAAGTTATGGCCAAAACAAACTCAACTAGGGGCAAAACGGTCATTTAAAAATCGGCAAAAATCATGAACATGGGAAATGACCTTAATAGTCATCCCTCAAAGTTACATGACCATATGACCACAAACGAAGAAGAAATAAATATTCTACGATCCCCCGATGCGTAGAATACGGGTTGTTACATTCTCCTACCCTTAAGAAATTTCACCCCCGAAATTTCCTAAACAAAACACACAAAGGGTCCCGCATGCCTAACAGCCATAAAACAACAATAAAACATGCAAAACAGGCAAAACAAGTCTATCCTAGCATGCGGAATAACCAAATCGCAAAGAAAATCTTACCAGACAAAGAGTTCTGGATGCGTCTTCCTAATGTTCTCCTCTGTCTCCCAAGTACAGTCATTCTCGTCCTCGCCCCACTGAACCTTTACTAGCTTCACCGCCTTCCTTCGAAGTTGCTTCGTATCGTCCCCGACAGTACGAATCGGCCTGTGGTTCCCAACCGCCTGGGGTTCTACTTCGAAGTCTTCTAACTGATCAGGTGAAATAGTCATATCTGGGTCCTACGAACTTCCTTAGCTGGGAAACATGAAATACGTTGTGAACTCCCGCCATCTTCTCTGGTAAGTCAACTCTATACGCCAAATTACCAATTTGCTCAACAAGTTGGAATGGACCAACAAATCTTGGTGCTAACTTGCCTCTCCTTCCAAATCGAATCACGCTCTTTAATGGAGAAATCTTGAAAAACACCAAGTCACCAACGAGGAACTTCAAATCTTTTCGTCTTTTATCAGCGTAACTCTTTTGCCTATCTTGGGCAGCCTTCATTCGTTGTTGAACAACTTTGATCTTTTCCGAAGTTTCTCTCACTTCATCCGGTCCAAGCACAAACTTCTCACCGGTTTCTAGTCAACATGACGGTGAGTTGCACGGTCTTCCATACAGAGCTTCAAATGGAGCCATACCAATACTAGACTGGTAACTATTATTATATGCAAACTCTACTAGATGCAAATGATCATCCCATGATCCACCAAAATCCAATTTGCAAGCTCTCAAGAGATCATCTAATACACGATTCACCCTCTCCGTCTGTCCGTCGGTTTGAGGATGATATGCGGTACTGAGATGTAATTCTGACCCTAGAGCCTCTTGTAAGCTCTTCCAAAACCCACTAGTAAACAACGGATCTCGGTCACTCACAATTCCTTTGGGTACTCCATGAAATCTCACTACCCACTTCATATACAGTTCTGCCAACTTAGCTGCAGTTCTGTTTGACTTAACCGGCATAAACCTTGCACTCTTGGTCAATCGATCCACAATTGCCTAAATACTATTGTGGCCCGATCTAGTCTTTGGTAAACCATCGATGAAATCCATCGAGATTTGTTCCCATTTCCACTCTGGAATTTCCAATGGTTGTAACAAACCACTAGGCTTCTTTTGCTCGGCTTTGACTAGCTGACAAGTCATATATTTAGATATAAACTTCCCAACGTCTCTTTTCATTCCTTCCCAGTAGAAAGTCTGCTTCATGTCTCGATACATCTTATCACCACCGTGATTTATAGTCAGTCTTGAGTGATGACATTCTCTAAGCACTTCATCTCTCAATCCATCGTCATTGGGTACAACTAGTCTCCCATTCTTTCGAAGCCATCCCTCTCGATCAAGCCCATACTTGTCCATCTCCCCATCACCATTCGTTTATAGCTTGGAGATGACTTCCAATAAGTTAGGGTCATTCCTTTGACTAGAACCAATCCTCTCGATCAAAGTGGGTCTGATCGTCAAGTTCGCTAACATTTCTGGATCCAATTCGCACTTGGGTCTAAAATCATTCCCCGCGATATATTCCTGTTGCTTCCATTCAAGAAACATAGCCCCTAGGCTGGCATGTCTCCTACTCAAGGCATCAACTACCGCATTGCCCTTACTGGGTGTATATGCGATATCAAAATCATACGAAGCCAAGAATTCCAACCATCTCTGCTGACGGAGATTTAAATCCTTCTAGGAGAAGAGGTACTTTAACAACTTATGGTCGGTAAACAACTCGAATCTTTCTCCCAGGAGATAATGTCTCCACGTCTTCAATGCGAATACAATCGCCGCTAATTCCAAATCATGGGTAGGGTATCCTTTCTCGTGCGGCTTCAATTGCCGACTAGCATAAGCTACAACCCTACCATCTTGCATCAATACTGCACCTTGCCCGGTACCACATGCATCTGTGTATACCGTCATCTCTTCATTCCCTTTAGGAATGACTAACACTGGCGCACGCGTCAACTTTTCCTTTAGACTCTTGAATGCTTTCTCACACACTCCGTCCCAAACGAAGGCTTGATTCTTCTTAGTCAACTGAGTCAACGGTGTCGCTATCTTGGAGAAATCCTAGATAAAATAATGATAATATTCGGCTAATCCCAAGAAACTTCTTACGTCTTTTGCATTCTTGGGTGTGGACCAATCTTGTACCATAGCCACCTTTGCAGGGTCCACGGCAATACCATTATCTGAAACAACATGGCCCAAGAATCTCACTTCCCTCCTCCAGAAGTGACACTTAGAAAACTTTGCTTTCAACTGGTGTTTTCTCAATACCTCCATCACTATCCTCAAATTTTCCTTGTGTTCTTCCTCTGTCCTCGTGTAAACAAGGATATCGTCCGCGAACAAAAGAACAAACTTATTCAGTTGGTCTCTGAATACCCTATTCATGAGATCCACAAAATACGCTGGTGCATTGGTCAACCCGAATGGCATGACCAACCACTCGTAGAATCCAGACGGCGTCCGAAATGCTGTCTTAGCTACACTCTCAGCTGCTACACGGAGCTGATGAAATCCTGTCGTGAGGTCCAACTGGGAAACACTCTTGCTCCTTCCAGTTGATCAAACAAATTGTCTATCCGTGGTAGAGGATACTTATTCTTCCTCATCACCTTATTCAACTCGCGATAATCCACACACAATCGAAGGGAACCATCTGCCTTAGTGGCAAACACAACTAGTGCTCCCCACTCGGAGACACTCCTCCTAATAAATCCGTTCTTCAAAAGATCGCTAACTTGCACCCCGAGCTCTCGCTGCTCCCTTGGTGCCATACGACGAAGTGGCATCACTATAGGTCTGGCATCTTTCACTAAATCGATATGAAACTCAATCTCTCGGTGTGGTGGAAGTCCGGTAACTTCCTCAAAGACGTCCAGATACTAGCCAACCACGGGAAAACCTGACAACTCATCATGCGGGATGTCAAGGGAATTTACAAAACTAGCCATTACCCCATAACTAGGTAGACTACCAAACACTACCCTTCGCCCATCGTCCGCTCTAACTGTCACCAAAAAGCCCTCACAGTCTACCACCACCCCGTATCTTTAGAGCCAATCGACTCCCAAAATAATGCCATACCCAGTAAAGCCCAGTACAAACCAATTACAAACAAACATACATCCATGACTCGACAAGACCACATTACGACAAATCATGTTAAGGCTAGTCGAACCACCAATCGGGTTCGTCACAGCTAATGGTCTATCGACTAACTCGGGTTCCAATCCCAACCTATCTACCAGGTCACTAGATATGAAGGAATGGGAAGCCCGGGTATCGAACAAAACTCGAACAAGATCAATAATGGAAAGCATACCTTGAATGACGACTCCCTTTCCTTTCTCCGCCGCAGTTGGGGCATTCGACAAAGAAGGAATGGCACTAATAGCATATGCTTTCACAATCTGATTTTCTTTCAAAGGTTGCGGACACTTGTCTTTATAATGTCCCACTTGGCCACAGTTGAAGCACTTCTTTTCCGCTGACTTGGCCCAACGTTCCCTGGAATAATGGCCCTTCTTTCTACAGCTGAAGCTCTCAACATCCTTCCTGCTTTTCTTCTGGCCATCCTTAGCTTGGTTCTGCTTTATCTTACTCTGGGAGTTATTCTTGCCTCCACCGCTTGCTTGCAGCTTTAGCCCTTGCGCTGATGCAGCAACAACCCCAGTCTTCGGCTTAGGGTAAAGACTCTTTGACCTCAAAGCTTTCCCAACAATCGACTCGAATGTCTCATCGATGTGGTTAATCAGCCCCTCCCCTAAGTATCCATCCAAACCAGTAATGAAGCTCTCATTCTTCTTTTCGGGAGTATCGATAAGATATAATCCATACTTCGACAAAGTGTAACTCAGAAATATAATCCGATACTGCCCTACCATTCTGCTTAAGCTCCAAGAATTTCCGAAACAATTCTGACTTCTAAGCAGTTGGGATAAACTTGTCGCTAAAGCAAGCCTTATACTGATCCCAAGTTACTTGATCCTCGGGAGTGGCTGTCTTGATAGCATTCCACCAATTCATTGCTCGTCCTTGCAACTGACGAGACGCTAGCCTTCTCTTCATCGCATCCTCGATACCCAAGTCCTCGAAGATATGATCACAGCCATCCAACCAATCCTGAACATCCATGGCCGACTCCGTTCTGTGGAACGACTTCCCACCAAGATTAGTGTAATCCTTACTCAGCTTGGCGAAATCGACCCTAGGCGCTTGCACCTCTACACCACCAGCATTGGCAACATTAGGAGCCGCCCTCTGAATATCCCCGAGCATCTCTCTCATGAGGTTAGTAAACATAGCCCTCATGTCAAGAGCATTCCCATTATTGGCTCCTCTTCCAACACCTCACGTACCTCGGCTCATCGTCCAATCTGTATAGGGAAACGATTAGCCATCTCTATAGTGGTACTAGTGCAGTGCAATGTGACTTCACCCTAGACATACTAATACTATATATAGATATAGCTTTTGAAAACCAAAAATAATCACAAATACGCACTCTTATATACGTACTATCTCTCCCTAATGTCTTTCCCTAGGTGAACTACGCAACCTAGAGCCCTGATACCAAGTGTGACAACCCGCCCCGCATCAGCCGTCACTTTCCCAATATATGACCAACTAGCACGGAACAGATCGTAGGAAAGAAAGGAAAGAAGATGAAGAATCGAAAAAGAACTAGTACTATGTCTCACAACACATAGGATAAAATATAATAATAACATACTTGATATAAACAAATGAGACAGTACATAAGCTGAAAACTTGAACTAACATCATCAGAGTAGCGGAAATCAAATACAGCTTATTACAACTTTAAAATATTGTCTCTAAGCAAACAGGAAGGTACACTGCTAATGCCCTGAGCAGTGACCAACAACGACACAGGGAGAATAACTATCTATATCATACGTGGGAGCCTCCTGCTCGTCTCCGGTCCAACTACCCGTGCACTACCAGCCAACCTGTCTCTAGTCTGCTCGTGTGAGCACCCAGAGTAATAAGAAGAAACATAAAACTCTGAGCCATACATCAGTCTGGTATGAGTGGTAGCAAGCAAAAACAGAACAATAACAGGTATACTAAACCATACCTGAACCTGGACCTACAGCCAAAGAGTTAGTACTACATACTGTACAATACTCTAGGATGCCACCAACATATGGTGTGTAAGCATACGGGGGTGGGGTGTGCATGTCATAGTGATGGCAAGCAATCAAACATAGCAACCATCCTTACATCTCTCACTCAGTGCATAAAGCATACGATGTCCACTTCTTCGATCACTAGACCTTTGAGGTAATGACGGAATTCGACTTGCATGACTACTACTACCACCAAGCCTAACCTCGGGGGATCATGTCCAAACTTTTCCAATGACCCCACTTCATTGGTAGGTTGCTCTTTAGTCGTACCCAGGCCACTGTGGGCTTCAGAATCCATCCACATACCTCCCATCCATAGTGATACAAAGTCATAGACATCGACAACCCCTTTGCACACGTCCCGCAGCAAAGTCCAACTCATGAAGTGAACTCATTGGTTCCCGTCTTGATCCTGAGTTACAACTTCCCATTTGGACTACCTTTGCATCTCGGGTTTTTGGTCATTGCTGGGTCGGTTCAGTTCTCTTTCTCATTCCTTTGGGTTCGGTTCGGTTCTTCTATCATTACTTCTTGGTTCGGTTCGGATGTGGCTTCACCAGGTTGTGCTTCCCCTTTCGGTTCGGTTCGGATCCACACTCTAACTCGGTTCAGTTCGGTAGCTCCCCCTCTCTAGATGTTGGCCCCTTCGGTTGCGATGCTCCGGTCCGATCCCACTCTTCATTCTTGTCCGACCCGATCCGGCCTCACCCAATTTGATCCGTCCTTCTTCTCTACAGTTCAATCCGATCCCTATTCTCCTACCCGATCCAATCCCAGTATAGCTAACCATTGCCTTCCTTTTTTCGAAACTCCATCTTGTGCCAATCTCTGGTTCGGTTCGGTGATCCTTGCCCAGCACACTTTCCGGTCCGAGCCCATTCCTCCGATCCGATTCGAAAATCTGCACTATTTTCCTGAAACTTTTCCAGCAAGTGGTTTACGCCGTTCGACGACATTTTCGACCATCCTAACTATTGAAATCAGTCACAAAGCATACCATACATTCATAAAAACACATAGAAGTGACCTCAAATACCAAAACATCAATATGATATGTTAAAATGGATCAAACATAGCAAAAAACCCCATATTTTCCCTTAAGCATGTATGAACATAACTAATGATAGGATTAGTAAAACTTAACCAAATTAACCCAAACTCATATCAGAGGCCTTAAACATTATTTAAGAATTTATAAATATTTTTCCAGAATTTATTTTCGTTTAAAAACGCTAATTAGCACTAATCACCCCAAATTGCCATAATTAGTGCAAAAGCAAGCTAATCACTCACCTTAGCCACAAACAAAACTAAGATCCGAAATAAATCTCTGATTTGGTTAAGATCCCAATGCAAAACAACAGCACCAAAGTTGATTTGGTGAAGATTCCCTTTGATTTGATGTTGCTAATCCCAATCTTCAAGTTGCTAATGATTTGGAGGTGATTTAAATGTTGGAGGCCATTTTTAGGGTTTCTTAGAGGTAAGTGGAGGCTAGAAAACTGAAATTAAATGAAACCCTATGTCATTTCAGCCCTCACCTAACCCTAATCCTGAAATGGGTCATGGGCCCAATCTCTAACTACCCAATTTGGCCCGTTTGAGCAGTTTTTCACCTTCCAAACCTTATTTCAGCCATTTCTCCCAAACGGTAAGTCCGATTTTTATGTGAGACCACTCTACGGAAAGATAAACCATCATTCGAAGCCAGTGGAAGTAGTTTCAGGTCAAAACTCCTTTCCAATCAAAAGTTATGGCCAAAACAAACTCAGCTAGGGGCAAAACGGTCATTTAAAAATCGGCAAAAATCATGAACATGGGAAATGACCTTAATAGTTATCCCTCAAAGTTACATGACCATATGACCACAAACGAAGAAGAAATAAATATTCTACGATCCCCCGATGCGTAGAATACGGGTTGTTACAAGATTAATCATTGTAGCACTCAGTAATTTTTATATTATGAAAACATGTTATGTTCAATTACGGACTATGTATTAAGGACCATGTGTATAATTTAGTATATACCAAAATATTTCATAGGCAAGCTGTATAATGAAACAACTATTTGAATATATCAAGAATGGTTTTGTTTGCTCAACTGTGAGCGCATACATTATGTTAATACTTATAATATAATAAATCAAATACAGCTTTCTTCCATGCTGGTAACTTATAACATGTGGCAGAAGTGCATTACCTTACATTATATTTCACATTTTCAAACGGCAGTTGATTTTTACAAAATAATTATAAAATAATATTATCTATACAAACTTTGACTATCTTTAAACCCCATTAAAAATTATTATGCACCTTTAAAAAGAACAGAAAAAAAGATCTTCTTATATGAACACCTTTCAAATAATTTTGGACCAATAATATTTGATAAACATTCATTATCTGCCAATTGTAGTATTTCACACACATGTGTACTCATGTTTAAAGTTAAAACTTTTTCTGTTGAATTCATCCTTATATAGATAACGTTATTGATGGGATATATATATATATATATATAATATATATATATATATATATATTAATATGAGCAACACGTGTAATGCACCTATATTGATAGAAGGCAGACTACTCATTCCACGTAAACATAGTCTGTATTCCATTATTTCTTCTCTCAAGTAATAATTAAAGATAAAGAAACTTTTCAAGAGTGTAGAAGAATAATGGTCTTCACTAATGAATGCAACCAAGCTATCTCAATAAAAAGAAAAACGAATTATAGTAAATTCATGTTTTATTACACAACATTCTACACACATTCTAAACTCTAGATATTAGTTATCAAATTCTGAATTTTTGTAAACAATGTTTTCATCATGCAACCTTCGTACAAATACAAAGATGAAACATTTATACCTAGTGCTAAGTATAGTGAAGCTTTGTAATTTAATATTGTATATATTTTAGAATCTGGAGAGTAATTACTAAACTCGTAGTTAGTTTTGGAAGTCATATTTGCATCATTCTACAATCCTACCGCACAAAGATGACAAGCTTACGGAATCACCCATGGCTAACTGCAACATATTATTTCATTAGTATGTAAAATATCAGACTTGAAATATAGATGAAGTTCCACTGAATTTTACAGTAAGCATCCAAAATTATCCAAACATGCAACAAAATTACGTTACTTAAACATTAATAATAAAAAGAAAACAGTCTATATTTTTCCATGCCTAGCTCATTCAGATTGTTATAACCACACGATAGTTCAAGCAAAAATTGTTATATTTTCAAGATAACATAAGATGGTCCTGCAACTACATAGACCTACTGACCATTTACTGTTTATGTTTTATGCACCTACTTCAACTCTTTCTTAATACTACATGCTTCTTCTTATTATTTTACATCAACCTGATGTAGATGTGGTGACAGTTATTACAATTAAAGTAGCTAAATATTTTTTCATCTTGCATTCTGGTAATTATGACAAATATACATATATATATGTATGTGTATATATATACATGTGTGTTTATGCGTGTACGTATGTACATATATGTATGTATGTATATGTTTGTCTATATGTACATAAATGGACACACATACACGCACAGAGAGATAATATTAGGTATGATCATCCTCTTCATCAACTTCAATCTTAGTTTTCCACCAGTGTTTTCTTAAATTTGAATATTTGTTGTTTCCCTATATTATAAAAGACTACTAATTACGCAGAAACATTGGTGGAATATATGGGGCTACGAACTAAGTAAGGAGAATACTAAAAATAAAAGGCTAATATGATAGCTCCTCCAAATATGTTTACATACTAATTTCATAAGCAAACTTCCTATATCATATGGTACTTTGCAGATGGAAAAAAATTGTTTTATAAGTAAAGACATTTAAAAGCGGCTGAGTGAACAATTCTATCAACTTTTTACTGATAATAATAGCACAAAATGTAAGGCCTGTTTGCAATCCAATTAAAAAAAGAATCAAAACATCAACTTTCATTTTAGCTATTACATCCTCATTTAAAGTGCTTAGCAGCTTTAAGTACACACTAATTTATGTACATAATACTTTATTAGATATAATTTATTTGCTGTCGAGATAGTTCAAAAAGAAATGCATTTCCTATGTATGTAGTTTTAGTTACTTCATAATTATGTGAAAAGTGTTAATATTTTCTGTAAGCATGATTGGTTTATTGCAATTTACAGGTTTACCTAGTTTGTTACAAAAAAGAGTCGGATACATACTGTCCCATAACATATCCTCTAGCAGTTATTACAAAAGAAATGAAACATGAAAGTATTATATCTGTTGATTAAGTAATATTTACAAAGTATTTCAAACAGGTTTAAGGTAATAATAGTCGGTTGTTAATGAGAATTAAGGTAATGTAATCATAGTTGTCTATCAATAATAGTGTAATGCAAAAAAACGTAAGAATTGTAGAATATGAAGAAGTGCTATAAATTTTGATAATTCATAATTGGGACCATTGTAACATTTTTATGAAAAAATAAACATACTTACCTATATCGTTGCCTCTGTAAGGTTATCCTCTATATGACATATTTCCTTCGACATGAAAAATTATATAACTTCGCAAACAAAGAGGAGTTCCATCTACCTTGCAATGAAAAAAAGCCACAAAAATATTTCACGTTGAAATTAAAGACGCTATATGTATGACAGATTATTGTATAGTCTTTAAAAACATTAATTGCAAATAGTGCATCGAACTATTATATTTCCATAGAGCACAGAACCGTTTATTTCTAAAATAAACATAAATTTAGTCTTTTGACTTTGAAGCAGAAAATATAATCATTACTCAATCTTCAATTTATTAAATGATCTTTATTGATGAAAAAAGTGTTCGATAGACCCGTTGACGATATACGACCTTTATAATTGAAGAATGGTGCATTGACATACGTACCCTTTTATTTCTTATGCCAATCCATGCCAATGCTAGAGGAAACATATGCCATGTGTAACACCCCGTAATTCTGTAACATTAAGTTTCACAAATTAAAGTATAATTAAATTTTAGAAGAAGAATTTAGTGAAATGGGTTACGCCATTGCGTTCGTCTCGAAATTCTGCTTGAGATAGAGTCCGAGTTTGCGTAAATCGGACTTCGTATGAAGAAGTTATGACCTCCGGAAGTTTCAGAATTCAATTTAAAATTCAAACAGCTCAAAATTCAGTTCAAAATTCGAAAACAGACCCAAACTGGGCTGGGCGGGAAAATTCCCGCCAGGACCCAGGTCGACCAAAGGGTCGACCAGGGGGTCGACCTACCCGTCCGACCTGGTCAGGTCTGGATCATTTTCTGGTTCGTGCTGAGTCACCTGGGCCTTCTGGATAGCTATGAACTGATCTGAGGGTTGTGGGTAATTCTAGGGTTCATCTAGCGGCTCTAATCAAATTGAAATCCTATATATACAACCTAGTACTCAACCTAAATTCACACAAATTCTCTTAGGCATCTGCATGCTGCTTCTCTCTATTCTAACCTCCACCATTAAAATTAATCTAATTCTCCACTAAAATAAATTATAGTTCTTCTTTAAATTGGAGATTCAAATCAAGATTAAAGCTTTAAGAAATGAATCCAAGGCTAATTCAACGGTTGCGAGCAACGTCATGCAAATCATAACAAATCACCAACACTATCTGATTATCCTTTTCTGAAACCGATCAATGTAAGTCAGTTACTTTTTAGATTTGAACGTCTAGATCTATTTGTGGCATAAAATTAAATGAATATAAGAATATGCCTGATCCTTTCATTTGAATCTGTGCTTATATATGCCCTTGAATATAATTTAGAACTATTGTGGTCAATTACCGATGAGACGATGCCTATGCCTATGAACTTAAAACCATTGCCTACGACCATCATTCATGACTATGAGATTATTGCCTATGATTATGAACATAAGACTATTGTCTATGACCATGACTTTGAAGTTATTACAGTTAATTGCCTATGACTATTTAGGATAATTGCCTAGGACTATTTTGGTTAATTATCCATGACTACTGTGGTTAATCGCCTATGATTCATAACTATGAGATTTCTACCTATGACCATGACTATTGTAACACCCCACATCCGTTAGTGTCACTCACAAGGGGAATGCATTAAGTTCTGTGAAGTATTATAGGTAAAAGATGCAGATAAATTACAAGACAGACAAAGTTAAACAGCGAAAAATAAAACTTTACTTTATTGATAAAATAGTTTGTACAACAATTGTTTTTCAATACCAGAGTATCTGTCTTACACAAAAAAATAAAGAATCATAAAATAGAAATGATATTCCCCAAATAAAGCATAAGCCAACCATAGTAGTGGCAGAGAGAGTCCAAAGCGATGCGTCCAAGATTCTTCAAGCTTGGAAAAGGATAACGGTCTAAACAAAGCTAAGTTGTTCCCTCCTTGACTACCTGGGAGCGGGGGGGGGGGGGGGGACGGAAGGAAAGAAGACGAAAGAAAACATAGAGTCAGACATAAAGCCTGGTAAGTCTAGTGCCTCTTCGGTGTGTGAATAAGAAAATGGGCATGACAAGCATAATCTGGAAATAAGAAAATACTATAAACTAAGCTAAAGCGGTTTAGAACCGAATATACCGTCGCACCCCACACCATATCTCTGCACCACCTAAGTAGTATCCCCATAAGTAGTCTATATGAATGAACATATGATAATGTGATCCCAATCCCCAAAATTGTGTTTGCTTTTAGGCGTACGTCTATTATTCATTACTTAGATCTAATCTAGGGTTTTCTATCGAGCGCTTCCTAGATTCAACTAGGGTTTATGCTACCTGTCGAACGATGCCCCCCAGTCTAGGACACACTACTTAGAGTGGTATATGTTCCTAGACTTTCCCCACGTATGTGTCGCGAATCGTTATCGCTGTCAAGATGCACATGTCCTCTATGTGTGCGACTCGAGTCCTGTGGCAGGGCAAATCAAGAAACACGGAACTCGGTCGGGAGCTTTCAGATATCTACCGATGCAGATGATAAGGTCTATTTTTATCCAGTGGCTATGGTCCCACATGACCCCTCCCTCAACTAATGAAAGGCACACCTTGAAAAATGAGAACTATATGCAGGCCCCTCATGCCCCACTAATATATGGCCATCCGCAAACATAACTAGATAGCAAGTATATGGTCTCTTGGAGTTCTCCGCCTTTCCGCTTCCCGTATCTCAGTTGACTCAAGATGGTAGGTAGACAACGAGTTGCTATCACAGGGCTACTGGTCTCGTCGAATCACGCTGGTCCATCCTTGTCTTTAGGTTGTCTTATATTACAACCAAGGCATACCCTTGGCTCTTCTGACGTAGACCTTAACTTATGTGAGCCCAGGAGGATCATCTGTAGCCTCACAGAGGGATACCAAGAGTTCCCTCATGTCCCCTTGAAGCCACGTGCTTCGTCACCCAGTTCGTTGGAGCCTCCTTTAAGATCAGATGGACGTTCGCTCCAATTTTGAATTCCACTAAGGATTACTACTTAGTTCTCTTAACTAAGGTTTATCACTTAGTTCTTCTTCTCGTTAAGTTGGATTAGTCAAGTGTCATTAGTCAATTCAAGTTAACTTAACCCATTCACTTGTCATGTTAATTTGGTTAAGTGTTATCAGTAGTCCACGTTGACTTTACCCACCTATATACATATCGAATCAAATTGGTTAAGTATTCCTTAAACTTATTCGTTTGTCAGGTTATGGTGGTTAAGTGTTTCCTTAGTTACTTAACTCCCACAGATCTTGTCCTGTTAACGTGTTAAGTTGGTTAAGTGTCCAAATTAACTTAACCCTACCCATCAGTTCAGTTAACACGTTGTATTGGTTAAGTGTTACCTTAATTAACTTAACCCTAACATCTGTTCAAATTAACATGTTATAACGGTTAAGCGTTCCTATGGACTTAACCCTCCCATACTTGCTTAGCTGTATCTTAGCTTTAAATTATTCGTTAAAGCACCAACCACTAACATTAGACACGTATCGTTGCGGTAACTGGATATGTCGGTCGGTTCCGGGCAGGTTTACACCGCAACTCTGTCTAACCTCGGGTTCTAATTGGGCTCAATTCTTTAACCACCCACATTGGATAGATATTGTTATGATTACTGGACAGCCGGTCGGGTCCGGGCAGGTTTACATCACAACTCAATCCAACCTCGGGTTATGCATATTCGTGTTTACTAAATTTACATATTTGTCGTTTACCCTTTTATATGTAAATGTTATGGCCCACTTTCCAAGTTCATTATTTTTGGGTATAACAATTTATACCGCTTAAATGTCGCAAGTCATTTGCATGTGCCAAACATGCCAACACATATATTTTCATGTTTAACCCCAATGATATTTCCCCATTTGTACATACGCAAAATTTCAAATGAAGGTTGGGCTCGATATTTCAGCCCAACTTATAAACATAGAAGGGAAAGCCAAGAATATGAAATATTCTAAATAACATAAAGGGTGTGTGACATATGAACTTGCAATTTGCCATCTAATTAACATAAATCATGGGTTTCAACTTGTCATGTGAACTTGCATTCAAATAAGAATAAATATAAATAGGTGTTACATGAAATGGCATAATTTAGACTTGCATAAACATAGGCCTAAACAAATTTATCTTGGCATAACTTCAAACACAAAACTAGCATGTGACAAGGTTATTACATGTTCATAAAAATGTCTATTTTTGACATTAACACAAAGGTGTGAACTAGTTCAAATCATGTAACCTATTTCAACATGAAACTTGTATTAATCGCGTAACCCAAATGGATCCAGTTACAACTTGAAATGAACATAAGAATATATACAAGAATTTTAACCATGTAGGCATAACGGTCTTAACATAGAACATGTGTATACAATTCTTAACTTGGACTAAGCAAAATGTATACAATCCATGTTAACCACATAAACATAAAGGTGTAAATTCTAATATTAACCACAAACTTGCAGGTGATGTTGTTTTCATTCAGTGTTAAATAGGTCCACATCAAATAAATGTATACCACAAACATCCCAATTCCATTCACAATAAAATCATCGCAACATAGAAATATGAATTAGCATCGTCGATATTACACAATTATAGCACAATTCCATTTCATAATACAACAAGTCAATTCTTAATTTTTTTCACATCGGAATAGTAACTATACTTACAACGACCGATGATCTTGTTTTCTGGTTTCTGTGTTCTGAATTTGGAATGCTTTCCTTTGGGTAGACAAACATTGTTAGAAATTTTGATTTTACTTTAGTTTAGCTCGCCTCTTAACTTTTCTCCACTGACGGCTATTCTTAGTTTCGTCCCGGCAGCATGACGACTCTTTATCATTTAATTTGTGTGATTAGGCTTATGGTCTACGGTTGTATTTATAGATATTTGATTAGATTAGAGCCGTTGGATCAAACCGAGGGTGATCATAGCCATCAAAGTCGATTAATATGTCATTCAGCCAACCGTTTTGCGCCATGTAAGCCCTAATGACTCATAGTTTGACCAACAGGCCAATTAGAGAATGCCATGTCAGCACTAATCGTCACCCGACCAATCATAAAAAGCCACGTTAAAAAAATAATCTTTGACCAACAAAAATGTGCCACGTGCGCCATATGACGCGCACATGTCATATATATATATATTTATATTTATATGTACATATATTATATATATATATTTATATACATATATATTTATTTTTATCTATCTTCCCAATTAACCATTTTCACACTAAGCCACTTTTTAGCCATTACCCTAAAACAAAAATATGGCGCTGGCGGGGATCAAACTCTGTACCTCTTGTATGTAAGTCACATGTTCTAACCAAATGAGCTACTAAGTCTTTTGCTTACAAAACTTAGAACAATGCTAAACATTATTCTTTTCTCATTCTTGTTTTTCTTCATGTTTTGCCACAATATTTAATTTAAAGCTATCTTCTTCATACGTTATCCGTTTTACGCAAACTCGGACTCTATCCCAAGCAGAATTCCGAGACGAACACAATGGTGATGTCCGTTTTACTTAATTCTCACGTTTTAAATTAAGTATTCTTTAATTTGTTATTATAACGTTAACCGAAAATTCAGGGTGTTACATTCTCCCCTCCTTAAAGGATTTCGTCCCCAAAATCTTCAAGTCTGAAAGAACATATATCCTATCATCCAATCGTCCCTCTACTCAACCATCAAAAACAAGCAACCATTGTCCTTAAAAGTCTTCTAATTCTTCATAATCATATGCATAGTGTGTGTACATGTCCTTATCTAATGCAAAATCAGGCAGTCTACTGATTCAGTCGACCTCCTTAATGCGAATGATGCTTGTGCCATGAATCCATTATGTATGCAATTTTCCTACTCAAGATCTTCTACATGAGTGCACAATCATTCATACAAATGCAACGTCCATATGATAACACATTAAGTTCAATTCATAAACAAATACATATACGCGAATGAAAGTGACTGAGTCATTCTAGTGCCTATGGTGTGTATATGCATCCATGAGCAATCATTTGCAACCATCAATCATAACATGTTTCAAATACATGTTTACATCCATTGGCTTCTACCTAAGGATAGATGATACGTCCTAGAGGATATACCTTAAAAGCTAGAAAGTATGCATAAAATTCCTAGAAAAAGAGATCAAAGATGTACCCTTAAGAGAAAGAAAAAAAGGGTATGATGCGCGTATCTTGTCTTCAGTCTTCTAAGTCGCATCTTCTAGAGCTTCACTATTCTATACCTTACCTAACTAATCTTCACGATTGCGAAGCTTCTTGACTTCGATTTCATAAACTGTCGGTGATCGGATAGCTGGCTTTTCATTGTCAACTGGATACATGCGGAAGTCTATCCTGCGTTTTAGGGGGTAAACTCCTAACCTAATCAAAACATCTGCGTACTCATGGACTATTCTATCGGATTGCAAATCGTCAATAAATGCATTAAGCGATTCTAAGTAGCTAAACCTAACCGACTCTTTACACGAAATCTCGAGGGTATTTCCAAGGAAAGTCAAAAACCTAACTACCCTCCTTTCAGAATACTAGCCAACCAACCCATGCCTAGAATCAACCCATAACCCATGAAACCAAAAAACATAAGCATTACGCTTAAACCCAATACTTGACTATAACTACTCTAAAATCCCTACAAACCAAAGATAAATTGGTCGAACCACCAATTGGATTTGAGACACTAGTGGGATCTTCTACTATACAAGTACTACGGTGCAGAGACTCAACTATGGAAGTAGATATGAAAAAATGCAAAGCGCTAAGATCAAAAGAGTACTAACTGGTTAATCAGAACGAAAAGCTAAACTTTTCCAATAGAGACTTTTACTATCTCTCTCTCAGGTATTCTGGAGGTGAAAGCATGCACTCTCCCTTCTGCAAATCATGTCCCTCGTCATTACCCTTGTCCTTAATTAGACCATGGAAAATATACTTCCTCTCCTCTTAGGTTTTATAATTCTTTCTTTGTGAGTCGAGTTTATATCCATGAACTTCTCATCCTTGCGTTGAGCTCCCTAGCCAAACTCCCTTATCCTCCTCTTTACCATCCATGTGAAATCATGTTGACAAATTTCTCAAAATCTGCCTCCATCGCGCGAAAAACTCTTCAAAGTTTGAAAGAAAACTAGTCACAGGTGAAACTATGGCTATAGATGGAAGTCGGGCACTACTTTTCCCTTCGATAGGTATCGTAGTCTTATCAAGCCTACGGAACCGTGCCGCGATGAGGATACCTCCTAGAAAGCCAGGAGCCCCGAAGACTAAAGAAAGAAAGAAGACAAGGATTCAAACAGAGGATCAAAAGATAGTGCTTATGTATTTGGGGAATATGCCTTTAAAAACAACCTTTCTTTTCAAAATGCTTCTCTTAAAACAGTTTTGAAAATAATTTTTCAAACATTTTATCTGATCCGGTAACCTTCAGCTCTGATACCACGTGTAACATTCCACATCCGTTAGTGTCACTCATAAAGGGAATGCACTAAGTTCTGTGAAGTATTATAAGTAAAAGATGCAGATAAATTACAAGACAGACAAAGTTAAACAACGGGAAATAAAACTTTACTTTATTGATAAAATAGTTTGTACAACAGTTGTTTTTCAATACCAGAGTATCTGTCTTACACAACAAAATAAAGAAGCATAAAATAGAAATGATATTCCCTAAATAAAGCATAAGCCGACCATAGCAGTGGCAGAGAGAGTCCAAAGCGTTGCGTTCAAGAGTCTTCAAGCTTGGAAAAGGATAACGGTCCAAACAAAGCTAAGTTGTTCCCTCCTTGACTACCTGGGGGGGAACAGAAGGAAAGAAGAAGAAAAAAAAACATAGAGTCAGACATAAATCCTGGTAAGTCTAGTGACTCTTCAGTATGTGAATAAGAAAAAGGGCATGACAAGCATAAACTGGAAATGGGAAAATACTATAAACTAAGCTAAAGCGGTTTAGAACCGAATATACTGTCGCACCCCACACTATATCTCTGCACCACCTAACTAGTATCCCCACTGGTAGTCTATATGCAATGATCATTTGATAACGTGAATACCAATCCCCAAAATTGTGGTTGCTTTCAGGCGTACGTATATTATTCATTACTTAGATCTAATCTAGGGTTTTCTATCGAGCACTTCCTAGATTCAACTAGGGTTTATGCTACCTGTCGAACGATGCCCCCTAGCCTCATACACACTACCTAGAGTGGTATATGTTCCTAGACTTTCCCCACGTATGTGTCACGAATCGTTATCGCTCTCTAGATGCACATGTCCTCTATGTGTGCGACCCGAGTCCTGTGGCAGGGAAAATCAAGAAACACGGAACTCAGTCGGGAGCTTTCATATATCTGCCGATGCAAATGCTAAGGTCTATTTTTTTCCAGTGGCTATAGTCCCACTTGACCCCTCCCTCAACTAATGAAAGGAACACCTTGAAAAATGAGAACTATACGCAGGCCCCTCATGCCCCCACTAACCTATGGCCATCCGCAACCATAACTAGATAGCAAGTATATGGTCTCTTGGAGTTCTCCGCCTTTCCGCTTCCCGTATCTCGATTGACTCAAGATGGTAGGTAGACAACGAGTTGCTATCACAGGGCTACTGGTCTCGTCGAATCACGCTGGTCCATCCTAGTCTTTAGGTTGCCGTATATTGCAACCAAGGTATACCCTTGGCTCTTCTGACGTAGAACTTAACCTCTGTGAGCCCAGGAGGATCATCTGCAGCCTCACAGAGGGATACCAAGAGTACCCTCATGTCCCCTTGAAGCCACGTGCTTCGTCACCCAGTTCGTTGGAGCTTTCTTTAGGATCAGATGGTCGTGCACTCCTTTTTTGAATTCCACTAAGGATTACTACTTAGTTATCCTAACTAAGGTTTACCACTTAGTTCTTCTTCTCGTCAAGTTGGATTAGTTAAGTGTCATTAGTCAACTCAAGTTAACATAACCCATTCACTTGTCATGTCAATTTGGTTAAGTGTTATCAGTAGTTCACGTTGACTTAACCCACCTATATATATATATACATATCGAATCAAATTGATTAAGTATTCCTTAACCTTACACATTTGTCAGGTTATAGTGGTTAAGTGTTTCCTTAGTTACTTAACTCCTACAGATCGTGTCCTGCTAACATGTTAAGTTGGTTAAGTGTCCAAATTAACTTAACCCTACCCATGAGTTTAGTTAACACATTGTATTAGTTAAGTGTTACCTTAATTAACTTAACCCTAACATCTGTTCAAATTAACATGTTATAACAGATAAGTGTTCCTATGGACTTAACCCTCCCATTCTTGCTTAGCTATATCTTAGCTTTAAATTATTTGTTAAAGCACCAACCACTCATATTAGACACGTGTCATTGCGGTTAATGGATATGCCGGTCGGTTCCGGGCAGGTTTACACCGCAAATCAGTCTAACCTCGGGTTCTTATTGGGCTCAGTGCTTTAACCACCCACATTGGATAGGTATTTTTGTGATTAGTGGACAGCCGGTCGGGTCCGGGCAGGTTTACATCACAACAAAATCCAACCTCGGGTTAAGCATATTCGTGTTTACTAAATTTACATATTTGTCCTTTACCCTTTTATATGTAAATATTATGGCCCACTTTCCAAGTTCATTATTTTTGGGTATAACAATTTATACCTCTTAAATGTCGCAAGTCATTGGCATGTGCCAAACATTCCAACACATATATTTTCTTGTTTAACCCCAATGATATTTCCCAGTTTGTACGTTCGCAAAATTACAAATGAATGTTGGGCTCGATAATTCAGCCCAACTTATAAACATAGAAGGGAAAGCCAAGAACATGAAATATTCTAAATAACATAAAGGGTGTGTGACATATGAACTTGCAAATTTGCGATCTAATTAACATAAATCATGGGTTTCAACTTGTCATGTGAACTAGCATTCAAATAAGAAAAATATAAATAGGTGTTACATTAAATGGCATAATTTAGACTTGCATAAACATAGGCCTAAACATATTTATCTAGGCATAACTTCAAACACAAGACTAGCATGTGACAAGGTTATTACATGTTCATAAAATGTCTATTTTTGACATTAACACAAAGATGTGAACTAATTAAAATCATGTAACCTATTTCGACATGAAACTTGTATTAATCGCGTAACCCAAATGGATCCAATTACAACTTGAAATGAACATAAGAATATATACAAGAATTTTAACTATGTAGGCATAACGGTCTTAACATAGAACATGTGTATACAAGTCTTAACTTGGACTAAGCAAAATGTATACAATCCATGTTAACCACATAAACATAGAGGTGTAAATTCTAATATTAACCACAAACTTGCAGGTGATGTTGTTTTCATTCAGTGCTAAATAGGTCCACATCAAATCAATTTATACCACAAACATCCCAATTCCATTCACAATAAAATCATCGCAACATAGAAATATGAATTAGCATCTTCGATATTACACAATTACAGCACAATTCCATTTCATTATACAACAAGTCAATTCTTAATTTTTTTCACATCGGAATAGTAATTATACTTACAACGACCTTTGTTTTCTGGTTTCTGTGTTCTGAATTTGGAATGCTTTCCTTTGGGTAGACAAACGTTGTTAGAAATTTTGATTTTACTTTAGTTTAGCTTGCCTCTTAGCTTTTCTCCACTGACGGCTATTCTTAGTTTCCTCCCGGCAACATGACAACTCTTTATCTTTTAATTTGTGTGATTAGGCTTATGGTCTAGGGTTGTATTTATAGAGATTTGATTAGATTAGAGCCGTTGGATCAAACCGGGGGTGATCATAGCCATCAAAGTCGATTAATATGTCATTCAGCCAAACGTTTTGCGCCATGTAAGCCCTAATGACTCATAGTTCGACCAACAGGCCAATCAGAGAATGCCATGTCAACACTAATCGTCACCCGACCAATCATAAAAACCCACGTTAAAATAATAATCTTTGACCAACAAAAATGCGCCACGTGCGCCATATGACGCGCACATGTCATATATATATATATATTTATATGTATATATTATATATATATATATTTATCTATCTTCCTGATTAACCATTTTCACACTAAGCCACTTTTTGGCCATTACCCTAAAACAAAAATATGGCGTTGGCGGGGATTGAAATCTGTACCTCTTGTATGTAAGTCACATGTTCTAACAAAATGAGCTACTAAGTCTTTTGTTTACAAACCTTAGAACAATGCTAAACATTATTCTTTTCTCATTCTTTTTTCTTCTTCATGTTTTGCTACAATATTTAATTTAAAGATATCTTCTTCATACGTTATCCGTTTTACGCAAACTCAGATTCTATCTCAAGCTAAATTCGGAGACGAACGCAATGGTGATGTCTATTTTACTTAATTCTCATGTTTTAAATTAATTATTCTTTAATTTTTTATTATAATGTTAACCGAAAATTCGGGGTGTTACAACTATGAATATTGTGGTTAATTGCCTAAGACTATTATGGTTAATTATTTATGCCCATGACACTATAGTTACAAAACATGTTGTACACCGAACTAGCATTTTGTTGGATCTCATACCTAGGGTGTGACTTGCATAGTTTATTCCTATTCGCTATTATGTACACCAAAACCATTGGATCCATTATCCTTGTATTTGGATCGCTTTTGCATGTCTATTCTTTTATGTCAATTCTCATGTTTATCCTCTATTCCCTTTTTAGTTTCATTTCATAAGTATTTAGAAAACTTGTGAAATCATGGTATACGTACGTTATGAATGCGGGGTTATTTAGGTATAACATGAAATCTATATTATTTGGCATAATTTAGAGCATGTATTATAGCATGACTATTAGATGCAAATCGGGGTAATTTGACGTGAATTATAGAAGATGTAATTTGATATATTGAATCTAGTATTGGCAAGTAAAGTAAGCTTTAGGCATAAATTGTAAACTATAGTATCAAATTTAGTTTTGACATGAACTATAAATAGGAATACTAGATCTAAATCGGCATACAACTGCAGGTTGGGTTAAATGATAGGTAAATCAAGATTTGGGCCTAGAATATAGTTATGTTAGTGGGCATGACAAATGAATATGATATAGGCCAAATTTGTTTAAAATAGTTGTTAGCAATTTACATATTGACAAAAAGGATAAATATGTAAATCTAGGAAAGAAGAATATGCCTATCCCGAGGTTAGATTGAGTGACGGTGTAAGACTGCCCGGAACCGCCCGACAAATCCAATAATTGTAACAATACCTATCTAATGTGGGTGGTTAGAGCATTGAGCCCAAAAGGACCTGAGGTTAGACCGAGTTGCGGTGTAAATCTGCCCGGAATCGACCGGCACATCCAGTGACCGCAACAATATCTGTCTAATGTGAGTGGTTGGTTCTTTAAATGAACAATTTAATGCTAAGAAATAGTTAAGCTAGAATGGGAGGGTAAAGTCCATAGGAACACTTAACCAACTTACCATGTTAACAAGACAAGACTTGTTGGGGTTAAATAACCGTTATAACATGTTGACTAGGTGAGGTTAAGAAAAGGTTTAACCGTTATAACATGTTTACTAGACTAGAAGGTGGGGTTAAGTAAAATATACTTAGCCAATTTAACATGTTAACTAAACTAGAAGGTGAAGTTAAGTAAACTTAGAACATTTAGCCATCATAGTGTGACAAATGAACAAGGTTAAGTTAAAACATGAAGGGACAATACTTAACCATTAGAACATGTGAATTAAACAGATGTTAGTGTTAAGTTAACTAAGGGAACACTTAACCGTTATAACATGTTAGCTAAACAGATGGGCAGGGTTAAGTTAAAAGGAACACTTAACCAATACAAGATGAAGGGGTGAGGTTAAGTAATAAGAAATACTTAACCAATATAACTTGATTTGTGGTAGGGTTAAGTCAACATGAGCTACTGATAACAATTAACCGGTTTAACATGACAAATGAATGGGTTAAGTTAACTTGAATCGACTAATGACACTTAACTAATCCAACTTGACGAGAAGGAGAACTAAGTAGTAAATCTTAGTTAAAGGGTCTGAGTAGAAAACCTTAGTTAAGAAAACGACGATTCAGGAAACTAAGTGGTAAACCTTAGTTAGGAGAACTAAGTAGTAATCCTTAGTGGAACACCAAAAGGAGCGAACGTCCATCTGATCTTAAAGAAGGCTCCAACGAACTGGGTAACGAAGCACGCGCCTTCAAGGGGACGTGAGGGTACTCTTGGTATCCCTCTGTGAGGCCGCAGATGATCCTCCTGGGCTCACAGAGGTTAAGGTCTGCGTTATAAGAACCAAGGGTATGCATTGGTTTCAATATAAGGCAACCTAAAGACTAGGATGGACCAACGTGATTTGGCGAGACCAGTAGCCCTGTGATAGCAACTCGTCGTCTACCTACCATCTTGAGTCAATCGAGATACGTGAAGCGGAAAGGCGGAGAACTCCAAAAGACCATATACTTGCTATCTAGTTATGGTTGCGGATGACCATAGGTTAGTGGGGCATAGCAGGGGCTGCGTATAGTTCTCATTTTTCAAGGTGTGCCTTTCATTAGTTGAGGGAGGGGTCAGGTGGGACTGTAGCCACTGGAAAAACAGACCTTAGCATCTGCATCGGAAGATATCTGAAAGCTCCCGACCGAGTTCCGTGTTTCTAGATTAGCCCTACCACAGGACTCGGGTCGCACATATACAGGATATGTGCATCCAGACGGCGATAACGATTCTCGACACATACGTGGGGAAAGTCTAGGAACATATACCGCTCTAGGTAGTGTGTCCTAGACTAGGGGCATCATTCGACAGGTAGCATAATCCCAAGTTGGACCTTGGTCGCATAAACCCTGAATCCGAGAAGCATTAGATAAGTCGCGTAAACCCTAGTTGAATCTAGGAAGCACTCGATAGAAAAACCCTAGGTTAGATCTAGGTAATAAATAATGGATGTACGCCTGAAGGCAACCAAGGTTACATGGATTGGGAGCACGTTATTATTTTATAAGGATTACTAGTTGGGTCACTAGTTAGGTGGTGTAGAGATATAGAAACCAGAATAACAGGGTAATAGCGAAGCAGAGAAAGTAGTGAGGCATATCTTATCTTGCCTTAGCATATCTTGCGTTAATCTTATGTTATCTTGTTAGCCCTATCATCATGGTATTATCTTGTATTCAGTTAATTCATGTCGTGTTGCTTTTCCCTATTCACATGCTAGAAGTAACCGAACTTACCAGGCTTTATGTCTGACTCTGTTTTTCCTTCGTCTTCTTTTCTTCTATCCCCCCAGGTTGTTAAGGAGCGAATAGTATAGCACAGATTAGATTGGACCGTTACTCTTTCCAAGCTTGATGACTCTATGACATAGTGCTTTGAACTCTCTTTCTCGCTGCTATGTTTGGCTTATGCTCTATTGGGGAAAATCATTGTATATTTATGCTTCTTTATTTTGTTAAACAAGACAGATATTTGGTATCAGAAAACAATCTTTGTACACGCTATTTTATCAATAAAGTAAAGTTTTTATTTACCGCTGCTTTAATTATCTGTCTTGTAATTTATTTGCATCTTTTACCTTAAATGCCCCACAGAACTTAGTGCATTCCCTTTGTGAGTGACACTAACGGTTGTGGGGTGTTACACGTGGTGTCAGAGCTGAAGGTTACCAGATCATATAAAAGATTTGAAAAATTATTTTCAACAGTTTTAAAAGAAGCATTTTCAAAAGAAAAGTTTTGTTTTAAAGGTATATTCCCCAAATGCCATACGCACTATATTCTGATCCTCTGTTTGAATTCTTGTCCCCTTCTTTCTTGAGTCTTCGGGGCTCATGGATTTCTTGGGAGGTAACCTCATCGCGGCACGGTACCGTAGGCTTGATAAGACTATGATACCCATCGAAGGGAAAAGTTGTGCCCGACTTCCATCTATAGCCATAGTAGTTTCACCTTTTGCTTTCAAGCTTTGAAGGGTTTTCCATGCGATGGAGGCAGCTTTTAAGAAACTCGTCAATATGATTACACAGGTATGGTAAAGATGAGGATAAGGGAGTTTGGCTAGGGAGCTCAACTCAAGGATGAGAAATTCATGGATACAAACTCGACACACGAAGAAAGAAGGAATTATAAAACCTAAGACGAGAGGAAGTATCTTTTCCACGGTATAATAGGACATATAATTAAGGAAAAGGGCAGGGACGAGGGACAGGATTTTCAGAAGGGCGAGTGCATGCTTTCACCACCAGAATACCTGAGAGAGATAGTAAAAGTCTCTGTTGGAAAAGTTTAGCTTTTCGTTTTGATCAACCAGTTAGTACTCTTTTGATCTTAGCGCTTCGCATTTGTTCATATCTACTTCCATAGTTGAGTCTCTGCACCTTAGTACTTGTATAGTAGAAGATCCAATTAGTGTCTCAAATCCAATTGGTGGTTCGGACTGTTTACCCTAGGTTTGTAAGGATTTGAGAATAACTATATTAAATGTTGAGTTTAAGCGTAATGCTTATGTTTTTGGTTCCATGGGCTAAGAGTTGATTCTAGGCGTGGGTTGGTTGGATAGTAATTCTGAAAGGAGGGTAGTTAGACTTTGGACTTGCCTTGGAAATACCCTCGAGATTTCGTGTAAAGAATCAGTTAGGCTTAGCTAGCTAGAATCGCTTAATGCGTTTATCGATGATTTGCAATTCGTTAGGGTAGTCATGAGTACGCAGTTGTTTTTAATTAGGCTAAAAGTTTACCCCTAAAACGCGGGATAGACTTCTGCATGTATCCAGTTGACAATGAAAAGCCAGTTATCCGATCAACGACAGTTTTGGAAATGGAGGTCAAGAAGCTTCGCAATCGTGAAGATTAATTAAATAAGGTACAGAATAATGAAGCTCAAGAAGATGCGACTTAGAAGACTGAAGACTAGATACACACATCATACCATTTTTCTTAAGGGTACATCCTTGATCTCTTTTTCTAGGAATTTCATGCATACTTCCGAGCTTTTAAGGTATATCCTCTAGGACGTATCATCGATCCTTAGGTAGAAGCCAGTGGATGTAAATATGTATTTGAAACATGTTATGATTGATGGTTGCAAATGGTTGCTCGTGGATGCATATACACACCATAGGCGCTAGAATGACCCAGTCACTTTCATATTGCATTCGCATATATGTATTTGCTTAACGGATTTAACTTGATATGTTATCATATGGATGAAGGCTATGCACACATGTAGTATTTACATAACTAGGGATGCTTGCATACAAGATTGGACGCATGACACTGACATAATTCGCATTAAGGGGGTCAAATGAATCTGTAGACCGCCTGATTTTGCATTAGATAAAGACATATACACACACAATGCATATGAACATGAAAGCATTAGAAGTCTTTTTTAAGGACAATGAATGCCTATGATTGAATGGTTGAGTAGATGGGTGATTGGATGGTAGGACACATTTTTCCTAACTTGAAGATTTCGGGGATGAAATCCTTTTAAGAGAGGAAGAATGTAACACCCCATAATTATGTAACATTAAGTTTCACAAATTAAAGTATAATTAAATTTTAGAGGAAGAATTAAGGGAATCGGGTTACGCCATTGCATTCACCTCGAAATTCTGCTTGGGATAGAGTCCGAGTTTGCATAAATCGGTGTAGTGACCCGAAAATCCGGTAGAATTTGAGCTGACCAAAAACACAAGTCCAACCCCAAATTTCAAGGAAATTCGAACCATTAATAGAAAGAAGTTAGAGGGTGAGGATGGATAAGATAGAAACTTAGAATAGAAGAAGAAGAAGAACACAACATCAGAGTAACACGAATCTCACAGCGGAACGAATAACATATAATATATATAACATAACTTGAAATATACATCTGTACTTGAATATACATCAATATCAAAGTACATCACTTACAACACAGCAGAAATAACTATAGCTATATGATCCTGAAGCCTCCTCCTCCAAGCTCTTCCAGTATATCTGTAAATTCCCGACTACTTGACTGCCCGTACAAATTTAGGCACCCAAGAGTTCAGGGAAAACAACAAAGTAAACTCCGGGTCAGTCATGGGACTGGTATGAGTAAACAGCTTAAAACAGTTTCAGAAAACTAAATGATATCTCATAAGACCACGCCGTATAACATGGAACGGGTTTTTCCCTTATGAGAATCCAAACACTTGATTTATCTTTATATCAAAACTCTTTTGATATTATAATAATGTCTAAATCAAGTAGACAACAATCTAGTGGAACGCTTGCATCTCACGTTCCACATATATAATATACAATCAAAACCGCAAGCATGTATTGGGTAATGGATGTCCAAATATGACAAGGTATGGAACCACCTTCCGATCAGTGTACTCTAGGAATGATACACTGGAGTTCAACAAGAACATCTTGCAGCTCAGCCACACATGACCGACCGCTCATTTCGCTTGAGTGTATCGAATGTATATATCACCAATGGTTGGGATCAGCAACCGTTCCCGTATATATATATATGGGACAACATTGATAGATTAAAGAAGCAAATGAATATTCTCTAGATAGGTGATTATACACCCTACTTCGGAGCGACCGACTTAGCCATGCTGCCTGCCCGTTTTTTGTCATTTCCTGGTTGTTGAGGCCAGAGGTTACGCTGTATCATCACATCAGATTCACTTCGAATGTCACATTGTCAGATCCATCGAAAATCACTAATTGACATCTACAACAGTACATTACGTGTTAGCTAAAGAAGTGCCCTTCTCCGCTTTCACTCTTGGTACGGTTGAAGAAATCAATGTACGTGACCTTTCTGGAAATACTCTGTCAGACATTCATCCATACAAGTCATCCAGGAACAAGATGAACCGAAGGCACTATTTCTATTAATAGAAAAAGTCCTTGCACTCTACTCCGTCTTCGATTATCTTTATATAATCTGATTCGCACGCTACTGCCGATATGGAGTGGTTCTTCGGATAATAATCCAACCGGTCTCTCCATATTGAGAACGATGGTCAAAACTCCGATAGTCTGTGATTTAACTATCGAATAAAAACAAGTGTTTCGATAGTCGATGATTTAACTATCGAATAAAACAAGTGTTTCGATAGTCGATGATTTAACTATCGAATAAAACAAGTGTTACGATAGTCGATGATTTAACTATCGAATAAAACAAGTGTTCATCCAAACATCCAACAATCACTGAACCTTTAATTAGTATTCCATTAATTAAATATCTTCTCTATTTCTTATCAATATTTGTTAACCAAATATTTTCAATAACCATATTGGCCTTATATGTTATTTGGAAAACATTTCCCTATATCGCCTTCTTTTATTTTCTAAACTTTAGAAAATATATGTTATTTATAATTGGAAAATATTCCAATTACTTATCTCTTTTCCAATCTCGTTTATTTCTATACTTAGGAAACGTTCATTATTCTATTTCCAAGCTTTGCACATATTTGGGTTAAAACAGATGTTGTGTAAAACATCGCTACGACAACCCAAATATAGTATTTAACTAATTCTTATTCCACATTGATCTTCGAGCCTGAATCTTGCTACTTATCGGTATATCATGAAATCAACCAAGTTGGGGTATAATTACCTCTCAGACCTTGACTGAATAACATTTAACGTCAAAACAGACAAGACTACTTACTCGAATAATCAATACCATACAACTGATTATTCACCTTTAAACACATATACATTTTCTCTTTCTATTCCTACGAGATTTTTTTCCTTATACTTCCTTTTTGATTATACTATTCTATTTCTAAGTTCGTTTTCTTATCGACTTCTATATATTTTGATACGTTGATTTCTAACTATCAAATTATCTTAAAAATATTCTATCTCCTTAAATTCTCGGAAAAATTCGCCATAACCTCCTTTGTACCAGGAGCATCGGGAAATTTCAAATAGCTTTCCCGGTCCTTCTTATCTCAAAAAGAAAAAGAAAAAGCCAAGCGCCTTGCCGATACGACGCATAAAATCTCATAAGTAAATTAAATACGTACCTTTTTGTCGGGCATTCTATTTATTTCACTTCTATACTTTATTCCATACCTGTCTCCTGTATATTTATGCCTGTCCAATCTATTTTAACTATACCAATCGTTTTAACTCAATTTGTTAATTAAATCTGTTACTTAACTTTTCAGTCTATTTCACCTTCGTATTTGAACATGACATGTTCAAATATATTTTAACTTGTATATTAACAAATTCTAATTATACCCATACTCTCGTTTCCTTATCGACTTCTTATTCAAATTCCAATTCAATTCTATTTGAATTCTCTTTATTTAAACTTCATTTGAATTCTATTTTCAAATTCTATAGTTTAAAGTCCATTTGAATTCTCTTTTTTTAAACTTCATTTGAATTCTATTTTCAAATTCTATAGTTTAAAGTCCATCTGAATTCTCTTTTTTTAAACTTCATTTGAATTCTATTTTCAAATTCTATATTCAAAGTCTATTTGAATTCTATATTCAAAATCTATAGTTTAAAGTCCATTTGAATTCTATATTCAAAATCTATAGTTTAAAGTCCATTTGAATTCTATATTCAAAATCTATATTCAGTCTATTTGAATTCTCTATTCAAAATCTATATTCAAAGTCTATTTGAATTCTTTGCATTATTTATAAACAACGTTTATAACTTCAATTCAAATCCCACCTTTCCATTTATGAACAACGTTTATAAATTCGATTCAAATCCCATCTTACATTTATAAACAAAGTTTATAAATTCGATTCAAATCCCATATTTTCATTTATAAACAACGTTTATAAATTCGATTCAAAACCCACCTTTCATTTATAAACAAAGTTTATAAATTCGATCACTTGTTTTATATACCTTCAAACAAGTTAAATATTTTCTATAGTTTTATTTAAAATTCAAATTCTATTTATAAAAATAGAATTCACTTTTTAAATCTCAAATACTCTTTTCGATATTTTTATAAATCAATATTCAAGCCCCATTGATATTTTAAATAGTCAAATCAACCAATTTTCAATCATTTGACTTTCTACACATCATATATGAATATATATGAAATCAAAGAAACAACAAACAGATAATATATTTTTGAGGAATCCAGTTGGATTCCTCCAACCTGTTTTACTACATCCACAGATGTTAGCACATAAATAATACCTATCCTGCTTCGAGGCAGGATATCGCGGTATAGAAGGTCATCCACTAATCATAGCGTGGGGCGTATAGGGTAATCATCCGCTAATGAAACCGCGGGCATCCGCTAATGAAACTGCGGGAATCCAACCAATCATCAACCCAATATATATATATATAATAGTCCTAAATAACTATTATATATTTTAAAGCAATTAAACAGCATTCAAACAAGCACAGACAATTATTTTTAACTATATAAAAATAAATTCTAAATAAAATGGTGAGTGAGGTTTACTCACCAGGGTTTTTATTTTGCGCTTGTACAAATTTCAATTTCCTTTTATCAATTTCCGAGTCTCCGAACTCCACACAGATGATTTCATTTGATTTCTCCTTGCCTAGGAAAAATCCGAGCTTTAGAAATTAACTACTGAATATCCTTAACAAGGTTTTAAAAAAAAATTAAATTCTAACCGAGATACTAATTTAATTCTAACCATTTATATAAATTTAATTCTAACTAATAAAAAATGATTTTATTATAACTCATATGTTAATTAAATCCTAACCGAATTAAATGATTTAATTCTACTGATTAACATTTATTTACTTTTAACTTCTTAATCGAACCACTTAGCAAATTTTCGACTTATATAATAATTTGAATACTTATATTAATAACTACTTATTTAACAACAACAAAAATAAATAATAATTTAATATGAAATTAGTTACCTTAATCTCCTAATCATCTTCCTCATTCATACGCCATGACTTCCCACCATCAGCACTGCCTCATCCCACGCTACTCGAGTTTCGAACGAATACTCGAGTTCCGAACGAATATAGGAGCTGCCGAACCTTTCCCATCGCGACTACAGAATCCAATTCAAAGACCTAAGCTATGAGATATGGCGTGACTGCTCTCCACCTCTTACTAATCGGAGATCCTTCTGTTGACGTTGAACGATGAGAGTCAGAGCCATACGCTTCCTTCGTTTGCCACTGTCGGACTTCCCCTTCCACCTTGACATACTCGCTCTTCTCCTGCCACCACAGCTTCGAACGCGACTCCAGGCTCAACCTCCCTCATCTCGATCCACTTCATTCATGCGACCAACCTCCTTTGGCTCACGCTGCTTCGAGCCCAAGCTCGACTGTCGATAGTTCGAGCATCCAGAAATCGTTGTGAACCTTTAAACCCAATTGCGTTCGACAGTGTTGAGCTCCAGAAATCGCGATAATCCATGTCGCTATATCAAAACTCCAACTTCTTCAAAGTCGCGCTTCCCTCAGCCTTAAATTGTTGTTGATCTGCGAGCGCTCAGCGATGGATCGAGCTCCAAGGAAGGTTGCTATTTGAATCGCAGTACCTGATTGTGATTACCCTTTTTTTTTCTATTGTCCATAGATTTGAAGTTCAATTGAAAACGGTGATTTTGATTTTCGTTTAACTGAGAAAAAGGAACGAAAGAGGACGGTTACTTTATTTGTTTTCTTCCAGCTTTGTTTTTGCGTTGAGGCCTTTGATTTTATAGAGGAGAGGTAGGTACGACGGATGGAGATAAAGAGGCCACGAATTCTTCTTGTTCTTGCGGTTTTGAAATGATCAGCAAGGCCAAGATTTTATGGAGAGAGAGAACTGAAGGTGTTTGGTTGATGTCCACAAAACCATGTTATTTTATTTTATTTTAAATTAAATTTGAATTGGTATCCTTTAATTTAAATTACCCATGAAGCTGAACTCCTTTCTGAACCCAACAACTGAAGATTTTAGGGTAATACCCCTGTTTCGGACACACTGGGATAGGTCACGAAGTCCCATTTCGATCATTTGTAGTTGATATAAATTTAAATTGATATAATTTAAATTTCAACTTTTTATTCTCCTCGAAAATAAATAAATATTATCGTTATTATTCAGTTTTGAATTTCTATTGATTATCTGAATCAATTTCCGTATAGTCTGAACTCTTGAATTCAATTAACTTCGTATTTCGAAAATTATATAAATTCAAAGTAAATCATATTTCTGCTTTTAAATCGATAATCAAATATAAAATTTCTTTTATATTTTTATTTCAATATTTAAACCTCATTAAATATTCTAAATTTACCGACGAAATATCCGGGTCATTACATTCTTCCCTACTTAAAATAATTTCGTCCTCGAAATTGCTAAGGTAGAAAAAGTGCTACAAACTCATTAACTTTCAGAACTTATTTATGTTGATATTCAACATTTCAAACTTCCTTACGTACCTTTCTTTCAAATAAATCCTTATTCGACAACTCCTCCCTTCGAATAACTATATTCGATTTACTCTCTTTCGAATAACTAGATTCGAAAACCTTTCTTCGAATAAACTATATTCGATTTACTCTATTCAATTTACTTTTATCAATTTACTCTATTGGATTTAACTCTTTTGGATTTAACTCTTTTCGATTAACTCCATCGAATAACTAAATTCGATAACTCCTTCGAATAACCAATATTCTATAACTCACTTCGATTAAACTAATCGATAACTCTTTTCGATTAAACTATAATCGATAACTCCTTTCGATTAACAAATAATTGATAACTCCTTCGATTAACTAATAATCGATAACTCCTTCGATTAACTAATAATCGATAACTCCTTCGATTAACTAATAATCGATAACTCCTTTCGATTAACTAATAATCGATAACTCCTTCCGAATAACCAAATTCGATAATTCCCTTCGAAAAAACTATATTCGATAACTCCTTTAATTCTATTCGAATAACTAATATTCGATTAACTCCTTTTAACTTTACTCGAATAACTCCTATTGGATTAACTCCTTTAATTCTATTTGAATAACTAATATTTGATTTAACTCCATTTGCTTGACACTAGATCGCAGCGATCACAATGGTTACGCCTGATTCCCCCAGGAAACATCCGACTGCCCTAGGCTATCTGCAGCCCTGCGAATTACGCTAGCAGTCGTAAGAAATGGCACTTATCCTGAGCAACTATGTTTGACTAACTCTATCTAAATAACTATATTCGATCAACTTTAATTGAATAACTAACATTCAATTAAATCCTAATTCGATTAACTATGTTCAATTAACACTATCTGGTTAATTCTAAATCTGAATAACAAATATTCGATAAATTCTAATTGAATAACTAATATTCAATTAACTCTACGGATTAATCCTAACTGATCAAATCTAACTGGTTAATTCTTTCTCTAATCGATTTATTCTAACTCTAATAGATTATTTCTAACTCTAGTCGATTATTTCTAACTCTAATCGACTTCTCCTATTCGAATAACTCCTATTGGATTACGTTTACTCGTTTATAAAGATTTACTTTTAGTAACGGTTCTTCACTTTATAAATGTTCTCTTTAATAACGTTACTTCACTTATACAAGTGTTGTGTACCCTCTTCTATTTAAAACTATCGGTGTTAAAAACCAATATCTCTTCTCTATATAAGTTCAGACTTATATATTCCATTTATCGAATGATAAATATTTAATTTAATTTATAAATTGTTATTTATAAATTAATCTTTTTTATTTATCTGTTAAAAACAAATTTCCATTTTCTATTCATCTTCTAAATGTTCCTTTGATTAAATTCTATTTATTTAACAAATAAATATCTCATCTATAGCATTCTATTTATTTTTTTATAAATAAATATTTCCATTGAATCTATTTGTAAATGTTTTACAAATATTCCCCTTTCTATTTGTTTGCACATAACTTCCTTTGTATTTGTGTTACAAATATTTCCTTTATATTTCCCAATTCATATTTCATTCACATTGATTTTACTCAATTTATTCATTTCGATCCATTTAACTTACTTAAGTTAAATTTTAATTTCAATCATTCAAATTCCCATTAACTAGTTGCTAATTAACCGTTTTGCCGATTTCACCCTTTTTATTTGAATATAACTTGTTCAAATATATGTCAACTTAATTATAAAATAATCTAATTACATTTTCAACTCGAGTTATATTTCGATTTCGAATATAAATCCTCAATCTCTTTCACTTATCCAAAAACCCAATTTCGATTCAAATTTCCTTTAACTAATTATTCACCAATTTAGTTAATTCTATTTAACCATTTAAAATATGATTTTTGACTTAAAAATCATTTCACTTACTTCACTGAGGTTCATATTTATTTTATTTCTCCAGTCTGGATTTTCTAATGCCAATTCGGATTTTATTTACTTTAAAAATCCTTTTACTTATATATATAAACCATTGTGGTTTCTAATGGTTTCTGGCGCTGCTTTTCTAAAAATTTGATTTTGATATAACTCAAAATCTATACGACGAAATCCAGATTTTTCTCTTTCATTAGAAAACTATTGTTCAACTGGTCCCGAAGATTCTTGTTTCAAAGAATTCCGACTTCAATTGAGTTCTGTATACTAAATTGAAGTTCGAATCGCCAATTTACGAGCTACCGTGCTACGACGAGCTTGTTTTAATTATATTTATAAATATAAACGTTTCAACTTCGTTTATAATAAATTCAACTCCATTCTGATATATTTTTAATATGTATCAAATCCATTCCAACATAATATTCCCGATCTATTTCTCTTCAAATATTCAAGTCCTCTACATCTACAATATTCAAATTCCATTTGAATTTCTTTATTCAAATTCTATATTTGAATTTCCTTCTATTCAATTTCTATTTGAATTTCCTTCTATTCAAATTCATTTGAATTCCTTATCTTCAAATTCTATTTGAATTTCTTATTTTCAATTTCAATTTGAATTCCTTTATTCAAAATCATTTGAATTCCTTTGTTCAATTTCTATTTTAACTCCTTTGAATTCAAATTCTATTTCGAACTTTATATTTTCTTGAATTCTAATATTCAACCTCCACTTTATATTCTCTTTGAAATTCTTTTTAACCAAATTCCATTTGAATTCTAATATTCAAATCTCTATTTGACTTTTCTTTATTCAAATCCATTTGAATTCCTTTGAATTCAAATTCCATTTCAATTTTCTTATACAATTTCTATTTGAATTTCTCTTTATTCAAACTCATTTGAATTCCTTTAAATTCAAATTCTATTTCACTTTTATTTGAATTATATTAATATATATATATATATATTCAAATTCCTTTATTTTACTTCTATTTGAAATCTATATTCCAATTCCCATTTCAAAATTCCTCTGAAGTAATATAAATATACACATATATTCATATCTATCTCAAATTCAAAACATTTGAATTTTCAACAACTTGTTTCTTTTCAAACACATTTCCATCAAAACTTTTCTAAGGCAGCAATTCATCACTTAGAAACTCGGAAATGAACACTGATGATGTTGGGACCATCATCACGATTATTTCCCAGCTACTGAATGAGTCCAGTGCTATATTTCTTTCAAACTCCAATTAGAAAAATATTTTCCAAACTCCCAGGATTTTAAATTCTAAATTCTGGTTGGAATTCAATTTAAATTTATCTCATTTGTATATTTGATTTCATATACAAATTCCATTGGTTATATATATAACTATTTCATTTCTTATAATCTAATTTGATTATAATCCTAACAATCAACTTAACTATTTGAAAACAATATCGTGTCCAATCTCCTGTTCAAGTGTTTATAAACTCCTATCGACATCGTGGCGTCCCACGATTCGACCAAAATTTATAATCCACTCAACAGACTAGTCAACACAATATAAAACAGTTTTCATATCAAATAACAAGTACGCTCTCTCGTATAAATATACACTCAACTCATTCTAGGATACTACTGATCCTATCTCAATTGAGCACATTCCAACAAGCCTAGGTATTCGCTCAACCTAAGCTCTGATACCAACTGTAGTGACCCGAAAATCCGGTAGAATTTGAGCTGATCAAAAACACAAGTCCAACCCCAAATTTCACGGAAATTCGAACCATTAATAGAAAGAAGTTAGAAGGTGAGGATGGATAAGATAGAAACTTAGAATAGAAGAAGAAGAAGAACACAACATCAGAGTAACACGAATCTCACAACGGAACGAATAACATATATTATATATAACATAACTTGAAATATACATCTGTACTTGAATATACATCAATATCAAAGTACATCACTTACAACACAGCAGAAATAACTATAGCTATATGATCCTTAAGCCTCCTGCTCCAAGCTCTTCCAGTATATCTGTAAATTCCCGACTACTTGACTGCCCGTACAAATTTAGGCACCCAAGAGTTTAGGGAAAACAACAAAGTAAACTCCGGGTCAGTCATGGGACTGGTATGAGTAAACAGTTTAAAACAGTTTCAGAAAACTAAATGATATCTCATAAGACCACGCCGTATAACACGGAACGGGTTTTTCCCTTATGAGAATCCAAACACTTGATTTATCTTTATATCAAAACTCTTTTGATATTATAATAATGTCTAAATCAAGTAGATAACAATCTAGTGGAACGCTTGCATCTCACGTTCCACATATATAATATACAATCAAAACCGCAAGCACGTATTGGGTAATGGATGTCCAACTATGACAAGGTATGGAACCACCTTCCGATCAGTGTACTCTAGGAACGATACACTGGAGTTCAACAAGAACATCTTGCAACTCAGCCACACATGACCGACCACTCATTTCGCTTGAGTGTATCGAATGTATATCACCAACGGTTGGGATCAGCAACCGTTCCCGTATATATATATGGGACAGCATTGATAGATTAAAGAAGCAAATGAATATTCTCTAGATAGGTGATTATACACCCTACTTCGGAGCGACCGACTTAGCCATGCTGCCTGCCCGATTTTTGTCATTTCCTGGTTGTTGAGGCCAGAGGTTACGTTGTATCATCACATTAGATTCACTTTGAATGTCACATTGTCAGATCCATCGAAAATCAATAATTGACGTCTACAACAGTACATTACGTGTTAGCTAAAGAAGTGCCCTTCTCCGCTTCCACTCTTGGTACGGTTGAAGAAATCAATGTACGTGACCTTTCTGGAAATACTCTGTCAGACATTCATCCATACAAGTCATCCAGGTACAGGATGAACCGAAGGCACTATTTCTATTAATAGAAAAAGTCCTTGCACTCTACTCCATCTTCGATTATCTTTATATAATCTGATTCGCACGCTACTGCCGATATGGAGTGGTTCTTCGGATAATAATCCAACCGGTCTCTCCATATTGACAACGATGGTCAAAACTCCGATAGTCTATGATTTAACTATCGAATAAAACAAGTGTTTCGATAGTCGATGATTTAACTATCGAATAAAACAAGTGTTTCGATAGTCGATGATTTAACCATCGAATAAAACAAGTGTTCATCCAAACATCCAACAATCACTGAACCTTTAATTAATATTCCATTAATTAAATCTCTTCTCTATTTCTTATCAATATTTGTTAACCAAATATTTTCAATAACCATATTGGCCTTATATGTTATTTGGAAAACATTTCCATATATCGCCTTCTTTTATTTTCTAATCTTTAGAAAATATATGTTATTTATAACTGGAAAATATTCCAATTACTTATCTCTTTTCCAATCTCGTTTATTTCTATACTTAGGAAACGTTCATTATTCTATTTCCAAGCTTTGCACATATTTGGGTTAAAACAGATGTTGTGTAAAACATCGTTACGACAACCCAAATACAGTATTTAACTAATTCTTATTCCACATTGATCTTCGAGCCTGAATCTTGCTACTTATCGGTATATCATGAAATCAACCAAGTTGGGGTATAATTACCTCTCAGACCTTGACTGAATAACATTTAACGTCAAAACAGACAAGACTACTTACTCGAATAATCAATACCATACAACTGATTATTCACCTTTAAACACATATACATTTTCTCTTTCTATTCCTACGAGATTTTTTTCCTTATACTTCCTTTTTGATTATACTATTCTATTCCTAAGTTCGTTTTGTTATCGACTTCTGTATATTTCTATACGTTGATTTCTAACTATCAAATTATCTTAAAAATATTCTATCTCCTTAAATTCCCGGAAAAATTCGCCATAACCTCCTTTGTACCGGGAGCATCGGGAAATTTCAAATAGCTTTCTCGGTCCTTCTTATCTCAAAAAGAAAAAGAAAAATCCAAGCGGCTTGCCGATACGGCGCATAAAATCTCATAAGGAAATTAAATACGTACCTTTTTGTCGGTCATTCTATTTATTTCACTTCTATACTTTATTCCATACCTGTCTCCTGTATATTTATGCATGTCCAATCTATTTTGACTTTACCAATCATTTTAACTCAATTTGTTAATTAAATCTGTTACTTAACTTTTCAGTCTATTTCACCTTCATATTTGAACATGACATGTTCAAATATATTTTAACTTGTATATTAACAAATTCTAATTATACCCATACTCTCGTTTCCTTATCGACTTCTTATTCAAATTCCAATTCAATTCTATTTGAATTCTCTTTATTTAAACTTCATTTGAATTCTATTTTCAAATTCTATAGTTTAAAGTCCATTTGAATTCTCTTTTTTAAAACTTCATTTGAATTCTATTTTCAAATTCTATAGTTTAAAGTCCATTTGAATTCTCTTTTTTTAAACTTCATTTGAATTCTATTTTCAAATTCTATATTCAACGTCTATTTGAATTCTATATTCAAAATCTATAGTTTAAAGTCCATTTGAATTCTATATTCAAAATCTATAGTTTAAAGTCCATTTGAATTCTATAGTCAAAATCTATATTCAAAGTCTATTTGAATTCTCTATTCAAAATCTATATTCAAAGTCTATTTGAATTCTCTGCATTATTTATAAACAACGTTTATAACTTCAATTCAAATCCCACCTTTCCATTTATAAACAACGTTTATAAATTCGATTCAAACCCCATCTTCCATTTATAAACAAAGTTTATAAATTCTCAAATCCAATATTTTCATTTATAAACAACGTTTATAAATTCGATTCAAAACCCACCTTTCATTTATAAACAAAGTTTATAAATTCGATCACTTGTTTTATATACCTTCAAACAAGTTAAATATTTTCTATAGTTTTATTTAAAATTCAAATTCTATTTATAAAAATAGAATTCACTTTTTAAATCTCAAATACTCTTTTCGAAATTTTTATAAATCAATATTCAAGCCCCATTGATATTTTAAATAATCAAATCAACCAATTTTCAATCATTTGATTTTCTACACATCATATATGAATATATATGAAATCAAACAAACAACAAACAGATAATATATTTTTGAGGAATCCAGTTGGATTCCTCCAACCTGTTTTCCTGCATCCACAGATGTTAGCACATAAATAATACCTATCCTGCTTCGAGGCAGGATATCGCGGTATAGAAGGTCATCCACTAATCATAGCGTGGGGCGTATAGGGTAATCATCCGCTAATGAAACCGCGGGCATCCGCTAATGAAACTGCGGGAATCCAACCAATCATCAACCCAATATATATATATATATATAATAGTCCTAAATAACTAATATATATTTTAAAGCAATTAAACACCATTCAAACAAGCACAGACAATTATTTTTAACTATATAAAAATAAATTCTAAATAAAATGGTGAGTGAGGTTTACTCACCATGGTTTTTATTTTGCGCTTGTACAAATTTCAATTTCCTTTTATCGATTTCCGAGTCTCCGAACTCCACACAGATGATTTCATTTGATTTCTCCTTGCCTAGGAAAAATCCGAGCTTTAGAAATTAACTACTGAATATCCTTAACAAGGTTTTAAAAAAAAAATTAAATTCTAACCGAGATACTAATTTAATTCTAACCATTTATACAAATTTAATTCTAACTAATAAAAAATGATTTTATTATAACTCATATGTTAATTAAATCCTAACCGAATTAAATGATTTAATTCTACTGATTAACATTTATTTACTTTTAACTTCTTAATCGAACCACTTAGCAAATTTTCGACTTATATAATAATTTGAATACTTATATTAATAACTACTTATTTAACAACAACAACAAAAATAATAATTTAATATGAAATTAGTTACCTTAATCTCCTAATCATCTTCCTCATTCATACGCCATGACTTCCCACCATCAGCACTGCCTCATCCCACGCTACTCGAGTTCCGAACGAATACTCGAGTTCCGAACGAATATAGGAGCTGCCGAACCTTTCCCATCGCGTCTATAGAATCCAATTCAAAGACCTAAGCTATGAGATATGGCATGACTGCTCTCCACCTCTTACTGATCGGAGATCCTTCTGTTGACGCTGAACGATGAGAGTCAGAGCCATACGCTTCCTTCGTTTGCCACTGTCGGACTTCCTTTTCCACCTTGACATACTCGCTCTTCTCTTGCCACCACAGCTTCGAACGCGACTCCAGGCTCAACCTCCCTCATCTCGATCCACTTCAGTCATGCGACCAACCTCCTTTGGCTCACGCTGCTTCGAGCCCAAGCTCGACTGTTGATAGTTCGAGCATCCAGAAATCGTTGTGAACCTTTAAACCAAATTGCGTTCGACAGTGTTGAGCTCCAGAAATCGCGATAATCCATGTCGCTATATCGAAACTCCAACTTCTTCAAAGTCGCGCTTCCCTCAGCCTTTAATTGTTGTTGATCTGCGAGCGCTCAGCGATGGATCGAGCTCCAAGGAAGGTCGCTATTTGAATCGCAGTACCTGATTGTGATTTCCCTTTTTTTTTCTATTGTCCATAGATTTGAAGTTCAATTGAAAACGGTGATTTTGATTTTCGTTTAACTGAGAAAAAGGAACGAAAGAGGACGGTTACTTTATTTGTTTTCTTCCAGCTTTGTTTTTGCGTTGAGGCCTTTGATTTTATAGAGGAGAGGTAGGTACGACGGATGGAGATCAAGAGGCCACGAATTCTTCTTGTTCTTGCGGTTTTGAAATGATCAGTAAGGCCAAGATTTTATGGAGAGAGAGAACTGAAGGTGTTTGGTTGATGTCCACAAAACCATGTTATTTTATTTTATTTTAAATTAAATTTGAATTGGTATCCTTTAATTTAAATTACCCATGAAGCTGAACTCCTTTCTGAACCCAACAACTGATGATTTTAGGGTAATACCCCTGTTTCGGACACACTGGGATAGGTCACGAAGTCCCATTTCGATCATCTGTAGTTGATATAAATTTAAATTGATATAATTTAAATTTCAACTTTTTATTCTCCTCGAAAATAAATAAATATTATCGTTATTATTCAGTTTTGAATTTCTATTGATTATCTGAATCAATTTCCGTATAGTCTGAACTCTTGAATTCAATTAACTTCGTATTTCGAAAATTATATAAATTCAAAGTAAATCATATTTCTGCTTTTAAATCGATAATCAAATATAAAATTTCTTTTATATTTTTATTTCAATATTTAAACCTCATTAAATATTCTAAATTTACCGACGAAATATCCGGGTCATTACAATCGGACTCCGTATGAAGAAGTTATGACCTCCGAAAATTTCAGAATTCAATTTAAAATTCAAACAGCTCAAAATTCAATTAAAAATTCGAAAACAGACACAAACTGTGCTGGGCGGGAAAATTCCCGCCCAGGGCCCAGGTCGACCAGGGGCTCGGCCTAGGGGTCGACCTGGGTACCCAGGTCGACCACGGGGTCGACCTGGGGGTCGACCTAGGGGTCGAACTAGCCGGTCGACCTGGTCAGGTCTGGACCATTTTCTGGTTCGTGCTGAGTCACCTGGGCCTTTTGGATAGCTCTGAACTGATCTGATGGTTGTGGGTAATTCTTGGGTTCATCTAGCGGCTCTAATCAAATTGAAATCCTATATATACAACCTAGTACTCAACCTTAATTCACACAAATTCACTCAGGCATATACATGCTGCTTCTCTCTATTCTAACCTCCACCATTAAAATAAATCTAATTCTCCACTAAAATAAGTTATAGTTCTTCTTCAAATTGGAGATTCAAATCAAGATTAAAGCTTTAAGAAAAGAATCAATGGCTAATTTAACGGTTGCGAGCAACGTCATGCAAATCATAGCAAATCACCAACGCTATCTGATTATCCTTTTCTGAATCCGATCAATGTAAGTCAGTTACTTTTTAGATTTAAACGTCTAGATCTATTTGTGGCATGAAATTAAATGAATATAAGAATATGCCTGATACTTTCATTTGAATCTGTGCTTGTATACGCCCTTGGATCTGATTCAGAACTATTGTGGTCAGTTACCAATGAGACGATGCCTATGCCTATGACTATGAACATAAGACCATTGCCTATGACCATGATTCGTGACTATGAGATTATTGCCTATGATCATGAACATAAGATTATTGTCTATGACCATGACTTTGAAGTTATTGCTGTTAATTGCATATGACTATTTAGGATAATTGCCTAGGACTATTTTGGTTAATTATCCATGACTATTTTGGTTATTCGCCTATGATTCATAACTATGAGATTTCTACCTATGACCATGACTATGACTATTGTGGTTAATTGCCTAAGACTATTATGGTTAATTGTTTATGCCTATAATAATATAGTTACAAACCATGTTGTACACCGAACTGGCATTTTGTTGGATCTCATACCTATGGCGTGACTTGCTTAGTTTATTCCTATTCGCTGTTATGTACACCAAAACCGTTGGATCGATTATCCTTGTATTTGGCTCGCTTTTCCATGCCTATTCTTTTATGTCAATTCTCATGTTTATCCTCTATTCCTTTTTAGTTTCATTTCATGAGTATTTAGAAAACTTGTGAAATCATGGTATACATACGTTATGAATGCGGGGTTATTTGGGTATAACATGAAATCTATATTATATGGCATAATTTAGAGCATGTATTATAACATGACTATTAGATGCAAATCGAGGTAATTTGACGTGAATGATAGAAAATGTAATTTGATATATTGAATGTAGTATTGGCAAGTAAACTAAGCTTTAGGCATAAATTGTAAACTAGAGTATCAAATCTAGTTTTGACATGAACTATAATGGGAATACTAGACATAAATCGGCAAAAAACTGCAGGTTGGGTTAAATGATAGGTAAATCAAGATTTGGGCCTCGAATACAGGTATGTCAGTGGGCATGACAAATGAATATGATATAGGCCAAATTTGTTTAAAAGAGTTGTTGGCAATTTACATAGAGACAGAAAGGATAAATATGTAAATCTAGGAAAGACAAATATGCCTAACCCAAGGTTAGATTGAGTTACGGTATAAGACTGCCCGTAACACGCCCGGCAAATCCAGCAACCGTAATAATACCTATCTAATGTGGGTGGTTAGAGCATTGAGCCCAAAAGGACCCGAGGTTAGACTGAGTTGTGGTGTAAATATTCCCGGGACTGACCGGCACATCCAATGACTGCAACAGTATCTGTCTAACGTGAGTGGTTAGTGCTTTAAATGAATAATTTAAAGCTAAGAAACAGTTAAGCTAGAATGGGAGGATTATTTCCATAGGATCACTTAACCAACTTAACATGTTAACAAGATAAGACTTTTAGGGGTTAAATAACCGTTATAACATGTTGACTAGACAAGTTGGTGAGGTTAAGAAAAGGTTTAACCATTATTACATGTTAACTAGACTAGAAGGTGGGGTTAAGTAAAATACACTTAGCCAATTTAACATGTTAACTAGACTAGAAGGTGGAGTTAAGTAAACTCAGAACACTTAGCAATCATAGTGTGACAAATGAACAAGATTAAGTTAAAACATGAAGGGACAATACTTAACCATTAGAACATGTGAATTAAAAAGATGTTAGGGTTATGCTAACTAAAAGAACACTTAACTGTTATAACATGTTAGCTAAACAGATGGGCAGGGTTAATTTAAAAGGAACACTTAACCAGTACAAGATGAAGGGATGCGGTTCAGTAATAAGAAATACTTAACTTGATTTGTGGTAGGGTTAAGTCAACATGAACTACTGATAACACTTAACCAGTTTAACATGACAAACGAATGGGTTAAATTAACTTGAATTGACTAATGACACTTAACCAATCCACTTGATGAGAAGGAGAACTAAGTAGTAAATCTTAGTTAAAGGGGCTGAGTAGAAAACCTTAGTTAAGAAAACGACGATTCAGGAAACTAAGTGGTAAACCTTAGTTAGGAGAACTAAGTAGTAATCCTTAGTGGAACACCAAAAGGAGCGAACATCCATCTAATCTTAAAGAAGGCTCCAAAGAACCGGGTAACGAAGCACGCGACTTCAAGGGGATGTGAGGGTACTCTTGGTATCCCTCTGTGAGGCCGCGGATGATCGTCCTGGGCTCACAGAGGTTAAGGTCTGCGTTAGAATAACCAAGAGTATGCCTTGGTTGCAATATAAGGCAGCCTAAAGACTAGGATGGACCAGCGTGATTCGGCGAGACCAGTAGCCCTGTGATAGCAACTCGTCGTCTACCTACCATCTTGATTCAATCGAGATACGTGAAGCGGAATGGCGGAGAACTCCAAAAGACCATATACTTGCTATCTAGTTATGTTTGCGGATGGCCATAGGTTAGTAGGGCATAGGGGGGCCGGCGTATAGTTCTCATTTTTCAAGGTGTGCCTTTCATTAGTTGAGGGAGGGGTCAGGTGGGACCATAGCCACTGCAAAAACAGACCTTAGCATATGCATCGGCAGATATCTGAAAGCTCCCGACCGAGTCCCGTGTTTTTAGATTAGCCCTATCATGGGACTCGGGCCGCACATATACAGGACATGTGCATCCAGACGGCGATAACGATTCGCGAAACATACATGGGGAAAGTCTAGGAACATGGACCTCTCTAGGTAGTGTGTCCTAGACTAAGAAGCATCGTTCGACAGTTAGCATAATCCCTAGTTGGACCTAGGTCGCATAAACCCTGAATCCGAGAAGCATTAGATAAGTCACGTAAACCCTAGTTGAATCTAGGAAGCACTCGATAGAAAAACCCTAGGTTAGATCTAGGTAATAAATAATAGATGTACGCCTGAAGGCAACCACAATTACAGGGATTGGTAGCACATTATCATTTTATAAAGATTACTAGTGGGGTCACTAGTTAGGTGGTGCAGAGATAAAGAAACCAGAATAATAGGGTAATAGCGAAGCAGAGAAAGCAGTGAAACATATCTTATCTTGCCTTAGCATATCTTAAGTTACTCTTATGTTATCTTGTTAGCCCTATCATCATGGTATTGTCTTGTATCCAGTTAATTCATATCGTGTTGCTTTTCCCTATTCACATGCTAGAAGTAACTGAACTTACCAGGCTTTATGTCTGACTCTGTTTTTCCTTCGTCTTCTTTTCTACCGTTCCCCCCAGGTAGTTAAGGAGGGAATAGTATAGCTCAGATTAGATTGGACCGTTACTCTTTCCAAGCTTGAAGACTCTGTGACATAGTGCTTTGGACTCTCTTTCTCGCTGCTATGGCTGGCTTATGATCTATTGGGGAAAATCATTGTATATTTATGCTTATTTATTTTGTTAAACAAGACAGATATTTGGTATCAGATACAATCTTTGTACAAGCTATTTTATCAATAAAGTAAAGTTTTTATTTACCGCTGCTTTAGTTATCTGTCTTGTAATTTATCTGCATCTTTTACCTTAAATGCTTCACAGAACTTAGTGCATTCCCTTTGTGAGTGACACTAACGGATGTGGGGTGTACACCATGGGGATTCTAACTACATTAAATTTCTGTATGGTTAGAAGTCACTGATTCAAAAGTTGCATTACGGACAATTTAGAAAACCCATGTATTGCAATAAAATTGTAAATCTGTGATCCATATGACAAATATAAGTCTATTTCTACGTTAGTGCTAGTGCATAAATTTATCTTCTATTTCATACTAAAAAATGTATTCGGAATTAACTTAAATTTAGTAAGGATAATGAAAGAAAAGAAGAGCCATTTTGGGCATTGTATCCATGTCATCTTTTAAAGTGACAATATTTGGCAATAGTTCTCCAATTTGTTCGAAGCTTTGATTTTCAGTAACTTAATTATTTTGTGTTCATCTAATATTAAAATGGAAAACTGGAGTGTGCCATAACCTTACAGCATATATTGTTGTTCGTTTGTAATGTAGGCTAATACTTCTTTGAAAGAAACTTCTAAAAAGGTCCTCTTACCTAGCTATATATGTTCTTGTGATTTGGCAAATGGAATCGTAGGTTATTGAATATGTTATAAATCTGGATAAGGCAAACATTGTGTTTGAGGGAATTAAAAAATTGGTATAAATTAATATTAACTATACCATGCTTTAAAGACTTGACATTAAATATTATCTATCCAAATGTGAGGTCCCCTTAATTTCCTTCCAAATAAACTTTACCAACAAATAGTTTTCGATTAAAATGTTACACACAATATTTATATCCAACTAATTTCCTAGGCAAATTCTATTCAAACACCGCAAATTGCTTTACCTAAACCATGAGATTCTAAATAAAATTTTAGACCAAAATGACCTTATTAAAATAGAATCAATATTAAAGAATGAAAATATATACAATTCTCCCTTATTTGCACTATGTGTATTCAATATAATATCTCTTGTAAAGTTAGTATATTATAAATTAATTTATATCACTAGTTAAATTAATTTTATATTTTTTTTGAGGATTAAAATATATTCATATCATTACAAGCAACATTTATATACAGTCAATTTTAACAGTTTTCACTTTAATTAAATATGAAAATTAAAATTTAAAACTAACTACTAAAATTAATGTTATATAGAGTACTAAATTCTTCAATCTTTCATTCAAATCTAATCATGTTTAAATTTAACACCAAAATTTAACTAGTTTAACTTTCTAATATTTAAAAAAATAAGTTCAAATTTCCATCATCTAAAATTAAAAGTGATTTAAAAAAAAAACAATCAAATAATTTAAGATACAAGTGTTAAAATAAAAGTTTTTTTTTAGTTTTAGGTAAATATATTGCAATGAATTACCAGTTTTATGTAATTTACTTTTAAGGTTAAAGAAAGGAAAGGTAATAAAAATATAAAAGGGTAATTTTGTGAAAGACATGGTGTACGAAAAGGAATTTTTGGTGTATACTATTTTATTTCATTTTACGGTGTATGTTAAGGAATTATAGGTGTGTGAATAGAATTAGCCAATTTCCTATGTGTTGCCATCCTTTATTTCCTTTCTAAGTAGACTACTTTTATTATTTATAGATCATATCATTAACTTCATTTTTGGGATGTTTGGACACGTTTTTTTCATGAAAAATACTTTCAAATTTAATTCACTTCCTTTTCAAATGAAGAAAGGTATTTGTTTATAATAAGCAACGAATATTTGATTCGGACTTTTTCAAAGATTAGTCAGAAAAAATTAAAATTTATGTTATAAGTTATAAATCAATATGTTTACAAATATGAGTTAAATATTCTGCACTTCATACTCGAATTCATCTTCATATAAATAGGCAACTACCTCAAATTTCTGCAAAATTGATTTATAGTCATGACTAATATAAATTTTGCAGATGTGGTTTATTTATAATTAAATCTTCAATAACATAGAACAAAATCGATAGCAATGCACAGTGAATCCTAAGCATGTCAGAACGTAGTATGAAATCCCAAAAGAAAAAGAAAAATAACTTGAACATGCACGTAGGCTTTATCATTATTATTATGACGACATATTTAAAAATCATTGGATAAAAAGAGTACAATGGTACAGTATATAGTTAGGTAATGTGAAACAAAGAATGTATATGAAACACCTCGAATTTTCTAATTAACACTAAATTAACAAATTAAAGTAAGAAAAGATTTATTCATATATAAATAAATATTTATATATGGGTAAATAAATGTGTAAAGGGGAGATGTATCTAATGTGCATACAAAAATAATAATAAATGTGTAAAGGGGAGATGTATCTAATGTGCATACAAATATAATATTAAATTTTGATTAAGAAAGCAATTGTGAACATAACTGGCTTCTCTTTAAAACGGACGGCTCTGGATTAACCTAGCTTCATCGACGACCCAAATTAACTTGCAACTCTATAAAAAGACCCTAGGTCACCAACTAAATATTCACATGAAATAAGAACTGAAGCCGCCATGCTGTTGAGTGAGAACTAGAGGGAGCCTGTAACAACCCGAAAATCTGGGCCAGTTTAAAATTTTTATTTTGGCAATTTTAGTGAATTTTGAATATTTAAAATAGATTATTTTAAATAATATTGACGAGAAATTTATTTTGAATAGAATTCGAACGTATATATTTATACGCGTCATCGTTAGAATATAAAATTATATATAATTATAAATAGAATTGAAAATGGCGCGGTAGTTCTATAATTCGATTTCAAACTTCAATTGAATATACCGGGTGCAAAACAATCCGGATTTTAGTGAAACCAAAAACAGTAGGATCTATTTGATAATATCTTTCCAACGAATCCGACAAATCAAAATTTCATAGCGGGAATCAAAAGATATGTCCAGTTGAAAATTCTGAATACTCGCTATGGAATTCAGGCCCTTAAAAATGGGAATTTTGCAAACGACCTCGGATTTCGACGAAACCACTTTTGTTGCGTCCGTGATGTCAAGTTATTGCTAGGTTTCAAATTTCATAATTTTTCGAATCAATATGTGAGTGTGGCAAAGGAAAACGCGTTTGACCAGTTTCAGTTGATTTTAATCGACTGGAAAATGGCCATTTTTCCAACGGTCTCAGAATTCGACGAAACTAGTTTTGTTAGGACCGTATCGTCAATACGAAGCTAGAAAATATTTTTCGGGAATTTTTCTAGTTAGTATGTGGTCCCGGTAATTAGAAATGTACGTTTAAAATTCAATATAATGATTTAAATGTAAATCCAACGGAAACTGATCAAAACAATCAAATCAGCTTGCGATACATATCCCATTGTGTTTGGAATGGGGGTAATTAGCTATGGATGATAGGTGGTGGGTCTTGATTGGAGATCAAATTTAAAAGTTGCTTTTTTAGAATTAATTAATTGTTAATATATACATACACACAGATATATATATATATATATATATATTAAGGCTTGGTCAAAATCAGTCAAACCCCTCATAACTACCTTCCATGGTCAACAGAAGGAAACCCGCCGCTAAATGTCAAACCCCGTCGCCCCCATGTCAGACCGTCGTCGCTACCTCGCCTCCTATGCCGATCTCCTCTCCCTCTCCTCTTCTCGATCTCCTTCTCTTCCTCCTCATCTCCAGTCAGACCCCGGCGCGAAGAACAAATCGATGAGCCTCCGAAACCCAAATCTGCCGCCAGGATCTCCTAGCGCCGCCACCACCTAAACCGACCCCCACGTCAGCCGCTCGACCTCCTCCGTCCCCCTGGCCTCCACCAATCCCGACATCTCCTCCTCCTAGGATTTTAAACCGCGCCTGAGCCTAAACAGCCACGTCAGGGCCCGCCTTCAACTGCAACAGCCATCCACCATTTCTCCCCCCCCCCTTTGCTGCAGCACCCGACGCTCCCTTGCTCCACCTCGTTAGCCGCACAATGTAAGTACGTTCAAACTGAATTTCGTTTTAATTTTTATTATAGAAAAGAACAGATTTTTATTCATGAATGATTGGGTTTTTTTTTTATCATAACAAAGACGAGATTTTTAACATGAGAAAAGAAGGGATTTTTAATTAGAGTAGTACATTAAAAATATTATTTTTATACCATAGGAAAGTAAAAATGTGATTTTTATATATTGAATAGCATAGTAAAAATATGATTTTATATATTGAATAGCGAGGTAAAAATATGATTTTTATATATTGAATAGCATAGTAAAAATATGATTTTTATATATTGAACATCGAAGTAAAAATATGATTTTTATATATTGAACATCGTAGTAAAAATTCAATTTTTAAATATATGAAGTGATTATAAAAATATGATTTTTAAATTGAAGGTGAATAAATAAAAATGTGATTTTTATTTTAAAGACATCAAAATATAAAAATGTGTGATTTCTATATATGTAGTGGCTACGGGCAACGAAGATGACGAAGATGCGATAACGACGAAGACGTATCTAGATGAAGAGCCGTGAAGTTGGATAGCTATAGGTGAGAATTTCTCACTCTTCAATCTCTTTTCTAGTTATATATATGTATACTAGGATGCAGACGGTGCTTAGTAGCACCAGACACAATCGTCCACAGACCATGGACTTGTTTGTTTGGTTGCATAGATTAGTTAGATGATTTGATTTGAAATTGAATTTTTTGGTGAAATGAATGGATTTGATTGATGTGTGAATGGCATGGGCCTTCACTAGACCGGGGATAAGGCTAGGCCTTGTCCCGTTTCTAGTATCGTGCCGTTATGCCGCCGAAATTTTCTAAAATAAGTTAGAAAATTAAAATACCATTTTATTTAAAGAATGAACTGAATAGAAATTCATATGTTAAAATAAAATGTTTTATCGTTAAAAATATAATTTTTAACGTGAATATGAATATAGTGAATGTGAATAAATAAATATTCATTTACAAACCGGACGGTTTGTTTATGTACACCGATTTGACTGACATTGATTGGGACGGTAAAGTTTACACATCGCCCAACTGCACAACTAAAATCTGTGTTTGATTGTTTGAAACCCCACACGGGTGTTGGGATGAAATTTGAAGTTCACTCATCCTGATTGATTAAATATGTCGATCGATTGATTGACAGGCTGTAATAAGCGTTAGATATCTATATTTGATGCTTATACAGTGTAGTGCACTTTGGTTGATGGTTGATTATTTTTCAATGCTATTATATGTGTGTAATGTATGAAAATCCATATAATTAACATTATATGGTGATTGATTGGGCCTCATTCCAATTTAGAAAATAAAGAATAATATAAAATAAAGGTTCATGTGTTGACAGTACTCATCCATTGAGATTGGTCATGTGTTGAACGAAATATTTTAGTAATAAAATTTACATCTTTATCAATATAAAATAAAGGTTCATGTGTTTACAGTACTCATCCATTGAGATTGGTCATGTGTTGAACGAAATATTTTAGTAATAAAATTTACATCTTTATCAATATAAAATAAAGGTTCATGTGTTGACAGTACTCATCCATTGAGATTGGTCATGTGTTGAACGAAATATTTTAGTAATAAAATTTACATCTTTATCAATATAAAATAAAGGTTCATGTGTTGACAGTACTCATCCATTGAGATTGGTCATGTGTTGAACGAAATATTTTGATAATAACAACTATTTTGAAAAAGAAATATTTGAAATAGAATATTTGAAAATAGAAATTTATGAAGCCGTGTTGATTAGATTGACACCATTTTGACATGAACGATATTTATATCGATTTTATTCATTTTGAAATGAATTGAATTGAAAACGATTTCGAAATGAATTGAATTGAAAACGATTTCGAAATGAATTGAATTGAAAACGATTTCGAAATGAATTGAATTGAAAACGATTTCGAAATGAATTGAATTAAAAATGATTTCGAAATGAATTGAATTGAAAACGATTTCGAAATGAATTGAATTGAAAACGATTTCGAAATGAATTGAATTAAAAATGATTTCGAATTGAATTGAATTGAAAACGAATTCAAATTGAATTGAAAGCAAATTGAAATGAATTCAAATTGAATTGAAATTTGAATTGAATAGAAATGAATTTTAAAACGAATTTATAAAGAAGAACTCAATTTTGATTTGAATTGAAAAGGAAGTTGAAATTGCTTTTGAAACGAATTTAAAACTATTTATATAATTCGTTTTAAATAGAAATCGATGAAATATATATTATATATATAATATAATGGCCTGAATAGAACGCGCCGCGCCGCGGCAATTTGCGAATTTCGACCATTGATTTCAAACGGACATTACCAGAGATCCGACCGTCGGATTCTCCTAAAACCAGAACCGTTGGGTTCGTATCGAAAAGAGCTTTCTAACGAACGTGATAAATTAGAAATCTAACGGTTGGATTTGGTATTATGTCCAAATCAAATTTGAAAAAGGTCGCTATACATGCTGTTCGATGGCCATTGGTGGAAATCGACTGTAAGGGCCTTGATAAAATTATTAAAAATAGTAATAATTTGTGTAAAATCATAAGAAATGATTTAGAAAGTATTGGGATGAAAAACTCCATATTTGAAAAGATAAAAATAGATTTTTATCGAAATGAACTAGTTTTGAACTAGAACTATAATTCTATTTATTTTTAAATAAATAAATTGAATTTGAAAAAGGGTTCTAAAAATAACCAGAATTTCCAATAATTATATTGGAATGGATTTGAATCGAAATTGTCTTCGGAATATTTCGATATTGGATTTCGTGATGATACAGATATTGTTATGGGAATTTGAAAGATATAGATATATATATCGTTATTTCCAATATGATATTTGTTGGTCGTAGAATTTGATATTGAATATAAGCTGATATATTTTCTATTCAGAGCCTTATATTTAATATCAAATGTGATTTGGGTTTGTCGTGAATGGTGTCTTCACTAACACTGTTCTTGAACCCAGTTGAGAAAAGATTAAATCTTTTTATTTAGATTTAATGAAGTGTACCAATTAAATAATATTTAATTGAAATTTAATTGATATTGATTTTTGGGTTTATCGTGAACAGTGTTTTAAATAACACTTGTTCTTTAACCCGATAATTAATGGAATGTGATTTTGGGTTTATCGTGAACCGTGTTTTAAATGACACTGATTCTTTAACCCAGTCGAAGATTAAAACTAAGTGGAGTTTTAATGAATCTTTAATTAGATTGAAATGATCGAGAATGGAGTATCACCAGTTTTGCTCCAGGCGATAGTTAAATCTTTAATTAGATTTGAACGTGAAATGGTAATTGAATTTACCGATAACACCGTGGTGTTAGATATGAAGTATTACCATTTTTACTTCATGGGATGAATAGGTTAGGATTGGGAAATTAAAACAAATGATTACTTCGGTAAGGTTCGTTAATCCCGACTAGTTGAATCGAAATTCAAAAGATGATTAAAGAATAAATTCAAGGAATTTATCTCGGATAAAATTAATGGGAACATTTCCCTATGAATGTGAAATTTAGAAACTAACTGTCGGTTAGCCAAGCAGAATGGTTTTCTGGATATTGATCTGATGTTGGTCTCGGCCTTCGAGGTTAATATTTGGGAAATCATTCTCTTGATTAATTTATGGTTAGTGACTGATGAATTGGAATGAGGCGTATGTTGTGTTTGTGTAACACTTATTTAAGATATACGCGAGTTATTCAGAAAGACCGGGTTTATCCCATTCCGAATAACTGATACGACGATAAGTCGAAGATAAAGACGATGGTTGAAGACCGGAAGTCTTCACGTCGTTTGGGTGATTACTGACGATCTTGATTGGGCTGTACACCCAAGAAGATTGAAACAGTTGGTGATCGTCCAGACGTACTGGGAGATCGATGGATATGCGGGGTACTAGGTGCCTCCGGTTTCGTTCAGACCCAGAACGGACTTGTAAATGGACTGTGTGTCTGACATTGGATTTTAGTCCGTGTGATTAATCTCTATTAAATATATATCTGTTTGGCGGCGGAGAATTTATTCTCTTGCTTAACGCCCTTCTCTGAGACGTACGAGCTCAGGGGTTATATATTGATGGATATCAAACGCATGGAGTGAACTGCCTGTGTGGCATACCTAAGTGGCAATTGATCGAGGCTTCTGTTGAAAAGCAAACCCTTGTGGTTGATGATCGAAGCACGGCCTTTGTGGCGTAGCTTTGTGTAACGTTTACTTCGCGAGTTTCACACCCAGTATGAACCAAAAACGGGAGACGGACATCAGGGAGGGCATGCGTTTCCTTCTAGCTAAAAAGTGGCGTTAGTGGTTTTACACGCCCTGACGAGTTTGACTTATGTGGTTGTTGCTGTTGCGAGGCGCCTCGGTTAGATCGGACGATACGGGTCCGATGGAGTCATTCGTTGGCTGGCTTACGCCCCAAAGGGCAGGGAAACGCAGTGTTCAGGCATTTTAATCCACATCGGTGGACCGGCCCTGACGATCCAAGGGTCACTCGAGCTCTGATCCTGAGACTCGGGCTAGACAGTCTCGAATCGGTTGAGGACTATCTTTTGCCTCGGTTCATAGATGGAAATCCAATTTCCAAATTCGTGACATTTGCGGTTTTATTTGTAAACCTTTATATGGCGACATAGTGGCATGGGACGCTCATGTCGCCTATGATTGATATTTATGATTTGAAGTTGTTTTATACACTATGCACTTATAATAGTATCAAATGATTTGTTTTAAACGTATCAAGCATTCTTTGGCTGTTATAAGGGAAAACCCTATCCCCCGGCTTGCGTTGCATTGTGTGATAGGACCTGGGTCTTATAACAGCTTCATTTTTCTCTATTTAGCATTGCGCTGTTTGTTTTATGCACTAGTATTCTTGGGAGGAAACCCGTTCCGTGTTATACGGCGTGGTCCCTTGATTTACCTAACTTTAAAATAAAGATTAATAATTGTTTTAGTTCTCACACCAGTCCCAAGACTGACCTGGAGTTTATTGTTTTAACCTAAACTCTGGGTGCCCCTATTTTGACATGGGCAGCTAGTAGTTTTGGTTTTGCAGATTTATATTCACAGGATCCTGATTTTCAGTTGGAACGATATCGGGAAAGCTTTGTATCCGTATATCTCCTTCTAGTTGTGTATTGTATTATTTTTCGCTGCGATGTATTTAAATGTAATTTAAATCTCTAATATTTCTGTGTATATTTCTTCATTTATACTCTGTATATTCTTGTAATCTGATGCATTGTTGTAATATACAACGAAATGTTCTTCTGTCTGCGTTCTATTTTGGCTTGTTCTCAAACGATAGGGCGTTTCGAACGGTCTGGGTCGGTTTAGCGACTGGTTCGGACCGAGCGAAATCCTTGATCGTCACACGTGCTCCACTTGAAAGAGACGAACAACAAAGCAAATACAAGTAAAAGATTAAAGCTACAACAAATTAAAATCAAAGCAACGTCTTCCCAAAGGAAAGCTTTGCAAATTCAGAACCTCAGAACTCAGAAAACAAGACCGTCTTACGTTGTATGTTTAGATACATTTTTGGAATGCAAAATAAGATGAATATAATGTTTTGCGATGAAATGATAATAGTACGATGCTCGTTATGTTTTTAATATACGTTTATGATTTGATTCTATTATCATGTTTAATTGGGAATTATTAAGTATGATGTTTGTTATGTGTATAATATTTATCTACGCCAGTGATTTGATTCTATTATCATGTTGAATTGGGAAATTATTGGATAAGCTTATTTGTATAAGTATGGATTTGGAATGTAACATCTTATGAGGATTGTATAATCTATTATGCAAGTTTATGTTGTAAAGTCATGCGACCAATTGTCAAAATCTATATGTTTATGTTTATGTGAAACATATGCCATATCTCAAGTTCACACTTATCATATGTTATGATTAATTTGTAAGTATGTTTAATTTAAGTTACCAATTAAACATGTGTATGTCGATTTGCCTATGTTGCTAACTCACATATACGTATGTTGATTTGTATATGTTGCAAAATAACATATGTATATGGATTAGTTCATATTGCTAATTCTCATGTATGTTGTTAATATAGCCTATGTCAAAACACACATATATGTTCAGGTAGCTTATAATTGCAAGTTCACACCAATGACATTTTAAAGTTCATATTAGTCATCTTGTAAGTTCACACCTATGACATTTTAATGTTCATATTAGTCGTTTTGCAAGTTCACACCTATGACATTTTAATGTTTATATTAGTCATTTTGCAAGTTCACCCCATTATGTTCATATTTATTATGTCATCAATGCCAAAATTATAACATGTCATGTTTATGCTAATTTATGCCAATTTGTGTACATAAATTAGGCTAAGCTTTTAGCCTAATATGTATACCAAAAACCATGGGAACGTAAAATTAGGCTAAGTTGGTTAGCCTAATGTTAGACGGGGTAACGTTGGGTTAAAATGGTATTTTAGGAAAACTGCCATAAATTAGTCATTAATCACATAAGTGATTGATGGCATAAATGGCGTTGATTATACACATAAAATAATGAGATTGATTGGAAACAATTGTGGCAGTAATTTGAACTTGAATAATTTACATAATTAAAATGTAAATTAGAAAACACGATTAGGCTTAACCAGAGGTTGGATTAAGTTGTGACGTAAACCTGCCCGAACCCATCCGGCTGTCCAGTTGTCACAACGATACCTATCCAATGTGAGAGGTTAAGGCCTTGGGCCCACTAAAGACCCGAGGTTAGACTGAGTTGTGGCGTAAGACTGCCCGGACCCAACCGGCACACATGCAGCCACAACAATAACTGTCTAATCTGAGAGGTTGGTGCTCTAATAAGATAATTAGAGCTGAGTTAGGACTGATAAGGTTAAGTCAATTTAATAAATACTTAACCAAATTCAACATGTTAACCAAATTGGTAGGTAGGGTCAGGTTAATCTGGACACTTAACCAATTTAATATGTTTACTAGGGGAGTGGGTAAGGTTAAGCAAATGTTTAACCATTATAACATGATTAACTGGACTAGTGATTGAGGTTAGGTTAATTAGAACACTTAACCATAGAAACATGTTAGTTAGACAAGTGATTGAGGTTGAGTAAAGTTAGAACTCTTAACCATGATAACAAGTTGATTTGACAAGTGGGTTAGGTAAAGTAAGTTAGAAACACTTAACCAATATAACATAAATGACTAGGGTTAAGACCACTTAACCAGTATAACAAGATGGGTGACTGAGGCTAGGTTAACAGGAAACACTTAACCGCTGTAATAGGCTAGTTAAACAGATGGTGAGGTTACATTAACACAGGAGGCAACACTTAACCAGAGTAACATGATAAGTAGGAAGGTTAAGTTAACTGGAATTTATTAATGACACTTAACCACAACAACCTGTGGAACACGTGCGGTTATGTTAACAATTAAAACACTTAACCAATATGATATGAGGAATGGGCGGGTTAAGTTAACATGAATAAACAAACACTTAACCATTTTGACATGATATGTGGAAGGGTTAAGTACATATTGGGTTGGTGGGTAATATCTATAAATATGGGCCCACAGACTTAACCATAAAATAAATATGCTTGAATCAGTGGAAGGGTTAAGTACATATTGGGTTGGTGGGTAATATCTATAAATATAGGCCTACAGACTTAACCATAAAATAAATATGCTTGAATCAGTGGAAGGGTTAAGTACATATCGGGTTGGTGTGTAATATCAGTATATATAGGCCCACAAACTTAACCATTAATGAACATGCTTGAATCGGTGGGAGGGTTAAGTACATCACGGGTAGGTGGGTAATATCTGTATATATAGGCCCACAAACTTAACCAGTAGGAAACCCTAGTAACGGGGACCCATTTCAGCAGTAACCCAATAAGGTGTATCATGATACCCTGAAACTAGGCAGGGTGGGGCACGATTACTGGGATGATTATAAGAGGTCAAAGCGACGACGGTTGTTACACAGTGTGGGTTCAAACGGAGTGCGGGCGTGCACACACTCCGGAACAGACAAATCAGGGCACTGGGGCATCAGTAGTATACCCTATGCATTCTAGAAATTATGTGTCGAGCCGCCACCATGGGACTTGATAAACCCCATGGTGGGACCATCATAGGTATCTGCAATCAATTGGGTCGTATGACACACGCGACACATGCGTACAGATAGGGAGTCGATCGATAGGGTAGTAAGGATACATTTATCATCTTCACGGAAATTAGACTGGTTGAGGTGGAATCCTCATACTAGATGTATACCTGAAGGCTACCACAACCACGGGGACTGGGATCACGTTGTAATGTTATCATTTTATACAGATTACCAGTTGGGATACTAGTCAGATGGTGTAGGACATAAAATGGGGTACAAAAGGATATTCGGTTTAGGACACCTTATCTAGTTCTAGGTTAGACTATTATTCTGACATCGTCTTGTTCTCACTTTATGCAAGTCATGAACTTTTTATTATTTCCATACTAGAAATAGAGCTAGAATTACCAGACTTATGCCTGACCCATTTTCCTTTCATCTTCTTTTCTTCCGTTTCCCCCCCAGGTCCACAGGGAGGAAACACTGCAGCTTAGTGAGATTTTCATCCAGCTTGAAGAGAGAGAATATATTGCTTGGATCTCTTTCGTTTGGACAATGGCTTTGGATATCATTTATGGGGATTATGCAGTTCTATTTACGTTTCTTGCTTCTTTAAATTTTAAATCAAGACAGTATTATGGTTGTAACAAATTGGAAGGTTGTTTTTGAGACAATAATGGAAATGTTTTGTATGGACGCATATTTCTGATATAAAAGCTCTGTTTGTTTTTCCACAGCTTATTTATATGTGTTTATATCTGTCTTGTGTTTTATCTGTGCCTTTTACTTATAAACCTCCACCAAAATTAAGGCATTCCCTTTGTGAGTGACCTTAACGGACGTGGGGTGTTTCACTTGGTATCAGAGCATAGGTTTACCAGAACAGATAAAAGATTTGAAAATTTATTTTCAAAACGGTTTTAAAAGAAGCATTTTCAAAAGAAAAGTTTTGTTTTGAAGGCATATTTCCCAAAAGCCATATGCACTATCTTTTGATTCTCTGCTTGAATCCTTGTTTCCTTCTTTCTTGAGTCTCTGAGGCTCCTAGCTTTCTGAGAGGTAACCTCATTGCGGCACGGTTCCGTAGGCTTGACAAGACTACGATACCTATCGAAGGGCAAAGTGGTGCCCGACTTCCACCTGTAGCCATAGTAGTTTCGCATGTAGCTAGTTTTCTTTCAAGCTTTGAAGGGTTTTCTGTACGATGGAAGCATCTTTCGAGAGATTTGCCAGCATGGTTACACAAGGAAGAGGATGAGGATTTTTGTAAAGGAGCACAACCCAAGGATGAAGAATTCATGGATATGATCTTTGCTCACGAAGGAGGAAGGAATTATAAAACCTAAGACAATAAGATGTAGCTTTTCTATAGTATAATAGGCCATATAATCAAGGACAAGAGTAAGAACGGGGGACAGGATTTTCATAGGGGCGAGTGCATACTTTCACCATCGGAATACCTAAGAGAGAAGATAGTAAAAGTCTTTTTTGGAAAAGTTTAGCTTTTCGTTTTGATCCACCAGTTAGTACTCTTTTGATCTTAGCGCTTCGTACTTGTTTATATCCACTACCATAGTTGAGTCTCTGCACCTTAAAACTTGTATAGTAAAAGATCCCAGTTATATCTCAAATCCAATTAGTGGTTCGCCTCATTTATCTTTGGTTGGTAAGGATTCGAGGATAGCTACGTTAATTATTGAGTTTAAGCGTAATGCTTATGTTCTTGGTTTCTTGGGCTATGGGACGATCCTAGGCATGGGTTGGTTAGCTAGTAAAAGGAGGGTAATTAGACTTTAGATTGCCTTGGGAATACCCTCGAGACTTCGTGCGATCCTAAGGGATCAGTTTGGCTTAGCTATCTAGAATCTCTTGATACATCTTTCGACGGTTTGCGATCCATTAGAGTAGTCCATGAGTACGAAGATGTTTTTGATTAGGTTAGGGGTTTACCCCCAAAAACCCGAGATAGACTTTCGCATATATCCAGTTGATAGTGCAAAGCCGGTTAAGCGATCAAAGATAGTTTTGGAGCAAGATTGGCGAGGATAGCCAGAGTCGGTTAAAGTGCTCAATTGATTGATTATTTTGCTAGAATCACCTCACGTAGGTTATCCAAATTCGGAGGAGATATCCCTTGGGTGCTTGTCTGATATTGGTTTAGGCCTTTGGGGCTTGTATTTGGGGATGTCGAATTCAACTAGGGTAGTTTGCATGAGAGATGAATAGTTGTGGCAAGCCCCTTGAGTAGGAGCGGACTCACCTTAAGTAAAAAGCAACCTTTAGCCTTTGACCCTCAAATTTGTAACATGATGGATAAAGTAAAGGAAAGACCTCCAATCATCATTAGTGTATACACTAGGTATCATGGAAAAAATAGTTCGACAACAGTGGATACCCTCTAGCATAGCAAGTATACTTACCAGTGAATTTTTAAAATGGAAAACAAGAAGCTACGCAACCATGAAGTCAAGCTCAATGGAGTAGAGCCAAGGAAGATGCCGCATAGAAGATTGAAGACTAGATACGCGCATCATACTCTTTTTGGCCATATCTTTGATCTCTTTGCTGGGAATTTTATGTGTACTTGTTTCCATATTTCTAGGTATATCCTCTAGGTCATATCCCCGATGTTTAGGTAGAACCCTATGGTTGAAACATGTGTTTGAGACATGTTTTGTTCGATGGTTACAAATGGTTGCAAGTGTTCTCTAGTCGTTGCTCGTGGATGCATTTACACACTTTAGGCACTAGATCGGCTCAGTCACCTTTTCATATTGCATATGGATCCAAGTGCATATGTTTGTATATGTATTGAAATTTGATATGCTGTCATATGAATGTTGCATATGAATGAATGATTGTGCACTCATGTAGAAATTATAAAGTTTATTAGGAATGGTTGCATACATGTTGGACTCATGGCACAGACATAATTTGCGTTAAGGAGGTCAACTGAATCAGTGGACCGCCTGATTTTGCATTAGATAAGGACATGTACACACACCTTGCATATGATCATGAAGCATTAGAGATATTTTTTAAGGAAAATGAATGCATGTTAGTGAATGGTTGAGTAGATGGGTGATTGGATGGTAGGACACATTCTTCCTAACTTGAAGATTTCGGGGACGAAATCCTTTTAAGAGGGGGAGAATGTAACACACCGAATTTTCTGATTAACACTAAATTAACAAATTAAAGTAAGAAAAGATTTATTCATATATAAATAAATATTTGTATATGGGTAAATAAATGTGTAAAGGGGAGATGTATCTAATGTGCATACAAAAATAATAATAAATGTGTAAAGGGGAGATGTATCTAATGTGCATACAAATATAATAGTAAATGTTGATTATGAAAGCAATTGTGAACATAATTGGCTTCTCTTTAAAATGTACGGCTCTGGTTTAACCTAGCTTCATCGACGGCTCAAATTAACTTGCAACTCTATAAAAAGACCCTAGGTCTCCAACTAAATATTCACATGAAATAAGAACTGAAGCCGCCATGCTGTCGAGTGAGAACTAGAGGGAGCCTCCACTTGAAAGAGACGAACAACAAAGCTAATACAAGTAAAAGATTAAAGCTACAACAAATTAAAATCAAAGCAACGTCTTCCCAAAGGAAAGCTTTGCAAATTCAGAACCTCAGAACTCAGAAAACAAGACCGTCTTACGTTGTAAGTTTAGCTACATTTGTGGAATGCGAAATAAGATGAATATCATGTTGTAAAAACCCGTAACTTCCCCGTAAAGGAAAGAGCGGATAGTTCGAGAACAAGCCACAACAGAACACATACAGAAGAACATTTCATTGTATATTACAACAATGCACCAGAATACAAGAATATACAGAGTATAAATGAATATTACACAGAAATATCACAGATTTAAATTACATTTAAATACATCGCAGCGGAAAATAATACAATACACAACTAGAAGAGATATACGGATACAAATCTTTCCGGATATCGTTCCAGCTGTAAACCAGGATCCTGTGAATATAAATCTGCAAAACCAAAACTACTAGCTGCCCGTGTCAAAATAGGGGCACCTAGAGTTTAGGTCAAAACAATAAAATCCAGGTCAGTCATGTGACTGGTGTGAGAACTAAAACAGTTATTAATCTTTATTTTAAAGTTAGGTAAATCAAGGGACCACGCCGTATAACACGGAACGGGTTTCCTCCCAAGAATACTAGTGCATAAAACAAACAACGCAATGCTAAATAAAGAAAAATGAAGCTGTTATAAGACCCAGGTCCTATCACACAATGCAACGCAAGCCGGGGGATAGGGTTTTTCCCTTATAACAGCCAAAGAATGCTTGATACGTTTAAAACATAACATTTGATACTATTATAAGTGCATAGTGTATAAAACAACTTCAAATCATAAGTATCAATCATAGGCGGCATGGGTACCATATATCATGTCGCCATATATAGGTTTACAAATAAAACTGCAAATGTCACGTACTTGGAAATTGGATCCACCTATGAACCGAGGCAAAAGATAGTCCTCAATCGATTCGAGACGCTCTAGCCCGCCCCTCAGAATCAGAGCTCGAGTGACCCTTGGATCGTCAGGGCCGGTCCACCGATGTGGATTAAAATGCCTGAACATGCGTTTCCCCGCCCTTTGGGGCATAAATGAGCCAACGAATAACTCCATCGGACCCGGATCGTCCGATCAAACCGAGGCGCCACGCAACAGCAACAACCACACAGGTGAAAAGTATATAAATGTCAGGGCTGGTAGGTCACTTACACCACCCTAGCTAGAAAGAAACGCATGCTCTCCCTGATGTCCTCTCCCGTTTTTGGTTCACAACCGGGGTGTGAGGCTCGCGAATTCACGTTACACAAAGCTGTGCCACACAGGCGGTGCTTTGATCATCACCACAAGACTTTGCTTTTCAACAGAAGCCTCGATCAATTGCCACTTAGGCATGCCACACAGGCAATTCACTCCATGCGATTGATATCCATCAATATATAACCCCTGAGCTCGTACGTCTCAGAGAAGGGCGTTAAGCAAGAGAATAAATTCTCCGCCACCAAACAAATATATATTTAATAGAGATCAATCACACGGACTAAAATCCAATGTCAGACACACAGTCCATTTACAAGTCCGTTCTGGGTCTGAACGAAACCGGAGGCACCTAGTACCCCGCATATCCATCGATCTCCAAGTACGTCTGGACGATCACCAACTGTTTCCATCTTCCTGGGTGTACAGCCCAATCAAGATCATCAGTAATCACCCAAACGACGTGAAGACCTCCGGTCTTCGACCATCGTCTTCATCGTCGACTTATCGTCATATCAGTTATTCAAAATGGGATAAACCCGGTCTTTCTGAATAACTCGCTTATATATTATAAAAGTGTTACACAAATACAACATACGCCTCATTCCAATTCAGAATATTCTTTTATTCAAATATTCCTATACTTTGGGAAAAGTTCCCATTAATTTTATCCAAGATAAATTCTTTAAATTTATTCTTTTAATCTCCTTTGAATATCAATTCAAACTAGTCGGGATTAGCGAACCACACCGAAGTAATCATTTATTTTATTTCCCAACCACAACCTATTCATCCCATGAAGTAAAACTGGTTATACTTCATATCTAACACCACGGTTTTATTGGTAAATTCAATTACCATTTCACGTTCAAATCTAATTAGATTCTACTATCGCCTGGAGCAAGACTGGTGATACTCCATTCTCGATGATTTCAATCTAATTAAAGATTCATTAAAACTCCACTTAGTTTTAATCTTTAACTGGGTTAAAGAATCAGTGTCATTTAAAACACAGTTCACGATAAACCCAAAATCACATTCATTAATTATCGGGTTAAAGAACGAGTGTTATTTAAAACACTGTTCACGATAAACCCAAAAATCAATATCAATTCAATTCCAATTAAATATCATTTAATTGGTACACTTCATTAAATCCAAATAAAAAGATTTAATCTTTTCTCAACTGGGTTCAAGAACAGTGTTAATGAAGACACCATTCACGACAAACCCAAATCACATTTGATATTCAATACAAGGCTCTGAATAGAAAATATATCGGCTTATATTCAATATCAAATTCTACGACTAACAAATGTCGTATTGGAAATAACGATATAAATATATATCTTTCAAATTTCCATAACAACATCCGTGTAATCACGAATTCCAACATCGAAATATTCCAAAGACAATTTCGATTCAAATCCACTCCAATGCAATCATTGGAAATTCTGGTTATTTTTAAAACCCTTTCGAATTCAATTTATTTATTTAAAAATAAATAGAATTTTAATTCTAGTTAAAAACTAGTTTACTTCGATAAAAAACTATTTTTATCTTTTCAAATATGGAGTTTTTCATCCCAATCCTTTCTAAATCATTTCTTATGATTTTACACAAATTATTACTATTTTTAATAATTTTATCAAGGCCCGTACAGTCGATTTCCATCAACTGCTATCGAACTGCACTTACAGCGACTTTTTCCAAATTTGATTTGGACATAATTCCAAATCCAACCGTTAGATTTCAAATTTCTAATATTCGTTAGAAAGCTCTTTTCGATACGAACCCAACGGTTCCGGTTTTAGGAGAATCCGACGGTCGGATCTCCCGTACTGTCCGTTTGAAATAAATGGCCGAAATACACGAACTGCCGCGGCGCGGCGCGTTCTATTCAGGCCATTATATTATATATATATATATATATATATATATATATATATAATATATATAATATATATTTCGTCGATTTCTATTTAAAACGAATTATATAAATAGTTTTAATTTCATTTCAAAAGCAATTTCAACTTCCATTTCAATTCAAATCAAAATTGAATTCTTCTTTATAAATTGGTTTTAAAATTCATTTCTATTCAATTCAAATTTCAATTCAATTTGAATTCATTTCAATTTGTTTCCAATTCAATTCGATTCGAATTCGTCTTTAATTCATTTCGAAATCGTTTTCAGTTCAATTCATTTCGAAATCGTTTTCAGTTCAATTCATTTCGAAATCGTTTTCAATTCAATTTATTTCGAAATCGTTTTCAGTTCAATTCATTTCGAAACCGAATAATATCGATATAAATATCGTTCACGTCAAAATGGCATCAATCTAATCAACACGGCTTCATATATTTATATTTTCAAATATTCCACTTCGAATATTTCGTTTTCAAATATTCTATTTCAAATATTTCTATTTCAAAACTGGAATGAGGCCCAATCAATTACCGTATAATGTTAATTATATGGATTTTCTACAACACATGTATATATCAACAACGATGAATAATCAACCATCATCCAAGGTGCATTCTACACTGTATAAGCATCAAATATAAATATTCAACGCTTATAACAGCCTGTCAATCAATCGATCGACATAAAACTAAACAATCGGGATTAGTGTACGTCAAATATCATCCCAATACCCGTGTGGGGTTTCAAGCAATCAAACACAGATTTTTATTTGTGCAGTTGGGCGATGTGTAAAATTTATCGTCTCAATCAATGTCCTTCAAATAGGTGTACATAAACAAACCGTGCGGTTTGTAAATGAATATTTATTTATTCACATTCACGTTAAAAATTATATTTTTAACGATCAAATATTTCATTTTAACACGTGAATTTTTATTCAATTCATTTACAAAATAAAAATGATATTTTTATTTTTCTAACTTATTTTATAAAATTTCGGTGGCATAACGGCACGATACTAGAAACGGGACAAGGCCTAGCCTTATCCCCGGTCTAGTGAAGGCCCACGCCATTCACACATCAATCAAATCCATACATTTTACCAAACAATTCAGTTTCAATCAAATAATCTAACTAGTTTTTGCAATCAAACAAACAAGTCCATGGTCTGTGGACGATTGTGTCGGGTGCTACTAAACACCGTCTGCATCCTAGTATATATATATATAACTAGAAAAATAAATTGAAAGGTGAGAAATTCTCACCAATAGCTATCCAATCATCTTGAGTATTCTTTTATAGAAATCTTCATCGTTAACGCATCTTTGTCAGCTTCGTTGCCCGTAGCCACTACATATGTAAAAATCACACATTTTTATTTTTTGATGTCTTTAAAATAAAAATCACATTTTTACTATGTTATCCAATATATAAAAATCGAATTTTTACTTCGACGTTCAATATATAAAAATCATATTTCATTTCAACGTATATAAAATAAAAATCAGATTTTTATTGTGCTACATATACAAAGATGATATTTTTAATATTATTATCATGTAAAAAAAATTATATTTTTACGCCTACTATATAGTAAAGATTATATTTTTAATACTTTAAAAATATAAAAATCATATATAAAAATCTGAACCTAAATCAAGGACTGATACAAAATAAAATTGATTTCATTAAAGGTTGTAAATCACCTTTGCTTTCTGTCAATCTCGCTGAGGGCCGCTGGAGGAGCTTGCTGGTTCAAAAGGGCAGCTGCATCCGAGGGGGGGTCTTCGGCGAGGGCTCCATGGGTTTTGGGCTAGGGTTTTCTCTTGGGGAGGGTACGGATTCAGAAGGGGACAAGAGAAAGGTGGGCGAGGCGGTCTTCTGTGGCACGACGGTGAGGTCATCGGAGGAGGAGGGGCTCCGGCAAGTGGCGGCTTCGATTCTGAGCTGAAGGGGGGGGGGGACTTCGGGGTTGTCGCGCCGTTGGGGGGGGTCTTCACTCCTTCGAGGAGGGCAGGGGATGGGGGGTTTGGATCTGGGCGGCGCGGACCATCGGAGAGGGCGACGGGGTGGGATGGTGATGGGTGTCGGTCGCCATCGGTTGGAAGCAGCGGTTTTTTTTTCCTTTAATTGAAACTAACGGGAAGAATAGAGGGGGGGGGTGTGTGCGTTGACCGGGCATAGGAGAGGAGGGTAGGGTATTTTTTTATTCTATTTAATTTATTTAATTTATTTTCCCAAAAAAAACAACCTTTTTATTCAAACTCGAAACGGACTCCACCGACTGTCGTCCCTAGCTAAATACCCCCATTCCGAACACAATGGGATATGTATCGCAAGCTGATTTGATCGTTTCGATCAGTTTCCGTTGAATTTACATTTAAATCACTATATTGAATTTTAAACGTACATTTCAAATTACCAGGGTCACATAACAACTCTATAAATTCCATAAAAATATTTTCTAGCTTCTTATTGACGATACGGTCCTAACAAAACTGGTTTCGTTGAATTCTGAGACCGTTGGAAAAATGGCCATTTTCCAGTCGATTAAAATCAACTGAAACTGGTCAAACGCGTTTTCCTTCGCCACGCTCACATATTGATTCAGAAAATTATGAAATTTGGAATCTAGCAATAATTTGACACTGCGGACCCAACAAAACTAGTTTCGTCGAGATCCGAGGTCATTTGCAAAATGTCCATTTTTAAGGGCCTGAATTCCATAGCGACTATTCAGAATTTTCAACTGGACATATCTTTTGATTCCCGCTATAAAATCTTGATTTGTCGGATTCGTTGGAAAGATATTATCAATTAGACCCTATCATTTTTGGTTTCACTAAAATCCGAATTGTTTTGCACCCGGTACATTCAATTGAAGTTTGAAATCGAATTATCGAACTACCGCGCCATTTTCAATTCTATTATAAATATATATAAATATTTATATTCTAACGTCGATGAATATAATATATACGATTGAATTATATTCAAAAGAAATTTTCTCGTCGATATTATTTAAATAATTCATTTTAAATAATCAAAATTCGCTAAAATTGCCAAAATAAAAATTTTAAACTGGCCCCGATTTTCGGGTTGTTACAATCTCCCCCACTTAAAACTTCTCGTCCCCGAAAAGGAACAAAGTCGAAAGTGGTTTGATTAATCAACTCTACGTTCGATCTGGCTTCTATTCTCCAACTTTTCAGTTTCTGAGAATTTCCAAAAATTTGGCTAACACCCTAAATTTTCAAAAAATTTCGCCATAACCTCCCCTGCACCGGGAGCATCGGGGAATTTCAAATAGCTTCCCCGGTCCTTCTAATCTCAAAAAGAAAAAGAAAAAGCCAAGCGGCTAACCAATAGGCTCATAAAATCATCATCACCCAAACAAAACAGTAAATTATGTAGTAAACATGTACCTATTTGTCGGGAAAACAAATTTTATTCTCGGCTCTAGCCTCCTTGCTATGACCTGTTCAATGTAAGTACATGTATATGCAAGCAAACGCAACCAATTTTCAATATAATTCAATATGTGATTCAATTAGGCTAAATGGCTAAGAATTAGCAAACAAATAAACAAACAACCCAAACATCAATCAATTAGTGAATTAGAGTTTCAAATTCATAATTTTGATACATATACAAAAATCATGTTTTTGATGCCAAATCACAACAATAAACCCTATCTAATTTTGGTTCTCACACCAGTCTAATGGAAATATATAGATATCACAACTTCAACACTCGAACACTAATTCTGATGATGTAGCTACAATCATCAGAATCATCTTCGGGCGACTAGAGTGTGGATATATATCTATCTAGTATATTAAAATTTCGAATATACGTTTGCAAGGCGCATATGCAAAATCTTTATATACTGGACTGTCCAAATCAATATAAAATAAATAATCAAATACGAATAGTTGATTTAAATTTTCAAAACAAAAATTGTTTTTACCTTTAAAAATATACCCTTCACACTCGTTCTAGGATACTACTGATCCTATCTCTAACGAGTCATTCCCATTGGATATTTTTAACCCAATATCTGATGAATTCTTTCGTAGGGTTCTAATGTGTCTTGTTCTATGAGCTTTGTAAACCAAAGATCTGATACCAACTGTAAAAACCCGTAACTTCCCCGTAAAGGAAAGAGCGGATAGTTCGAGAACAAGCCACAACAGAACACATACAGAAGAACATTTCATTGTATATTACTACAATGCACCAGAATACAAGAATATACAGAGTATAAATGAATATTACACAGAAATATCAGAGATTTAAATTACATTTAAATACATCGCAGCGGAAAATAATACAATACACAACTAGAAGAGATATACGGATACAAATCTTTCCGGATATCGTTCCAGCTGTAAACCAGGATCCTGTGAATATAAATCTGTAAAACCAAAACTACTAGCTGCCCGTGTCAAAATAGGGGCACCCAGAGTTTAGGTCAAAACAATAAACTCCAGGTCAGTCATGTGACTGGTGTGAGAACTAAAACAGTTATTAATCTTTATTTTAAAGTTAGGTAAATCAAGGGACCACGCCGTATAACACGGAACGGGTTTCCTCCCAAGAATACTAGTGCATAAAACAAACAACGCAATGCTAAATAAAGAAAAATGAAGCTGTTATAAGACCCAGGTCCTATCACACAATGCAACGCAAGCCGGGGGATAGGGTTTTTCCCTTATAACAGCCAAAGAATGCTTGATACGTTTAAAACAAATCATTTGATACTATTATAAGTGCATAGTGTATAAAACAACTTCAAATCATAAGTATCAATCATAGGCGGCATGGGTACCATATATCATGTTGCCATATATAGGTTTACAAATAAAACCGCAAATGTCACGTACTTGGAAATTGGATTTCCACCTATGAACCGAGGCAAAAGATAGTCCTCAACCGATTCGAGACGCTCTAGCCCGCCCCTCAGAATCAGAGCTCGAGTGACCCTTGGATCGTCAGGGCCGGTCCACCGATGTGGATTAAAATGCCTGAACATGCGTTTCCCCGCCCTTTGGGGCGTAAATGAGCCAACGAATGACACCATCGGACCCGGATCGTCCGATCAAACCGAGGCGCCTCGCAATAGCAACAACCACACAGGTGAAAAGTATATAAATGTCAGGGCTGGTAGGTCACTGACAACCACCCTAGCTAGAAAGAAACGCATGCTCTCCCTGATGTCCTCTCCCGTTTTTGGTTCACAACCGGGGTGTGAGGCTCGCGAATTCACGTTACACAAAGTTGTGCCACACAGGCGGTGCTTTGATCATCACCACAAGACTTTGCTTTTCAACAGAAGCCTCGATCAATTGCCACTTAGGCATGCCACACAGGCAATTCACTCCATGCGATTGATATCCATCAATATATAACCCCTGAGCTCGTACGTCTCAGAGAAGGGCGTTAAGCAAGAGAATAAATTCTCCGCCGCCAAACAAATATATATTTAATAGAGATCAATCACACGGACTAAAATCCAATGTCAGACACACAGTCCATTTACAAGTCCGTTCTGGGTCTGAACGAAACCGGAGGCACCTAGTACCCCGCATATCCATCGATCTCCAAGTACGTCTGGACGATCACCAACTGTTTCCATCTTCTTGGGTGTACAGCTCAATCAAGATCATCAGTAATCACCCAAACGACGTGAAGACCTCAGGTCTTCGACCATCGTCTTCATCTTCGACTTATTGTTGTATCATTTATTCAGAATGGGATAAACCCGGTCTTTCTGAATAACTCGCGTATATATTATAAAAGTGTTACACAAACACAACATACGCCTCATTCCAATTCAGAATATTCTTTTATTCAAATATTCCTATACTTTGGGAAAAGTTCCCATTAATTTTATCCAAGATAAATTCTTTAAATTTATTCTTTTAATCTCCTTTGAATATCAAATCAAACTAGTCGGGATTAGCGAACCACACCGAAGTAATCATTTATTTTATTTCCCAACCACAACCTATTCATCCCATGAAGTAAAACTGGTTATACTTCATATCTAACACCACGTTGTTATTGGTAAATTCAATTACCATTTCACGTTCAAATCTAATTAAAGATTCTACTATCGCCTGGAGCAAAACTGGTGATACTCCATTCTCGATGTTTTCAATCTAATTAAAGATTCATTAAAACTCCACTTAGTTTTAATCTTTAACTGGGTTAAAGAATCAGTGTCATTTAAAACACAGTTCACGATAAACCCAAAATCACATTCATTAATTATCGGGTTAAAGAACGAGTGTTATTTAAAACACTGTTCACGATAAAACCAAAAATCAATATCAATTCAATTCCAATTAAATATCATTTAATTGGTACACTTCATTAAATCCGAATAAAAAGATTTAATCTTTTCTCAACTGGGTTCAAGAACAGTGTTAATGAAGACACCATTCACGACAAACCCAAATCACATTTGATATTCAATACAAGGCTCTGAATAGAAAATATATCGGCTTATATTCAATATCAAATTCTACGACTAACAAATGTCGTATTGGAAATAACGATATAAATATATATCTTTCAAATTTCCATAACAACATCCGTGTAATCACGAATTCCAACATCGAAATATTCCGAAGACAATTTCGATTCAAATCCACTCCAATGCAATCATTGGAAATTCTGGTTATTTTTAAAACCCTTTCGAATTCAATTTATTTATTTAAAAATAAATAGAATTTTAATTCTAGTTCAAAACTAGTTTACTTCGATAAAAATCTATTTTTATCTTTACAAATATGGAGTTTTTCATCCCAATCCTTTCTAAATCATTTCTTATGATTTTACACAAATTATTACTATTTTTAATAATTTTATCAAGGCCCGTACAGTCGATTTCCATCAACTGCTATCGAACTGCACTTACAGCGACTTTTTCCAAATTTGATTTGGACATAATTCCAAATCCAACCGTTAGATTTCAAATTTCTAATATTCGTTAGAAAGCTCTTTTCGATACGAACCCAACGGTTCCGGTTTTAGGAGAATCCGACGGTCGGATCTCCCGTACTGTCCGTTTGAAATAAATGGCCGAAATACACGAACTGCCGCGGCGCGGCGCGTTCTATTCAGGCCATTATATTATATATATATAATATATATAATATATATTTCGTCGATTTCTATTTAAAACGAATTATATAAATAGTTTTAATTTCATTTCAAAAGCAATTTCAACTTCCATTTCAATTCAAATCAAAATTGAATTCTTCTTTATAAATTCGTTTTAAAATTCATTTCTATTCAATTCAAATTTCAATTCAATTTGAATTCATTTCAATTTGTTTCCAATTCAATTCGATTCGAATTCGTTTTTAATTCATTTCGAAATCGTTTTCAGTTCAATTCATTTCGAAATCGTTTTCAGTTCAATTCATTTCGAAATCGTTTTCAATTCAATTTATTTCGAAATCGTTTTCAGTTCAATTCATTTCGAAACCGAATAAAATCGATATAAATATCGTTCACGTCAAAATGGCGTCATTCTAATCAACACGGCTTCATATATTTATATTTTCAAATATTCCACTTCGAATATTTCTTTTTCAAATATTCTATTTCAAATATTTCTATTTCAAAACTGGAATGAGGCCCAATCAATTACCATATAATGTTAATTATATGGATTTTCTACAACACATGTATATATCAACAACGATGAATAATCAACCATCATCCAAGGTGCATTCTACACTATATAAGCATCAAATATAAATATTCAACGCTTATAACAGCCTGTCAATCAATCGATCGACATACAACTAAACAATCGGGATTAGTGTACGTCAAATATCATCCCAATACCCGTGTGGGGTTTCAAGCAATCAAACACAGATTTTTATTTGTGCAGTTGGGCGATGTGTAAAATTTATCGTCCCAATCAATGTCCTTCAAATAGGTGTACATAAACAAACCGTGCGGTTTGTAAATGAATATTTATTTATTCACATTCACGTTAAAAATTATATTTTTAACGATCAAATATTTCATTTTAACACGTGAATTTTTATTCAATTCATTTACAAAATAAAAATGATATTTTTATTTTTCTAACTTATTTTATAAAATTTCGGCGGCATAACGGCACGATACTAGAAACGGGACAAGGCCTAGCCTTATCCCCGGTCTAGTGAAGGCCCACGCCATTCACACATCAATCAAATCCATACATTTTACCAAACAATTCAGTTTCAATCAAATAATCTAACTAGTTTTTGCAATCAAACAAACAAGTCCATGGTCTGTGGACGATTTTGTCGGGTGCTACTAAACACCATCTGCATCCTAGTATATATATATAACTAGAAAAATAAATTGAAAGGTGAGAAATTCTCACCAATAGCTATCCAATCATCTTGACTATTCTTTTATAGAAATCTTCATCGTTAACGCATCTTTGTCAGCTTCGTTGCCCGTAGCCACTACATATGTAAAAAATCACACATTTTTTTTTTGATGTCTTTAAAATAAAAATCACATTTTTACTATGTTATCCAATATATAAAAATCGAATTTTTACTTCGACGTTCAATATATAAAAATCATATTTCATTTCAACGTATATAAAATAAAAATCAGATTTTTATTGTGCTACATATACAAAGATGACATTTTTAATATTATTATCATGTAAAAAAAATTATATTTTTACGCCTTCTATATAGTAAAGATTATATTTTTAATACTTTAAAAATATAAAAATCATATATAAAAATCTGAACTTAAATCAAGGACTGATACAAAATAAAATTGATTTCATTAAAGGCTATAAATTACCTTTGCTTTCTGTCAATCTCGTTGAGGGCCGCTGGAGGAGCTTGCGGGTTCAAAAGGGCTGCTGCATCCGAGGGGGGCGTCTTCGGCGAGGGCTCCATGGGTTTTGGGCTAGGGTTTTCTCTTGGGGAGGGTACGGATTCAAAAGGGGACAAGAGAAAGGGGGGCGAGGCGGTCTTCTGTGGCACGGCGGTGAGGTCATCGGAGGAGGAGGAGCTCCGGCTAGTGGCGGCTTCGATTCAGAGCTGAAGGGGGGGGGGACTTCGGGGTTGTCGCGCCGTTGGGGGGGGGGGTGTTCGCTCCGTCGAGGAGGGCAGGGGATGGGGGGTTTGGATCTGGGCGGCGCGGACCATCGGAGAGGGCGACGGGGTGGGGTGGCGATGGGTGTCGGTCGCCATCGGTTGGAAGCAGCGTTTTTTTTTTCCTTTAATTGAAACTGGCGGGAAGAATAGAGGGGGGTGTGTGCGTTGACCGGGCATAGGAGAGGAGGGTAGGGTATTTTTTTTATTCTATTTAATTTATTTTCCCAAAAAAAACAACCTTTTTATTCAAACTCGAAACGGACTCCACCGACTGTCGTACCTAGCTAAATACCCCCATTCCGAACACAATGGGATATGTATCGCAAGCTGATTTGATCGTTTCGATTAGTTTCCGTTGAAATTACATATAAATCACTATATTGAATTTTAAACGTACATTTCAAATTACCGGGGTCACATAACAACTCTATAAATTCCATAAAAATATTTTCTAGCTTCGTATTGACGATATGGTCCTAACAAAACTGGTTTCGTCGAATTCTGAGACCGTTGGACAAATGGCCATTTTCCAGTCGATTAAAATCAACTAAAACTGGTCAAACGCGTTTTCCTTCGCCACGCTCACATATTGATTCAGAAAATTATGAAATTTGGAATCTAGCAATAATTTGACACTGCGGACCCAACAAAACTGGTTTCGTCGAGATCCGAGGTCATTTGCAAAATGTCCATTTTTAAGGGCCTGAATTCCATAGCGACTATTCAGAATTTTCAACTGAACATATCTTTTGATTCCCGCTATGAAATCTTGATTTGTCGGATTCGTTGGAAAGATATTATCAATTAGATCTTATCATTTTTGGTTTCACTAAAATCCGGATTGTTTTGCACCCGGTACATTCAATTGAAGATTGAAATCGAATTATCGAACTACCGCGCCATTTTCAATTCTATTATAAATATATATAAATATTTATATTCTAACGTCGATGAATATAATATATACGATTGAATTTTATACAAAAGAAATTTTCTCGTCGATATTATTTAAAATAATTCATTTTAAATAATCAAAATTTGCTAAAATTGCCAAAATAAAATTTTTAAACTGGCCCCGATTTTCGGGTTGTTACACATGTTTTGCGATGAAATAATAATAGTACGATGCTCGTTATGTTTTTAATATACGTTTATGATTTGATTCTATTATCATGTTGAATTGAGAATTATTAAGTATGATGTTTGTTATGTGTATAATATTTATCTATGCCAGTGATTTGATTCTATTATCATGTTGAATTGGGAATTTATTGGATAAGCTTATTTGTATAAGTATGGATTTGGATTGTAACATCTTATGAGGATTGTATAATCTATTATGCAAGTTTATGTTGTAAAGTCATGCGACCAATTATCAAAATCGATATGTTTATGTTTATGCGAAACATATGCCATATCTCAAGTTCACACTTATCATATGTTGTGATTAATTTGCAAGTATGTTTAATTTAAGTTACCAGTTAAACATGTGTATGTTGATTTGCTTATGTTGATAACTCACATATACGTATGTTGATTTGCCTATGTTGCAAAATAACATATGTATATGGATAAGTTCATATTGCTAATTCTCATGTATGTTGTTAATATAGCCTATGTTAAAAACACACATATATGTTGAGTTAGCTTATAATTGCAAGTTCACACCTATGACATTTTAATGTTCATATTAGTCATTTTGCAAGTTCACACCTATGACATTTTAATGTTCATATTAGTCATTTTGCAAGTTCACCCCATTATGTTCATATTTATTATGTCATCAATGCCAAAATTATACCATGGCATGTTTATGCTAATTTATGCCAATTTGTGTACATAAATTAGGCTAAGCTTTTACCCTAATATGTATACCAAAAACCAGGCGAACGTAAAATTAGGCTACGTTGGTTAGCCTAATGTTAGACGTGGTAACATTGGGTTAAAATGGTATTTTAGAAAAACTGCCATAAATTAGTCATTAATCACATAAGTGATTGATGGCATAAATGGCGTTGATTATACACCTAAATTAATGAGATTGATTGGAAACAAATGTGGCAGTAATTTAAATTTGAATAATTTACATAATTAAAATGTAAATTAGAAAACACGATTAGGCTTAACCAGAGGTTGGATTAAGTTGTGACGTAAACCTGCCCGGACCCACCCGGCTGTCCAGTTGTCACAACGATACTTATCCAATGTGAGAGGTTAAGGCCTTGGGCCAACTAAAGACCCGAGGTTAGACTGAGTTGTGGCGTAAGACTGCCCGGACCCAACCGGCACACAGGCAGCCACAACTATAACTGTCTAATCTGAGAGGTTGGTGCTTTAGTAAGATAATTAGAGCTGAGTTAGGACTGATAGGGTTAAGTCAATTTAATAAATACTTAACCAAATTCAACTTGTTAACCAAGTTGGTGGGTAGGGTTAGGTTAATCTGGACACTTAACCAATTTAATATGTTTACTAGGGGAGTGGGTAAGGTTAAGCAAATGTTTAACCATTATAACATGATTAACTGGACTAGTGATTGAGGTTAGGTTAATTAGAACACTTAACCATAGAAACATGTTAGTTAGACAAGTGATTGAGGTTGAGTAAAGTTAGAACTCTTAACCATGATAACAAGTTGATTTGACAAGTGGGTTAGGTTAAGTAAGTTAGAAACACTTAACCAATATAACATAAATGACTAGGGTTAAGACCACTTAACCAGTATAACAAGATGGGTGACTGAGGTGTAGGTAATTAGGATCGATTACACAGCGGAAATGATTGAAATCAGAAACCCTAACTTAAGAATCGAATTCAAATCGTATATAAAACATGTACCTTTATATCGATTTCCTGAATCAAATAATCTAGTCTTGATCGAATTGATTTGAACGCCTCTGATGTAAGCGCCTCTATCAAAGTTCACAGATGTTGCTCTCGAGATTGACAGTCAAATCCAAGTATGGAGGATCGGTACTAGCCGATTAATTAGAACAATATTTAGGGTTTTTAACGAATCGATTAGGTTTTTCTGAAAAGGGGATGAATCAATAGTGCGGCCTCAAACCCCTTTTTATAAGAAGAACCCTTATAGATACTTTTAACCCTTATACCCGTTCAAAGTGGAATTAGTCAAAACTAATTTTGATTTCCTTTAATTAAATACTCTCTCCATTTGCAACATCTATATGTGTAACCCTATAGGTTGTTGTAGCGTTGGCAACCATCTAAACAATTAAACCGTAAACAGTGAGCGACATCTAGTAATACATCACTGCTACCCAAGCCACAACAATATCAATAATTTAGATATGACCTTTTGTGAATAGTGTATCAACATAATTTAATCCTTTTAACTGTTATATCCAAGATTAAACTGGAGGCATGGATCGTATCATCCTCTTTATGATTCAATCTGTTTTCTCGGTCAATGAGTAGACTGTTTGAAACAAATCAATATTTGAGCACGGCCATGCATTTCACAATCTCACTCAATCAAGAGGCCCATGGATATCACTACGAATAAATCGTAGAGTTAAATTCCATCTAGATCATTCATAATCTTCATTCGATTTGAGATATATCCAATAATCACCGTTATCATTACTCTGTTACGAAATAACTTTAGATGATATCAAAACACAAATATACTCGAATAAAATTATAACGATTTCAGGTCTAAGGACCATTACATCACTGTCACTATGAGAACAACTTATGATACTGTTGATTATATTCCATGTAGTTATCTCATGGTGGGTCAGCCCAATACGATACTCTCTAATATGTATTTATATCTTGACTTTAATATCACGTATATTAATGATCAATGAGATGTGATCATCAGTCAATCAATATACTAGTCTGAACGCTTTATTGTTGTCCTGTATAAACAATAAAACTCAACTAGGGACATTTAAGAATTATAACACTTGACATATTATATAATCTCAAGTTCAGTCTTACTCGAACTATATAATCCTGTATTATTATTCTAAGGACTTCCATTATATTAATATTTATATTACGCAGTAAATATAAAATAACAGAACATTTTATTCCAAATAAAACATAACAATAACAATGTTATTATTATTCACATCTAACAGATTGCCTCTAGGGCATAAACTCTAACATGAGGCTAGGTTAACAGGAAACACTAAACTGCTGTAACAGGTTAGTTAAACAGATGGTGAGGTTAAGTTAACACCAGGAGGCAACACTTAACCAGAGTAACATGATAAGTGGGAAGGTTAAGTTAACTGGAATTTATTAATGACACTTAACCACAACAACCTAAGGAACACGTGGGGTTAAGTTAACAATTAAAACACTAAACCAATATGATATGAGGAATGGGCGGGTTAAGTTAACATGAATAAACAAACACTTAACTATTTTGACATGATATGTGGAAGGGTTAAGTACATATTGGGTTGGTGGGTAATATCTATAAATATAGACCCACATACTTAACCATAAAATAAATATGCTTGAATCAGTGGAAGGGTTAAGTACATATCGGGTTGGTGGGTAATATCTAAAATATAGGCCCACAGACTTAACCATTAATGAATATGCTTGAATCAGTGGAAGGGTTAAGTACATATTGGGTTGGTGGGTAATATCTATAAATATAGGCCCATAGAATTAACCATAAAATAAATATGCTTGAATCAGTGGAAGGGTTAAGTACATAATGGATTGGTGGGTAATATCTATAAATATAGGCCCACAGACTTAACCATAAAATAAATATGCTTGAATCAGTGGAAGGGTTAAGTACATATCAGGTTGGTGGGTAATATCAGTAAATATAGGCCCACAAACTTAACCATTAATGAACATGCTTGAATCGGTGGGAGGGTTAAGTACATCACGGGTCGGTGGGTAATATCTGTATATACAGGCCCACAAACCTAACCAGTAGGAAACCCTAGTAACGGGGACCCATTTCAGTAGTAACCCAATAAGGTGTATCATGATACCCTGAAACTAGGCAGGGTGGGGCACGATTACTGGGCTGATTATAAGCGGTCAAAGCGACGGCAGTTGGTGCACAGTGTGGGTTCTAACGGAGTGCGGGCGTGCACACACTCCGGAACAAACAAATCAAGGCACTGGGGCATCAGTAGTATACCCTATGCATTCTAGAAATTGTGTGTCGGGCCGCCACCATGGGACTTGATGCACCCCATGGTGGGACCAACATAGGTATCTACAATCAAATAGGGCCGTATGACATACGAGACACAGGCGTGCAGATAGGGAGCCGATCAATAGTGTAGTAAGGATACATCTATCATCATCACGGAAATTAGACTGGTTGAGGCGGAATCCTCATACTAGATGTATACCTGAAGGCTACCGCAACCACGGGGACTGGGATCACATTGTAATGTTATCATTTTATACAGATTACTAGTTGGGATACTAGTCAGATGGTGTAGAGACATAAAATGGGGTACGAAAGGATATTCGGTTTAGGACACCTTATCTAGTTCTAGGTTAGACTATTATTCTAACATCGTCCTGTTCTCACTTTATGCAAGTCATGATCTTTTTATTATTTCCATACTAGAAATAGAGCTAGAATTACCAGACTTATGTCTGACCCATTTTCCTTTCGTCTTCTTTTCTTCCGTTTCCTCCCCCAGGTCCACAGGGAGGAAACACTGCAGCTTAGTGAGATTTTCATCCAGCTTGAAGAGAGAGAATGTATTGCTTGGATCTCTTTCGTTTGGACAATGGCTTTGGATATCATTTATGGGGATTATGCAGTTCTATTTATGTTTCTTGCTTCTTTAAATTTTAAATCAAGACAGTATTATGGTTGTAACAAATTGGAAGGTTGTTTTTGAGACAATGATGGAAATGTTTTTTATGAACACATATTTCTGATATAAAAGATCTGTTTGTTTTTCCGCCACTTATTTATATGTGTTTATATTTGTCTTGTGTTTTATCTGTGTCTTTTACTTATAAACCTCCACCAAAATTAAGGCATTCCCTTTGTGAGTGACCTTAACGGAGGTGGGGTGTTTCAGTATATAAAAATGTTCCTAAAATTGGATATAAATGACACAGTTATTAATGTTATATCAAGGATGGTGAGGAAAAATTCCTGAAGCAAAGGTGTAGCCATCACTCAAAAGGTTAGACTGTACATAAATTCAATAAAGAGCTATTAGTTATGAAGCTTATCTACTCAAAATTTTGGATTCATGGATATTATAATACTAAATTTTGCAGACATAGTTTGCAAAAAAGAAACATAAGTTGAGGCTAAATTTTGCAATAAAAACAAATTAACACGGGAATAAAACAACTATTTGTAAATAATGTCATAAAAAATGTCTGTGGTAATGTTAATGGTGTTTTAACAGGTATTTCTAGATCAAAGATGACTAATGCAAAACTTAACGACAATAAAAAAATAAATAAACGTGAAGTAAATGAAATCAAAGAATCCATACTTGTTGAATTTAAATTCACTGGACTCCACAAATTATTAGTAAGCGATGTCTGTTAGTCATTGTCCCGAGCATCCTTGAACTATAAAATTAGAAAAAGGCATAATTAGGAATTGGAAAGAGCTATGGATAAATTTTCAGCTTAATTGAAACCGAAGTGGGGAGGAGAGAAGCGCAAGTGTAATGTTAAAAGGGAAGAACAGTCGATGCTTGTTAAAGGGATTAACAGACTGATTATCCAGATTGGTTTACTATAGCTGTTTGGAAAAACCTAATATAATCATTATTGAAATAAGAGGAATGAGATAACACCAAGTTTAGTTCCTCTGCCCCATTTCTCTAGACAGTTGAGTAAATAGTGGGCTCATGCAATTTGTTTACAGTAAGAGGAAGTGACTATGTCAAATACATATCATGATTTGATATGGAACATCTACATGACATAGTCCATTCAATACTAAAGACTCGTAGGACTGCCAACTACAAACAGGTTGATATATATGCTATAAAGTTTATGTGGGCATGGTCCCACCTCAAATTTTTGCTGGATCTACGTCATGCAAAACAAAAGTAATGATAACCCAAGCACAACAGAAGAAATCTTTCACAAATACGGAACTGGCTTCTTATGCTAATAAATAAATGTTTGTAGGCAAACTAGGAGTAGTCCAGATGTAAGGATGTATTTGTAGTTAGGTGCTACACCATAAATGAATTTGAAAAAATTAAGGCAACATGAGAAAATTAGATTATTTGGCATTGTAACTTGTTTATAATGTAATCAGCAGGTCAGATTTTGTACAAAAATTCATTTGCATATCCCGAGGTAGAAAAATAAGTAGGAAAATGAAACGGTAAATTTCTAAAAAGGTTAAATAGTTAATCATAATCCTCTTTATTGCAAGGTTGTTCATCATTTTATTTCTTTGATTTGTAGATCGGTATACCTACTAAGTAACAGTTGAAGAACATGCTTCTAAATTGAAATAAAAAGTAACAGGGTTTTCCCCCAAAGTTAGTAGTATAAAAACATAGTTGTCAACATAGAAGAACTACTTTTAGAAACATAACTGGTTATGCATCGAGGAATCTAATGCTATGAATTTAGGGAATGCACGATGAACTAAATTCATTTTTCGAAAATCAATTATAAGGAGTTCTTATTATAGCAGCAATTCATATCACCAATATACGTAAGTAAAAACAAATTTTATACAAATTGCCTCCTGTTCTTTTAAAGTGATATTAACTCTGAAACATTTATGTTAACAAATTACTTGAAGCATAATTTAAATTATTAATCGATGATGAAAATATATCAGAGAGCAAAATTAAAACAAATCAGTTCATCAAAAACTAACTTCAACCAAAAATAGCTGAAATTTTTTGCTTGTATGATTAAATATATCAATTATTCTAGATTAAAGACCTAATAAACCATATCATTCACTGTTTAGTGAAATGTCAACCCTAGAGTATGAGAAAAATGGTTGCCAACATAAATGAATGCCTTCTACAATTGGTTAAGCATCTGGGAACCCAAAGTTGAGACTACGACGAAGCAAAAGAAAGGCATAGTGCATCATATTATTATAGTGAAGACAAAGGACACAGTTACAACCTAAGGAATAGAAAATCAAGGCTAAGAAAACAGATCTAACTTACGAAAGTGAAGTCCCTAATTTTGACGGTCTCCTCTTAACGTCAAAGTTGGAACAACGTCAGCATCCGTAAATGTCCCGGGGCGTTAGAGATATTGAAAGGGGAACTGCGGTGACCGGAGGAGAAGAGGCGCAGAGGAAGTTGGGTAGATAAATTTGTACTGCGGTGAATTAACACGATCGAATTTTGAGAAGATGAAGTAACCCTTACGGTTACGATGCAGGTAGAGAAAGAAACCGGAAATAAAGCGTGAATAAAAGGGGACACATGTCAGAACCGAAGTGATTTGGTTCCTACTTTCTAATATAACTAATAAATTTGGTGGCGGAGAATTTTTCTCTTGCTTAACACCCTTCTCTAAGACGTACAAGCTTAGAGGTTATATATCGGCAAAAATCAGTGGTACAGTGTAGATTGTCAATGTGGCATGTTTGATTTCCCAAAGTTAAATAATCAATAATATTGATTTTTGGGAAGATTAAAAATAAGTAGAGTTTTAATGAATCTTTAATTAGATTGAAATGAGAATGTGATAATTTAAATTATCAAATTCGGGAAATGATCGAGGATGGAGTATCACCAGTTTTTCTCAAAGCGATAGTTAAATCTTTAATTAAATTTGAAGGTGAAATGGTAATTAATTTTACCGATAACACCGTGGTGTTAAATATGTGGTACTACCAGTTTTTCTCCATGGGATGAATAGGTTGTGATTGGGAAATAAAATATATGATTTCTTCAGGAAGGTTTGCTAATCCCGACTAGTTTGAAAAACATTAATTTGGCTTAAAATTGTAAAACGAATATTTGAATAAAAGAATATTCTTAAATGGAATGAGGCGCATGTTGTGTTTTATAGCACTTGATTATAATATACGTGAATTATTCAGAAAGGCCGGGTTTATCCCATTCTGAATGACTGATTCGACGATAAGTCGACGATGAAGACGGTGGTTGAAGAGCGGAGGTAATCACATTGTTTGAATGATTACTGATGTCTTGATTGGGTTGTACACCCAAGACGAGGTATAAGTGGTGATCGTCCAGATGTACTTGGAGATTGACCGGATATGTGAGGGCCTCTCTCTTGTATTGGACATATAGGACGAGGAATAAGGTGCCTCCGGTTTCGTTCAGACCCATAAAAGAACATGTAAATGGATGTGTATCTGACATTGGATTTTTTTCTGTGTTGAATGATCTCTATTAAATATATATCTGTTTGGTGGCGGAGAATTTATTCTCTTGCTTAACACCCTTCTCTGAGACGTATGAGCTCAGCAGTTATATGCAACACACCACGTCCACTAATGTCACTCACTAAGGGAACGCATTAGCTTCCATGGAGCATTATGAGTGTATATAAAACAGAAAACTTAACAAGACAGATATAAAATAGTACTTAAGAAATAAAAACTTCATTCATTGAAGCGGAAAAAAAAATAAGTTTGGTTAAATCATCAAAAATTAAATACTAGAGTCAAGTACATAATATCCATCTTGACAAAATCAGAGTACATGAAATAAAAGCATAATCTCACTACTACAAATAACCATAAAAGAAAATAAAAGATAAAGTTGAGCTTTACTCTCAACACTCCAAGTACTCCAAGAAAAGATATCCAAGCAAGGCTCCGCTAATTCCCACCCTGAGGACCTGGGGGGGGGGAGAGGAAAGAAAAGAGGTGGAAACAAAACGAGGTCAGACATAAAGTCTGGCGAGTCAAGTAACTTTAACAATATAATAAAGTAAAGTAACAGGATAAGGAACAAACTGGATAAATGGAAATGACTGTAGCACAACAGAGATGACAAGGTAAATAAGGTAAGTAATGTTCATCAACAATTGTGCTCCTAGCTACTACGGAATATGCTCTGCACCGCACTAACATACTAAAGATATGATCCCTCTCGCACAACCATAAAAATGGTAATAATATAATGGTAGCCCCTCGTGTACCCTTAGCTGCTGTCATAGGTGCCGCCTGCTCCTATCTCCACTAATTATACCCACTACCCTGCCCCATTCGATCGGCTCCCTATCTCGTAGTTACCCGTGCTGGTCCCAATTTCCCAAACTTTTAGGCCAAATCACACATTATGACAATTTCCCAAACTTTTCCCCATCGTTCCCCCGTTATTCATTCGCACAATTCGACGAAGAATGGTTAGGCTCGAAGGTAGCCTAACCTCATAAAAATAAAAAGGAAAAAGGACAGGAAGAGTCTCAAAACGGCACAAGCATATTGTAACACCCAGTAATTTGAACATAAAAATTCACAAATTAAAGTATACTTAATTAAGTGAAATGGGTTGCACAGAGAAATATATATGTATATTGATATATATATATAATTGAAAATTAAATAAATAAATACAAAAATGTTCAAAACAGCGAATTGGGAGAGGGGAATAACCGAACCGGCCGATTTTTGAGGTCGACCCGAGCTCGCTGGGTCGACTAGGGGTTAATCCAGGGAGTTTGGCTGTCAACCCGTGGGCCGATTCGCTCAAATGCAGATTTTGCATTTGAATGGTTCTCATGGTTCAGCTTTAATCTAAAGGCCCTAGATGGTTCCTACACTTGACTTCTTCCCCAAGACATGCTTTGATGGCTTGGATTGAATCTAGGGTTAATCCTATGACTAATACTATCCTAATCCTCTATAAAAAGACCCCTAAACCTAGCCTAAATCACCATTATCAATCCTACAACTAAACTATGTCAAATTTGTTCCTCTCATGGCCTCCACTCTCATGTTAAAATTCCTAAGCCTATTTCTATGAGAGATTGTGAGATCATACAAGTGCTTTCAAACTTGTATGAGTGTTCTTAGTTTGCATTCAAGTCAAGTTGCAACATTTCTATTTCAAAACAAGGATTTTTATTTGATTTGGCGCAAGGATTTTTCATTGGAGCATTCATATTTGGGTCTTTTTGGTGATTGCATAAGGGCTTCGTCTCAATCTTTATAATAAATATATATTTGTGTCTTCATAGCATTGTAAGCCCTTTTCTACTTTCTTTCTTTGAACTCTAAAGTTAAATGAATGATGCAAGTTTGGGGTTGATCATTATGATATGCAAGTTTGGTTGAACATCATATGCAAGTTTGGTTGATCATTATATGCAAGTTTGGTTGATCATTATATGCAAGTTTGGATGATCATTATGCAAGTTGGTTTAACCATTACGTATGACACATGTTGCTATGTTATGCAAGTTTGGGTTGATCATGTTATCATGTTATGCATGTTAAACTTGATGTTGTGAGCATAAAGCTCTAAGCTTTATATTAAAGGTTGCATTTTGGCAACATGAAAGTTATCATACCCCTTATGATAACTTGCATGTGACGCTAAATGCGAACTTCTAGCAACTTCTACATGTCATTTATCACCATGTATCACTCATATGCTAAGTTTGGTTTTATGCATGCTTTTGAAGCCTAATGATGCAATATGCAAGTATATGAACATATGTACATCTCATATGCCACCATGATAAACTTGTGGCTTCAACACCTTTTTGTCATGATTATGCCAAGTTCCCTATTTTACCCTTTACGCGTTGTTGCGATTATGTAAACGATGGGATTACGTTGGGGTTGGGCAACATTATGACAAAAACATGGTTGTTATAACATAACGTGATATGTTAACTTGTAATTATGTTTTGGAAACATAATGGATATGACACTTAGAAAATATGAGTGTGGCCAACTCGAGGTTGGGTTGAGTTTGTAGCATAAATCTACCCGGATCCGCCCGGCTTAACTAGTGGCTACAAACAATAGGACCCAATGTGAGAAGTTGGTCATGTTGTGCTCGAACCCGAGGTTAGACCAAGTTGTGGTGTAAAGCTACCCGGACCCGCCCGGCTTAACTAGTAACCACAACAAAGTATAATGTGAGAGGTTAAAGCACATTAAGTTAATTAATTAATGCCTCCTGATTAGGGTTAAGTCATGGTCCACTTAATGCTTAATCAATTTGGGCTTGATGGGTTAATCGGGGTTAAGTCATGGATCTTGGGTACACTTAACCAATTTAATCCACGTTTGGATCGGGTTAACCACATTTAACCCGTTAAGGAAACCCTAGTTGCGTTGTCCTTTTCAGTAGTAACCCTCTTGATAGTATCATAAGACCCTAGGACTAGGCTAGGGTAGGGCACGATTACTGGGCTAATATGTAAGCGACCAAAACGACGGCTGAGTAGGTACGCCGGTGTAGGTCCAGGCGGACTATGGTCGTGCACATAGTCCGGAGTTGGAGAATCAGGCACGGGTACCAGTAGATCTAGACTGCGCTTACTTGATTCGTGTCTGAGGTTGACACCCTAGGACTTGATACACCCTAGGGTGTACCTAGCGCAGTTTAACTACATTGCATGTTTGGGCCGTATGACACCGACACTTGACGAGTTAGGCTTATAGGGAGCCGATCGACTAGACCATGTAGTTGGACCTTAATTTAGGTCACCTCATGATGATGGGCCAAGCTTGGGCCAAGGGATCAATTCTTGCTTTTACTTGACATGTTAGAATGCTAGTACACCCGTGGTGCAAAACTTAACCTTAATTATGCGATGACACCTTTATCTATCTTGTTAGTTAATCATCATGCCAGTATGTTGTTATCCTTATGTTCATCTCAGCTTCTCATGCTAGTTAACTTTACTAGTTCATAGACAGATAGTAGTAGGGCTTAATAGTCTTTTTGATTGACATGTTTTCTTTCGCCTCTTTTCTTCCGTTTCCCTCCCCCCTCAGGTTCTCAGGGTGGGAACATTAGAGCTTAGCTTGGATCTTTACAGCTTGCTTACTGGATTTTCTCATGTACGGTTTTGGACATTGAGCTAGCTATGGTTTATCAGTTCATTTTGGGGATAGTACTTTATGTATTTCAGTTTTTCAGTTTATGCTTTTATCTAGACTTTGTTGTTGGAAAATAATGACCAAGTACTTTGTTGTAACATGACTATGGTTTTGAAATGCTAAGTTTTATCCGCTGCTTTACTACTCTGTTTTACTTATATGTTCTGTCTTTGATATCTGCATGCATGTTTACCTTGTTTAACGCCCCTCCAAAGCTAATGTCCTTGCAAGAGTGGCATTGGCGGAGGTGGGGTGTTACATTTGGTATCAGAGCATAAGGTTTACAAGATTTGAGCAAAAGTGTTTTTGAAACTTACCTTATGAAAAACTATTTTCAAAACCAATTAAGTATTTTCCAAGAAAAGTCTAGTTATTTTAAAAAATGCTATTCCCCAAAAGCCATAGCACTATCCTTCATTTCTTCGTTCTGAATCTATCTTTTTCCTTTTTTAGTATGGTCGATATTAACCTTCCCGAGGGAGTGACCATTTCCGGATGGTTCCGGAGATACTTGGAAGCTAGGGCCAACGATGTGGGCCCAGCAAATACCCCCAATATAACTGAGGTTCCTCCTCCTCCCCCTCTTCCTCAGAACCCGCAAGCAGATTTCGCTAAGCTTTGCAAAGACTTTAAGGCGATGGGTGGCAAGAACTTTATTGGGACGGAGACTTTTGTGGAGGCAAGAAATTGGTTGAAAGAAACTGAAGATCTCTTCGCCACCTTTGATGTGCCAAAACATAGAAGGGTTCTATTGGCAGCATGGTTATTGAAAGAAGAAGCTGCTTATTGGTGGGAGGTCACCAATGCTACGAGGCCTATAGAGACTTGGGCCGACTTTAGGACAAGATTTGGGCTTAAGTTTCTATCATCAGCTGAGGCGAATTTGCAATTGGAGAAGTTTATATCTTTGAAGCAAGGAGACATGACAGTGAGGGAGTACGTGAATGAGTTTAACAAGCTCGCCGGATTTGGTTTGGACATGATTAATACTCCCCAGAAGAAGGCTTTGCGCTTTGCACGAGGGTTGAATGAGCCACTACAAGGTTTAGCCCTATCTCATATACCTATGGGGGCCACTTTCGAAGGTCTAGTAGACAGGGCATTGCTTCAAGGAGACGATAAGAATGGCAAGAAGGAAGTGAAGGCTAATGAGACCCAAGCCAGGAAGACAGACTCCAAGTGGGGAGGAAATCAGAGCAATCAGAACAACAAGAACAACAAGAACAACAAGGCAACAAGGCGAAGGCAAAGGACCCAAGAAAATGCCACTACTGTGGGAATGTAGGGCACATAGCTAAAGACTGTAAGAAAAGGAAGAGGAAGTCGGGAGAATGCTTTCATTGTGGAGAGACCGGACATTTTAGCAAGGATTGCCTCAAGAAGTAAGGGCAGAATCAGCGTGCAGGACCTTCTGGAGGGCAAGTGCATGCTCTCAACGCCGCTCCAGTTCAGGATCGAGGTAGCATTTCTGTAGAAAGTCTTGTTTATATTTCTGATTATCCTGTTCGCACCTTATTTGATCCAGGCGCATCGCGTAGTTTTATTTCTTCTGACATTGTTGAAAGTTTGCACCTAAGTACTAGCTTAGTTGAGGATCCCGTTTGTGTTTCAAATCCAATTGGGGGTTCCGTCCATCTATCTATGATTTGTGTGGATTTGAAGATTTCTATCTTGACTATAGAATTGGCGTGTAATGCTTATGTTCTCGGATTCACGGGATATGGGTTAATCTTGGGCATGGATTGGTTGTCCAGTTATGGAGCCATTCTCGATTGTGAACATAGGGTGGTGAGGCTCATGACCCGCCTCGGTAATACCCTAGAAATTTCTTGTAACCCTAGAGGACCCGTCATGTTATGCTATCTTGAATCTCTCGACTCGTCCATCGATGATCTGCAATCTGTAAGGGTGGTCCGAGACTATCCTGATGTCTTTGAAGAAGTTAAGGGGTTACCCCCTAAACGAGAGATAGATTTCCGCATTTATCTAGTCAATAATGCCAAGCCAGTATCATTGCCTGTTAGGCACATGGCCACTCATGAGAGAAGGGAGCTCAGTAAGCAAATCAAGGAGCTGCTTGATAAGGGTTTTATTAGACGAAGCATTTCCGAATGGGGTGCTCCGGTGGTATTCGCTACTAAGGCGGATGGTTCGCTTCGTCTATGTGTTGATTATCAAGAGTTGAACAAGCTGACAGAGAAGAATAGGCACCCATTACCGAGGATTAATGATCTCTTTGACCAGCTTGTAGGTGCTTCTGTTTTCTCTCAGCTCGATCTAGCCACCGGATTCCATCAGCTTAGAGTAGCTGAGGATAGCATTGATAAAACTGCGTTTAGGACTCCGGATGGATTCTTTGAATGGCTTGTCATGCCATTCGGATTGACTAATGCACCCGCCTACTTCGTAGACTTGATGAGTAGGGTGTTCAGGGAGTTCCTCAACAAGTTTGTTGTTGTCTTCGTGGATGATATTCTGATCTTCTCAAAGGACGAGGAAGAACATGTCAGACATCTCAAGGAAGTGATGGATACGCTTAGAGTGCATCAGTTGAAAGCCAAGTTCTCCAAATGTCATTTCTGGAGAAGGGAAGTTCGGTTTCTTGGACATATAGTTTCTAAGCAAGGCATAGTGGTGGATCCCGTGAAAGTGGTTGTGGTTCAAGATTGGAAGACTCCTAGGAATGCGACCGAAGTAAGAAGCTTTCTCGGTTTGGCGGGCTACTATAGGAAGTTCATTAGAGACTTCGCTAAGATTTCGGCCCCTCTCACTAAGTTGACGAAGAAGAACTTAGTCTTTGCATGGGACTTGGAGTGTGAGCTTGCTTTTCAAAAGCTTAAAAGAGCCCTTACCTCAGCTCCAGTTTTGGCATTACCCGATAGTGGCAAGATGTTTACCGTGTACACAGATGCATGTGGCACGGGGTTAGGAGCTGTTCTGATGCAAGAGGGAAGAGTGATATGTTATGGGGGTAGGCAACTTAAAGTTCATGAGAAGAACTATCCCACTCATGATTTGGAGTTAGCGGCGATCGTCTTTGCACTCAAATCCTGGCGCCACAATCTTCTAGGCGAAAGGTTTGAGTTGTATACTGATCACAAGTCACTCAAATACCTCTTCTCGCAAAAAGATCTGAATCTAAGGCAGCAAAGGTGGATGGAATTTTTGGCATCTTATGACTTCGAGATAGCTTATACCCCTTGCAAGGGTAATGTTGTGGCGGATGCACTAAGCAGAAGGAGATTGACTTTAAGCCCCTTATTCATTGAGATGAAGAACTTGGAATTCTTGGCAACCTTTGATTTCACGACGGCTGTTGAGTTGATGACGGGTTCATTAGCATCCCTTGAGCTTAGACCCACACTTCTTGATCAAGTTGGGGCTTCGCAGAGGGAAGATCCACAGTTAGTCGAAGTTATGGACAAGTTGATTCGGGGTGAGACGTCTAGTCACCTTGCCGGATATACTATTGATGATAAAGGATGGCTAAGGCGTGATGGGAGATTATGTGTTCCTCGGGTGGGAGATTTGGTCCATAGAGTTCTTGAAGAAGCGCATCACTCGAAGATGACTATACATCTGGGAGGAGATAAGATGTATAGAGGTATGAAGCGCAGTTTCTTTTGGGATGGAATGAAGAAAGATGTGGCAGAGTATGTTTCAAGGTGCATGGTGTGCCAACAAATGAAGGCCGAGTCAAAGAAACCAGGTGGGCTATTACATCCATTGGAGGTCCCACAATGGAAGTGGGAGAGTATTTCTATGGATTTTGTGGATGGATTGCCTAGGTCAAGGAGAGGGAACACAAGCATATGGGTCATAGTTGACAGACTTACGAAGAGTGCTCACTTCATCCCAGTAAAGAGCAAGAGGACCGCATCAGGGCTGGCGTCTATTTATCTCCGAGAAATAGTGCGGTTGCATGGAGTTCCTTCTAGCATAGTTAGCGATCGTGACCCGATTTTCACTAGCCAGTTCTGGAACAGTTTGCAAGAAGCGATGGGTACGCGATTGAATTTGAGTACAGCCTATCACCCCCAGACGGATGGCCAAACCGAAAGGGTGAATAGAGTGCTAGAAGATCTCTTGAGGCTTTGTGTTATTGACTTCGGTGGTACTTGGGAAGACCACCTTCCTCTTGTAGAATTTGCTTATAATAATAGCTATCAAGCCAGCATAGGGATGGCACCATTTGAAGCTTTATATGGGAGGCCGTGTAGGTCACCATCTTGTTGGTGGGAGACAACAGATAGACTTATACTTGGGCCCGATATGATACGAGACACATCCGAGAAAGTTGAATTAGTAAGAAGAAGGATAAAAGCGGCCCAAGATAGACAGAAATCCTATGCTGACAAGCGAAGGGCAGATTTGGAATTCGAAGTGGGAGACATGGTTTTCGTGAAGGTTTCTCCTTTGCGAAATGTGGTACATTTTGGAGCAGTTGGGAAGCTGGCACCAAGGTTCGTAGGACCCTTCCCTATCATAGAGAGAATTGGAAAGATGGCCTATAAGGTGGAATTGCGCGAAAAGCTAGCCGGAGTGCATAATGTCTTTCATGTCTCGCATCTCCGAAAGTGCCTTCATGAGTCCGCTGAGGTGGTTGAACCAAGCATTCTTGAAGACATTGAGGTAGAGAAAGAAGCAACCTTGAGGAAAGCTCCGATTCGTATCTTGGGAACAGAGATCAAGAAACTGAGGAATCGAGAAGTCAAATTGGTGAAAGTTCAGTGGGGTGAAGCCGACGAAGATGCAACTTGGGAAACCGAGGAGAAGATGCGTGGGCTTTATCCATTCCTTTTTGAGGGTACATTCTCGGCCTCTTTCCTAATTAGCATGTCTTTCTGTTTATCCGTGTTTATCCTGTTTATCTTCTTATCTCGTTAATCATATCATGAGAACCTTAGGGAGAAACCCTTTGGATGAAACATGTATTTGAAACATGTTATGCTTGATGGTTGCAAGTGGTTGCAAGTGTTTGCACGTGGATACTCGTGGATGCATGATACACATTAGGCACTAAGATCGGCTCACACACTTTCATGTTGCATATGCATGAGTGCTTATACTTATTCATGGATGAAACTTGTTATGCTATCACGTGGATTTTGCATATGGATGAATGTTATGTGCACTCATGTAGAGATTATAAATTATGTTAGGAATTTGCATGCATATGGACTCATTTCACTAACATGCTTTGCATTAAGGAGGTTTACTGTATCAGTAACCGCCTAATTTTTTCATTAGATAAGTACATATACACACACCTTTGCATATGATCATACAACATTTAGAATCCTTTAAGGATAATGACTGCACGTGGATGATGTTTTGAGTAGATGGATGATGGATAGTAGGATACGTTCTTCCTAACTTGGAGATTTCGGGGACGAAATCCTTTAAGGAGGGGAGAATGTAACACCCCGTAATTTGAACATAAAAATTCACAAATTAAAGTATACTTAATTAAGTGAAATGGGTTGCGTAGAGAAATATATATATATATTTTTATATATATATATATAATTGAAAATTAAATAAATAAAAATGCAAAAAATGTTCAAAACAGGGAATTAGGAGAGGGGAATAACCGAACCGGCCGATTTTTGAGGTCGACCCGAGCTTGCTGGGTTGACTAGGGGTTAATCCAGGGTGTTTGGCTGTCAACCCGTGGGCCGATTCACTCAAATGCAGATTTTGTATTTGAATGGTTCTCATGGTTCAGCTTTAATCCGAAGGCCCTAGATGGTTCCTACACTTGACTTCTTCCCCAAGACATGCTTTGATGGCTTGGATTGAATCTATGGTTAATCCTATGGCTAATACTATCCTAGTCCTCTATAAAAAGACCAATAAACCTAGCCTAAATCACCATTATTCAATCCTACAACTAAACTATGTCAAATTTGTTCCTCTCATGGCCTCCACTCTCATGCTAAAATTCCTAAGCCTATTTCTATGAGAGATTGTGAGTTCATACAAGTGCTTTCAAACTTGTATGAGTGTTCTTAGTTTGCATTCAAGTCAAGTTGCAACATTTCTATTTCAAAACAAGGATTTTTATTTGATTTGGCGCAAGGGTTTTTCATTGGAGCATTCATATTTGGGTCTTTTTGGTGATTGCATAAGGGCTTCGTCTCAATCTTTATAATAAATATATATTTGTGTCTTCATAGCATTGTAAGCCCATTTCTACTTTCTTTCTCTGAACTCTAAAGTTAAATAAATGATGCAAGTTTGGGGTTGATCATTATGATATGCAAGTTTGGTTGAACATCATAGGCAAGTTTGATTGATCATTATATGCAAGTTTGGTTGATCATTATATGCAAGTTTGGATGATCATTATGCAAGTAGGTTTAACCATTATGTATGACACATGTTGCTATGTTATGCAAGTTTGGGTAGATCATGTTATCATGTTATGCAAGTTAAACTTGATGTTGTGAGCATAAAGCTCTAAGCTTTATATTAAAGGTTGCATTTTGGCAACATGAAAGTTATCATACCCCTTATGATAACTTGCATGTGACGCTAAATGCGAACTTCTAGCAACTTCTACATGTCATTTATCACCGTGTATCACTCATATGCTAAGTTTGGTTTTATGCAAGCTTCTGAAGCCTAATGATGCAATATGCAAGTATATGAACATATGTACATCTCATATTCCACCATGATAAACTTGTGGCTTCAACACCTTTTTGTCATGATTATGCCAAGTTCCCTATTTTACCCTTTATGCATTGTTGCGATTATGTAAACGATGGGATTACGTTGGGGTTGGGCAACATTATGACCAAAACATGGTTTTTATAACATAACGTGATATGTTAACTTGTAATTATGTTTTGGAAACATAATGGACATGACACTTCGAAAATATGAGTGTGGCCAACTCGAGGTTGGGTTGAGTTTGTAGCATAAATCTACCTGGACCCGCCCGGCTTAACTAGTGGCTACAAACAATAGGACCCAATGTGAGAAGTTGGTCATGTTGTGCTCGAACCCGAGGTTAGACCAAGTTGTGGTGTAAAGCTACCCGGACCCGCTCGGCTTAACTAGTAACCACAATAAAGTCTAATGTGAGAGGTTAAAGCACATTAAGTTAATTAATTAATGCCTCCTGATTAGGGTTAAGTCATGGTCCACTTAACGCTTCATCAATTTGGGCTTGATGGGTTAATCGGGGTTAAGTCATGGATCTTGGGTACACTTAACCAACATAATCCACGTTTGGATCGGGTTAACCACATTTAACCCGTTAAGGAAATTTTAGTTGCGTGGTCCTTTTCAGCAGTAACCCTCTTGATAGTATCATAAGACCCTAGGACTAGGCTAGGGTGGGGCACGATTACTGGGCTGATATGTAAGCGACCAAAACGACGGCTAAGTAGTTACGCCGGTGTAGGTCCAGGCGGACTATGGTCGTGCACATAGTCCGGATTTGGAGAATCAGGCACGGGTACCAGTAGATCTAGACTGCGCATACTTGATTCGTGTCTGAGGTTGACACCCTACGACTTGATACACCATAGGGTGTACCTAGCGCAGTTTAACTACATTGCATGTTTGGGCCGTATGACACCGACACTTGACGAGTTAGGCTTATAGGGAGCCGATCGACTAGACCGTGTAGTTGGACCTTAATTTAGGTCACCTCATGATGATGGGCCAAGCTTGGGCCAAGGGATCAATTCTTGTTTTTACTTGACATGTTAGAATGCTAGTACACCCATGGTGCAAAACTTAACCTTAATTATGCGATGACACATTTATCTATCTTGTTAGTTAATCATCATGCCAGTATGTTGTTATCCTTATGTTCATCTCAGCTTCTCATGCCAGTTAACTTTACTAGTTCATAGACAGATAGTAGTAGGGCTTACCAGTCTTTTTGACTGACCTGTTTTCTTTCACCTCTTTTCTTCCGTTCCCCCCCTCAGGTTCTCAGGGTGGGAACATTGGAGCTTAGCTTGGATCTTTACATCTTGCTTACTGGATTTTCTCATGTACGGTTTTGGACGTTGAGCTAGCTATGGTTTATCACTTCATTTTGGGGATAGTACTTTATGTATTTCAGTTTTTTCAGTTTATGCTTTTATCTAGACTTTGTTGTTGGAAAATAATGACCAAGTACTTTGTTGTAACATGACTATGGTTTTTAAATGCTAAGTTTTATCCGCTGCTTTACTACTCTGTTTTACTTATATGTTCTGTCTTGTGATATCTGCATGCATGTTTACCTTGTTTAACGCCCCTCCAAAGCTAATGTCCTTGCAAGAGTGGCATTGGCGGAGGTGGGGTGTTACACATATGGATCATAGTAAGCATATAAACATAGGTGACATATGAACATCAATAGCATATGAACATAACAAGCATGTGAACATAGGTGACATATGAACATCAATAGCATATGATAGGTTTAGATAAAAGATAATCAAACTTGCAAACTTGGTGGAATTCATTACAAGCATAAACATATTATCACAATTTTCAACTTATCTTGATTACTTTAGTTAATTATGTTGTGAAAGCTACATGAACTCACAAATCGAGATTTAAGAAAAAAGAGAGCGATTCTGGGATCTGATTTCTGGAGTTGATAGCTTTCTGTCGATGTAGGCGTTGATTTGTTATTTTTATCTTCTAGCTTGACTTGATTGACTAAGGTGGAGGCTAGGTCACTTTAGGTTTTAGCAGCATGGAGGCTCCATTCCTTTTTGTTAACGAATTACGGTTTAGATTTAGCTATATATATATATATATATATATATATATATATATATATATATATATATGTCTAGGACCGATTAGAGCTCTTAGATTAACCCAGAAACCATCACGACCACTCAGATGCCACATCAGCCCTAGGGTGAATCGGGCCACGGGTTGACAGCCAAACACCCTGAATCGACCCCCAGTCGACCCAGCGAGGCTCGGGTCGACCCCAAAAATGGTGCGGTTCGGCTATTCCCCATCCCGATTCGCTGTTTTGAACTTTTTTGAGTACTTATTTGTTTAATTTTTATATATATCTATATATATTTTTTCTCGTATGCATAAAACTTCAAGCCTTAATAACTTCTTCATAAGGTATCCGTTTTATGCAAACCAAATGTCTATCTTGACCCAAAATTTTGAGATGAACGTAATAGCGCAACCCATTTCACTAAATTCTTCTTCTAAAAATTACATATACTTTAATTTGTGAAATTTAATGTTATAAAATTACGGGGTGTTACATTCTCCCTTTCTTAAAGGATTTCGTCCCTGAAATCTCCAAGTTAAGAAGAATGTATCCTACCCTATGCAGTTAATGCCCCGATATTACCCCGCTATAACCTCGCTATATCCTGTAGCACACTACCACCGCTATGCTTTTCCTCAAATAGCCTCTGATATAGCCTCTCCGATTTAAGCCCCGCTATATCCCGCTATTCCCGATATATCCCGTTATTTCCGCTATATTTTCTTATTCCCGCTATAACTTTGATGAAATAAATGAACTCAAAAATGAAGTTTATGCATTAATTTTATATTAAATTAGGTTTCTTCATTGAGTTTTTTTAATATCTACTTTTAGAAACAAAAATACTCTAATATGCTATTGAGTTTAATTAATTTAAACGAAATTTTATGCCTATTTGTCGATATTTGCACACATTTGTATTTAAAATTAAAAATGTACTAACTGAAGTTAAATAAAGTGTTTGGTTTTCACTTTCTTATCATTTATATATTCATAAAAATATTTTGAAGGAGTTATATGTGTTATTTTAGAGTCATCCGCTATATCCTTCTATTTCCTCCCTTTATCCCCGCTATGACTTTTTGGACCTCCGCCGCATTGGATCCGCTAAGCGCTTTAACTACACAGATCCTACCAACCAATCATCCATCTACTCAACCATCATCCACAAGCATCCACTGTCTTTAAAGTAATTTCTAATGCTATATGAACATATGCAAAAGTGTGTGTATATGTTTTTTATCTAATGCAAAGATCAGGCGGTCCACTGATTCGGCTGACCTCCTTAATGCGAATTATGTATGTGCCATGAATCCAACATGTATGCAATTTAATCCTAATGATACATATCATTTCTACATGAGTGCACAATCATTCACTCAAATGCAACATCCACATGATAACCCACCAAATTTAAACAAACAAATATATGCATATGCGATATGAAGTGACTGAGCCGATCTAAGTGCCTAAAGTGTGTGTATCAATGCATCCACAAGCAACCACTAGCAACCCCTTGCATCCACAAAACATAAAATGTCTCAAACACATGTTTACAACCGTAGGACTTCTACCTAAAGACTGAAGACATACTCGAGAGGATACCCTAGATGATAGAATAAGTACAACTAAGAGGTAGAAAAAGCAGAAGTTAAGAACATACCTTCAAAGAGGAAAGGGTACAACGCACGAATCTTATCTTCCATCTACCAAGTCGCGTCTCCTTGATCATCTCCCCATTGGACTTTAACCAACTTGACCTCTTGGTTGCGTAACTTCTTGACCTTCGATCCAATGATGCATGTAGGAGCTCATCTAATCGTAGCATCTCGCTCTACTTCCACTTCTCTAAGCACACTCGGCTCTACTACTTCCGCAGCATCATGCAAACACTTCCTCAAATGTGACACGTGAAACACGTCATGCACACCACTAAGCTTCTCAGGCAACTACACTTTGTAGGCCATCTGTCCAATTCGTTTTGTAATGGGGAATGGCCCTACGAACCTTGGTGCCAATTTCCCTATTGCTCCAAAGCGAACTACATTCCTCAGTGGTGATACCTTAATAAAGACCATGTCTCCAACATCGAACTCAAGGTCAGTCCTTCTCTTATCAGCATATGACTTTTGCCTGTCCTGTGCCGTCTTCATGCGTCTTCGAATCAAGTCTATCTTCTCCGAAGTTTCTCTAACCATCTCAGGCCCAAGCAAATTCTTATCCGTAGATTCCCACCAACAAGTAGGTGATCGACACGGTCTCCATATAAAGCCTCAAAAGGAGCCATGCCAATACTAGTCTAATAGCTGTTGTTGTAGGCGAACTCTACTAATGGAAGGTGCTCTTCCCAAGTCCCTCCAAAATCCAAGATACATAACCTCAAAAGGTCTTCTAAAATCCGATTCACCCTTTCAGTTTGGCCGTCCGTCTAAGGATGATAAGCGGTGCTCAAACACAACTACGTCCCCACTGCCTCTTGCAAGCTCTTCCAAAATTCGCTAATGAAAATAGGGTCTCGATCGCTCACAATACTAGAAGGTATGCCATGCAAGCGAACTATCTCTCAGAGATAAACAGATGCCAACCACGCTGCCGTCCTCTTACTCTTAATGGGAATGAAATGGGCGCTCATGGTAAGTCTATCTACTACTACCCAAATCCCGATATTACCCTTCCTTGAGCTTGGCAACCCGTCAACAAAATCCATGGAAAAACTTTCCCATTTCCACTGTGGAACCTCTAAAGGGTGATGCATCCCGCCAGGCTTCTTCTGTTCAGCCTTAACATGTTGGCACATTAAGCATCTAGTAACGAACTCAGCCACATCCTTCTTCATTCCAGCCCAAAAGAAAACTCGCTTCATGTCCCTATACATCTTGTGGTACGCAAAGCCTTCCATCCCTACGCACCCAACCTCTCTCATCAATAGTATACCTACTAAGATGGATCGAAGACTCCCCTCTCATGAGCTTGTCTACTATCTTTATCAACTGTGGGTCATCTCGCTGTGCCGCCCCAACCTTTCCCACAAGTGTAGGTCGCAACTCTAATGATGCCAACAGATCAGAAACATAATCAATCGAGGGTCTAAAATCAAAGGTAGAGATGTACTCTAAACTCTGCCGCTCAACAAACAAAGGACTCAATGTCAACTTCTTCCTACTCAAGGCGTCTTCCACAACGTTACCCTTGCCACGGGTATTTGCAATCTCAAAATTGTAGGATGCTAAGAACTCCATCCATCTCTGTTGCCTCAAGTTTAAATCTTTCCGAGAGAACAAGTGCTTAAGTGACTTATGGTCTGTATACAACTCAAACCTCTCTCCAAGCAAATAGTAACGCCAAGACTTGAGCGAAAAAACTATGGAAGCTAACTCTAAGTCGTGGGTAGGGTAATTCTTCTCGTGGACCTTTAACTGTCTTCCTCCGTAGCATATCACTCTTCCCTCTTGCATTAAAACTACGCCAAGACTTGTCCCGCAAGCATCGGTACACATTGTGAATGGCTTACCCCCATCTGGCAAAAATAAAAATGGAGCTGTCGTCAAAGCCCTGTTCAAACGTTGGAAAGCGTCATCACAGTTAACATCCCAAGAGAAGACCAAATTCTTCTTCGTCTGTCGAGTAAGCGGGGCTGGTATCTTAGCAAAGTCTTTAATGAACTTCCTATAATAGCCCGCCAAACCAAGGAAACTTCTTACTTCAGTCGAATTCTTAGGAATCTTCCAATCCTGGATTGCAACTATCTTTGCAGGATCCACAGCTATCCCCTCCTTAGAGACTATGTGTCCTAAGAACCTCACTTCCTTCCTCCAAAAGTGACATTTGGAGAACTTAGCTTTGAGTTGATGTGCTCTAAGGGTCTCTAATACTTCCCTAAGATGTAGGGCATGCTCTTCCTTGCTCCTTGAGAATATCAAAATATCATCCACAAAGACCACCACGAACTTGTTTAGATACTCCCTAAACACCCTACTCATGAAGTCAACGAAATACGCGGGTGCATTAGTCAAACCAAAAGGCATAACTAGCCATTCAAAGAAACCATCGGGAGTTCTAAATGCAGTCTTATCTATACTATCCTCAGCCACCCTCAACTGATGAAATCCAGTAGTCAAGTCCAACTGCTAGAAAATTGAAGCACCAACCAACTGATCGAACAAATCATCTATCCTCGGCAATGGGTGTCTATTCTGCTTTGTGAGTTTGTTTAGCTCTCTATAGTCCACACACAACCTAAGTGAACCATCAGCCTTCGTAGCAAAAACAACTGGAGCACCCCACTCCGAGATACTTCGCCTTATGAACCCTTTCTCAAGCAACTCCTTCACTTGTTTACTGAGTTCCCTCCTTTCTCTAGGAGCCATGTGGCGTACGGGCAATGCAACTGGCTTTGAATTGTCCACCAAATATATACGGAAATTCATCTCACACTTTGGAGGTAAACCCCTAACCCCCTCAAAGACATCAGCATATTCACAGACTATTCGAGCTGATTGCAAATCATCAATAGAAGTGTCAAGAGATTCCAGGTAGTTAAGCATCACCGAACCCTTAGGATCGCATGAGATATCGAGAGTATTCCCCAATCTAGTCAACAGTCTAACTATTCTCTTTTCGCAGTCAAGGATGGCCCCATACCTAGCCAGCCAATCCGTCCATAGAATCAACCCATAGCCTGTGAAACCAATAACATAAGCGTTGCATTTGAACTCAATGCCATACACAAAGATTCTCAAACCCCTACACAACATATAAAGTTGGGCTGTAACCCCAGTAGGATTTGAGACACTAAAGGGATCAACTACTATATTAGTATCTAGGTGCAGAGACTCAACAATAGAAGCAGATATGAATGCATGCGAAGCGCCCGAATCAAACAAAGTACGAATTGGATGATCAAACAGGAAAACTAAACTTTCAGCGAAAATGGTTCTACCTCTCTCTTGCGGGGGTGCCATAAGAGCGTGCACCTGCCCTCCAAAAGTAGACCCTGTCCTCTGCCCATGCCCTTGCCTTCTTGGACAGTCTTTAATCATATGCCCGTCCTCACCACACTGGAAGCAACCCGTCTTCTTCTTCTTCTTCCTACAGTCCTTGCTCAAGTGCCTGGCGTTCCACAATTAAAGCACCTTTTCTTCCCTTGGCCCTTGTTATCCTTGCCACGTTTCTTTTGCTGTTGCTGCTGAGCTTTCTTTGGATCCACTTTCTTATCCTGTGCCTTATTAGCATTAGCACCTTTCTCTTCTTCATGCATCAGCGCCATGTCAACAAGATTCTCGAATGTGGCCCCCATAGGAATGTGGGACATAGCCAATCCATGCAATGGTTCGTTCAGACCCTTAACAAACTTCAAGGCCTTCTTATGCGGTGTATTAACTAGTTCCATCCCGAATCTGGCTAATTGATTAAACTTGTTCACATACTCCTTCACCGACAGACTTCCTTGTTTCAAAGCAAAGAACCTCTCCATGTATAAACTCTCCTCTTCTCATGAAATAAATTTCAGCTCGAACCTTTCTCTAAAATCCACCTATGTCTCAATTGCACGTCCTCTTTTAGTTACTTCCCACCAATAAGAAGCTTCGTTCTTCATCAACCAAGCAGCTAACTGAACTTTCGTCCCATCTTCTGTCTCAAAGATACCAAATAAATCTTCCACTTCCTTGAGCCAATTCTGAGCCTCAACAAATGTCTCATTCCCATTAAACGATTTTCCACCCATCGCCCGGAAGTCTTTGCATATCTTCGGAAGAGCGTCTGCACGAGGAGGGGGAGAAGGAGGAGGAGGAGCGTCTGCTGGGCCTGCGACATTAGCCCTTGCCTCCAGATACCTTCTGAACCAGCCTGGTATCTATATGCCCTCGGGTATTTCAGGTTGATCAGCCATGCTGAAAGGAAAAGGGAAAGATTCAAAACGGAGAATTCGAAAGATTGATATATGGCTATTGGGGATTATGTTTTTCATAAAAACTTTTCTCTTAAAATTACTAGCTTTAAGACATGTTTTTGAAAATACTTCTTTCCAAAAATGCTTTTGAAAACAGTTTTCAAAATCTTTTATTTGTTCTGGTAACCTTCAACTCTGATACCACGTGTAACACCCCACGTCCACTAATGTCACTCACTAAGGGAATGCATTAGCTTCCATGGAGCATTATGAGTGTATATAGAATAGAAAACTTGACAAGACAGATATAAAACAATACTTAAGAAATAAAAACTTCATTCATTGCAGCAGAAAACAAAATAATTTTGGTTACATCATCAAAAACCAAATGCTAGAGTCAAGTACATAATATCCATCTTGACAAAATTAGAGTACATGAAATAAAAGCATAATCCCAATATTACAAATAGCCATAAAATAAAATAAAAGATAAAGCTGAGCTTTACTGTTTGCGAACAAATTAACAACTGTAAACAACTGTTAAATTCGTTCGGCTTTCCTAAACATCAAGGATTGTTGTAGAGGGTGTCGAACTCTGGGACCAAAAATTATTTTACTAATAAATCCAATCAAGTTATTCCATAATTTTGATTGGCTGCAAATTAACAGAAAATTAACAAAAAACGAGTTTTTAACAATATGAGAAAGCAATTAGTGGATAATGACATAGATTGGATTCATACTAATCAATAGCCTACAAATAAATATAGATCAAATTCATGTTTCTGTCACAAAAATGAATCAACAATAATTAGGTTCTTAGAAACAAGTAAGTGAATAACGACAAGCATAGCCTAAGCAGGAGCTGGGCTCTTAAACAACCATAGGCTATCAGGACAGATTCACTAATTAATTTCTAAAACCCTAAAATTAGATCTAAATCTGATAATTGTTAGATCGAACACGCATATACCCTGTGAAGGAGCATAGCTCTTAAATGACACAGAATATGAAGGTTCAGATCTAACCCTTGATTCAGATCCAGATCTATATGCATAAAGTCCTCATCTTTTGGCTATGTGATTCATATTGAATCATATCTATTAGTGTCATCATCCCCTAATCAAAGGGGATTAGCTAGACATAGCGAAAGAAGAAGAGAAACAAAAAATAAATAACATGAACAAAAATGAAATAAAATAGCAACAGAGAAGAGAAAGAAGAGTTTTATTCCAAGAACAGGATTACAGAATAAAATCTAATGTACCTTTACATGAATGAGATACATGGTATTTACAGCTGAGATGACAAATACTAACTAGCTAATTACACGATGTGGGACTAAAGAATCATCCCAAATAACACATAAGCCAGTGTGAACGCAGCTGTAGAATGAGTGGTCTTGCAAATAAGCTAGTGAACGCAACATGAGTAAGAGGCCTTGCAAATGAGCCAATGTGAATGCAGTCTGAGTTTTTATTGAGCCAAATCTTCCTAACTGAACTATATTTGCAACCGTTCTTCAAGCTTTAAAATCTTCAAGCTTTAGTAATTTCAAACTTCACTCTTTTTAAGCAAATTCTTCACGCTTTATCTATCAAATGCTCTAAACCATGCTTTTTGTCAACAATCTGAAAACACAGCTATAAATACACAGTATCAATTATTTGAAAGGGAAAATAAGATAAATAAGCAGATAAAATATACACATTTACGTGTATATCATTTACTCTCAACGCTCCAAGTACTCCAAGAAAAGATATCCAAGCAAAGCTCTGCTAATTCCCACCCTGAGGACCTGGGGGGAGGAAAGAAAAGAGGTGGAAACAAAACGAGGTCAGATATAAAGTCTGGCGAGTCCAGTAACTTTAACAATATAATAAAGTAAAGAAACAGCATAAGGAACAAGCTAGATAAATGGAATGACTGTAGCACAACAAAGAGGACAAGGTAAATAAGGTAAGTAAGGTTCATCTATGATTGTGCTCCTAGCTACTACGGAATATGCTCTGCACTAACATACTAAAGATACGATCCCTCTCGCACAACCATAAAAATGGTAATAATATAATGGTAGCCCCTCGTGTAACCTTAGCTGCTGTCATAGGTGTCGCCTGCTCCTATCTCCACTAAGTGTACCCACTACCCTGCCCCATTCGATCGGCTCCCTATCTCGTAGATACCCGTGATGGTCCCATAGTGGGGTGTATCACTCCCTAAAGTGGCAACCCGATACAACTAGAAGGCACGGCTTATACCTACACAATGCAACAATGTCTTACCTACCAGCCCGGGCCCATGCATGCACATGACCCCGTTGGACTTGCACTGCCACCGCTATCCATTAATTGACCTCTTACAGTCAACCCAGTAAGCGTGTCCCATCCTCGACCTAGTTCGAGCTCACTAGTATACTAAATGGGTTACTAGTTGTAAATGGTCCCCACACTTGACATAAGCTTCCCTCCTAAGCTTGGTCCCCATTGGGAATCCTCACTTAACCCCACAATATTCCCATGTCAACTACATGTCTCAACTAGTTTAAGTGTTCTTTAATTTATTTTAACTGTAATCCTGCAAGACCTCTCACATTAGACATCATTTGCGGTTGCTGGACATGCCGGGAAGTTCCAGGCAGGCTTACACCGCAAACCCATCTAACCCCATGTCATTGCCTTATTACGCCTCTAATTTCTGCCTTTGACCTCTCACATTAGGTAATGTTTGCGGTTGCTGGACAGTCGGGTGGATCCGGGCAGGCTTACACCACAAACATACCTAACCTCGTGTCGTAGGCGTTTATTACCCTAAATTCATCACAAATTAGGTATTACAGTGATTCCCCCTTTTTACCTATAATTTCAACCTAAATTTATGTGGTAAATTCTAATCACTTTATGCCTATAATCTCAAGTTTATAGGTTATGCCAATTTTACACCCAAACCCACTTATGCCAATTTCACTTTTTGCATATTATACACAATTTTGCCCAACTATGGCCATCTTCAATTTATGCCTAATTACCAATAATCAACATTTAAGCCAAATGACACATTATGACAATTTCCCAAACTTTTCCCCATCGTTCCTCCGTTATTCGTTCGCATAATTCGACGAAGAATGGTTAGGCTCGAAGGTAGCCTAACCTCATAAAAATAAAAAGGAAAAAGGAGAGGGAAGAGAGTCAAAACGACATAAACATATGGATCATAGTAAGCATGTAAACATAGGTGATATATGAACATCAATAGCATATGAACATAACAAGCATGTGAACATAGGTGACATATGAACATCAATAGCATATGATAGGTTTAGGTAAAAGATAATTAAACTTGCAAACTTGCTGGAATTCATTACAAGCATAAACATATTATCACAATTTACAACCTATCTTGATTACTTTAGTTAATTATGTTGTGAAAGCTACATGAACTCACAAATCGAGATTTAAGAAAAAAGAGAGCGATTCCGGGATCTGATTTCTGGAGTTGATTAGATTTCCGTTGATGTAGGCGTTGATTTGTTATTTTTATCTTCTAGCTTGTGTTGATTGATTAAGGTGGACACTAGGTCACTTTAGGTTTTAGCAGCATGGAGGCTCCATTCCTCTTTGTTAATGAGTTAGGGTTTAGGTTTAGCTATGTATATATAGATGTCTAGGATCGATTAGAGCTCTTAGATTAACCCAGAAACCATCTAGACGACTCAGATGCCACATCAGCCCAAGGGCGAATCAGGCTATGGGTTGGCAGCCAAACACCTTGAATCGCCCCCTAGTCAACCAGTAGGGCTCGGGTCGACCCCAAAAATGGTGCGTTTCGGCTGTTCCCCCTCCCGATTCGCTGTTTTGGATTTTTTTGTATATTTATTTAATTTATATATATATATATTTCTCATATGCATACAAACTTCAAGGCTTAATAACTTCTTCATAAGGTTTCCGTTTTATGCAAACCAAATGTCTATCTTGACCCCAAATTTTGAGACGAACACAATAGCACAACCCATTTCACTTAATTCTTCTTTTAAAAATTAAGCATACTTTAATTTGTGAATATTAATGTTATAAAATTACGGTGTGTTACATTATGTATGGAAGGACATTAGTCGCATGGCGTGAGTTGCCTATGTGGCATGCTGAGATGCAAATGATCAAGGTTTCTGTTGAAAAGCAGAGTCTTGTGGTTGATGATCAAAGCACGACATTAAATAACATAGCTTTGTGTACACCGTTAATTCGCAAGCTTCACACCCCAGTATGAATCAGAAACGGGATGAAGGACGGCATGGAGGACATGCGTTTCTTTCTTGCTAGGAGTGGTGTCATGGTATAGAGCCCAGACATTTTTACTTATGTGGATGATGGATAGCGAGGCACCTCGGATATAGCGGTCACTACGGGGCTGATGGATTTACGCCCCATAAGGCAGGGAAACATATTGTTTAGGGATTACTTATCCACTAAGGTGGACCGGCCCTGAATTTTCCTAAGGGTCGATGCGTTCTGATCCTGAGGTTCGGGTAGAGAGTCTCGATTTCGGTAAGGACGATCCCTTGCCTTGGTTCATGATGGAAATCCAACTACCAATATGACATTGTGCAGTTTTAATTGTAGAACTAGTATGGCAACATATAGCATGGAATACTATGTTGTCTATGATTGATACATTTATATTTGAAGTTGATTTCTTCACTTATAGTGATAATAAAAGATTAAACTTCGCATATCAAGCATTATTTGGCTATTATAAGGTAAGAATCTATCCTACGGCTTGCATTGCATTGTGTGATGGGACCTGAGTCTTATAATAGCTTCATTTTCTTTAGTTAGCATTGCGTTGTTCGAATATGCACTGGTAATCATGGGGTAAACCCGTTCGCGTTATATGGTGCGGTCCCTTGATTTATTAATACTTAAAAATCAAGTAATAACTATTTTAGTTCTCGCACCAGTCACATGACTAACCTGGAGTTTATTGTTTTAACCTATACATTGTGTGCCCTTATTTTCCACATGGGCAGTTGGTAGTTTTGGTTTTGCAGATATTATTTTCCCAGGATCTCGGATTTACAGCTGGAGTTATATTCGGAAAGCTCTATATCCGTGTATCTCTTTAAGTTGTGTTATGTATTCTTTTTCCGCTGCTGGATTTAAATGTAATTTAAATCTCTGATATTTTTCTGTGTAATATTTATTCATACTCTGCTCTAATGAGATTGTAGTAATAAGCAATGAAATGTTCTTCTGTTTGCGTTCTGATTTGTCGTGTTCTCAATTCAATCTGTGTTTTCCTTTACGGGGAAGTTTGGGTCATCTCAGATGGTATCAGAGCTTTGGCTTACAGAGCTCGAGAACAAGACACATTAGAACCAAACGAAAGAATTCATCAGAAATAGGGTTGGTAATATCCAGCAAGAATAACTCGTTAGAGATAGGATCAGTAGTATCCTAGAATGAGTGTGAAAAGTGTTATTTTTAAAATAGAAATGAAAACGAAGTTTGTTTTAAAAATTTAAAACCTATTATACTTATTTGAATATTTTATTTTATATTGAATTTTGACAATCAAGTATATAAAGATTTTGCATATACGTCCGATCCACGTATATACGAAGTCTCAAATATACTGGATAGATATAGAATCACACTCTAGTCGCTCGGAGATGATTCTGATGATTACTCGAGTATCATCAGAATTTATGTTCGAGTTCCGAAAGTGTGATATCTATATATTTCCAGTTGACTGGTGTGAGAACCAAAACTTAGCTAGATTTATTGTTTGTGATTTGGCACTAAAAATATGATTTTTAAGTATATATAGAAAGATATATATTTGAAAAGTTAATCAACTAATTGATTGATGGTTGTGTTGCATGATAATTAGTTTGATTAATTAAAATATTGGAACAATAAAACCAATAAGAGAACAAAGGTAAAATATTAGCCAAATCGAATCAAATATTGAACTGAATTGAAAATTGTTTGAAGCTGCATTACATGTATATACATTGAACAGGTCATAGCATGGAAGCTAAGAAGAGGAATAAAATTGTATGCCCGACAAATAGGTACATATTTACTAATTTACTGGGTTTTGATGATTTTATGAGCCAGTTGAATAGCCGTTGGCTTTTTCTTTTTCTTTTGGACCGGTGAGGGCCCTATGAGGGTAGTTGCGGTTTTAAAGGTCTCCCCGTACAAAGGAAGTTATGGCGAAATTTTTCGAAAATTTAGGGTGTTAGCCAAATTTTTGAAGAATTTGAAAATTCTTAGAAACTAAAAAGTTGAAGAATGAAAGCCAAAATGAAAGTTGATTTGATTAGTTAAACAACTTTCAGCTCCGTTCCTTTACGAGGACGAAAATTTCTTTAGTGGGGGAGATTGTAACAGCCCGGTTATTGAGAACCAATTTAAAATTTTTATTTTAGCGATTTTAATGAATTTTGGATAATGATTTATTTTAAATAATAACGACTAAAATTTATTTTAATTGAAGTTAGAACATATAAATATATTTTAAATATAAAACGAGCCTGAAATGGCGCGGTAGTTTGAAAATTCGATTTTAAATTTCAAATGAATGTACAGAATTCAATATAAATCAGAATTGGACGAAACAAGAAATATTTGAATCTGACTAACTATATCTTTCTAACGAATGTAACAAATTGAAATTTCACTTTAAAAATTAAAAGTTGCAACCAGTTTAAAATTTAAAATAGTCGCTATGGAATTTATATATATTTTTAAAATATATAAAGCCCTTAAAAATAGCCATTTTGCAAATGACCGCCGTTTTTGGTGAAACCACTTTTGTTGGATCCGGAAAGTCAACTTATTGCTAGATTCCAGTTTTCATGATTATTGGAATTGATATGTGAGCGTGGCGAATTTAAACGCGTTCGGTAATTTCAGTTTGAATTTAATCGACTGGAAAATGACCGTTTTTCAAACGGTCTCCAAATTCGACGAAATTATTTTTGTTATGACCGTATCATCAAAACATAGCTAGATTTATTTTTCTGGAATTTTTGGAGTCAGTATGTGGCCTCGGTAAATTAAAATGTACGTTGAAAACAATTTTAAACGTTATATTAACTTATATTTTAATTTTGATGAAAACTGATTGAGACAGTCGAATTGGCTTATGGGACATATCTCATTGTGTTTGGAATGGGGGTATTTAGCTAGGAACGACAGTCGTTGAGTTCTATTTGGACTTAGAACGAAAAATTAACTTTTTGGAGAGTTAACTAAAATAATAGTTAAGTTTTATAAAAAATACCCCTCCCCTTTATTCTCCCTCCCTCTCTCTCTCTCTCTCTCGTTTTACAGAGAAATAAAAAGAAAAAAAATCGAATGTACTCCTCCTTCAGCCGCCAATGCACCGCGCCGCCCCCACCCCATCCCGCCGACGATCGACGGCGCACCTCCCTCCGACCACCCTCTCTCCTCTCCTCACTCCTCCGCCCCTCTTCTCGCTCCATCGTGAAACCCTAAGCCTAAATCAGCCCATTTCCACCGCCATGGCCATTGCTCCGCCCTCCGCTGCCACTTGACCATCCATCGCCACCTCCCCGACCTCTGCGCCACCTTGGACCACCGCCGCCGCCACGGTAGGCCCTCCTCCAGCAAAGAATCGATTTTTCCAAAAAAGTGAGTTTTGTTTATTAATTTTTATGCTATTTACTTAATAAAAAATCTGAAATTTACATATATGTTATTTTTAAATAAATAGAACTGTATTAAAAATGAATTTTTAATATAAACTACGTGAAACAGAATGCGATGGAACCGACTAGAAGCGAACATAATCCAAACTGTTCAATTAAAGAATGACGGAGTGGAAACCAAAGATGAGAACTTATCACTCTAATTTTGTTTAAAGTTAAATATATACTAGGATGCAGACGGTGCTTAGTAGCACCTGACACCTTTGATCGAAACCATGGGTGTTTGGTTGTTTGTTTTGATTGATTTATTTGTTTGAATTTGGTTTGGGATGTGAATTGAATTGATTAGAATGGGTATGTGTATGGCGCGAGTCAGTATTAGGCGAGGGATAAGGCTAGACCTTATTCTGGTTCTAGTATCGCGCCGTTATGCTGCCAAAATTTTCTAAAATATTTTAGAACAATAAAAATATCATTTTTATTGTATAATTGAACTGTATAAAATATTCATGAGTTGAATAAAATATTTTATCATTAAAAATATTTTTTTTAATGTATATATGAATGACATAAAATTCTTACGAAATGAAAATAAATATTCATTTACAAATCGAATAATTTGTTTATGTACACTCATTTGACTGATATTGATTGGGACGATATATTTTACATATCGCCCAACTGCACAAATAAAATCTGTGTGTGTTGATTGAAACCCCACATGGGTATTGGGATGATATTTGACATACACTAATCACAATTGTTTAGTTGTATGTCAATCAATTGTTTGACAGACTGTTGTAAGCATTAATTATTTATGTGTAATGCTTACGCAGTTGTGTAGTGCGCTCTGGATGATGGTTGATTGTTTATCACTGTTGTTGTATACATATGATGTATGAAATCCATATAAATAATATTATATGGTAATTGACTGTGTTTGATTCCAACTCGGAAAGAACGAATATTTTAAAATAAGGAATATTTTAAAATAATATTCAATAAAGGATTAAACTCTGATTTTAACGTCCGATTTTGGATGGACACGAGAATATTGAAATATATGAAGCCATGTTGTTTAGATTTGCGTCATTTTAACTCGAACGATATTTATATCGATTTTATTCATTTTTATAATGAATATTGAAAAGGAAATGATTTCAAAATCTGATATTAGGCTCAGGTCCCTAAAAGCAAACTAAATTAGGCTCACATCTGGTCATAAACTTATTGTTAATTTACTCCCTATTTTTAAAAAACTCAGTAAAAAATATTAAATAAAATACGTAAATTCATAATTAATTAAAACATTTAAACGCTGAAAAAATTAGATCAAGAAACAATCAAATAAGGCATCAAAAAACCAAAAAAACAACGAAATATGCAGTTTAATGCATAATAGTATGCAAGTATTCATATTATTTTGCATACATCAGTGCATGTTTTCAACTCCTGCATTTGCGTTTGATATTTTTGCATACATCTATGCAAGTAGTGCTTAATTGTGGCATACAAGTGTGCATGAATTCACATGCACAAACTTCAGGTCAAATTTCTTCATGAAATACTCGCATACATGTGTGCTTGTATTCCAATTAGTTGCACACATGTATGCTAGTTTTGGTCCAGAATTTCAGAAGAAAACAACGTCTGAAACAGTTGCATATATGTATGCAATTATGGGCAAAAGTTGCATACATATATGCAACTTTTTTTTTTGGGGCCTTCCGTGAATATTTCCAGATTTTGGAATTTTTTTTTATGTGACAGCGTGTTTTTTTTGACCAAAAATATGTAAGAGGCGGTAGTGATAAAACAGGAGGCGGAACTATGTATAAAGTGCCAGGCGGAAGTAAAATAGGGACCGGGATTGTAAACGAAACTTGATAAGGACGTGAGTTTTGTTTAAAACTATAATAGGGACCTATAAAAAACGCACCCTATTTTAAAATAAGGAATATTTTAAAATAATATTCAATAAAGGATTAAAATCTGATTTTATTATCCGATTTTGGATGGACACGAGAAAATTGAAATATATGAAGCCGTGTTGTTTAGATTTGCGTCATTTTAACTCGAACGATATTTATATCGATTTTATTCATTTTTATAATGAATATTGAAAAGGAAATGATTTCAAAATCTGATATTTTGAAAATATTACCATTTATATATTATAATGATAAGGAGTATTCAATTTTGATTTAGAATTGAAAATGAAATTGGAATCGTTTTTAAAACGAATTTATAAAATACGTTTGAAATGGAAATCAACGAAATATATATATATATATATATATATATATATATATATATATATATATATATATTATACATATTAAATGGCCTGATTTTCTAGGACGAAAAGATTTTAAGTGGGGGAGATTGTAACAACTAGGATTTTCAGAACCAATTTAAATTTTTTATTTTAGCTATTTTAATGAATTTTGAATATTCAAAATGGTTTATTTTAAAGAATAGCGACTAAAAATTGATTTTAATCGAAGTTATAATGTATGAATTTATTTTAATTATAAATAGAGCTTGACATGGTGCGGTAGTTTGAAAATTCGATTTTATATTTCAATTGAATATATAGAATTCATTTTAAATCAAAATTGGATGACCCATAATATTTAAATCTGTTTAACAATATCTTTCTAACGAATGTAAGAAACTGAGATTTCATTTTGTAAATTAAAGATATGTCCAGTTTAAAATTTAAAATAGTCGCTATGGAATTTATATATATATTTAAATATATTATAGCCCTTAAAAATAGCCATTTTGCTAACGACCTCCGTTTTCGACGAAACTAATTTTGTTGGATCTGGGATGTTGAATTATTGCTAGACTCCAATTTTCATAATTTTTGGAATTGATATGTGAGCATGGCAAATTAAAACGTGTTTGGTCAATTTTTAGTTGAATTGGATCGACCAGAAAATGGACATTTTTCAAACGATCTCCAAATTCGACGAAATTAGTTTTGTTAGGATCGTATCGTCAAAACAAAGCTAGAAATATTTTTTCTGTAATTTTTGGAGTTAGTATGTGGCCCCGGTAAATTAAAATGTACGTTTAAATTAAAAATATATTGATTTATATTTCAATATAAAGAGAAACTGATTAAAATAATAGAATTGGCTTATGAAACATATCCCATTGTGTCAGGAATGGGGTATTTAATTAGGGGCGATAGTCGTTGGATTTGATTTGGAGTCCGTATAAGAAAACACTATTTTTGGAAATATATATATATATATATATATATGTATATATATATATATATCGGCCAATTAGAATTTTCTATTCATTATTTATATTTCCCAAATAAATAGAAAAAATCCCGATAGCTCCAGATTGCACGATGGAAAACAATCCGACCTTCTCTCTTCGATTTCTCCTAATCCACTCAACGAAACCCATCGACTCAGTTGAGGATTTTGAAGATCTCGTCCTCCTCTTCGCATCCATACCAGTTTCACCCCTTCTCGTGGAGTATTTTGGCCGAATCAACGCTGTGAGGTAAGCGACTTCAAACTGCTATCGCCGCCACATATCGCCGTCGAACTCCACCGCCCCACCAGCGCTGACGCGCCTCTCCACCCCCGACAACGTGGTACCCTTCGATCGTCTTCAAGTGCTACGGATTGCGCGCAAATCGCAAACCTAGTTTTGAATATTGCTGGACGATATACGACTATTTAAATTAAAAGGGTTTTAACACTAAAAAAGTGTTGCTAAGTTTGATTATGGAATAAAAATCATATCTTTTTGCTATGTTGTCGAAATCCAGTGAAACAAGAGACATTGGACTCACGACGACATCTTCTACATTCTAGAAGGGACTGGAGAATTTTAGAGCTCGGTCCAATTTTTGGTGAAGCCGAAAGCATTGTGAGAACTTTTCACTATAATTTCATGTATAGTTATTTATTTTATAGCTGCATATATGAACTGCTCCCCGTCGTCCACAGACCATGGATGACTTGTTTGATTGTATTGTGTTGTGAAAATTGACTATTTATTGTGATGCGAAATAAAAAAAATATTAATGTGTTGAGTAAAGTAGTCATGTGTTGAATAAAATATTTAAACAATAAAAATATCATTTTATTGTATAAATGAACTAAATAAATTATTCATGTGTTGAGTAAAGTAGTCGTGTGTTGAATAAAATATTTAAACAATAAAAATATCATTTTTATTGTATAAATGAACTAAATAAAATATTCATGTGTTGAATAAAGTGGTCTTGTATTGAATAAAATATTTAAACAATAAAAATATCATTTTTATTGTATAAATGAACTAAATCAAATATTCATGTGTTGAACAAAATATTTTATCGTTAAAAATATAATTTTTAACGTGTATATGAATAAAATAAATATTCATTTACAAATACGATGATTTGTTTATGTACACTCGTTTGACGAATATGGATTGGGACGATAAATTTTACACATCGCCCAACTACGCAAATAAAATGTGTGTTTGTTGATTGAAACCCCACACGGGTGTTGGGATGATATTTGATGTACACTAATCCCCATTGTTTAGTTGTATGTCACTAGATGGGTTGACAGGCTGTTGTAAGCATTAATTATTATATTTAGCGCTTATGCAGTTGTGTAATGCACTCTGGATGATGGTTGATTATTTATCATTATTGTTGTGCACATGTGTCGTATGGAATCCATATAAATAACATTATACGGTAATTGTAACACCCCTAAGTCCCACATCGTGGAAGCCTGTGTGAAGTGGGTACTTATATAGTAGATCCCATCTCTTACTAACGCCGATGCCTAGTGATGGAAAATCCTACGCCTAAGAGGTGGCAAAGTAGGGACAATATCGGTGTTAGTAATGAGGTTTGCTCAGCCTGTGTGGCAACGCCATGTGGTGGCGGATCTCGAAACTTAGCCGAGGCCTTTTGAGGAACAAAACCCCATACCTATACGGTGGCTAAGTTGGGGATAATATCTTGCGTGAACGGAGGTGCGGGCTGTTACAGTGGTATCAGAGCCAATACCCAGCCAGAATTGTGGCTCCTGTGTGGACCGCAGCGCCTGGGTGAGGTGTTTGTGAGCCAACGGGGACGTTGGGCTCTGTAGGATGGGAGAATGTAACACCCCTAAGTCCCACATCGTGGAAGCCTTTGTGAAGTGAGTACTTATACAGTAGATCCCATCTCTTACTAACGCCGAGGCCTAGTGATGGAAAATACTACACCTAAGAGGTGGCAAAGTAGGGCAATATCGGTGTTAGTAATGAGGTTGGCTCAGCCTGTGTGGCAACGCCATATGGTGGCGGATCTCGAAACTTAGCCGAGGCCTTTTGAGGAACAAAAACCCACACCTATACGGTGGCTAAGTTGGGGACAATATCTTGCGTGAACGGAGGTGCGGGCTGTTACAGTAATTGAATGGGTCTCATTCCAATTTGATAAATAAATAATATTTTACAATCATATTCTAAAAATATTCATGTGTTGAATAAAATAAGATAAAAAATATTTTAAAATATTCATGTGTTGAATAAAATATTTAATCAATAAAAATATCATTTTTATTGAATGTATAAACCACAAAATATTCATGTGTTGAATAGAATATTTAAACCATAAAATATTCATGTGTTGAATAGAATATTCAAACCATTAAAAATGTTCATGTGCTGAATAAAAGCTGTATTCATTAAATATGCCCCATTTTTTACGGGAACAATACTTATATCGATTTTACTCATTTTTATAATGAATATTGAAAAGGAAAATATTTCAAAATCAAGGATTTTGAAAATATTATCATTAAAATATTATAATGATAAAGATTATTCAATGTTGATTTAAATTTGAAGTAAAAGTAGGAATCGTTTTATAACGAATTTATAAAATACATTTTGAACGAAATACACACACACACACACACACACACACACATATATATATATATATATATATCAATGGTTTGAATAGAACGCGTCATGACCGTTCGCGAATTTCGACCATTGACTTCGAATTGATGTTACGGTAGATCCGACCGTCGGATTCTCCTAAAACCGGAACCATTGGGTTCGTGTCTAAAAGAGCTTTCCAATAAATATAAGAGATTTGAAATCTAATGGTTGGATTAGGAATTATGTCCAAATCAAATTTTGAAAAGGTCGTTGTGAATGCAGTTCGATGGCCGTTAGCAGAAATCGACTGTAAGGGCCTTGATAAAATTATTAAAAATATTAATAATTTGTGTAAAATCATAATAAATGATTTGGAAAGAATTAGGATGAAAAATTCCATATTTGAAAAGATAAAAATATATTTTTATCGAGATGACCTAGTTATTAAATAGAATTATAATCCAATTGTTTTTAAATAAATAAATTGGATTGAGAATGAGTTTTAACATAACCAGAATTTCCAATATATGAATTGGAGTGGATTTGAATCGAAATTATCTTTGAAATATTTAGATATTGGATTCGGTGATTATACTGATATTATGGAGGAATTTGGAAGATATATATATCGTTCATCCGAATACGATATTTGTTGATTTCAGAATTTGATACTGAATATATGCCGATATAATTTCTATTCAGAGCCTTGTGTTTGACATCAAATTGGATTTTGGGTTTGTTGTGAATAGTTTCTTTATCAACACTGTTCTTAAACCCCGTGTGAAAAGAATAAATCTTTTAATTAAGATTATTAAAGTTTCCAGTTAATTAACATTTAATTGGAATAAAATAGAATGTGAATCGGGTTTATCGTGAACTGGTTTTTAACGATATTCGTTCTTTAACCCGATTTACAGTGAAATGTGATTTGGAATTTATAAATTTTTTAATTAAGATTTAAGGGAAATTTTCCAATGAAAAGTTTCCAATTTAATAAAATAAATTGGAATGGAATGGAATTCGATTTGGTGATAATCGAAGTGAACTTCTGTGGAGGAATATTGTTACTATATATGGAATTTAAAAGCTTTACCATTATTTCATTTTTATTATTGGTTGGATGCGGAAACTGATATCGATTATATATTGATTTGTTTTTCCGTTAAGATTCCATAATTTATGGAATGTGATTTTGGGTTTATCGTGAACTGTATTTTAAATGACATTAGTTCTTTAACCCAGTTAAAGATAAGATTAATTTCTTAAATTTGAATAATCATTAAGTAATGATTTTGGAGATTAAAACTGAATTAGAGTTTTAATGAATCTTTAAATAGATTGAAGGTGAATCTGATAACTAAAATTATCAAATTCAAGAAATGATCGAGAATGGAGTACCACCAGTTTTTCTCCAAGTGATAGTTAAATTTTTAAATAGATTTGAACGTGAAATGATAATTAAATTTACCGATAACACCGTGGGTGTTAGATATGGAGTATTACCAGTTTTTCTACATGGGATGAATAGGTTGGGATTGGGAAATAAAATAAATGATTACTTCGGTAAGGTTCGCTAATCCCGACTAGTTTGGAAAACCTTAATATGGTTTAAATTGTGAAAAGAATATTTGAATAAAAGAATATTCTGAATTGGAATGAGGCGTATGTTGTGTTTGTGAAACACTCGTTTATAAAATACGCGAGTTGTTCAGAAAGACCAGGCTTATCCCATTCTGAATAACTGATTCGACGATAAGTCGACGATGAAGACGGTGGTTGAAGACCGGAGGTCTTCACATCGTTTGGATGATTACTGATGTCTTGATTGGGTTATACACCCAAGACATGGTAATAAGTGGTGATCGTTCAGACGTACTTGGAGATCGAACGGATATGCGAGGGCCTCTCTCCTGTATTGGACATACGGGACGAGGAATAAGGTACCTCCGGTTTCGTTCAAACCCAAAACGAACTTGTATATGGACTGTGCATCTGACATTGGATTTCATTCTGTGTGATTGATAGACATCAGTTGCATGGCATGAATTGCCTGTGTGGCTTGCCTAAGTGGCCAATGATCAAGGATTCTGTTGAAAAGCAGAGTCTTGTGGTTGATGATCAAAGCACGACTTTAATATAGCATAGCTTTGTGTATAGCGTTAACTCGCGAGCCTCACACCTCGGTGTGAACCAGAAACGGGAGAAGGACCTCACGGAGGACATGCGTTTCTTTCAAGCTAGAAGAGGTATCAGCGTCTTGCAAGCCCTGACATTTATATTATTTTTACCTATGTGGTTGTTGGAATGCGAGGCGCCTCGGTTATATTGGTCAATACGGTGCCGATGGATATGGTCAACGTACTGACCAAACTTACGCCCCATAGGGAGGAGAAACGCAGTGTTCAGGAATTATAATCCATTACGTGTGGACCGGCCCTGACGCTCCAAGGGTCACTCGAGCTCTGATCCTGAGGCTCGGGCTAGACAGTCTCGAATCGGTAAGGATGATTCCTTACCTTGGTTCACAGATGGAAATCCAATTTCCAATGCGTGACATTTCGGTGTTAATTGTAGAGCCTAGTATGGCGACATGATATATGGTACCTATGTTGTCTATGATTGATACATTTATATTCGAAGTTGTTTTTGACACTATGCACTTATTATAGTATCAAATGATTTTTTTTAAACATACCAACCATGTTTGGCTATTATAAGGGAAAACCATATCCTCCGGCTTGTGTTGCATTGTGTGATAGGACCTGGGTCTTATAATAGCTACATTTTCTTTACATAGCATTGCCCTCTTTGTTTTAGGCACTGGTATTCTTGAGGTTAGACTCATTCCGTGTTATACGGCATGACTGACCTAGATTTTATTATTTTAACCTAAACTCTAGGTATCCGTATTTTCTGAAAATGCGTGTACTTGCTAAGTATAATACACACACGGATCGTGTAATATAACGAACAACATTCAAGTATGAAGTAATAGCTAATCATAGAACTGTATAATAGTAAATGCAGTAAAAATAGGAAAATCACACCAGGGATTTTTATACTGGTTTGGAGCACCGTCCTACGTCCAGTCCCAGACTTCTGTTTTGGATTTTCACTCACAACAACCTCACTTCACCCGGCGGAACAGGTATACAACACCCGAGCAGCCGAACGGGATTTCACGCCTCTAACAGCATGAGGACTTCAACAATTTCCTGATCACACACAGGACTTCAACTAATACAATGGTTTTGACTTCTGCTTTGTGTTCTTGATTCAACACGGATAGTCAACAGTTTGAGTACAATCTTCCTATAATTTGATCCTCGAGTATATACTTTGAATGCGTAGATTTAAGGAAGTAGAATGCTTGTTGAATCAAATGATATTAAACTGATTAAAGGATTCAACAAGTGTTTGAAATTTGGAGAGCCTTTGTTTGAATGAAAGTGCAAATCAGAAAATAGAGAGAATGTAGAATGATTTTTGGTGATTGTAAAACAAGTTTGAAGTTGTTTATATAATAGTAGAAAGGTAGTAATTCTTAATGAAGAGTTTCTATAAAAAGTTATGTCTATTTCCTTTGATTATTAAATAGAAATCTCTTCAAAAATATAAGCAACCTTTCAGAAAAAGCTTGTTGTTTCAAAATGGTCGACTGGTTGAAAATCACCGGTCGGCTGGTTGAATTTAATTAAAATTAAAAATTCCAGAAAAATAACCATTACATGCAAAAACACACAGACCAGTCCACTAGTTCTTTTTGGGCGGTCGACCGTTTTATGGCTGTGGACCGGAGTACCTCGGTCCATAGTCTAGAATCACTCTGCACTCTTTCCCGGTCGGAGCCTGGACCGTTTGGGCTTTTTCTGTGACTTTTCAATTCCTCAAATATACAGATTTCAACAGCGATGATATATAACTTTATAAATTGTTTTGCATTCGTGTTATACTTTGAGGATAGATTTTAACGTATTTCTAACATGAGTCAATGTAAAAACCTTATCTCTATGAAATGATTTTCATTGCACCTTTATATGTTGGCATCGATCAAAATCTTGTTCTCAACGTTCTCCCCCTTTTGATGGATGACAACGCCTTGGATTTTCTCCCTCTGAATATGAAGCTCCCCCTGAATTTCTTCAACATTTGTTAGTTCATAATATAAATAATCTTACTTTTTGATTCCTGCATTAACAAATGTTAGCAGACATATACTATTACAACGTTAAGCACATAATTTTAAATGATAGCATATGTAACATGAATGATATGTATCATCATGAGAGAAAATATTTCTCCCCCTTTGTCATCGATTAAAAAGAATAAATAACATAATAAACACAGTAATCGAGAGTAGTAGAGAATACAAATAATTATAGCACCTTTAGGAGATACTGAATCGTGTGATTTTCTGATAAACTGAGTTTTCAAAGATATTTAGAGATACCGTATAATCTTCTCTTTGTTGTGGTGTACCTGAAAAAAATAAAATTAAGTCCATGGTACCCACCTTTTTATAGGGTCCTAAGAGTTAGGTCTTAGGAGTCCAAACCCATGCGGATCCGGTATCCCCTTTATATAAATAATAATTTTGAATTAAGATGCACAGTATTCATGAAATTTTGAATATATTTGTTCCTAATCAAATTGTTGTTTGTTTTAGGAACCCATATCTTGATAGTCTTGACATTTCTCTTTTGAAACTTCAGAACTGGTTTTGGTTTGGAATATAATAAACTAAGATTCTTCTTAGCTTTATTTTCAACAACTCTCTTCATGAGATATTTTTTGGTTTCTTTTTTCTTATATCCCAAACCTTGTTTATTTGGAGCGGATTGTGAACTTTCAATGATTTTTTGTCAAATTTTCTCAACCTTTATTGAAGTTAGAAGCATTTTGAGTAATATTGTCTAACTTGGTATGTAAACTAGCTTTTTCTATGTCCAGAATTTTGACTTTTGCCTTAAGCTCATGATTTTCAGTAGTGAGAGCATCGTTTTTCTCTTTTTGAGTTTCAATTTCTTGACTCAAAAGAGATAAATGAGAATTAATATTAGATGGTGATTCTTGAACTTTTTCAAGTTCCTCTTCTAATATTTTCTTCTCGTCTTTTAAAATATTTCGTTCAAACTCTACTCTACTTAAATCTGCTTTGGCTTCTTTGCATTGTCGTTTCATATCTTTAAATTTAACTATCAATTTGGCACTAATATCAAGAACTTCTTCAAATGTAGGAATTTGTACCTCATCTTTTATTGCCATGATACAAACATTTGCTTGTTCATTTTCTGAATCACTTTCACTCTCTGATGAAGATGAGTCTGAATCATCCCATGTGACTGAAAAAGCTCGTTTCTTTGATTTGTCCTTCTTGTATTTGAACTTGTCATTTTCTGACTTCTTCTTTTGCTCCGGACAATCTTTGTGCATGTGCCCCTTTTTATGGCATTTGAAACATTCTATAGCTGATGATGAACGTTTATTTGAACTAGATTTCCTTTTGTTATATCGACTAGCTTTTTGTTTTAGGAATTTTTTGAAACCTTTTACAATAAAAGCTAAGTCTTCATCTTCAGATTCTGATTCATCTTCATCTTTTCTGACATGAAATGCTACATTTTTCTTTTCTTCTTTCTGTTCTTTTCTAGCCTGCAAATTAGCTTCATAGGACATTAGATTTCCTATCAATTCATCTGGGTTCATGACGGAAAGGTCATTAGCTTCTTCAATCGCTAATACTTTTCCTTCCCATTCACTAGTCAGAGAATGTAGGAATGTCGAGACAACATCAAAATCTGAATAATTTTTGTCCTAAACCAATGAGTGCATGATGAATAGTTTGAAACCGTGAATACATATCATTGATTGTTTCATTTGGTTTCATTTTGAAATTTTGGAACTGACTTTTAAGCATGGCTATTTTGGCGTGTTTAACCTTGTTAGTACCTTCATGTGTGGTTTTTAGCATTCGCCAAATTTGATATGCAGTGGTGCAGATACTAACACGGTTATACTCATTTTGGTCTAATGCACAAAACAACATGATTATTGTTTTTGCATTTATGGCTGCTGACGTTTTCTCAGCCTATGTTCATTCTGAATATCCGTTTGTTGGATTCACTATTTATTTTTGTGCAGCATTCCAGGCATCATAGCTATTTGAATGCATGTAAAATAGCATATGTGTTGCCCAATAGCTATAGTTGAGGCCGTTGAAAAATGGAAGTCTTTGTGTTGATTGACCTTCCGTGTAAGTAGTGCTTTGAGTGCTATTACTTGGGTTATTTTCCATATTACAGGAATATATCAAATAACTGTATTACGGTTATATGATGACCTGGCTCTGATACCAAATGAAAATGCGTGTACTTGATAAGTATAATACACACACGGATCGTGTAATATGACGAACAATATTCAAGTATGAAGTAATAGCTAATCACAGAACTGTATAATAGTAAATGCAGTAAAAATAGAAAAATCACACCAGGGATTTTTATACTGGTTCGGAGCACCGTCCTACGTCCAGTCCCAGACTTATATCTGGATTTTCACCCACAACAACCTCACTTCACCTGGAGGAACAGGTATACAACACCCGAGCAGACGAACGGGATTTCACGCCTCTAACAACACAAGGACTTAAACACTTGCATGATCTCACACAGGACTTCAACTAATACAATGGTTTTGACTTCTGCTTTGTGTTCTTGATTCAACACGAATAGTCAACAATTTGAGTACAATCTTCCTACAATCTGATCCTCGAGTATATACTTTGAATGCGTAGATTTAAGAAAGTAGAATGCTTGTTGAATAAAATGATATTAATTTGATTCAAGAATTCAGCAAGTATTTGAAATTTGGAGAGCCTTTGTTTGAATGAAAGTGCAAATCAGAAAATAGAGAGAATATAAAATGATTTTTGGTGATTGTAAAACAAGTTTGAAGTTGTTTATATAATAGTAGAAAGGTAGTAATTCTTCATGAAGAGTTTCTATAAAAAGTTATGTCCATTTCATTTGATTATTGAATAGAAATCTCTTCACAAATAGAAGCAACCTTTCAGAAAAAGCTTGCTCTTTCAAAACGGTCGACTGGTTGAAAATCAGCGGTCGACTGGTTGAATTTAATTAAAATTAAAAATTCCAGAAAAATAGCCGTTATGTGCAAAAACACACAGACCGGTCGACTGGTTCTTTTTGGGCGGTCGACCGTTTTATGGCTGTGGACCGGAAGACCTCGGTCCACAGCCTAGATCACTCTGCACTCTTTCCCGGTCGGAGCCTGGACCGTTTGGGCTTTTTCTGTGACTTTTCAATTCCTCAAATATACAGATTTCAACAGCGATGATATATAACTTTACAAATTGTTTTGCATTCGTGTTTTACTTTGAGGATAGATTTTAACATATTTCTAACATGAGTCAATGTAAAAACCTTATCTCTATGAAATGATTTTCATTGCACCTTTATATGTTGGCATCGATCAAAATCTTGTTCTCAACGTTCTCCCCCTTTTGATGGATGACAAAATCTTGGATTTTCTCCCTCTGAATATAAAGCTCCCCCTAAATTTCTGCAACATTTGTTAGTTCATAATATAAATAATCTTACTTTTTGATTCCTGCATTGACAAATGTTCGCAGACATATACTATTACAACGTTAAGCACATAATTTTAAATGATAGTATATGTAACATGAATGATATGTATCATCATGAGAGAAAATATTTCTCCCCCTTTGTCATCGATTAAAAAGAATAAATACCATAATAAACACAGTAATCGAGAGTAGTAGAGAATACAAATGATTATAGCACCTTTAGGAGACACTGAATCGTGTGATTTTCTGAAAATCTGAGTTTTCAAAGATATTTAGAGATACCGAATAATCTTCTCTTTGTTATGGTGTACCTGAAAAAAATAAAATTAAGTCCATGGTACCCACCTTTTTATAGGGTCCTAAGAGTTAGGTCTTAGGAGTCCAAACCCATGCGGATCCGGTATCCCCTTTATATAAATACTAATTTGAATTAAGATGCACAGTATTCATGAAATGTTGAATATATTTGTTCCTAATCAAATTGTTGTTTGGTTTAGGAACCCATATCTTGATAGTCTTGACATTTCTCTTTTGAAACTTCAGAACTGGTTTTGGTTTGGAATATAATAAACTAAGATTCTTCTTAGGTTTATTTTCAACAACTCTCTTCTTGAGATATTTTTTGGTTTCTTGTTTCTTATATCCCAAACCTTGTTTATTTGGAGCAGATTGTGAACTTTCAATGATTTTTGTCAAATTTTCTCAACCTTTATTGAATTTAGAAGCATTTTGAGTAATATTGTCTAACTTGGTTTGTAAACTAGCTTTTTCTATGTCTAGAATTTTGACTTTTGCCTTAAGCTCATGATTTTCAGTAGTGAGAGCATCGTTTTTCTCTTTTTGAGTTTCAATTTCTTGACTCAAAAGAGATAAATGATAATCAATATTAGATGATGATTCTTGAACTTTTTCAAATTCCTCTTCTAATATTTTCTTCTCGTCTTTTAACATATTTCGTTCAAACTCTACTCTACTTAAATCTGCTTTGGCTTCTTTGCATTGTCGTTTCATATCTTTAAATTTAACTATCAATTCGGCACTAATATCAAGAACTTCTTCAAATGTAGGAATTTGTACCTCATCTTTTATTGCCATGAAACAAACATTTGCTTGTTCATTTTCTGAATCACTTTCACTCTCTGATGAAGATGAGTCTGAATCATCCCATGTGACTGAGAAAGCTCGTTTCTTTGATTTGTCCTTCTTGTATTTGAACTTGTCATTTTCTGACTTCTACTTTTGCTCCGGACAATCTTTGTGCATGTGCCCCTTTTTATGGCATTTGAAACATTCTATAGCTGATGATGAAGGTTTATTTGAACTAGATTTCCTTTTGTTATATCGACTAGCTTTTTGTTTTAGGAATTTTTTGAAACCTTTTGCAATAAAAGCTAAGTCTTCATCTTCAGATTCTGATTCATCTTCATCTTTTTCGACATGAAATGCTACAATTTTCTTTTCTTCTTTCTGTTCTTTTCTAGCCTGCAAATTAGCTTCATAGGACATTAGATTTCCTATCAATTCATATGGGTTCATGACGGAAAGGTCATTAGCTTCTTCAATCGCTAATACTTTTCCTTCCCATTCACTAGTCAGAGAATGTAGGACTGTCGAGACAACATCAAAATCTGAATAATTTTTGTCCTAAGCCAATGAGTGCATGATGAATAGTTTGAAACCGTGAATACATATCATTGATTGTTTCATTTGGTTTCATTTTGAAATTTTGGAACTGACTTTTAAGCATGGCTATTTTGCCTTGTTTAACCTTGTTAGTACCTTCATGTGTGGTTTTTAGCATTCGCCAAATTTGATATGCAGTGGTGCAGATACTAACACGGTTATACTCATTTTGGTCTAATGCACAAAACAACATATTTATTGTTTTTGCATTTATGGCTGCTGCCGTTTTCTCAGCCTATGTTCATTCTGAATATCCGTTTGTTGGATTCACAATTTCTTTTTGTGCAGCATTCCAGGCATCATAGCTATTTGACTGCATGTAAAATAGCATATGTGTTGCCCAATAGCTATAGTTGAGCCCATTGAAAAATGGAAGTCTTTGTGGTTATTGACCTTCCGTGTAAGTAGTGTTTTGAGTGCTATTACTTGGGTTATTTTCCATGTTACAGGAGTATATCAAATAACTATATTACGGTTATATGATGACCTGGCTCTGATACCAAATGAAAATGCGTGTACTTGATAAGTATAATACACACACGGATCATGTAATATGACGAACAATATTCAAGTATGAAGTAATAGCTAATCACAGAACTGTATAATAGTAAATGCAGTAAAAATAGAAAAATCACACCGGGGATTTTTATACTAGTTCGGAGCACCGTCTTACATCCAGTCCCAGACTTCTATCTGGATTTTCACTCACAACAACCTCACTTCACCCGGAGGAACAGGTATACAACACCCGAGCAGACGAACGAGATTTCACGCCTCTAACAACACAAGGACTTCGACACTTGCATGATCTCACACAGGACTTCAACTAATACAATGGTTTTGACTTCTGCTTTGTTGTCTTCATTCAACACGGATAGTCAACAGTTTGAGTACAATCTTCCTGCAATCTGATCCTCGCGTATATACTTTGAATGCGTAGATTTAAGGAAGTAGAATGGTTGTTGAATAAAATGATATTAATTAGATTCAAGAATTCAGCAAGTATTTGAAATTTGGAGAGCCTTTGTTTGAATGAAAGTGCAAATCAGAAAATAGAGAGAATATAAAATGATTTTTGGTGATTGTAAAACAAGTTTGAAGTTGTTAATATAATAGTAGAAAGGTAGTAATTCTTCATGAAGAGTTTCTATACAAAGTTATGTCCATTTCATTTGACTATTGAATAGAAATCTCTTCACAAATAGAAGCAACCTTTCAGAAAAAGCTTGCTCTTTCAAAACGGTCGACTGGTTGAATTTAATTAAAATTAAAAATTCCAGAAAAATAGTCGTTATGTGCAAAAACACACAGACCGGTCGACTGGTTCTTTTTGGGCGGTCGACCGTTTTATGGCTGTGGACAGAAGACCTCAGTCCACAGCCTAGATCACTCTGCACTCTTTCCCGGTCGGAGCCTGGACCGTTTGGGCTTTTTCTATGACTTTTCAATTCCTCAAATATACAGATTTCAGCAACGAAGATATATAACTTTATGAATTGTTTTGCATTCGTGTTATACTTAGAGGATAGATTTTAACATATTTCTAACACGAGTCAATGTGAAAACCTTATCTCTATGAAATGATCTTCTTTGCACCTTTATATGTTGGCATCGATCAAAATCTTGTTCTCAACATTTTCCATATGGGCAGCTTGTAGTTTTTGTTTTGCAGATATTATTGCACAGGATCCTGGTTTACAGCTGGAGTTATACTCGGAAAGCTCTATATCCGCATATTTATTTCAGTTGTGTCATGTATTATTTTTCCATTGCTATGTATTTAAATGTAATTTAAATCTCTGATTATTTTCTGATGTATAATTTTTATTCATACTCTGTTATATTCTTGTACTCTGATGTAAATTGTTGTAATGGCAACGAAATGTCCTTCTGTTTGCGTTCTGATTTGTCATGTTCTCAACTCAATCTGGGCTTTGCTTTACCGAGAAGTTTCGATTGTCTCAGCTGGTATCAAAGCTTTGGTTTACAGAGCTCGAGAACAAGGCACATTAGAACCAAATTAAATAATTCATCAAAGATTGGATTAGTAATATCTAATAGGAATGACTCGTTAGAGATGGGATCAGTAGTATCCTAGAATGAGTCGAAAGAGGGCTATGTTAATAATAAAAACAAATGTGGTTTTGAAATTTTAAACCATATTATACGTATTAGAATATTTATTTTATATAGAATTTGGACAATCGATGTAACAACCCGAAAAATCCGAACCAATTTAAAAAATTTATTTTAGCAATTTTAATGGATTTTGATTATTTAAAATGATATATTTTAAATAATAACGACTATAAATTTATTTTTGATGAAGTTAAATTGAATAAATTTATTTTAGCTATATAACGAGCCTGAAATGGCGCGGCAGTTCGAAAATTCGATTCCAAATTTCAAATGAATATACAGAATTCAATATAAGTCAGAATTGAACGAAACAAAAAATATTTGAATCTGTTTAATCATATCTTTCTAACGAAGCTAAGAAACTGAGATTTCACTTTAGAAGTTGAAAGATATGTCCAGTTTAAAATTCAGAAAAGTCGCTATGGAATTTATATATATTTTTTAATATATATATAAAGCCCTTAAAAATAACCATTTTGCAAACGACCTCCGTTTTCAATGAAACCACTTTTGTTGGACCCGGGATGTCAAATTATTGTTAGATTCCAATTTTCATAATTTTTGAAATCAATATGTGAGCGTGGCAAACGAAAACGTGTTTTGTCAGTTTCAGTCTATTTAGATCGACCAGAAAATGGCCATTTTTCAAACGGTCTTCAAATTTAACGAAATTTGTTTTGTTAGGACCGTATCGTCAATATGAAGGCAGAAATATTTTTTCTGGAATTTTTAGAGTCCGTATGTGGCCCCGGTAAATTAAAATGTGCGTTTGAATTTAAAATATAATGATTTATAATTTAAACTTAATGAAAACTGATCTTAACGGTCGAATTGGGTTACGATACATTTTCCATTGTGTTTAGAATGGGGTTAATTAGCTATGGGCGACAGTCGTTGGACTTGATTTGGAGTTCAAATAGAAAGTCAACGTTATGGAGAATAAAATAAATAAATAATATATATATAACCCCCTTTTCTCATTAACCCCCCCTAGAATATTTCCTCTGAACTAACCCGATCCCCCCCCTAAATTGAAAATCGCGATGCCCCCTCATTTATGTCCACCACCGTCGGAGGCCCAGCGCCACCACGCTCCGGCGAGCCCTCCCACACGCTGGCGCCAGTCCACCCTCCTCCTCCTCGCGTTGGCCCCTCTTGATCGAATAAAACCCCACCCACCACCGCACATCACGCCCAGCCGCCACCAGAGACGAGCTCGAGCCACCCTCCGGCCACCGTACGACCGGTGCACCATTTCCGCCCTTCGACGGACCCTAGCGGCCCTCCTTCCCCTTCAAACAGTGAGTTTTTACTGATTTCTCTTTATTTTATTTAATGTTTTAGTTTATAAAATAAAAAGTAATGATTTTCATTTAATAAACAAAATTGGATTTTTATTTAGATGATTTTAGAATAAAGATTTCATTTTTATTTATGTGATTTTAGAATAAAGATTTCGTTTTTATTTATATGGTTTATAGAAAAAGATGAGATTTTTAATTATGAAAGGAAAATATTATATTTTTATAAATATGAAGATTATATTTTTATTAAGGAAAAGATTATATCTTTATAATAGGAAAGGTTACAATATTTAATAAGAAAAGGTTTGATTTATAAATACGAAAAGATTTGATTTTTAAACACGAAAAGGTTTGTTTTTTTTAAAAATAAATATAAAATAGAGATTTTTAAAAATATAGAAGTTAGACTTTTAAAATATAAAAATGTGATTTTTTATCGTATGAATCATAATGATTTTTAGTTAGATAAAGATTCGATTTTTAGTTATATAAAAATATGATTATATATATATAGCGATATAATAATATGATCTTTTATATATATAATGAATATAAAAACAGGATTTTCATATACTTAGCGTTGAAATAAAAATGTGATTTTTACCTATAAGGCGTTGAAATAAAAGTATGATGAAACACCCCACCTCCGTTAGGGTCACTCTCAAAGGGAATGCCCTAATTTTGGTGGAGGTTTATAAGTATAAGTCACAGATATACAAGATAGATATAATAACACATATTTTTGAACAGCGGAAACAACAACTTTTATTTCTTCAAAATACGTGTTACACAAACCATGCCATAATACTTCCCAAAATCATAACTATCTTGATTACATTATTTAAAGAAGCATGAAGAAAACATAAATAAACTGCAAAAGTCCCCTAATTGCTGTCCAAAGCCATAGTCCAAAACGGAAAAGATCCAAGCAATACATTCTTTCTCTTCAAGCTGGATGTGAAAACTGATCAAGCTGCGGTATTCCCTCCCTGAGAACCTGCAGGGGGGAACGAATGAAAAAGAGGCGAAAGGAAACGGGTCAGTCATAAAGACTGAGTAAGTTCTAGTGACTTTCAGTGTAAAAACGGTTAAAACAACCTGTCATGAATGAACTGGAACTAAACTTAAGAATAGTGTCAAGGTGAACAAGATAGACTAAGGTGATCAGGATAAGTCAAGACAAGTCAAGTAAAGCATCACATGTTCGAGATCCGTTGCATCGACTTCACTAGTATACTAAGCCCATGTCACAAGTTAATCACGAAATAAATCCCACGGCCCAATGTCATGAAATGACCCTGAAACGGGGTCTGACCCAAGTACGGGGTCCTACGGAGCGATTATCTAGTCGATCGGCTCCCTACAAGTTCTAGCTCGTCAAGTGTCTGTGTCATACGGCTAATCACAAATGTAGTCACCTGTGCTGGGTCCACCTTCGGGTGTATCAGCCCTAGGGTGTCAACCCCTGACACGATTCAAGATGCACAGATAAATCTACGGATACCCAGTGTCTGCCCCGGTTACGTGCACGATCGTAGTCCGCCGAACCTACACTGGCGTACCCCACTGCCGTCGTTCACCTCTTACAATCAGCCCCAAGGTACCTTGATACTTCTAGAGGGTTACTGCTGAAAGGGGTCGTGTCTAGGGTTTCGCCTAATAGATTAAGTCATGTAATTCGCGACTTAATCCTTTTCTAGTCTAGTCATGTCAAGATGGTTAAGTATAACATTTCAGTTCGCGACTTAACCCGCCTACGTGTCATGTCAAGTTGGCTAAGTGTTTTCGTTTCCAAGTTCATGACTTAGCCCTACAAATCGTGTTCAAGTTGGTCAAGTTGTCTTTTCATGTTCATGACTTAACCCTAATTGGCATTAATTGATTCGTTAATGCACCGAACCACTCACATTGGATCCTGTTGTTCGTAGCCACTGGATTTGCCGGGCGGTTCCGGGCAGGTTTACGCTACGAACTCAACCCAACCTCGGGTTTCGAGCGCGATGTGACCAACTACCCACATTGGATCCTATTGTTTGTAGCAACTGGATTTGCTGGGTGGTTCCGGGCAGATTTACACTACAAACTCAACCCAACCTCGAGTTGGCCACCTTCTTGTTTTCTAAAGTCATGCCCATGTTCTTATCAGATTTTGCTATTTCCACATCATGTTCATATGTCAACTTCGTGCTCAACTAACGCATGTTTAAAGTCAAGTTATGGCATGTTCAAGTCAAGTTTTCGTGCCATATTTCATGTTCTACTTATGCCAAATTTCACAGTTTATGCTTATAATTAATTCAAGTTTTGCCTATTCTACCCAATCGTATCCCCAACGTATATAAACGTACTTCATTCACAAGCATAAACAATTCAAGAGATAAAGGGGAATAACACCAAACATGTGATAGGCATATGTGACAATTCCAACATCACTTGCATAATAAACAGGCTATATCACATGGTTGCAATACTAGTATGATGATAACTTGGCATAGTAATGATTCCAACTTAATTAAACATGATGATTTCAACTTTACATCGTAGGCATAATAATCATTGCGGGCATAATAATAATTTTATTATAAACATGAAACATTAAAGGCATAGTAATCCTAATAGGCATAGTGGATTCCAACTTAGCATTTTTAACATAATAATTCTCATAGATATAATGATTCCAATTTATCATAATGATTCTCATCTAACATTATAAACATAATTGTTCCAACTTAGCATTTTTAACATAATGATTCTCAACTAACATTATAGACATAATGATTCCAATTTAGCGTTTTTAACATAATGACTCTCAACTAACATTATAAACATAATGGTTCCAATTTAGCATTTTTCACATAATGATTCTCAACTAACATTATAGACATAATGATTCCAATTTAGCATTTTTAACATAATGATTCTCAACTAACGTTATAGACATAATGACTCCAATTTAGCGTTTTTAACATATCTAACATTATAAACATAATAATTCCAACTTTTCATCATAACCTAGCAATACCCAATTTTTCATTAATCATGATGGGTATATTAACATCACAGGCATAATTCCATCAATAGTCATAGCCACGGTTTAATTAGCACCATATGCATGGTTTAATCAACATGAAGATTTCAATAAACATAGCGATTCCATGGACATGTATTAGTCCAACTTGCCAAACAATTAAGCCAAAGTGATTCATAACAACATCAAAATCATGACAAGTTTAACTTGCAACGTTGCAATAGCAATATCCCCAAATTATAATTCAAAGATAAACAATATAAACAATGGATTAACAATAGTTCCTAAATCCGGTTTCAATTCATGGCATGTCCATATTGTTTTAGCGTTTTTGCCTAAAAAGTAACATAGAACTTACAATATGAAGCAAATAAACCAAATAAAAATACCAAATCAAATAGTCCCAAATTCGTTGTCTAAAGCGTCGTAGTTGTTGTAGCTTCTAGTTGTAGCCTTCAAGAATCGTCCTCTATCTTCTATAATTTTATTCTTTGTATTTTTAATTCAGAGCTCTAGGTTTAATGGCGGCGGCCTGAGGCTAAAATGAGATAGTATGATTTAGGCTAGGTCTTAGGTCGTTTTTATAATGTTTGTGAGTTGTTTTTGACCGTCGATGGAGCTTGATTCAATAATAGCCGTTCGTTTGAAGGAGAGGCCAATCCAGAGCTGACACCTAGCCCTAGTGACAAGGCAAGGCTCAGAAAATCGACCAAACATAGTCCAGGCCAGCCAGGGTGGGCTGGGTTCGACCTGGCTCTGGGGCCAGGTCGACACCCCAGTCGACACCGTGTCGACTTGGCAATCGACACGGATTACCCAGGTCGATTGCCCAGTCGACCGGCTAGCCCCAGGTCGACTGCCAAGTCGACCTGGGTGCCTTAGGCGGGAATTTTCCCGCCCTGGCCAATTGGGCCTGATTTTGAATTTTAAACTTGTTTTTCTAAGCTGTTTTCGTCTGTTTGAATTTTAACCTGAATTCTGAAACTTCCGGAGGCCGTATCTTCTTCATACTGACTCCGTTTTTCGAAAACTCGGACTCTATTTCGCGTATTTTTCCGAGACGAACACAATGGCGTATCCCGTTTCCCTTAATTCTTTGATTTGAAATTAATTATACTTTAATTTGTGAATTTCACTGTTATAGAATACACGGGGTGTTACATTCTCCCCCACTTAAAAGGATTTCGTCCCAGAAATCTTCAAGTTTAGGAAAAATATATATCCTAACATCCAAACATCCATCTACTCATCCATCAAACATGAGTATCCATTGTCCTTAAAAGACTTCTAATGCTTTATGATCATATGCGAAGTGTGTGTATATGTTCCTTAGCTATTGCTAATGATCAGGCCTGATTGATCTTCTAAATACAAAATATGTTTAGTGAAATGAATCCAATATGTATGCAAATTTTTCCTATTATAATTCATAATTTCTACATGAGTGCTAGAACATTCAATAATATGCAACAACCAAATGATAGCACAACCAAGTTTCCAAAATAAACACTCATGCATATGCAACATGAAAATATGTCTGAGCCGATCTAGTGCCTAATGTGTATTCATGCATCCACGAGCAACCACTTGCGACCACTTGCAACCATTTAGCAATCATAACATGTTTCAATTACATGTTTACATCCAGAAGGATTCTAACTATGGTTCTCAAGATAGGATCGAGGAGAGAAATAAGATAAAACAAAGCATCTAGAATAGGTTAACGATGTACCGCCAGAAGGTCCGGTCTGCTTCTCGGGGCAGTCTTTGCTGATGTGTCCAGTCTTCCCACAATGAAAACATTCAACTTGTTTTCTCTTCCTCTTTCTACAATCCTTGGCTATGTGCCCTTCCGTACCACAGTAATTGCATTTCCTTTTATCACGTGAGTTGTTGTTCTTGCCTCCTTTCTCGGAGTCTACCTTCTTATTCTTAGAATCGTTGGGCTTGACCTCTTTCTTCCCTTGAGAGTTTTCTGCCTCTGTCTCCTTCTTGCCCTTATCTTCCTCGTTCAGCAATGCCATCTGTACCAACCTTTCGTACGTAGCTCCCATGGGTATATGGGTCATGGCCAAACTGTGTAATGGCTCATTCAATCCCTTGACAAAGCGGAGAGCCTTCTTGTGCGGGGTGTTGACTAGGTCCAGTCCGAACCTAGCCAGCTCATCGAATTGATTAACAAACTCTTTGACTGTCATATTCCCTTGCTTAAGAAATAAGAATTTTTCCAACTGAAGACTCCTTTCAGCTTCTGAGAGAAATTTAGCCTCAAACCCTGCCCTAAAGTCCTCCCATGTTTCCATTGGTCTTTCTGCATTAGTGACTTCCCACCAGTAGGAAGCCTCACCTTTTAGTAGCCACACTGCCAGTTGTACCTTCTGCCTATCTTCTACCTCAAAGATGACGAATAAGTCCTCGGTTTCCTTTAACCAATTCCTAGCTACCACGAAGGACTCAGTTCCATGAAAGTCCTTTCCTCCCATAGCCTTAAAATCTTTACATATCTTAGCAAAGGTATTTCCCCGCGGAGGAGGTGGAGGAAGAGGTGCTGCTGCAGCTGGATGATTTCCTGCTGCTGGGGGAGGGGGAACGGTAGGACCTGGCTGGGTGGCCCTTGCTTCTAAGAATCGTCTAAACCAACCAGGTATTGGTACACCCTCTGGCAAGTTAAGTTCTTCGGACATGCTGAAACAAGAAGGATAGATTCAAAACGAAGGATAAGAGATAGTACCTATGGCTTTGGGGGACTTTGCCTTTTTAAAATAAAATAACATTTTATCTTTTAAAAATTGCTTCTTTAAATTTTTGAAAATAAATTTTCAAAACTTTTTATCTTATCTGGTAAACCTATGCTCTGATACCAAGTGAAACACCCCACCTCCGTTAGGGTCACTCTCAAAGGGAATGCCCTAATTTTGGTGGAGGTTTATAAGTATAAGTCACAGATATACAAGATAGATATAATAACACATATTTTTGAACAGCGGAAACAACAACTTTTATTTCTTCAAAATACGTGTTACACAAACCATGCCATAATACTTCCCAAAATAATAACTATCTTGATTACATTATTTAAAGAAGCATGAAGAAAACATAAATAAACTGCAAAAGTCCCCTAATTGCTGTCCAAAGCCATAGTCCAAAACGGAAAAGATCCAAGCAATACATTATTTCTCTTCAAGCTGGATGTGAAAACTGATCAAGCTGCGGTATTCCCTCCCTGAGAACCTGGGGGGGGGGGGGAACGAAAGAAAAAGAGGCAAAAGGAAAAGGGTCAGTCATAAAGACTGAGTAAGTTTTAGTGACTTTCAGTGTAAAAACTGTTAAAACAACCTGTCATGAATGAACTGGGACTAAACTTAAGAATAGTGTCAAGGTGAACAAGATAGACTAAGGTGATCAGGATAAGTCAAGACAAGTCAAGTAAAGCATCACATGTTCGAGATCCGTTGCATCGACTTCACTAGTATACTAAGCCCATGTCACAAGTTAATCACGAAATAAATCCCACGGCCCAATGTCATGAAATGACCCTGAAACGGGGTCTGACCCAAGTACGGGGGTCCTACGGAGCGATTATCTAGTCGATCGGCTCCCTACAAGTTCTAGCTCGTCAAGTGTCCGTGTCATACGGCTAATCACGAATGTAGTCACCTGTGCTGGGTCCACCTTCGGGTGTATCAGCCCTAGGGTGTCAACCCCTGACACGATTCAAGATGCACAGATAAATCTACGGATACCCAGTGTCTGCCCCGGATACGTGCACGATCGTAGTCCGCCGAACCTACACTGGCGTACCCCACTGCCGTCGTTCACCTCTTACAATCAGCCCAGTAATCATGCCCCACCCGGCCTAGCCCCAAGGTACCTTGATACTTCTAGAGGGTTACTGCTGAAAGGGGTCGTGTCTAGGGTTTCGCCTAATAGATTAGGTCATGTAATTCGTGACCTAACCCGCCTAACAGATTAAGTCATGTAATTCGTGACTTAATCCTTTTCTAGTCTAGTCATGTTAAGATGGTTAAGTATGTCATTTCAGTTCGCGACTTAACCCGCCTACGTGTCATGTCAAGTTGGCTAAGTGTTGTCGTTTCCAAGTTCATGACTTAGCCCTACAAATCGTGTTCAAGTTGGTTAAGTTGTACTTTCATGTTAATGACTTAACCCTAATTGGCATTAATTGATTCGTTAATGCATCGAACCACTCACATTGGATCCTGTTGTTCGTAGCCACTGGATTTGCCGGGCGGTTCCGGGCAGGTTTACGCTACGAACTCAACCCAACCTCGGGTTTCGAGCGCGATGTGACCAACTACCCACATTGGATCCTATTGTTTGTAGCAACTGGATTTGCCGGGCGGTTCCGGGCAGATTTACACTACAAACTCAACCCAACCTCGAGTTGGCCACCTTCTTGTTTTCTAAAGTCATGCCCATGTTCTTATCATATTTTGCTATTTCCACATCATGTTCATATGTCAACTTCGTGCCCAACTAAGGCATGTTTAAAGTCAAGTTATGGCATGTTCAAGTCAAGTTTTCGTGCCATATTTCATGTTCTACTTATGCCAAATTTCACAGTTTATGCTTATAATTAATTCAAGTTTTGCCTATTCTACCCAATCGTATCCCCAACGTATATAAACGTACTTCGATCACAAGCATAAACAATTCAAGAGATAAAGGGGAATAACACCAAACATGTGATAGGCATATGTGACAATTCCAACATCACTTGCATAATAAACAGGCTATATCACATGGTTGCAATACTAGTATGATGATAACTTGGCATAGTAATGATTCCAGCTTAATTTAACATGATGATTTCAACTTTACACCATAGGCATAATAATCATTGCGGGCATAATAATAATTTTATTATAAACATGAAACATTAAAGGCATAGTAATCCTAATAGGCATAGTGGATTCCAACTTAGCATTTTTAACATAATAATTCTCATAGACATAATGATTCCAATTTATCATAATGATTCTCATCTAACATTATAAACATAATGGTTCCAACTTAGCATTTTTAACATAATGATTCTCAACTAACATTATAGAAATAATGATTCCAATTTAGCGTTTTTAACATAATGATTCTCAACTAACATTATAAACATAATGGTTCCAATTTAGCATTTTTAACATAATGATTCTCAACTAACATTATAGACATAATGATTCCAATTTAACATTTTTAACATAATGATTCTCAACTAACGTTATAGACATAATGATTCCAATTTAGCGTTTTTAACATATCTAACATTATAAACATAATAATTCCAACTTTTCATCATAACCTAGCAATACCCAATTTTTCATTAATCATGATGGGTATATTAACATCACAGGCATAATTCCATCAATAGTCATAGCCATGGTTTAATTAGCACCATAGGCATGGTTTAATCAACATAAAGATTTCAATAAACATAGCGATTCCATGGACATGTATTAGTCCAACTTGCCAAACAATTAAGCCCAAGTGATTCATAACAACATCAAAATCATGACAAGTTTAACTTGCAACGTTGCCATAGCAATATCCCCAAAGTATAATTCAAAGATAAACAATATAAACAATGGATTAACAATAGTTCCTAAATCCGGTTTCAATTCATGGCATGTCCATATTGTTTTAGTGTTTTTGCCTAAAAAGTAACATAGAACTTACAATATGAAGCAAATAACCCAAATAAAAATCCCAAATCAAATAGTCCCAAATTCGTTGTCTAAAGCATCGTAGTTGTTGTAGCTTCTAGTTGTAGCCTTCAAGAATCGTCCTCTATCTTCTATAATTTTATTCTTTGTATTTTTAATTCAGAGCTCTAGGTTTAATGGCAGCGGCCTGAGGCTAAAATGAGATAGTATGATTTAGGCTAGGTCTTAGGTCCTTTTTAAAATGTTTGTGAGTTGTTTTAGACCGTCGATGGAGCTTGATTCAATAATAGCCGTTCGTTTGAAGGAGAGGCCAATCCGGAGCTGACACCTAGCCCTAGTGACAAGGTAAGGCTCAGAAAATCGACCAAACATAGACCAGGCCAACCAGGGTGGGCTGGGTTCGACCTGGCTCTTGGGCCAGGTCGACACCCCAGTCGACACCGTGTCGACTTGGCAGTCGACATGGGTTACCCAGGTCGATTGCCCAGTCGACCTGGCTAGCCCCAGGTCGACTGCCAAGTCGACCTGGGTGCCTTAGGCGGGAATTTTCCCGCCCTGGCCAATTGGGCCCGATTTTGAATTTTAAACTTGTTTTTCTGAGCTGTTTTCGTCTGTTTGAATTTTAACCTGAATTCTGAAACTTCCGGAGGCCATATCTTCTTCATACGGACTCCGTTTTTCGAAAACTCGGACTCTATTTCGCGTATTTTTCCGAGACGAACAGAATGGCGTATCCCGTTTCCCTTAATTCTTTGATTTGAAATTAATTATACTTTAATTTGTGAATTTCACTGTTATAGAATACACGGGGAGTTACATATGACTTTTAATAGAAAATCGTGTGAAACAGATGACGACGGAACCGATGGGTAGCAAACAGAACCCAAACCGTTAAATTAAGGAATGACGGAGTGGAACCCAAAGGTGAGAACTCCTAACTATAATTTTCTTTGTACAGTTATTTATTATGTAACTGCATATACGAACTGTTCCCCGTCGTCCATAGACCATGGACGACTTGTTTGGTTGTTTGTGTTGATTGATGTATTTGTTTGAGTATTGGTTTGGGGTGTGAAACGAATTGATATAATTTGGTTTGGGTATGACGTGCACCATTATGAGGTGAGTGATAAGGTTAGACCTTATCCCGTTTCTAGTATCGTGCCGTTATGCTGCCGAAATATTCTAACGGCGGTAAAATATTATTTTTAGCTTATAACGACGATAAATAAAATAGTTATTGCATAGTTAAAAATAAGTTAACACATCCATATACAAGTCGGACGACTTGTTTATGCTCGCCTATTTTTATGATATCGATTAGGTCGATAATTTTATACATCGCCCAACTGCACGAATAATAATCTGTGTTTGCTGTTTGAAACCCCATATTGGTATTAGGATGATATTTGATGTACACTAATCCCAATTGTGTAATGATATGTCGATTGATTGGTCAACAAACTATGATAAGCTTTATTTATTGATTTTAAGGCTTATATAGTGTAGGAAGCACTTTGGATGATGGTTGATTATTTATTGTGCCTGTTATATACATGTGTTGTATGAAATCTGTATAACTAATATTATATGGTAACTGATTGGGTCTGATTCCAGTTCAAAAATAAAGTATATTTTAAATAAGGAATATTTTGAAATTATATTCAATACAGGATTAAAATATTGAAATAAGTGAAGCCGTATTGGTTATATTGTAGAGATTATTCAATTTTGATTTAAAATTAAAGTAAAAGCGGGAATAATTTTAAAATGAATTTACAAAATACGTTTTGAATGAAATATAATATATATATATGTAACACCCCACCTCCGCCAGGGTGGCTCTTGCAAGCGACTCTGACTTTGGTGGGGCATTTTTAAAACAAGGGTAAACATGCATAATGATATAGCAAGGCAGGACATGACATGGATATATGTAAATAAACAGAGTAAGTAGATAAAACAGCGGAAGATTTTTAAACCATTTCAAAACACAAGTCTGGTACATCAAAACGTCAATTTCCCAATATTACAAGTCTAGATAAAAACATCATCCGATAAACTGAAAATACATAAGTACTATCCCCAAATAAGAGTGATAAACCATAGCGGGCTCAAGTCCAAAGCATACTTGAGCTATCCAAGGAAGCGGCTAAAATCCAAGCTAGGCTCCAGTATTCCCTCCCTGAGAACCTGGGGGGGGGGGGGGGGGGAACGGAAGAAAAGAGGCAAAACAAAACGGGTCAGTCAAAAAGACTGAGTAAGCCCTGCTACGATCAGTCTATAAACTAATAAAGTTAACATCATGATGGAAACTGAGATATAGATAACAACATACTGGCATGATAAATTAACTACAAGATAGATAGAGGTGTCATCGCATAAACAAGGTTAAGTTTTGCACCACGGTGTACTAGCAAACCAACATAACAGGTATTGATCCCTTGGCCCAAGCTTTTAACCCAATAACATGAAGTGACCTTAATATAAGGTCCAGCCCAATGGTCTAGTCGATCGGCTCCCTATAAACCTAACACGTCAAGTGTTGATGTCCATACGGCCCACATATGGATGTAGTCTGACTGTGCTGGGTCCACCTTTGGGTGTATCAAGCCCTCGGTGCCAACCCCGGACACTTAAGCAATAATGCACAGCCCAGACCTACTGGTACCCGTGCCTCGAGTTTGTCCAACATCGGACTACGTGCACGTCCGTAGCCCGCCGGACCCGCACCACTGTACCACTCAGCCGTCGCTTTGGTCGTTTATATCCGTCCAGTAATCGTGCCCCGCCCTAGCCTAGTCTCTAGGGTTGTGATGATACCAAACTGGGATTACTGCCGGAACAGACCCGCTGCTAGGGTTTCCTAAGAGGGTTAAGTGCGATTTAACCCTTCACTAATCATGGATTAAATTGGTTAAGTGTAACTTAACCCCATTCTAATCCCTCGAACTCCCAAATGGATTAAACTAGTTAAGTGTAATCAACAGTTCACACTTAACCCCATTCTAATCCCTCGAATCCCCAAATTGGTTAAGTATTAGTGGACCCTGACTTAACCCTAATCATGAGGCATTAATTACTTTAATGCACCTTAACCTCTCACATTAGACTTTGTTGTGGTTACTAGTTAAGCCGGGCGGGTCCGGGTAGCTTTACACCACTCTTGGTCTAACCTCTGGTCTTGGCACCACATGACCAACTTCTCACATTGGGTCTTATTGTTTGTAGCCACTAGTTAAGCCGGTCGGTTCCGGGTAGAATTACGCTACAAACTCAACCCAACCTCGAGTTGGCCACACTTATGTTTTCTAAGTGTCATGTCCACTTCATTTCAAAACATATTCACAAGTCAACCAATTACTTGGGTAGACCTAACTTAATAGGTAAATTCCCAAGGGGTAGACCTAACTTAATAGGTAAATTCCCAATCTTATATTTTCATGTATTTTAAGTTACCCAAAACCCCCAACGTCATTCTATCGCTTACGTATTCGTAATAACGCATAAAGGATAGGAAGAGGGAACTTGGCACACATACATGATGAACTTGCACATCACAACAAACATGCATAACATGTTAGACTTGCACAACTTAGCATAGTGAACTTGCATATTAGCATAAGCATGCATAACATGTTAAACTTGCATAACTTAGCATAGTGAACTTGCATATTACCATAAACATGCATAATATGTAAACTTGCATAACTTCGCATAGGGAACTAGCATAAACATGCATAACTTGTCAAACATGCACAACTTGTCATTTTAAACTTGCATAAACATGCATAACTTGTCAAACATGCACAACTTGTCATTTTAAACTTGCATAAACATGCATAACTTGTCAAACATGCACAACTTGTCATTTTAAACTTGCATAAGCATGCACAACTTATTAAACATGCATAACATGGCATAATGAACTTGCATAAACATGCATAACTCTTTTAACTTGCAAATCATGGCATAGTGAACCCGCATAAACATGCATAACTCATTTAACTTGCAAATCATGGCTTGGTGATCTTGCATAAACATGCATAACTCAATAAACTTGCAAAACATGGCATAGTGAACATGCATGAACATACATAACTAAACAAACTTGCAAAGATCCCAACTTTCATCACATATTAACTTTAGAGTTTCTAAAATGAAGGTAAGAGGGCTTACAATGCTTATGCGGACTCAAATGAGTACAGCAATTGTAAGGAACCCCTTATGCAACTAATTAAAACCCCCAAATGCAAGCAAACTTGATCAAGACTCCTCCTTTATGATGCCAATAGAAAAACAAGCCTTTAATGTAAGCTAAGGAGGATCATACAAGCCTAAATACACTTGTATGCATGGAAAATCACTTAGGAATTAATTTAGGAATTGTATGAAGAGGGTGGAGGCCATGAGAGTTTTGATTTTGGCATAGTTTAGTTACTAGATTGAATAATGAGTGATTTAGGGTAGGTTAGGGTCTTATTTATAGATTAGGCTAGTGATTTGGACCATAGGACTAACCCTAGATTCAATTAGGTCCATCAGATCTCGGAACTCTCTAGAAACAAGCCCCCCTATCAAGCCCAAATCAGAAATGGTGCACCAGACCAAGCAGCCCGGACACCCCCTGTCGACAGGGCTGTCGACAGGGCAGTCGACATGCTAAGACCCCTGTCGACAGGCCTGTCGACATGGGGTCCTGGGCGGGAATCTTTCCCGCCTGCCCAGTTTGCCCTAACCCTAGTTTCTTAATTTAAAATTTAAATCTGTTTTTACTTAGGAATTTTCTGCAAACTTCAATGGGCCTTAACTGGGTCATACGGACTCCGATTTTCGAAAACTCGGACTCTATTTCGCGTATTTTTCCGAGACGAACGCAATGGCATAGCCCGTTTCCCTTGATTCAGAATTTAGAATTAAATTCTGCCTCAATTTACATTATTACAGGTTATTGAAAATACGGGTTGTTACATTCTCCCCTCCTTAAAGGATTTCGTCCCCGAAATCTTCAAGTTAGGAAGAACATATCCTACCATCCAACATCCGTCTACTCAAAGCATCATCCACGAGCAATCATTGTCCTTAAAGGATTCTAAATGTGGTATGAACATATGCAAAAGTGTGTGTATATGTACTTACCTAATGCAAAAATCAGGCGGTTACTGATACAGTAAACCTCCTTAATGCACATGTATGTAAATCAGGCGGTTACTGATACAGTAAACCTCCTTAATGCATATGTATGTCAGTGAAATGAATCCATATGTATGCAAATTCCTAAATTCATAGTATCTATATGAGTGCACATAACATTCACCCATATGCAACATCCATGTGATAACACACAATTTCCATCCATGAATAAGCATAAACACTCATGCATATGCAATATGAGGAGTGTGCGAGCCGATCTAGTGCCTAATCGTGTATAATGCATCCACGAGCAACCACTTGCAAACACTTGCAACCACCTGCAACCATTAAACATAACATGTTTCAAACACATGTTTCATCCAAAGGGTCTCTACCTAAGGATCTCATGACAAGATAAACTAGATAAACTAGATAAGCATGGACAGAGAGATATGCTTAGAAGATAAGCAAGATAAACTCCTTTTTGGATCACAAGAAATCCATTCAAACTCCGACATATAGTACTAACTGATGAGTCTTAACCCCCTTATGGGGTTTACAACAGAAATAAGATCGAGAATGGGACCGAGAGGATATAAACAAAAGATAACTTGCAAGCAAGCTCCACAGGAAAACAAGGATCAAGGATGCACTCTAAAAAAAGAGATATGATGCGCGTGTCTAGTCTTCACTCTTCTTAGTCACGCCTCCTTGAGCTCAATTCCACTGTGCTTTTACCGTCTTTTACTTCATGATTTCTTGGCTTCCTAACTCCTATTTCCCAAATTCGAGTTGGAACTCGTCGCCTCTCGTCTCCCTTTTCCACTTATTCTTTTTTTTTTCTGCATACTTGGGTTAAACATAACTGTAACCTCATGATTTCATGAAAGCTCTCCAAAATTCACTAGTGAATCCTGGATCTCGTCTTCTTACCATAAGGTATTCCGCGCAGCAGAACTTTTCTTAAAAATACCAATCCACGTTGCCAATTGCCCTTATAAACGTGATTTCCTATAACTCAGGCTTAATCGACATGAACCATCCGCCTATAGGCCGTACCTAGATCCAGTTGCCTACCCATGGCTTCTTGTAGGTTATTTCAAAACTGGCCAACTTCTTGAGGGTGAACCGTTGCTAACCATGACACAGTTCTCTCGTTCTTCACCGGACTGAAATGAGCACTCTTCATGAGTCTACCTACTATGACCCACATACCCGTATTCCCTTTCTTTGATCTAGGTAGTCCATCCACATAATCTATCGAGAGGTTTTCACACTTTCCTTGCGGAACCTCCAATGGAGGTAATGGCCCACTGGGCTTCCATGACTAGGCCTTAACCTGGTGGCACAACATGCATCCTAAGACCAACCCGGCCACCTCCTCGAGTTGTGCGCATCTTCAAGATCCTTCTTTACCAAGTCTTTCACTCGAGGAACACATAATCTCTCATCGTGCCTTAGTCATCCCTTGTCATCTTTAATATATCTAGCGATGTGACTTAACATCTCGCCTCGAATCAACTGGTCCATGTTCTTGACCAAATGCGGGTCTTCTTCCTGTGAAACCCCCCTTCTTGATCCAGAAGAGTAAGTCTAAGCTCCGGGAATGCTAACTAACTAGCCAAACGGAGAAAGCTTCTTACTCCAATTGCCCTGCTCAGAGTTTTCCGGTCTTAAACCGCAACCACTTCAGCGGAATCCACCGCTAAGCCTTACTTAAGAACTATGTGCCCAAGAAATCCAACTTCTTTCCTCCAAAGTGACATTTGGAGAACTTGACCTTCAACTGGTGGCTCTAAGCGTATCCATCTCCTCCTTGAGCTGTATAGCATGTTCTTCCTCGTTCTTTTGAGGAGATCAAAATATCGTCTATGACGACCATGACAAACTTGTTCAAGGACTCCCTAAACACCCTACCCATCCAGTTTATGTAATACGCGGGTGCATTAGTCAAACCAAATGGTATGACTAGCCATTCTAAAACCCATCTAGAGTCCTAAAACGCAGTCTTGTCAATTCCATCCTCAGCCATCCTAAGCTGATGGAATCCGGTAGCTAGATCAAAAGAAAACAGATGCTCCAACAAGCTGATCAAACAAATCATTGATCCTTGGTAACGGTTATCTATTCCTCTCACGATAATCAACACATAAGCGAAACAAACTGTCCACATCAGTAACGAATACTACTGGAGCACCCTACTCGAAAATGCTTCGTCTCAGGAAGTTCTTCTCAAGCAACTCCTTGACTTGCTTTCTTAACTCTCATCTCGTGAGGTCACGTGCCTAACCGGCCACGAAACTGGCTTGGTATTACCAACCAGATAATGCGGAAATCTATCCCACGTCTAAGGGTAACCCCTTCACTTCACCCAAGATATCAGGATATTCTCGGACCACCCTCACCGATTGCAAACTATCGATAGACGAGTCGAGGGATTCAAGATAACATAACATGACGGGACCCATAGGGTTACTAGAAATTTCTAGGGTATTCCCGAGGCGAGTCATAAGCCTCACAACCCTATACACAAAAACCAAGAATGGCTCCAAAACAGGACAACCATTCTATGCACAAAACCAACCCATATCCCCCGAAACCGAGAATATAAACATCCCACGGGAATTCTATACTCAAGATAGAAATTTTCAAATCCACTCAGACCACAGACAGGCGGGCAGAACCCCCAATTGGATTTGAAACACATACGGGATCCTCAACTAGGCTAGTACTTAGATGCAAACTTTCAACTAGATCAGATGAAATAAAACTATACGATGTGCCAGAATCAAACAAAGTACGAACAGGGAAAATCAGAAAATGTAAACAAGACTTTCAACAGAAACACTACCTCTATCATAAGCCGGACGAACGGTATTGAGGGGATGAACTCGCCCTCCAGATAGTCCTGCATACTGAGTCTGACCTTGCCCTTGTTTCCTTGGGCAATCCTTGTTGAGATGTCCAAACTCACCACAATGAAAGCATTCGCCCCGCTTTCTCTTCTTCTTCCTACATTCCCTGGCTACATGTCCAACTTCACCACAGAAGTTGCATTTCCTATTCCCTCTTGGCTTGTCCTTGCGGTTGTTGTTATTCTTGCCTCGTTTCCCGAAATTTACTCTCTTGCCTTGAGACTCACTCGCCTTGACCTCTTTCTTGTCATTGTTATCTTCTTCTTGAAGTAGGGCCAAATTCACCAAATTCTCGAAAGTCGCCCCCAAGGGTATATGAGACATGGCCAAACCATGTAATGGCTCGTTTAATCCTAGAGCAAAGTGTAGGGCCTTCTTCTGAGCTGTATTAACCAAGTCTAAATCGACCCGAGCCAGTTGATTAAACTTATCTATGTATTCCCTAATAGTCATGTCCCCTTGCTTTAGTGATAAGAACCTTAGTCCAAACCTTCCTCTAAAGTCATCCCAAGTCTCAATTGGCCTAGTAGCGGTGGTGACTACCCACCAACGTGCAGCTTCTTCCTTTAGCAACCATACTGCCAATAAAACCTTCCTGCGGTCACCTATATCAAAGGTGGCTAAAAGATCTTCGGTCTCTTTCAACCAATTCCTCGCCTCTACAAAAGTCTCGGTTCCAAAGAAATTCTTGCAACCCATCGCCTTAAAATCTTGGCAAATCTCTGCAAAGTCAGTTTGAGGATGCTGAGGGGAAGGAGGAAGAGGAACATCAACTACCGGAGGAGGAGTAATATCTGCGGGGCCGGCTTCGGTCGCCCTAGCCTCCAAAAGTCTCCTATACCAAACAGGTACGTGTACTCCCTCCGGAATGGCAAAGTTGTCGGCCATACTGGAAACGAGGAAAAAGATAGATTCAGAATGGAGAAAAACGAAGGAATCTTGCTAAGGGCTTTTTGGGGAATAGCCTTTAAAATAAACTAGACTTTTCTTTGGAAAATACTTTATACTTGGTTTTGAAAATAGTTTTTCAAAAGTTTTTAAAAACCTTTTTATCCCTTCTCGTAAACCATATGCTCTGATACCAAATGTAACACCCCACCTCCGCCAGGGTGGCTCTTCCAAGCGACTCTGACTTTGGTGGGGCGTTTTTAAAACAAGGGTAAACATGCATAATGATATAGCAAGGCAGGACATGACATGGATATATGTAAATAAACAGAGTAAGTAGATAAAACAGCGGAATATTTTTAAACCATTTCAAAACACAAGTCTGGTACATCAAAACGTCAATTTCCCAATATTACAAGTCTAGATAAAAACATCATCCGATAAACTGAAAATACATAAGTACTATCCCCAAAAAAGAGTGATAAACCATAGCGGGCTCAAGTCCAAAGCATACTTGAGCTATCCAATGAAGCGGCTAAAATCCAAGCTAGGCTCCAGTATTCCCTCCCTGAGAACCTGGGGGGGGGGGGGGAAACGGAAGAAAAGAGGCGAAACAAAACGGGTCAGTCAAAAAGACTGAGTAAGCCATGCTACGATCAGTCTATAAACTAATAAAGTTAACATCATGATGGAAACTGAGATATAGATAACAACATACTGGCATGATAAAGTAACTACAAGATAGATAGAGGTGTCATCGCATAAACAAGGTTAAGTTTTGCACCACGGTGTACTAGCAAACCAACATAACAGGTATTGATCCCTTGGCCCAAGCTTTTAACCCAATAACATGAAGTGACCTTAATATAAGGTCCAGCCCAACGGTCTAGTCGATCGGCTCCCTATAAACCTAACACGTCAAGTGTTGATGTCCATACGGCCCACATATGGATGTAGTCTGACTGTGCTGGGTCCACCTTTGGGTGTATCAAGCCCTCGGTGCCGACCCCGGACACTTAAGCAATAATGCACAGCCCAGACCTACTGGTACCCGTGCCTCGAGTTTGTCCAACATCGGACTACGTGCACGTCCGTAGCCCGCCGGACCCGCACCGCTGTACCACTCAGCCGTCGCTTTGGTCGTTTATATCCGTCCAGTAATCGTGCCCCGCCCTAGCCTAGTCTCTAGGGTTGTGATGATACCAAACTGGGATTACTGCCGGAACAGACCCGCTGCTAGGGTTTCCCAAGAGGGTTAAGTGCGATTTAACCCTTCACTAATCATGGATTAAATTGGTTAAGTGTAACTTAACCCCATTCTAATCCCTCGAACTCCCAAATGGATTAAACTAGTTAAGTGTAATCAACAGTTCACACTTAACCCCATTCTAATCCCTCGAATCCCCAAATTGGTTAAGTATTAGTAGACCCTGACTTAACCCTAATCATGAGGCATTAATTACTTTAATGCACCTTAACCTCTCACATTAGACTTTGTTGTGGTTACTAGTTAAGCCGGGCGGGTCCGGGTAGCTTTATACCACACTTGGTCTAACCTCGGGTCTTGGCACCACATGACCAACTTCTCACATTGGGTCTTATTGTTTGTAGCCACTAGTTAAGCCGGTCGGTTCCGGGTAGAATTACGCTACAAACTCAACCCAACCTCGAGTTGGCCACACTTATGTTTTCTAAGTGTCATGTCCACTTCATTTCAAAACATAATCACAAGTCAACCAATTACTTGGGTAGACCTAACTTAATAGGTAAATTCCCAAGGGGTAGACCTAACTTAATAGGTAAATTCCCAATCTTATATTTTCATGTATTTTAAGTTACCCAAAACCCCCAACGTCATTCTATCGCTTACGTATTCGTAATAACGCATAAAGGATAGGAAGAGGGAACTTGGCACACATACATGATGAACTTGCACATCACAACAAACATGCATAACATGTTAGACTTGCACAACTTAGCATAGTGAACTTGCATATTAGCATAAGCATGCATAACATGTTAAACTTGCATAACTTAGCATAGTGAACTTGCATATTACCATAAACATGCATAATATGTTAAACTTGCATAACTTCGCATAGGGAACTAGCATAAACATGCATAACTTGTCAAACATGCACAACTTGTCATTTTAAACTTGCATAAACATGCATAACTTGTCAAACATGCACAACTTGTCATTTTAAACTTGCATAAACATGCATAACTTGTCAAACATGCACAACTTGTCATTTTAAACTTGCATAAGCATGCACAACTTATTAAACATGCATAACATGGCATAATGAACTTGCATAAACATGCATAACTCATTTAACTTGCAAATCATGGCATAGTGAACCCGCATAAACATGCATAACTCATTTAACTTGCAAATCATGGCTTGGTGATCTTGCATAAACATGCATAACTCAATAAACTTGCAAAACATGGCATAGTGAACATGCATGAACATACATAACTAAACAAACTTGCAAAGATCCCAACTTTCATCACATATTAACTTTAGAGTTTCTAAAATGAAGGTAAGAGGGCTTACAATGCTTATGCGGACTCAAATGAGTATAGCAATTGTAAGGAACCCCTTATGCAACTAATTAAAACCCCCAAATGCAAGCAAACTTGATCAAGACTCCTCCTTTATGATGCCAATAGAAAAACAAGCCTTTAATGCAAGCTAAGGAGGATCATACAAGCCTAAATATACTTGTATGCATGGAAAATCACTTAGGAATTAATTTAGGAATTGTATGAAGAGGGTGGAGGCCATGAGAGTTTTGATTTTGGCATAGTTTAGTTACTAGATTGAATAATGAGTGATTTAGGGTAGGTTAGGGTCTTATTTATAGATTAGGCTAGTGATTTGGACCATAGGATTAACCCGAGATTCAATTAGGTCCATCAGATCTCGGAACACTCTAGAAACAAGCCCCCCTATCAAGCCCAAATCAGAAATGGTGCACCAGACCAAGCAGCCCGGACACCCCCTGTCGACAGGGCTGTCGATAGGGCAGTCGACATGCTAAGACCCCTGTCGACAGGCCTGTCGACATGGGGTCCTGGGCGGGAATCTTTCCCGCCTGCCCAGTTTGCCCTAACCCTAGTTTCTTAATTTAAAATTTAAATCTGTTTTTACTTAGGAATTTTCTGCAAACTTCAATGGGCCTTAACTGGGTCATACGGATTCCGATTTTCGAAAACTCGGACTCTATTTCGCGTATTTTTCCGAGACGAACGCAATGGCATAGCCCGTTTCCCTTGATTCAGATTTTAGAATTAAATTCTGCCTCAATTTACATTATTACAAGTTATTGAAAATACGGGTTGTTACAATATATATACACATTATATATATATAAATAGTTGGAATAGAACACGCCGCGCGGCTGCCGTTTGCGAATTTCGACTATTGACTTCAATTGGATATTATGGGAGATCCGACCGTCGGATTCTCCTAAAACCGGAACCGTTGGGTTCGAATCGAAAAGAGCTTTCTGACGAATATAAGAGATTTGAAATCTAACGGTTGGATTTGGAATTATGTCCAAATCAAATTTGGAAAAGGTCGCTGTAAGCGCAGTTCGACGACCGTTTATGGAAATCGACTGTAAGGGCCTTAATAAAATTAGTAAAAATATTAATAATTTGTGTAAAATCATAATAAATGATTTGGAAAGAGTTGGGATGAAAAATCCCATGTTTGAAAAGATAAAAATTGTTTTTTATCGAATTGAACTATTTTTAACTAGAATTATAATCCAATTATTTTTAAATAAATATATGGGATTGAGAATGGGTTTTAAAATAACTAGAATTTCCAGTATACGAATTGGAATGGATTTGAATGGAAATCATCTTCAGAATATTCCGATATTGGATTTCGTGATGATACGGGTATTGTTATGGAAATTTGGAAGACATATTTTATATCGTTATTTCTAATACGATATTTGTTGGTTTCAGAATTCGATATTGAATATAAGCCGATATAATTTATATCCAGAGCCTTATATTTAATATTGAATTGGATTTCGGTTTGTTGTGAACGGCGTCTTCACTAACACTATTCTTAAACCCAGTGAGAAAAGATTAAATCTTTTTATTAAGATTTAATGGGAAATTTCCAAAGTAAAGTTTTCCAATTTTATATATTAAATTGGAGTAGAATGGAATCTGATTCAATAATAATCGAAATGAGCTTCAGTGGAGGAAGACTGTTACTATATATGGAATTTAAAAGGCTTTGCTGTTATTCCATTTATATTATTGGTTGGACATGGAAGTTTGTATCGATTATACATATCGACCTGTTTTCCGTGAAAATTCCATAATTAATGGAATGTGATTTTGGGTTTATCGCGAGTTGTGTTTTAAATGACATTAGTTCTTTAACCCATTTAAAGATAAGATTAATTTCTTAACTTTGAAAAGTCATTAAGTAATGATTTTTGGGTTTAAAACTGAATTAGAGTTTTAATGAATCTTTAATTAGATTGAAATGTGAATATGATAATTTAAATTATCAAACTCAGAAAATGATAGAGAATGGAGTACCACCAATTTTGTTCCTAGCAATAGTTAAATCTTTAATTGGATGTAAACGTGAAATGGTAATTAAATTTTCTGATAACACCGCAGTGTTAGATATGGAGTACTACCAGTTTTGCTCCATGGGATGAATAGGTTGGGATTGGAAAATAAAACAAATGATTACTTCGGTGTGGTTCGCTAATCCTGACTAGTTTGGAAAACCATAATATGGTTTGAAATGATATTCAAAGGAAGACTAAAGAATAAATTTAAAAAAAAATTATCTTTGATAAAATTAATGGGAACCTTTCCGTAAGAATTTGAATAATTGAATAAAAGAATATTCTGAATTGGAATGGGGTGCATGTTGTGTTTTATAGCACTTGTTAATTGTATACGCGAGTTATTCGGGAAGGCCGGGTTTATAACCATTCTGAGTAACTGATTCGACGATAAGTCGAAGATGAAGATGGTGGTTGAAGACCGGAGGTCTTCACATCGTTTGGATAATTACTGATATTCTTGATTGGGTTGTACACCCAAGAGGAGGGAATCAGTTGGTGATCGTCCAGACGTACTTAGAGATCGATGGATATGCGAGGAATAAGGTTCCTCCAGTTTCGTTCAGACCTAGAACGAACTTGTAAATGGATTGTGTGTCTGACATTGAATTTCATTATGTGTGATTGATAGATATCCGTTGCATGGTTTGAATTGCCTATATGGCATGCTGAGATGCAAATGATCAAGGCTTCTGTTGAAAAGCAGAGTCTTGTGGTTGATGATCAAAGCACGGCTTTAATATAGTGAAGCTTTGTGTATGGCATTAATTCGCGAGCCTCACACCCCGATGTGAATAAAAAACGGGAGAGGACTTCAGGGGGGACATGTGTTTCCTTCGAGCTAGGAGTGGTGTCAGTGGTTTTACATGCCCTGGCATTTTACTTATGTGGATGATGGATAGCGAGGCGCCTCGGTTATATAGGTCGTTCCGGGGCCAACATTTTGGTCGGGATATGACCAGTTTACGCCCCATAGGGCGGGGAAACACAGTGTTCAGGCATTTTAATCCATGTCGAGTGGACCGGCCCTGACGATCCAAGGAAGATGCGTTATGTCCCTGAGGCTCGGGCTAGAGAGTCTCGAAGCAGTATGGACGATCCTTTGCCTTGGTTCATAGATGGAAATCCAACTTCCAATACGACATTTTGCGGTTTTATTTGTATAGCCTAGTATTGGCGACATAACAGATGGTACCCATGCCGCCTATGATTGATACATTTATATTTGATGTTGTTTTCTTCACTTATAGTAATAATAAAAGATTAAATTTTGCATATCAAGCATTATTGGGCTATTATAAGGTGAAACCCTATACTCCGGCTTGCGTTGCATTGAGTGATGGGACCTGAGTCTTATAATAGCTTCATTGTTCTTTATTTAGCATTGCGCTGTTTGTTTTATGCACTGGTATTCTTGAGAGGAAAACTGTTCCATGTTATACGGCGTGGTCCCTTGATTTACCTAACTTTAAAATAAAGATTAATAACTGTTTTAGTTCTCACACCAGTAACATGACTGACCTGAAGTTTAATGTTTTAACCTAAACTCTGGGTGCCCCTATTTTCCGCACGGGAAGCTAGTAGTTGTGGTTTTGCAGATATTATATTCACAGGATCCTGATTTACAGCTGAAGCGATATTTGGAAAGCTCTATATCTGTATATTTTATTCAGTTTTTTTTTGTATTATTTTCTGCTGCAGTAATTTATTTAAATCTCTGATATTTATCAAATGTGTATTATTTATTTATACTCTGTATATTCTTGTACTCTGATGTAAATTGTTGTAATAAGCAATGAAATGTTCTTATGTTTGTGATCTGATTTGTCGTGTTCTCAAAACAATCCGGGCTTTCCTTTACGGGGAAATTCGGGTCGTTACAATCGAGTATATAAAGATTTTGCATATACGCCTTGCAAACTTATATTTGAAGTTTAAATATACCAGATAGATATAGAATCACACTCTAGTCGCCTGGGGATAATTCTGATGATTAACCTTCATCATCAGTGTTATGTTTGAGTGTCGAAAGAGAGATATCTATATATTTCCAATTGATTGGTGTGAGAACCAAAACTAGATATAATATATTGTTGTGAATTGGCATCAAAAACATGATTTTTGACTATATAAAAATTATGAATTTAACAAACTAATTGATTGCTAGTTGTGTTGTCTGATTATTAGTCTGATTAATAAAAATATATTGGAACCATAAAACCAATAAGAGAAATGAAGGGCAAATTTAGCCAAATTGTGCTAAATGTTGAACTAAATTGAAATTTGATTTGAATTGCGTACATCTACATGTATATAATGAACAGGTCATAATAGGGAAACTAAGAAGAGGAATAAAATTGTATGCCCGAAAAATAAGTACATGTTTACTGATTTTCTTTTTCTTTAAAAGATTTTATGAGCCTAAGGCTGGCCGCTTGGCATTTTCTTTTTCTTTTAAAGATTTTATGAGCCTAAGGCTGGCCGCATGGCATTTTCTTTTTCTTTTAAAGATTTTTTGAGCCTAAGGTTGGCCGCTTGGCATTTTCTTTTTCTTTTAAAGATTTTATGAGCCTAAGGCTGGCCGCTTCGCATTTTCCTTTTCTTTTAATGATTTTATGAGCCTAAGGCTGGCCGCTTGGCATTTTCTTTTTCTTTTGGATAGATAAGGGCCCTGTGAGGCTAGCTGAGGTTTTAAATGTCTCCCCGTACAAAGGAGGTTATGGCGAAATTTTTCAAAAATTTAGGGTGTTAGCCAAATTTTTGAAGTATTGGAAAATTCATAGAAATTGAAAAGTTGAAGAATGAAAGCCAGAATGAAAGTGGAGTTCGTTGGTTAAACAACTTTCAGCTCCATTCCTTTTCGAGGACGAAAAGATTTTAAGTGCGGGAGATTGTAACAACCCGGATTTTCAGAACCAATTTAAAATTTTTGTTTTAGCTATTTTAATGAATTTTGAATATTCAAAATGGTTTATTTTAAAGAATAGCGACTAAAAATTGATTTTAATCGAAGTTACAATGTATGAATTTATTTTAATTATAAATAGAGCTTGACATGATGCGGTAGTTTAAAAATTCGATTTTATATTTCAATTGAATATATAGAATTCATTTTAAATCAAAATTGGATGACCCATAATATTTAAATCTGTTTAACAATATCTTTCTAACGAATGTAAGAAACTGAGATTTCATTTTGTAAATTAAAGATATGTCCAGTTTAAAATTTAAAATAGTCGCTATGGAATTTATAGATATGATTATATATATTTTTAAATATATTATAGCCCTTAAAAATAGCCATTTTGCAAATGACCTCCATTTTCGACGAAACCACTTTTGTTGGATCCGGGATGTCGGATTATTGCTAGATTCCAATTTTCATAATTTTTGGAATTAATATGTGAGCGTGGCAAATTAAAACGTGTTTGGTCAATTTTTAGTTGAATTGGATCGACCAGAAAATGGCCATTTTTCAAATGGTCTCCAAATTCGACAAAATTAGTTTTGTTTGGACTGTATGATCAAAACAAATCTAGAAATATTTTTTTTGTAATTTTTGGAGTTAGTATGTGGCCCCGGTAAATTAAAATGTACATTTAAATTCAAAATATATTGATTTATATTTTAATTTAAAGAAAAAATTATATAGAATTTGCTTACGAAACATATCCCATTGCGTCCGAAATGGGGGTATTTAGCTAGGGGCGACAGTCGTTGGATTTGATTTGGAGTACGTATAAGAAAACACTATTTTTGGATATATATATATATATATATATATATATATATCGGTCAATCAGAATTTTCTATTCATTATTTATATTTCCCAAAAAAATAAAAAAAATAAACACCGATAGCTCCAGATCGCACGACAGAAAACGATCTCGACCTTCTCTCTTCGATTTCTCCTAATCCACTCAACGAAACCTATCGACCCAGTTGAGGACTTTGAAGATCTCGTCCTCCTCTTCGCATCCATACTAGTTTCACCCCCTCTCATGGAGTATTTTGGCCGGATCGACGCTGTGAAGTCAGTGACTACAAACCGCAGCCGCTGCCACATACGGCCGTCGAACTCCACCACCCTACCAGCGCTGACGCGCCTCTCCACCCCGACAACGTGGTACCCTTCTATCGTCTTCAAGTGCTTCGGATTGCACGCAAATCGCAGACCTTGTTTTGAACTGCTGGAAGGTATACGGTTATTTAAATTAAAAGGTTTTTAACACTAAAATAGCATTGCTAAGTTTGATTATGGAACAAAAATCATATCTTTTTGCTATGTTGTCGAAATCCAGTGAAACAAGAGAAATTGGACTCGTGATGATGTCTTCTACATTGTGGAAGAGACCAGAGAATTTTTAGAGCTTGCTACAATTTTTGGCGAAGCCGAATGCATTGTGAGAACTTCTCAATATAATTTCGTGTACAGTTATTTATTTTATAACTACATATGTGAACTGCTCCCCGTCGTCCACAGACCATGGACGACTTGTTCGATTGTATTGTGTTGTGAAAATTGATTGTTGATTGTGAAGCGAAATGAAAATAAAATATTCATGTGTTGAATAAAGTAGTCATGTGTTCAATATAATATTTAAACAATAAAAATATCATTTTTATTGTATAAATGAACTAAATAAAACATTCATGTGTTGAATAAAGTAGTCATGTGTTGAATAAAATATTTAAACAATAAAAATACCATTTTTGTTGTATAAATTAACAAAATAAAATATTCATGTGTTGAATAAAGTAGGTGTTGAGTAAAATATTTAAACAATAAAAATATCATTTTTATTGTATATATGAACTAAATAAAATATTCATGTGTTGAACAAAACATTTTATCGTTAAAAATATAATTTTTAACGTGTATATGAATAAAATAAATATTAATTTACAAATCGGATGATTTGTTTATGTACACTCATTTGACGGATATGGATTGCGACGATAAATTTTACATATCACCCAACTACATAATTAAAATGTGTGTTTGTTGATTGAAACCCCATACGGGTGTTGGGATGATATTTGACGTACACTAATCCCAATTGTTTAGTTGTATGTCACTAGATGGGTTGACAGGTTGTTGTTAGCATTAATTATTTATATTTAACGCTTATGCAGTTGTATAATGCACTCTGGATGATGGTTGATTATTTATCATTATTGTTGTGCACATGCGTTGTATGGAATCCATATAAATAACATTATATGGTAATTGATTGTGTCTCATTCCAGTTTGGGAAATAAAGAATATTTTACAATCATATTCTGAAAATATTCATGTGTTGAATAAAATAAGATAAAGAATAATTTAAAATAATAATCAGAAATTATTCATGTGTTGAGTAAAGTATTCATGTGTTGAATAAAATATTTAACCAATAAAAATATCATTTTTATTGAATGTATAAACCATAAAATATTCATGTGTTGAATAGAATATTTAAACCATAAAATATTCATGTGTTGAATATAATATTTAAACCATAAAATATTCACGTGTTGAATAGAATATTTAAACCATTAAAAATATTCATGTGTTGAATAAAAGCCGTATTCATTAGATATGCGCCATTTTTGACGCAAACGATATTTATATCGATTTTATTCATTTTTATAATGAATACCGAAAAGGAAAATATTTCAAAATCGGAGATTTTGAAAATATTATCATTAAAATATTATAATGATAAAGGTTATTCAATTTTGATTTAAATTTGAAGTAAAAGTAGGAATCGTTTTAAAACGAATTTATAAAATAGATTTTGAACAGAATATATATAATATTATATATATATATATATATTAATGATTTGAATAGAATGCGCCGCGTCATGACCGTTCGCGAATTTCGACCATTGACTTCGAATTGATGTTATGGGAGATCCGACCCTCGGATTCTTCTAAAGCAGGAACCATTGGGTTCGTGTCGAAAAGAGCTTTCTAACGAATATAAGAGATTTGAAATCTAACGGTTGGATTTGGAATTATGTTCAAATCAAATTTGGAAAAGGTCGCGGTGAATGCAGTTCGATGGCCGTTAGCGGAAATCGACTGTAAGGGCCTTGATAAAATTATTAAAAATATTAATAAATTGTGTAAAATCATAATATATGATTTAGAAAGAATTAGGATGAAAATTTTCATATTTTAAAAGATAAAAATACATTTTTATAGAGATGAGCTAGTTATTAACTAGAATAATAATCCAACTATTTTTAGATAAATAAATTGGATTAAGAATGGGTTTTAACATAACCAGAATTTCCAATATATGAATTGGAGTGGATTTGAATCGAAATTATCTTTGGAATATTTCGATATTGGATTCGGTGATTATATGGATATTGTGGAGGAATTTGGAAGATATATATATATATATATATATATATATATATATATATATATATATCGTTATTCCCAATATGATATTTGTTGATTTTAGAATTTGATATTGAATATAAGCCGATATAATTTCTATTCAGAGCCTTGTGTTTGATATCAAATTGGATTTTGGGTTTGATGTGAATGGTATCTTTATCAACACTGTTCTTAAACCCTGTGTGAAAAGAATAAATCTTTTAATTAAGATTATTAGAGTTTCTTGTTAATTAACATATAATTGGAATAAAATAGAATATGAATTTGGTTTATCGTGAACTGTGTTTTTAACGACATTCGTTCTTTAACCCGATTTACAATGAAATGTGATTTGGAATTTTTAAATCTTTTAATTAAGATTTAAGGGAAATTTTCCAAAGAAAAGTTTCCAATTTAATAAAATAAATTGGAATGGAATGGAATTCGATTTGGTGATAATCGAAGTGAACTTCTATGGAGGAATATTGTTACTATATATGGAATTTAAAAGGCTTTACCGTTATTTCATTTTTATTATCGGTTGGATGCGGAAACTGATATCGATTATATATTGATTTGTTTTTCCGTGAAGATTCCATAATTTATGGAATGTGATTTTGGGTTTATCGTGAACTGTATTTTAAATGACATTAGTTCTTTAACCCAGTTAAAGACAATATTAATTTCTTAAATTTGAATAATCATTAAGTAATGATTTTGGAGATTAAAACTGAATTAGAATTTTAATGAATCTTTAAATAGATTGAAGGGTGAATCTGATAACTAAAATTATCAAATTCAAGAAATGATCGAGAAATGGAGTACCACCAGTTTTTCTCCAAGCGATAGTTAAATCTTTAATTAGATTTGAACGTGAAATGGTAATTAAATTTACCGATAACACCGTGGGTGTAAGGTATGGTGTATTACCAGTTTTGCTCCATGGTATGCATAGGTCGGGATTGGGAAATAAAATAAATGATTACTTCGGTAAGGTTCGCTAATCCCGACTAGTTTGGAAAACCATAATATGGTTTAAATTGTGAAAAGAATATTCTGAATAGGAATGAGGCGTATGTTGTGTTTGTGCAACACTTGTTATAAAATACGCGAGTTATTCGGAAAGACCGGGTTTATCCCATTCTGAATAATTGATTCGACAATAAGTCGACGATGAAGACGGTGGTTGAAGATCGGAGGTCTTCACATCGCTAGGATGATTACTAATGTCTTGATTGGTCTGTACACCCAAGACAAGGTAATAAGTGGTGATCGTTCAGACGTACTTGGAGATCGACCGGATATGCGAGGGCCTCTCTCCTATATTGGACATACCAGACGAGGAAAAAGGTGCCTGCAGTGTCGTTCAGACCTGGAAGGAACTTGTATATGGACTGTGTGTCGGATATTGAATTTCATTGTAACAACCCGAAAATATGGGCCAGTTTAAAATTTTTATTTTGTCAATTTTAGCTAATTTTAATTATTTAAAATGAATTATTTTAAATAATATCGACGAGAAATTTATTTTGAAGAGAATTCAATCGTATATAGTTATATAGATCGACGATAGAATATAAATAATTATATATAATTATAAAAGGAATTGAAAATGGCGCGGTAGTTCGATAATTCGATTTCAAACTTCAATTGAATGTACCGGGTGCAAAACAAACCGGATTTTAGTGAAACCAAAAATAATAGAATTTAATTGATAATATCTTTCCAACGAATCCGAAAAATCAAAATTTCATAGCGGGGATCAAAAGATATGTCCAGTTGAAAATTCTGAATAGTCGTTATGGAATTCAGGCCCTTAAAAATGGAAATTTTGCAAACGACCTCGGATTTCGACGAAACCACTTTTGTTGGATCCGTGATGTAAAGTTATTGCTAGGTTTCAAATTTCATAATTTTTCGAATCAGTATGTGAGCGTGGCAAAGGAAAACGCATTTGACCAGTTTAAGTTGATTTTAATCGACTGGAAAATGGCCATTTTTCAAACAGTCTCAGATTTCGATGAAATTAGTTTTGTTAGAACCGTATCGTCAATACGAAGCTAGAAAATATTTTTCTGGAATTTTTAGAGTTAGTATGTGACCCCAGTAAATTGAAATGTGCGTTTAAATTGAATATATAAAGATTTATAATTTAAATTTAACGGAAACTGATCGGAGTAGCAGAACTGGCTTGCGAAACATATCCCATTGTGTTCGGAATAGGGGTGAAACCCTATGGACGACAGGCGGTGGGCCTCGTTTAGAGGTCGTATGTAAAAGTCAACTTTTTGTATTAAGTAATAAAATAAAATGTCCTTCTCTATCCTCACCCCTTATACTCTGCTCCCCCCCCCCCGTTCGATTCATTTCAGAAAGAAAAAAAATCTAAGTCGCGCCTGCCACCACCGCCCTCCCCAGCTTCGCCTCAGCCTCGCCGCCCTCCCCGCAATCGCCGCCCTCCTCTTCCCTCCAGCCTCGCGCCCCTTTCCTCTGAAATCCGAACCCCAAATCGCCGATGCCCAAACCGGCGACGCACCCACCATCCGCCACCCCCTGACCAATGATCGAACACCGCACCCCTGTGCCACCGTCCGCGCCTCCTGCAGACGCCCCCTGACCTCCAGTGCGCAGCCCCTCTCCCCTTTTTTTTAACTGTAAGTTTCTACTTAGATTTTTATTTATTTAAAGTTTATTTTTTTTTATTTATTTAAAGTTAATTTTTTTTATATGCAAATTTAATTTAAAAATCAGTTTTTTTTGTTGTATAAAATTGAAAAGAGTTGATTTTTAAAATAGAAAAGATTAGATTTTTAAAATTGAAAAGAGTTGATTTTTAAAATAGAAAAGATTAGATTTTTAAAATTGAAAAGAGTTGATTTTTAAATTAGAAAGATTAGATTTTTAAAATTGAAAAGAGTTGATTTTTAAAATAGAAAAGATTAGATTTTAAAAAAAGAAAAGATTAGATTTTTGAAGTTTGAAAAGGTGAAATCTTTATGTATAGAATAACGTGATTAAAATAGAATTTTTATCTATATAGTAGAAATGTAAAAATTCGATTTTTTATCTATATAGGAGCGAAGTAAAAATTCGATTTCTATATATCGAATAGCAAAGTAAAAATTCAATTTTTATATACCGAATAGCAAAGTAAAAATTCGATTTTTATATATCGAATAACAAAGTAAAAATTTGATTTTTATATATCGAATAGCAAAGTAAAAATTTGTTTTTTATATATCGAATAGCAAAGTAAAAATTCGATTTTTATATATTGAATAGCAAAGTAAAAATTTGATTTTTTTATATATTGAATAACGAAGTAAAAATTCTAATTTTCAATATTGAGTAGCAAAGTAAAAATGTGATTTTTACTCATGTAGAGAATACGGGCAAAGGAATTGACAAGAGGCAAGAACGACGAAGATTTCTACCTAAGAAGAGTCATGGCATTGGATTAACAATTCTGTGAGAATTTCTCACTCTTTAATTTAATTTTCTAGTTGAAATATATACTAGGATGCAGATGGTGTTTAGTAGCACCCGACACCCGTCGTCCACAGACCAAGGACGGCTTGTATGCTTGGTTGTTTAATTTTGATGTGTAGTTGATTGTGTGATGTGATGAGAAATGAAATAAAATATTTTATAGTTAAAAATAAATTTTTTAATGTGTATATGAAATGAAATAAAAATAAACAAATCGGATGATTTGTTTGTTTACACACATTTGACTGATATTGATTGGGACGATAAATTTTACACATTGCCCAACCGCACAAATAAAATCTATGTTTGATTGTTTGAAACCCCACACGGGTATTGGGATGATATATGACATACACTAATCCCAATAATTAGTTGTATGTCGATCGATTGGTTGACAAACTGTTATAAGCGTTGAATATTTATATTTGATGCTTATACAGTGTAGAATGCACTTTGAATGATGGTTGATTATTCATCCTTGTTATTGTATACATGTGTTGTAGAAAATCCAAATAATTAGCATTATATGGTAATTGATTGGGCCTCATTCCAATTTTGAAATAGAAATATTTGAAATAGAAATATTTGAAATAAAATATTTGAATAGAAATATTTGAATAGAAATATTTGAAGTAGAATATTTGAAAATCGAAATATAAGAAGCCGCGTTGATAGATTGTCGCCATTTTGACATGAACGATATTTGTATCGATTTTATTCAAACCGAAGTGAATATTAAAGTGAATTGAAATTTGAATAGAATTGAAATAGAATTGAAATCGTTTTGAAATGAATTCTAATAGAATTGAAATAGAATTGAAATCGTTTTGAAATGAATTCGAATAGAATAGAAATAAAATTGAAATCGTTTTAAAATGAATTCGAATAGAAATTGAATAGAAATGGAATTGAACTGAAATTGAATTAATTTGAAATTCGAATTGAATTGAAAACGAATGGAAATTGAATTAAAAATCGTTTTGAAAAGAAAATCGACGAAGTATATATTATATATATATATAACATAATGGCCTGAATAGAACGCGCCGCGCCGCGGTAGTTCGCGAATTTCGACCATTGACTTCGAACGGATATTGCGGGATATCGGACCGTCGGATTCTCCTAAAACCGGAACCGTTGGGTTCGTATTGAAAAATGTTTTCTAACGAGTATTAGAAATTAGAAATCTAACGGTTGGATTTGGAATTATGTCCAAATCAAATTTGGAAAAGGTCGCTGTAAGTGCCGTTCGATGGCCATTGATGGAAATCGACCGTACGGGCCTTGATAAAATTATTAAAAATAGTAATAATTTGTGTAAAATCATACGAAATGATTTAGGAAGGATCGGGATGAAATACTCCATATTTGAAAAGATAAAAATAGATTTTTATCGAAATGAACTAGTTTTGAACTAGAATTATAATTCTATTTATTTTTAAATAAATAAATTGGATTTGAAATGATTTTGAATATAACCAGAATTTCCGATAATTATATTGGAATGGATTTGAATCGGAATTGTCTTTGAAATATTTCGATGTTGGATTTCGTGATGATACAAATATTGTTATGGGAATTTGAAAGATATATATATATCGTTATTTCCAATACGATATTTGTTGGTCATAGAATTTGATATTGAATATAAGCCGGTATATTTTCTATTCAGAGCCTTGTATTTAAATGTCAAATGTGATTTAGGTTTGTCGTGAATGGTGTCTTTATTAACACTGTTCTTGAACCCAGTTGAGAAAAGATTAAATCTTTTTCTTTAGATTTAATGAAGTGTACCAATTAAATAATATTTAATTGGAATTGAATTGGTATTGATTTTTGGGTTTTTCGTGAACAGTGTTTTAAATAACACTTGTTCTTTAACCCGATAATTAACGAATGTGATTTTGGGTTTATTGTGGGCCGTGTTTTAAATGACATTGGTTCTTTATTCCAATCAAAGATTAAAACTAAGTGGAGTTTTAATGAATCTTTAATTAGATTGAAAATAATCGAGAATGGAGTATCACCAGTTTTGCTCCTGGTGATAGTTAAATCTTTAATTAGATTTGAACGTGAAATGGTAATTGAATTTACCGATAACACCATGGTGTAAGATATGAAGTATAACCGGTTTTACTTCATGGGATGAATAGGTTGGGATTGGGAAATTAAAACAAATGGTTACTTCGGTAAGGTTCGTTAATCCCGACTAGTTAAATCGAAATTCAAAAGAAGATTAGAGAATAAATTCAAGGAATTTATCTTGGATAAAATTAATGGGAACCTTTCCCTATGAATGTGAAATTTTGAAACTAACTGTCGGTTAGCCAAGCAGAATGGTTTTCTGGACATTGATCTGATGTTGGTTTCGGCCTTCGGGGTTAATATTTGGGGAATTATTCACTTGATTAATTTATGGTTAGTGACTGATGAATTGGAATGAGGAGTATGTTGTGTTTGTGTAACACTTATTTAAAATAATACGCGAGTTATTCGGGAAGACCGGGTTTATCCCATTCTGAATAACTGATACGACGATAAGTCGAAGATGAAGATGGTGCTTGAAGACCGGAGGTCTTCACATCGTTTGGGTGATTACTGATGATCTTGATTGGGCTGTACACCCAAGAAGATGGAAACAGTTGGTGATCGTCCAGACGTACTTGGGGATCGATAGATATGCGGGGTAATAGGTGCCTCCGGTTTCGTTCAGACCCAGAATGGACTTGTAAATGGACTGTGTGTCTGACATTGGATTTTAGTATGTGTGATTGATCTCTATTAAATAAATATCTGTTTGGCGGCGGAGAATTTATTCTCTTGCTTAACGCCCTTCTCTTAGACGTACGAGCTCAGGGGTTATATACTGATGGATATCAAACGCATAGAGTGAATTGCCTGTGTGGCATGCCTAAGTGGCAAATGATCGAGGCATCTGTTAAAAAGCAAAGTCTTGTGGTGATGATCAAAGCACAGCCTGTGTGCACAACTTTGTGTAATGTGAATTCACGAGCCTCACACCCCGGTTGTGAACCAAAAACGTGAGACGGACCTCAGGGAGGGCATGCGTTTCTTTCTATCTAGGGTGGTGTCAGTGACTTACCGGCCCTGACATTTATATACTTTTCACCTGTTTGGTTGTTGCTGTTGCGAGGCGCCTCGGTTTAATCGGACGATCCGGGTCCGATGGAGTCATTCATTGGCTCATTTACGCCCCAAAGGGCGGGGAAACTTAGTGTTCAGGCATAATAATCCACATGGGTGGACCGGCCCTGACGATCTAAAGGGTTGATGCGTTCTGATCCTGAGGCTCGGGCTAGAGAGTCTCGAATCGGTTGAGGACTATCTTTTGCCTCAGTTCATAGAAGGAAATCCAATTTCCAAATATATGACATTTGCGGTTTTATTTGTAGAGCCTAGTATGGCGACATGATATATGGTACCCATGCCTTCTATGATTGATACTTATGATTTGAAGCTGTTTTATACATTATGCACTTGTAATAGTATCAAATGATTTGTTTTAAACGTATCAAGCATTCTTGGCTATTATAAGGTAAAAACCCTATCCTCCGGCTGCGTTGCATTGTGTGATGGGACCTAGGTCTTATAATAGCTTCATTTTTTTATTTAGCATTGCGTTGTTTGTTTTATGCACTGGTATTCTTGGGAGGAAACCCGTTCCGTGTTATACAGCGTGGTCCCTTGATTTACCTAACTTTAAAATAAAGATTAATAACTGTTTTAGTTCTCACACCAGTCACATGACTGACCTGGAGTTTATTGTTTTAACCTAAACTCTGGGTGCCCTTATTTTAACACGGGCAGCTAGTAGTTTTGGTTTTGCAGATTTATATTCACAGGATCCTAGTTTACAGCTGGAACGATATCCGGAAAGCTTTATATCCGTATATCTCTTCTAGTTGTGTATTGTATTATTTTCCGCTGCTATGTATTTAAATGTAATTTAAATCTCTGATATTTCTGTGTAATATTCATTTATACTCTGTATATTCTTGTAATCTGATGCATTGTTGTAATGTACAATGAAATGTTCTTCCGTCTGCGTTTTGTTTTGTTGTGTTCTCAAAACAATTCGTTCTTTCTCTTCTCTTCAGAGATCGGGGAAGTTCGGGTCATTTCAGTTTGGTATCAGAGCTTTGGTTTACAAAGCAGAGAACAAGGCACATTAGAACCATACGAAATAATTCATCAGATATTGGATTAGTAATATCCAATGAGAGTGACTCGTTAGAGATGGGATCAGTAGTATCCTAGAACGAGTGTGAAGAGTATATTTTTAAAGTGAAAACAAATTTTGTTTTGAAAATTTAAATCAACTATTCGTATTTGATTATTTATTTATATTGATTTTGGACAATTCAGTATATAAAGAATTTGCATATACGCCTTGCAAACGTATATTCAAAGTTTTAATATATTGGATAGATATAGCATCACACTCTAGTCGCCCGGAGATGATATTGATGATAAAAATCGCATCATCAACATTTATGTTCGAGTTTCGAAGGTGGGATTTCTATATATTTCCATTAGACTGGTGTGAGAACCAAATTTAGATACGGCTTATTGTTGTGATTTGGCATCAAAAATCTGATTTTTGACTATGTATCAAAGTTATGAATTTGAAAAGTTAATCAACTAATTGATTGATGGTTGTGTTGTTGATTATTGGTTGATTAATTAAATTTTGTATTATACAGCCAATTGGATCAGATATTGACTTGTATTGGAAATTGGTCGCATTTGCTTGTATATACATGTACTTACATTGAACAGGTCATAGCAAGGAGGCTAGAGCAGAGAATAAAATTTGTTTGCCCGACAAATAGGTACATATTTACTATAATTTACTGTTTTGTTTGGGTGATGATGATTTTATGAGCCTATTGGCTAGCCGCTTGGCTTTTTCTTTTTGAGATCAGAAGGCCTGTATGGCAATTTCGGGATTTTCCCGTGGCTCCCGGTGCAGGGGAGGTTATGGCGAAATTTTTCGAAAATTCCGGGTGTTAGCCAAATTTTTGAAATTTTTTAAAATTCTCAGAAAATGAAGAGTTGGAGAATGGAAGCCAGACCGAGCGTAGTGTTGATTGATCGAACCACTTTCGGCTTTGTTCCTTTTCGGGGACGAAAAGTTTTAAGTGGGGGAGATTGTAACAACCCGAAAATCTGGGCCAGTTTAAAATTTTTATTTTGGCAATTTAAGCAAATTTTAATATTTAAAATGAATTATTTTAAATAATATCGACGACAAAATTATTTTGAAGAGAATTCAATCGTATATAGTTATATACATCGACGATAGAATATAAATAATTATATATAATTATAAAAGGAATTGAAAATGGCGCGGTAGTTCGATATTTCGATTTCAAACTTCAATTGAATGTACCGGGTGCAAAACAAACCAGATTTTAGTGAAACCAAAAATAATAGAATCTAATTGACAATATCTTTCCAACGAATCCGAAAAATCAAAATTTCATAGCGGGGATCTAAAGATATGTCTAGTTGAAAATTCTGAATAGTCGCTATGGAATTCAGGCCCTTAAAAATGGAAATTTTGCAAACGACCTCGGATTTCGACGAAACCACTTTTGTTGGATCCGTGATGTAAAGTTATTGCTAGGTTTCAAATTTCACAATTTTTCGAATCATATGTGAGCATGGCAAAGGAAAACGCGTTTGACCAGTTTAAGTTGATTTTAATCGACTGGAAAATGGCCATTTTTCAAAAGGTCTCAGAATTCGATGAAATTAGCTTTGTTAGGACCGTACCGTCAATACGAAGCTTGAAAATATTTTTCTAGAATTTTTATAGTTAGTATGTGACCCCAGTAAATTGAAATGTGCGTTTAAATTGAATATATAAAGATTTATATTTTAAATTTAACGGAAACTGATCGGAATAGCCGAACTAGCTTGCGAAACATATCCCATTGTGTTCGAAATGGGAGTGAAACGCTATGGACGACACGCGGTAGGCCTCGTTTAGAGGTCGTATGTAAAAGTCAACTTTTTGAATTAAGTAATTAAATAAAATAAACAAAATATCCTTCTCGCTCCTCTCCCCTTATACTCTGCCCCACACCCCCCCCCCCCCTCGTTCGATTCATTTCAAAAGAAAAAAAACAAACAAAACAAAATCGAAGTCGCGCCTGCCACCACCGCCCTCCCTAGCTTCGCCTCAGCCTCGCCACCCTCCCCCCAAGCGTCGCCTTCCTCTTCCCTCCAGCCTCGCGCCCCTTTCCTCTGAAATCCGAACCCCAAATCGCCGATGCCCAAAACCGGCGACGCACCCACCATCTGCCACACCCTGACCAATGATCGACCACCGCACTGCTGTGCCACCGTCCACGCCTCCTACAGCCGCCCCCTGACCTCCAGTGCGCAGCCCCTCTCCCTTTTTTTTTAACTGTAAGTTTCTACTTAGATTTTTATTTATTTAAAGTTAGTTTTTTTATTTATTTAAAGTTAATTTTTTTATATGCAAAGTTAATTTAAAAATCAGTTTTTTTGTTGTATAAAATTGAAAAGAGTTGATTTTTAAAATAGAAAAGATTAGATTTTTAAAATTGAAAAGAGTTGATTTTTAAAATAGTAAAGATTAGATTTTTAAAATTGAAAAGAGTTGATTTTTAAAATAGAAAAGATTAGATTTATAAAATTGAAAAGAGTTGATTTTTAAAATAGAAAAGATTAGATTTTTAAATAGAAAAGATTAGATTTTTGAAGTTTGAAAAGGCGAAATCTTTATGTATAGAATAACGTGATTAAAATAGAATTTTTATCTATATAGTAGAAATGTAAAAATTCGATTTTTTATCTATAGAGGAGAGAAGTAAAAATTCGATTTTTATATATCGAATAGCAAAGTAAAAATTCGATTTTTATATATCGAATAGCAAAGTAAAAATTCGATTTTTATATATCGAATTACAAAGTAAAAATTCGATTTTTATATATCGAATAGCAAAGTAAAAATTCGATTTTTATATATTGAATAGCGAAGTAGAAATTCGAATTTTTTATATATTGAATAACGAAGTAAAAAATTCGATTTTTCAATATTGAGTAGCAAAGTGAAAATGTGATTTTTACTCATGTAGAGAATACGGGCAAAGAAAGTGACAAGAGGCAAGAACGACGAAGATTTCTACCTAAGAAGAGTCGTGGCATTGGATTAACAATTCTATGAGAATTTCTCACTCTTTAATTTAATTTTCTAGTTGAAATATATACTAGGATGCAGACGGTGTTTAGTAGCACCCGACACCCGTCGTCCACAGACCATGGACGGCTTGTATGCTTGGTTGTTTAATTTTGATGTGTAGTTAATTGTGTGATGTGATGAGAAATGAAATAAAATATTTTATAGTTAAAAATAGAATTTTTAATGTGTATATGAAATGAAATAAAAATAAACAAATCGGATGATTTGTTTGTATAAACACATTTGACTGATATTGATTGGGACGATAAATTTTACACATCGCCCAACCGCACAAATAAAATTTGTGTTTGATTGTTTGAAACCCCACACGGGTATTGGGATGATATATGACATACACTAATCCCAATAATTAGTTGTATGTCGATCGATTGATTGACAAACTGTTATAAGCGTTGAATATTTATATTTGATGCTTATACAGTGTAGAATGCACTTTGGATGATGGCTGATTATTCATCGTTGTTATTGTATACATGTGTTGTAGAAAATCCATATAATTAGCATTATATGGTAATTGATTGGGCCTCATTCCGGTTTTGAAATAGAAATATTTGAAATAGAAATATTTGAAATAAAATATTTGAATAGAAATATTTGAATAGAAATATTTGAAGTAGAATATTTGAAAATCGAAATATAAGAAGCCGCGTTGATAGATTGACGCCATTTTGACGTGAACGATATTTATATCGATTTTATTCAAGTTGAAGTGAATATTAAAGTGAATTGATATTCGAATAGAATTGAAATAGAATTAAAATTGTTTTGAAATGAATTCGAATTGAATTGAAATAGAATTGAAATCGTTTTGAAATGAATTCGAATAGAATAGAAATAAAATTGAAATTGTTTTAAAATGAATTCGAATAGAAATTGAATAGAAATGGAATTGAATTGAAATTGAATTAATTTGAAATTCGAATTGAATTGAAAACAAATGGAAGTTGAATTAAAAATCATTTTGAAAAGAAAATCAACGAAGTACATATTATATATATTATATATATAATATAATGGCCTGAATAGAACGCGCCGCGGCAGTTCGCGAATTTCGACCATTGACTTCGAACGGATATTGCGGGAGATCCGACCGTCGGATTCTCCTAAAACTAGAACCGTTGGGTTTGTTTTGAAAAGAGCTTTCTAACGAATATTAGAAATTAGAAATATAATGGTTCGATTTGGAATTATGTCCAAATCAAATTTGGAAAAGGTCGCTGTAAGTGCAGTTCGATGGCCATTGATGGAAATCGACTGTACGGGCCTTGATAAAATTATTAAAAATAGTAATAATTTGTGTAAAATCATAATAAATGATTTAGGAAGGAATGGGATGAAAAACTCCATATTTGAAAAGATAAAAATAGTTTTTTATCGAAAGGAACTAGTTTTGAACTAGAATTATAATTCTATTTATTTTTAAATAAATAAATTGGATTTGAAATGGTTTTGAATATAACCAGAATTTCCGATAATTATATTGGAATGGATTTGAATCGGAATTGTCTTCGGAATATTTCGATGTTGGATTTCGTGATGACACAGATATTGTTATGGGAATTTGAAAGATATATATATATCGTTATTTCCAATACGATATTTGTTGTTCGTAGAATTTGATATTGAATATAAGCCGGTATATTTTCTATTCAGAGCCTTGTATTTAAATGACAAATGTGATTTGGGTTTGTCGTGAATGGTGTCATTATTAACACTGTTCTTGAACCCAGTTGAGAAAAGATTAAATCTTTTTCTTTAGATTTAATGAAGTGTACCAATTAAATAATATTTAATTGGAATAAAATTGGTATTGATTTTTGGGTTTATTGTGAACAGTGTTTTAAATAACAGTTGTTGGCTCGCTTTTTGACCAAGCCATCCAGGATCATTCATAAAAGAAAAACAGGAAACCAAGTTCCCCAAGAAACTGGAGGAATGGATCGCACTCCATCGTCTCGCCCAAAAATGGATCGCACTCCATCGCCTCGCCCAGAAATGGATCGCACTCCATCGTCTCGCCCGGGAACGGATCGCTCCCATCTCGTCAACGAACGATGCCTCCGGGCGATCCGATCCAAACTTATATCGTCGCCCAGAGCGAACCGATCCGATCCCTTGGTGCGCACCGAATCCTCTGACCTATTCAATCACGAGCTGGTCTTCAGCGATCCGAACCGCACGGATCTGGAGACACGTGTCCCTAACCGTCATCTGGACCAATTCTCCCCATCTGCACGATCCGATTTTCAAGCAAGTCACGACACCTGTTCACAACGGCTAGTTTGACTGTTTCTTCAATGGTGGCGATGCGATCCGATGATCTCGGGATTCGTGCCACGTGTCCGCGATCCGCTTGACAAAATCAGCTATAAATAGCCCAGAGCTTGGCATTTTTCGGGATCCTTTTGGCAATAGTGAGTACTGAATCCGCCATTGTTGTCAAACCACTGAAATATTGAGAGAAATCACTGTTTTACTAGCTTTTAAAGCATAATCAATAAGATATAAAGTGGACGTAGGCTCGTTAACGCCGAACCACTATAAATTCTGAGTTTTATTTTCTTTTTCCTCGTTCCTCATTTAAAATTCTCTACAGTTCATAACAATTTGGGTGTTAGGTCCAAATTTCGATCTAACATTTTTGGTGCTTTCACTGAGAACTCAGTCCTAAAGTTTCACTATTCGCTTCCTTGAAGATTCCAGCGATTCGGATATCATGGCTGGAAAAAGATCTAAAGTTTCGCAGACCAACGAAACGATTGAGGAGAGTGTGCACGAACTGGGCAACGAAGAAACTCTGGATCGCGGAGCGCAGGGGGCGATCCGATCCGACGAAGGCACCTCGTTCCGAGTCGATGAGAACGAGACGATCCGTGCTACTGAAGGGGTTGTTACTCGATCCCGGGGCAACACCTCACAGCCTCCGCGTACCACGACCACGAGTCGATCTCAGGGGGGCGCAGCGAACCGCCCTCCACGAACCGCAGCTACCCGAACTGATGGTCAGAACACAACTCGACCTGGAAAAGAACCTATGACCCACTCCTATCGTCCTGGAACCTCTGCTCGACCCGGTTCGAGCACTTTGCCCATAAGAGAGAGTGATGATGACCACTATGATCCTGCTGCTCCTGTCACTGAGGTGGATCTTTCTCGCTTTGTCGAAATGTGGGATAGGTTGTTTGACGAGTTGGCTGCCCAAAGGCAGGAAAGTTCCATCCTGCGGCAAAATTTGACGGCTATGGATAGAAGACTTGATGAGCTAGCAAGACAAAGAGCATCGCCGGTTCGTCCACTCACCCCAGTATATTCCTCTTCATCTGAAGAATCGCCAAGACCCCCGCGGCGACCGTATGAGAGAGCCGAAAACATAGAACAGCTTCGGTTCGGGACCCTGCCCTCACAGGAAGAAGAAGGACTAGGGGCGGGGCCCATAAACCGTAATGTGAACAGTCCTGTACATAACAGACCACCTCAGCCCCGTCGCCGCATGCATACTCATAGTAACAGGGGGCAGCGAAGCCCCGTCCGAGCCCCAGATTTTGTGGCTACTTCCCGAAGATAGATCAGAGAACCTCGTCGGGCCAGAGGCACTGACCCTGAACCTCCTTTGACTAGTGCAAACGTTGCAGCCATGGTTCACCAGATTTTGGCCGACAGCCGTGGACAGCGGAACGAAGATTGGGGGATTGACCGCAGTCATTCCCCTTTTACTGACGATATTTTGGATGCAACCTTTCCAAGGCGTTTCAACATGCCACAAATGAACCGGTATGCAGGAAGATATGATCCTGTTCAGCACCTAATGAGATACTCTTGGTCGATGACTGCCGCTGCCGCTTCTGACGCGGTTAAGTGTAAAGCGTTTCGCATATTCCTAGAAGACGTGGCTTTGTTATGGTTTACTCGCCTGCCGGCGAGATCGATTTCTAGCTTCAGGGAACTAAGCGAGAAGTTCGTAGAACAATTCCACATCTACGCACAGAAGACGGAAAGCGTGATCGATTTATTCCTTGTCAAACAGCGACCAGGCGAAAGTCTAAAGATGTACCTGGATCGTTTCAATTTGGCCGCCATTGAGGTTAAAGATCCTCATGAGCCGACAATTGTCGCAGCACTAATTGATGGAGTGGATAAGGACACTGAATTCGGGAGGTACTTGGCAGGCAAACCACTCCACACCAGAGAGTTATTCTATGAGAAAGCCAATGTACATCTACGCCAGGAAGAGGTATACGCAAACCGAAAGCTTAAAACAACTGATAAGGAAGAAGTTCAGAGCAATGTCGCCATCAAACAGACTGGAGACAGCACGGGGAAAGCTGAGGTTAACGTCGGAAATCAGAACCAGGGTGGTCGCCGACCAGGTAACAACAATAACAATGCTAACGGCAACAACCGGAAGAGGGGCCGCGGGAACGACTCCCAGAGAAGGACTCGTCCCAGGGCCTTTGAAATTTATACACCCATAAGTGATACTCTGGAAAATATCTTCGTGGATGCGTATGAAGTCCTCCAGAATAAGAGGCCACCTCCTAGAGAGTCAACAGAGAAAGAGCGTGAGACAGGGAAGTTTTGTCTCTTTCATCAAATCCACGGCCATTCGACGAATGAATGCCGTCACCTGAGGGACGTAGTCGAAAGGCTGCTTCGAGAAGGGAAGCTAGACGAATACAGAGTAACGCCTAGGGACAGGGGGCAAGCAGTGCAGGCCCCGAATCAGAATCAAAATTAACTTGCTACTAGGCCAACTACTCAGCAAAAGGGAAAGAATATTGTAATCAATACCGTGATCGGTGGGCTTTACCTTGCTGGACACAGTTCCAAAGCTTTAGATCAATACGTCAACGCAGCCAAACAACACCTCGAAGTGGGGGAATGTAGCAACCCCGAGGACAGTATCCCGGTGAAGCAGCAGAAAATGATGACTGATGACGTTGTTTTCCGAGAACGAGAAAGCATCGGAGTCCATGCTCCAACTGAAGATCCACTTGTAATTACGATACCCATTGGGCTAGCCACTGTTCATAAGGTTCTGGTGGACAACGGGAGTTCCGTTAATATTCTTTTCAAAAAGGCCTTCGACCAGATGAATCTTGAAATAAAAGACTTGAAGCCCTGCCAAGGATGGATCCGTGGATTCAACGGAGCATCCACTGCACCTATGGGTTATGTAGAATTGCCAGTTACACTTGGGGAAGGAGAATGCCAGAGAGTGAGAATCCTTCCCTTTGTGGTTTTGGATGTCGAATCGCCCTAAAATGCCTTCTTGGGCCGACCGGCCCTCGCAAAGTTCAGAGCCTGTATAGCCCCCTGGTGCTTGCTATTGAAGTTCCCCACAGAAGCTGGCATTGGTATCGTCAGAGGGGATCAAGTTGTTGCGCGAGCGTGTTATGTTGCCGAACTAAAGTTGCTTCGCAACGGCGGGGATATCGAAACTAAAGGCACTCCTCCCCCTTTGGGGGCGGAAACCTTATAGCAACCAAAGAGGATAATTGTTGGAAAGTTGCCTAGAGTGATGCCCGAGGATATAGATCCCAGAGAGGATCAAGAACCCGGGGGCAGAACGGCAACTCCCAACGAGGCAACTGTAGATGTGTCAATCGATGACAGTGACCCGGAGAAGGTCCTTAAGATTGGATCCCAGTTAAGTCCAACTCTTGCCGAAGAATTGACGACTTTCTTAAAGAACAACCTGGATGTATTCGCTTGGACCCATGCGGACATGTGCGGGATATCCCCATCAATCATGAGCCACTCTTTGAGCATTAACCCCAAACATCCTCCAGTAAAGCAAAAAAGGCGAATGTTGGGCCCGGAGAGGTCCGCGGCCTTGAAAGAAGAGGTTGGAAAGCTAAAGAGTAATGGGTTTATCAGAGATTCAACTTACCCAGACTGGATTTCGAATCTAGTCCTGGTAAAGAAGGCCAACGGGAAGTGGCGAACGTGTATCGACTTCTCGGATTTAAACAAAGCTTGTCCCAAAGATAGTTTCCCATTACCTCGAATTGACCAGTTGGTAGACTCGACGGCAGGTCACAAGCTTCTCTCATTCATGGATGCTTATTCAGGATACAACCAAATTCCAATGCATGTTCCGGATCAAGAGCATACTAGTTTTATCACTGATCTGGGATTATATTGTTACATAGTAATGCCCTTTGGTTTGAAGAACGCAGGCGCTACGTACCAACGTTTGGTCAACAGAATGTTTTATAACCAAATCGGAAAAACAATGGAAGTATACGTCGACGATATGTTGGTTAAATCCAAGCAATCCTCTCAACACACTACTGACTTGGCGGAGATGTTCGGCATTCTTCGAAAGTATGGGATGAAACTCAATCCCACCAAATGTTCATTCGGTGTTGCTTCTGGAAAATTCTTAGGATTCATTGTCAGTTCGCGCGGTATCGAGATTAATCCGGACCAGATCACGGCAATCAGGAACATTCAGGAGCCTAGGCAAATTAGGGATGTGCAAAGCCTTGCCGGAAAAGTGGCCGCACTAAGCAGATTTATCTCCAGGGCTACGGATAAGTGCATCCCATTCTTCGAATTAATAAAGCGAGGAAAACGCCACTTTAAATGGACACGTGACTACGTAGAAGCGTTTCAGAATTTGCTCAGACACTTGGAGAAACCTCCAATTCTATCTAAACCAATAGACCACGAGGATTTATTCGTGTATTTGGCAGTATCATCTCATGCAATCAGCTCAGCGTTGGTAAGGGAAGAGGAAAAGGTCCAAAGACCTGTGTATTATGTGAGCAAAAAATTGACAGCAGCAGAGCGTAATTATCCATGGATAGAAAAATTGGCGTATAGTTTACTGATTGCCTCCAGAAAACTTCGGCACTACTTTCAGGCGCATCCTATTACCATATATACTGATCATCCACTCAAGCAAGTTTTACAGAGACCGGAGGCATCTGGATGGTTACTCAAATGGAATATTGAGTTAAGTCAATTTGACTTGAACTTTCAGCCCAGACGATCAATTCGGGGACAAGTGATAGCCGACTTCATAGCAGAGTTCACTGTTCCTGAAGAAGACATAGCAAACGAAGAAGTGGAACCCTCGAAGTTACTTTTCGACCCTAATGTCTGGAGATTATATACTGATGGTGCTAGGAACAACGAAAGATCCGGCGCTGGAATAGTGCTTGAAACCCCCGAGAAACGATTGATAACCTATGCCATCCGAATGGAGTTTCAGGCCACTAACAACGATTCTGAATATGAAGCTCTGATAGCTCGATTAAGGATTGCAAAGGAGCTAGAAGTCACAAAGCTGAACATCTTCTGCGACTCCAAGTTAGTTGTGAACCAAGTCACCGGAAGATTCCAAGCTAAAAGTGCAAGATTGATTCTATACTTAAAGAAAGTGAAAGAACTGCTGAATGAGTTTGATCACTACAGCATATCTCATATTCCGCGGTCAGAAAATCAGCAGGCAGACAAGTTGGCAAAGATGGCTAGTTCTAACGATCCTGAAGTGATTGCGCTAGCTCCCGTTGAAGTACTTCAGTCCCCCAGCGTTGATCAGATGGAAATCGACCTAGTACTAGAGACGGAACCAGAAAGTGAATCCTGGATGACCCCTATAAAGAATTTCCTAATGGATGGAACGCTTCCGACCAAGAAAAGCGAGAGGCGTAAAGTGATTCGTAAAGCCGCCCGATACGTATTGCAAGGCGGAGTTCTTTATAGGCAAGGGTTTTCAATGCCCCTCCTTCGATGTATAGCCCACGATGACATCAAACGTGTGCTGCAAGAAGTCCACGAGGGCGAATGTGGCGACCACACTGGAGGGCAAACTTTGGCGAAAAAGATATTGCGGCATGGTTACTTCTGGCCCACCATAAACAAGGATGCAGTAAGATATGCACGACGATGTAATGCGTGCCATAGATTTTCAAAGATACCTAGAGCGCCTCCAAGCCAGTTAAAAACAATGACGAGTCCATGGCCATTTGCTATGTGGGGAATTGATATCATAGGAAGTCTCCCCATAGAAAGGGGCGGAGCAAAGTTTGCTATTGTGGCCATAGATTATTTCACTAAGTGGGTCGAGGCAGAACCACTAACTACAATCACAACTAAACGAGTGATCAACTTCATTGTGAGAAACATCATTTGCCGATTTGGAATTCCAAAGATTGTGATAACAGACAACGGAACTCAATTTGATAGTGCTGAATTCAGAAACTTCTGCCAAAAATATCACATCGATAATCGATACACCTCCGTGGCACACCCACAATCAAACGGGCAAGTCGAAGCTGCAAATAAAGTAATTAAGTCCATTCTGAAAAGAAGAATGAAGCGGGCTAGAGCCATGTGGGCTGATGAATTGCCCTTGGCACTATGGGCTCACAGAACGACATATAAATCAGCGACCGGACATACCCCGTTCTCCCTCGCTTTTGGAACGGAAGCAGTCATCCCGATTGAGATAAAGGTACCTTCTCATCGGGTGACCTATTATGATCCAATGACCAATAATGAATTACTCCTAGAGTCCCTGGATATGATCGAAGAAAAGAGGGATGAAGCCGACCTGCGTGCTCTGAGATGCAAGCAACAGGTCGCCAGATATTACAACAAAAAGGTCCGAGTCCGGACCTGGGAACCCGGAGACTTGGTTCTGAAACGTGTCTTTCCACCCCCAACTCATATGGGAGCGAAGTGGGAAGGACCGTACTCTATTCTCAGCAAGCTTGATAACGGAACCTTCAAGCTGGCAACCGTAGATGGAAAGGAAATCCCCAGAGTGTGGAATGCCCAACATCTACGGCCATATCTAACATGAGAAGTTTCAAATCTATTTTTTTGCTTTGTTAAAAAACTATGTACAGGGCATGACTTGCCTAGAACAGTCTAATTCCTTAAAGCAAGAGATTATAAAGTGGACGTAGGTCATGATTCGACCGAACCACTATAAAAATACTGTGTGTTATTCGCCTTTATTTGCATCTTTATTTATTTGCCTATTTGTTTTTATGAAAATCAATTTGAATAATCCAGGTACCCGAAGTCTGGTGCCAACCGTTCCTTCCATAGACTAATCGGAGAAACCCAAAGCTTTGGCAGAGGCTTCAACTGCTTGTCCGACTAGCTTTAATCCACGGAATATGGGTTAGACCGTACCCCAAGGATGAGCTTGATGAGAATGCGTCACTGCAGGCTGCTTAATCCGTAACTCTAACTCTCCAGAGAGAGAGAGAGAGTATAAAGGCGTCTCCGATTGAGCGCTGAGAAAGAGCTCCTTTCCCGCTGAAGGATCGGGAAGCGAGTGAATCGCTGAGCTCGAACTCTAACTCTCCAGAGAGATAGAGTATAAAAGCGTCTCCGATTGAGCGCGGAGAAAGAGCTCCTTTCCCGCTGAAGGATCGGGAAGCGAGTGAATCACTGAGCTCGAACTCTAACTCTCCCGAGAGAGAGAGTATAAAAGCGTCTCCGATTGAGCGCTGAGAAAGAGCTCCTTTCCCGCTGAAGGATCGGTGAGCGAATGAATCGCTGAGCTCGAACTCTAACTCTCCAGAGAGAGAGAGAGTACAAAAGCGTCTCCGATTGAGCGCTGAGAAAGAACTTATTCCCTGTTAAGGGAATGAGGGTTGACTGAACTACTGATACCCCATGAAATCTCTTTTACCCCCGTACTCAGAAATAGGGGGCAACTTGCTGCTAGTACTAATTTATCCCTAGCAAACCCCAGTCAGATGCTACGGTAACAACTGATTGGGGGAAACCAGGCACTCATATGCAAACACTAAACTTTGATATAACAGTGTAACATAGCATGAACATTCTTCTTCCTGTTGATTGACTGACTTATAATTATTAATAGTTGGCTAACGACTAAACGTGGAAAGTTTCTATGAATACAGGTACACAATGATGTAAGAAGAAACAAATCCTTGTTTATGTACTGCAAATCAACAAAGTAAAAACAATTTAGAAACAAAAGTGAGGTCCAGTCTCACAATTACACTTCCTGGCCAGTGGGAAACCTAAAGACAAAATATCAACAAACATCCTATTTATGCTTTGATTTCTTCTCTCGCTTTTGCCTCTCCAGCCTCTCCTTGTCGGCTTCAGATGGATCCTCCTTCTTCCTTTTCCGCTTGTCCGTAAGGGGAGCATCTGACTCCTCTGAGGTCTCCCCTTCCCCTTCTTTTCCCTTGCTTCTACTGGAGAGGGAAGCCGGGAAGTCATCGGGGTTTGCGAAGTGAAGCTGCCGGCTGATGGACTTGGACTGGATTTTCATAATCATCCCAGTTTTGGGATCGAACTCTGCAAGAGGGACCACGTCCAAAGCCTCCTCTCCCACCTTCTTTGAATCCAACTCTTTCTCTTGTCTGGCTTTTCGGCTGGCCAGGGGTTCCTCATCATCATCATCATCGGCCTTTTTGGAGCCAATAATGTCCTCTTCGTCATCCACATGGCGACCATCCATGTCTTTTAAAGCTTCGATAGTCTCGGCATCCTTGAGTACATCAGGACCAGCACCCGGCAGGACAGCCTCCTTCTCCACTACTCTCTCTTTTTCAGCACCCTTATCAACGAGCTCACTACCTGCATTATGAGAGACACACATTGCTAATTCAGTGGGTTGTCCTGCTAGACGACGACAATTCGCAATCGCTTTAACAAATTGCGGGGAAAAGAGAGAGATACCTTCAGCAGATGCTCCCTCTTGAGTAGATTCGGATGCTCCAACAACCACGGGAGTTAGACCTAAGGGGATTAGCGGATCGTCAGGATGGTACTCCTCTACTTCGGAGGTTTTAGACTTCGCGGAGGAGCTGGAACCTTCATCAATTTTGCTTTTACCTTTAGCCAAGGTTCTCTCCTTTTCCATTTCCACCAGGATTAAGCGACGACCTTCTGCCAGGTCCTCCGGCTCGTTGTCTCTTAGGATGCTCTTCATCAATTCATCCTCATTGATCTCTTCGACCCCCAGTCTATGTTTTTCGCCCTCCACGATGGCATCCCATAAGTTGGCCAAAATAACATGATAATCCGGGATCCATGAGATATTGCGAGTTTTGAGAACCTGGCCAAGGAAATCAAAAATCATCTCCTCAAACCCCTCGATTTCTTTCTCTCTTTCAAGGAGTTTGTTGTTGGAGGCAGTGGCCATTTCAATGGCGCTATCAACGTTCTTTTCGGCAAGAGCCGCCCGTCTCTCCCCGTCTGCCACCTGATCGTTCAAGATCACTTTTTCCGCCTCTGCCAGAGCCAGCCTTTCTTTTAGACTCGCTTTTTCCGCCTCCCAAGCAGCCTTCTCAGTCTCAAAATGGCCTTGTGCCGTTACCAATTCGATGTTGGCCATTCTAAGGTCTTCAAACTCCTTTTTTAAGGCCATTTTTTCCTGGCTATTGGAATCCAGTTCTGAATGAAAGCGCCGCTTGGCATTTTCTAATTCAGTTTTATAGTTTGCAGCGTCTCTCTGTGCCAAAGCGAGCTGGGCTTGAGCGTCTTCCAGGTCCTTCTCTAATTTTGTCCTAGCCCTTTCGTTATTTTCAAGTTTTGCTTTAGACCTGTGAGCTTCTATTTCAAGTGTTCGGATGACTTCCGAAAGATTAAGTGCGCGCTTTTTCATCATCTCGTACTGCTTGGCCACGTGACGGATATGCCCGATAACTTCTTTATCCTAGTTTTTAGGGACCGGTTCCAAGGCAGGAACAAAGACCATCCTATCAAAGAACATTCCTGGAAATTGTTCCCGTAGCTTTTCCAGCCTACCTTGGATTTCAGGACCGTGAACGTAATCCCGTGAACCGGAGGCAGCTAACTCTGGTTGGCTGGGGGGGACAATGTTACTTCTCTCCTTCTCAGTTTCTTTGGATGAATCTCTGTCCCCATCTTTGGATTCGTGACGCCTTTTGGACGACCGACTGTGGGAAGGCGCACTCTTTGGAGGAGTCAACTCTTTTGGAAGTGTCTTTCCCCCAGTCGGAATCGTCGGATGACTCGAAGGCCTGGTAGATGTTGATTTGGGTGGAGATCGAGGTTGCGAAGAGCTCGGCCTATGAGGGGGACCGCGAGGGCGCTCAGTACCCGGACGAAGGCTGGGGGTGCCTTCGTGAAGAGAACGGTACGAATAGGATTTCCTGCGGGACATCGCTCCTGTAAAAAGAGAAGAAGAGTATATTATAACTTTGAATATCCACAATATAATAGTGCACGGTCAGGCAGTGTGTGTGAGGTGTGCATCCCATATAATTCCCCCTAACAGACCCGGGCATGGAGACAGGCTCATCTGACCCATTTCTCGTCCCATTGTTGAATCAGTCGCCTCTTCGGGAGCAGAAAAGAAAGGTTCCTCGCCGAAGTCTTTTTCTGTGTATTCAATGTCGGGTAGAGGGATTTTATTCAGCTCATCGAATAACTGTTCTTCTGTCAAGTCGTCATCACCGACAGTTTCCATTGGAGCAGAGGTAGGGATCTCCTTCGACACATCACCACGGGACTCATCCCCTCTGTATATATTCAAGTCTTCGTCGTCTTGGATGACTATCGGAGAAGGACTTTTGCGAAATTTAGTTGTTTCCACTGCTTGTGAGGTTCCCTCTCCTTCCGTTGGGGGCACATATTTATAAGGTTTTCCTCCGGTCCCAAGTCCAAATTTTCTATCCAGAAGGCGATGCTTATGAAGGTTGTCATCGGTAATGCATTTTTTAATCCTTAAAAAGTCGGATCTGCTTTGCAAAAGAATGGACAACCGGTTGTTGTATAATGCACCCTCTGTTTTCGGGAAGACATGATCTGTTTAAGACAAAGGAAAAAGCGGAAGAATGTTATTACTTAGACTCCTTAAGCAAGATATTCAGCTAGGCGATCAAAGTTTACATGATTTGAGCCATCTCCGTGAGCATCCAGCCTGTTTTCTTATGTAAAACCAGTCGGACTTAGGATCCCCGATGTTGTTGTATCCGTCGTACAGAACTTTCCTGTTCGTCACTGATTCAAAAAAGGAAAAGTTTGGAGTTGCAGAAGAATGGTGCTTGAAGAGAAAGAAGAACACCAGATCTCTGAATTTAAGTTCGGCATGCAAGATCTCCGCATAAGCAACATATAAAGAGTATAAAGATGCGTAGGCGTTTGGATGAAGCTGCATCGGTGCAATGTCTAGTCGTCTCAGAGTTTCGATGACAATTGGGGGGAACGGAGGAATAGCTCCTACTAGACACATTGTTCGACTGATCGACATGTACCCTTCCGGTGCTAGATGGGGTCTATCTTCGCTTCCAGGTGTCAGGACATCGTCCCAAGGAATGCCGTGTCTTAAGCAGATTCTCTTGAGTTTATCTCGTCAAGCTTGGACGCTAAAGAATCAGAGAATTTATCTATCCCGACTGCGCCTGGAATTTCGTCCGGAGCTCGCTCGTCAAACTCGGAGTTGTTACTGGATGAAGTACTTTCTGTCGGATCTGATTCTGTAGCTTCATACTCAGATCCGGAATCTTCACCTCCTGGATTGATTGGAGGAATTTGAGGATTATACTGCTCAGGAGTCTCGGATTCCGTTTCGGCTACAGATCTTGAGGAAGAGTGATCGTTCGACATTGCTGCTAGGACGAGAAAATATGAACGATAAGATTAACACTACCCGTCCCCGTGTGTGCTTGTGTGTGCGCATTATTAAAAACAATAATAAAGCATGAAAGCAGTCAAGGTTATCAGAAGTCGTTAGTCGTCATATGCAGTCAAATTATGAGGTCATTTAGTCCAGAAAGACCAACATCAAGGCTCTATCCTAACTGTTCAGAGTTTTATAGTGACAAGGCGTTGATTAAAGTCTGAAATTTCTTCATATCGCTAGCCGTGAGACGGATCGCATGGCAGAGGGATCGCCCCCCTTCGACTCGCATGGCAGAGGGATCGCCCCTTTCCGGATCGTAGGGCAGGGAGATCGCCCCTCATCGAATAGCCGGACGAAGGGATTGCTCCCCCACGAACCGTTGCGACTTCCATGATACGACCCTTTGTTGCCACCTCAATCTTTCGTCTAGCCACTCGCTTTCGTCTTCAATCCTTGACCATGATCCGAGTCGGCCTTCCTTCCCCTTCTGCCTCCTTCTTCTTCCTCTTCTCCTTCCCATCCTCAAGTTCTGAGCTCCACACTCAATGGCCATGGCGACTTGGTAATTTATTCAGAAAATTGCGGATTTCTATTGTTTCCCCCTCGAATCAACCGTAAAATTCAGGAAAGTAATGCGTTTACAAATGAGAGGGCTTTCTATGAAGTTACCTTTCTAAAAACTGAGAGAATACTTGAATTTTCGAAAGTTTTAGAAAGTTGGGTTCGTTTTTCAATGGCTAACGCGAGACGATTCGGTAGAGAGAAAGAAGAAGGAGAATGAGGAGGGGAGGGTCGGGTTATATAGACAAAGAGGGTGACCGTTTATCTCCCTTCCTTTGTCCTATTTGGTCCACGAAACGTCATGAAGGCCACGATCCAAAGCTTATATCGCATAAAAGCCAACGGACCGCTTCAAACGATGGCCCACGAAGCTCAAAGCCCGGCACATCTCGAAGGAAAATACGCCCCGTTCCGCGCGAAGGCCTAGGTACTCGGTACGAGACGAGCAGATGACCAAATCGGACCGTGTCGCCCTATGGCGATCCGATTCATACATGTGTCGATTTGAACCAATGCGACTGTTGATTTGCGTCCCATCCGGAGAAGGTAGATGAGAATCTTCGAAGCATGTTCCATCATCAATAAAACATACTTCGAGGGGGCAAAATGTTGGCTCGCTTTTTGACCAAGCCATCCAGGATCATTCATAAAAGAAAAACAGGAAACCAAGTTCCCCAAGAAACTGGAGGAATGGATCGCACTCCATCGTCTCGCCCAAAAATGGATCGCACTCCATTGTCTCGCCCAGAAATGGATCGCACTCCATCGTCTCGCCCGGGAACGGATCGCTCCCATCTCGTCAATGAACGATGCCTCCGGGCGATCCGATCCAAACTTATATCGTCGCCCAGAGCGAACTGATCCGATCCCTTGGTGCGCACCGAATCCTCTGACCTATTCAATCACGAGCTGGTCTTCAGCATTCCGAACTGCACGGATCTGGCGACACGTGTCCCTAACCGTCATCTGGACCAATTCTCCCCATCTGAACGATCCGATTTTCAAGCAAGTCACGACACCTGCTCACAACGGCTAGTTTGACTGTTTCTTCAATGGTGGCGATGCGATCCGATGATCTCGGGATTCGTGCCACGTGTCCGCGATCCGCCTGACAAAATCAGCTATAAATAGCCCAGAGCTTGGCATTTTTCGGGATCCTTTTGGCAATATTGAGTACTGAATCCGCCATTGTTGTCAAACCACTGAAATATTGAGAGAAATCACTGTTGTACTAGCTTTTAAAGCATAATCAATAAGATATAAAGTGGACGTAGGCTCGTTAATGCCGAACCACTATAAATTATGAGTGTTATTTTCTTTTTCCTCGTTCCTCATTTAAAATTCTCTACAGTTCATAACAATTTGGGTGTTAGGTCCAAATTTCGATCTAACAACAGTTGTTCTTTAACCCGATAATTAACGAATGTGATTTTGGGTTTATTATGGGCCGTGTTTTAAATGACATTGGTTCTTTAACCCAGTCGAAGATTAAATATAAGTGGAGTTTTAATGAATCTTTAATTAGATTGCAAATAATAGAGAATGGAGTATCACCAGTTTTGCTCCAGGCGATAGTTAAATCTTTAATTAGATTTGAACGTGAAATGGTAATTGAATTTATCGATAACACCATGGTGTTAGATATGAAGTATAACCAGTTTTACTTCATGGGATGAATAGGTTGGGATTGGGAAATTAAAACTAATGGTTACTTCGGTAAGGTTCGTTAATCCCGACTAGTTAAATCAAAATTCAAAAGAAGATTAGAGAATAAATTCAAGGAATTTATCTTGGATAAAATTAATGGGAACCTTTCCCTATGAATGTGAAATTTTGAAACTAACCGTCGGTTAGCCAAGCAGAATGGTTTTCTGGATATTGATCTGATGTTGGTTTCGGCCTTCGGGGTTATAATTTGGGGAATTATTCTCTTGATTAATTTACGGTTAGTGACTGATGAATTGGAATGAGGCGTATGTTGTATTTGTGTAACACTTATTTAAAATAATACGCGAGTTATTCGGGAAGACTGGGTTTATCCCATTCTGAATAACTGATACGACGATAAGTCGAAGATGAAGACAGTGGTTGAAGACCAGAGGTCTTCACGTCGTTTGGGTGATTACTGATGATCTGAATTAGGCTGTACACCCAAGAAGATGGTAACAGTTGGTGATCATCCAGACGTACTTGGAGATCGATGGATATGCGGGGTACTAGGTGCCTCCGGTTTCGTTCAGACCCAGAACGGACTTGTAAATGGACTGTGTGTCTAACATTGGATTTTAGTCTGTGTGATTGATCTCTATTAAATATATATCTGTTTGGCAGCGGAGAATTTATTCTCTTGCTTAACGCCCTTCTCTGAGACGTACGAGCTCAGGGGTTATATACTGATGGATATCAAACGAATAGAGTGAATTGCCTATGTGGCATGTCTAAGTGGAAAATGATCGAGGCTTCTGCTAAAAAGCAATGTCTTGTGGTGATGATCAAAGCACAGCCTGTGGGGCACAACTTTGTGTAACGTGAATTCACGAGCCTCACACCCCGGTTGTGAACCAAAAACGGGAGACGGACCTTAGGGAGGGCATGCATTTCTTTCTAGCTAGGGTGGTGTCAGTGACCTACCAGCCCTGACATTTATATACTTTTTACCTGTGTGGTTGTTGCTGTTGCGAGGCGCCTCGGTTTGATCGGACGATCTGGGTCCGATGGAGACATTCATTGGCTCATTTACGCCCCAAAGGGCGGGGAAACGTAGTGTTCAGGCATAATAATCCACATCGGTGGACCGACCCTGTCGATCTAAAGGGTTGATGCGTTCTGATCCTGAGGCTCGGGCTAGAGAGTCTCGAATTTATTGAGGACTATCTTTTGCCTCGGTTCATAGATGGAAATCCAATTTCCAAATACGTGACATTTGCGGTTTTATTTGTAGAACCTAGTATGGCGACATGATATATGGTACCCATGCCGTCTATGATTGATACTTATGATTTGAAGTTGTTTTATACACTATGCACTTGTAATAGTATCAAATGATTTGTTTTAAACGTATCAAGCATTCTTGGCTGTTATAAGGCAAAAACCCTATCCTCCGGCTGCGTTGCATTGTGTGATGGGACCTGGGTCTTATAATAGCTTCAATTTTCTTTATTTAGCATTGCGTTGTTTGTTTTATGCACTGGTATTCTTGGGAGGAAACTCGTTCCGTGTTATACGACGTGGCCCCTTGATTTACCTAGCTATAAAATAAAGATTAATAACTGTTTTAGTTCTCACACCAGTCACATAACTGACCTGGAGTTTATTGTTTTAACCTAAACTCTAGGTGCCCTTATTTCGACACGGGCAGCTAGTAGTTTTGGTTTTGTAGATTTATATTCACAGGATCCTGGTTTACAGCTGGAACGATATCCGGAAAGATTTGTATCTGTATATCTCTTCTAGTTGTGTATTGTATTATTTCCCGCTGCTATGTATTTAAATGTAATTTAAATCTCTGATATTTCCGTGTAATATTCATTTATACTCTGTATATTCTTGTAATCTGATGCATTGTTGTAATATACAATGAAATGTTCTTCCATCCGCGTTTTGTTTTGTTCTCAAAACAATTCGTTCTTTCTCTTCTCTTCAGAGACCGGGGAAGTTCGGGTCGTTTCATTCATTCTGTGTGATTGACAGACATCAGTAGCATGGCGTCAATTGCCTGTGTGGCATGCCTAAGTGGCAAATGATCAAGGCTTCTGTTGAAAAGCAGAGTCTTGTGGTTGATGATCAAAGCACGACTTTAATATAGCATAGCTTTGTGTATATCATTAATTCGCGAGCCTCACACCCCGGTGTGAACCAAAAACAAGAGAAGGACCTCAGCGAGGACTTGCGTTTCTTTCTAGCTAGAGGAGGTTTCAGTGTTTCGCAAGCCCTGACATTTATATTATTTTTACCTATGTGGTTGTTGGAATGCGAGGCGCCTCGGTTATATTGGTCACTATGGTGTCGATGGATATGGTCGACGTACTGACCAGACTTATGCCCCGTAGGGCGGGGAAACGCTGTGTTCAGGCATTATAATCCACTACATGTGGATAGACCCCCGACGCTCCAAGGGTCACTCAAGCTCTGATCCTGAGGCTCGGGCTAGACAGTCTCGAATCGGTAAGGACGATCCCTTGCCTTGGTTCACAGACGGAAATCCAATTTCCAATGCGTGGCATTTCGGTGTTAATTGTAGAGCCTAGTATGGCGACACGATATATGGTACCCATGCCATCTATGATTGATACATTTATATTTGAAGCTGTTTTTAACACTATACACTTACTATTGTTTCAAATGATTTGTTTTAAACGTACCAAGCATGTTTGGCTATTATAAGGGAAAACCCTATCCTCCGGCTTGTGTTGCATTGTGTGATGGGACCTGGGTCTTATAATAGCTTCATTTTCTTTATTTAGCATTGCGCTGTTTGTTTTATGCACTGGTATTCTTGGGTTTAAACCCGTTCCTTGTTATACGGCGTGGTCCCTTGATTTACCCAACTCTAAAACCAAGATAATAAATGTTTTAGTGCTCACACCAGTCACATGGCTGACCTGGAGTTTATTGTTTAACTTAAACTCTGGGTGCCCCTATTTTCCACATGGGCAGCTTGTAGTTTTGGTTTTGCAGATATTATTGCATAAGATCCTAGTTTATAGCTGGAGCTATACTCGGAAAGCTCTGTATCCGCGTATTTGTTTCAGTTGTTTTATGTATTATTTTTCCGCTGCTATGTATTTAAATGTAATTTAAATCTTTGATTATTTTCTGATGTATAATATTTATTCATACTCTGTAATATTCTTGTACTCTGATGTAAATAATTGTAATGGCAATGAAATGTTCTTCTGTTTGCGTTCTGATTTGTCGTGTTCTCAACTCAATCCGAGCTTTCCTTTACCGGGAATTTTCGGGTTGTCTCACGCACCGCGACCATTCATGAATTTCGACCATTGACTTCGAATTGATATTACGGGAGATCCAATTGTCGGATTCTCCTAAAACCGAACCGTTGGGTTTGTATCGAAAAGAGCTTTCCAACGAATATAAGAGATTTGAAATCTAACGGTTGGATTTGGAATTATATCCAAATCAAATTTGGAAAAGGTTGTTGTAAGTGTAGTTCGACGACCGTTTATGGAAATCGACTGAAAGGGCCTTTATAAGATTACTAATAATATTAATAATTTGTGTAAAATCATAATAAATGATTTGGAAAGAATTAGGATGAAAATTTCCAACGAACAAATTGGAATAGATTTGGAATGGAAATAATCTTCGGTATATTTCGATATTTGATTCAGTGGTTATACAGATATTGTTGTGGAAATTTGGAAGATATATTTATATCGTTATTTCCAATAAGATATTTGTTGGTTTCAGAGTTTAATATTGAATATAAGACAATATAATTTCTATTTAGAGCCTTGTATTTGATATCAAATGGGATTTTGGGTTTGTCGTGAATGGTGTCTTTACTAACACCGTTCTTAAACCCAGTTGAGAAAAGAATAAATCTTTTAAAAAAGATTTAGAAAAATTTACCAATTAATATTTAATTGGAGTTGTATTGAAATTAGATTTTGGGTTTGTCATGAATGGTGTCTTTAGTAACACTTTTCTTAAACCCCGTGTGAAAAGAATAAATCTTTTAATTAAGATTATTATAGTTTTTAGTTATATTTACTAATTAGAAAAAAATGGAATGTGAATTGGGTTTATCGTGAACTGTGTTTTAAATAACATTCGTTCTTTAACCCGATTAATAGTGAAATGTGATTTGGAATTTATAAATCTTTTTATTAAGATTTAATGAAAATTTTCCAAAGTAATGTTTTCCAATTTAATATATTGGAATTGAAAGGAACTCGATTTGGTAATGATCGAAGTGAGCTTCTATGGAGGAAGACTGTTACTATATATGGAACTTTTTCGTTATTCCATTTATATTACTAGTCCAATACAGAAACTGATATTGATTATATATTGATTTGTTTCCCGTGAAGATTCCATATTTAATGGAATGTGATTTGGAGTTTATCGTGAACTGTGTTTTAAATGATATTGGTTCTTTACACAGATAAAGACAGGATTACATGGCTAGCATTGTATTTCGAACTGTATTCATTGATCTCTGCTAAATATATATCTGTTTGGTGATGGAGAGTTTATTCTCTTGCTTAATACCCTTCTCTAAGACGTACGAACTTAGAGGTTATATATCGGCAAAAATCAGTGGTACGGTGTAGATTGCCAATTGGCATGTTTGATTTCCCAAAGTTAAATATTCATTAATATTGATTTTTGGGAGGTTTAAAACTAAGTGGAGTTTTAATGAATCTTTAATTAGATTGAAATGAGAATGCGATAATTTAAATTATCAAATTTGGGAAATGATCGAGGATGTAGTATCACCAGTTTTGCTCCAAGCGATAGTTAAATCTTTAATTAGATTTGAACGTGAAATGGTAATTAATTTTACCGATAACACCGTGGTGTTAAATATGGGGTATTACCAGTTTTGCTCAATGGGATGAATAGGTTGGGATTGGAAAATAAAGTAAATGATTTCTTCGGTAAGGTTCGCTAATCCCGACTAGTTTGGAAAACCTTAATTTGGTTTAAAATTGCAAAAAGAATTTTTGAATAAAAGAATATTCTTAAATGGAATGAGGCGTATGTTGTGTTTTATAGCACTTGATTATAATATAGGTGAATTATTCAGAAAGGCCGGGTTTATCCCATTCTTAAAAACTGATTCGACGATAAGTCGACGATGACGACAGTGGTTGAAGACCGGAGGTCTTCACATCGTTTGGATGATTACGGATGTCTTGATTGGGATGTACACCCAAGATGAGGTAATAAGTGGTGATCGTCCAGACATACTTGGAGATCGACCGGATATGCGAGGGCCTCTCTCGTGTATTGGACACATGGGACAATCAATAAGGTGCCTCCGGTTTCGTTCAGACCCAGAACGAACTCGTAAATGGATGTATGTCTGACATAGGATTTTATTCTGTGTTGATTGATCTCTATTAAATGTGTATATATATATATATATATATATATATATGTTTGATGGTAGAGAATTTATTCTCTTGCTTAATACCCTTCTTTAAGACGTGTGAGCTCAGAGGTTATATATGGATAGACATCAGTCGCATGGCGTGAATTGCCTGCATGGCATGCTGAGATGCAAATGATCAAGGCCTCTGTTGAAAAGCAGAGCCTTGTGGTTGATGATCAAGGCACGGCTTTAAATAGCATAGCTTTGTGTATAGCGTTAATTCGCGAGCTTCCCACCACGGTATGAACCAGAAACGGGATGAAGGACGGTATGGAGGACATGCGTTTCTTTCTTGCTAGAAGTGGTGTAATGGTATGGAGCCCAGGCATTTTTACTTATGTGGATGATGGATAGCGAGGTACCTCGGATATATCGGTCACTACGGGGATGATGGATTTATGCCCCATAGGGCGGGGAAACGTATTGTTTAGGGATTACTAATCAACTAAGGTGGGCCGGCCCTGCATTTTCCTAAGGGTCGATGCGTTCTTATCCCGAGGCTCGGGCTAGAGGGTCGCGAATTCGGTAAGGACGATCCCTTGCCTTGGTTCATGATAGAAATCCAACTTCCAATACGACATTGTGCGGTTTTAATTGTTGAACAAGTATGGCTACATAGTAGCATGGGATACTATGCCATCTATGATTGATACATTTATATTTGAAGTTGATGTCTTCACTTATAGTAATAATAAAAGATTAAATTTCGCGTATCAAGCATTATTTGGCTATTATAAGGTAAGACTCTATCCTTCGGCATGTGTTGCATTGTGTGATGGGACCTGAGTCTTATAATAGCTTCATTTTCTTTAATTAAACTTTCATCTATTTGAATATGCACTGGTATTCTTGGGGGTAAACCCGTTCCGTGTTATACAGCGTGGTCCCTTGATTTATTAATAATTAAAAATCAAGTAACAAGTGTTTTAGTTCTCACACCAGTCACATGACTGACCTGGAGTTTATTGTTTTAACCTAAACTCTGGGTGCCCATATTTTCCACACGGGCAGTCGATAGTTTTGGTTTTATAGATATTATTTTCCTAAGATCCTAGATTTACAGGTGGAGTTATATTCGTAAAGCTCTGTATCCGTGTATCTCTTTCAGTTGTGTTATGTATTCTTTTTCCGCTGCCATGGATTTAAATGTAATTTAAATCTCTGATATTTTTTTGTGCAATATTTATTCATACTCTGTTATATTCTTATACTCTGATGAGATCGTTGTACTAAGCAATGAAATGTTCTTCTGTTTGCGTGCTGATTTGTCGTGTTCTCAGTTCAATCTGTGCTTTCCTTTACGGGGAAGTTTGGGTCGTCTCAGATGCAGACGTTTAAACATCAAAATTAACTTCAAAATGTGTGCATACTTTAAATTGTATGTTTTTGGATCCACGATTTAAATCCCATTTCGATTCATAGTTTGAATTTTATGATTTACGATTTGAATCTCATTTTGAAAACCTTGGTAACCAGGAATCAAAATCCAAGAAACTAAATGAACATATCATAAACTAAAATTTACTTTCCAGAAAACCAAGAAAAGTAATAAAACTAAATCAAATTGGCTTTCATAATGCAAAATGTGTGCCCTATAAACATGATTCCAAAAAAAAAAATCAGCTATAGTCATAAGAATAAAATGTTAGTCAATTCAGAAATTAATTATCAAATCCAACTGGAAATCAAACAACTTCGCCTAAGCAAGAATAGTGGGTGCTCTGACCCCCACAAATACAGAAAATAGAAATTTTTAAAATTTAAACAAAGAAGTAAAACTATAATTTTAAGAGTACAACATGTTTGCAGGTAGCAAAAGGGTGACAGGGTCAAAAAAATGGTGCTATAGAGACTTCCAAACAATGTCTGCATAGTTCATCTCAAATATTTAGAAGCACGTAAAGAGGATTTTGTAAGAGCACGTATACATTTTGAATTAAGGAAGTGAAAGGATTTAAAGAGAGAAGAAGATAAATAAGACATGATAGAAAAATAACCCATTAAATTACATGCTCGGCAAAAATGCAAATTCTTTCATCCTTTTTAGACACAACTGAATTCAAGTTGTTTTGGATAACAATAAACTGTTTGTAAAAGAAAGTGACACTTATAATTATGTGAATATCAATTAGGTTTTACCTTATCCTTGGTTATATAATAAGTATATTGGTGGCAAAGATTTAGAGCTAAGATTAAGAGAAAAACAAATACTACCTTATATGAGATATGGATGAAAAACGAAAACTGACCAATCAAGTAATATAAATAGAAAATGAGTGAGTTGCCTATTTTAATAGGGTCTAACTAATTGGATAAGAATTATAATTAACTTGCTCAATATGGTTATGTAAACTTAGGGCAATAGAAGCATATAAACCAAACACTTATTGCAATTAAACAATCAGTGACCTCTAAAAATAAACTATTGATTCAGATGGAAGAAGAAAAGAACAATTTCAACTGTACCTCATAAGTTGTGCTCTTACAGCTAAAGAATAGCCAAGCTAGGGTAAATGAGGGTCAATCTATGTTAGGAAGAGGATGAAAAAAATTCAACATCACTGTTTGCTAATCTAGGTTCAAAAGTTTTTATTGTTCTAACAGTGAGTAAAGAAGGTAAAGTGAAAAAAGATGTCACTTGACTTTGCTGAAACAACAACTGTCAATTAGCAGAATGTAACACCCCGTGTATTCTATAACAGTGAAATTCACAAATTAAAGTATAATTAATTTCAAATCAAAGAATTAAGGGAAACGGGATAAGCCATTGTGTTCGTCTCGGAAAAATACGCGAAATAGAGTCCGAGTTTTCGAAAAATGGAGTCCGTATGAAGAAGATATGGCCTCCGGAAGTTTCAGAATTCAGGTTAAAATTCAAACAGACGAAAACAGCTCAGAAAAACAAGTTTAAAATTCAAAATCGGGTCCAATTGGCCAGGGCGGGAAAATTCCCGCCTAAGGCACCCCGGTCGACTTGGCAGTCGACCTGGGGCTAGCCAGGTCGACTGGGCAATCGACCTGGGTAACCCGTGTCGACTGCCAAGTCGACACGGTGTCGACTGGGGTGTCGACCTGGCCCCAGAGCCAGGTCGAACCCAGCCCACCCTGGCTGGCCTGGTCTATGTTTGGTCGATTTTCTGAGCCTTGCCTTGTCACTAGGGCTAGGTGTCAGCTCCGGATTGGCCTATCCTTCAAACAAACGGCTATTATTGAATCAAGCTCCATCGACGGTCTAAAACAACTCACAAACATTATAAAAAGAACCTAAGACCTAGCCTAAATCATACTATCTCATTTTAGCCTCAGGCCGCCGCCATTAAACCTAGAGCTCTGAATTAAAAATACAAAGAATAAAATTATAGGAGATAGAGGACGATTCTTGAAGGCTACAACTAGAAGCTACAACAACTACGACGCTTTAGACAACGAATTTGGGACTATTTGATTTGGGATTTTTATTTGGGTTATTTGCTTCATATTGTAAGTTCTATGTTACTTTTTAGGCAAAAACGCTAAAACAATATGGACATGCCATGAATTGAAACCGGATTTAGGAACTATTGTTAATCCATTGTTTATATTGTTTATCGTTGAATTATAATTTTGGGATATTGCTATGGCAACGTTGCAAGTTAAACTTGTCATGATTTTGATGTTGTTATGAATAACTTAGGCTTAATTGTTTGGCAAGTTGGACTAATACATGTCCATAGAATCGCTATGTTTATTGAAATCTTTATGTTGATTAAACCATGCCTATGGTGCTAATTAAACCATGGCCATGACTATTGATGGAATTATGCCTGTGATGTTAATATACCCATCATGATCAATGAAAAATTGGGTATTGCTAGGATATGATGAAAAGTTGGAATTATTATGTTTATAATGTTAGATATGTTAAAAACGCTAAATTGGAATCATTACGTCTATAACGTTAGTTGAGAATCATTATGTTAAAAATGCTAAATTGGAATCATTATGTCTATAATGTTAGTTGAGAATCACTATGTTAAAAATGCTAAATTGGAACCATTATGTTTATAATGTTAGTTGAGAATCATTATGTTAAAAACGCTAAATTGGAATCATTATGTCTATAATGTTAGTTGAGAATCATTATGTTAAAAATGCTAAGTTGGAACCATTATGTTTATAATGTTAGATGAGAATCATTACGATAAATTGGAATCATTATGTCTATGAGAATTATTATGTTAAAAATGCTAAGTTGGAATCCACTATGCCTATTAGGATTACTATGCCTTTAATGTTTCATGTTTATAATAAAATTATTATTATGCCCGCAATGATTATTATGCCTATGATGTAAAGTTGAAATCATCATGTTAAATTAAGTTGGAATCATTACTATGCCAAGTTATCATCATACTAGTATTGCAACCATGTGATATAGCCTGTTTATTATGCAAGTGATGTTGGAATTGTCATATATGCCTATCACATGTTTGGTGTTATTTCCCTTTATCTCTTGAATTGTTTATGCTTGTGAACGAAGTACGTTTATATACGTTGGGGATACGATTGGGTAGAATAGGCAAAACTTGAATTAATTATAAGCATAAACTGTGAAATTTGGCATAAGTAGAACATGAAATATGGGACGAAAACTTGACTTGAACATGCCATAACTTGACTTTAAACATGCCTTAGTTGGGCACGAAGTTGACATATGAACATGATGTGGAAATAGAAAAATCTGATAAGAATATGGGCATGACTTTAGAAAACAAGAAGGTGGCCTACTCGAGGTTGGGTTGAGTTTGTATTGTAAATCTGCCCGGAACCGCCCGGCAAATCCAGTTGCTACAAACAATAGGATCCAATGTGGGTAGTTGGTCACATCGCGCTCGAAACCCGAGGTTGGGTTGAGTTCGTAGCGTAAACCTGCCCGGAACCGCCCGACAAATCCAGTGGCTACGAACAACAGGATCCAATGTGAGTGGTTCGGTGCATTAACGAATCAATTAATGCCAATTAGGGTTAAGTCATGAACATGAAAAGACAACTTAACCAACTTGAACACGATTTATTGGGCTAAGTCATGAACTTGGAAACGACAACACTTAGCCAACTTGACATGACACGTAGGCGGGTTAAGTCGCGAACTGAAATGACATACTTAACCATCTTGACATGACTAGACTAGAAAAGGATTAAGTGTCGAATTAGATGACTTAATCTATTAGGCGGGTTAGGTCACGAATTACATGACCTAATCTATTAGGCGAAACCCTAGACACGACCCCTTTCAGCAGTAACCCTCTAGAAGTATCAAGGTACCCTGGGGCTAGGCCGGGTGGGGCACGATTACTGGGCTGATTGTAAGAGGTGAACGACGGCAGTGGGGTACGCCAGTGTAAGTTCGACGGACTACGATCGTGCACATATCCGGGGCAGACACTGGGTATCCGTAGATTTATCTGTGCATCTTGAATCGTGTCAGGGGTTGACACCCTAGGGTTGATACACCCGAAGGTGGACCCAGCACAGGTGACTACATTCGTGATTAGCCGTATGACACGGACACTTGACGAGCTAGAACTTGTAGGGAGCCGATCGACTAGATAATCGCTCCGTAGGACCCCGTACTTGGGTCAGACCCCGTTTCAGGGTCATTTCATGACATTGGGCCGTGGGATTTATTTCGTGATTAACTTGTGACATGGGCTTAGTATACTAGTGAAGTCGATGCAACGGATCTCGAACATGTGATGCTTTACTTGACTTGTCTTGACTTATCCTGATCACCTTAGTCTATCTTGTTCACCTTGACACTATTCTTAAGTTTAGTTCCAGTTCATTCATGACAGGTTGTTTTAACCATTTTTACACTGAAAGTCACTAGAACTTACTCAATCTTTATGACTGACCCATTTCCTTTCGCCTCTTTTTCTTCCCCCCCCCCAGGTTCGCAGGGAGGGAATACCGCAGCTTGATCAGTTTTCACATCCAGCTTGAAGAGAAAGAATGTATTGCTTGGATCTTTTCCGTTTTGGACTATGGCTTTGGACAGCAATTAGGGCACTTTTGCAGTTTATTTATGTTTTCTTCATGCTTCTTTAAATAATGTAATCAAGATAGTTATGATTTTGGGAAGTATTATGGCATGGTTTGTGTAACACGTATTTTGAAGAAATAAAAGTTGTTGTTTCCGCTGTTCAAAAATATGTGTTATTATATCTATCTTGTATATCTGTGACTTATACTTATAAACCTCCACCAAAATTAGGGCATTCCCTTTGAGAGTGACCCTAACGGAGGTGGGGTGTTTCACTTGGTATCAGAGCATAGGTTTACCAGATAAGATAAAAAGTTTTGAAAATTTATTTTCAAAAATTTAAAGAAGCAATTTTTAAAAGATAAAATATTATTTTATTTTAAAAAGGCAAAGTCCCCCAAAGCCATAGGTACTATCTCTTATCCTTCGTTTTGAATCTATCCTTCTTGTTTCAGCATGTCCGAAGAACTTAACTTGCCAGAGGGTGTACCAATACCTGGTTGGTTTAGACGATTTTTAGAAGAAAGGGCCACCCAGCCAGGTCCTACCGTTCCCCCTCCCCCAGCTGCAGGAAATCATCCAGCTGCAGCAGCACCTCTTCCTCCACCTCCTCCGCGGGGAAATACCTTTGCTAAGATATGTAAAGATTTTAAGGCTATGGGAGGAAAGGACTTTCATGGAACTGAGTCCTTCGTGGAAGCTAGGAATTGGTTAAAGGAAACCGAGGACTTATTCGTCATCTTTGAGGTAGAAGATAGGCAGAAGGTACAACTGGCAGTGTGGCTACTAAAAGGTGAGGCTTCCTACTGGTGGGAAGTCACTAATGCAGAAAGACCAGTGGAAACATGGGAGGACTTTAGGGCAAGGTTTGAGGCTAAATTTCTCTCAGAAGCTGAAAGGAGTCTTCAGTTGGAAAAATTCTTATTTCTTAAGCAAGGGAATATGACAGTCAAAGAATATGTTAATCAATTCGATGAGCTGGCTAGGTTCGGACTGGACCTAGTCAACACCCCGCACAAGAAGGCTCTCCGCTTTGTCAAGGGATTGAATGAGCCATTACACAGTTTGGCCATGACCCATATACCCATGGGAGCTACGTACGAAAGGTTGGTACAGATGGCACTGCTGAACGAGGAAGATAAGGGCAAGAAGGAGATAGAGGCAGAAAACTCTCAAGGGAAGAAAGAGGTCAAGCCTAACGATTCTAAGAATAAGAAGGTAGACTCCGAGAAAGGAGGCAAGAAAAACAACTCACGTGATAAAAGGAAATGCAATTACTGTGGTACGGAAGGGCACATAGCCAAGGATTGTAGAAAGAGGAAGAGAAAACAAGGTGAATGTTTTCATTGTGGGAAGACTGGACACATCAGCAAAGACTGCCCCGAGAAGCAGACCGGACCTTCTGGCGGTACATCGTTAACCTATTCTAGATGCCTTGTTTTATCTTATTTCTCTCCTCGATCCTATCTTGAGAACCATAGTTAGAATCTTTTTGGATGTAAACATGTAATTGAAACATGTTATGATTGCGAAATGGTTGCAAGTGGTCGCAAGTGGTTGCTCGTGGATGCATGAATACACATTAGGCAATAGATCGGCTCAGACACATTTTCATGTTGCATATGCATGAGTGTTTATTTTGGAAACTTGGTTGTGCTATCATTTGGTTGTTGCATATGATTGAATGTTCGAGCACTCATGTAGAAATTATGAATTATAATAGGAAAAATTTGCATACATATTGGATTCATTTCACTAAACATATTTTGCATTTAGAAGATCAATCAGGCCTGATCATTAGCATTAGCTAAGGAACATATACACACACTTCGCATATGATCATAAAGCATTAGAAGTCTTTTAAGGACAATGGATACTCGTGTTTGATGGATGAGTAGATGGATGTTTGGATGTTAGGATATATATTTTTCCTAAACTTGAAGATTTCGGGGACGAAATCCTTTTAAGTGGGGGAGAATGTAACACCCCGTGTATTCTATAACAGTGAAATTCACAAATTAAAGTATAATTAATTTCAAATCAAAGAATTAAGGGAAATGGGATACGCCATTGTGTTCGTCTCGGAAAAATACGCGAAATAGAGTCTGAGTTTTCGAAAAACGGAGTCCGTATGAAGAAGATATGTCCTCCGGAAGTTTCAGAATTCAGGTTAAAATTCAAACAGACGAAATTAGCTCAGAAAAACAAGTTTAAAATTCAAAATCGGGCCCAATTGGCCAGGGCAGGAAAATTCCCGCCTCAGGCACCCAGGTCGACTTGGCAGTCGACCTGGGGCTAGCCAGGTCGACTGGGCAATCGACCTGGGTAACCCGTGTCGACTGCCAAGTCGACACGGTGTCGACTGGGGTGTCGACCTGGCCCCAGAGCCAGGTCGAACCCAGCCCACCCTGGCTGGCCTGGTCTATGTTTGGTCGATTTTCTGAGCCTTGCCTTGTCACTAGGGCTAGGTGTCAGCTCCGGATTGGCCTCTCCTTCAAACGAACGGCTATTATTGAATCAAGCTCCATCGACGGTCTAAAACAACTCATAAACATTATAAAAATGACCTAAGACCTAGCCTAAATCATACTATCTCATTTTAGCCCCAGGCCGCCGCCATTAAACCTAGAGCTCTGAATTAAAAATACAAAGAATAAAATTATAGAAGATAGAGGACGATTCTTGAAGGCTACAACTAGAAGCTACAACAACTACGACGCTTTAGACAACAAATTTGGGACTATTTGATTTGGGATTTTTATTTGGGTTATTTGCTTCATATTGTAAGTTCTATGTTACTTTTTAGGCAAAAACGCTAAAACAATATGGACATGCCATGAATTGAAACCGGATTTAGGAACTATTGTTAATCCATTGTTTATATTGTTTATCTTTGAATTATAATTTGGGGATATTGCTATGGCAACGTTGCAAGTTAAACTTGTCATGATTTTGATGTTGTTATGAATAACTTAGGCTTAATTGTTTGGCAAGTTGGACTAATACATGTCCATAGAATCGCTATGTTTATTGAAATCTTTATGTTGATTAAACCATGCCTATGGTGCTAATTAAACCATGGCCATGACTATTGATGGAATTATGCCTGTGATGTTAATATACCCATCATGATCAATGAAAAAATGGGTATTGCTAGGTTATGATGAAAAGTTGGAATTATTATGTTTATAATGTTAGATATGTTAAAAACGCTAAATTGGAATCATTATGTCTATAACGTTAGTTGAGAATCATTATGTTAAAAATGCTAAATTGGAATCATTATGTCTATAATGTTAGTTGAGAATCACTATGTTAAAAATGCTAAATTCGAACCATTATGTTTATAATGTTAGTTGAGAATCATTATGTTAAAAACGCTAAATTGGAATCATTATGTCTATAATGTTAGTTGAGAATCATTATGTTAAAAATGCTAAGTTGGAACCATTATTTTTATAATGTTAGATGAGAATCATTAAGATAAATTGGAATCATTATGTCTATGAGAATTATTATGTTAAAAATGCTAAGTTGGAATCCACTATGCCTATTAGGATTACTATGCCTTTAATGTTTCATGTTTATAATAAAATTATTATTATGCCCACAATGATTATTATGCCTATGATGTAAAGTTGAAATCATCATGCTAAATTAAGTTGGAATCATTACTATGCCAAGTTATCATCATACTAGTATTACAACCATGTGATATAGCCTGTTTATTATGCAAGTAATGTTGGAATTGTCACATATGCCTATCGCATGTTTGGTGTTATTCCCCTTTTTCTCTTGAATTGTTTATGCTTGTGAACGAAGTACGTTTATATACGTTGGGGATACGATTGGGTAGAATAGGCAAAACTTGAATTAATTATAAGCATAAACTGTGAAATTTGGCCTAAGTAGAACATGAAATATGGCACGAAAACTTGACTTGAACATGCCATAACTTGAATTTAAACATGCCTTAGTTGGGCACGAAGTTGACATATGAACATGGTGTGGAAATAGCAAAATCTGATAAGAACATGGGCATGACTTTAGAAAACAAGAAGGTGGCCAACTCGAGGTTGGGTTGAGTTTGTAGTGTAAATCTGCCCGGAACCGCCCGACAAATCCAGTTGCTACAAACAATAGGATCCAATGTGGGTATTTGGTCACATCGCGCTCGAAACCCGAGGTTGGGTTGAGTTCGTAGCGTAAACCTGCCCGGAACCGCCCGGCAAATCCAGTGGCTACGAACAACAGGATCCAATGTGAGTGGTTCGGTGCATTAACGAATCAATTAATGCCAATTAGGGTTAAGTCATGAACATGAAAAGACAACTTAACCAACTTGAACACGATTTGTAGGGCTAAGTCATGAACTTGGAAACGACAACACTTAGCCAACTTGACATGACACGTAGGCGGGTTAAGTCGCGAATTGAAATGACATACTTAACCATCTTGACATGACAAGACTAGAAAAGGATTAAGTCACGAATTACATGACTTAATCTGTTAGGCGGGTTAGGTCACGAATTACATGACCTAATCTATTAGGCGAAACCCTAGACACGACCCCTTTTAGCAGTAACCCTCTAGAAGTATCAAGGTACCCTGGGGCTAGGCTGGGTGGGGCACGATTACTGGGCTGATTGTAAGAGGTGAACGACGGCAGTGGGGTACGCAAGTGTAGGTTCGGCGGACTACGATTGTGCACGTATCCGGGGCAGACACTGGGTATCCGTAGATTTATCTGTGCATCTTGAATCGTGTCAGGGGTTGACACCCTAGGGCTGATACACCCGAAGGTGGACCCAGCACAGGTGACTACATTCGTGATTAGCCGTATGACACGGACACTTGACGAGCTAGAACTTGTAGGGAGCCGATCGACTAGATAATCGCTCCGTAGGACCCCATACTTGGGTCAGACCCCGTTTCAGGGTCATTTCATGACATTGGGCCGTGGGATTTATTTCGTGATTAACTTGTGACATGGGCTTAGTATAATAGTGAAGTCGATGCAACGGATCTCGAACATGTGATGCTTTACTTGACTTGTCTTGACTTATCCTGATCCCCTTAGTCTATCTTGTTCACCTTGACACTATTCTTAAGTTTAGTTCCAGTTCATTCATGACAGGTTGTTTTAACCATTTTTACACTGAAAGTCACTATAACTTACTCAGTCTTTATGACTGACCCTTTTCCTTTCGCCTCTTTTTCTTTCGTTTCCCCCCAGGTTCTCAGGGAGGGAATACCGCAGCTTGATCAGTTTTCACATCCAGCTTGAAGAGAAAGAATGTATTGCTTGGATCTTTTCCGTTTTGGACTATGGCTTTGGACAGCAATTAGGGGACTTTTGCAGTTTATTTATGTTTTCTTCATGCTTCTTTAAATAATGTAATCAAGATAGTTATGATTTTGGGAAGTATTATGGCATGGTTTGTGTAACACGTATTTTGAAGAAATAAAAGTTGTTGTTTCCGGTGTTCAAATATATGTGTTATTATATCTATCTTGTATATCTGTGACTTATACTTATAAACCTCCACCAAAATTAGGTCATTCCCTTTGAGAGTGACCCTAACGGAGGTGGGGTGTTTCACAGAATAAATGAATAAACAACGACTCAACATTCAAAATGAAGCTTGGAAGGAGGTCCAGCATGGCGGAGGTACAATTAGGGAGGATCGTCGCAAATTCGAATTGAGCACAACGGTAGCGGAAAAATAATTGGATTCGATCCCTAATCATCCGATTGATTATCAGCCTATAGTACTTCGGGGTGGATGACGATCAGTTGTGTAAGTTTTAAGCAGCAGGCAGTTGAACAGTGGAAGGAAAAATAGATTTTTACCTTTTCGAAAGAAGGAAAGGAAAGTGATAGACGATTATTTGTGATAGTTCCCAATCATTTTTTGTTCGATTTTTTTTTGTTTATTCAACCGCAATGTTTAGTGAAGCGAGAGGATGGAAAAAAGGTGTTAACGGAAGAAAGCAACGTGCATTATTTTGAAATGTAAGCAACATAGGTGTCCATATCAGCAATGTGCAGATCCTTCTTTTAGGTTTAAATAATAGATACATCCAAACGTTTCCAAAGTAACTACAATTTGCTTCATTCCTTGTCTAAGCAAGCTACACGACAATCTGGAAAATCAAGAAATTATAGCGAAGAGTTACACGAATCTGAATTTCTTGCATTTACATGCTTTTTTTGTTGGTATATCACTTTTAAACACATGGTAGAAACTGAAAGAAAGAAATATTAATTACATGTGTTATGTACATAATGGGTACTAATGGTTGTTTCCATCTTTTCACCCCTATTATAGCTTTTGCTAATTTTCCAATATAAGGAACCCCATTATATAGTTTATCTTCAACAGCTTGAGCATCAAGAAGAAATAAATCCTTTTATTGTAACAGTAAGTGCCATATCGAGTGATTTGGCAGTACGTGAAAATTATGAAGGATGACATTTTTATGCAACTTGAAATGATATTATTATTATTATTATTATTATTATTGAAGCTATTCGAAATCATGTGTAATACATGACTTAAGATAATAAACATGATTTTTTTCTTCAGGTATCCATGTTACTACGTCAACGTCGGCAATTGTGAACAATATATCACAACTAATTGTGAAGTTAAACAAAAAAAATATTGAATATAGGTGAAATCGTATATATTCTCTAGGATTTAACAGTGGTTGTTCTAGAAATTGAAGGAGTACACTATAATGTATAAAAAGAACAATAACATGGTAATATTAATATATTTCTATTTTCTCTTCAAGAAATGCAGTGTAGATTGAACAGTACTATTGCAAAAAGTAGTTTAAAGTAAGAAGATAAACTTAGATTAACCAAATGTTTTGGTAAAATTACAACTAAGAGGAACAAAGTGGAAGGTACATCCAATATCAAGCTTTCCCACTAACAAAAGAAGCATAGTTTTAAGGAAACCATAGGGGAAATTCAGAAAAATGATTTGTTGATTTGTTGCATTGGTTTTCCAGTTGATTGCTCGGCTTTGATTTGAATGAAACCCAAAACTAATTTGTGCATTTCTAGAAACTAATATTCATCCAAAAAAAATGTCTGAGTGACTTGATTTTGTGATTCAAAACAAGAATGATTTTATGCCTAAAATATGTTTGCAAATCCTTGCCAAATATTCTTTGCCTTTTCTCTTCGTCCCCTGCATGATAGAATATGAGGAAAGAAAGTATTGATGTCCATATATGCAGCCTATGATTGATTCACTGGAAATCCAGTTTGCATACTTGAACTATTGCCATGTAAATGAATTTCTTTCGATCCCTCTAGTTGTCTCGGTTTGAATTTGTTTTAAAGAATGCCGAGAATACTCTTGCCAAAACGGGAAATTCAAGGACTTTCTTGAAATGAATTTCTTGCTTTTAGTAAATCTGTAAATGTTCATTTTCTCTCCCTTTTCAAATATTGCCATTCTAGAAAAAAGATAAGCATTAAATTCTTCTGTGATTTCTCTCATGATTTGTTTTCTTGTGATAAAGAAAATACCTTGAATAAACTTGTTGAAAATGATTTTCTAATTTATGGAATTGAATGATAAGTTCTTTTTGCATGCAAGCTTCATTGACTAATTTTTTTTTTGCCATATAAACTATTTGGAATATTTTCTTGATCGATGTTGTTTAGCACACATTCATGCTTGCCGAGCCATTTCTTTTGTTGACCTGCACCATGTTGTTTAAATTTGTTACATATGAGCATGCTCGACCATTTTTAAACTTAAGCTTTCACTAGCCTCTTGAATGAATTTGAACTTGGCTCCTGCACGAACAATGCTGTGCATGTCCCATGTATGCAATTCTGGAAACATCATGCAAGTCTTGAACTTGATGTTATTAAACAATTGTATATTTCATTTGGCATTTTCTCGAACACTGTGTCACTTGAGCTCAATTGCTCTGTTCATGTTACCATATGTACTTGTATACTTGTTCCACCATACTTATGCTCACTGTCTTGCATTGATGCATGGTGTGTTGATGCCATGAACAAAATCCTTGACTTGAGCTCGGCCGTGCCATTGTACCATGACCCATGTCCATTTGAGTCTGAGCATTCCTGCAATGTTGTATTGCATCCTGAGTAGATTATGATGTTGATGCTGCTGTATTGTTCCCATGACTGCTCCATTCCATTTTTGTCCATGTATACATTCTTGGAGCTATGCATTTGTCCTATGGTTCACTAGTACATGTTGTTGTTTGACTTTTCCTTGAACATGTTCATGCTTTGCTATTGTTCCATGCTTCATTATGTTGACTGAATCATGTTAGTTGTAGCTCGATTCTCATTTATGCTGACCTTTCATTATTGCTTGTCCACTGTTATGGCTTGTACACTTGGACTTGACTTGAACTTTGAGCTCCACTGTCCATCCATTACATTGATATTTAATTTCATGTATATGCGCTGTCTCGAGTATGTAACACCCCACATCCGTTAGTGTCACTCACAAAGGGAATGCACTAAGTTCTGTGGAGCATTTTGGGTAAAAGATGCAGATAAATTACAAGGCAGACAGAAATTAAACAGCGGAAAATAAAACTTTGCTTTATTGATAAAATAGTTTGTACAATGATTTCTTTACAATATCAGAGTATCATCTGTCTTACAAAATAAAGAAGCATAAAACAACATTTATATTCCCTAATTTTAGCAAGAGCCAGCCATAGCATCTGAAAAGAGAATCCGAGCAAACTTCGACAAATCTTCAAGCTGGGAAAGAGTGGCAGTCCAACTTAACCTGAGCTAAAATATTCCCTCCTGTACTACCATGGGGGGAACGGAAGAAAAGAAGACGAAAGAAAAACAGAGTCAGACATAAAGCCTGAGTAAGTACAGTAACTTCTAGCATTTGAACATGGAAAAACAAAAAGACATGAGTTAACTGAATACAAGATTACACCATGACGATAGGGTCAACAAGATTAGACAAGGTACTCACAAGATATGCTAAGTTAAGATAAACTGGATACGCTCTAATACTTTCGCCGCTTCGCTATTTCCTTGTTATACTGGTTTCTATATCTCTGCACCGCCTATCTAGTGTCCCAACTAGTAACGATAACGTGATCCCAATCCCTGTATTTTCCGTTGCCTTCCGGCATACATTCATTATTTATTACCTAGATCAAATCTAGGGTTTTCTATCAAGTGCTTTCTAGCTTTAACTAGAGTTTACGCTATCTGCTGAACGCTTCTCGGATTCAGGATTTATGCCACCTAGTCCAATTAGGGATTATGCTACCTGTCGAACGATTCCTCCAAGTCTAGGACACACTACCTAGAGTGGTATATGTTCCTATACTTCCCCATGTATGTATCGCGAATCGCTATCGCTTATCTAGATGCACATGTCCTGTAATGTGCGGTCTGAGTCCTGTGACAGGGCAAATCAAGGAATACAGAACTCGGTCGGGAGCTTTCAGATTTCTGCCGATGCAGATGCTAAGGTCTGTTTTTATTCCAGTGGATATGGTCCGACTTGACCCCTCCCTCAACTAATGAAAGGCACACCTTGAAAAAAAATGAGAACTATATGCCGGCCCCCGGTGCCTCACTATCCTATGGCCATCCTTACCTATAACTAGATAGCAAGTATATGGTCTTTTGGAGTTCTCCGCCTTTCCGCTTCACGTATCTTGATTGACTGAAGATGGATGGTAGACTACGAGTTGCTATCACAGGGCTACCGTTTTCTCGCCGAATCACGATGGTCCATCCTAGTCTTTAGGTTGCCATATTTTGCAACCAAGGCATACCCTTGGTTCTTCTACCACAGACCTTAACCTCTGCGAGCCCAGGAGGATCTTCTTCAGCCTCCCAGAGTGATACCAAGAGTACCCTCACGTCCCCTCGAAGCCTCGGGCTTCGTAACCCAATTCGTTGGAGCCTTCGTTTTAATAAGACGTACGTTCGCTCCTTCCTGTGTTATACTAAGAATTACTACTTAGGTCTACTAACTAAGGTTTACCACTTAGTTTCTAGAATCGTTGTTTTCTAAGGTTTACTACTTAGCTCCTTTAACTAAGGTTTACTACTTAGTTCTCTTTCCCATCAATTTGGATTGGTTAAGTGTCATTAGTCAATTCAAGCTAACTTAACCCTCCTCCTTTACCCTGTTAAACTGGTTAAGTGTTATCAGTAATTCATGTTGACTTAACCCGACCACAAACCAAGTTATATTGGTTAAGTATTACTTAAACCTACCCGTTCATCCTGTATTGGTTAAGTGTTCCTTTTTAATTTAACCTTGCCCGTCTGTTTTAACTAACATGTTATTAATGGTTAAGCATTATTCCTTCGTGTTTTAGATTTAACCTTATTCCTTTATCTCAATCCGATGGTTAAGTTTTCAAGTTTCCTTAACCCTACTGTCTAGCCCAGCTAACATATCAAATTGGCTAAGTGTATTAAATCTTACTTAATCCCAACCTCTAGTCCAGTTAACATGTTAATTTGGCTAAGTGTATTAACTTTACTTAACCACACCTTCTAGTCTAGTTAACATGTTAATTTGGGTAAGTGTTTTCTTAGTTACTTATCCCCTACAAATCTTGTCTTGTTACGATGTTAAGTTTGGTTAAGTGTCCCTATGGACTTAGCCCTCCCATTCTAGCTTAACTGTATTAAGTTCGTTAAGTGTTCCTATGGACTTAACCCTCCCATTCTAGCTTAACTGTATGTCCCTAACCCCACCCACCAGTCTCGTTATCATATTGAATTGGTTAAGTGTCTTATTTAACTTAAACCTACCAATCTTTTTCTAGCTTTAATTAAATATATTAAAGCCACGACCACTCACATTAGACAGATATTGTTGCGATTACTGGATGTACCGGTTGGTTCCGGGCAGATTTACATCGTAACTCAGTCTAACCTCGGGTTAGGCTTATTCATGTTTTATAGTTCAAAGGGTTTTGACTAATTTTCAAATCAGGTTTTGGAAGTAACCATCCCGTCCGTCGGATCAGTTAGGGATAGCCAGGGAGAGCAGGAAACTTGTATTTTCCAAACCCAAGCCTAGACACTATCCTCTCTGTCACCCTAGAACTTTCTGGTGTATCATTAAAAGAGATGTCGTTAATAAACCTTTAATTTGTCTAAATTTACATTTCCTCATTTAGGCCAAATTCTATAAGTAAATTATTCCTAATTTACTTATTTCCTCATTACCCTCTTAATGTAAACTGTCAACATTTATTCTTATGGCCCATTTTCCCCTCTATATCATATTTATGCCTTTTGGTATGTAAACTATACCAATTAAGTGTCACTAACCATGATTTTTCTAAACCTGACAGTTATTCCCAATTATGGCCAATTTCACATTTATGCCAATATACTCATCGTGCCAAATTAGCTAATCCAATTCCGATTCAACATTCTAATTCACGTCAAACTAGACTTATTACTCTAGTTCACTATTCATGTAAATACTAAATTTACATGTCAATACTAGATTCAAATTACACATCTTATAATTCATGTAAAATTTGTCCAATTTGCATTTCTATGAACATGGCATAATTCATGTTACCAATTTATGCCAAATTCCAAGTTTATAACTATGTTTTTAGTACATTTCACATTATGCCCAAATCGTATTCCCACCGTTCGTATAATTGCGATTCAATCTATATTATGTATAAATCTTGACTCGTAGAAAATAGGGAATGAATCAAAGATGCTATGAAAAAAGGATGGACATAATAACTAGCATAAAAGGTTTGAATAACGACGTAGGTTCAAGAACATGGGTAGACCTAACTTAATAGGTAAATTCCCAAGGTCTAAAACCAAGAATAGACAGAGTAGGTTCAAGAACATGGGTAGACCTAACTTAATAGGTAAATTCCCAAGGTCTAAAACCAAAGAAAACTAAGAACGGACAGAATAGATAATCGGGTTTAGACTCCATTTCATAGTCACAAAACTTAAGCAACACTATCCCAGTCATGAATCACAGTTGTTCTTGTTATGTCATAGACAATAGCTTATTTTTCCTAATCAAAGGCATAGGCTTGTGTTCATGGTCAAGGGAATAATCCACAAAGTCACAGTCACAGTCATAGGCAATGTTCATAGTCATAGGCAATGTTCATAGTCATAGGCATATGGTTCTAAGGTCCATAGTTTCATAGTCACGGTCTTATTTGTCCTCGAATCATAACAGTTCTTAATTAGGTTCAAGAGTATAGGTACTGATTCGAATAGAGAGAGAGAGATTTGGCATATTCTTTTATTCCTTTAATTTCATGTCTTGAACAGAGAAAAACGTTCAAATCTAAAAATAATTGACTTACAGAGATTTAGATTAGAAAAGAAAGATGGCGTTGTTATGATTCATGCGACGTAGCTCAAAACCGTTTGAGCTAGCCCTTGATTCTTCACTTGAAATCCTAGCCTGACTTGAACCTCTTCTTGAAAGTCTTTTAGCAGCATCTCCTCATCTTGATTTATTTTATATATATTATTCTATTTATATTTTAATTAAGAGGAGGAGAAGAAGCCATGTTCACTAAGAATCTTTGCAGCATAAGGGTAGAGGAGAATTGTGAATAGAGAAGAAGACTAGAGCTGTTTATATAGTGTTAGGTCGACGAACCTGGTCAGAAAACGTGACCAGATACATCAGAACGAACCAGGTGCAGAGAGCTGGAAAAAGCAGGGGGTCCACCCCCAGGTCGACTGTGACCCAGGTCGACTGCCCAGTCGACCTGGGTGCCTTGGGCGGGAAATTCCCGCCCAGCCCAATCTGGTCTGTTTTTGAATTTCGAACTCGTTTTTCTGAACTGTTTTGAAATTTGAACTTCGCTGAATCTTCCGGAGGCCATATCTTCCTCATACGGACTCCGATTTACGCAAACTCGGACTCGTTTTCATGCAGAATTCCGAGACAAACGCATGGTGCATTAGAATTACAAGGTGTTACATTCTCCCCCACATAAAAGGATTTCGTCCCCGAAATTTTCATGTTAGGAAGAATGTGTCCTACCATCCAATCACCTGTCTACTCAACCATTCAATCACAGGCATTCGTTGTCCTTAGAAAGATTTCTAATGCTTTCATGTTCATATGCATAGTGTGTGTATATGTCTTTATCTAATGCAAAATCAAGCGGTCTACTGATTCTGTCGACCCCCTTAATGCGAGTCATGTCAATGCCATGCGTCCAACCATGTATGCAAGCATCCCTAGTTATGTAAATACTATATGCGTGCACGACCATTCATCCATATGCAAAAGCCATATTATAACATATCAAGTTCAATTTACAAACAAATACATATCTGTAAATGCAATATGAAAGCATCTGAACTGATCTAGTGCCTAATACGTATGCATATGCATTCACAAGCAACCATTAGCAACCACTTGCAACCTGTGAAAACCCGTAACTTCCCCGTGAAGGAAAGAGTGGATAGTTCGAGAACAAGCCACAACAGAACGCAGACGGAAGAACATTTCATTGTATATTACAACAATGCATCAGATTACAAGAATATACAGAGTATAAATGAATAAATATTACACAGAAATATCAGAGATTTAAATTACATTTAAGTACATAGCAGTGGAAATAATACAAAACACAACTGAAGGAGATATACGGATACAAAGCTTTCCGGATATCGTTCCAGCTGTAAACCAGGATCCTATGAATATAAATCTGCAAAACCAAAACTACTACCTGCCCATGTCAAAATAAGGGCACCCAGAGTTTAGGTTAAAACAATAAACTCCAGGTCAGTCATGTGACTGGTGTGAGAACTAAAACAGTTATTAATCTTTATTTTAAAGTTAGGTAAATCAAGGGACCATGCCGTATAACACGGAACGGGTTTCCTCCCAAGAATACCAGTGCATAAAACAACAGCGCAATGCTAAATAAAGAAAAATGAAGCTATTATAAGACCCAGGTCCTATCACACAATGCAACGCAAGCCAGGGGATAGGGTTTTTACCTTATAATAGCCAAGAATGCTTGATACGTTTAAAAGAAATCATTTGATACGATTATAAGTGTATAGTGTATAAAACAACTTCGAATCGTAAGTATTAATCATAGACGGCATGAAAGCCCCATACCACTATGTCGCCATATATAGGTTATACAATCAAAATCGCAAAAATCACATATTTGGAAATTGGATTTCCATCTATGAACCGAGGCAAAAGATAGTCCTCAACCGATTCGAGACGCTCTAGCCCGTGTCTCAGGACCTAGACACAGGTGGGCCCTTGGATCGTCAGGGCCGGTCCATCGATGTGGATTAAAATGCCTGAACATGCGTTTCCCCGCCCTTTGGGGCGTAAATGAGCCAACGAATGGCTCCATCGGACCCGGATCATCCGATCTAACCGAGGCGCCTCGCAACAGCAACAACCACACAGGTGAAAAGTATATAAATGTCAGGTCTGGTAGGTCACTGACAACACCCTAGCTAGAAAGAAACGCATGCCCTCCCTGAGGTCCTCTCCCGTTTTTGGTTCACAACTGGGGTGCGAGGCTCGCGAATCAACGTTACACAAAGCAATGCCACACAGGCTGTGCTTTGATCATCAACCACAAGACTTTGCTTTTCAACAGAAGCCTTGATCATTTGCATCTTAGCATGCCACACAGGCAAACCACTCTATGCAACCGATATCAGTCACACAGAATGAAATCCAATGTCAGACACAGTCCATTTACAAGTCCGTTCTGGGTCTGAACGAAACCGGAGGCACCTAGTACCCCGCATATCCATCGATCTCCAAGTACGTCTAGACGATCACCAACTTTTTCCATCTTCTTGGGTGTACAGCCCAATCAAGATCATCAGTAATCACCCAAACAACGTGAAGACTTCCGATCTTCGACCACTGTCTTCATCTTCGACTTATCGTCGTATCAGTTATTCAGAATGGGATAAACCCGGTCTTTCCGAATAACTCGCGTATATTTTAAATAAGTGTTACACAAACACAACATACGCCTCATTCCAATTCATCAGTCACTAACCGTGAATTAATCAAGAGAATAATTCCCCAAATATTAACCCCGAAGGCCGAAACCAACATCAGATCAATATCCAGGAAACCATTCTGCTTGGCTAACCGACAGTTAGTTTCTAAATTTTACATTCATAGGGAAAGGTTCCCATTAATTTTATCCAAGATAAATTCCTTGAATTTATTCTCTGATCTCCTTTTGAATTTCGATATGACTAGTCGAGATTAACGAACCTTACCGAAGTAATCATTGGTTTTAATTTCCCAATCCCAACGTATTCATCCCATGAAGTAAAACTGGTAATACTTCATATCTATCACCACGGTGTTGTCGGTAAATTCAATTACCATTTCACTTTCAAACCTAATTAAAGATTTAACTATCGCCTGGAGCAAAACTGTTGATACTCCATTCTCGATCTTTTCAATCTAATTAAAGATTCATTAAAACTCCACTTAGTTTTAATCTGTGACTGGGTTAAAGAATCAGTGTCATTTGAAACACGGTTCACGATAAACCCAAAATCCCATTCCATTAATTATCGAGTTAAAGAACAAGTGTTATTTAAAAACACTGTTCACGATAAACCCAAAAATCAATATCAATTCAATTCCAATTAAATATTATTTAATTGGTACACTTCATTAAATCTAAATAAAAAGATTTAATCTTTTCTCAACTGGGTTCAAGAACAGTGTTAATGAAGACACCATTCACGACAAACACAAATCACATTTGATATTAAACACAAGGCTCTGAATAGAAAATATACCGGCTTATATTCAATATCAAATTCTACGACTAACAAATGTCGTATTGGAAATAACGATATATATATATATCTTTCAAATTCCCATAACAATATCTGTATCATCACGAAATCCAACATCGAAATAATCCAAAGACAATTTCGATTCATATCCATTCCAATATAATTATTGGAAATTCTGGTTATTTTCAAAACCATTTCTAATTCTGTTTATTTTTTTTAAAAATAAATAGAATTATAATTCTAGTTCAAAACTAGTTCATTTCGATAAAAAATTATTTTTATCTTTTCAAATATGGAATTTTTCATCCCGATTTTTCCCAAATCATTTCTTATGATTTTACACAATTTATTACTATTTTTAATAATTTTATCAAGGACCGTACAGTCAATTTCCATCAACGGCCATCTAATTGCACTTACAAAGACCCTTTTCAAATTTGATTTGGACATAATTCCAAATCCAACCGTTAGATTTCTAATTTCTCACATTCATTAGAAAGCTCTTTTCGATACGAACCCAACGGTTCCGGTTTTAGGAAAATCCGACAGTCGGATCTCCCGTAATATCCGTTCGAAGTCAATGGTCGAAATTCGCGAACTGCCGCGGCGCGGCGCGTTCTATTCAGGCCATTATATTATATATATAATATATACTTCGTCGATTTCCTTTTAAAACGTGCTTTATAAATTGTTTTAAATTCATTTTCAAAACGGTTTCAACTTCATATTCAATTTCAAATCAAAATTGAATATTCCAATATAAATTCGTTTTAAATTCATTTCAAATCGATTTCAATTCAAATTGATTTCTAATTCAATTTCAGTTCATTTTCAATTCAATTCAATTTCAATTCGAATTTATTTATATTCAGTTTTAGTTCGAGTTTCAATTCTTTCCAATTTCAATTTGAATTCACTTCTATTCAATTTCAATTTGAATTCACTTCTAGTCAATTTCAATTTGAATTCACTTCTATTCAATTTCAATTTGAATTCATTTCTATTAAATTTCAATTTGAATTCATTGCTATTCAATTTCAATTTGAATTCATTTCTATTCAATTTCAATTTGAATTTCAATGCTTTTCAAAATTTCAGATTTTGAAATCACTTTCGATATTCGTTATAAAATGAATGAAATCGATATAAATATCGTTCACATCAAAATGACGTAAATTTAATCAACACGGCTTCATATATTTCTATTTTCTAATATTCTATTTCAAATATTTCTTTTTCTAAACTTGAATGAGGCCCAATCAATTAGCATATAATGTTAATTATATGGATTTTCTACAACACATGTATATATCAACAACGATGAATAATCAACCATCATCCAAAATGCATTCTACACTGTATAAGCATCAAATATAAATATTCAACGCTTATAACAGCCTGTCAATCAATCGATCGACATACAACTAAACAATCGGGATTAGTGTACGTCAAATATCATCCCAATACCCATGTGGGGTTTCAAGCAATCAAACACAGATTTTTATTTGTGCAGTTGGGCGATGTGTAAAATTTATCGTTCTAATCAATGTCCTTCAAATAGGTGTACATAAACAAACGTCTGGTTTGTAAATGAATATTTATTTATTCACATTCACATTAAAAATTATATTTTTAACGATCAAACTATTTTATTCAACCTATGAGTATTCTATTCGGTTTATTTATTAAATAAAATGTTATCTTTATTTTTCTAACTTATTTTTAGAAAATTTCGGCGGCATAAAGGCATGATACTAGAAACGGGACAAGGCCTAGCCTTATCCCCGGTCTAGTGAAGGCCCACGCCATTCACACATCAATCAGATCAATTTCATTTCACCAAACAATTCAATTCAAACCAAATAATCTAACCAACTACACAACCAAACAATTAAACAAACAAGCCATCCATGGTCTGTGGATGACGGGTGTCGGGTGCTGCTAAGCACCGTCTGTGTAACACCCCGCCTCCGCTAGGGTCACTCGCAAAGGAATGCACTAGCTTTAGAGGGGCTTTATTGGTAAACATGCACAGAAATATCACAAGACAGAACATATAAAATAGCGGAAGTAAAATCAAACTTTCATAACATGAATAAATAAGGTCTAAAGCCTTTTACATCAGAGTACATCAAAACCTGTCTTGGAATAGTAAAGAAGCATAAAGACATTTTCATAAATTATTCCCCAAGTAAAAACAGTAAAGTAGCCATTAGCCAAGAAAAGTCCAAGCCATCCATGATGACCTTCAAGCAGAAGAAGTACGAACTAAACAACAGTATTTCCTCCCTGTAACCTGAGGGGGAACGGAAGAAAAGAGGCGAAACAAAACGGGTCAGTCAAAAAGACTGAGTAAGCCCTATCTACTATTAGCATAAAAACTAGTAAAGTTAACTGACATGAGAAACTGAGATGAACATAAGCATGATAACAAGATAGATAAGCTAAATCAAAATAACAGGATGAACTACGGAACTCAGATAAACTAAGGTGTCATGATAAATTACGATGTCAGGGAAAAACAAGATATCACATCGTCAGGTTTCTATCAAGTATAATATCCCCAAGATATCTGTCACGTATAACGCCCCGTGATATCTATCCTGTATTTTAGCTCTGCACCTACCGTACTAGTATCCCCACCGTGTCATGTGTTAACCAAGAATGACCATCACTCAAAAGTCGTGTAATGGTCCATGTCAACCTAATATATCGCATATATAGGTTACTCAACTAGTATGTTTTATTCCATGTAAATGTTCAGCCCCTTGCCGTAGACCATACGGGCTTTCCCATGAGATTCTATATTACTTTAACATAGTTCCATGATCCTTAAGATCGGTTTGGACTGTTACCCTAAACCTAACTAGGGTATTCCAACATGAATTATTGTTTGTACAACTAGGACTTATGCTACCTAGGGCTGCTAGGGATTATGCTTACCTATTGCACATTTTCGTATCTCGGTTTGGGTTCAACCACCTAGGGCCACTAGGGATTACGCTAACCGCCAACCGCGCCCTTTTTCCCACGCATTCATCGTGAATCGCTTTTCCATGACTGTATGCACATGTATCACATCGTGCCATCCGAGTCCTGTCACAGGGCAAATCAAGAAATACAGGACTCGGTCGGGAGCTTTCGATTTATCTGCCGATGCAGATGCTAAGGTCTGTTTTTCTTATACGTGGCTATGGTCCCACGAGACCACTCCCTCAACTAGTGAAAGACAAGACAGGATAAATCCTGTATGAGAACACAACACTGGCCAACCCACATCCAAGCCTTACCGCAACCATAATTAGATAGCAATTATGGTCTTTTGGGTGTTCTCTGCCTTTCCGTACGTACACACTTGACCAAAGATGGTAGGTAGCCTGACGAAATGCTATCTAGGGTACGACCGTGTATCGTCGACTATCCCCTATCCATCCTCGTCTTTAGGTCGCTCGTATAGCAACCAAGGCATACTCTTGGTTCTTCTAACGCAGACCTTAACCTCTCATGAGCCTAGTATAATCACCTGGCAGCTCATAGAGGGATACCAACAATATCCTCACGTTCCCCGAAGCCGCTGCTTTGTTACCCAGTTCGCTGGAGCCTTTATCTAAATCAGATACTTGCTCCTACTCGTATACTTAAATGATGACCTACCGTATCAGGTTACTCATCTATCTATGAACTGTTCTAAATTTCCTTGACTAAGAATCATTACTTAGTTATTCTTCAACTAAGGTTTACCACTTAGCATTGTTCCCGTTATCCTTGTTAACTACGGTTATCCACCTAATCCTCATAACTAGGTTTACATAATGGATTAAGTGTCACTTAAGTTCATGACTTAACCCGTCTACAAATTCTGTTAAAATTGGCTAAGTATCCAAGTTCAAGGCTTAACCCTACAAACCATGCTCAAGTTGGTTAAGTATATTAAGCAATTCACGACTTAACCTTGTCCAATTATCATTCTAGATTGGTTAAGTATATATTAACTTGACCCTATCAATTTACTTAGTCAAATCGGTCAAGTGTATTCAAGCGATTCGTGACTTAGCCTTATCATGTTTTCACGTTATATTGGTTAAGTATTGGTTAACTTAACCACAATAAATTAACGAGTTAGATTGGATAAGTATAGGTCACTTAACCACATCAATTCATCATGTTTAGATTAGTTAAGTGTTTAACTTAACCCCATTAAACTACCAAGTGGGATTAATTAAGTCTAGGCTAACTTAACCCCACCCGATTTCCATGTTTAGACTAGTTGAGTCTAATCTTAACCCCATTCGTTAACCGTATTTTTCGGTTAAGCGTCATTAAGAAAACTTACTTAACCTTACCAAGTTATCGCGTTGGATTGATTAAGTGTTGGTTAACTTAACCCCATCCACTAGTCATATAAAAATGGTTAAGTGTCATTAGGCAAATCAAGTTACTTAACCTACCCAACCTTGTCATGTTTTGTTAAGTATCATTAGCCTAATCAAATTACTTAACCCATTTGTCCATGTCATATTTGGTTAAGAGTCATTAATCAAATTAACTTAACCCTATCATGTGGCATTAATTACTTAATGCACCTTCACCTCTCACATTAGACTTTGTTGTGGTTATTAGTTAAGCCGGTCGGTTCCGGGTAGCTTTACACCACAACTTGGTCTAACCTCGGGTTCAAGCACAACATGACCAACTTCTCACATTGGGTCCTATTGTTTGCAACTACTAGTTAGGCCGGTCGGTTCCGGGTAGTTTTACGTTGCAAACTCAACCCAACCTCGAGTTGGCCACACTTATATTATCTAAGTGTCATGTCCATCATGTTTCCCAAAACATATTACAAGTTTTCAAGCATTTGGGTAGACCTAACTTAATAGGTAAATTCCCGAAGGGTAGACCTAACTTTATAGGTAAATTCCCAAGCTTATGTTTTTATGCATACTTACATGTCAACTTCCATGTTATATTTCAAGTCATGTTTTCAAGTTGTATTTTCATGTCATTAGAAATTACCCATAACATAACCCAACGCTTTTAAACTTGCATATACGTTCGCGACAACGTAATGGATTAAAAGAAGAGACTTGGCAAAGGCATGACAAAAATGGATATTAAGCCACAAGTTAATCATGGTGGCAAATGAGGCACAAATGTGTTCATTAACTTGCATGTTACATTCTTAAGCCTCAAAACATGCATAAACCCAAACTTGGCACATAAGCGAATCATGGTGACAAAAGATATGGAATGATGACTAGTAACTCGCATATATCATCATATAAGGGTTATGACTTCATATGCAAGTTGACATAAAGGTTATGAGGGTTCTCATGTTGCCTAATGCAACATTTCAACATAAAGGTTGTAGCTTTTAGCTCATAAGATCAAGATAATGACTTCATAAACTTGCATGACATGATAGCATGTATCATACTCAATGATCAAACCCAAACTTGCAACATGAACATTTAACTTCATAGTTAATATCTAAGAGTAGGGAAAGGGCTTATATTGCTATGAAGGCACAAAAGATATGACAAAGCCCTTATGCAATCAAATAGAGCCAAAATGCAAGCTCTAACATAAAAACCCTTGAGCCAAAATGATCAAAACCCTTGCTTTATGATGTAAAGATAGAAACTTGACTTGAATGCAAGCTAATGACACTCATACAAGCTTGAAAACACTAGTATGCATGGAAAATCTCTCATAGAAACCATTTAGAAATTTTATGAAGAGAGTGGAGGCCATGAGAGGTAAAATTTTGCCATAGTTTAGTTGCATGAATGAATAATGAGGATTTAGGATAGGTTAGGGTCTTATTTATAGATTAGGCAAGTGTTTTAGGCCATAGGATTAAACCTAGATTCAATCCAAGCCATCAAAGCATGTCTTGGGGAAGAAGTCAAGTGTAGGAACCATCTAGGGCCTTTAGATTAAAGATGAACCATGAGAACCATCCAAATGCAAAATCTGCATTTGAGCGAATCGGCCCACGGGTTGACAGCCAAACACCTGGATTAACCCCTAGTCGACCCAGCGGGCTCGGGTCGACCTCAAAAATCGGCCGGTTCGGTTATTCCCCTCTCCCAATTCGCTGTTTTGAACATTTTTGCATATTTATTTATTTAATTTTCAATTATATATATATATATCAATATATATATATTTCTCTGCGCAACCCATTTCACTTAATTAAGTATACTTTAATTTGGGAATTTTTCGTGAAATTTCGCGAGGCCATATCTTGGTCATACGGACTCCGATTTTCGAAAACTCGGACTCTATTTCGCGTATTTTTCCGAGACGAACGCAATGGCATAGCCCGTTTCCCTTGATTCAGATTTTACAGTTTAATTCTGCCTCCATTTATGTTATAACAGGTTATTGAAAATACGGGTTGTTACATTCTCCCCACCTTTTAGGATTTCGTCCCCGAAATCTCCAAGTTAGGAAGAACATATCCTATCATCCATCATCCATCTACTCAAAACATCATCCACAAGCAACCATTGTCCTTAGATGATTTCTAATGCTGTATGAATATATGCAAAACGTGTGTGTACATGTTCCTTAGCTAATGCTAATGATCAGGCCTGAATAATCTTTCTGATGCAAAATATGTATAGTGCCATGAATCCAACATGTATGCAAATAGTCCTAGTCATATAGATACTATATGCGTGCACAATCATTCATTCATATGCAACAACCGCATGATAATACATTCGATTTCATCCATAAACAAGTATAAATACTCGTGCATATGCAATATGAAATGTGACCGAGTCGAGCTAGTATCTATTGTGTATTCGCGCATCCACGAGCAACCACTTGCAACCATATCAATCATAACATGTTTCAAATACATGTTTACATCCATAGGGTTCTACCTAGAATTCCTTGAAACAGGGTCGAGAAGATAAACAGGACAAACTCCTTATAGGGTTTGTAACGGAGAATAGGACCGAGAGGATGTCCACAAAAGATAGCCTGCAAGTAAGCTCTACAGAAAACAGGGATCAAGGATATACTCCCAAAAAGAGATATCATGCGCGTATCTAGTTTTGACCATCAAAGTCGTCTTTTAACTTCGCGATTTTGTAGCTTCTTATTCCTGTTTCCATAACATGAGCTGGAACTCATTTCTTCATCGCCTCTCGTTCCACTTGCACTTATCCTTTTCCTAGAATACTTGACGCAAACATGACTGCGTACTCATGATCTCATGCAAGCTTTCCAAAATTCACTAGTGAATCTTGGATCTCGTTTATATACTATAAGGCATTCCATGTAGAAGAACTTTCTCTTGAAAGTAAACAGATGTAAATCAGGTTATCATGCGCACTTACTAGGGTGATCTCTATAACACATGCATAAATGAAGTAAACCATCCATCTTATTGGCGAACACCACTCGATCGGGCTTCAAATTTCCAATAAAGGCATCAAGGGATTCTAAGTAACTAGTCATGACAGAACCTCAAAAAGGTTACCCGATACTTCGAGGGCATTACCAAGGCTAGTCAAAAGGTCTAACTACCCTCCTATCAAAACCGAGAGTGGCACCCCCTACTGGATAACCACTTCATACCTAGAATCCATCCATAGCTTATAAACATAAGCATTATTTCCAAACTCAACACTTGGCATAGACATTCCCAAATCCAAACAAGTCATTTATAAATGGACTGATTCTCCAATAAGACTTTGAGACAAAAATGGGATTCTCTATTACGCGAGTACTTAAGGTGCAGAGACTCAACTATCGAAGCATACTTAAATGATACGAACAACGAAGTACTAACGGGATGATAGAGAAGAAAAGCTAAACCTTTAACAAGATCGTTACCCTCCTTCCGAGGTACTCTAGAAATGAGAGCATACTACTGCCCTCCCGATGATCTTGTCCTTGTCCCATAATACTTAACTATCCGCCCCGTTTTACCATGCCAAAGGTACTCTCTCGTCATGGGTTTCATTGTTCATCTTTCTCCCTCCTTTGAGGACTAAGCCATACCAACAAGTTGCTCATCCTTAAGCTCGTATCCTTTATCCTTCTTTCTCACGATCCTTTCTTATAACGCGGCCACTGGTCTCTCGAGAACCACCTCCATCGTATGGAAAGCACTTTCGTAGGTAGAAAAGACTAGTCGCAGTTAAAACTACTGTGACTACAGATGGAGGAAAGAAAGGAAAAGAGACTCAATTAAGGAAACAAGGATAGTGCTAATGGCCTTTGGGGAATAGCCTTTTTCTTTTAAAAGAAAATTTTCTTGAAAAATGCTTCTTTGTAAACGGTTTTTTTTTCAAATAGTTTTCAAAAGGTCTTTAAAAACTTTTGCCTAGTCTACTAACCTTCTGCTCTGATACCACGTGTAACACCCCGCCTCCGCTAGGGTCACTCGCAAAGGAATGCACTAGCTTTAGAGGGGCATTATTGGTAAACATGCACATAAATATCACAAGACAGAACATATAAAATAGAGGAAGTAAAATCAAACTTTCATAACATGAATAAATAAGGTCTAAAGCCTTTTACATCAGAGTACATCAAAACCTGTCTTGCAATAGTAAAGAAGCATAAAGACATTTTTATAAATTATTCCCCAAGTAAAAACAGTAAAGTAGCCATTAGCCAAGAAAAGTCCAAGCCATCCATGATGACCTTCAAGCAGAAGAAGTCCGAACTAAACAACAGTATTTCCTCCCTGTAACCTGGGGGGGAAACGGAAGAAAAGAGGCGAAACAAAACGGGTCAGTCAAAAAGACTGAGTAAGCCCTATCTACTATTAGCATAAAAACTAGTAAAGTTAACTGACATGAGAAACTGAGATGAACATAAGCATGATAACAAGATAGATAAGCTAAATCAAAATAATAGGATTAACTACTGAACTCAGATAAACTAAGGTGTCATGATAAATTACGATGTCAAGGTAAAACAAGGTATCACATCGTCAGGTTTCTATCAAGTATAATATCCCCAAGATATCTGTCACGTATAACGCCCCGTGATATCTATCCTGTATTTTAGCTCTGCACCTACCGTACTAGTATCCCCACCGTGTCATGTGTTAACCAAGAACTACCCTCACTCAAAAGTCGTGTAATGGTCCATGTCAACCTAATATATCGCATATATAGGTTACTCAACTTGTATGTTTTATTCCATGTAAATGTTCAGTCCCTTGCCGTAGACCATACGGGCTTTCCCATGAGATTCTTTATTACTTTAACATAGTTCCATGATCCTTAAGATCGGTTTGGACTGTTACCCTAAACCTAGCTAGGGTCTTCCAACATGAATTATTGTTTGTACAACTAGGACTTATGCTACCTAGGGCTGCTAGGGATTATGCTTACCTATTGCACGTTTTCATATCTCGGTTTGGGTTCAACCACCTAGGGCCACTAGGGATTACGCTAACCGCCAACCGCGCCCTTTTTCCCACGCATTCATCGTGAATCGCTTTTCCATGACTGTATGCACATGTATCACATCGTGCCATCCAAGTCCTGTCACAGGGCAAATCAAGAAATACAGGACTCAGTCGGGAGCTTTCGATTTATCTGCCGATGCAGATGCTAAGGTCTGTTTTTCTTATACGTGGCTATGGTCCCACGAGACCACTCCCTCAACTAGTGAAAGACAAGACAGGATAAATCCTGTATGAGAACACAACACTGGCGAACCCACATCCAAGCCTTACTGCAACCATAATTAGATAGCAATTATGGTCTTTTGGGTGTTCTCTGCCTTTCCGTACGTACACGCTTGACCAAAGATGGTAGGTAGCCTGACGAAATGCTATCTAGGGTACGACAGTGTATCTTCGACTATCCCCTATCCAACCCCGTCTTTAGGTCGCTCGTATAGCAACCAAGTCATACTCTTGGTTCTTCTAACGCAGACCTTAACCTCTCATGAGCCAAGTATAATCACCTGGCAGCTCATAGAGGGATACCAAGAATATCCTCACGTTCCCCGAAGCCGCTGCTTCGTTACCCAGTTCGCTGGAGCCTTTATCTAAATCAGATACTTGCTCCTACTCGTATACTTAAATGATGACCTACCGTATCAGGTTACTCATCTATCTATGAACTGGTCTAAATTTCCTTGACTAAGAATCATTACTTAGTTATTCTTCAACTAAGGTTTACCACTTAGCATTGTTCCCGTTATCCTTGTTAACTACGGTTATCCACCTAATCCTCAGAACTAGGGTTTATATAATGGATTAAGTGTCACTTAAGTTCATGACTTAACCCATCTACAAATCCTGTTAAAATTGGCTAAGTATCCAAGTTCAAGGCTTAACCCTACAAACCATGCTCAAGTTGGTTAAGTATATTAAGCAATTCACGACTTAACCTTGTCCAATTATCATTCTAGATTGGTTAAGTATATATTAACTTGACCCTATCAATTTACTTAGTCAAATCGGTTAAGTGTATTCAAGAGATTCCTGACTTAGCCTTATCATGTTTTCACGTTATATTGGTTAAGTATTGGTTAACTTAACCACAATAAATTAATGAGTTAGATTGGATAAGTATAGGTCACTTAACCACATCAATTCATCATGTTTAGATTAGTTAAGTGTTTAACTTAACCCCATTAAACTACCAAGTGGGATTAATTAAGTCTAGGCTAACTTAACCCCATCCGATTTCCATGTTTAGACTAGTTGAGTCTAATCTTAACCCCATTCGTTAACCGTATTTTTCGGTTAAGCGTCATTAAGAAAACTTACTTAACCTTACCAAGTTATCGCGTTGGATTGATTAAGTGTTGGTTAACTTAACCCCATCCACTAGTCATATAAAAATGGTTAAGTGTCATTAGGCAAATCAAGTTACTTAACCTACCCAACCTTGTCATGTTTTGTTAAGTATCATTAGCCTAATCAAATTACTTAAACCATTTGTCCATGTCATATTTGGTTAAGAGTCATTAATCAAATTAACTTAACCCTATCATGTGGCATTAATTACTTAATGCACCTTCACCTCTCACATTAGACTTTGTTGTGGTTACTAGTTAAGCCGGTCGGTTCCGGGTAGCTTTACACCACAACTTGGTCTAACCTCGGGTTCAAGCACAACATGACCACCTTCTCACATTGGGTCCTATTGTTTGCAACTACTAGTTAGGTCGGTCGGTTCCGGGTAGTTTTACGTTGCAAACTCAACCCAACCTCGAGTTGGCCACACTTATATTATCTAAGTGTCATGTCCATCATGTTTCCCAAAACATGTTACAAGTTTTCAAGCATTTGGGTAGACCTAACTTAATAGGTAAATTCCCAAAGGGTAGACCTAACTTAATAGGTAAATTCCCAAGCTTATGTTTTTGTGCATACTTACATGTCAACTTCCATGTTATATTTCAAGTCATGTTTTCAAGTTGTATTTTCATGTCATTAGAAATTACCCATAACATAACCCAACGCTTTTAAACTCGCATATATGTTCGCGACAACGTAATGGATTAAAAGAAGAGACTTGGCAAAGGCATGACAAAAATGGATATTAAGCCACAAGTTAATCATGGTGGCAAATGAGGCACAAATGTGTTCATTAACTTGCATGTTACATTCTTAAGCCTCAAAAAAAGCAAAAACCCAAACTTGTCACATAAGCGAATCATGGTGACAAAAGATATGGAATGATGACTAGTAACTCACATATATCATCATATAAGGGTTATGACTTCAAATGCAAGTTGACACAAAGGTTATGAGGGTTCTCATGTTGCCTAATGCAACATTTCAACATAAAGGTTGTAGCTTTTAGCTCACAAGATCAAGATAATGACTTCATAAACTTGCATGACATGATAGCATGTATCATACTCAATGATCAAGCCCAAACTTGCAGCATGAACATTTAACTTCATAGTTAATATCTAAGAGTAGGGAAAGGGCTTACATTGCTATGAAGGCACAAAAGATATGACAAAGCCCTTATGCAATCAAATAGACCCAAAATGCAAGCTCTAACATAAAAACCCTTGAGCCAAAATGATCAAAACCCTTGCTTTATGATGCTAAGATAGAAACTTGACTTGAATGCAAGCTAATGACACTCATACAAGCTTGAAAACACTAGTATGCATGGAAAATCTCTCATAGAAACCATTTAGAAATTTTATGAAGAGATTGGAGGCCATGAGAGGTAAAATTTTGCCATAGTTTAGTTGCATGAATGAATAATGAGTATTTAGGATAGGTTAGGGTCTTATTTATAGATTAGGCAAGTGTTTTAGGCCATAGGATTAAACCTAGATTCAATCCAAGCCATCAAAGCATGTCTTGGGGAAGAAGTCAAGTGTAGGAACCATCTAGGGCCTTTAGATTAAAGATGAACCATGAGAATCAACCAAATTCAAAATCTGCATTTGAGCGAATCGGCCCACGGGTTGACAGCCAAACACCCTGGATTAACCCCTAGTCGACCCAGCGAGCTCGGGTCGACCTCAAAAATCGGCCGGTTCGGTTATTCCCCTCTCCCAATTCGCTGTTTTGAACATTTTTGCATATTTATTTATTTAATTTTCAATTTTATATATATATATATATATATTTATATCAATATATATATATTTCTCTGCGCAACCCATTTCACTTAATTAAGTATACTTTAATTTGGGAATTTTTCGTGAAACTTCGCGAGGCCATATCTTGGTCATACGGACTCCGATTTTCGAAAACTCGGACTCTATTTCGCGTATTTTTCCGAGACGAACGCAATGGCATTGCCCGTTTCCCTTGATTCAGATTTTACAGTTTATTTCTTCCTCCATTTATGTTATAACAGGTTATTGAAAATACGGGTTGTTACAGTCTGCATCCTAGTATATATATAAATAGAAAAAGAAATTGAAGAGTGAGAAATTCTCACATATTTTCTAAACCAGATGCCTCGGCTCTTCTTTGCAGAAATCTTCGTCGTTCTGCCTCTTGTCACTTTCTCTGCCCGTATTCTCTACATATATAAAAATCACATTTTTACTTCGCTATTCAGTATATAAAAATCGAATTTTTACTTTGCTATTCAATATATAAAAATCGAATTTTTACTTTGCTATTCAATATATAAAAATCGAATTTTTACTATGCTGTTCAATATAGAAAAATCGAATTTTGTATCGCTATTCAATATATAGAAATCGAATTTTTACTTCGCTATTCAATATATAAAAATTGTATTTTTTCTTCGTTATTCAATATATAAAAATCGAACTTTTACTTCGCTATTAAATATATAAAAATCGAATTTTTGCTTCGCTATTCAATATATAAAAATCGAATTTTTACTATGCTGTTCAATATAGAAAAATCGAATTTTTATATCGCTATTCAATATATAAAAATCGAATTTTTACTTCGCTATTCAATATATAAAAATCGAATTTTTTCTTCGCTATTCAATATATAAAAATCGAATTTTTACTTCGCTATTCAGTATATAAAAATCGAATTTTTACTTCGCTATTCAATATATAAAAATCGAATTTTTACTATGTTGTTCAATATAGAAAAATCGAATTTTTATATTCTTACATATATAAAAACTATATTTCTAACTTACTACTTGAATAAAAATTATATTTTGAACCTTTCTATCATATAAAAATTATATTTTTATTATCTCTATCATAGAAAAATCATATCTTTAATATTTCTATTATATAAAAATCACTTCTTTAATATTTCTATAATATAAGCTTCCTCCTAATAAAAAAAATAAAAACTTTTTATTTTATAAGAATTCAGTTTTCAAACATATAAAAAAACTAAAAAAATTTCTTTCCCTTTAAAACTAATTATTGTAACTAAATAAAGTTAAATAACTATATAATTAAAAACTTACAATGGAATAAGGAGAAGGAGGGGGTTTTCTGGTTTCGACGAACAGGAGAGGTGGGGCTCGCTGCGGGGGCAGGCGGCGGGCTGGTGGTCGGGGTTGACCAGAGGGTGGGGGCGGCGGCCGTTTGAGATTTTAGGGTGTCAGGGGGCTGCGATGGGTTGGCCAGAGGAAGAGGGGTTCGACGGAGGGGAGGTGGTGCAAGGCGCGGCGACGGCATCGAGATCGAAGCGCTCGATTGGAAACAGCGGGTTTTAGTTTAGGTTTTTTTTTCTTTTGATCTGAAATGAAAGTATGGGGGGAGAATATAATAATATATATTTATTTATTTATTGATTTCAGAAAGCAACTTTTATTTTTGAACTCGAAATCGAACCCATCGCCTGTCGCCCATAGCTAATTACCCCCATTCCGAACACAATGGCATATGCATCGAAGGCTGATTCGATCGTTTCGATCAGTTTTCGTTAAAATCAACATATAACTCTATATATTGAATTTGAACGCGCATTTCAATTTACTGCGGTCACATACTAACTCTATGAATTCCAGAAAAATATTTTCTAGCTTCGTATTGACGATACGGTCCTAACAAAACTAGTTTCGTCGAATTCTGAGACCGTTGGAAAAATGGCCATTTTCTAGTCGATTAAAATCAACTGAAACTGGTCAAACGCGTTTTCCTTTGCCACGCTCACATATTGATTCGAAAAATTATGAAATTTGGAATCACGCAATAATTTGACACTGCGGATCCAGCAAAAGTGGTTTCGTCGAAATCCGAGGTCGTTTGCAAAATGTCTATTTTTAAGGGCCTGAATTCCATAGCGACTATTCAGAATTTTCAACTGGACATATCTTTTGATTCCCGCCATGAAATTTCAATTTTTCAGATTTGTTGGAAATTTATTCTCAATAAGATCCCATTATTTTTGGTTTCACAAAAATCCAGATTATTTTGCACCCAGTACATTCAATTGAAGTTTGAAATCGAATTGTCGAACTACCACGCCATTTTCTATTTATAATTTTATATAATTATTTATATTCTAACGATGACGTATATAATATATACGTTCGAATTATATTCAAAATAAATTTCATGTCGATATTATTTAAAATAATTCATTTTAAATAATCAAAATTTGCTAAAATTGCCAAAATAAAAAATTTAAACTGGCCCAGATTTTCGGGTTGTTACAATCTCCCCCACTTAAAACTTTTCGTCCCCGAAAAGGAACAAAGTCGAAAGTGGTTTGATTAATCAACTCTACGTTCGATCTGGCTTCCATTCTCTAACTTTTCAGTTTCTGAGAATTTTCAAATTCTTCAAAAATTTGGCTAACACCCTAAATTTTTGAAAAATTTCGCCATAAACTCCCTTGCACCGGGAGCCACGGGAAAATCCCGAAATTTCCATACAGGCCTTCTGATCTCAAAAAGAAAAAGAAAAGGCCAAGAGGCTAGCTAATCGGCTCATAAAATCATCATCACCCAAACAAAACAGTAAATTGTAGTAAACATGGACCTATTTGTCGGGCAAACAAATTTTATTTTTTGGCTCTAGCCTCCTTGCTATGACCTATTCAATGTAAGTACAAGTATATGCAAGCAAATGCGACTAATTTCAATACATGTCACTATTTGATAAAATTAGGCTAAATGGTTCAAAATTTCAACTAACAAACAATATCAAACAACACAATCAGTTATCAATTAGTTGATTATCATTTCAAATTTATAACTTTGATATATAGTCAAAAATCAGATTTTTGATGCCAAATCACAACAATAAGCCCAATCTAGTTTTTGGTTCTCACAGTAGTCAATAGGAAGTATATAGATATTACACGTTCGTCACTCGAATATAAATTCTGATGATGATATATCAATCATGAGAATCACCCCCGGGTGACCAGAGTGTAACTCTATATCTATCCAGTATATCAAAACTTCGAATACACGCTAGCTAGGTGCATATGCAAAATCTTTATATATTGGATTGTCCTAATCAATATGAAATAAATAATCAAATACAAATAATTGATTTTAAATTTTCAAAACAAATTCGTTTCATTTTAAAAATATACTCTTCAAACTCATCCTAGGATACTACTGATCCTATCTCTAACGAGTCACTCTCATTGGATATTACTAATCCAACATCTGATGAATTCTTTCATATAGTTCTAATGTGCCTTATTCTCGGAGCTTTGTAAACCAAAGCTCTGATACCAACTGTGAAAACCCGTAACTTCCCCGTGAAGGAAAGAGCGGATAGTTCGAGAACAAGACACAACAGAACGCAGACGGAAGAACATTTCATTGTATATTACAACAATGCATCAGATTACAAGAATATACAGAGTATAAATGAATAAATATTACACAGAAGTATCAAAGATTTAAATTACATTTAAGTAAATAGCAGCGGAAATAATGCAAAACACAACTGAAGGAGATATACGGATACAAAGCTTTCCGGATATCGTTCCAGCTGTAAACCAGGATCCTGTGAATATAATTCTGCAAAACCAAAACTACTAGCTGCCCGTGTCAAAATAAGGGCACCAAGAGTTTAGGTTAAAACAATAAACTCCAGGTCAGTCATGTGACTGGTGTGAGAACTAAAATAGTTATTAATCTTTATTTTAAAGTTAGGTAAATCAAGGGACCACGCCGTATAACACGAAACGGTTTTCCTCCCAAGAGTACCAGTGCATAAAACAACAGCACAATGCTAAATGAAGAAAAATGAACCTATTATAAGACCCAGGTCCTATCACACAACGCAACGCAAGCCGGGGGATAGGGTTTTTACCTTATAATAGCCAAGAATGCTTGATACATTTAAAAGAAATCATTTGATACTATTATAAGTGTATAGTGTATAAAACAACTTCGAATCATAAGTATCAATCATAGGCGGCATGAATGCCCCATACCACTATGTCGCCATATATAGGTTATACAATCAAAATCGCAAAAATCACGTATTTGGAAATTGGATTTCCATCTATGAAACGAGGCAAAAGATAGTCCTCAACTGATTCGAGACGCTCTAGCTCGTGTCTCAGGACCCAGACACAGGTGGGCCCTTGGATCGTCAGAGCCGGTCCACCGATGTGGATTAAAATGCCTGAACATGCGTTTCCCCGCCCTTTGGGGCGTAAATGAGCCAACGATTGGCTCCATCGGACACGGATCGTCCGATCTAACCGAGGCGCCTCGCAATAGCAACAACCACACAGGTGAAAAGTATATAAATATCAGGGCTGGTAGGTCGCTGACACCACCCTAGCTAGAAAGAAACGCATGCCCTCCCTGAGGTCCTCTCCCGTTTTTGGTTCACAACTGGGGTGCGAGGCGCGCGAATCAACGTTACACAAAGCTAAGCCACACCGGCTGTGCTTTGATCATCAACCACAAGACTTTGCTTTTTAACAGACGCCTTGATCATTTGCATCTTAGCATGCCACACATGCAAACCACTCTATTCAACCGATATCAGTCACACAGAATGAAATCCAATGTCAGACACACAATCCATTTACAAGTCTGTTCTGGGTCTGAACGAAACCGGAGGCACTTAGTACCCCGCATATCCATCGATCTCCAAGTACGTCTGGACGATCACCAACTGTTTCTATCTTCTTTGGTGTACAGCCCAATCAAGATCATCAGTAATCACCCAAACAACGTGAAGACTTCCGATCTTCGACCACCGTCTTCATCTTCGACTTATCGTCGTATCAGTTATTCAGAATGGGATAAACCCGGTCTTTCCGAATAACTCGCGTATATTTTAAATAAGTGTTACACAAACACAACATACGCCTCATTCCAATTCATCGGTCACTAACCGTAAATTAATCAAGAGAATAATTCCCCAAATATTAACCCCGAAGGCCGAAACCAAACTCAGATCAATATCCAGGAAACCATTCTGCTTGGCTAACCGACAGTTAGTTTCTAAATTTTACATTCATAGGGAAAGGTTCCCATTAATTTTGTCCAAGATAAATTCCTTGAATTTATTCTCTAATCGCCTTTTGAATTTCGATTCAACTAGTCGAGATTAACGAACCTTACCGAAGTAATCATTGGTTTTAATTTCCCAATCCCAACCTATTCGTCCAATGAAGTAAAACTAGTAATACTTCATATCTAATACCACGTTGTTATCGGTAAATTCAATTACCATTTCATGTTCAAATCTAATTAAAGATTTAACTATCGCTTGGAGAAAAACTGGTGATACTCCATTCTCGATCTTTTCAATCTAATTAAAGATTCATTAAAACTCCACTTAGTTTTAATCTGTGACTGGGTTAAAGAATCAGTGTCATTTGAAACAAGATTCACGATAAACCGAAAATCCCATTCCGTTAATTATCGGGTTAAAGAACAAGTGTTATTTAAAAACACTGTTCACGATAAACCCAAAAATCAATATCAATTCAATTCCAATTAAATATTATTTAATTGGTACACTTCATTAAATCTAAATAAAAAGATTTAATCTTTTCTCAACTGGGTTCAAGAACAGTGTTAATGAAGACACCATTCACGACAAACCCAAATCACATTTGATATTAAACACAAGGCTCTGAATAGAAAATATACCGGCTTATATTCAATATCAAATTTTACGACTAACAAATGTCGTATTGGAAATAACGATATACATATATATATATATATATATATATATATATATTTCAAATTCCCATAACAATATCTGTATCATCACGAAATCCAACATCAAAATAATCCAAAGACAATTTCGATTCAAATCCATTCCAATATAATTATTGGAAATTCTGATTATTTTCAAAACCATTTCTAATCCAGTTTATTTATTTTAAAAATAAATAGAATTATAATTCTAGTTCAAAATTAGTTCATTTCGATAATAATCTATTTTTATCTTTTCAAATATGGAGTTTTTCATCCCGATTTTTCCCAAATCATTTCTTATGATTTTACAAAAATTATTACTATTTTTAATAATTTTATCAAGGCACGTACAGTCGATTTCCATCAACGGCCATCTAATTGCACTTACAGCGACCCTTTTCAAATTTGATTTGGATATAATTCCAAATCCAACCGTTAGATTTCTAATTTCTCACATACGTTAGAAAGCTCTTTTCGATACGAACCCAACGGTTCCGGTTTTAGGAGAATCCGACGGTCGGATCTCCCGTAATATCCGTTCGAAGTCAATAGTCGAAATTCGCGAACTGCCGCGGCGTGGCGCGTTCTATTCAGGCCATTATATTATATATATAATATATATAATATATACTTCGTCGATTTCCTTTTAAAACGTGCTTTATAAATCGTTTTAAATTCATTTTCAAAATGGTTTCAACTTCATATTCAATTTCAAATCAAAATTGAATATTCCAATATAAATTCGTTTTAAATTCATTTCAAATCGATTTCAATTCAAATTGATTTCTAATTCAATTTCAGTTCATTTTCAATTCAATTCAATTTCAATTCGAATTTGTTTATATTCAGTTTCAGTTCGAATTTCAATTCTTTCCAATTTCAATTTGAATTCACTTCTATTCAATTTCAATTTGAATTCACTTATATTCAATTTCAATTTGAATTCACTTCTATTCAATTTCAATTTGAATTCACTTCTATTCAATTTCAATTTGAATTCTTTTCTATTCAATTTCAATTTGAATTCATTTCTATTCAATTTCAATTTGAATTTCAATGCTTTTCAAAATTTCAGATTTTGAAATCACTTTCGATATTCGTTATAAAATGAATGAAATCGATATAAATATCGTTCACGTAAAAGTGGCGTAAATCTAATCAACACGGCTTCATATATTTCTATTTTCAAATATTCTATTTCAAATATTTCTTTTTCTAAACTGGAATGAGGCCCAATCAATTACCATATATGTAACACCCCGAAAATTCTATAACTGTGAAATTCATGAATTAAAGTATAATCAAATTCAAATCAAAGAACTAAGGGAAACGGGATAGGCCATTGTGTTCGTCTCGGAAAAATACGCGAAATAGAGTCCGAGTTTTCAAAAAACGGAGTCCGTATGAAGAAGATATGGCCTTCGGAAGTTTTGAATTAAATTTAAAATTCAAACAGAATAAAATAATAATTTGAAATGGGGCCCAATGGGCCAGGCGGATAAAACACCCGCCTAGCCACCCAGGTCGACTGGGCTGTCGACCTGGGCTACCCATGTCGACAGGGCTGTCGACAGCCCTGTCGACAGGGGTGTCGACCTGGTCGAGCCCAGTCAACCTGGCTGGACAGGTCTGTGTTTGGTCAAATTTCTGTGGTCTGCTTTGTCATTAGGGCTAGGTGGCGGGTTTTTATTGGTCTCTCTTCCTAATGAATGGCTATGATCTAACCTAGCAACATCAAGGGTCCTAATCAATTCCTAACCTCTATATAAACAACCCTAGACTAAACCCTAATCTATTCATTCAAATTAAGAACATAGCCGCCATGTTGCTGAGGAACGACAAAGAGTAGCCGCCAACTAAAGAGAGGATTAGGGAGAAAGTTCTAAGGCCTAAAGCAATTCAAGCAACCTAAAGCTAATCAATTCAACAAAGGAATTTGCGTCTTCAATTCCTAAACTAGAGAATTCATCAAACCATTGTAAGTAGAGTATTACTTTGGTATTAATAAACAACTGTGTTGATGTGTATGCTTGAATTGTGGCAATGGAAGTAATTCATATTTGTGAAAAATTATGTTATTCATTATAAAGAACTACATGCGGTAGTTCTATGCAAGTATACGTTTGGAATATTGCGCAAATATTGTAATCTATATTGAAGCTACATGTATGTAGTTAATTGAAATTCATGCAAGTTTGGGGCTTTGTTATTATGCCATTATGATGTATATTTTTGTGCATAAATCATTTTGCAAGTAATTGAAACAAGTTTGGTTATTATAGTTCATATGAAACTATGTGGAATTTTGACACCATAATCCATGTATTAAGTCATGCTTTTGCAAACTTATGAATATGGCTAGGAATGATATTTGGCATAATTGAAATCCGTTATTAAGTCTATCTTGTTTCAAAGGATTATATGATGACATGGCTAGGTTGGACTCAAAAATCCCTTTTTTTTGCAAGTTTAAAGCAAACACCATGTTTAGGAATATTTATGCATAAGTATGTTTATACCATCGTTATGTGATTAGGCTTAAATCATGATTAAGTTGAATTATGCTATGTTCATGCTAGAAGTATTTATGCCATGCTTATGTTTGACCATATGCCATGCCTATGCTAGATGTATTTTATGCCATGCTTATGTTTGACAATATGCCATGCCTATGCAAGAAGTATTTTATGCCATGCTTATGTTTGACAATATGCCATGTTTATGCTAGAAGTATTTAGGCCATGCTTATGTTTGACATTATGCCTAAATAAGAATATAGGTTCATGTTGTAGTTAAACCTATGCAAGTTTACATGCCTTGATTTATGTCACCTATGTTTTATGACCAAAATACATGTCACCACTATGCAAGTACACCAATTTCTATTATGTATTTTCCAACGTCATATGCAAGTTCATGCGCTCACTTTCCCCTCTTTGTGTATACGCCATAAGCCTCCCCTTTTCGCATGGCTAAATTGGGCTTTAAAAGGCTAAGCCCAATATATATAAACGGACGTGTAAAACGGGGGAAAATAACGTTGGGTTAAAAATTAATTAACGAATGAAAATATGAAATAGAAGGGCCCAAAGTCAAGTATGGGTTGGGCCCATGGTTGGTGTAACCTTTACACCATTAACATAATAATGGGCCGCAAATATTTACATATAAGAAATAAAGAAGAATGACAAAATATGTAAATGTAGAAAAGACGATGTGTTTAACCCGAGGTTGGATTGAGTTGTGATGTAAACCTGCCCGGAACCGCCCGGCTGTCCAGTAGTCACAACAATACCTATCCAATGTGGGAGGTTAAACATGGAGCCCAGCAAGGACCCGAGGTTAGACTGAGTTGTGGCGTAAGACTGCCCGGAACCAACCGGCAACAGGCAGCCACAACAATACCTGTCTAATGTGAGAGGTCAGGGCCTTAATAAGACAATTAAGGCTGAGTCAGGATTGTTAGGATTAAGTGAACTAAAGACTTAATCAAAATGGAACATGCTAAACTAAACGGACTGGTGGGGTTAGGTTAGGAAACACTTAACCAACTAAGCATGTTGGCTAGAGATAGAAAACCTAGTAACGGGGGACCCTTTTCAGCAGTAACCCTAGAAGGTGTATCAGGATACCCTGAAACTAGGCAGGGTGGGGCACGATTACTGGGCTGATTGTAAGAGGTCAAATCGACGGCGGTGGTGTAGCAGTGTAGGTTCTAACGGTGTGCGGGCGTGCACGCACTCCGGCGCAGAAAAATAAAGCACTGGACACCAGTAGCATACCTTTGCACTCTAAGGTTGTGTCGGGTTGCCACTATGGGACTTGATACACCCCATGGTGGGACCAGCATAGGTAACTACAGACATCGGGGGCCGTAAGACACATGTAACTATGCGAGTAGGAGCCGATCATCGTAGAATGGATCACATCACCCTGATTTTGGGGTGCTAATTGGAAACTAGTTTATATGGGTTCAGAGATTAACATGGGGTACGATAGTATATTCGACCCTAGATAACTTAACCAAGTTTATAATGTTGCACACTTCCTGTTTTACTTATCATACCCAGTTCTTTATTCATAGACAAAGTAGTACTAGACTTACTCAGGCTTTATGTCTGACTCTATTTTTCTTTCGTCTTCTTTCTTCCGTTTCCCCCCCCCCCCCAGGTCCTCAGGGAGGGAACACAGCAGCTTGACCTACCTCAACATCCAGCTTGAAGAAGAGAAATGTATTGCTTGGACTTTCCTGTTTTGAACTATGGCTTTGGACAATCCACTATGGGGCTTTTGCAGTTTGTCTATGTTTTATTTATGCTTCTTTAAAAATAATGTACTCAAGACAGATTATGAAGTGTTATGTTATGTTTTTGGAAAGGATGTTGTTGTAACACGTATTTGACTTTATGAAATAAAGTTTGTTGTTCTTCCGCTGTTTACAAATATGTGTTCTTATATCTGTCTTGTATATCTGTGACTTGTACTTATAAACCTCCACCAAAATTAGGGCATTCCCTTTGAGAGTGACCCTAACGGAGGTGGGTTGTTTCAATATAATGTTAATTATATGGATTTTCAACAACACATGTATATATCAACAACGATGAATAATCAACCATCATCCAAAGTGCATTCTACACTGTATAAGCACCAAATATAAATATTCAACGCTTATAACAGCCTGTCAATCAATCGATCGACATACAACTAAACAATCGGGATTAGTGTACGTTAAATATCATCCCAATACCCGTGTGGGGTTTCAAGCAATCAAACACAGATTTTTATCTGTGCAGTTGGGCGATGTGTAAAATTTATCGTTCCACTCAATGTCCTTCAAATAGGTGTACATAAACAAACCGTCTGATTTGTAAATGAATATTTATTTATTCACATTCACGTTAAAAATTATATTTTTAACGATCAAACTATTTTATTCAACCTATGAATATTCTATTCGGTTCATTTATTAAATAAAATGTTATCTTTATTTTTCTAACTTATTTGTTGAAAATTTCGGCGGCATAACGGCACGATACTAGAAACGGGACAAGGCCTAGCCTTATCCCCGGTCTAGTGAAGGCCCACGCCATTCACACATCAATCAAATCAATTTCATTTCACCAAACAATTCAATTCAAACCAAATAATCTAACCAACTACACAACCAAACAAATAAACCAACAAGCCATCCATGGTCTGTGGATGACGGGTGTCGGGTGCTGCTAAGCACCGTCTGCATCCTAGTATATATATAACTAGAAAAAGAAATTGAAGACTGAGAAATTCTCACATATTTGCTAAACCAGACGCCTCGGCTCTTCTTTGCAGAAATCTTCGTCGTTCTGCCCTTGTCACTTTCTCTGCCCGTATTCTCTACATATATAAAAATAACATTTTTACTTCGCTATTCAGTATATAAAAATCGAATTTTTACTTCGCTATTCAATATATAAAAATCGAATTTTTACTTCGCTATTCAATATATAAAAATCGAATTTTTACTTCGCTATTCAATATATAAAAATCGAATTTTTACTATGCTGTTCAATATAGAAAAATCGAATTTTTATATCGCTATTCAATATATAAAAATCGAATTTTTACTTCGCTATTCAATATATAAAAATCGAATTTTTTCTTCGCTATTCAATATATAAAAATCGAATTTTTACTTTGCTATTCAATATATAAAAATCGAATTTGTACTTCGCTATTCAATATATAAAAATCGAATTTTTACTATGCTGTTCAATATAGAAAAATCGAAATTTTATATTCTCACATATATAAAAACTGTATTTCTAACTTACTACTTGAATAAAAATTATATTTTGAACCTTTCTATCATATAAAAATTATATTTTTATTATCTCTATTATAGAAAAATCATGTCTTTAATATTTCTATTATATAAAAATCACTTCTTTAATATTTCTATAATATAAGCTTCCTCCTAATAAAAAAATATAAACTTTTTATTTTATAAGAATTCAGTTTTCAAACATATAAAAAAAATTAAAAAAAATTCTTTCCCTTTAAAACTAATTATTGTAACTAAATAAAATAAAATAACTATATAATTAAAAACTTACAATGGAATAAGGAGGAGGAGGGGGTTTTCTGGTTTCGACGAACAGGAGAGGTGGGGTTCGCTACGGGGGTAGGCGGCGGGCTGGTGGTCGGGGTTGACCAGAGGGTGGGGGCGGCGACCGTTTGAGGTTTTAGGGTGTTAGGGGTTCGATTGGGGGGGGGGGGAGAAGCGTTGGTGAGGGAGGAGGAGAGAAGGAGGGGGCTGCGATGGGTTAGCCAAAGGAAGAGGGGTTCAACGGAGGGGAGGTGGTGCGAGGCCCGGCGGCGCCGTCGAGATCGAAGCGCTCGATTGGGAACAACGGTTTCTAGTTTAGGTTTTTTTTCTTCTGATCTGAAATAAAAGTATAGGGGGGAGAATATAATAATATATATATATATATATATTTATTGATTTCAAAAAGCAACTTTTATTTTTGACCTCGAAATCGAACCCACCGCCTGTCGCCCATAGCTAATTACCCCCATTCCAAACACAATGACATATGCATCGAAGGCTGATTCGATCATTTCGATCAGTTTTCGTTAAAATCAACATATAACTCTATATATTGAATTTGAACGCGCACTTCAATTTACTGGGGTCACATACTAACTCTATAAATTCCAGAATAATATTTTCTAGCTTCGTATTGACGATACGGTCCTAACAAAACTAGTTTCGTCAAATTCTGAGACCGTTGGAAAAATGGTCATTTTCCAGTCGATTAAAATCAACTGAAACTGGTCAAACGCGTTTTCCATTGCCACGCTCACATATTGATTCGAAAAATTATGAAATTTGGAATCTAGCAATAATTTGACACTGCGGATCCAACAAAAGTGGTTTCGTCGAAATCCGAGGTCGTTTGCAAAATGTCTATTTTTAAGGGCCTGAATTCCATAGCGACTATTCAGAATTTTCAACTGGACATATCTTTTGATTCCCGCTATGAAATTTCAATTTTTCGGATTCGTTGGAACGATATTCTCAATTAGATCCCATTATTTTTGGTTTCACTAAAATCCGGATTAATTTGCACCCGGTACATTCAATTGAAGTTTGAAATCGAATTATCGAACTATCGCGCCATTTTCTATTCTATTTATAATTATATATAATTATTTATATTCTAACGATGACGTATATAATATATACGTTCGAATTATATTCAAATTAAATTTCTCGTCGATATTATTTAAAATAATTCATTTTAAATATTCGCTAAAATTGCCAAAATAAATTTTTTAAACTGGCCCAGATTTTCGGGTTGTTACACAACCATCAACCATAAAATGTTTCAAATACATGTTTACGTCCATTGGCTTCTACCTAGAGGATATACTTTGGAAAGAGGGAATCAATTATGCGTAAAGCTCCTACCAAAGAAATCAAGGATACACCTTTAAGGAAAAAGGGTATGATGCTAGTATCTAGCCTTCTTGAGCTTTACTCCACTACATCTTAACTAAATTTTTCTTCACGATTGTGAAGTTTCCGATCTCCATTTCCAAAATAAACAGATGTTAATCAGGGTAGCAAGTGTACATACAAAGATGGCTTGAGGTCTTCCTCTTAGTTTATCCATCACGCCATAACTATGAGGGTCAAAAGGTTACTACGTGCTTTTTTGTGTGCCTGTCACAACTATTCATCTCTCACGCAAACCATCCTAGTCGAACTCGACATTCCTCAAGTACAAGCCCTAAAGGCCTAAGCCAATATCAGACAAGCACCCAAGGAATATCTCCTCCGAATTTAGACGATCTACGTGAGATGATATAAGCAAACTCGATAGCTATTCTCAAATCCCTATTAACCCAAAAATAAACTGGTCGGACCACCAACTGGATTTGAGACTCTAGTGGGATCTTTCTACTATACAAGTACTATTGTGCAGAGACTCAACTATGGAAGTGGATACGAACTAATGCCAAGCGCTAAAACCAAAGGAAAGAATACGAACAGCAAACTAGACTCTTCCAACAGAACTTCACTACCCTTCTCCTAGGTATGCTTGGTGGCGAAAGTATGTACTTGTCCTTCTGAAAATCTTGTTCCTCGTTCTTGCCCTATCATACCCTAGTAAAGATACTTCCTCTTGTTTTAGGTTTTATAATTTCTTCCTCCTTCGTGTGCTAAGTCTACATCCATGAATTCCTTATCCTAGGGTTATGCTCCTTAGCCAAACTCCTCATCTCCTTCTGTGTGTAGTCATGTTGACAAATCTCTCGAAAGCTGCTTCCATCGTACAGAAAACCCTATAAGCTTGGAAGAAAACTGGCCGTAGGTGAAACAACTACGACTATGGATGGAAGTCGGGCACTACTTTTCCCTTAGATGAGGTTACCTCCCAGAAAGCCAGGAGCCCCAGAGACTCAAGAAAGAAGGAGACAAGAATTTAAACAGGGGAAGAGAAGATAGTGTGTATGGCTTTGGGGAATATGTCTTTAAAACAAATCTTTTCTCCTGAAAATGCTTCTTTAAAAACCGTTTTGAAAATAATTTTCAAATCTTTTATCTGATCCGATAACCTTTAGCTCTGATACCACATGTAACACCCCACATCCGTTAGTGCCACTCACAAAGGGAATGCACTAAGTTCTGTGGATCATTTTGGGTAAAAGATGCAGATAAATTACAAGGCAGACAGAAATTAAACAACGGAAAATAAAACTTTTGCTTTATTGATAAAATAGTTTGTACAATGATTTCTTTACAATATCAGAGTATCATCTGTCTTACAAAATAAAGAAGCATAAAACAACATTTATATTCCCCGATTTTAGCAAGAGCCAACCATAGCATCTGAAAAGAGAATCCAAGCAAACTTCGACAAATCTTCAAGCTGGGAAAGAGTGGAAGTCCAACTTAACCTAAGCTAAACTATTCCCTCCTTTACTACCTTGGGGGGGGGGAGGGGAACGGCAGAAAAGAAGACGAAAGAAAAACAGAGTCAGACATAAAGCCTGAGTAAGTTCAGTTACTTCTAGCATGTGGACATGGAAAAACAAAACGACATGAATTAACTGAATACAAGATTACACCATGACGATAGGGTGAACAAGATTAGAAAAGGTAATCACAAGATATGCTAAGATAAGATAATCTGGAAACGCTCTAATACTTTCGCCGCTTCGCTATTTCCTTGTTATACTGGTTTCTATATCTCTGCACCGCCTATCTAGTGTCCCAACTAGTAACGATAACATGATCCCAATCCCTGTATTTTCCATTGCCTTCCAGCATACAATCATTATTTATTACCTAGATCAAATCTAGGGTTTTCTATCAATTGCTTTCTAGCTTTAGTTAGAGTTTACGCTATCTGCTGAACGCTTCTCGGATTCAGGATTTATGCCACCTAGTCCAACTAGGGATTATGCTACCCGTCGAACGATGCCCCCAAGTCTAGGACACACTACCTAGAGTGGTATATGTTCCTATACTTCCCCACGCATGTATCGCGAATCGCTGTCGCTTGTCTAGATGCACATGTCTTGTAATGTGCGGTCTGAGTCTTGTGACAGGGCAAATCAAGGAATACAGAACTCGTTCGGGAGCTTTCAGATATCTATCGATGCAGATGCTAAGGTCTATTTTTATTCCAGTGGCTATGGTCCCACTTGACCCCTCCCTCAACTAAAGAAAGGCACACCTTGAAAAAAAATGCGAACTATACGCCGGCCCCCGGTGCCCCACTATCCTATGGCCATCCTCACCCATAACTAGATAGCAAGTATATGGTCTTTTGGAGTTCTCCGCCTTTCCGCTTCATGTATCTCGATTGACTGAAGATGGATGGTAGACGACGAGTTGCTATCACAGGGCTACCATTTTCTCGCCGAATCACGCTGGTCCATCCTAGTCTTTAGGTTGCCATATTTTGTAACCAAGGCATACCCTTGGTTCTTCTATCGCAGACCTTAACCTCTGTGAGCCCAGGAGGATCATATGCAGCCTCACAGAGGGATACCAAGGAGTACCCTAACGTCCCCTCGACGCCTCGGGCTTCGTAACCCAATTCGTTGGGGCCTTCGTTTTAATCAGACGGACGTTCACTCCTTCCCGTGTTATAATAAGAATTACTACTTAGTTCTACTAACTAAGGTTTACCACTTAGTTTCCAGAATCGTTTTTTTCTAAGGTTTACTACTTTGCTCCTTTAACAAAGCTTTACTACTTAGTTCTCTTTCCCGTCAATTTGGATTGGTTAAGTGTCATTAGTCAATTCAAGCTAACTTAACCCTCTTCCTTTACCCTGTTAAACTTGTTAAGTGTTATCAGTAATTCATGTTGACTTAACCCGACCACAAACCAAGTTATATTGGTTAAGTATTACTTAACCCTACCCATTCATCCTGTATTGGTTAACTGTTCCTTTTTAACTTAACCTTGCCCGTCTGTTTTAACTAACATGTTATTAATGGTTAAGTATTATTCCTTCGTGTTTTAGACTTAACCCTATTCCTTTATCTCAATCCGATGGTTAAGTGTTCAAGTTTACTTAACCCTACAGTCTAGCCTAGCTAACATATCAAATTGGCTAAGTGTATTAAATCTTACTTAACCCCAACCTCTAGTCCAGTTAACATGTTAATGTGGCTAAGTATATTAACTTTACTTAACCCCACCTTCTAGTCTAGTTAACATGTTAATTTGGATAAGTGTTTTCTTAGTTACTTATCCCCTACAAATCTTGTCTTGTTACGATGTTAAGTTTGGTTAAGTGTCCCTATGGACTTAGCCCTCCCGTTCTAGCTTAACTGAAACACCCCACCTCCGTTAGGGTCACTCTCAAAGGGAATGCCCTAATTTTGGTGGAGGTTTATAAGTATAAGTCACAGATATACAAGACAGATATAATAACACATATTTTTGAACAGTGGAAAACAACAACTTTTATTTCTTCAAAATACGTGTTACACAAACCATGCCATAATACTTCCCAAAATCATAACTGTCTTGATTACATTATTTAAAGAAGCATGAAGAAAACATAAATAAACTGCAAAAATCCCCTAATTGCTGTCCAAAGCCATGGTCCAAAACGGAAAAGATCCAAGCAATACTGTGACGAGAAGTAATTTCGCTCGGTCCGAACCAGTCGCTAAACCGATCCAGGCCGTTCGAAATGCCCTATTGTTTGAGAACAGGACAAACCAGAACGCATACCGAAGAACATTTCATTGTATATTACAATAATGCATCAGATTACAAGAATATACAGAGTAAAAATGAATATGACACAGAAATATCAGAGATTTAATTACATTTAAATACATAGCAGCGGAAAATAATACAATACACAACTAGGAGTAGATATACGGATACAAAGCTTTCCGGATATCATTCCAGCTGTAAACCAGGATCATGTGAATATAAATCTGCAAAACCAAAACTACTAGCTGCCCGGTCGAAAATAGGGGCACCCAGAGTTTAGGTTAAAACAATAAACTCCAGGTCAGTCATGTGACTGGTGTGAGAACTAAAACAGTTATTAATCTTTATTTTTAAAGTTTGGTAAATCAAGGGACCATGCCGTATAACACGGAACGGGTTTCCTCCCAAGAATACCAGTGCATAAAACAAACAGCGCAATGCTAAATAAAGAAAAATGAAGTTGTTATAAGACCCAGGTCCCATCACACAATGCAACGCAGCCGAGGATAGGGTTTTCCCTTATAACAGCCAAAGAATGCTTGATACGGTTAAAACAAATCGTTTGATACTATTATAAGTGCATAGTGTATAAAACAACTTCAAATCATAAGTATCAATCATAGGCGGCATGGGTACCATATATCATGTCGCCATACTAGTTCTACAATTAAAACCGCAATACACGTATTGGAAATTGGGTTATCATTTATGGTATGAACCGAGGCTAGGGGCAAGATCCTCGACCGATTCGAGACGCTCTAGTCCGCCCCTCAGGAACAGCCGCAACTGCCCCTTGGATCGTCAGGGCCGGTCCACCGATGTGGATTATTATGCCTGAACACTACGTTTCCCCGCCCTTTGGGGCGTAAGCCTGGCCCGTCAGCCGACCAGAAGCATCGGCCGAAACCGATATCACGAGGCGCCTCGCTTTTCAGCAAGTAATAATAAGTAACATCCACATGAGTCAAACTCGTCAGCCAGTTCAAGCACTGACGCGACTCATAACTAGAAAGAAACGTAGGTCCTCCCTGATGTCCGTCTCCCGTTTTTGATTCATACCGGGTGTGATACTCGCGAATCAACGTTACACAAAGCTACGCCACAAAGGCCGTGCTTCGATCATCAACCACAAGACTTTGCTTTTCAACAGAAGCCTTGATCATTTGCATCTTAGCATGCCACACAGGCAATTCACTCCATGCTATTGATATCCATCAATATATAACCCCTGAGCTCGTACGTCTCAGAGAAGGGCGTTAAGCAAGAGAATAAATTCTCCGCCGTCAAACAGATATATATTTAATAGAGATCAATCACACGGACTAAAATCCAATGTCAGACACACAGTCCATTTACAAGTCCGTTTTGGGTCTGAACGAAGCCGGAGGCACCTAGTACCCCGCATATCCATCGATCTCCAAGTACGTCTGGACGATCACTAACTGTTTCCATCTTCTTGGGTGTACAGCCCAATCAAGATCATCAGTAATTACCCAAACGACGTGAAGACCTCCGGTCTTCGACCATCGTCTTCATCTTCGACTTATCGTCGTATCAGTTATTCGGAATGGGATAAACCCGGTCTTTCCGAGTAACTCGCGTATACTTTAAATAAGTGTTACACAAACACAACATACGCCTCATTCCAATTCATTAGTCACTAACCGTAAATTAATCAAGAGAATAATTCCCCAAATATTAACCCCGAAGGCCGAAACCAACATCAGATCAATATCCAGAAAACCATTCTGCTTAGCTAACCGAGAGTTAGTTTCTAAATTTTACATTCATAGGGAAAGGTTCCCATTAATTTTATCCAAGATAAATGTCTTGAATTTATTCTTTATTCTATTTTGAATATCAATTCAAAACTAGTCGGGATTAGCGAACCTTACCGAAGTAATCATTTGTTTTAATTTCCCAATCCCAACCTATTCATCCCATGAAGTAAAACTGGTAGTACTTCATATCTAACACCACGGTGTTATCGGTAAATTCAATTACCATTTCACGTTCAAATCTAATTAAAGATTTAACTATCGCCTGGAGCAAAACTGGTGATACTCCATTCTCGATCATTTCAATATAATTAAAGATTCATTAAAACTCCACTTAGTTTTAATCGTTAACTGGGTTAAAGAATCAGTGTCGTTTAAAACACGGTTCACAATAAACCCAAAATCACATTCCATTAATTATCGGGTTAAAGAACGAGTGTTATTTAAAACACTGTCCACGATAAACCCAAAAATCAATATCAATTCAATTCCAATTAAATATTATTTAATTGGTACACTTCATTAAATCTAAATAAAAAGATTTAATCTTTTCTCAACTGGGTTCAAGAACAGTGTTAGTGAAGACACCATTCACGACAAACCCAAATCACATTTGATATTCAATACAAGGTTCTGAATAGAAAATATATCGGCTTATATTCAATATCAAATTCTACGATTAACAAATGTCGTATTGAAATAACGATATAAATGTATATCTTTCAAATTCCCATAACAACATCTGTATAATCACGAATTCCAACATCGAAATATTCCGAAGACAATTTCGATTCAAATCCACTCCAATGCAATCATTGGAAATTTTGGTTATTTTTAAAACCCTTTTCAAATTCAATTTATTTATTTAAAAATAAATAGAATTATATTTCTAGTTCAAAACTAGTTCATTTCGATAAAAATCTATTTTTATCTTTTCAAATATGGAGTTTTTCATCCCAATTTTTCCCAAATCATTTCTTATGATTTTACACAAATTATTAGTATTTTTAATAATTTTATCAAGGCCCGTACAGTCGATTTCCATAAATGGCCATCGAACTGCACTTACAGCGACCTTTTTCAAATTTGATTTGGACATAATTCCAAATCCAACCGTTAGATTTCAAATTTCTAATATTCATTAGAAAGCTCTTTTCGATACGAACCCAACGGTTCCGGTTTTAGGAGAATCCGACGGTCGGATCTCCCGCAATGTCCGTTTGAAATCAATGGTCGAAATTCACGAACTGCCGCGGCACGGCGCGTTCTATTCAGGCCATTATATTATATATATAATATATATTTCGTCGATTTCAATTTAAAACGAATTATATAAATAGTTTTAAATTCGTTTCAAAAGAAATTTCAACTTCCATTTCAATTCAAATCAAAATTGAATTCTTCTCTATAAATTCGTTTTAAAATTCATTTCTATTCAATTCAAATTTCAATTCAATTTGAATTCGTTTCAATTTGCTTTCAATTCAATTTGAATTCGTTTTCAATTCAATTCATTTCGAAATCGTTTTCAATTCAATTCATTTCGAAATCGTTTTCAATTCAATTCATTTCGAAATCGTTTTCAATTCAATTCATTTCGAAATCGTTTTCAATTCAATTCATTTCGAAATCGTTTTCAATTCATTTCGAAATCGTTTTCAATTCAATTCATTTCGAAATCGTTTTCAATTCAATTCATTTCGAAATCGTTTAAAATCGATATAGATATCGTTCACGTCAAAATGGCGTCAATCTAATCAACACGGCTTCATAAATTTCTATTTTCAAATATTCTATTTCAAATATTTCTTTTTCAAAATAGTTGTTATCAAAATATTTCGTTCAACACATGACCAATCTCAATGGATGAGTACTGTCAACACATGAACTTTTATTTTATATCGATAAAGATGTAAATTTTATTACTAAAATATTTCGTTCAACGCATGACCAATCTCAATGGATGAGTACTGTCAACACACGAACTTTTATTTTATAATATTCTTTATTTTTCAAATTGGAATGAGGCCCAATCAATTACCATATAAAGTTAATTATATGGATTTTCATACAACACATGTATATAATAACATTGAAAATAATCAACCATCAACCAAAGTGCACTACACTGTAAAAGCATCAAATATAGATATTCAACGCTTATAACAGCCTGTCAATCAATCGATCGACATATTTAATCAATCAGGATGAGTGAACTTCAAATTTCATCCCAACACCCGTGTTGGGTTTCAAACAATCAAACACATATTTTATTTGTGCTGTTGGGCGATGTGTAAAATTTAGCGTCCCAATCAATGTCATTCAAATAGGTGTACATAAACAAACCGTCTGGTTTGTAAATGAATATTCTATTTTATACACTTCACGTTAAAACTATATTTTTAACGATAAAACATTTTATTTTGACATATGAATTTCTATTCAGTTCATTCTTTAAATAAAATGATATTTTTATTTTTCTAACATATTTTAGAAAATTTCGGCGGCATAACGGCACGATACTAGAAACGGGACGAGGCCTAGCCTTATCCCCGGTCTAGTGAAGGCCCACGCCATTCACACATCAATCATATCAATTTCATTTCACCAAACAATTCAAATCAACTCAAACAATCTAACTAACAACACAGCCAAACAAACAAGTCCATGGTCTGTGGACGATTGTGTCGGGTGCTACTAAGCACCGTCTGCATCCTAGTATATATATAACTAGAAAAATAAATTGAAAGGTGAGAAGTTCTCACATATAGCTATCCAAACATCTTGACTCTTCTTTGATAGAAATCTTCGTCGTTCTCGCCTTTTTGTCGCTTTCGCCCGCATTCACTACATATGTAAAAATCGAATTTTTACTTCGCTATTCCATATGTAAAAATCATATTTTTATTTCAAAGTTCAATATATAAAAATCATATTTTTATTTCGAAGTTCAATATGTTAAAAATCATATTTTTATTTCGAAGTTCAATATATAAAAATCCTATTTTTATTTCGAAGTTCAATATATAAAAAATCATATTTTTATTTCGAAGTTCAATATATAAAAATCCTATTTTTATTTCGAAGTTCATTATATAAAAATTCTATTTTTATTTCGAAGTTCATTATATAAAAATTCTATTTTTATTTCGAAGTTCATTATATAAAAATTCTATTTTTATTTCGAAGTTCATTATATAAAAATTCTATTTTTATTATTCTGTAATATAAAAGATTATATTTTTAACACGCTTTTAAAATAGACAAAGATTATATTTTTACAACGTTATAAAATATATAGTTTCCGCCCTTTTAAATATAAAGTTCACTCCTTTTAAAATATAAAGGCTTCGCCTTTTAACTTCTAAAGTTCTCGTCTTTTCAACTAAAAAGATTTTGTCTTTTCAAATTTAAAGATTTCATCTTTATAAAAAATCTCATTATTATTTTCCTACACATATAAAGATGATATTTTTAAAATTCCTATCATGCAAAAATTATATTTTTAATTCTCTACCTAACCAAATATCATATTTCTACCACTTCTATATAGTAAAGATTATATTTTTAATACTTTAAAAATATAAAAATCATATTTTTATCCTCTTCCTTATGTAAAAATCATATTTTTATAAATAAAAACATAATCTTTTCAACTTTAAAAATCAAATCTTTATATATATTTTATTTTTAGCTTTTATAAATGCTAATTCATACATAAAAAAAACTGATTTTATAAATAAAAATATAATTAAAACTTACAGTGAGTTGCAGAGAGAAGGGGGGTTTTCAGCGTCGATCAGGAGGGGATCTTCTGTCGGTGGCGCGACGCGAGGCAGAGGAGGGGGAAGGCGGTCGGCGTCGGTCGAAGGGAGGGGAGGGGGTTGCGCGCTTGGAGGTTGCGACGGGGGGGGGGGGGGGGTGTTCGATCGCGTCCGCGAGGGAATGGGGGTTTTCGTGGCGCCTGGGGGGGTTTCGAGGTGGCGCCCCACCACTGTGGAGGCGGCGGCGACTGATCGGGGGGGGGGGGGGGCGCTCCTCCGATCCTCGTTCCTCTTTTTTTTATTTTTTTTTATTTTTTTTTTGTTCGATTGAAAATATGAGGGGGGGGGCCAGAACGGTTAAAAAGGGGGAGAGGGTTTTTTTTTATTTTTTTATTATTTTTAAAAGTTGACTTTTACATATGCCATCTAAACGAGGCCCACCACCTGTCGTCCATAGCGTTTAACCCCCATTCCGAACACAATGGGATATGCATCGCAAGCTGATTCGATCACTTTGATCAGTTTCCGTTGAATTTACTTTTAAATCACTATATTGAATTTTAAACGTACATTTCAAATTACCGGGGCCGCATACGAACTTTAAAAATTCCAGAAAAATATTTTCTAGCTTCGTATTGACGATACGGTCCTAACAAAACTAGTTTCGTTGAATTCTGAGACCGTTGGAAAAATGGCCATTTTCCAGTCGATTAAAATCAACTGAAACTGGTCAAACGCGTTTTCTTTTGCCACGCTCACATATTGATTTGAAAAATTATGAAATTTGGACTCTAGCAATAACTCGACATCACGGACCCAACAAAACTGGTTTCGTCGAAATCCGAGGTCGTTTGCAAAATTGCTATTTTTAAGGGCCTTATATATATAAAAATATATATAAATTCCACAGCGACTATTTCTAATTTTAAACTGGACATATCTTATCATTTCTAAGAGGAAATCTCAGTTTGTTAACTTCGTTACAAAGATATAGTTATACAGATTCAAATATTTCTTGTTTCGTTCAATTCTGACTTATATTGAATTCTGTATATTCATTTGAAATTAGAAATCGAATTTTCGAACTACCGCACCATTTTCAATTCCTTTTATAATTATATATAATTATTATATATTCTAACGACGACGTATATAATATATACGTTCTAATTAGATTCAAAATAAATTTCTCGTCCGTATTATTTAAAATAATTCATTTTAAATATTAAAAATTCGCTAAAATTGCCAAAATAAAAATTTTAAACTGGCCCAGATTTTCCGGGTTATTACAATCTCCCCCACTTAAAACTTTTCGTCCCCGAAAAGGAAAAAGTCGAAAGTGGTTTGATTAATCAACTCTACGTTCGATCTGGTTTCCATTCTCCAACTTTTCAGTTTCTGAGAATTTCTCAAATTTCAAAAATTTGGCTAACTCCCTAAATTTTCGAAAAATTTCGCCATAACCTCCCCTGCACCGGGAGCATCGGGGAATTTCAAATAGCTTCCCCAGTCCTTCAGATCTCAAAAAGAAAAAGAAAAAGCCAAGCGGCTAGCCAATAGGCTCACAAAGTCATCATCACCCAAACAAAACAGTAAATTATGTAGTAAACATGTACCTATTTGTCGGGCAAACAAATTTTATTCTTCGGCTCTAGCCTCCTTGCTATGACCTGTTCAATGCAAGTATATGTATATGCAAGAAAATGCGACCAATTTTCAATATAGCTCAATATTTGATTCAGTTAGGCATAATGGTTCAAAATTATCAAACAATTAAACAAACAACACAAACATCAATCAATTAGTTGATTAGCTTTTCAAATGCATAACTTTGATATATATAGTCAAAAATCAGATTTTTGATGCCAAATCACAACAACAGGCCCTATCTAATTTTGGTTCTCACACCAGACAATAGGAAATATATAGAAATCTCACTTTCGTCATTCGAACATTAATTCTAATGATGGAGCTCCATCATCAAAATCATCTCCGGGCGATTAGAGTGTAATTCTATATCTATCCAGTATATTAAAATTTCGAATACACGCGGTTCAGACGTATACACAAAATCTATATATACTGGATTGTCCACATCAATATAAATAGATAACCAAATATGAATAGTCGATTTAAATTTTCAAAACAAAAATGGTTTTCATTTTCAAAAATATACTCTTCACACTCGTTCTAGGATACTACTGATCCCATCTCTAACGAGTCATTCCCATGGGATATTACTAACCCAATATCTGATGAATTCTTTCGTATGGTTCTAATGTGCCTTGTTCTCTGAGCTTTGTAAACCAAAGCTCTGATACCAACTGTGACGAGAAGTAATTTCGCTCGGTCCGAACCAGTCGCTAAACCGATCCAGGCCGTTCGAAACGCCCTATCGTTTGAGAACAGGACAAACCAGAACGCATACCGAAGAACATTTCATTGTATATTACAACAATGCATCAGAATACAAGAATATACAGAGTAAAAATGAATATTACACAGAAATATCAGAGATTTAATTACATTTAAATACATAGCAGCGGAAAATAATACAATACACAACTAGGAGTAGATATACGGATACAAAGCTTTCCGGATATCATTCCAGCTGTAAACCAGGATCCTGTGAATATAAATCTGCAAAACCAAAACTACTAGCTGCCCATGTCGAAAATAGGGGCACCCAGAGTTTATGTTAAAACAATAAACTCCAGGTCAGTCATGTGACTGGTGTGAGAACTAAAACAGTTATTAATCTTTATTTTTAAAGTTTGGTAAATCAAGGGACCACGCCGTATAACACGGAACGGGTTTCCTCCCAAGAATACCAGTGCATAAAACAAACAGCGCAATGCTAAATAAAGAAAAATGAAGCTGTTATAAGACCCAGGTCCCATCACACAATGCAACGCAGCCGAGGATAGGGTTTTCCCTTATAACAGCCAAAGAATGCTTGATACGGTTAAAACAAATCGTTTGATACTATTATAAGTGCATAGTGTATAAAACAACTTCAAATCATAAGTATCAATCATAGGCGGCATGGGTACCATATATCATGTCGCCATACTAGTTCTACAATTAAAACCGCAATACACGTATTGGAAATTGGGTTATCATTTATGGTATGAACCGAGGCTAGGGGCAAGATCCTCAACAGATTCGAGACGCTCTAGTCCGCCCCTCAGGAACAGCCGCAACTGCCCCTTGGATCGTCAGGGCCGGTCCACCGATGTGGATTATTATGCCTGAACACTACGTTTCCCCGCCCTTTGGGACGTAAGCCTGGCCCGTCAGCCGACCAGAAGCATCGGCCGAAACCGATATCACGAGGCGCCTCGCTTTTCAGCAAGTAATAATAAGTAACATCCACATGAGTCAAACTCGTCAGCCAGTTCAAGCACTGACGCCACTCATAACTAGAAAGAAACGTAGGTCCTCCCTGATGTCCATCTCCCGTTTTTGATTCATACCGGTGTGATACTCGCGAATCAACGTTACACAAAGCTACGCCACAAAGGCCGTGCTTCGATCATCAACCACAAGACTTTGCTTTTCAACAGAAGCCTTGATCATTTGCATCTTAGCATGCCACACAGGCAATTCACTCCATGCGATTGATATCCATCAATATATAACCCCTGAGCTCGTACGTCTCAGAGAAGGGCGTTAAGCAAGAGAATAAATTCTCCGCCGCCAAACAGATATATATTTAATAGAGATCAATCACACGGACTAAAATCCAATGTCAGACACACAGTCCATTTACAAGTCCGTTCTGGGTCTGAACGAAGCCGGAGGCACCTAGTACCCCGCATATCCATCGATCTCCAAGTACGTCTGGACGATCACTAACTGTTTCCATCTTCTTGGGTGTACAGCCCAATCAAGATCATCAATAATTACCCAAACGACGTGAAGACCTCCGGTCTTCGACCATCGTCTTCATCTTCGACTTATCGTCGTATCAGTTATTCGAAATGGGATAAACCCGGTCTTTCCGAGTAACTCGCGTATACTTTAAATAAGTGTTACACAAACACAACATACGCCTCATTCCAATTCATTAGTCACTAACCGTAAATTAATCAAGAGAATAATTCCCCAAATATTAACCCCGAAGGCCGAAACCAACATCAGATCAATATCCAGAAAACCATTCTGCTTAGCTAACCGACAGTTAGTTTCTAAATTTCACATTCATAGGGAAAGGTTCCCATTAATTTTATCCAAGATAAATGTCTTGAATTTATTCTTTATTCTATTTTGAATATCAATTCAAAACTAGTCGGGATTAGCGAACCTTACCGATGTAATCATTTGTTTTAATTTCCCAATCCCAACCTATTCATCCCATGAAGTAAAACTGGTAGTACTTCATATCTAACACCACGGTGTTATCGGTAAATTCAATTACCATTTCACGTTCAAATCTAATTAAAGATTTAACTATCGCCTGGAGCAAAACTGGTGATACTCCATTCTCGATCATTTCAATCTAATTAAAGATTCATTAAAACTCCACTTTGTTTTAATCGTTAACTGGGTTAAAGAATCAGTGTCGTTTAAAACACGGTTCACAATAAACCCAAAATCACATTCCATTAATTATCAGGTTAAAGAACGAGTGTTATTTAAAACACTGTCCACGATAAACCCAAAAATCAATATCAATTCAATTCCAATTAAATACTATTTAATTGGTACACTTCATTAAATCTAAATAAATAGATTTAATCTTTTCTCAACTGGGTTCAATAACAGTGTTAGTGAAGACACCATTCACGACAAACCCAAATCACATTTGATATTCAATACAAGGTTCTGAATAGAAAATATATCAGCTTATATTCAATATCAAATTCTACGATTAACAAATGTCGTATTAAAATAACGATATAAATGTATATCTTTCAAATTCCCATAACAACATCTGTATAATCACGAATTCCAACATCGAAATATTCCGAAGACAATTTCGATTCAAATCCACTCCAATGCAATCATTGGAAATTTTGGTTATTTTTAAAACCCTTTTCAAATTCAATTTATTTATTTAAAAATAAATAGAATTATATTTCTAGTTCAAAACTAGTTCATTTCGATAAAAATCTATTTTTATCTTTTCAAATATGGAGTTTTTCATCCCAATTTTTCCCAAATCATTTCTTATGATTTTACACAAATTATTACTATTTTTAATAATTTTATCAAGGCCCGTACAGTCGATTTCCATCAATGGCCATCGAACTGCACTTACAGCGACCTTTTTCAAATTTGATTTGGACATAATTCCAAATCCAACCGTTAGATTTCAAATTTCTAATATTCATTAGAAAGCTCTTTTCGATACGAACCCAACGGTTCCGGTTTTAGGAGAATCCGACGGTCGGATCTCCCGCAATGTCCGTTTGAAATCAATGGTCGAAATTCATGAACTGCCGCGGCGCGGCGCGTTCTATTCAGGCCATTATATTATATATATAATATATATAATATATATTTCGTCGATTTCAATTTAAAATGAATTATATAAATAGTTTTAAATTCGTTTCAAAAGCAATTTCAACTTCCATTTCAATTCAAATCAAAATTGAATTCTTCTCTATAAATTCGTTTTAAAATTCATTTCTATTCAATTCAAATTTCAATTCAATTTGAATTCGTTTCAATTTGCTTTCAATTCAATTTGAATTCATTTTCAATTCAATTCATTTCGAAATCGTTTTCAATTCAATTCATTTCGAAATCGTTTTCAATTCAATTCATTTCGAAATCGTTTTCAATTCAATTCATTTCGAAATCGTTTTCAATTCAATTCATTTCGAAATCGTTTTCAATTCAATTCATTTCGAAATCGTTTTCAATTCAATTCATTTCGAAATCGTTTTCAATTCATGAAACACCCCACCTCCGTTAGGGTCACTCTCAAAGGGAATGCCCTAATTTTGGTGGAGGTTTATAAGTACAAGTCACAGATATACAAGACAGATATAAGAACACATATTTGTAAACAGCGGAAGAACAACAAATTTTATTTCATAAAATCAAATACGTGTTACAACAACATCCTTTCCAAAAACATAACATAACACTTTCATAATCTGTCTTGAGTACATTATTTTTAAAGAAGCATAAATAAAACATAGATGAACTGCAAAAGCCCCATAGTGGATTGTCCAAAGCCATAGTTCAAAACAGGAAAGTCCAAGCAATACATTTCTCTACTTCAAGCTGGATGTCAAGGCTGATCAAGCTGCTGTGTTCCCTCCCTGAGGACCCGGGGGGGGGGGGAAACGGAAGAAAGAAGACGAAAGAAAAATAGAGTCAGACATAAAGCTTGAGTAAGTCTAGTACTATTTTGTCTATGAATAAAGAACTGGGTATGATAAGTATAAACAGGAAGTGGGCATGCATTATAACTTGGTTAAGTTGTCTAGGGTCGAATATACTATCGTACCCCATGTTAATCTCTGAACCCATATAAACTAGTTTCCAACTGGCACCCCATAATCAGGGTGGTGTGATCCATTCTATGATGATCGGCTCCTACTCGCATAGTTACATGTGTCTTACGGCCCCCGATGTCTGTAGTTACCTATGCTGGTCCCACCATGGGGTGTATCAAGTCCCATAGTGGCGACCCGACACAACCTTAGAGTGCACAGGTATGCTACTGGTGTCCAGTGCCTTATTTTTCTGCTCCGGAGTGTGTGCACACCCGCACTCCGTTAGAACCTACACTGCTACACCTCCGCCGTCGCTTTGACCTCTTACAATCAGCCCAGTAATCGTGCCCTACCCTGCCTAGCTTCAGGGTATCCTGATACACCTTTTAGGGTTACTGCTGAAAAGGGTCCCCCGTTACTAGGTTTTCAATCTCTAGCCAACATGCTAAGTTGGTTAAGTGTTTCCTACCTAACCCCCACCAGTCCGTTTAGTTTAGCATGTTCCATTTTGATTAAGTCTTTAGTTCACTTAATCCTAACAATCCTGACTCAGCCTTAATTGTCTTATTAAGGCCCTGACCTCTCACATTAGACAGGTATTGTTGTGGCTGCCTGTTGCCGGTTGGTTCCGGGCAGTCTTACGCCACAACTCAGTCTAACCTCGGGTCCTTGCTGGGCTCCATGTTTAACCTCCCACATTGGATAGGTATTGTTGTGACTACTGGACAGCCGGGCGGTTCCGGGCAGGTTTACATCACAACTCAATCCAACCTCGGGTTAAACACATCGTATATTTTACATTTACAAATCTTTTCATTCTTCTTTATTTCTTATATGTAAATATTTGCGGCCCATTATTAAGTTAATGGTGTAAAGGTTACACCAATCACGGGCCCAACCCATACTTGAACTTGGGCACTTCTATTTTATATTTTCATTCATTAGTAATTTTAACCCAACGTTGTTTTCCCCCGTTTTACACGTCCGTTTATATATATATATTGGGCTTAGCCTTTTAAAGCCCAATTTAGCCATGCGAAAAGGGGAGGCTTATGGCGTATACACAAAGAGGGGAAGGTGAGCGCATGAACTTGCAATACGACGTTGGAAATACAAAATAGAAATTGGTGTACTTGCATAGTGGTAACATAGGTGACATGAATCAAAGCATGTGAACTTGCATAGGTTTAACTACAACATGAACCTATATTCTTATTTAGGCATAATGTCAAACATAAGCATGTCATAAATATTCCTAGCATAAGCATAGCAGAATGTCAAACATAAGCATGGCATAAATACTTTTAGCATAAACATGGCATAAACATAAACAAGTCATGTTCATAAGGTTTCTACATGTTTACAAAGGGAATACTTTGTTACTAACACAAAAGCATAGTTCAACTTAATCATGATTTAAGTCTAATCACATAACAACGGTATAAACATACTTATGCATAAATATTCCTAATCATAGTGTTTGCTTTTAATCTTGCAAAAAGGGATTTTTGAGTCTAACCTAGCCATGTCTCACATATGTCATCATATAATTCTTGTAAACAAGATCGACTTAATCATGGATTTCAATTATGCCACATAGCCTAGCCATATTCATAAGTTTGCAAATAGGTTTTCTAGTACAAAAGCATGGCTTAATACCTGATGCCTAATTCTCAACATAATTTCATATGAACTATAACCAAACTAGTTTTAATTACATACAAATATACATCATGATGGCATAATAACAAAGCCCCAAACTTCCATGAATTTCAATCAACTACATACATGTAGCTTCAACATAGATTACATAATTTGCGAAATATTCCAAACGTTTACTTGCATAGAACTACCGCATGTAGTTCTTTGTAATGAATAACATAATTTTGCTCAAATATGAACTATTTTATTATCCCAATTCAAGCATACAAATCAATACAGTTGTTTATTCATACCAAAGTAATACTCTACTTACAATGGTTGCGGCGAATTCTCTAATTAAGAGAATATGATTTCTTTGTTGAATTGATTGGCTTTAGGTTACTTGAATTGCTTTAGGCTTTAGAACTTTCTCCCTAATCCTCTCTCTAGTTGGCGGCTACTCTTAGTCGTTCCTCAGCAACATGGCGGCTATGTTCTTAATTTTGAATGAATAGATCAGGGTTTAGTCTAGGGTTGTTTATATAGAGGTTAGGAATTGATTAGGACCCTTGATGTTGCTAGGTTAGATCGTAGCCATTCATTAGATAGAGAGACCAATAAAAACTTGCCACCTAGCCCTAGTGACAAAGCAGACCACAGAAATTCGACCAAACACAGACCTGGCCAGCCAGGTTGACTGGGCTCGACCAGGTCGACACCCCTGTCGACAGGGCTGTCGACAGCCCTGTCGACATGGGTAGCCCAGGTCGACAGCCCAGTCGACCTGGGTGGCCTAGGCGGGTGTTTATCCGCCCTGGCCCACTGGGCCCGATTATTTTAATTATTTTATTCCGCTTTAATTTTAAATTTAATTCAAAACTTTCGAAGGCCATATCTTCTTCATACGGGCTCCGTTTTTCGAAAACTCGGACTCTATTTCGCGTATTTTTCCGAGACGAACGCAATGGCATATCCCGTTTCCCTTAGTTCTTTGATTTCAAATTAGTTATACTTTAATTTGTTAATTTCACAGTTATAGAATTTTCGGGGTGTTACATTCTCCCCCACTTAAAAGGATTTCGTCCCCGAAATCTTCAAGTTAGGAGGAATGTATATCCTAACATCCAATCATCCATCTACTCATCCATCAAACACGAGCATCCATTGTCCTTAAAAGATTTCTAATGCTTCATGATCATATGCGAAGTGTGTGTGTACATGTACTTATCTAATGCAAAATCAGGCGGTCTACTGATTCAGTTGACCTCCTTAATGCGAATTATGTAAGTGCCATGAATCCATTATGTATGCAAATTTTCCTATTCTTGATTCTACATGAGTGCACAATCATTCAATACAAATGCAACATCCACATGACAACACATTAAAGTTCAACCATATACAAATACAAACATATATGCATATGCAATATGAAGTGACTGAGCCGATCTAAAACCTGGATTGTGTGTGTATATGCAACCACGAGCAACCACTAGCAATCACTTGCAACCACTTGCAACCATCATCCATAACATGTTTCAACTACATGTTTCCATCCAAAAGGGTTTCTACCTAAAAGATACGGTCGAGGAAATATACCTAAAAAGATAGATAAAAGCGCAACTTAAGGAAAAAGGAAAGATCAAGGATGTACCCTCGAACAGAAAAGGGTAGGCAGTGCGTATTCTAGCTTCAGTTTCCCAAGTCGCGTCTCCCTCGGCGTCGCTCCACTGAACTTTGACGAGCTTGACTTCACGGTTGCGTAGCTTCTTCACTTCCGTTCCTAAGATGCGGGTTGGAACTTTTCTTATGGTTGCTTCGCGTTCCACTTCGGCCTCTTCGAGGATATTTGGCTCTACCACTTCAGCTGACTCATGTAGACATTTTCGGAGATGTGAAACGTGAAAAACGTTGTGGACTCCAGCCAACTTCTCGGGTAGCTCTAATCTATAGGCCATTTTCCCAATCTTCTCAATAATAGGGAATGGCCCTACGAATCTTGGCGCTAGCTTTCCTGTGGTTCCAAAACGAACAACGTTCCTTAGTTGTGATACCTTGAGAAAAACTCTGTCTCCAACTTCAAATTCAAGGTCGGTCCTCCTCTTGTCGGCGTAGGACTTTTGTCTGTCTTGGGCCGTCTTCATCCTTCTTCGTATTAAGTCCACTTTCTCTGAAGTCTCTCGGATCATGTCTGGTCCAAGTATGAGCTTATCCGTGGACTCCCACCAACAAGTGGGCGATCGGCACGGTCTTCCATATAAAGCTTCGAAGGGCGCCATTCCTATGGTTGCTTGATAGCTGTTGTTGTAGGCAAATTCCACCAAAGGAAGGTGGTCTTCCCAAGTCCCTCCGAAGTCAAGGACGCATAGCCTTAAAAGGTCTTCCAAAACTCTGTTCACTCTCTCTGTTTGGCCGTCGGTTTGGGGATGATAGGCTGTGCTCAAGCATAACTGCGTTCCTACTGCTTCTTGCAGACTCCGCCAAAACTCACTGGTGAAGATGGGGTCTCGGTCACTAACAATGCTAGATGGTATTCCATGGAGTCGAACGATTTCCTTGAGGTAAAGTGATGCTAGGGATGAGGCAGTTCTTTTACTTTTGACAGGTAAAAAGTGGGCGCTTTTAGTAAGCCTATCCACTATTACCCAAATGCTAGTGTTGCCTCTCCTAGACCTAGGCAGCCCATCGATAAAGTCCATTGAGATGCTATCCCACTTCCACTGCGGGACCTCCAGAGGATGTAGCAGTCCGCCAGGCTTTTTCTGTTCCGCCTTAACCTGTTGGCACACCATACACTTAAAAACGAATTCTGCCACGTCCTTTTTCATGCCGTTCCAAAAGAAAGTCCTTTTTATGTCTTTGTACATTCTATCCCCGCCTGGGTGTATCGTCATCTTGGAGTGATGTGCTTCCTCGAGAACCTTCTTTATTAAATCTTTTGTCTGTGGGACGCATAGTCTTCCGTCTCGCCTTAGCAAACCCCTATCGTCGATGGAGCATCGGTTGAGGTGACTTGAAGTCTCACCCCTAATTAGCCTATCAATTATTTCCACAAGCTGAGGGTCTTCGCGTTGTGCTGCCCCTACTGAATCCACTAAAGTTGGGCGTACTTCGAGAGATGCTAGCAAGCCTGGTACGAAATCGGAGGAGGGCCTAAAGTCGAAACTGGCTATAAACTCTAGGCTTTGTCTTTCAACAAACAACGGGCTTAGGGTCAATTTCTTTCGGCTCAACGCGTCTGCCACTACGTTGCCTTTGCCCGGAGTATAGGAGATTTCGAAATCGTACGAGGCAAGAAACTCCATCCACCTTTGTTGCCTCAAGTTAAGATCTTTCTGCGAGAAAAGATATTTCAACGATTTATGGTCAGTGTAAAGTTCGAACTTCTCACCTAGGAGATAGTGTCGCCAAGACTTGAGTGCAAAGACGATGGCGGCTAACTCGAGATCGTGGGTTGGGTAGTTCTTTTCATGCGCTTTCAACTGCCTCCCGCCATAAGCTACTACCCTTCCTTCTTGCATTAAGACGGCGCCTAGCCCTGTCCCACATGCATCCGTATAAACAGTGAACATCTTGCTCCCATCTGGCAGCGTCAAAACTGGGGCTGTTGTGAGAGCCCTTTTCAGTCGTTGGAAAGCAAACTCGCAATCCAAATCCCAATTGAACACTACATTTTTCTTAGTCAATTTCGTGAGCGGAGCTGAGATTTTCGCAAAATCCCTTATGAACTTTAGATAGAAACCCGCTAGTCCTAGAAAGCTTCGGACCTCAGTTGCATTCCTTGGTGTCTTCCAATCTTGTACCGCCACTACCTTAGCAGGGTCCACTGCTAACCCTTGTTTGGACACTATGTGCCCAAGGAACCTCACCTCTTCCCTCCAAAAGTGGCATTTGGAGAACTTGGCTTTTAGTTGATGGACTCGCAAAGTTTCCATGATTGCCCTTAAGTGCTGAGCATGTTCCTCTTCACTCTTTGAGAAGATAAGGATATCATCTACGAAGACCACTACGAATTTGTTGAGGAAATCTCTAAATACCCTACTCATCAGGTCCACGAAGTAAGCAGGTGCATTTGTCAAGCCGAAAGGCATGACAAGCCATTCAAAGAAGCCGTCTGGGGTTCTGAATGCCGTTTTATCGATACTATCTTCATCCACCCTTAGCTGATGAAAACCGGTCGCCAAATCGAGTTGGGAGAAAACAGACGCTCCTACAAGCTGGTCAAATAAGTCGTCAATTCTAGGGAGAGGGTGCCTATTCTTTTTCGTTAGCTTGTTGAGCTCCCTATAGTCAACACATAGACGGAGTGAACCATCCGCCTTTGTAGCTAACACCACTGGAGCGCCCCATTCTGAAATGCTCCTCCTAATGAACCCCTTTTCTAGAAGCTCTTTAATCTGTTTACTGAGCTATTTCCTTTCTCGTGGAGCCATATGTCTAACGGGCAACGCAATGGGCTTTGCATTATCTACAAGATATATGCGGAAGTCTATTTCCCGCTTCGGAGGCAAGCCCTTCACCTCTTCGAAGACATCCGGATATTCCCGGACCACTCTAACTGATTGCAAGTTTTCAACAGAGGCATCTAGCGATTCAAGATAACTAAGCATAACCGCATGCGAGGGATTACAAGAAATTTCCAAAGTATTACCGAGCTGGGTTAGGAGCCTAACAACCCTTTTCTCACAATCAAGGATGGCCCCATTACTGGATAGCCAATCCATACCCAAAATCAAACCATACCCCGAAAAGCCCAAAACAAAGGCACTACATTGAAATTCTACACTTAAGATAGAAATTTTCAATCCCAAACAGATCATAGACAAATGAGCTGGGCCCCCAATTGGGTTTGAAACAATTAAGGGGTCCTCTACCATACTAGTTTTTAGGTGCAGAGATTCTACTAAAGCAGACGAGATAAAGGAGTGTGATGCGCCAGAATCAAATAAAGTGCGAACGGGGTGATCATAAAGATAAACTACACTTTCTACAGAAGTATTTATACCTCGCTGTTGCAGAGGTGGCGCTTCTAGCACATGGACCTGTGCCCCTGGGGTGGATCCAGCCCTCTGCCCCTGTCCTCGTTTCTTTGGGCAGTCCTTAGCCCTATGGCCCGTCTCACCGCAAGAAAAGCACCCACCATTCTCCTTGGCCTTCTTTTTCCGGCAGTCCTTTACTAAGTGCCCCACTTTGCCACAGAAATTGCACTTCCTCTTCTCTTTGTTGCCTTTCCCGCCCTTCTTAAAGTCTGTCTTCTTAGGCTGCAAACCCTCTTTCTTCCCTTGAGAGCTTTCTGCCTTTGTCTCCTTCTTGCCCTTATCCTCTTCATTCAGCAATGCCATTTGCACCAACCTTTCATACATGGCTCCCATGGGTATATGGGTCATGACCAAACTGTGTAATGGCTCATTCAACCCTTTGACGAAACGGAGAGCCTTCTTGTGCGGGGTATTGACTAGGTCAAGTCCAAACCTAGCCAGCTCATCGAACTGATTCACATACTCTTTGACAGTCTTGTCTCCTTGCTTAAGAAATAAGAATTTTTCCAACTGCAAACTCCTTTCCGCATCTGAGAGAAATTTGGTCTCAAACCTTGCCCTAAAGTCCTCCCATGTCTCCACTGGTCTTTCAGCATTAGTGACTTCCCACCAGTAGGAAGCCTCGCCCTTCAATAGCCACACCGCCAGTTGTACTTTTTGTCTATCCTCTACCTCAAAGATGATGAATAGATCCTCCGTTTCTTTCAGCCAATTCCTAGCTGCTACGAAGGACTCAGTTCCATGGAAATCCCTTCCTCCCATAGCTTTAAAATCTTTACATATCTTAGCAAAAGTGTTTCCCCGAGGAGGAGGTGGAGGAAAAGGTGCTGCTGCAGCTGGATGATTTCCTTCAGCTGGGGGAGGAGGAACGGTAGGACCTGGCTGAGTGGCCCTTGCTTCTAAGAACCGTCTAAACCAACCAGGTATTGGCACCCCTTCCGGCAAGTTAAGTTCTTGGGACATGCTGAAACAAAAAGGATGGATTCAAAACGAAGGATAAGAGATAATACCTATGGCTTTGGGGAGTGGACTTTGCCTTTTTAAAATAAAATAATATTTTTCTTTTAAAAATGCTTCTTTAAATTTCCTTTTTGAAAATAATTTTCAAAACTTTTTATCTTATCTGGTAAACCGATGCTCTGATACCAAGTGAAACACCCCACCTCCGTTAGGGTCACTCTCAAAGGGAATGCCCTAATTTTGGTGGAGGTTTATAAGTACAAGTCACAGATATACAAGACAGATATAAGAACACATATTTGTAAACAGCGGAAGAACAACAAATTTTATTTCATAAAATCAAATACGTGTTACAACAACATCCTTTCCAAAAACATAACATAACACTTTCATAATCTGTCTTGAGTACATTATTTTTAAAGAAGCATAAATAAAACATAGATGAACTGCAAAATCCCCATAGTGGATTGTCCAAAGCCATAGTTCAAAACAGGAAAGTCCAAGCAATACATTTCTCTACTTCAAGCTGGATGTCAAGGCTGATCAAGCTGTTGTGTTCCCTCCCTGAGGACCTGGGAGGGGGGGGGGAAACGGAAGAAAGAAGACGAAAGAAAAATAGAGTCAGACATAAAGCCTGAGTAAGTCTAGTACTATTTCGTCTATGAATAAAGAACTGGGTATGATAAGTATAAACAGGAAGTGGGCATGCATTATAACTTGGTTAAGTTGTCTAGGGTCGAATATACTATCGTACCCCATGTTAATCTCTGAACCCATATAAACTAGTTTCCAACTGGCACCCCATAATCAGGGTGGTGTGATCCATTCTATGATGATCGGCTCCTACTCGCATAGTTACATGTGTCTTACGGCCCCCGATGTCTGTAGTTACCTATGCTGGTCCCACCATGGGGTGTATCAAGTCCCATAGTGGCGACCCGACACAACCTTAGAGTGCACAGGTATGCTACTGGTGTCCAGTGCCTTATTTTTCTGCTCCGGAGTGTGTGCACGCCCGCACTCCGTTAGAACCTACACTGCTACACCTCCGCCGTCGCTTTGACCTCTTACAATCAGCCCAGTAATCGTGCCCCACCCTGCCTAGCTTCAGGGTATCCTGATACACCTTTTAGGGTTACTGCTGAAAAGGGTCCCCCGTTACTAGGTTTTCTATCTCTAGCCAACATGCTAAGTTGGTTAAGTGTTTCCTACCTAACCCCCACCAGTCCGTTTAGTTTAGCATGTTCCATTTTGATTAAGTCTTTAGTTCACTTAATCCTAACAATCCTGACTCAGCCTTAATTGTCTTATTAAGGCCCTGACCTCTCGCATTAGACAGGTATTGTTGTGGCTGCCTGTTGCCGGTTGGTTCCGTGCAGTCTTACGCCACAACTCAGTCTAACCTCGGGTCCTTGCTGGGCTCCATGTTTAACCTCCCACATTGGATAGGTATTGTTGTGACTACTGGACAGCCGGGCGGTTCCGGGCAGGTTTACATCACAACTCAATCCAACCTCGGGTTAAACACATCGTATATTCTACATTTACATATCTTGTCATTCTTCTTTATTTCTTATATGTAAATATTTGCGGCCCATTATTAAGTTAATGGTGTAAAGGTTACACCAATCACGGGCCCAACCCATACTTGAACTTGGGCCCTTCTATTTTATATTTTCATTCATTAGTAATTTTAACCCAACGTTGTTTTCCCCCGTTTTACACGTCCGTTTATATATATATCGGGCTTAGCCTTTTAAAGCCCAATTTAGCCATGCGAAAAGGGGAGGCTTATGGCGTATACACAAAGAGGGGAAGGTGAGCGCATGAACTTGCAATACGACGTTGGAAATACAAAATAGAAATTGGTGTACTTGCATAGTGGTAACATAGGTGACATGAATCAAAGCATGTGAACTTGCATAGGTTTAACTACAACATGAACCTATATTCTTATTTAGGCATAATGTCAAACATAAGCATGTCATAAATATTCCTAGCATAAGCATAGCAGAATGTCAAACATAAGCATGGCATAAATACTTTTAGCATAAACATGGCATAAACATAAACAAGTCATGTTCATAAGGTTTCTACATGTTTACAAAGGGAATACTTTGTTACTAACACAAAAGCATAGTTCAACTTAATCATGATTTAAGTCTAATCACATAACAACGGTATAAACATACTTATGCATAAATATTCCTAATCATGGTGTTTGCTTTTAAACTTGCAAAAAGGGATTTTTGAGTCTAACCTAGCCATGTCTCACATATGTCATCATATAATTCTTGTAAACAAGATCGACTTAATCATGGATTTCAATTATGCCACATAGCCTAGCCATATTCATAAGTTTGCAAATAGGTTTTCTAGTACAAAAGCATGGCTTAATACCTGATGCCTAAATCTCAACATAATTTCATATGAACTATAACCAAACTTGTTTTAATTACATACAAATATACATCATGATGGCATAATAACAAAGCCCCAAACTTCCATGAATTTCAATCAACTACATACATGTAGCTTCAACATAGATTACATAATTTGCGAAATATTCCGAACGTTTACTTGCATAGAACTACCGCATGTAGTTCTTTATAATGAATAACATAATTTTGCACAAATATGAACTATTTTATTATCCCAATTCAAGCATACAAATCAATACAGTTGTTTATTCATACCAAAGTAATACTCTACTTACAATGGTTGCGGCGAATTCTCTAATTAAGAGAATATGATTTCTTTGTTGAATTGATTGGCTTTAGGTTACTTGAATTGCTTTAGGCTTTAGAACTTTCTCCATAATCCTCTCTCTAGTTGGCGGCTACTCTTAGTCGTTCCTCAGCAACATGGCGGCTATGTTCTTAATTTTGAATGAATAGATTGGGGTTTAGTCTAGGGTTGTTTATATAGAGGTTAGGAATTGATTAGGACCCTTGATGTTGCTAGGTTAGATCATAGCCATTCATTAGATAGAGAGACCAATAAAAACTTGCCACCTAGCCCTAGTGACAAAGCAGACCACAGAAATTCGACCAAACACAGACCTGGCCAGCCAGGTTGACTGGGCTCGACCAGGTCGACACCCCTGTCGACAGGGCTGTCGACAGCCCTGTCGACATGGGTAGCCCAGGTCGACAGCCCAGTCGACCTGGGTGGCCTAGGCGGGTGTTTATCCGCCCTGGCCCACTGGGCCCGATTATTTTAATTATTTTATTCCGCTTGAATTTTAAATTTAATTCAAAACTTTCGAAGGCCATATCTTCTTCATACGGACTCCGTTTTTCGAAAACTCGGACTCTATTTCGCGTATTTTTCCGAGACGAACGCAATGGCGTATCCCGTTTCCCTTAGTTATTTGATTTCAAATTAGTTATACTTTAATTTGTTAATTTCACAGTTATAGAATTTTCGGGGTGTTACATTCTCCCCCACTTAAAAGGATTTCGTCCCCGAAATCTTCAAGTTAGGAGGAATGTATATCCTAACATCCAATCATCCATCTACTCATCCATCAAACACGAGCATCCATTGTCCTTAAAAGATTTCTAATGCTTCATGATCATATGCGAAGTGTGTGTGTACATGTACTTATCTAATGCAAAATCAGGCGGTCTACTGATTCAGTTGACCTCCTTAATGCGAATTATGTAAGTGCCATGAATCCATTATGTATGCAAATTTTCCTATTCTTGATTCTACATGAGTGCACAATCATTCAATACAAATGCAACATCCACATGACAACACATTAAAGTTCAACCATATACAAATACAAACATATATGCATATGCAATATGAAGTGACTGAGCCGATCTAAAACCTGGATTGTGTGTGTATATGCAACCACGAGCAACCACTAGCAATCACTTGCAACCACTTGCAACCATCATCCATAACATGTTTCAACTACATGTTTCCATCCAAAAGGGTTTCTACCTAAAAGATACGGTCGAGGAAATATACCTAAAAAGATAGATAAAAGCGCAACTTAAGGAAAAAGGAAAGATCAAGGATGTACCCTCGAACAGAAAAGGGTAGGCAGTGCGTATTCTAGCTTCAGTTTCCCAAGTCGCGTCTCCCTCGGCGTCGCTCCACTGAACTTTGACGAGCTTGACTTCACGGTTGCGTAGCTTCTTCACTTCCGTTCCTAAGATGCGGGTTGGAACTTTTCTTATGGTTGCTTCGCGTTCCACTTCGGCCTCTTCGAGGATATTTGGCTCTACCACTTCAGCTGACTCATGTAGACATTTTCAGAGATGTGAAACGTGAAAAACGTTGTGGACTCCAGCCAACTTCTCGGGTAGCTCTTCTATAGGCCATTTTCCCAATCTTCTCGATAATAGGGAATGGCCCTACGAATCTTGGCGCTAGCTTTCCTGTGGTTCCAAAATGAACAACGTTCCTTAGTGGTGATACCTTGAGAAAAACTCTGTCTCCAACTTCAAATTCAAGGTCGGTCCTCCTCTTGTCGGCGTAGGACTTTTGTCTGTCTTGGGCCGTCTTCATCCTTCTTCGTATTAAGTCCACTTTCTCTGAAGTCTCTCGGATCATGTCTGGTCCAAGTATGAGCTTATCCGTGGACTCCCACCAACAAGTGGGCGATCGGCACGGTCTTCCATATAAAGCTTCGAAGGGCGCCATTCCTATGGTTGCTTGATAGCTGTTGTTGTAGGCAAATTCCACCAAAGGAAGGTGGTCTTCCCAAGTCCCTCCGAAGTCAAGGACGCATAGCCTTAAAAGGTCTTCCAAAACTCTGTTCACTCTCTCTGTTTGGCCGTCGGTTTGGGGATGATAGGCTGTGCTCAAGCATAACTGCGTTCCTACTGCTTCTTGCAGACTCCGCCAAAACTCACTGCTGAAGATGGGGTCTCGGTCACTAACAATGCTAGATGGTATTCCATGGAGTCGAACGATTTCCTTGAGGTAAAGTGATGCTAGGGATGAGGCAGTTCTTTTACTTTTGACAGGCAAAAAGTGGGCGCTTTTAGTAAGCCTATCCACTATTACCCAAATGCTAGTGTTGCCTCTCCTAGACCTAGGCAGCCCATCGATAAAGTCCATTGAGATGCTATCCCACTTCCACTCCGGGACCTCCAGAGGATGTAGCAGTCCGCCAGGCTTTTTCTGTTCCGCCTTAACCCGTTGGCACACGATACACTTAAAAACGAATTATGCCACGTCCTTTTTCATGCCGTTCCAAAAGAAAGTCCTTTTTATGTCTTTGTACATTCTATCCCCGCCTGGGTGTATCGTCATCTTGGAGTGATGTGCTTCCTCGAGAACCTTCTTTATTAAATCTTTTGTCTGTGGGACGCATAGTCTTCCATCTCGCCTTAGCAAACCCCTATCGTCGATGGAGTATCGGTTGAGGTGACTTGAAGTCTCACCCCTAATTAGCCTATCAATTATTTCCACTAGCTGAGGGTCTTCGCGTTGTGCTGCCCCTACTGAATCCACTAAAGTTGGGCGTACTTCGAGAGATGCTAGCAAGCCTGGTACGAAATCGGAGGAGGGCCTAAAGTCGAAACTGGCTATAAACTCTAGGCTTTGTCTTTCAACAAACAACGGGCTTATGGTCAATTTCTTTCGGCTCAACGCGTCTGCCACTACGTTGCCTTTGCCCGGAGTATAGGAGATTTCGAAATCGTACGAGGCAAGAAACTCCATCCACCTTTGTTGCCTCAAGTTAAGATCTTTCTGCGAGAAAAGATATTTCAACGATTTATGGTCAGTGTAAAGTTCGAACTTCTCACCTAGGAGATAGTGTCGCCAAGACTTGAGTGCAAAGACGATGGCGGCTAACTCGAGATCGTGGGTTGGGTAGTTCTTTTCATGCGCTTTCAACTGCCTCCCGCCATAAGCTACTACCCTTCCTTCTTGCATTAAGACGGCGCCTAGCCCTGTCCCACATGCATCCGTATAAACAGTGAACATCTTGCTCCCATCTGGCAGCATCAAAACTGGGGCTGTTGTGAGAGCCCTTTTCAGTCGTTGGAAAGCAAACTCGCAATCCAAATCCCAATTGAACACTAGATTTTTCTTAGTCAATTTCGTGAGCGGAGCTGAGATTTTCGCAAAATCCATTATGAACTTTAGATAGAAACCCGCTAGTCCTAGAAAGCTTCGGACCTCAGTTGCATTCCTTGGTGTCTTCCAATCTTGTACCGCCACTACCTTAGCAGGGTCCACTGCTAACCCTTGTTTGGACACTATGTGCCCAAGGAACCTCACCTCTTCCCTCCAAAAGTGGCATTTGGAGAACTTGGCTTTTAGTTGATGGACTCGCAAAGTTTCCATGATTGCCCTTAAGTGCTGAGCATGTTCCTCTTCACTCTTTGAGAAGATAAGGATATCATCAACGAAGACCACTACGAATTTGTTGAGGAAATCTCTAAATACCCTACTCATCAGGTCCACGAAGTAAGTAGGTGCATTTGTCAAGCCGAAAGGCATGACAAGCCATTCAAAGAAGCCGTCTGGGGTTCTGAATGCCGTTTTATCGATACTATCTTCAGCCACCCTTAGCTGATGAAAACCGGTCGCCAAATCGAGTTGGGAGAAAACAGACGCACCTACAAGCTGGTCAAATAAGTCGTCAATTCTAGGGAGAGGGTGCCTATTCTTTTTCGTTAGCTTGTTGAGCTCCCTATAGTCAACACATAGACGGAGTGAACCATCCGCCTTTGTAGCGAACACCACTGGAGCGCCCCATTCTGAAATGCTCCTCCTAATGAACCCCTTTTCTAGAAGCTCTTTAATCTGTTTACTGAGCTCTTTCCTTTCTCGTGGAGCCATATGTCTAACAGGCAACGCAACGGGCTTTGCATTATCTACAAGATATATGCGGAAGTCTATTTCCCGCTTCGGAGGCAAGCCCTTCACCTCTTCGAAGACATCCGGATATTCCCGGACCACTCTAACTGATTGCAAGTTTTCAACAGAGGCATCTAGCGATTCAAGATAACTAAGCATAACCGCATGCGAGGGATTACAAGAAATTTCCAAAGTATTACCGAGCTGGGTTAGGAGCCTAACAACCCTTTTCTCACAATCAAGGATGGCCCCATTACTGGATAGCCAATCCATACCCAAAATCAAACCATACCCCGAAAAGCCCAAAACAAAGGCACTACATTGAAATTCTACACTTAAGATAGAAATTTTCAATCCCAAACAGATCATAGACAAATGAGCTGGGCCCCCAATTGGGTTTGAAACAATTAAGGGGTCCTCTACCATACTAGTTTTTAGGTGCAGAGATTCTACTAAAGCAGACGAGATAAAGGAGTGTGATGCGCCAGAATCAAATAAAGTGCGAACGGAGTGATCATAAAGATAAACTACACTTTCTACAGAAGTATTTATACCTCGCTGTTGCAGAGGTGGCGCTTCTAGCACATGGACCTGTGCCCCTGGGGTGGATCCAGCCCTCTGCCCCTGTCCTCGTTTCTTTGGGCAGTCCTTAGCCCTATGGCCCGTCTCACCGCAAGAAAAGCACCCACCATTCTCCTTGGCTTTCTTTTTCCGGCAGTCCTTTACTAAGTGATCCACTTTTCCATAGAAATTGCACTTCCTCTTCTCTTTGTTGCCTTTCCCGCCCTTCTTAAAGTCTGTCTTCTTAGGCTGCAAAACCTCTTTCTTCCCTTGAGAGCTTTCTGCCTTTGTCTCCTTCTTGCCCTTATCCTCTTCATTCAGCAGTGCCATTTGCACCAACCTTTCATACGTGGCTCCCATGGGTATATGGGTCATGGCCAAACTGTGTAATGGCTCATTAAACCCTTTGACGAAACGGAGAGCCTTCTTGTGCGGGGTATTGACTAGGTCAAGTCCAAACCTAGCCAGCTCATCGAACTGATTCACATACTCTCTGACAGTCTTGTCTCCTTGCTTAAGAAATAAGAATTTTTCCAACTGCAAACTCCTTTCCGCATCTGAGAGAAATTTGGTCTCAAACCTTGCCCTAAAGTCCTCCCATGTCTCCACTGGTCTTCCAGCATTAGTGACTTCCCACCAGTAGGAAGCCTCGCCCTTCAATAGCCACACCGCCAGTTGTACTTTTTGTCTATCCTCTACCTCAAAGATGATGAATAGGTCCTCCGTTTCTTTCAGCCAATTCCTAGCTGCTACGAAGGACTCAGTTCCATGGAAATCCCTTCCTCCCATACCTTTAAAATCTTTACATATCTTAGCAAAAGTTTTTACCCGAGGAGGAGGTGGAGGAAAAGGTGCTGCTGCAGCTGGATGATTTCCTTCAGCTGGGGGAGGAGGAACGGTAGGACCTGGCTGAGTGGCCCTTGCTTCTAAGAACCGTCTAAACCAACCAGGTATTGGCACCCCTTCCGGCAAGTTTAGTTCTTGGGACATGCTGAAACAAAAAGGATGGATTCAAAACGAAGGATAAGAGATAATACCTATGGCTTTGGGGAGTGGACTTTGCCTTTTTAAAATAAAATTATATTTTTCTTTTAAAAATGCTTCTTTAAATTTCCTTTTTGAAAATAATTTTCAAAACTTTTTATCTTATCTGGTAAACCTATGCTCTGATACCAAGTGAAACACCCCACCTCCGTTAGGGTCACTCTCAAAGGGAATGCCCTAATTTTGGTGGAGGTTTATAAGTACAAGTCACAGATATACAAGACAGATATAAGAACACATATTTGTAAACAGCGGAAGAACAACAAATTTTATTTCATAAAATCAAATACGTGTTACAACAACATCCTTTCCAAAAACATAACATAACACTTTCATAATCTGTCTTGAGTACATTATTTTTAAAGAAGCATAAATAAAACATAGATGAACTGCAAAAGCCCCATAGTGGATTGTCCAAAGCCATAGTTCAAAACAGGAAAGTCCAAGCAATACATTTCTCTACTTCAAGCTGGATGTCAAGGCTGATCAAGTTGCTGTGTTCCCTCCCTGAGGACCTGGGGGGGGGGGAAACGGAAGAAAGAAGACGAAAGAAAAATAGAGTCAGACATAAAGCCTGAGTAAGTCTAGTACTATTTTGTCTATGAATAAAGAACTGGGTATGATAAGTATAAACAGGAAGTGGGCATGCATTATAACTTGGTTAAGTTGTCTAGGGTCGAATATACTATCGTACCCCATGTTAACCTCTGAACCCATATAAACTAGTTTCCAACTGGCACCCCATAATCAGGGTGGTGTGATCCATTCTATGATGATCGGCTCCTACTCGCATAGTTACATGTGTCTTACGGCCCCCGATGTCTGTAGTTACCTATGCTGGTCCCACCATGGGGTGTATCAAGTCCCATAGTGGCGACCCGACACAACCTTAGAGTGCACAGGTATGCTACTGGTGTCCAGTGCCTTATTTTTCTGCTCCGGAGTGTGTGCACGCCCGCACTCCGTTAGAACCTACACTGCTACACCTCCGCCGTCGCTTTGACCTCTTACAATCAGCCCAGTAATCGTGCCCCACCCTGCCTAGCTTCAGAGTATCCTGATACACCTTTTAGGGTTACTGCTGAAAAGGGTCCCCCGTTACTAGGTTTTCTATCTCTAGCCAACATGCTAAGTTGGTTAAGTGTTTCCTACCTAACCCCCACCAGTCCGTTTAGTTTAGCATGTTCCATTTTGATTAAGTCTTTAGTTCACTTAATCCTAACAATCCTGACTCAGCCTTAATTGTCTTATTAAGGCCCTGACCTCTCACATTAGACAGGTATTGTTGTGGCTGCCTGTTGCCGGTTGGTTCCGGGCAGTCTTATGCCACAACTCAGTCTAACCTCAGGTCCTTGCTGGGCTCCATGTTTAACCTCCCACATTGGATAGGTATTGTTGTGACTACTGGACAACCGGGCGGTTCCGGGCAGGTTTACATCACAACTCAATCCAACCTCGGGTTAAACACATCGTATATTCTACATTTACATATCTTGTCATTCTTCTTTATTTCTTATATGTAAATATTTGCGGCCCATTATTAAGTTAATGGTGTAAAGGTTACACCAATCACGGGCCCAACCCATACTTGAACTTGGGCCCTTCTATTTTAAATTTTCATTCATTAGTAATTTTAACCCAACGTTGTTTTCCCCCGTTTTACACGTCCGTTTATATATATATTGGGCTTAGCCTTTTAAAGCCCAATTTAGCCATGCGAAAAGGGGAGGCTTATGGCGTATACACAAAGAGGGGAAGGTGAGCGCATGAACTTGCAATACGACCTTGGAAATACAAAATAGAAATTGGTGTACTTGCATAGTGGTAACATAGGTGACATGAATCAAAGCATGTGAACTTGCATAGGTTTAACTACAACATGAACCTATATTCTTATTTAGGCATAATGTCAAACATAAGCATGTCATAAATATTCCTAGCATAAGCATAGCAGAATGTCAAACATAAGCATGGCATAAATACTTTTAGCATAAACATGGCATAAACATAAACAAGTCATGTTCATAAGGTTTCTACATGTTTACAAAGGGAATACTTTGTTACTAACACAAAAGCATAGTTCAACTTAATCATGATTTAAGTCTAATCACATAACAACGGTATAAACATACTTATGCATAAATATTCCTAATCATGGTGTTTGCTTTTAAACTTGCAAAAAGGGATTTTTGAGTCTAACCTAGCCATGTCTCACATATGTCATCATATAATTCTTGTAAACAAGATCGACTTAATCATGGATTTCAATTATGCCACATAGCCTAGCCATATTCATAAGTTTGCAAATAGGTTTTCTAGTACAAAAGCATGGCTTAATACCTGATGCCTAATTCTCAACATAATTTCATATGAACTATAACCAAACTTGTTTTAATTACATACAAATATACATCATGATGGCATAATAACAAAGCCCCAAACTTCCATGAATTTCAATCAACTACATACATGTAGCTTCAACATAGATTACATAATTTGCGAAATATTCCAAACGTTTACTTGCATAGAACTTCCGCATGTAGTTCTTTATAATGAATAACATAATTTTGCACAAATATGAACTATTTTATTATCCCAATTCAAGCATACAAATCAATACAGTTGTTTATTCATACCAAAGTAATACTCTACTTACAATGGTTGCGGCGAATTCTCTAATTAAGAGAATATGATTTCTTTGTTGAATTGATTGGCTTTAGGTTACTTGAATTGCTTTAGGCTTTAGAACTTTCTCCCTAATCCTCTCTCTAGTTGGCGGCTACTCTTAGTCGTTCCTCAGCAACATGGCGGCTATGTTCTTAATTTTGAATGAATAGATTAGGGTTTAGTCTAGGGTTGTTTATATAGAGGTTAGGAATTGATTAGGACCCTTGATGTTGCTAGGTTAGATCGTAGTCATTCATTAGATAGAGAGACCAATAAAAACTTGCCACCTAGCCCTAGTGACAAAGCAGACCACAGAAATTCGACAAAACACAGACCTGGCCAGCCAGGTTGACTGGGCTCGACCAGGTCGACAACCCTGTCGACAGGGCTGTCGACAGCCCTGTCAACATGGGTAGCCCAGGTCGACAGCTCAGTCGACCTGGGTGGCCTAGGCGGGTGTTTATCCGCCCTGGCCCACTGGGCCCGATTATTTTAATTATTTTATTCCGCTTGAATTTTAAATTTAATTCAAAACTTTCGAAGGTCATATCTTCTTCATACGGACTCCGTTTTTCGAAAACTCGGACTCTATTTCGCGTATTTTTCCGAGACGAAAGCAATGGCGTATCCCGTTTCCCTTAGTTCTTTGATTTCAAATTAGTTATACTTTAATTTGTTAATTTCACAGTTATAGAATTTTCGGGGTGTTACAATTCAATTCATTTCGAAATCGTTTAAAATCGATATAGATATCGTTCACGTCAAAATGGCGTCAATCTAATCAACACGGCTTCATAAATTTCTATTTTCAAATATTCTATTTCAAATATTTCTTTTTCAAAATAGTTGTTATCAAAATATTTCGTTCAACACCTGACCAATCTCAATGGATGAGTACTGTCAACACATGAACTTTTATTTTATATCGATAAAGATGTAAATTTTATTACTAAAATATTTCGTTCAACGCATGACCAATCTCAATGGATGAGTACTGTCAACACATGAACTTTTATTTTATAATATTCTTTATTTTTCAAATTGGAATGAGGCCCAATCAATTACCATATAAAGTTAATTATATGGATTTTCATACAACACATGTATATAATAACATTGAAAATAATCAACCATCAACCAAAGTGCACTACACTGTAAAAGCATCAAATATAAATATTCAACGCTTATAACAGCCTGTCAATTAATCGATCGACATATTTAATCAATCAGGATGAGTGAACTTCAAATTTCATCCCAACACCCGTGTGGGGTTTCAAACAATCAAACACATATTTTATTTGTGTTGTTGGGCGATGTGTAAAATTTATCGTCCCAATCAATGTCATTCAAATAGGTGTACATAAACAAACCGTCTGGTTTGTAAATGAATATTCTATTTTATTCACTTCACGTTAAAACTATATTTTTAACGATAAAACATTTTATTTTGACATATGAATTTCTATTCAGTTCATTCTTTAAATAAAATGATATTTTTATTTTTCTAACATATTTTAGAAAATTTCGGCGGCATAACGGCACGATAGTAGAAACGGGACGAGGCCTAGCCTTATCCCCGGTCTAGTGAAGGCCCACGCCATTCACACATCAATCATATCAATTTCATTTCACCAAACAATTCAAGTCACCTCAAACAATCTAACTAACAACACAACCAAACAAACAAGTCCATGGTCTGTGGACGATTGTGTCGGGTGCTACTAAGCACCGTCTGCATCCTAGTATATATATAACTAGAAAAATAAATTGAAAGGTGAGAAGTTCTCACATATAGCTATCCAAACATCTTGACTCTTCTTTGATAGAAATCTTCGTCGTTCTCGCCTTTTTGTCGCTTTCGCCCGCATTCACTACATATGTAAAAATCGAATTTTTACTTCGCTATTCCATATGTAAAAATCATATTTTTATTTCAAAGTTCAATATATAAAAATCATATTTTTATTTCGAAGTTCAATATATAAAAAATCATATTTTTATTTCGAAGTTCAATATATAAAAATCCTATTTTTATTTCGAAGTTCAATATATAAAAAATCATATTTTTATTTCGAAGTTCAATATATAAAAATCCTATTTTTATTTCGAAGTTCATTATATAAAAATTCTATTTTTATTTCGAAGTTCATTATATAAAAATTCTATTTTTATTTCGAAGTTCATTATATAAAAATTCTATTTTTATTTCGAAGTTCATTATATAAAAATTCTATTTTTATTATTCTGTAATATAAAAGATTATATTTTTAACACGCTTTTAAAATAGACAAAGATTATATTTTTACAACGTTATAAAATATATAGTTTCCGCCCTTTTAAATATAAAGTTCACTCCTTTTAAAATATAAAGGCTTCGCCTTTTAACTTCTAAAGTTCTCGTCTTTTCAACTAAAAAGATTTTGTCTTTTCAAATTTAAAGATTTCATCTTTATAAAAAATCTCATTTTTATTTTCCTACACTATAAAGATGATATTTTTAATATTCCTATCATGCAAAAATTATATTTTTAATTCTCTACCTAACCAAAAATCATATTTCTACCACTTCTATATAGTAAAGATTATATTTTTAATACTTTAAAAATATAAAAATCATATTTTTATCCTCTTCCTTATGTAAAAATCATATTTTTATAAATAAAAACATAATCTTTTCAACTTTAAAAATCAAATCTTTATATATATTTTATTTTTAGCTTTTATAAATGCTAATTCATACATAAAAAAAAACTGATTTTATAAATAAAAATATAATTAAAACTTACAGTGAGTTGCAGAAAGAAGGGGGGTTTTCAGCGTCGATCAGGAGGGGATCTTCTGTCGGTGGCGCGACGCGAGGCAGAGGAGGGGGAAGGCTGTCGGCGTCGGTCGAAGGGAGGGGAGGGGGTTGCGCGCTTGGAGGTTGCGACGGGGGGGGGGGGGGGGGAGGGGGTGTTCGATCGCGTCCGCGAGGGAAGGGGGGTTTTCGTGCCGCCGGGGGGGGTTTCGAGGTGGCGCCCCACCACTGTGGAGGCGGCGGCGACTGATCGGGGGGGGGGGGGGGGGGGCGCTCCTCCGATCCTCGTTCCTCTTTTTTTTTTTGTTCGATTGAAAATATGAGGGGGGGCAGAACGGTTAAAAAGGGGGAGAGGGTTTTTTTTTTATTTTTTTATTATTTTATTATTTTTAAAAGTTGACTTTTACATATGCCATCTAAACGAGGCCCACCACCTGTCGTCCATAGCGTTTAACCCCCATTCCGAACACAATGGGATATGCATCGCAAGCTGATTCGATCACTTTGATCAGTTTCCGTTGAATTTACTTTTAAATCACTATATTGAATTTTAAACGTACATTTCAAATTACCGGGGCCGCATACGAACTTTAAAAATTCCAGAAAAATATTTTCTAGCTTCGTATTGACGATACTGTCCTAACAAAACTAGTTTCGTTGAATTCTGAGACCGTTGGAAAAATGGCCATTTTCCAGTCGATTAAAATCAACTGAAACTGGTCAAACGCGTTTTCTTTTGCCACGTTCACATATTGATTTGAAAAATTATGAAATTTGGACTCTAGCAATAACTCGACATCACGGACCCAACAAAACTGGTTTCGTCGAAATCCGAGGTCGTTTGCAAAATTGCTATTTTTAAGGGCCTTATATATATAAATATATATATATATATATTCCACAGCGACTATTTCTAATTTTAAACTGGACATATCTTATCATTTCTAAGAGGAAATCTCAGTTTGTTAACTTCGTTACAAAGATATAGTTATATAGATTCAAATATTTCTTGTTTCGTTCAATTCTGACTTATATTGAATTCTGTATATTCATTTGAAATTAGAAATCGAATTTTCGAACTACCGCGCCATTTTCAATTCCTTTTATAATTATATATAATTATTATATATTCTAACGACGACGTATATAATATATACGTTCTAATTAGATTCAAAATAAATTTCTCGTCGATATTATTTAAAATAATTCATTTTAAATATTCAAAATTCGCTAAAATTGCCAAAATAAAAATTTTAAACTGGCCCAGATTTTCCGGGTTATTACAAATACATTCTTTCTCTTCAAGCTGGATGTGAAAACTGGTCAAGCTGCGGTATTCCCTCCATGAGAACCTGGGGGGGAACGAAAGAAAAAGAGGAGAAAGGAAAAAGGGTCAGTCATAAAGACTGAGTAAGTTCCAGTGACTTTCAGTGTAGAAACGGTTAAAACAACCTATCATGTATGAACTGGAACTAAACTTAAGAATGGTGTCAGGGCGAACAAGATAGACTAGGGTGATCAAGATAAGTCAAGACAAGTCAAGTAAAGCATCACATGTTCGAGATTCGTTGCATCGACTGTACTAGTATACTAAGCCCATATCACCAGTTAATCACGAAATAAATCCCACGGCCCAATGTCATGAAATGACCCTGAAACGTGGTCTGACCCATGTACGGGGTCCTACGGAGCGATTATCTAGTCGATCGGCTCCCTACAAGTTCTAGCTCGTCAAGTGTCCGTGTCATACGGCTAATCACGAATGTAGTCACCTGTGCTGGGTCCACCTTCGGGTGTTTCAGCCCTAGGGTGTCAACCCCTGACACGATTCAAGATGCACAGATAAATCTACGGATACCCAGTGTCTGCCCCGGATACGTGCACGATCGTAGTCCACCGAACCTACACTGGCGTACCTCACTGCCGTCGTTCACCTCTTACAATCAGCCCAGTAATCGTGCCCCACCCGGCCTAACCCCAGGGAACCTTGATACATCTAGAGGGTTACTGCTGAAAGGGGTCGTGTCTAGGGTTTCGCCTAACAGATTAGGTCATGTAATTCGTGACCTAACCTGCCTAACAGATTAAGTCATGTAATTCGTGACTTAATCCTTTTCCAGTCTAGTCATGTCAAGATGGTTAAGTATGTCATTTCAGTTCATGACTTAACCCGCCTACGTGTCATGTCAAGTTGGCTAAGTGTTGTCGTTTCCAAGAGCATGACTTAGCCCTACAAATTGTGTTCAAGTTGGTTAAGTTGTCTTTTCATGTTCATGACTTAACCCTAATTGGCATTAATTGATTCGTTAATGCACCGAACCACTCACATTGGATCCTGTTGTTCGTAGCCACTGGATTTGTCGGGCGGTTCCGGGTAGGTTTACGCTACGAACTCAACCCAACCTCGGGTTCCAAGCGTGATGTGACCAACTACCCACATTGGATCCTATTGTTTGTAGCAACTAGATTTGCCGGGCGGTTCCGGGCAGATTTACACTACAAACTCAACCCAACCTCGAGTTGGCCACTTTCTTGTTTTCTAAAGTCATGCCCATGTTCTTATCAGATTTTCCTATTTCCACATCATGTTCATATGTCAACTTCGTGCCCAACTAAGGCCTGTTTAAAGTCAAGTTATGGCATGTTCAAGTCTAGTTTTCGTGCCATATTTCATGTTCTACTTATGCAAAATTTCACAGTTTATGCTTATAATTAATCCAAGTTTTGCCTATTCTACCCAATCGTATTCCCAACATATATAAACGTACTTCGTTCACAAGCATAAACAATTCTAGAGATAAAGGGGAATAACACCAAACATGTGATAGGCATATGTGACAGTTCTAACATCACTTGCATAATAAACAAGCTATAACATATCACATGGTTTCAATACTAGCATGATGATAACTTGGCATAGTAATGATTCCAACTTAACTTAACATGATGATTTCAACTTTACATCATAGGCATAATAATCATTGCGGGCATAATAATAATTTTATTACAAACATGAAACATTAAAGGCATAGTAATCCTAATAGGCAGAGTGAATTCCAATTTAGCATTTTTAACATAATAATTCTCATCGACATAATGATTCCAATTTATCATAATGATTCTCATCTAACATTATAAACATAATGGTTCCAATTTAGCAATTTTAACATAATGATTCTCAACTAACATTATAAACATAATAATTCCAATTTAGCGTTTTTAACATAATGATTCTCAACTAACATTATAAACATAATGGTTCCAATTTAGCATTTTTAACATAATGATTCTCAACTAACATTATAAACATAATGGTTCCAATTTAGCCTTTTTAACATAATGATTCTCAACTAACATTATAGACATGATGATTCCAATTTAGCGTTTTTAACATAATGATTCTCAATTAACATTATAGACATAATAATTCCAATTTAGCATTTTTAACATATCTAACATTATAAACATAATAATTCCAACTTTTCATCATAACCTAGCAATACCCAATTTTTCATTAATCATGATGGGTACATTAACATCACAGGCATAATTCCATCAATAGTCATAGCCATGGTTTAATTAGCATCATAGGCATGGTTTAATCAACATAAAGATTTCAATTAACATAGGGATTCCGTGGACATGTATTAGTCCAACTTGCCAAACAATTAAGTCCAAGTGATTCATAACAACCTCAAAATCATGACAAGTTTAACTTGCAACGTTGCCATAGCAATATCCCCAAATTATAATTCAAAGATAAACAATATAAACAATGGATAAACAATAGTTCCTAAATCCGGTTTCAATTCATGGCATGTCCATATTGTTTTAGCGTTTTTGCCTAAAAAGTAACATAGAACTTACAATATGAAGCAAATAATCCAAATAAAAATCCCAAATCAATTAGTCCCAAATTCGTTGTCTAAAGCGTCGTAGTTGTTGTAGCTTCTAGTTGTAGCCTTCAAGAATCGTCCTCCATCTTCTATAATTTTATTCTTTGTATTTTTAATTCAGAGCTCTAGGTTTAATGGCGGCGGCCTGAGGCTAAAATGAAATAGTATGATTTAGGCTAGGTCTTAGGTCCTTTTTATAATGTTGGCAAGTTGTTTTAGACCCTCGATGGAGCTTGATTCAATAATAACCGTTCATTTGAAGGAGAGGCCAATCAGGAGCTGACATCTAGCCCTAGTGACAAGGCAAGGCTCAGAAAATCGACCAAACACAGACCAGGCCAGCCAAGACCTGACCAACCAGCCTATTCTGACCTGGGCGCACTTGGCAGGTGCGCCAGGCTAAAAATGCACTGGCGCACTTCCCAAGTGCGCCAGTTCATTTTTGTTCTGGCGCACTTCCCAAGTGCGCCAGTGCATTCTGACCCGTTTTCTGGTTTTCGCCCAACTTCGTCCGTCCATATCTTCTTCATACGATATTCGTTTTACGCAAACTCGGACTCTATCTCAAGCAGAATTCCGAGACGAACGCAATGGCGTATCCTGTTTCCCTTAATTCTTTTATTTGAAATTAGTTATACATAAATTTGTGAATCTCATTGTTATAGAATACACGGGGTATTACATTCTCCCCCACTTAAAAGGATTTCGTCCCCGAAATCTTCAAGTTCAGGAAGAATGTACATCCTAACATCCAAACATCCATCTACTCATCCATCAAACACGAGCATCCATTGTCCTTAAAAAAACTTCTAATGCTTTATGATCATATGCGAAGTGTGTGTATATGTTCCTTAGCTAATGCTAATGATCAGGCCTGATTGATCTTCTAAATGCAAAATATGTTTAGTGAAATGAATCCAATATGTATGCAAATTTTTCCTATTATAATTCATAATTTCTACATGAGTGCTCGAACATTCAATCATATGCAACAACCAAATGATAGCACAACCAAGTTTCCAAAATAAACACTCATGCATATGCAACATGAAAATGTGTCTGAGCCGATCTTGTGCCTAATGTGTATTCATACATCCACGAGCAACCACTTGCGACCACTTGCAACCATTTCGCAATCATAACATGTTTCAATTACATGTTTACATCCAAAAAGATTCTAACTATGGTTCTCAAGATAGGATCGAGGAGAGAAATAAGATAAAACAAAGCATCTAGAATAAGTTAACGATGTACCGCCAGAAGGTCCGGTCTGCTTCTCAGGGCAGTCTTTGCTGATGTGTCCAGTCTTCCCACAATGAAAACATTCACCTTGCTTTCTCTTCCTCTTTCTACAATCCCTGGCTATGTGCCCTTCCGTACCACAGTAATTGCATTTCCTTTTATCACGTGAGTTGTTGTTCTTGCCTCCTTTCTCGGGGTCTACCTTCTTATTCTTAGAATCGTTGGGCTTGACCTCTTTCTTCCCTTGAGAGTTTTCTGCCTCTGTCTCCTTCTTGCCCTTATCTTCTTCGTTCAGCAATGCCATCTGCACCAACCTTTCATACGTAGCTCCCATGGGTATATGGGTCATGGCCAAACTGTGTAATGGCTCATTCAATCCTTTGACAAAGCGGAGAGCCTTCTTGTGCGGGGTGTTGACTAGGTCCAGTACGAACCTAGCCAGCTCATCGAACTGATTAACATACTCTTTGACTGTCATATTCCCTTGCTTAAGAAAAAAGAATTTTTCCAACTGAAGACTCCTTTCAGCTTCTGAGAGAAATTTAGCCTCAAACCTTGTCCTAAAGTCCTCCCATGTTTCCACTGGTCTTTCTGCATTAGTGACTTCCCACCAGTAGGAAGCCTCACCTTTTAGTAGCCATACTGCCAGTTGTACCTTCTGCCTATCTTCTACCTCAAAGATGACGAATAAGTCCTCGGTTTCCTTTAACCAATTCCTAGCTGCCACGAAGGACTCAGTTCCATGAAAGTCCTTTCCTCCCATAGCCTTAAAATCTTTACATATCTTAGCAAAAGTATTTCCCCGCGGAGGAGGTGGAGGAAGAGGTGCTGCTGCAGCTGGGTGATTTCCTGCAGTTGGGGGAGGAGGAACGGTAGGACCTGGCTGGGTGGCCCTTGCTTCTAAGAATCGTCTAAACCAACCAGGTATTGGTACACCCTCTGGCAAGTTAAGTTCTTCGGACATGCTGAAATAAGAAGGATAGATTCAAAACGAAGGATAAGAGATAACACCTAAGGCTTTGGGGGACTTTGCCTTTTTAAAATAAAATAATATTTTATCTTTTAAAAATGCTTCTTTAAACTTTCCTTTGAAAATAAATTTTCGAAACTTTTATCTTATCTGGTAAACCTATGCTCTGATACCAAGTGAAACACCCCACCTCCGTTAGGGTCACTCTCAAAGGGAATGCCCTAATTTTGGTGGAGGTTTATAAGTATAAGTCACAGATATACAAGATAGATATAATAACACATATTTTTGAACAGCGGAAACAACAACTTTTATTTCTTCAAAATACGTGTTACACAAACCATGCCATAATACTTCCCAAAATCATAACTGTCTTGATTACATTATTTAAAGAAGCATGAAGAAAACATAAATAAACTGCAAAAGTCCCCTAATTGTTGTCCAAAGCCATAGTCCAAAACGGAAAAGATCCAAGCAATACTTTCTTTCTCTTCAAGATGGATGTGAAAACTGGTCAAGCTGCGGTATTCCCTCCCTGAGAACCTTGGGGGGAACGGAAGAAAAAGAGGCGAAAGGAAAAAGGGTCAGTCATAAAGACTGAGTAAGTTCTAGTGACTTTCAGTGTAGAAATGGTTAAAACAACCTGTCATGTATGAACTGGAACTAAACTTAAGAATGGTGTCAGGGTGAACAAGATAGACTAGGGTGATCAGGATAAGTCAAGACAAGTCAAGTAAAGCATCACATGTTCGAGATTCGTTGCATCGACTGTACTAGTATACTAAGCCCATATCACCAGTTAATCACGAAATAAATCCCATGGCCCAATGTCATGAAATGACCCTGAAACGGGGTCTGACCCATGTACGGGGTCCTACGGAGCGATTATCTAGTCGATGGGCTCCCTACAAGTTCTAGCTCGTCAAGTGTCTGTGTCATACGGCTAATCACGAATGTAGTCACCTGTGCTTGGTCCACCTTCGGGTGTATCAGCCCTAGGGTGTCAACCCCTGACACGATTCAAGATGCACATATAAATCTACGGATACCTAGTGTCTGCCCCGGATACGTGCACGATCGTAGTCCACCGAACCTACACTGGCGTACCCCACTGCCGTCATTCACCTCTTACAATCAGCCCAGTAATCGTGCCCCACCCGGCCTAGCCCCAGGGTACCTTGATACATCTAGAGGGTTACTGCTGAAAGGGGTCGTGTCTACGGTTTCGCCTAATAGATTAGGTCATGTAATTCGTGACCTAACCCGCCTAACAGATCAAGTCATGTAATTCGTGACTTAATCCTTTTCCAGTCTAGTCATGTCAAGATGGTTAAGTATGTCATTTCAGTTCACGACTTAACCCGCCTACGTGTCATGTCAAGTTGGCTAAGTGTTGTCGTTTCCAAGTTCATGACTTAGCCCTACAAATCGTGTTCAAGTTGGTTAAGTTGTCTTTTCATGTTCATGACTTAACCCTAATTGGCATTAATTGATTCGTTAATGCACTGAACCACTCACATTGGATCCTGTTGTTCGTTGCCACTGGATTTGCTGGGTGGTTCCGGGCAGGTTTACGCTACGAACTCAACCCAACCTCGGGTTTCAAGCGCGATGTGACCAACTACCCACATTGGATCCTATTGATTGTAGCAACAGGATTTGCCGGGTGGTTCCAGGAAGATTTACACTACAAACTCAACCCAACCTCGAGTTGGCCACTTTCTTGTTTCCTAAAGTCATGCCCATGTTCTTATCAGATTTTGTTATTTCCACATCATGTTCATATGTCAACTTCGTGCCCAACTAAGGCATGTTTAAAGTCAAGTTATGGCATGTTCAAGTCAAGTTTTCGTGCCATATTTCATGTTCTACTTATGCCAAATTTCACAGTTTATGCTTATAATTTATTCAAGTTTTGCCTATTCTACCCAATCGTATTCCCAACGTATATAAACGTACTTCGTTCACAAGCATAAACAATTCTAGAGATAAAGGGGAATAATACCAAACATATGATAGGCATATGTGACAGTTCTAACATCACTTGCATAATAAACAAGCTATAACATGTCACATGGTTTCAATACTAGCATGATGATAACTTGGCATAGTAATGATTCCAACTTAACTTAACATGATGATTTCAACTTTACATCATAGGCATAATAATCAATGCGGGCATAATAAAAATTTTATTACAAACATGAAACATTAAAGGCATAGTAATCCTAATAGGCATAGTGGATTCCAATTTAGCATTTTTAACATAATAATTCTCATAGACATAATGATTCCAATTTATCATAATGATTCTCATCTAAAATTATAAACATAATGGTTCCAATTTAGCATTTTTAACATAATGATTCTCAACTAACATTATAAACATAATGATTCCAATTTAGCGTTTTTAACATAATGATTCTCAACTAACATTATAAACATAATGGTTCCAATTTAGCATTTTTAACATAATGATTCTCAACTAACATTATAAACATAATGGTTCCAATTTAGCATTTTTAACATAACGATTCTCAACTAACATTATAGACATGATGATTCCAATTTAGCGTTTTTAACAAAATGATTCTCAATTAACATTATAGACATAATAATTCCAATTTAGCATTTTTAACATATCTAACATTATAAACATAATAATTCCAACTTTTCATCATAACCTAGCAATACCCAATTTTTCATTAATCATGATGGGTATATTAACATCACAGGCATAATTCCATCAATAGTCATAGCCATGGTTTAATTAGCATCATAGGCATGGTTTAATCAACATAAAGATTTCAATAAACATTGGGATTCCGTGGACATGTATTAGTCCAACTTGCCAAACAATTAAGCCCAAGTGATTCATAACAACATCAAAATCATGACAAGTTTAACTTGCAACGTTGCCATAGCAATATCCCCTAATTATAATTCAAAGATAAACAATATAAACAATGGATTAACAATAGTTCCTAAATCCGGTTTCAATTCATGGCATGTCCATATTGTTTTAGCGTCTTTGCCTAAAAAGTAACATAGAACTTACAATATGAAGCAAATAATCCAAATAAAAATCCCAAATCAATTAGTCCCAAATTCGTTGTCTAAAGCGTCGTAGTTGTTGTAGCTTCTAGTTGTAGCCTTCAAGAATCGTCCTCCATCTTCTATAATTTTATTCTTTGTATTTTTAGTTCAGAGCTCTAGGTTTAATGGCGGCGGCCTGAGGCTAAAATGAAATAGTATGATTTAGGCTAGGTCTTAGGTCCTTTTTATAATGTTTGCAAGTTGTTTTAGACCGTCGATGGAGCTTGATTCAATAATAACCGTTCATTTGAAGGAGAGGCCAATCAGGAGCTGACACCTAGCCCTAGTGACAAGGCAAGGCTCAGAAAATCGACCAAACACAGACCAGGCCAGCCAAGACCTGACCAGCCAGCCTATTCTGACCTGGGCGCACTTGGCAGGTGCGCCAGGCTAAAAATGCACTGGCGCACTTCCCAAGTGCGCCAGTTCATTTTTGTTCTGGCGCACTTCCCAAGTGCGCCAGTGCATTCTGACCCGTTTTCTGGTTTTCGCCCAACTTCGTCCGTCCATATCTTCTTCATACGATATCCGTTTTACGCAAACTCGGACTCTATCTCAAGCAGAATTCCGAGACGAACGCAATGGCTTATCCCGTTTCCCTTAATTCTTTGTTTTGAAATTAGTTATACTTAAATTTGTGAATCTCATTGTTATAAAATACACGGGGTGTTACATTAACTATATTAAGTTGGTTAAGTGTTCCCATGGACATACCCCTCCCATTCTAGCTTAACTGTATGGCCCTAACCCCACCCACCAGTCTGGTTATCATATTGAATTGGTTAAGTGTCTTAGTGAACTTAAACCAACCATTCTTGTTCTAGCTATAATTAAATAGATTAAAGCCACGACCACTCACATTAGACAGATATTGTTGCGATTACTGGATGTGTCGGTTGGTTCCGGGCAGATTTATATCGTAACTCAGTCTAACCTCGGGTTAGGCTTATTCGTGTTTTCTAGTTAAAAGGGTTTTGACTAATTTTCAAATCAGGTTTTGAAAGTAACCATCCCGTCCATCGGATCAGTTAGGGATAACTAGGGAGAGCAGGAAACTTGTATTTTCCAAACCCAAGCCTAGATATTATCCTATCTGTCACCCTAGAACTTTCTGGTGTATCATTAAAAGAGATGTCGTTAATAAACCTTTAATTTGTCTAAATTTACATTTCCTCATTTAGGCCAAATTCTATAAGTAAATTATTCCTAATTTACTTATTTCCTAATTACCCTCTTAATGTAAACTGTCAACATTTATTCTTATGGCCCACTTTCCCCTTTATATCATATTTATGCCTTTTGGTATGTAAACTATACCAATTAAGTGTCATTAACCATGATTTATCTAAACCTGACAGTTATTCCCAATTATGGCCAATTTCACATTTATGCCAATATACTCATCGTGCCAAATTAGCTAATCCAATTCCGATTCAACATTCTAATTCACGTCAAACTAGACTTATTACTCTAGTTCACTATTCATGTAAATACTAAATTTACTTGTCAATACTAGATTCAAATTACACATCTTATAATTCATGTCAAATTTATCCAATTTGCATTACTATGAACATGCCATAATTCATGTTCCCAATTTATGCCAAATTCCAAGATTATAACTATGTTTTTAGTACATTTCACATTATGCCCAAATCGTATTCCCACCGTTCGTATAATTGCGATTCAATCTAGATTATGGATAAATCTAGACTCGTAGAAAATAGGGAATGAACCAAAAATGCTATGAAAAAAGGATGGACATAATAACTGGCATAAAAGGTTTGAATAACGACGTAGGTTCAAGAACATGGGTAGACCTAACTTAATAAGTAAATTCCCAAGGTCTAAAACCAAGAAAACCAAGAATAGACAGAGTAGGTTCAAGAACATGGATAGACCTAACTTAATAGGTAAATTCCCAAGGTCTAAAACCAAAGAAAACTAAGAACGGACAGAATAGATAATCGGGTTTAGACCCAATTTCATAGTCACAAAACTTAAACAACACTTTCCCAGTCATGAATCACAGTTGTTCTTGTTATGTCATAGGCAATAGTTTATTTTTCCTAATCAAAGGCATAGGCTTGTGTTCATGGTCAAGGGAATAATCCTCATAGTCACAGTCATAGTCATAGGCAATGTTCATAGTCATAGGCAATGTTCATAGTCATAGGCATATGGTTCTAAGGTCCATAGTTTCATAGTCACGGTCTTATTTGTCCTCGAATCATAACAGTTCTTAATTAGGTTCAGGAGTATAGGTACTGATTCGAATAGAGAGAGATTTGGCATATTCTTTTATTCCTTTAATTTCATGTCACGAATAGAGAAAAACGTTCAAATCTAAAAATAACTTACTTACAGAGATTTAGATTAGAAAAGAAAGATGGCGTTGCTATGATTCATGCGACGTTGCTCGAAACCGTTTGAGCTTGCCCTAGATTCTTCACTTGAAATCCTAGCCTGACTTGAACCTCTTCTTGAAAGACTTTTAGCAGCATCTCCTCATCTTGATTTACTTTATATATATTATTCTATTTATATTTTAATTTAGAGGAGGAGAAAAAGCCATGTTCACTAAGAATCTTAGCAGCATAAGGGTAGAGGAGAATTGTGAATAGAGAAGAAGACTAGGGCTGTTTATATAGTGTTAGGTGGACGAACTTGGTCAGAAAACGTGACCAGATACATCAGAACGAACTAGGTGCAGAGAGCTGGAAAAAGCAGGGGGGGTCGACCCTCAGGTCGACTACCCAGTCGACCTGGGTGCCTTGGGCGGGAAAATTCCCGCCCAGCCCAATCTGGTCTATTTTTGAATTTCGAACTCGTTTTTCTGAACTGTTTTGAAATTTGAACTTCGCTGAATCTTCCGGAGGCCATATCTTCCTCATACGGACTCCGATTTACGCAAACACGGACTCATTTTCATGCAAAATTCCGAGACGAACGCAATGGCATAGCCCGTTTCCCTTGATTCTGAATTTAAATTCCAATTCTGCCTTGATTTTTGAATCTTAGCGTTAAAGAATTACGGGGTGTTGCAGAGTACTTGCTCATGTAGTTGCAGTCCATGTATGTTGTGCCTCAGTTGCAATACTGGATTGGCGAGGCAGTGCACACGTGTGTATATTATATATGCCTGTGTATATATACACACGTGTGTATATGCAGCCATCTAGAATAGATTTACCTGTCCCTGTACCGAATATACATACTGTCTGCCTTGTGGTATTTACAGTGTATCACCGTGAATATCACAAGATGTCTAGACACAGATTGATGGATTAATAAATCAGATCAAGTCATGAAAAATGATGAGAAACACACCAAAATTCGGAGGCAAATAAATTTTTAAAATAAAAAATATATCTGCTAGAATTTTAAAAATATTTCTGTTCTAGATACTGTGTATGTGACAGGTATGAAGACTGGACTGGCTGAAGGATGTTGTGAAGACTGAAGACTGAAGACAGAAGACAAAGCAGTAGTGTATATTAGTGTCAATATGTGTCTGTATATGAGGGAAAGCACGTTTGTACAAACTAAAAGAGTATGAGTGAATATGTTGTGAAGAGCAGTGTGTAAAAAAGAATGTGACACGTATTTAAATACCGTGTATTGTAAAAATAGTGGAGTTATAAATTGGTACTGTTTGATTTTGAAATAAAATATTATATTTAAATAAAATGCTGTGCGAATATTTAAATTTCTGTACAGTCGTATTTTATTTAAATATAAATATTATATTCCTGTCTGTGATGTAGATATGAAATAGTACAGTAACAAGCACATTTAATAATAAAATATATTTGTTTGTTATCATAAAAAAAATCATATAATTGTGTATAGAACTGCGTTATATACAACAATCTCCCCCTTTTGATGATGACAAGCAAATATTAAGATTTTGAATCTAATAAATGTGTTTGACAGTGAAGAATAGAACTTCCCCTATTTGAAAGCTCCCCCCACAACAGAAACTCCCCCTATAACTGTGCATGAGTGAAAAAAAATGAAATTTGAATGGAATTTTCAAGATTAAAATATTTATAAAATATTCGCTCATAAATCAAAATCTCAACCCATTCTCCCCCTTTTGTTATCATCAAAAGGATTCAGAAATTAAAATATAGATGAAAAATGTCTAAAATATAATATCAGCTAAAGAAGAAGAACGGTCATCATAAGTCTCAATCAGTCAAAAAAAAATCATAATATTATGAGAACAGGTGGCATATTTCACATTGTGGAGAATAACGGATTTACGATGAATTTTATATAAAATGGATAGAGTTACAAAAATATGATTTCCAATTATTTTCAAAAGAATTTTGTAAAATTGAGCACAAAAACAGTGATGGATTTGGACTACAATTATTAATTCAATTCAAGTGACAAAATCAAATAATCTCAAATCACATAGCTATCAATCAACAAATCATAATACGTCATAAAATATTAACATATTTCACAAATTAGAAAATGGATTGATATGCTGGTTTTTACACACCAAGAAGAATTTCATGTAAAAATTAATTTATTTAAATTGTTTTTTTTTATTTAAGAGTACGCTGACCACGCATAACCAGATCTTGGATTTTTAAATGAGATCAATTGCCGCTTAAATATAAGTAATCTCATAACCATGCATAACCAGAGCTTGGATTTTTAAATGAGGTTAGAGAAACACGTATGTATTAATTATATATTTATCGTTTTCAGCTTCAAAAGAAAAAACTCCTCGGTATATAAAACCAATATGGATGATAGAAATGTGATAGTCACAGAAATATACTGTGAAATAAATTTCTAAATTAATTATATTATGAAATATGATCAACTGTACCGAGATCATTGAAAAATTTCAATTTTCACTAATTCTGAATAATAACATAACCACAATTCCATCACAAATATTTTCACTATTTATTCAAGATGATTTAAAAAAAACTCTCCACATTAATATAAAAAACATGATGGATGGTAGAATGATGATAGATAAAGGAGATGGTCGTGAAGTAATTGCCAATTCAAAGATATTATAATAATTGTTCAATCATCGTGAAATTTTAAAATAGAATCTCCTCCTGTTGTGAAATATACTGCAGTCACAATTCATCACAATTTCAAAATCTAATAATAATTTTGATGAATTATAAATACAGTTCAATTTGGATATTGATTTCAATTTCTGAATGAATAATCAATAAATAAAAGATTTACATGAAACATGAGGGATTGAAAAAATATATACATGATGTGAATAAATCTAAGAATGCAACACATCTAAACCGATGGCACATGTTGGCGTCTCTTTTTACAAGAATTTTCACATGACATGGGTGGCTAACACAGGTATCCTAGACAACAATATCCAAAATCAGATCATAAGCAGACATGACAAATAAATTTGGCACATTTGTCAAAGCAGCAAACAGTATATACCAAGACAAGCAGTAATCAAAGAACATTTTCAAAAAAACAGTATTAGAGCAGCACAGAAAAATCAATATCACAACAGACTTGTCAGACTATGTTTATGATGGTCACAAAATATGATTCATGATTAACAATACAGTTTATTTGAAATCATTTGAGAAAATATAAAGATCTCAAGATTCAGTGAATCAGTCACACTAGAATGTAAATTTCAGATTCAAGATATCTGTGTGATTCAATAAACCAATAATTTCAAATAATTTTAAACAAATAAATATTTATATCAAATAACCATGAAATAATAGAGAGATTTAAGACCATCTTTTCAAAGAATTTTCAAAATTATCTTTGACAATCACAAGCGAAATTTCATATCATTTACATCAAGATTGAGTATAATTCATGATCTAAAAATAATGGTTTATTCGAAATCACTTGAACAAATGTAAATCATGAGATACAATGAATCAATCACACATAATTAATAACTTCAGATCTGAAAGGTGTGCGAGATTCAAAATATCAAAAATTTCAAATGATCTAAAACAAACAAAAATCTAAACCAGATGATCATGAATAATGGTGAATTTCAAGATGTAAGCAATGATTCAAGACAATTTAAAATATTTAAGCCAATCCGAAAATTTCTGAAATTATCCCAACTGATAAATAATAAAGTGCTGTAATGAGTATAATATATTGAGCTTTTCTAAAATGGATTAGAAGAAACTCAGAATAGTAGAAGTGTGTGAAATTTCATAAAACTTTCAGATCTTCGAAAATTTAGAATTTGAATCAACAGTGTTCAAGATATGACAAGAATACATCAACACTGTTGAGAATTGAGAAATCAGAAAATAAACTTCAAAACAATTGTGGATATTTAAAAATTTAAATTAAAGATCTAGAAAGGATTAAAACATTAGAGTTTTATACAAAAGAAGTGAATTTCCAAAAAAAAAAATTGAATTCTACAATTGGAAGTTTAAGAAAGCACAAGAAAAATTACAATGATATGACAGTGACAAATCAAACATACAAAGAAAATAAACAGAAGAAATAGAAGGAGGGAAACATTAAAAAAAATTACAAAGATTATTTTAGAGGTTATACCTGAAATTGACGTGAGTAAATAAATCTCTAACTCAGCAGGTTTGGCTAAGGAACTGAAAGTGATTCAATGATATGAAGTTGTTTGAATCCAATTTCTCTTTCACAAAGCAGCTCCTCAGCCTTCTCCGACACCTAACAATTTATAGGATCGAGTGGTCGAACAAAGTTTGTAAAACCACTCACAGTTGTAGTCATATGTTTTGGTACCCAGACTTGTTTATATAACAAACCATTAGAATTGACTTTCGTACCCTTAGGAACCCAAATATGTTTGAACTTGAAAAAGGCCGTTTTATTTTTTGGGATCCAAGAATGTTTAAATGGTTTATTATAAAACGATTTCTCATCACAATTTTGATTCAAAAAACCTTTGAGATTTCAAATTTTCAAAGCAGTTCTTTCCAAAGCAGTTTCAGGGATTTTTCAAATCATTTGAATTTTGTTTTCCAAAAACATCATTTTCCCAAAGCCAAGACCAGATTTATTTCCAATAGAAACTTGGTTTTGTAACAACGTATTCAACGATTTTTCCCCATTAGAAAATTTATCCAAAGTTGATTCTAATCGTTGAATTTTGGATTTAGATCGCTATTTTCTTTTAATAAATATGAGCAATTATTTATAGCGATCTTCTATTCAGCATTGGATTGTTTCAAAACCAAATTCTCATTTTCAGGCAATTTAATTTTGGCTTGGGATTCGGAAATTTCAAGTTCAAAATGATTTTGTTTTTCAGATTCGAGTTTTTCAAAGGTTTTGAATTTTTTAATCTCAATTTCAAGCTCTTTCAAAATCAGATCTGTTTTCAATAAACTATTATTTTCAGCAAAATCATGTTTGGAATTTTTGGTATCCTTAAAATTTATAAATTTCTTTTGTAAACAATTGTTTGCATCTTTCAGCTCAATCTCGTTATCTTTTAAAATTAGAATTTCTTCTTCAAGCCTTTGAATGTTATTATTGAGATGAGCAAGAAATTTCAAACAATTTTTACAATCCGAATTTTCAAATTTCATGACATTTTCAAATTTTAATTCCAAACATTGATTTTTGCTAGTCAACTCAAGATTCTTAGATTTCAAAGATTTATTTTTAAGCTGGAGTTTATCAACAGATTTAGTTAAATCAGCACAAAAATAAACCAGATCTTCATAAGAGAAATTTTTTATTTTATTGTCTGTTGAATCTCCATCAGCTGATCTACTTGAATTTTCATTTATTTCTTCTCCTGAGCATAGATCTGAATCTGAATTGACCATTTTGGGTTTTGAGCTGCTGTTGTCAATTTGTCCATACTTCGTATTGAGAGTATTCCATATTTCCTTCGTAGTTAAACAATGGAAGATAAGGCAATACTGAACATCATCAATATAAGAATATAAAATATGTATAGCACGAGAATTAAACCCAATATATTTTCTACTAACCATATCATATCCATTGATAATAGTATCCCAACATTTAATATCAACAGATTTTAAATAAGATTCCATTTCAGATTTCCAATTCAAAAAATCTGCACCATTAAAAATTGTTGGAATACGACTGGAGTAACTCTCTATGGACTGACAAATAGGGATCACCATTTCTCTAGAGTTAACTGAAAATACATGCTATGATACCACTGAAGATCTAGAATATAATTTATGGCACTTCAGTATACCTCAGAACTGGTTTTACATCCGGCCTCTCGACACGGAATAATCCATGCAGGACATGTGTGGGTAAGAGTCAATGCTTCGCCTATCATATCATAGATCACAAGGCGAGAACCCCCCATCATGCATTAACCAGCTCTGATACCACTTGTTGGATCTAGATTAACCCTAGAGGGGGGTGAATAGGGTTTATCACAGTTTTTCGCTGAGTTAAAAATCAAACGGGATATTAAGTAATAAACAGATAACATAATGCAGCAGAAATAAAAAGCAGAAAGGAAATAACACACAGAGATACCCAGCTTCGGCAAAACCCTGCCTACTGCTGCATTCCTACGGTTTCTACTAGGGGATAGAACAGATCCCGCTTACAAGACCATGTAAACTCGCACTCCTTGCTCCTGTACTAACCCTACGCTCAAAACCCTAGACTAGCCGAAATCCCCTCGACCAGATTTTCCTGAATTACAAACCCGCAATCCGTAACCCTAGATTTTACAGACTCTAGTAAACTGCCAATTAACACCCTAACTAGATCACCTAGATTTTACAGACTCTAGAAACTGTTCGCTTGATTACAAATGAAAATACAAGAAACGATTAAATAATCAAAACAAAGGAACCCCCTTAAACAATATAGAGTAGGTCGGCCCCCTTTGTAGTAAGTGTGCACCCATATTCCTTTTCTGATAACTTCCTCTTCTGGAATTAAGAATGGCGGGCGATTGTAAATGAAAATAGGGTTCTTCTGTAAATCCCTAAATCTCGATGCTTTGATTGACGAAACTTGATACTCTGATCCACAGTCTTTTTGGCTTCAATCTCTGGCGGCTTGTTTCATCGATTGATTTGGGAATTCTCTTGATCGAATCTCCTGTAAGTAAATTCTGTTTTGAATCTCTTTTCTCTCGAGTTGATTTTTGGTTTCGATCAGTATGCCAATGATGAAGAGGTGTTATCATATAGGATTAGAAAATCCTAAATCACTCTCTGATTTCGCTAAATGATTTGCTGATTTGTTGCGTTGGTTTTCCAGTTGATTTCTCGGCTTTGATTTGCATGAAACCCGAAACTAATTTGTGCATTTCTGGAAACTAATATTCATCCAAAAAAATGTCTGAGTGACTTAATTTTGTGGTTTAAAACAAGAATGATTTTATGCCTAAAATATGTTTGCAAATCCTTGCCAAATATGCTTTGCTTTTTCTCTTCGTCCCCTGCATGATAGAATATCAGGGAAAAAAGTATTGATGTCCATATATGCAGCCTTTGATTGATTCACTGGAAATGCAGTTTGCATACTTGAATTATTGCCATGTAAATGAATTTCTTCTAGTCCCTCTAGTTGTCTCAGTTTGAATTTGTTTTAAAGATTGCCGAGAATACTCTTGCCAAAACTGGAAATTTAGAGACTTTCTTGAAATGAATTTCTTGCTTTTAGTACATCTGTAAATGTTCGTTTTCTCTCCCTTTTCAAATATTGCCATTCCAGAAAAAAGATAAGCTTTAAATTCTTCTGTGATTTCTCTCAGGATTTGTTTTCTTGTGATAAAGAAAATACCTTGAATAAACTTGCTGAAAATGATTTTCTGGTTTATGGAATTGAATGATAAGTTCTTTTTGCATGCAAGCTTCATTGACTAAAAAACTATTGCCATATAAACTGTTTGGAACATTTTCTTGATCAATGTTGTTTAGCACACATTCATGCTTTGTCGAGCCATTTCTATTGTTGACCTGCACCATGTTGTTTTAACTTGTTACATCTGAGCATGCTCGACCATTTTTAGACTTAAGATTCCACTAGCCTCTTGCATGAATTTGAACTTGGCTCCTGCACGAACAATGCTGTACATGTCCCATGTATGCAATTTTGGAAATCATGCATGTCTTTAACTTGATGTTATTAAACAATTGTATATTTCATTTGGCATTTGCTCGAACACTGTGTCACTTGAGCTCAATTGCTATGTTCATGTTACCATATATACTTGTATACTTGCTCCACCATACTTTTGCTCACTATCTTGCATTGATGCACTCTGTGTTGATGCCATGAAAAAAAATCCTTGACTTGAGCTCGGTCGTGCCATTGTACCATGACCCATGTCCATTTGAGTCTGAGCACTCCTGCAATGTTGTATTGCATCCTGACTGGATTATGATGTTGATGTTGCTGTATTGTTCCCATGACTGCTCCATTCCATTTTTGTCCATGCATACATTCTTGGAGCTGTGCATTTGTCCCATGGTTCACTAGTACATGTTGCTGTTTGACTTTTCCTTGAACATGTTAATGCTTTTCTATTGTTTCATGCTTCATTATGTTGACTGAATCATGTTAGCTGTGGCTCCGTTCTCGTTTATACTGACCTGTCATCATTGCTCGCTCCACTGTTATGGCTTGTACACTTGGACTTGACTTGAACTTTGAGCTGCACTGTCCATCCATTACATTGATATTTCATTTCATGTACATGCGTTGCCTCGAGTACTTGCTCATGTAGTTGCATCCCATGTACCTTATGCCTCAGTTGCAAGACTGGATTGGCAAGGCAGTGCACACATGTGTGTATTATATACACGTGTGTGTATATATACACGTGTGTATATGCAGCCATCCAGAATAGATTTCCTTGTCCCTGTACTGAATATACATATTGTCTGCCTTGTGGAACTTACAGTGTATCACTGTGAATATCACAAGCTGTCTAGACATAGATTGATGGATTAATAAATCAGATTAAGTCATGAAAAATGATGAGAAACACATCAAAATTTAGAGGCAAATAAATTTTTAAAATAAAAAATATATCTGCTAGAATTTTAAAAATATTTCTGTTCCAGATACTGTGTATGTGTTTCTGTATGTGACAGGTATGAAGACTGGACTGACTGAAGGATGTTGTGAAGACTGAAGACAGAAGATAAAGCAGTAGTGTATATTAGTGTCAATATGTGTCTGTATATGAGGGAAAGCATGTTTGTACAAACTAAAAGAGTATGAGTGAATATGTAGTGAAGAGCAGTGTGTAAAAAAGAATGCGAAACGTATTGAAATACCGTGTGCTGTACAAATAGTGGAGTTATAAATTTGTACTGTTTGATATTGAAATAAAATATTATATTTAAATAAAATACTGTGTGAATATTTAATTTTCTGTACAGTCGTATTTTATTTAAATATAAATATTATATTCATGTCTATGATGTAGATATGAAACAGTACAGTAACAAACACAATTATCGTTGTCTCTTTCTCCTTCCATTTATCGTCATCTTCCCTTTCGCTCCTCAATAGTTCGTCCCTTCTAACCCCAAACCCATATCTTCCTACTTTTGCCTTATCACTTATCTTGCACCCCTACTATTTTTCCGATGCTTGATATGTAGATCTATGTCCCTTAGTCGATGTTCCAGTTGCATTCAGCCATATATGAGAGCATGGTTATGATGCACAGTTGTCATATATATATATATAACATTTGAAAATTGGTATGCTTTTATTAAATACCAATCATATGCTTTCCTTATATGCCTTGTCAAAACTTTTTAACTCCCCTACTGGGTACCTTACAAGGAAAAAAAGTACATATAAGTTCCACATATTAACAGTACCTGGGCTAATTATAAGCATATATAAATAGTGGTTAATAAAAAATTAAAAAACTAATATACAAAAAAATTTAAAACCCAGCAAGGCCCATGGCCCATCTCCAAATCTCATCAAAATTCTCTTCTCGCTAACCAGCATCAAGGAGTTCAATCCCCCATTGCCGAAGAAACATAGAATTAAAATCCGTTCTGGAGGATCGATTACCAATATCTTGAACCAGAAAATAAATCTTTCTTTCAATTTGCGCAAGCTGTATGGAATATGGAGTTGATTTGTTAGAAAACACACGATAATTCCTATCTTGCCAAATATAGTAAACAATTATGGTTAAAGCACCGAAAGCCATGTCTTGAAGTTGGTCTTTATGCCGGAATATCGATAGAAGTATGTTTGCCTCATCGTGAATTGAAGGAAGGATGGAAGGTTGAAGATATAATCTCCGCTTTAGTAATGCCCAAATGAAAGAGAAATAATCACAAGAGAAGAGCAAATGTGGTGATGTTTATGCTTGCTTATCGCGTAGCGAGAACCGGGTGTTTGAAATTGTACCAAAACGATGAAGTCTACTCTTCGTGTTGAGTATGTCCAGTGTTGCGAGGTAGGAAATGAATTCCATTCTTTTACTACTCTTAGAATGCTATATGATGTTGAAAATGGGCTTAACAATTCCTCCACTTCTTACCATATTCCACGTTGCTTGGAAAGAAAAATGAGAACCTCACACCATTAGTAAAAGTCATATCGACTTTCTGAAAAAACAGAGACATGTTGCAATTCGGAGGCTTATTCTCTAGTGGCAGAATGATGAGAGGGATCAATTGAATTTTCAAAAATAACCATACTTACAATTTCATGAGAGTGGTTGATTGATTGAAATATGTGGATGCCAAGAAGATCAACAAGGCACTTACAATTAACCCAAGGATCGAACCACAAAGAGGTATGTCTGCCATTTGCTGTCACTTTATTATGTAGTTGTGAGGAAGTTGTATGAAAGTGTAGCATTGATTTCCATGTCGAAGATGCATTTTTTATCAATATGCATATTCCAAATTTCTTATTATGGCAGTAATGTTGTTGCATCCATTTGCACCATAAGTTATTTTTAGAAAAATAGTTCCATAACAACTTGATGCATGCAGCTGACTTTAAATCGGATAGGAGTTTAAAACCGACCCCCTCTTCAGATTTAAGCTTACACAACTGCTACCATGCCACTTTATGCTAAGAATCTCCCTAAAAAAATCTTCACATATAGATTGTAGTTTCTCCAAAGTGAATTCAGGTATTTGGTACACAAATAACCAATAAAGAATGGTGAGGGTTGTCACCGAATGTATAAGTTCAGATTTTCCAGCTAAACTAAATAATTTTCATTGCCATGCTTCTATTTTGTTTTAAACTTTATGTATCAATGCATCACATTCGGAATAGTGTAAATAATTTGATGATAGTGGCACTCCAAGGTACTTGATAGGTAGCAAACCCACATCATAAGACAAAATATCTTTAATTTCATGTGTATTGCGGCTACATGAAATGAAGGAAATCTTGATTTTAGAATTATTAACATTGAGACCAGCATATAAACTCAAATACTGAGCGTCGTGTGGAAGCATTCAAAGTAGATGATGTGCCAAACACCATCAAATCGTCTGCATAAAGTAGGTGAGTTATAGTAGGATCAAATCCATAAACTGGTTGATATTGGTTCAAAGAAATAGCCTCTTCCATCGTAAATGAAAAAAGCTACATAGTAACTGTGAATAGGTAAGGGGACAAAGGATCCCCTTGTCAAATTCCATGATTGGAGGATATAAAGCGCATAGGTATACCCTGAAACAGAATAGAGAAGGTTGGGGTAGATATACACTTGTAAATTATATTTACAAAGTGCGTTGGAAATCCTATTACATGTCAGTAAACAACATATTAGTTCTCTATTGACCACGTTATAGGCCTTTTGAAGGTCCACCTTCACATAAACTTTAGAGTCTCCTTGTTTCTTAAAATCCCTTAAGAGTTCATGCGCTAAAAGAATATTTTCACCAACACTTCTTCCAGGAATAAATGCACACTGACTTTCAGATATTAGGTGACTTAAGAAGGGCCTGGTTCTGTTACACATGTCATATACATACACACACACACACACACACACACACATATATATATATATATATATATATATATATATATATATTTATGAAGTACTACATCGGTCTGCATTGGGAAGTTCCTCGTTTGTCATCTACTATCTCCATCAGAGGAGATCTGGCGTACGAAAGTTCAAGTGGAGTTTTAAGCCCTGCGTCAAATCGTAACTGGAATCGAAGGCTTTGCTCGATTTAAAACAGATCATCTCACCGATCCAGTGGAAATCGTCTCTTGATTTACAATGGGTTTTTCAATGGATATCTCTTTCAAATGAATAAATTCGATATAAGATCGATTTATTCGTCTACCAAAGTAATTTCCCTGTTGAATCATGCCTTTCGTTTCGTCTCTGCTATTCCACTGAAGATCATGCCAATTATATCAACCGGTCTTCTTTAATCTATTCCTACTCTCTGTAACAACCCGTATTTTTAATAACATGTTATAATGTAAATCAAGGCAGAATTAAATTGTAAAATCTTAAATCAAGGGAAATAGGCTATGCCATTGCGTTCGTCTCGGAAAAATACGTTAAATAGAATCCGAGTTTTCGAAAAACGGAGTCTGTATGACCAAGTTATGGCCCAATGAAGTTTTCAGAAAATTCCAAGCCCGAAAACAGTTCAAATTCGAATTCAAATTCGAATTTCAGCCAAGACAGGATAGGCGGGAATTTTCCCGCTCCAGGCAGGGTCGACATAGGTGTCGACACCAGTGTCGACCCCCCCCCCCAATGGGTCGACACCCATGTCGACCCAGGGGTCGACCCCCCCGGTCGGACCAATTTTTCTGGTGCACCATTTTGGCATGTTGGGTGCTCTTTTGTTGGTTTCTGACAGGAGTTAATGGTTCAGATTCGTTCTAGGGTTAATCCTATGGCCTAAACTAACCTAATCTTCTATAAAAAGACCCTAAGACCTAGCCTAAACCCTGATTAATCATTCCTACAACTAAACAATGCCAAAATGTTTCTTGATCATGGCCTCCATCTTCATATCATGGCCTCCATCCTCTTCATGAAAGTTTGAGTGTCCTAAGCTAGTAAAAGAGCCACCTTTCTTAATCAAAACAAGGATCTTTCTTCATACAAATCAAAGGAGCTTCTTGTTTCTCAAGACAACTTGGAGCTTGCATTCATTTGGGGTTTTTATAGTTGCTAGTGGCTTCGTCTCAATCTTATTTTATAAGTCTTCATAGCATTGTACGCCCTATACTACTCTTAGATTCTAACTATGAAGTTAAATGTGACATGTTGCAAGTTGAGTTTGGGCCTAAGTATGATATGTGCTTTGATCCTATCATGTTATGCATAAATATATTCTATGCATGTTTGTAAAGCTATCACCTTTTCCTTATGCATAGAAAGCTATGAGCTTTGATTGGAAATGTTGCATAAAGAAACCTAGAAACTCTCATAAACCTTGTGTTATCTTGCATATGATGTTATATGCGAATCACTAGCCATCATCCTATGTCATTTATGATCATGTTTCACCTATTTGCTTAAGTTTGATATTATGCATGTTTTGAGGCCTATGATGTAATATGCAAGTTTATGAACATATTTATGCCTCATATGCCACCATGTTTAACTAGTGGCCAACCTTATTACCTTATGCCCTTTTGTCATGCTTTTGCCAAGTTCCCTCTTTTGATCTATGTTATGTTATGCGAAACGTACATGCGATGGGAATGCGTTGGGTTTGGGTAATATTAATGACATGAAAACATGGTTTCAAAATATGACATGAACATTGACTTGTGATTATGTTTGTAAACATAATGATGGACATGACACTTAGAAAATATGAGTGTGGACAACTCGAGGTTGGGTTGAGTTTGTAGCATAAATCTACCCGGAACCGACCGGCTTAACTAGTGGCTACAAGCAATAGGACCCAATGTGAGTAGTTGGTCGTGTCGCACTTGAAACCCGAGGTTAGACTAAGTTGTGGTGTAAAGCTACCCTGTAACACCCCACCTCCGCTAGGGTCACTCGCAAAGGAATGCACTAGCTTTAGAGGGGTATTATTGGTAAACATGTACAGAAATATTACAAGACAGAACATATAAAATAGCGGAAGTAAAATCAACTTTCATATCATTATTAAATAAGGTCTAAAGCCTTTTTACATCAGAGAATTTCTTACATGGAAACCTGTCTTGACTAGTACAGAAGCATAAAAACCTTTTCATCAATTATTCCCCAAGTAAAATAATAAAATAGCCATAGACAAGAAAAGTCCAAGCCATGCGTGATGACCTCCAAACAGAAGAAGTCCAAACTAACAATAGCATTTCCTCCCTGTAACCTAGAGGGGAAACGGAAGACAAGAGGCGAAACAAAACGGGGTCAGTCATAAAGACTGGTAAGCCCTATCTACTATCAGTATATAAACTAGTAAAGTTAACTGGCATGAGGAACTGAGATGAACATAAGTATGATGACAAGATAGATAAGCTAAACCAAAATAACAGGATGAACTACGGTACCAAAATAAATGAGTGTGTCATGATAAACTACGGTGTCAAGATAAATCAAGGTACCATATTGTCAGGTTTCTATCAAGTATACTATCCCAAGGTATTTATCATGTATAACATCCTAAGGTATATATCATCTATATTTTCTCTGCACCCCTCATACTAGTATCCCAACCCGCATCATGTGTTAACTATGAATGCCCCTTGCCCAACGCCACGTAATGGTCCATGTCAACCTAATATATAGCATATGTAGGTTTTCCCAACTCGTATGTTTCTTTCCATGTATAAGTTTAGTCCTTTGCCGTAGGCCATACGGGCTTTCCCATGTAAACGTCTTATCCTTGAAGTTATTTTGGACTGCTACCCTTGATGTAGTTATGTTTTCTTACCATGAACTATCGCGTGTCCACTTAGGATTTATGCCACCTAGGACCACTAGGGATTATGCTACCTAATGAACGTTTCCGTGTCTCGGTTTGGGTTCAGCCACCTAGGGCCACTAGGGATTATGCCACCCGTCAACCGCGCCCTTTATCCCACGTATGTATCGTGAATCGTTTTCCATGTCTAGATGCACATGTTCCTCAATGTGCCATCCGAGTTCCGTGCCAGGGAAAATCAAGGAATACGGGACTCGGTCGAGAGCTTTAAGTCGTCTTCTAATGCAGATATCAAGGTTTGTTTTTGTACCCGTGGCTATGGTCCCACGTGACCCCTCCCTCAACTACTGAAAGGCAATCCAAGAAAAATCATGTATGAGAACTACACTAAGGCCCATCGATGCCCACTTCCAGATAGCCAACCTCACCCATAGCTTGATAGCTAGTATATGGTCTTTTGGGAGTTCCCTGCCTTTTCGTACGTACACGGTTGACTAAAGATGGTAGGTAGTCGGCGACATGCTATCCCGGGGAAAAATCATGTATCGTCGACTCCACGCTAATCCATCCCAGTCTTTAGGTCGCTCGCATAGCAACCAAGGCATACTCTTGGCTCTTCTACCGCAGACCTTAACCTCTATGAGGCCGGGTTGCATGGACCACTCGCCACCTCACAGAGGGATACCAAGAGTACCCTCACGTTCCCCGCAGCTTCCACTTCATCACCCAGTTCGCTGGAGCTTTTATCCAAGTCAGATAACTTGCTCCTCCTCGTATACTAAGCGACGACCTACCATACTAGGTTACTCATCTCTTTATGAACTAGTCCATGTCCTTAGCTAAGAATTATTACTTAGTTACCGTTAACTAAGGTTTACCACTTAGCCCCTCTTTCCACTATCCTTGTTAACTACGAATTCCAACCTAGTCCCCTGAGCTAGTGTTTTGTCAAATGGGTTACGTGTTGTTATCCAAGTTCATGACTTAAACCGCCTACGAATCATGTCAAGATTGGCTACGTACTCAAGTTCAATGCTTAGCCCTACAGGTTGGTTAAGTGTACCACGAAGCTCATGACTTAACCTTATCAAGTCAAACTGGTTAAGTATTTATTTGTCTTAACCCTATCAGATTATCATGTTAGATTGATTAAGCATAGATTATCTTAATCGCATCAGATTATCGAGTCGGATTGGTTAAGCATGGGTTAGCTTAACCCCATCCACTAATCGTATTACAATGGTTAAGTTTATTTAAAAGATCTTGTGACTTAACCCTATCAGGTCCGCATATTAGATTGGTTAAGTATAGGTTACTCAACCTCATCAAATCATCATGTATAATTCGTTAAGTATAAGTTACTTAACCCCATTAAATTACCGTGTTAAGTTGGTTAAGTATTGGTTACTTAACCTCATTGAATTACCATGTTTAGATTGGTTAAGTGTTTAACTTAACCCCATTAAATTACCGTGTTTAGATTAGTTAAGTGAAGGTTACTTAACCCCATCTAATTACCGTGTTTAGATTAGTTAAGTCTAAGTTACTTAACCCCGTCTAATTACCATGTTAGATTAGTTAAGTATGGATTACTTAACCTCATCGAATTTACCGTGTTTAGATTAGTTAAGTGTGGATTACTTAAACCCATCTAATTATCAAGTCGGATTAATTAAGCGTAAATTACTTAACCCCATCCCCTAATTGTCTTGTATGGTTAAGTGTCATTAAGAAATCAAGCCCGGTCCCACTTAACCTACCCATTCGTGTCATATCGGTTAAGTGTCATTAGTCAAATTTACTTAACCTTATCATGTGGCATTAATTTAATTAATGCACTCTTAACCTCTCACATTAGACCTTGTTGTGGTTACTAGCTAAGCCGGACGGGTCCGGGTAGTTTTACACCACAACCTAGTCTAACCTCGGGTCTTAAGCGCGACATGACCAACTTCTCACATTGAATCCTATTGTTTGTATCCACTAGTTAAGCCGGGCGGGTCCGGGTAGATTTATGCTACAAACTCAACCGAACCTCGAGTTGGCCATTTTCATGTTTAGTCTAGTGTCTTGTTACACTTACAACCCATGCGTGTCAAGTTTCCAAGTCCCATGCTCATAGCCAAAGTTACATGTCGTCACGTTTATACCAATTTACCCAAATCATGTTTCATGTCATTAAAGTTTCCCCATAACCTAACCCCAACGCTTTTAAACTCGCATATACATTCACAACAACGCATAATGGATTAAAGAAGGAACTTGGCAAAGGCACGACAAAAAGGGTATAAGGCCAAAAGTTAATCAAGGTGGCATATGAGGCGTAAGTGTGTTCATTAACTTGCATGTTACATTATTAAGCCTCAAAAACATGCATAACCCCAAACTTAGCACATAGGCAAATCATGATGATAGGTGACATAGAAAGATGCCTAGAAGTTCGCATATAGCATTACATGCAAGTTATCATAAGGGATATGATAGCTCTCATGTTGCATAATGCAACATTCAACATAAAGCTTATAGCTTTTAGCCCATAAGATCAAGATGGTGTCTTTACAAACATGATGGGATACATAACATGATAGCATGTATGATACTTAATGTTCAAACCCAACTTGCAACATTCATTTAACTTCATAGTTAATATCTAAGAGTATGAGGGGGCTTACAATGCAATGAAGGCACAAATCAACATATAAAACAAAGATTGAGACGAAGCCATTCATGCTATCACCCAAAAACCCCAAAAGAACAAGCTCCAAATGAAACCCTTGAGCAAATATCAATAAAAATCCTTGCTTTGAAGAAGAAAGGTTCCAACTTTGGCTTTGAATGAAGCTTATGAGCTCTCATGCAAGATCCTTGCTTTTTGGTCAAGAAAAGGTTGCAACTTTGGCTAGAATGCAACTTATGTACTCCCATACAAACATGAAATCACTCAAATGATCATAGAATCTCTCATGAATGAAGAAAAGAGGCTCCTTTACTTTGAAACTAGCTTAGAACACTTAAGCTATCGTGAAGAAGAAGATGGAGGCCATGGGTTGAAGTGGAGGCCATGACGAGGAACCATTTTGGCATAGTTTAGTTGTACGATCAATTTATGAGAGTTTTAGGAGAGGGTTAGGGGTCAATTTATAGAAGACTAGGATAGTTTTTGCCATAGGAAAAAACCTAGTTTAGATCCTAGCCATCCAAAGCATGTCTTGGGAAGGAAGTCAAGTCTAAAAAATGGAGTGGTGTCTTAACCAGGCCTAAAAATGGAGTGGTGTCTTAACCAGGCCTAAAAATGGAGTGGTGTCTTAATTGGGCTGAATTTCAAATCTGTTTTCGGATTTGAATTTTCGTGAAACTTTGCGAGGCCATATCTCAGTCATACGAACTCCGATTTACGAAATTTCGGACTCTATTTCGCGTATTTTTCCGAGACGAACGCAATGGCGCAACCCGTTTATCCTGATTCAGGTTTTATAATTAAATTCTGCCTTGATTCTTGTCTTAACACGTTGTTAAAATTCGGGTTGTTACATTCTCCCCTCCTTTAAGGATTTCGTCCCCGAAATCTCCAAGTTAGGAAGAACGTATCCTACCATCCATCATCCATCTACTCTAAACATCATCCACAGGCAACCATTATCCTTAGACGATTTCTAATGCCATATGAACACATGAAGAAAGTGTGTGTATATGTTCCTTAGCTAATGCTAATGATCAGGCCTGAATGATCTTTCTAATGCAAAGTATGTTTAGTGCCATGAATACAACATGTATGCAAATAATCCTAGTCATATAAGTACTACATGCGTGCACAAACATTCATTCATATGCAACATCCGCATGACAACAGTTTCATCCATAAACAAGTATAAGTACTCGTGCATATGCAATATGAAATGTGAGTGCGTCGATCTAGTATCTAATGTGTATTCGCGCATCCACGAGCAACCACTTGCAACCACTTGCAACATATCAAACATAACATGTTTCAAGCACATGTTTACATCCATAGGATTCTACCTAAGGTTCCCAAGATAAGATCGAGGAGATAAACGAGACAAACTCCTTACAGGGTTTGCAACAGAAACAGGACCAAGAGGATATCCACCAAGCGATAGCATGCAAGCAGGCTCTACAGGAGAACCAGGGATCAACCATATACTCTTAAAAAGAGATATGATGTGCGCGCCTAAGCCGCATTTCCTTGAGCTTAATTCCATTGTGCCTTGACCATCTTTGACTTCATGATTTTCGTAGCTCCTTGATTCCCATTTCCAAGATATGAGTTGGAACTCATTTCACTGTCGCCTCTCGTTCCACTTTCACTTATTCTTTCCCTAGCGTACTTGGCTCAAATATATCCGCGTACTCATGCAAGCTCTCCAAAATTCACTAGTGAATTTTGGATCTCGTTTACCGATGCCAGTCCCTGTTGCCAAGTGTACCTACTAGGGTGATCTCGACAACTCATGCACTAGCGAAATGAACCATTCGCCTTAGTGGCGAACTCTACTCGAGCAGATTACCAACGAATGCATCATGAGATTCTAGGTAACTAACCATGACAGAACCCAAAAGGTTACACAGGACTTTGAGGGTATTACCAAGGCAAGTCAAGAGTCTAACTACCCTCTTTCCAAAACCGAGAATGGCACCCCTTATTGGGTGACCACTTTATCCCTAGAACCCATCCTTGGCTCCAAAAACATGGGCACTCTCAAATCCAAACAAGTCATGAATAAATGGACCGATCCTCTAACAAGATTTGGGACAAAAATGAGATCCTCTTCTATGCTAGTACTAAGGTGCAGAGACTCACTGTCCAAGCAGACTTAAATGATGCAATGATCAAAACAAAGTCTGGACGGGATGATAGAAAAGGAAGGCTGAACCTCTAACAGAAACGGTACCATTTCTCTTAGGTACTCTAGGAATGAGAGCATACGATTGCCCTCTCGCTGATCTTGTCCTTGTCCTCCTTGATGGATCAAGCCATACCAAAAAGTTGCTTATCCTTAAGCTCGTATCCTTTATCCTTGTTCTTATTATCCCTTCTTATAACTTCGGTAACCGATCTCTCGAGAACTTCCTCCATCGCACCGGAAAACACTTACGTAGCTAGACAAGGATTAGTCGCAGTCAAAACTACTGTGACTACAGATGGAGGAAAGAAAGGAAAAGAGATTCAATCAAGGAATCAAAGGATAATGCTAATGGCCTTTGGGGAATAGCCTTTTAAAACAAACTTTTTTTGAAAAAAATGCTTCTTTGTAAAGGGTTTTTCAAATACTTTTCAGAAGGTTTTAAAAACTTTTGCCCAGTCTGGTAACCTTCTGCTCTGATACCAAATGTAACACCCCACCTCCGCTAGGGTCACTCGCAAAGGAATGCACTAGCTTTAGAGGGGTATTATTGGTAAACATGTACAGAAATATTGCAAGACAGAACATATAAAATAGCGGAAGTAAAATCAACTTTCATATCATTATTAAATAAGGTCTAAAGCCTTTTACATCAGAGAATTTCTTACATGCAAACCTGTCTTGACTAGTACAGAAGCATAAAAACCTTTTCATCAATTATTCCCCAAGTAAAACAATAAAATAGCCATAGCCAAGAAAAGTCCAAGCCATGCGTGATGACCTCCAAACAGAAGAAGTCCAAACTAACAATAGCATTTCCTCCCTGTAACCTGGGGGGAAACGGAAGACAAGAGGCGAAACAAAACGGGGTCAGTCATAAAGACTGGTAAGCCCTATCTACTATCGGTATATAAACTAGTAAAGTTAACTGGCATGAGGAACTGAGATGAACGTAAGTATGATGACAAGATAGATAAGCTAAACCAAAATAACAGGATGAACTACGGTACCAAAATAAACGAGTGTGTCATGATAAACTACGGTGTCAAGATAAATCAAGGTACCACATTGTCAGGTTTCTATCAAGTATACTATCCCAAGGTATTTATCATGTATAACATCCTAAGGTATATATCATGTATATTTGCTCTGCACCCCTCGTACTAGTATCCCAACCCGCGTCATGTGTTAACTATGAATGCCCCTTGCCCAACGCCACGTAATGGTCCATGTCAACCTAATATATAGCATATGTAGGTTTTCCCAACTCATATGTTTCTTTCCATGTATAAGTTTAGTCCTTTGCCGTAGGCCATACGGGTTTTCCCATGTAAACGTCTTATCCTTGAAGTTATTTTGGACTGCTACCCTTGATCTAGTTATGTTTTCTTACCATGAACTATCGCGTGTCCACTTAGGATTTATGCCACCTAGGACCACTAGGGATTATGCTACCTAATGAACGTTTCCGTGTCTCGGTTTGGGTTCAGCCACCTAGGGCCACTAGGGATTATGCCACCCGTCAACCACGCCCTTTATCCCACGTATGTATCGTGAATCGTTTTCCATGTCTAGATGCACTTGTTCCTCAATATGCCATCCGAGTTCCGTGCCAGGGCAAATCAAGGAATACGGGACTCGGTTGGGAGCTTTAAGTCGTCTGCTGATGCAGATATCAAGGTCTGTTTTTGTACCCGTGGCTATGGTCCCACGTGACCCCTCCCTCAATTACTGAAAGGAAATCCAAGAAAAATCATGTATGAGAACTACACTAAGGCCCATCGATGCCCACTTCCAGATAGCCAACCTCACCCATAACTTGATAGCTAGTATATGGTCTTTTGGGAGTTCCCTGCCTTTCCGTACGTACACGATTGACTAAAGGTGGTAGGTAGTCGGCGACATGCTATCCTGGGGCAAAATCAAGTATCGTCGACTCCACGCTAATCCATCCCAGTCTTTAGGTCGCTCGCATAGCAACCAAGGCATACTCTTGGCTCTTCTACCGAAGACCTTAACCTCTATGAGGCCGGCTTGCATGGACCACTCGCCACCTCACAGAGGGATACCAAGAGTACCCTCACGTTCCCCGAAGCTTCCACTTCGTCACCCAGTCCGCTGGAGCTTTTATGCACGTCAGATAACTTGCTCCTCCTCGTATACTAAGCGATGACCTACCATACTAGGTTACTCATCTCTTTATGAACTAGTCCATGTCCTTAGCTAAGAATTATTACTTAGTTACCGTTAACTAAGGTTTACCACTTAGCCCCTCTTTCCGCTATCCTTGTTAACTACGAATTCCAACCTAGTCCCCTGAGCTAGGGTTTTGTCAAATGGGTTACGTGTTGTTATCCAAGTTCATGACTTAACCCGCCTACGAATCATGTCAAGATTGGCTACGTACTCAAGTTCAATGCTTAGCCCTACAGGTTGGTTAAGTGTACCACGAAGCTCATGACTTAACCTTATCAAGTCAAACTGGTTAAGTATTTATTTGTCTTAACCCTATCAGATTATCATGTTAGATTGATTAAGCATAGATTATCTTAATCGCATCAGATTATCGAGTCGGATTGGTTAAGCATGGGTTAGCTTAACCCCATCCACTAATCGTATTACAATTGTTAAGTTTATTTAAAAGATCTTATGACTTAACCCTATCAGGTCCGCATATTAGATTGGTTAAGTATAGGTTACTCAACCTCATCAAATCATCATGTATAATTGGTTAAGTATAAGTTACTTAACCCCATTAAATTACCGTGTTAAGTTGGTTAAGTATTGGTTACTTAACCTCATTGAATTACCATGTTTAGATTGGTTAAGTGTTTAACTTAACCCCATTGAATTACCGTGTTTAGATTAGTTAAGTGAAGGTTACTTAACCCCATCTAATTACCGTGTTTAGATTAGTTAAGTCTAAGTTACTTAACCCCATCTAATTACCATGTTAGATTAGTTAAGTATGGATTACTTAACCTCATCGAATTTACCGTGTTTAGATTAGTTAAGTGTGGATTACTTAAACCCATCTAATTATCAAGTCGGATTAATTAAGAGTAAATTACTTAACCCCATCCCCTAATTGTCTTGTATGGTTAAGTGTCATTAAGAAATCAAGCCCGGTCCCACTTAACCTACCCATTCGTGTCATATCGGTTAAGTGTTGATTGACACTGAAAACTGTTTGTTTTATTACTCTTATGCTTTATCTCTTGTAAATAAATAAATGATACTTTGGTTACTTTTGTATGTTTTTACAGGATGTCAAGAAATGCCTCCTTCAATTCAAATCAAAGGCCAACTACAAGAAAGAGCTACTTCCTCACATCAAATTCATTTCAATTGCAAAAGAAGTAGTAGCTCACTGGTAAAGGCATAGGAATTGGTGCTGAGAGACCTGAGTTCGAACCCCGTCAAGCTCACTTTTTGCCAAAGAAACGGAGCGCGTTCACACTGGCCCCTTTGCTTTGAGAAATATCTGGATCAGTGTTATGTTATATATATACATACACATATTCATGTGTATGTATTTATGATGTGTGGAGGAGACTTTATGTCTAAAACAGCCGATGAAGCTTGGCGGTTCTTAGAAGATTATTCTGAAAAGGACATGCAGTGGGAATCGATTCGTGTTCCCATTCGTACTTCTACTAGAGGAGTGCATGTCGTGGACCCAAGTCAAATTCCCTTAGAAAATCAAACTTCTCAAGCCGGAGAAGGGTTACCCCACTATTACTCTCAAGACCAAGCCAATGCCATAGCTCAAAACAACCCTTACTCATCCACGTACAACCCTGGTTGGAGGAACCACCCAAATTTTTCCTGGTCAAACCCCAATAATTCGGCTAACCCATCTCACGTGCAACCCTTTATTCCCAATCCGAATTACCAAGGTCCACCCTCCAATTCTAAAACCTCTCAAGCTACACCTCAATCCAAACAACCTTATAGGCACCCCAATTTTCAATCATCAAACCAATCATCTCAATCTTCTCAACCGTCACCAGACATTGTGCGTTTAGAAAAACAAATAGAACAAATGATGAATATGATAAAGGAACTAGCGAAAAATAACGAGAAAGGAAAGTTGCCTAGTCAACCTGAGGTGAATCCAAAATATAACTCTCGTACTGTAAATTCTTGTGAGGACGAAAACCATAATCCAGTCAACGCTATTACAACCCTTCGATCTGGAAAGAGGATTGATAATAATGTGGACGACCCCGACGAACCTTCTAACTCGACCCCAATCCCTAATCTTGATGATCACCCATTGGCTTCGAATACCAATTCTTCTAAACCTCAAGTTCCCTTAAATGTTGGCAATCCCAACAGTTCTTCTACTTGTGTCGGCAAACCCGACCCATCTTCGAAAATTAATGTTGGCAATCCCAACACTTCATCTTCTACACCCCTACCACCACCTTCTTCGAAGGATGAAACTCATCCCAGAATCGAAAAACCAGTAGCTCCTTTTCCTCATAGACTCAATAATAAGAAGAAAGCTGCAAACTTCGATAAAACCTTGGAAATTTTCAAACAAGTCCGTGTGAACATTCCTCTTTTAGACACCATTGAACAAATTCCTCAATATGCTAAATGTCTTAAGGAATTGTGTACACAAAAACGTGCGACCAATGTCCCAAAAACCGCCTTCCTAACTGCGAATACAAGCTCTATTCTTTCGAATCTTGCCCCAGTCAAGTATAAAGACCCTGGCTGCCCTACGATTGATTGTAAAATAGGAAACACTCACATCTCTCGTGCCCTACTCGACCTTGGTGCCAGTGTCAACCTTCTCCCTTACACTGTCTATCGTCAACTTGGACTAGGGGAGATTAAACCAACAAACATCACACTTCAACTAGCCGATCGATCAGTCAAAAAGCCATTGGGAATTATCGAAGACGTCTTGATACAGATCGAACAGTTTTACTTCCCTGTCGATTTTATAGTTCTAGAAACAGAGCCTGTCTCAAATCCCAACGTTCAAATACCATTGATCTTAGGACGCCCTTTCTTAGCAACCTCTAATGCTATCATTAATTGTAGGAATGGTCAGCTTCGACTCTCCTTCGGGCACCTAACCATCGAGCTAAGCATCTTTAATCTCAACAAACAACCTAGGGATTTGGAGATCGATGAAATTGACATGATTCAAACCACAGTTGATGAAACCTCAAGTGACACTTCTGAAGCCCTGAAAATGTGTCTTGACCATTTCAACCCTGATTTCGACGAACTCGAATACATTTCTGAACTAAACAAAATTCTTGACTCCGACACTTCGCCACCTGAATCTAACCAAGGAATGTTGACCAATGTTGATACACAAGAACTTCCTAAGTTAGACCTCAAACCCTTGCCACCAGACCTTAAGTATGCCTACCTAGACTCTTCAAAAACTTTTCCCGTAATCTTGGCTTCCGATCTTACCGAGGACCAAGAAGAAAGATTTTTGGATACCTTGCGGGAAAATAAGGACGCCTTGGGGTGGGAAATTAGCGATATAAAAGGAATTAGCCCATCAATTGTGGAACATCGCATACATTTAGTTGATGAGGCTAAACCCACCCGTGAGGCTCAAAGGCGATTAAACCCAAACATGAGAGAAGTGGTCAAGGAGGAGATAATCAAATGTCTAGACAATAACATTATCTATCCCATCTCTGACAGTACTTGGGTGAGTCCGGTACAAGTTGTACCAAAGAAGTCGGGAGTCACAGTGATCAAAAACAACAGTGATGAACTCGTCCCAACAAAAATCAAAACCAAATGGCGTGTGTGCATCGACTATCGAAAGCTTAACTCAACCACACGAAAAGACCATTTTCCCTTGCCTTTTATTGACCAAATGCTCGAACGCTTAGCGGGACATGAGTACTACTGTTTTCTCGATGGATACTCTGGCTATAACCAAATTCCTGTTGCTTTAGAAGATCAACATAAGACCACCTTTACTTGTCCCTTTGGAACCTTTGCTTATCGTCGCATGCCTTTTGGTCTTTGTAATGCCCCCGCGACTTTCCAAAGGTGTATGATGAGTATTTTCTCTGATATGGTGGAAGAATTCTTGGAAATATTCATGGACGATTTTTCGATATATGGATCATCTTTTTCCCAATGTCTCACTCATCTAGAACTTGTCCCCAAGCGTTGTAAGGAGAAATCACTCGTGCTTAATTGGGAGAAATGCCACTTTATGGTAAAAAGAGGGATAGTTCTAGGTCATGTCGTCTCCAAAGATGGCCTAGAAGTCGATAAATCCAAAATCGATTTGATTGCTAACTTACCTCCTCCCAAGTCTGTCAAAGAGGTTCGTTCCTTTCTTGGCCATGCAGGATTCTATAGAAGATTCATTAAGGATTTCTCAAAAATTTCAAAACCTCTCTCGAATTTACTTGCCAAAGACGTAAAGTTTGAATTTTCCAATGATTGCAAAACATCTTTTGAAACTCTCAAATCACTCTTGACCACAACTCCCATCATTCAACCTCCTGATTGGACTCAACCCTTCGAACTTATGTGTGACGCTTCTGATTTTGCTATTGGAGCCATCTTGGGTCAGCGTATCGATAAACTCCCTCGAGTCATTTATTACGCTAGCAAAACTTTAAACGAGGCCCAACTGAATTACTCAACTACTGAAAAGGAATTCTTGGCAGTTGTCTTCGCTCTTGAGAAATTCAGACCATATCTCATAGGATCCAAAGTCATAGTTTACACTGACCATGCTGCCTTACGATATTTGCTTTCTAAGAAGGATGCCAAGGCCCGCTTGATCCGTTGGATCCTTCTTCTTCAAGAATTCGATATAGAAATACGAGATAAAAAGGGTTCTGAAAATGTCGTAGCTGATCATCTCTCTCGAATTGTGCACGAAAATGATAACGACACCCAAATCGATGACTATTTTCCTGACGAACAACTCCTTTCGATCTCTAACACCCCTTGGTACGCTGACATTGTGAATTATCTTGTCACACAACAAATGCCCGCTGAATGGTCGAAACAAGATAAACAAAAATTTCTCTCGAAAGTTCGAAACTTCTATTGGGACGACCCATATCTTTTCAAATACTGTCCAGACCAAATCATTCGAAGGTGTGTGCCCGATCATGAACACCAAAGTATTCTCTCCTTCTCACATGACCATGCTTGTAGCGGTCATTTTGGAGCAAGAAAAACTGCTGCAAAAGTTTTGCAAAGCGGTTTTTATTGGCCCACACTCTTCCGTGACGCTTTCGAATTTTGCTCTAAATGTGAGCGATGTCAAAGAATGGGTCGAATCTCTAAGCGAAACATGATGCCTCTCAACCCCATTTTAGTGATTGAGTTATTCGATGTTTGGGGCATCGATTTCATGGGACCATTCCCTAATTCATTTGGGAATCTTTACATCTTACTTGCGGTAGATTATGTCTCAAAATGGGTTGAAGCCATTCCGACCAAAACCAATGACAACAAGGTTGTTGTCAAATTTCTCAAAGAAAACATCTTTTCACACTTTGGTACACCTCGATCTATCATTAGCGATAATGGCACTCATTTCTGTAATCGTGCTTTTGAGTCCTTGCTCAGGAAATACTCAATCACACACAAGCTGTCAACACCTTACCATCCACAAACTAGTGGACAAGTAGAAGTTTCCAATAGACAAATCAAACAAATTCTTGAGAAAACCGTGAACTCCAATAGAAAAGATTGGTCCGTAAAACTGATTGATGCACTTTGGGCTTTCCGCACTGCTTATAAAACCAATCTAGGAATGTCACCATATCGATTAGTCTTTGGAAAGGCCTGTCACTTACCTCTTGAATTAGAGCATCGTGCTCTTTGGGCAATAAATTTTTTGAATTTTGACTTAGAAAAAGCCGGCTCACACAGGAAGTTACAAATTTCTGAATTAGAGGAATTAAGAAATGAGGCGTATGAAAATGCGAAAATCTACAAAGAAAGAACCAAAGCCCAACACGACAAAAACATACTTCGTAAGAAATTCAACGTAGGTCAAAAAGTTCTTTTATACGACTCTAGACTTCACTTATTTCCAGGAAAACTTAGATCTCGATGGACTGGACCTTATGTCGTGAAAACAATATACCCTCATGGAGCGGTTGAAATTGAAAATCCTAGGGATGGAAGAGTCTTCAAAGTAAACGGTCAACGACTGAAACCATTTTTGGAATTCGAGCAATATGACGAAGATGACTCTATCGATCTGCATGATCATCCACCATGAAATCAGGTGGTACACGTTCTTTTTCTTTTTCTTTTCTTTTTCAGTTTTTTTTTTCATTCTATTTTTGTTTTTCTGCCTTAGACAGTTGGGACACTGTCTGAATCAAGTGTGGGGGGAGGTCTGCATTTCATCCATTTTCATTTTTCTTTGTTTTTATTTCTTTTTATTTTCAGCCATTTAAGTAGGACCCTCATACATTTTAGATTGTAGTAACATACCATAATTTTTTTTTTTGAAATACGACTCATTTTCAAGTGATACAACAAAATAAGTTTACAATTTTTAGCCAGTTGATAGTATTTTTTTCTCTCAACTTAGATCGAATAAGAAATATAATGAAAAGTTTAATTTTGAGGGATAATAGTGTAACCGGTACAAAGGGAGATTCTTAGGTGATGGCCATGAAATCTATTCTATATTGTAGACTTTGTTAAATAAGTGGAGGACTTAAAAGACTTATATTGGCTTTTCAAATCTTCAAAACTAAGTTGTGTTAAGTTGAATTCGCGTAACTCTCTTTTGTGCTTATATTTTCGATAATAATAATAATAGTATTCCAAGGGTATCCAACATTGCTTGTATATCAAGCGTTGGTGTGCATACCCGCCAAGCTCTATCCGACACGTTGTTGACAAAGTCAAAGTTGGAATATCTTGGTCTCATTTTATGAGATTGGACACCTAAGGATTACCGACATGTTGTTGACAAAGTCAAAGTCGGCCTGCACAATCCGCCAAGCTCTTTACCCACTCTCCGTTAGTCCGCGAGGCAGTGCATGGGTGGTAAACCTTGGTCTTTTTAGTTAGGTGTATGTACTTAATCATAAATATTAAAATTTTATAGAATAAAGAATAAGCGATAATACCCAAACACTTCTTGACCTTATTGATTTGACTAGCCATACATGAGAAAATTAGAATACCACTTTGCAAACTGTGCCAAGCAAACTAAGAATTTATTTCATGGCTGCACTATGTTATCAACCGAACCAACTGGCCAAACTGGAATTTAACATTTGAAAACTTGATTTATATTGAAAATTTGTGACAAGTCGAGGTATCTAAAATAAAGTCAACTGGTTGGAAATTATTAACTTAATTTGTTGTACCACTTTCCTGAAATAAGTCGTGTTGTCATTTTTCGTTTTTATTTTTTGCATATGTCCATTGCATTCATGTAGTTTCATTAGAATCATAGCATCTTTGGATTTTGTGGGTAGTATCCGCTGAAAACCCTCACGAGACACCACTCGTCCTACTAGGGACACATAGAGGTTTAACGGCTTGTTGCATACGCTCAATGCAATCGTGTTTCCTACGAAAGTGCAACTTATCTAGTTAGTTTTTCATATATATTTTTTTTACTCGAGGACGAGTAAAAGATAAGTGTGGGGGTATTTGATTGACACTGAAAAGTGTTTGTTCTATTACACTTATGCTTTATCTCTTGTAAATAAATAAATGATACTTTGGTTACTTTTGTATGTTTTTACAGGATGTCAAGAAATGCCTCCTTCAATTCAAATCAAAGGCCAACTACAAGAAAGAGCTACTTCCTCACATCAAATTCATTTCAATTGCAAAAGAAGTAGTAGCTCACTGGTAAAGGCATAGGAATTGGTGCTGAGAGACCTGAGTTCGAACCCCGTCAAGCTCACTTTTTGCCAAAGAAACGTAGCGCATTCACACTGGCCCCTTTGCTTTGAGAAATATCTGGATTAGTGTTATGTTATATATATACATACACATATTCATGTGTATGTATTTATGATGTGCACCAATTAACATCTCAGCAATAGCCATATTCTCATCATGGAAGTAAATTCAAATCATTCAATTTCAATTAGAAGAATTTCTGATTGAATTGTTGCCAAGAAGAAAAACCAATTTTAAAGATTTTATCTTATATTGCCTTTGGAGTCTGATAAGCGTCCTTGTTTGGAAGAATTAATTAGATGCAATCTTCTATCAATCAAGCCACATGGGAAAATTGAAAGATGTGGAAAATATTTACCATGATATGCCAAGATTTTCTCCAATCAGGTAGTCAAGGAAGGCAAGAAATATTCATGAATGAGGAGGGCCATTTATTCATAGACCTAGTTAGGGTTTTCCCATTCTCATCTATAAATATGTGATTGTAACCATTGTGAAAGGCATTCATTCTCCTGTACTCTCTTTCAGTCGTAATAAAGCTTTCTTTTCTTTCTGCATTTTATTTTCATGGCTTATTGTGTTGTCTAGTCAATTAGATTTGCTAGAACACAAATTGCTATTGCTTCTATTTTTCTTACTAGTGATTGACCGTCTGATTAGATTCAGCGGTAATCCTAGTTTTTATTTTCAGTTTTTGATTTCTTTTCTGCAATTTTATTTCCAGTGTTCTATTTTATTTTAAACCATTGAATTTATTACAGACCCGATTAGATTCGAATCTGTAGTGAATTCAATTGCATCTTTTATTCGTAGTTTCAGTTTTTATTTTGCTTTGCGAAAAAATCAACCTCCAGCTTCGTCTAACCCGCCCAAGGAATTATCTAAATAATTTAATTTTAATCTACCTCCCTGTGTTCGACCTGTTTGCTACACGAACTGTACGCTTGCAGAAATTTAATTTAAATATCGCGCTTTTCTAGTCTATAGATTAGCGTCGATCAAGTGTCATTAGTCAAATTTACTTAACCTTATCATGTGGCATTAATTTAATTAATGCACTCTTAACCTCTCACATTAGACCTTGTTGTGGTTACTAATTAAGCCAGGCGGGTCCGGGTAGTTTTACACCACAACCTAGTCTAACCTCGGGTCTTAAGCGCGACATGACCAACTTCTCACATTGGATCCTATTGTTTGTAGCCACTAGTTAAGCCGGGCGGGTCCGGGTAGATTTATGCTACAAACTCAACCCAACCTCGAGTTGGCCATTTTCATGTTTGGTCCAGTGTCTTGTTACACTTACAACCCATACGTGTCAAGTTTCCAAGTCCATGCTCATAGCCAAAGTTACATGTTGTCGCGTTTATACCAATTTACCCAAATCATGTTTCATGTCATTAAAGTTTCCCCATAACCTAACCCCAACGCTTTTAAACTCGCATATACATTCACAACAACGCATAATGGATTAAAGAAGGAACTTGGCAAAGGCACGACAAAAAGGGTATAAGGACACAAGTTAATCATGGTGGCATATGAGGCGTAAGTGTGTTCATTAACTTGCATGTTACATTATTAAGCCTCAAAAACATGCATAACCCCAAACTTATCACATAGGCGAATCATGATGATAGGTGACATAGAAAGATGCCTAGAAGTTCGCATATAGCATTACATGCAAGTTATCATAAGGGATATGATAGCTCTCATGTTGCATAATGCAACATTCAACATAAAGCTTATAGCTTTTAGCCCATAAGATCAAGATGGTGTCTTTACAAACATGATGGGATACATAACATGATAGCATGTATGATACTTAATGTTCAAACCCAACTTGCAACATTCATTTAACTTCATAGTTAATATCTAAGAGTAGGAGGGGGCTTACAATGCTATGAAGGCACAAATCAACATATAAAACAAAGATTGAGACGAAGCCATTCATGCTATCACCCAAAAACCCCAAAAGAACAAGCTCCAAATGAAACCCTTGAGCAAATATCAATAAAAATCCTTGCTTTGAAGAAGAAAGGTTCCAACTTTGGCTTTGAATGAAGCTTATGAGCTCTCATGCAAGATCCTTGCTTTTTGGTCAAGAAAAGGTTGCAACTTTGGCTAGAATGCAACTTATGAACTCTCATACAAACATGAAATCACTCAAATGATCATAGAATCTCTCATGAATGAAGAAAAGAGGCTCCTTTACTTTGAAACTAGCTTAGAACACTTAAGCTATCGTGAAGAAGAAGATGGAGGCCATGGGTTGAAGTGGAGGCCATGATGAGGAACCATTTTGGCATAGTTTAGTTGTAGGATCAATTTATGAGGGTTTTAGGAGAGGGTTAGGGGTCTTTTTATAGAAGACTAGGATAGTTTTAGCCATAGGATAAACCCTAGTTTAGATCCTAGCCATCCAAAGCATATCTTAGGGAAGAAGTCAAGTCTAAAAAATGGAGTGGTGTCTTAACCAGAACTAAAAATGGAGTGGTGTCTTAACCAGGCCTAAAAATGGAGTGGTGTCTTAATTGGGCTGAATTTCAAATCTGTTTTCGGATTTGAATTTTCGTGAAACTTTGCGAGGCCATATCTCGATCATACGAACTCCGATTTACGAAATTTCGGACTCTATTTCGCGTATTTTTCCGAGACGAACGCAATGGAGCAACCCGTTTATCCTGATTCAGGTTTTATAATTAAATTCTGCCTTGATTCTTTTCTTAACACGTTGTTAAAATTCGGGTTGTTACATACCCGGACCCGCCCGGCTTAACTAGTAACCACAACAAAGTCTAATGTAAGAGGTTGGGGTGCATTAAGTTAATTAATGCCACATGGTAGGGTTAAGTCGTGAACTACTTGAATATACTTAACCAATTAAACACGATGGATTGGTAGGGTTAAGTCATGAACTACTTGAATATACTTAACCAATTAAACCCGATGTATTGATAGTGTTAAGTCATGAACTGCTTGAATACACTTGACCAACTCAATACATGGTTAGGATAGGGTTAACCACACTTAACCCGCTTGAAACCCTAGTTACGTGGTCCTTTTCAGCAGTAATCTACTAAGAAGTATCATGGGTACCCTGGACTAGGCTAGGGTGGGGCACGATTACTAAACTGATTGTAAGAGACCAAAAGCGATGGCTGAAGGGTGCACCGGTTGTTCAGGCGGACCATGGTCGTGCACATTTGTTGGATCTAGATTAACCCTAGAAGGGGGTGAATAGGGTTTATCACAGTTTTTAACTAAAATGAAAAACTGACTGGATATTAAAATAATAAACAGATCTTAGAATATAGCAGAAACAGAAATGCAGAAAATAAATCACACACAGATATACCCAGCTTCGGCAAAAGCCTGTCTACTGCTGCATTTCTAAGGTTTCTACTAGGTGATAGAACAGATCCCGCATACAAGACCATGTACACTCGCAAACCCTGCTCCTATTCTAACCCTAAGCTCAAAACCGTAGACTGATCCAATCCCCTAGATCAGATTTCCCGAATTACAAACCCTGTAACTCGTAACCCTAGAATTTACAGACTCTAGTGGACTGCCAGTCAACACCCTGACTGGAACTCTAGAATTTTACAGACTTCTAGAAAAAATAGTTTAGAATTGTTTACAGAAGAAAATTAAAAACAAAACAAAATTAAATAAACAAAGAAAAACCCTAGGAGATTAAATAAAAGGGGTCATCCCCTTTCCACACTTCAAAGAATTAGACCGGCCCTTTTTTCATTTGATAGGCCCGATCCTTTTGTCTCTAAAAATGGCGGCTGGAAGAAAACCTAGGGTTTACTCAAATCTGCTCCAGATCAGTCGATTGCTTCTCTGTTGATTCTTCGAAAAACTGAATGCCTTTCGATGCTTTGATTTGATTGAATTTGTTTCTCTGACGCTTCAGGATCTCGAGGCTTGCTTCTCGACTTGGAAGACTTTGATTTGTGAATGATTGCGATCGAAAAACAGTGAGTTCTCTAGATTTTTCTCTGAGTTTGCTTGAGTTAATTTTGTGGGTTTTCGATTATATTTGCAAGTGATGATACAGTGCAAAATAGGATTATAAAATCCTTTTTAAACTCTCTGAATTCGTGTGTGACTCGGTTTGATTAATTGGACAAATTAGCTCGGTTTCCTCTTTTGAATTGATTATTCTGGAAAAAATAAAAACATGCCCCTTTTGCTGCTTTGATTTACTTGCGTGATATGTTTGCACTGATTCCTGAAATCAAAACAGTTGATTTCTTGCCATGTTAGATCAAAAAAAAGTTGCACTGTTTATTTTTGGAAAATATTTATTGCCGTAAATCATTCCTTGAATGATCCATTCTTGTTCATCTTTGAACTGTTTTGCATGTATGCATCAGCCATAACATATTCAAATCCATTCTTGATTAAACCTGTACCATTTCAGTTTTGTGATTTGAATTTCTTGCTATAAATCAATAGAGTAATTTCTGGAAATCCAAAACTGTGATTGTGAAAGCCTTTAAACTAGATTGTTCTCTTGCCAAAAAAAAAGCTCACGTGAATTTATGATATGATTTAAAAACATGAATCAATATTTTAAATTTCTGTCCAAAAACGATTATGGTTCCCAGAAATGATTTTCACACATGAATATATGGAAGATTTCTGAAAAAAATAGAAATGATTAACTCTCCAAAAAAAATGCATATTGTATTTTGGAAAAACTTGCTGAGTTATTCTTCATTGTTGTTTCTTGATCTACGGAATACTTGAATTCTCTTATAAGTGTAGTCATGAAGGAAAAAAACTGGCTTAGTTTTGGAAACAAAAAAAAATTTGTCCAAAAATAAAATATGCCGAGATATACTTCCCCACTGTAAAGGCATGATTTCTGGAATATTGATTACTCACATTTCTTGTGCTTAAACCTGTTTTGATTCAATCACTATGTATACAACACCTAATTTGACCTGATCCATTTCTGAGCTGTTGTTCTGTCTTGCATGATTTGTGCACAACTATTTTGTAGTCTTAAAACATTTGTGTATTTGTGCTTGTTGTGCTATGCTTCAAAAACTGTTGTGCATGTGGATGATTCATGTGATCTGCCTCTCTTGTTTTCTGCATGTATTTGCAACATGTACTATGATACATATATATATAATATATGGTGCCATGATGTAATTGCTCCAATCACACCATCTCAGTGCTGAACCATCATTTGTGCATATGTGCATAGTCATGTGTGTTTTGTGAATTATTGTTGCTGCACCCTTTCAGTTTGCATATATTTATGTGACTGCTCCATTTTTTGTGGGCTACTTGCTGTTTCCATTGCCCATGCTTGATTTCTTTGCACTGGTTTGATTTGCATGATTATTGAAAGTCCTTGTAGCCTTGTTTCACTAATTTGCTTTTATGGACTATTTTTGTGTTTGCTCCACCAACTCCAATATTACATGAGTTATGCACCATCCATTTGCAATTGAAACATGAACCTGAAAAAGAAGTACTTGGTTGACTTGCTTTCATACGCCATGTTGCTCCTAGTCTTGATCCATAGTTGTTTTGCACTTGTAAAAAAAATCCTGTCCATGTGTATATAATGTTGCATATACATGCTGTTTGAAAACTGAGTTTGCCATCATTTTTGTGCTGCTTAAAAAAAATGATTTGCCAAGATAAATCACTTGATTTTGAACTGAAGTTTGTGATCTGCCACTTGGTTTCATTGCTGAGCTGATTTTCATCTTTCTTCTTTGATTTGATTGTCCCACTAATGACTGTGCACTGAGTCGATATGGTCCACGTGGCTACTCCTTAGTTGTATTCTGATTGGCGAGGCAGTGCACACGTGTATATCTATACACGTGTGTATATGCCGCCATCAGATAATTTTTCTTGTCCCTGTACTATATATATACTGTCTAGACACAGTCGGATTAACAAATCCGATCAGGTCAGAAAAATGATGAGAAACACACCAGAAATCTGAGGCAAATAAAAATTTTTTAAAAATAAAATTTATATTCGCCTATATACAGTTTTTATTTCTATTGCAGTGTACTGTGTGCGTGTGTTTCATGTGACAGGTAAGAAGATGATGACTGGACTGACAGAGCTGTGAAGACTGGACTGACAGAGCTGTGAGAGCTGGACTGACAGTGAAGACTGTGAAGACAGAAGATAGAAAATTTAGAACAAGAATAGTGTTAGTGAATGTCAGTACAAGTGTCTGTATATGAATATGAGTCTGTATAACCAAGTGTGAGTGATGTAGAAAGAAACTGTATGTTAAATTGAGTGTGTTGAAAAGTATATCAGTGATGTACAAATAGTGGAGTATAAAAATTTGTACTATTTAAATTTTGAAATAAAATATTCTATTCAAATAAAATATTGTGTGAATATTTAGAATTTTGTACAGTCGTAAAAGAAATTTATTTAAACAGAAATATTATATTCTTGTCTGAGATGTGATATATGAAACAGTATAGTACAACACATTTATAATTATATATATATATATATTTGGTTGTTATCATCAAACAAAAATCATATAATTGTGTATACAACACCGTTATATACAACAATCTCCCCCTTTTGATGATGACAAACAAATATTAAGATTTTGAATATAAACAAATGTGTTTTACAGTGAAAAAATGAACTCCCCTCATTTAAATGCTCCCCCTACAACAGAAACTCCCCCTATAACTATGCATGAGTGAACTGTATGATATGAATCATTATTAAATTTTCAAAATTAATAATATTTATAAAATATTCACTCATAAATCAAAATCTCAACCCATTCTCCCCCTTTTGTAATCATCAAAAGGATACAGAGTTTTAAATACAGATGAAAATTGACCAAAAATATAATTTCAGTTTAAGAGGAAGAACGGTCATTATAAATTTCAATCAGTCAAACAAAAAATCATAATATTTTAAGAACAGGTTGAATATTTCACATTGGAGAGAATGACGGATATACGATGAATTTTATATAAAATGGAGAGAGTTTTAAAAACAATTCATTTCCAATTATTTTCAATGGATTTTTTTAAAAAAATAAATTAAAGCACAAAAACAGTGATGGATTTGGACTATAATTAATAATTCAATTTAAATGACAAGATCGAATAATCTCAAATCCCAATATCTATCAATCAACAAATCATAATATGTCATAAGATTTCAACACACTTCACAGATTAGAAAGATGGATTGATAGGCTTGTTTCTATACTCTGAGAAGAATTTCAGATTAATTTTTATTCATAGCACATTTTTCCTTTTTCCTTTTATTTTTATTTAAGAGCACACTGACCACGCATAACCAGAGCTTGGATTTTTAAATGAGGTCAGTCGCAACTTAAATTATAAGTTGTCTCATAACCATGCATGACCAGAGCTTGGATTTTTAAATGAGGTTAGAGACACACTTATGTATTAAATATATATTTATTATTTTTAGCTTTAAATAGAAATACTCCTCGGTATATACAACCAATATGAAAGATAGAAATGTGGTAGGTACAGAAATGGACTGTGAAATAAATTTCTAAATTAATTATATTATGAATTATGACCAACTGTACTGGGATCATTGAAAAATTCTCGATTTCACTAATTCTGAACAATAACACAGTCACATTTCCATCATGAATATTCCCACTGTTTATTCAAAATGATTTTAAAAAAAATTAAACTCTCCACATTTATATAAAATCATAACGAATGGCAGAAGGATGATAAGTAATGAAGATGGTCGTGAAATAATTGCCAGTTCAAAGATATTATAATAAGTATTCAACCATCATGAAAAAAAATCTCCTCTTGTTGTGAAAAAATATTGTAGTCACAGTTCGTCATAATTTCAAGATCTGATAATAATTTTGATGAAATTAACTACAGTCCAGTTTGGTTATTGATTTCAATTTCTGAATGAATAATCAATAAATAGTTTTAAAATTGAAAATCAATTACAAGAGGAATTATGTAGATCTTTTCAAGACAAAAGGGGAAATTTGTACAAGGCAAAAAAAAACGTGTGTGGATCTATACAAGATGAAGATTAGAATCTAAGTACAGATGGGTGAAACAAATATAAGGCACTTCTGATACCACTTGGTGTCTCTATTAACTAATTTTAATCACAAATTCCAAACAGATAGAATGAAAAAATTCGCACATTTTTCAAAGCTGCAGACAAGAACAAGCAATTATTTGGAATAGTATCAGAGCAGCACAGAAAACAATATCACAACAGACTTGTCAGAAGATGTTTCTAATGGTCAATAAAATATATTCCATGATCCAAGATTATATAATTCAGTTTATTTTAAATCGTTTGAAGAAATGTGAAAATATCAGAATTTAGTGAATCAATCACACCAGATTATATATTTCAGATTCAAAATATGTGTGTGATTCAATAAATCAATAATTTCAAATGATTTTAAACAAACAAATATTTAAATCAAATAACTATGAAATAATAGAAAGATTTAAGACCAAATTTAAAAAAAAAACACAACAATTTCTGACAGGTTCAAAGAATTTTTCAGAAAATTTACATCAAGTTTGAGTAATAATTCATGATTAAGAATAATTTATTTGAAATCACTTGATTCAATATCAAGTTTGAGATATAATGAATTATTCACACAAGATCGATAATTTCAAATTTAGGTGGTGTGTGATATTCAAAATATCTAGAATTCCAGATGATTTCAAACAAAACTAATTTCAACCATGATGAACATGAATAAAGATGAATTTCAAGATGTATCACTGATTCAAGACAATTTAAAATATTCAATCCAATCTGAAAATTTCTGGAATTATCACAACTGATGAATAACAGAGTGCTGTAAAGAGTATAAATTTTCAAGCCCTTCCAAAACGAATTAGAAGAAACTTAAAACAGCATAAATGTGTGAAATTTCATTAATTGTTCAGATCTTCAAAAATTTAGAATTCAAAATAACAGTGTTCAAGATATGACATTAATGCTTCAGCACTGTTAAGAATTCAGATAATCTGAAAACAAACTTCAAAACAATTGTAGATATTTACAGGTTTAAATACAGTATCTGGAAATGATTAAAAATATCAGATTTTCATTCAAGCAAGGCAAATTTCCAGAAAATCAAGAGTTCTGCAACTGGAAGTTAAGGAAGCCCAAGAAGAAACAAAAAAACAAAAAAAATGTGGCAGTGTCAGATAAAAAAGGAAAGAAGAGGAAAAAAACAGAAGGAGATAGAAGAAGAAATAAACAAGAAAATAAAAAAATATTTACAAGGACAAGTTCAGAGATCATACCTGAAATCAGTGTAAACCAAAATCTTTGACTCATCAGATCTTGGCTGAAGGAACTGTAAATGATACAAAAATATAAACCAACTTGATTTCAAATTTCGTTTCAGCACAGTAGTTTCTCAGCCATCCTTCGGTACCTATGAATTTATAGGATCGAGTGGTCTAACAAAATTAGTAAAACCACTCACAGTTGTATTCGTATGTTTTGGTACCCAAACCTATTTGTATAATAATCCATTCGAATCTATCTTCATACCCTTTGGAACCCAAATCTGTTTGAATTTAATGAAGTTTGTTTTAATTCTTTTTGGGATCCAGGATTGTTTAAATGGATTATTATCAAGCAAATTCAAATTTTGCTTTTGATTCAAAAATCCTTTGGAATTAACAAAATTCAAATTATCAAGACGGTTCTTTTCAAAGAAAGTTGAAGGATTTTTACAATCGTTTGTGCTCCTCCTTTCAGAAAACTCAGATTTCCCAAAACCAAGTCCACTTCTATTTCCCGATGAAAATTGATTTTTCAACAACATATTTAAAGATTTTTCACCATTTGAAAAAAATTTCAGGGTTGTTTCAAGTTGTTGAATTTTAGTTTTAAGATCACCATTTTCTTTCAATAAATCTGAACAATGATTTTCAGTGGTCGTACATTTTTCAAAAACAGATTTCAAAACCAAATTTTCATCATTAAGCAATTTAATTCTGGTTTGAGACTCAGTAATTTCAAATTCAAAATGTTTTCGACTCTCAGATTCAAATTTCTTGAGATTTTCAATTACGATTTCAAGTTCTTTCAAAATCAGGTCTGTTTTCAACAAACTATCATTTTCAACAATTTCAAGTTTGGAATTTTTGGTAGCCTTTAAATTTTCAAATTCCTTTTGTAAACAATTATTTGCATCTTTCAGCTCAATCTAGTTATCTTTTAAAATTAGAATTTCTTCTTCAAGCCTTTGAATGTTATCATTTAGATGACCGAGATCAGCTTTTAATTTCAAACAATTTTCACAATTAGAATTTTCAAATTTCACAACATTTTCAGGTTGTAATTCCAAACAATGAATTTTGCTGGTCAACTCACGATTTTCAGTTTTCAAAGATTTATTTTTAGACTGGAGTTTGTCGGCAGATTTAGTTAAATCCACGCACATATATACTAAATCTTCATATGAGAAATTTTCTATCTCAGTGTCTGTTGAATCTCCATCGACTGATCCATCTGAATTTTCATTTGTAAATCCTGTTAAGCAAAACTCTAAAACTGAGTTGACACTCTGGGGTTTTGAGCTACTGTTGTCAGATCTTCCATACTTCGTATTGAGAGTATCCCAGATTTCTTGTGCAGATAAACAATGGCAGATAAGATTAAACTGTTCAGTACTAAGATAATCAAATATAATTTTCATAGCACGAGCATTGAAAGTAATATCTACACTATCAAACCCATTGATAACAACACCCCAACATTTAATATTAACAGATTTTAAATAAAATTCCATTTTGGATTTCCAGTTTAAAAAATCTGTTCCATTGAAAATAGTTGGAGATGAACTGGACTGACTATCAGAAGACTGACAATAAGGGGAAAACATGATTCTAGAGTTAATCAAAAACCAAGCTCTGATACCACTTGTCGGATCTAGATTAACCCTAGAGGGGGTGAATAGGGTTTATCACAGTTTTTAACTGAAATGAAAAACTGACTGGATATTAAAATAATAAACAGATCACAGAATATAGCAGAAACAGAAATGCAGAAAATAAATCACACACAAATATACCCAGCTTCGGCAAAACCCTGCCTACTGCTGCATTTCTAAGGTTTCTACTAGGTGATAGAACAGATCCCGCATACAAGACCATGTACACTCGCAAACCCTTCTCCTATTCTAACCCTACGCTCAAAACCGTAGACTGATCCAATCCCCTAGATTAGATTTCCCGAATTACAAACCCTGTAACTCGTAACCCTAGAATTTACAGACTCTAGTGGACTGCCAGTCAACACCCTGACTGGAACTCTAGAATTTTACAGACTTCTAGAAAAAATAGTTTAGAATAGTTTACAGAAGAAAATTAAAAACAAAACAAAATTAAACAAACAAAGAAAAACCCTAGGAGATTAAATAAAAGGGGTCATTCCCTTTCTACACTTCAAAGAATTAGACCGGCCCTTTTTTCATTTGATAAGCCCGATCCTTTTGTCTCTAAAAATGGCGGCTGGAAGAAAACCTAGTGTTTACTCAAATCTGCTCCAGATCAATCGATTGCTTCTCTGTTGATTCTTCAAAAAACTGAATGCCTTCTGATGCTTTGATTTGATCGAATTTGTTTCTCTGATGCTTCAGGATCTCGAGGCTTGCTTCTCGACTTGGAAGACTTCGATTTGTGAATGATTGCGATCGAAAAACAGTGAGTTCTCTCGATTTTTCTCTGAGTTTGCTCAAGTTTATTTTGTGGGTTTTCGATTATATTTGCCAGTGATGATACAGTGCAAAATAGGATTATAGAATCCTTTTTAAACTCTCTGATTTCATGAGTGACTCGGTTTGATTAATTGGACAAATTAGCTCGGTTTCCTCTTTTGAACTGATGATTCTGGAAAAAATAAAAACTTGCCCCTTTTGCTGCTTTGATTTACTTGTGTGATATGTTTGCACTGATTCCTGGAAATCAAAACAGTTGATTTCTTGCCATGTTAGATAAAAAAAAAATCTGCACTTTTTATTTGTGGAAAATATTTATTGCCGTAAATCATTCCTTGAATGATTCATTCTTGTTCATCTTTGAACTGTTTTGCATGTATGTATCAGCCATAACATATTCAAATCCATTCTTGATTAAACCTGTACCATTTCAGTTTTGTGATTTGAATTTCTTGCCATAAATCAATAGAGTAATTTCTGGAAATCCAAAACTGTGATTGTCAAAGCCTTTAAACTAGATTGTTCTCTTGCCAAAAAAAGCTCACGTGAATTCGTGATATGATTTAAAAACATGAATCAATATTTTAAATTTCTGTCCAAAAACGATTATGGTTTCCAGAAATGATTTTCACACATGAATATATGGAATATTTCTGAAAAAAATAGAAATGATTAACTCTCCAAAAAAATGCATATTGTATTTTGGAAAAACTTGCTGAGTTATTCTTCATTGTTGTTTCTTGATCTACTGGAATACTTGAATTCTCTGATAAGTGTTGTCATGAAGGAAAAAAAACTAGCTTAATTTTGGAAACAAAACAAAAAATTTGTCCAAAAATAAAATAAGCCGAGATATACTTCCCCACTGTAAAGGCTTGATTTCTGGAATATTGATTGCTCACATTTCTTGTGCTTAAACCTGTTTTGATTCAATCACTATGTATACAACACCTAATTTGACCTGATCCATTTCTGAGCTGTTCTTCTGTCTTGCATGATTTGTGCACATCTATTTTGTAGTGTTAAAACATTTGTGTATTTGTGCTTGTTGTGCTATTCTTCAAAAACTGTTGTGCATGTGGATGATTCATGTGATCTGCCTCTCTTGTTTTCTGCATGTATTTGCAGCATGTACCATGATACATATATATAATATATGGTGCCATGATGTAATTTCTCCAATCACACCATCTCAGTGCTGAACCATCATTTGGGCATATGTGCATAGTCTTGTGTGTTTTTTGAATTATTGTTGCTGCACCATTTTAGTTTGCATATATTTATGTGACTGCTCTATTTTTTGTGGGCTACTTGCTGTTTCCATTGCTCATGCTTGATTTCTTTGCACTGGTTTGATTTTCATGATTATTGAAAGTCCTTATAGCCTTGTTTCAGTAATTTGCTTTTGTGGACTATTTTTGTGTTTGCTCCACCAACTCCAATATTACATGAGTTATGCACCATCCATTTGCATTTGAAACATGAAACTGAAAAAGCAGAACTTGGTTGACTTGCTTTCATACACCATGTTGCTACTAGTCTTGATCCATAGTTGTTTTGCACTTGTCAAAAAAATCCTGTCCATATGTATATAATGTTGCATATACATGCTGTTTGAAAACTGAGTTTGCCATCATTTTTGTGCTGCTTAAAAAAAATGATTTGCCAAGATAAATCACTTGATTTTGAACTGAAGTTTGTGATCAGCCACTTGTTTTCATTGCTTAGCTGATTTTCATTTTTCTTCTTTGATTTGATTGTCCCACTAATGACTGTGCATTGTGTCGAGATGGTCCACGTGGCTACTCCTCAGTTGTACTCTGATTGGCGAGGCAGTGCACACGTGTATATCTATACACGTGTGTATATGCAGCCATCAGATAATTTTTCTTGTCCCTGTACTATATATATACTGTCTAGACACAGTCAGATTAACAAATCAGATCAGGTCAAAAAAATGATGAGAAACACACCAGAAATCTGAGGAAAATAAAAAAAATTTAAAAATAAAATTTATATTCGCCTATATACAGTTTTTATTTCTATTGCAGTGTACTGTGTGCGTGTGTTTCATGTGACAGGTAAGAAGATGATGACTGGACTGACAGAGCTGTGAAGACTGGACTGACAGTGCTGTGAGAGCTGGACTGACTGTGAAGACTGTGAAGACAGAAGATAGAAAATTTAGAACAAGAATAGTGTCAGTGAATGTCAGTACAAGTGTCTGTATATGAATATGAGTCTGTATAACCAAGTGTGAGTGATGTAGAAAGAAACTGTATGTTAAATTGAGTGTGTTGAAAAGTATATCAGTGGTGTACAAATAGTGGAGTATAAAAATTTGTACTGTTTAAATTTTGAAAAAAAATATTCTATTCAAATAAAATACTGTGTGAATATTTGGAATTTTGTACAGTCGTAAAAAAAATTTATTTAAACAGAAATATTATATTCTTGTCTGAGATGTGATATATGAAACAGTACAGTACAACACATTTATAATTATATATATATATATATATATATATTTGGTTGTTATCATTAAACAAAAATCATACAATTGTGTATACAACACCGTTATATACAACAACATTAAGTCCGGAGTTGAACATGTCACCAGTAGGTTTAGACTATGCGTGCTTGAATTGTGTTTGTGGTTTACACCTTAGGGCTGGATACACCCTGGGGTGGACCTAGCACAGTTAACTACATTCCACGATTAAGCCGTATGACACCGATACACGACGAGTTAGGCTTATAGGGAGCCGATCGACTAGACCGAGTAGTTGGACCTCGATTTAGGTCATCTCATGATGTGGGCCAGCTTTGGGCCAAGGGATCATTTCTTGTTTATACTTGACATGGATTGGAATACTAGTACACACCTGGTGCAACTTAACCTTGAATATGCGATGCCACACTTTATCTATCTTGTTAACTTTTCACCATGGCAGTTATCACCCTATGTTTCATCTCTGCTTTACATGTCCAGTTAACTTTATTAGTTTTTATACTGATAGTAGATAGGACTTACCAATCTTTTGACTGACCCGTTTTCTTTTGCCTCTTTTCTTCCGTTCCCCCCCCCCCCCAAGTTTACAGGGTGGGAACACTGGTACCTAGCTTGGATCTTTAGCTGCTTTTCTGGATAGCTCATGTACGGTTTGGACTTGAGCTCACTATGGCTTTATTCTACCTTGGGGATAGTTACTTTATGTTATTTCCAGTTTATGTTTCTAGACTATGTTTTGTGGAAAATAATGACCAAGTACTTTGATGTAACTTGACTATGTTTTTGAAATGTTAGTTTTATCCGCTGCTTTATTTACTCTGTTTTACTTATATGTTCTGTCTTGTGATATCTGCATGCATGATTACCCCGCTTAACGCCCCTCCAAAGCCAGTGTCCTTGCAAGAGTGGCATTGGCGGAGGTGGGGTGTTACACTCTTCGCTTCATATTCGAACAATCTAAGGTATGAGTCTTTGGATTTTAACTTGGCAATCTTGAGGTGTTGATTTAGTTTCCCTGCCTGGCAATTCTAGATCGCCCATGAGTTACAAAGATCGTAATTTTTTTTGGGCTCATATGATTCTCATAAGCAACTTCGGCTTCAACTGAAATAATCCTGCCGAACATGGATTTAATTTTATTGGAAAAAGCGGTTTGATGTAAATTTAGTTCATTCAGAAGCCAGGATTTCCTATAATTTTTGATCTGGATTACAGCATCTCTGTTGGATGCAATTTGAACCAATATATTTCAGACTTCCAGTTTTGAAAGAGTCAGATTGGATCTGGACCAAAGGTCATGTTTGTTCACTCACTTTCTCTCAGAATGGTAGAATCCATGTTTTAAAACGGAATGATTTGTGCATTTCATGCTGAATTTGGGAAGATGAACATAATCAGGATTATCTAATTTGCTCATTGTCGAACTAAAGGTACTGTCTATCTCATTTCTAATAATGCTGCAAATAGGCATGCTTACCCATTTTGATGCTTTGAGTAGCGGTTTGAAGTAATGTAAAAAGATGGTAGTTAGGGTTCTCATGCATGTCCCATCATCAGTTTCGGACCGAAAAATCATAACTGTTGTTCGATGTTAGAACAGTGTTATAGGTTGGTTAAGAATAACGGAATGGTGGCAAACTGTTTTAATTCGTGCCACTCGAAGAAAAGTCTCAAAGGATAGTAATAGAGGATTAGAAGTGCAGCGGGATCGCACTTGCTATGGAGTTGATAACCTCATCATGGGTTCAAAACTCTCTTTTAGGATTTAATTTAGTACTTCGTATGTATTTATTTTATGCTTTTCAGCTTGTTTTTAGGTTAGTATGCTAACCTTATTATGTACTCTTCTAGTTGTTAATAAAAGCAAACCAATTTTCAATATATATATATATATATAGGAGCGGCTATATGAACATAAAAATTTGACACAAATTAGGGGACACAAAATCTCAGCCACATGATTAATTTGTCCTTAATTGAAAAGTGAAAATCAAGGGCCAATCCGATGGTTGATAATTTATGTCTCTCGATTTGTATCAAACTTCTGCATTTAAATATACTTTCCTATACATACATATATACATATATATATATATATTGCTAATCATTAAAAATAAGGGACATAATACAAAAATGGAATGGAATACATATTTTTATGAAATGTTATCTAGACTATTTCCTACAACTAATAATTTAATGTATATTGACGTCCTCGTTGTTTGACCCTTTTTTATTTGGAGAATGAAACAATAAGATCAAATTCTTGCATAACTCTAGCCATTAACGATTTTTAAGAAAAGCACTTCCCAGAACTGAATTAAAGCATAGTAAGTACAGAAAACAAAATATTCGGCAAAGAAGGCTTATGTATAAAAAGCATGACCGTAAAATAATAAAGGTATGCTGATATATTCTGTTCATCTCATTGTTCATGCAATGGTAAGGAATAGCATAATTTGTACTGCTCAAATTATAAATAACAAATAACAATAAAGATAAATATTCTAGTATTTGGTACATGTTGGAAATAATATGGTCAGAGATGAAAAATCAATCCAATGTGAGATTGCAATATTTAATACTATATCTGTAATGGAATACAAAAAATAACCTGAGATGATCTTTTAGATGCAATGTAATAGTTTTTCAGAGTTGTTATAAGTCATAAAACCGTTGCCAACTTATGATCGCCATAAATGCCTAAAATGCCATTAACTTTAATGAAGTTATAAAGTGCAACATCCTATAAATTATCACATCAAGCTATATAAATAGAGAAAATTTGGATTTTTTTCTTCGTACCGACGTGTAAAACGTGTTTTAACCAATTTAGTCAAAAACATGTTTTCACACTTAACTTCGCAATTAGCACAGAATTGATAAAACGCTTTTAGTAAACCTCGACCACTCACACTACAAATCTACTTGTTACAAACCACAATAGATTCCCGATTACATATGTGTATCAATTTCATAATTAATCTATGCATTCTTATGATTATTATATCCATTCTTACTCCTAGTTTAAAGATGCAACATAAATGGGAAGAAAATCTAATAGTAATGTTTGGTTTTTATCTTCACTGTTACATTTGAAAGTTCAGTAATTAGCAAGTGTGTAGCTTAAACTTGGCACACAGTACGAGATTAAGAAAACTCACCCCTGAAATATATGAATCTACAATACCTAACAATACATGCTTCATTCATTATTAACTCTTACATTATCTTATTTAATCAGGAGACAAAACAGTGATAGCAATTTTGATCATTGTTACATATACAAACTGAAGAAAAAAATGTTATATAGAAGTTTCATACCTTCCACACTAAAGCAGACTCGATACATTAAAAAAATCCAGGCCTCGAATTGGAGTTCAATTTAGGTTCTACACGGAAGTAATTATGGAAAGAAATAACTTTGAAACAAAGGTAAATAACAGATTTAATACATTAAAACAAAAACAATTCGTGATAGCAGACCTGAGACCATGTTCATCCATAGCAGGCATATTTCTATCAAGTCCTCCATTCCATTCACGCTTTAACTAAAGATAAATAGAGATCTATAACAACTTGGAGAGTAAAGATAGAAGGTTAAAGAAAAAAATTTGTTTGTAATGGATACCATCAAAATCTATTCACTACTTGTTAAAACCAAAATTTTGATTTTAACACCAAAGGTGTTATGGAAACACTTCAACAAATTGTTAAATTAGAATATGGAGCCACGTAATCACAAAATAAAAATAAAAATGAGGAACAGGGATTTTTATAGCGGTTCGATCTCAAATAGATCTATGTCCACTTTTGAATCATTTCTCATTATGATATTTTGCTTTACAACATACATGAATTCTCTCAAATAATTCATTTCTAGGTTTTCCCTCTTTCTAGGATCTAAATTACACTTGAATTGGCAAAGCGATTGGAGAGATCTCTTGCTTTGTGATGGTGGATGTATGAATCTTTGATCACTTAGGTGTATTGTTGCTCTTCCATGATTTGATATGAATTTTTGTGCTAGATCCTAACTTTAGAGGTGATTAATAGAAAATAAAGATCACTTGAATCATGTTGGAGAGATTTTCCATGGCGTATGAAGGAGACTAGAGAAGCTTTTATTAGATTGGAGAGAACTCTAATGTTGATTGGAATAGATTTGATCCATTTGATGTTGGAGAGAAGTTGTTTGATCCTTGGAAGTCATTAATTAAGTTAGAAGGGAGCTTCAATTTTGGTGGCACTTCGTGGTAGGAATGAAATTCGGTCCCTTTGAAGTATGGTGTAGTGTGGTATTTACAGTGGTGTTTTAAGGGTTGTGGAAAACCCATAAATAAAGGTGTACAGTTGGCGCCAACCATATAAAAGCGCATTACAGCTGTCATAAGCTGTCACACGTAGCATACTTTCTGGAACGGCATGAGTTTATACGGGTGGTTCAAGCGGTATAAGTTTATATGACATTGTATGACTCAGCTTGGATGCGGCATGATTTTGAATACCAATGATGCGGCATGGTCCAAGCTCTGTTCATATTACCGCATGTGTAAAGTATTATTGCCTACTTCATATTTTCTTGCCTGAAAGATAATTTGCACGAAGCAAGCAACATGCGACTTGCTTTGAACCAGTGACATGGCTGTTATTTTGCTTTACCACCTTCCATGTCGTTGATCTATAATCTTTAATTATACATGTCCATCCATTCTGTAAGATTGGTGCCAACTCACAATGATGTCGATCCATATATGTTCCATTATGTGCTTCTCTGCAAATTGCTAATGACCTAGGGTTACTCCATATGGCTTTGATCAGGCCATGTCGTTGCTCGTGGTCATGCCGTGACTCATTGTAACAGCCCGCACCTCCGTTCAGGCAAGACATTGTCCCCAACTTAGAAATTGTATAGGTGTGGGGTTTGTTCCTCAAAAGACCCCGGTGTTAGTAGGAGATGGGCTCTACAATATAAGTCCACACTTAACACAAGCTTCCACGATGTGGGACATGGAGGTGTTACAATCTTTCCCCCTACAGAGACCAACGTCCCCGTTGGCTCACGAACACCTCACTCAGGCGCTGTGGTCCACACAAGAGCAACAATTCCAAATAGGTATTGGCTCTGATACCGGTGTAACAACCACGGGATTCGAACCCTCGACCTCCCAGAAAGCAACACCAGGCACTAACCACTGTGCTAAAAGATCTTTTTGTTAGCTTTTCGAGAGGGGTGTTACACTCATGGTCATCAGCAGCTTGAATTGGACAATCTCTATTCATACGCAATGGCTTGGTATGCGGCATCATTTCTTTGTAATAGAATGCGACATATGTATAGATGCTTCTTAGTTGCTTTTCACGTGTAGTTGCTTTCCACGTGTCCAAATGTACAGTGCGTCATGGATTGGACTGAGCATCATGCGGTATGAACTACATTGCATGAAAAATGCATGTGGCATGGATCATGCCGACCATATATGTAACACCCCATGTCCGTTAATGTCACTCACAAAGGGAATGCATTAACTTTCATGAAGTATTATAAGTAAACAGAACAGAATATTACAAGACAGATACGTAAAATAGTACTTGAAAAATTTATAACTTTATTACAGCAGAAACAGAAATAAGTTTGGTTACATCTTTCAAGATCACAATACCAAAACCCAAGTACATAAGTATCAGTCCTATACAAAATCCTTCAGAATGCATAGTTTTAAAACCACAATCCCAAACATAAACCGCCATAAAAAGGTAGAGTCAAAGCCAAACAATACTTCAAGCACTTCGAGCAGAGAGAATCAGAATCAATCTCCTATGTTTCCACCCTGAGCACTTGGGGGGAAACAGAAAGAAAAGAGGCGAAAACAAACGAGGTCAGACATAAAGTCTGGTGAGTCCAGTAACTTTCAGCATATAAACAGATAACAGTATCATGACATGTAAATAAAGATGGATGAGAGATTACAGCAAGAGGAGTAGCAGGTATGCTTAAGTTAAACAGAAGAAACAGAATAATATAGATCAAGCTATACTTCTTACTTGGTTGTCACTTCGCTGCACTAATACTGGTATAACAGGATTAGGAGTTACCATAATGTTTAAACAGAAACAAAAATGAAGACATAATGATCTCTATAGAAACAGAATTCTAGTAATGGGCCTTTACCACCCCAACAGAAGCAGACGCTACAGAAACGGAATGCTAGCAATGGGCCTTTACCACCCTAACAGAAACAGACGGAACTAGGTGTACCCCCAAGCGACCGGCTCCCTAATACGTAAATACCCTGTGCCGGCCCCATAGTAGGGTGTATCACTCCCTAATGTGGCAACCTATGGAGAGACACAGACCTATTTACAGATGTCACGGCATCTTAACTTCCCCAGAAAAGACCGGACCCATGCACGCACTTGACCCGGTTGGAATGCGTCATCAACACCCCTCGCCATTATCAGAGTGAACCTCTTATAATTAGTTTAGTAAGTGTGCCTGGACCCTACCTAGTGTTGGGTCATATTTTTGATACCATAAAGGGTTACTGACTAATATGGGTCCCACACAACAGATGACACAAGTAATTACCCCTCCTAACCTTGTATCCCCAGACTAACAGATTTCAGATTAACTTGCTTACAGATTTCGGATATACAAAGTTTTAGATTTTTAGATCAGACATACAGGTTAACAAGTTTTCAAGCTAACGGATTAGATGTACGGATTAACAAACTTACAGATTGTTTCACCTAACCTTGTATTGTGCCTACAGATTCACGAAACGGGTTTATTAGATTCATCACTCCAGTTGATTTGACCAAATCCACCCAACACGTTTTAGGCATCATATTTATCTTAGATTTTCATTAATTAATTATTAATGTACATACCTATCACATTAGGTCGGTAGCTTGTGGCCGCTGGATGTGCCGGGCGGTTCTAGGAAGACTTCTGCCACAAGCTAGACCTAACCTCGTGTCTAAGCATCTTCTAGTTATGCCTACGACCTCTCGCATTAGACTGACAGTTTGCGGGTACTGCTTAGGCCGGTTGGTTCCGGGCAGGTTTCTACCGCAAACTGAGCCCAACCTCGTGTCTCAGCATTCTTGTTTTAGCCAAAGTATTCATTCACAGATTATGCCAATAACAAACTAATTATGCAAATAACAGACTACCTATGCCAATTTAATAAATTAACTTCTTTACAAGTTACAGCAGATTATTCAAAGTTCTATTAACATGTTTGGCTCAATTTTAGATTGAGCCTACAGATTCATACCCCAAATTACCGTATTCAGTTTCAACAGGTTTAGCAGATTAGGCAACTTAACAGATTTAATCATTCCCTAAAGTTTAATTGGCATATCTCGCCTAATTAAAATTAAGCCCAACTTTACATGTCCAAGTTATGGTCATAATTCACAATATAACATATACTCCAAATTTTAGTTAAATTTGCACAGTACAGAATATTCTCCAAAAACCCCAAATCATGATATAAAATATGAATTATGCCAAATTATAGCCTTTGATTCCAGTGCATGCTAATTATCCAAAAATCCCCATTTAGGCGTGTCCACATTTAATGGTTATCCTATTTTAATATAGATCTTTATGCCTAAGTCACATGTCCTTTCCTTCCAAGTCATAAATTGTCATATAAAATATGCCCAAATCTAGATCTTAAGTTACAACATGTATTATGTCCTCAAAATCAAATCTTGAATTATAACATGCATTATGTCCCCAAATTATAAGTCATATGTTATCATACAATAATCTTTCTTCTTCCAAATCATGAACCGTCATATATAGTATGCCCAGATCTAGATCTTAAATTACAACATGTGTTATGTTCTCAAATCAGTTATGTCCAATTATGCATCATTCACTATTTCCCCAAATTTAGCGTTCGTGTGTCAATCTCTTATGAGATTTGGATCAAGCTCGTGGTAGCCTGGCTATAGGACAGAAGGAAGGAAGAGATACAGAATAGTTACTATAATATTAATAAGATAGATCTACACAGAAAAACAGATCTGATAAACAAGAGTATGCATAATCTCAAATTCAGATTCATAACCATGTCAAGATCCTAATTAAATTTCATATATGAAAATAACTGTACTCACCTTGCTTGGATTCCAAAAGGAAAAGGTATTTTTGTTGTTCTCTTTTAATCCTATTCATATTGGAAGAAGGAGAAGCACTAGTTCTAGCTTAGTTTCGGTACAGCAGAGACTACGTTGATTTATTTTAATTAGGATTAGGGCAGAGTATAGGCGTAATGAAGTTGTGTCGAGAAAACTGTAGCCTTTATTAGAGTTTATGCCCTAGAGGCAATCCATTTGATGAGATAAATAACAATGTTGTTGTTATTATTTTATTTGGAATAAAATATATATTTTGATATGTTATATTTACTGCGTAATAAAAGTATTGACATAACAGAAGTCCTTAGAATTATAATACGGAATTATATAGTTCGAGTAAGACTTGAATTTGAGATTATATAAAGTGATAAGTATTATAATTCTTAAATGCTCCTAGTCGAGTTTTATTGTTTATATAGGACGACAATAAAGCGTTGAGACCGGTATGTTGATTGACTGATGATCACATCTCATTGATAATTAATATACGTGATATTAATGTCAAAACATAAATACATATTGGAGAATATCATATTGGGCGGACCCACCGTGAGATAACTACGTGGAATATAATTAACAGTATCATAAGTTATTCTCATAGTGACAGTGATGTAATGGTCCTCAGACCTGAAATCATTATAATTTTATTTGAGGATATTTATGTTTTGATATCATCTAAAGTTATTTCGTAACAGAGTAATGATAACGGTGATTATTGGATATATCTCGAATCGAATGAAAATTATGAATGATCAAGATGGAATTTAACCCTACGATATATTCGTAGTGATATCCATGGGCCTCCTGATTGAGTGAGACTGTGAAATGCATGGCCATGCTCAAATATTCATTTGTTTTAAACAGTCTACTCATCGATCAAGAAAATCGGATTAAATTATAAAGAGGATGATACGATCCATGACTCGAGTTTAATCCTGGATATATTGGTTAAAAGGATTATATTGCATTGATACACTGGTCACAGAAAGGGTTTTATTGAATCGATAATTTTATTATAACTTGGGTAGCAGCGACGCATTGCTAGATGCCAATCGCTGTTTATGGTTTTAAATACGATTTAAAACCATTGCCAACGTTATTAAAACGTATCGGGTCACACAATATGGAGCATTATAATGGAGAGAATATGTTTTGAATGAATAAAATATCAATTTGTTGATATTTTATTTAAAGTTGAAAAGGTATTCGATTGGTTCCTTTTTCCGAGTTAAAATTTACTATTAAAAAGGGATTTATTTCTTTTTAGGTATGACTAACCAATATAAAAGTGAATCTGGTACTGACCAAAATTAGGCCGATCATTTTACTTTCTCAAAAACCCTAAATAAAATGTATGGTGGCTAGCACATCTACTCCATTAATCTCATCTTCAATTTGATCGAAGACGAGGATGCTTATGTGGATACCTCTAGAAGGCCAGCGTCATGTTGACCTAATTGATTCGAGTTATGGCCATCTTCGTCTCTTTGATTCATGGATCTCGTGATTATAGGTATGAAATCCGAATCCATTTAGTTTTAATATACCATTCTTGCAATAGATCTATGATTTTAACTGTTAAAATACAAATTTGGGATGTCGATTTGATTGCAATTATCCTTCAATGGTATCAGTGCTAGGGCTTGCAAGATTTAGTATATTGATCTATGTTCTTTGGTTTATCCATGTTTGGTTGATTATATATTTACACGAAATATATATAAACAAGCTGATTAGATTCTGATTTAATTAGCAAGAGCCTTTCAGTCAATTTATTTCTGATATAAAATTGGTTCAATTAAATTCGATTTAATACCAGATATTAACTCTGGATCTTAGATGATTAAGACATGATTTATCATTTTAGTATGTTGTGACAAACTGATTGTGGTTAGAGATCTGTGTTTGGTACCAGATACAATATTTCTTTTGATATATAAGCTTTATATGAGATATGAAATTATGAAATGTATTTGTAATTGGCTAGAAATATTAAATTAGTTTAATATTGCTAATTCATGAACCATAGAAACCAGTAGATTAATAAAAAGCTAGTTTTGATTAATCAAGAATGTCAAATCTTTTGATCAGATTATATAAAACCTTTTAAATCTGGTGATATATGTAATTACAATGTTTGTATGGAGTTGAATTAATCTGAAAGGATTATATATATATATATACATTCGATATTAAGATACATATATATTGATTTGTTATATTGCCTATATATGATTTAATGTACTAATATGCATACCAGGTTTTTAAACTGATACGAAACTGTTAGACAATAACTTGGAGAATTGAAAGTCATTGATTTTGAATTAGTGATTTATCAGTATAAAATTAAACCTGAATACATGTTTATTGGCTCATTTCATACCAGATTTGATATTTAAGGATCCATGACTATATTTGATCAATTTAAATTGTTGATCATATTTTACGAAATTGTTTAGATAAAATTTTAATTCGTCATACGGGCACTTGGTTTAACTTTGTTAACTGACGAGTTTGCATGACTTAAATTTATCATGTACTATCCTCTCAAGTTTAAAAATGATCTTACTGATTAAGAGAATCAGTAAGATGGTTTTGATTCAGTGAAATTGTTCATTTGGAAATTTGTTAAGACAAACCTTAGATGTGATATTTATACTTGGAAATAAGATCAAAATTTGTTTGATATCTTAACCATGCCATGTTCTATCCATTTTAGAAGTCAAATATTTGCTGGTTACTAATCAGTGACGTGGTTTTCTATTATAGTTTGTTTATTGAAATCCATCTATATATATAAATTGCCAAGACATTATTTTCAGTTTTAAGTATGAAAATATTTGGTTTTAATTTTGATTGCATAGTAGCCTGTATAATATTATAACAGGAGTTATAAATCCATACCCTTTTCTTTCGCTTTGCATTCAGATTATACTGACAATGAAACATATATGTTCAAATTACTTTAAATGTATCATGATTTGTTCATTGTATAAAACTTATATATGATATAATCAACTGAGTGAATTACTAATATACATTGACATATGCTTATTTGATATGCTATGTAGAGATGCACATGGAATTCAGTGAAATGATCCTATATTTATGACGATAAATATATATCAATAAACACGGAATATATAGGTATTAGTATAACTATACTGAATTGGTTTTAGAAACAAAAATTCACTTGGCTTGTCTAATTCAGCTTTGAATTTTGACTAGTAGAGAAATGCAGTAATGGTTTCATTTTGAAATGAAAAACTATTTCATTAAGATACGGTTTAATATCAGATAGTAATTCGACTTACTGCATATTACACATTTAAACCTTATATATACATAAATATAAATATGGGTACAGGCCACTGATATCATGTTTTAATATGTTTATTTGAATGCATGTTGTAATGCCCAAATGTTGTGAACACTGTTATGTATTTATAAAAGGCTTTTAAAACTTTATTTAGTTCCGATGAAAGTTTGTTTCTTTCAGAATAAATATTCATGTTTAATTTAAATTCGAAAACCACTGATAGATTGATATTAGATATCAATTCAATAATTAATTCATATTTCGTTAATCCTTTTCAAATGGATTAATTATAATGGTAAGACTATTGTGGATTCAATTTTGAGTCGAACCTCTAATTATTGATAACAATTCTAAAATCATCCCTGTTTTGAATGATTTTAGAAATCAATAAGTATACTTACTCAGTCAAACACATATTTGGATCATATTTATTTATTCTATGAACATTCAAAATGTGTTTGTATTTAGAACTGAAATGATTATCAGAAATGAATCAGTTTATTTCATTGTTGAAATATATATAAGATCAGTAGGATATTTAAAAACCATTTAAATGTGTAAAATCTTTACACAGTCACCTGCACCTATTCAGGTCCAAACAGCAGTAACTTATTTTACTTTATAGTGATGCTAATCAATTTTATTGTTGATTTAGCAACTGTTGAAAGTCATGAACACATCCTACTGATATGTATACACAGTCATAGCATTATATTTTGAAGGTGAAACCTTATTACATAAATGCATTTCAAATCATCTTGGAAATTAGCTAATTTTCTCAAGTATGTTGATATTATATATTATATAATGTTGTGTATCTGAACTATCAAGAGCTTAATGAATGATGATTATATTATTTTGATAAATATATCACATGTTCAATCCCATTTATATGATGTATCAAAATTGAAAATTGTTTCAAAGATGATGCACATATATACATACACTGCTGTATGTTTAATGCAACATGATTACTTGCATTAAGATGTATCGTTAGTGAAACTAACATCGGTATTAAAACTGTTTTAATGTTTGAGGAGTTGATCATTGCTGAAATTATTTCAGTGTCAATGGGAACTCCACAATGGGTTTGGCAAAAGCTGTTGCAACAACAAGTATGATTTGAGAGGAACAAACAAGTCTGACTTGTTTTAATATTAAAATGTTTGTATATGTATCTTATTGTTTTAATAAATAGATATATCTTATTTCAATGATATATGTACATCGGAATAAATGTGTAATAACAGTCAACATTGAATTTTGATTGTCCGAAGTGTATTAATTTTTCGTTTTATATGCTGCATGTAATCTATATTCTGATAATGTATAAGTCTTTAATGTTGTGGTATATGGATGTAGAATTTGGAATGGCTATTACTGTTTGAAGTATGCCCTTATATTTGTAAATATGCATATAAGATGTATAATATGTTAGTACAGCAGTACAGAAATATGGGCATACACGTATGGTTAAAAATGTTTAACTGACACGTATACCAGATTCAGCCTGCGAATGATACATATACTTGTATATATATATATACACCCAAAAGCTATGTAAATAATGGGTATATGCTATGAACTTGAAAATGATATTGATTAACTGAAATTTCGTATGAGATTTGAACGAAGTATTTGATACAATAGTTAAGATAACCCATGTTTTGAAATGTTCAAATGAAAGATAAAATTGTAGGTATGATTCTTATATACATCGTTGAATTTAAATAAAGATATAGGGTTCATATATTTTATTTAAATCTGAATTATATTGTAAATATATATTACATGTATTTTGATACGTGTAAATAAAACTAATACACTATGAATTATAAAATCCCTCTAAAAGCAAATTTTGTTATATTAAGTCATGGTGACATATTCCAATAATATACTCATCACTGTCCAAATTCACTGGATGTAACTAATGTCAAAGCGTTGTGCACCTTTTATTTTGGTTATATGCGATGGAGTAAAATGTGGTGCTCCAACCTATTATTGGGTCTGACTTAACTAGGCTGCATAATACGATTATGGCCTTAGAGACAAAAGCTTGAATTATTCTACATTTTGAGCAAATGAATAATACTGAACAAAATTTTCAACATGCGATCCAAGAGTTATATAGAAAATATAATTGACATAAGATGTCTACCTAAAAGGTTGTGTTTTGAGTTGAGAAAAAGCTGGGTCAAGGCATGACTAGATATGGATCTTGAAACACCATTATATGTATATAATGATTTACATATATAAACAGAGGGATGTTAATTTGAGTGGGAGCGTATTTTAGTTTCAATTACAAATTTGTGTTAATATAAATTTTGATTGTCAAAACTTTGTATTAAATAGATATTACAGAATCAGTTATTATTTTGTTATCTAATGTAGATATTAAATAATAAATAACTCCGATAATTTAAATTAATCCTTGAGAAGGATAAATAAAATCAAATCAAATTTCTTGACTAACGTTGAAATTTGAGGACTATCCTCAAACAAATTAAGTGTAATTGTTTTACAAATATCGAAGATCTAAGATGAAAGTTGAAGTGTGACTCCAACCAAATAAGATATAAATGTTATAAAATCTACTTATACATCTCTAGTAATAGATACTAGATATGAATCACATAAATGTATGTGAATTTATGGAAATTGCAAAATAAGTAGAAATCTGAAAAGACAAGTGAACTTACGATTGGAAATGAAGCAAATGTTGCTGGATTATCAATGGAAATATAATTCTTGTTATATATATATATATACACACACATATATATATATATATGCTTAATTAAATAAATAAAATAATTGTTATTATGAAATTCCATATAAAATAAATGTTATTATGAATCTTGTTCAGACAAGTTCAAATTTCATTTGTAATAAAAGATCAATTGTTATTCATTTTATTTAAATGAAATTATTAATGGAATTTCACAAATAGTTAATTAACTTTATAAATCGTTAACTATAATGTACTTGACATAATTAAAGAGTGGATTAAATTTAATGATTTGAATCTGACATACCTTAGCATTACCACTTAGCCCATATAAACAAGAAAGCATAACAAAACTCCATAATGATGGAATTTTGAAATCATTTGATTTTGAATCATATAAAGAATGCAAATCTTGTTTATTAGGCAAAATAATTAAGTCACCTTTCACTTAACACAGTGAATGAGCGATAAGTATTGGGTCTCATATATAATGATGCATATGGAGCAATGAATACATAAGCTAGAGGCAGGTTTTATTACTTCATTATATTTACTGATGATATCAGTAGATACAGATATGTGTATCTTATGAAACACATATCAGAATCCTTCGAAAAGTTCGAAGAATTCAAAGTGGAGATAGAAACCAATTTTAATAGAAAATAAATACTTTTCGAATGGATCGAAAAGAATAATTAAGCCAACTGTATAATGACTATCAAAATGAGTTTGAAATTGTTTCACAACTCACTCCACCTAGACCACCATATTAGAATGGTGTGTCCGAACGGAGACATCGCACCTTATATGATATAGTACGATTAATGATAAGTCATATAGATCTCCCAATGAATTAAATTTAGAACAATTATATTAAATCTCATTAAAACCATTTAAAGACGCCATATAAGATATGGACTAGGGATTGGCCTAGTGTGTCTAATACAAAGATTTGGGATGTAAGGCGTTTGTTAAACGTCGTTCTTCTGATAAGATCGGATCCAAACTAGATAACTATTTTGTGTAATATCCATAAGAAACAAATGGATATAAATTTTATAAATCTTCTGAGAATAAAATGTTTTATTGCTCGAATTGGTATTCATTTAAAGGAGAGCCAGTCTCTAAGATACCAATGGGAATGAAATAGAATTCGAAATATCTCGAAAACCACAAAATGCCATTGAATCTTGTATAGACAAGATATTGAGTGGGAGTGACAATAATTCTAATGTTGTATATTTTGATAACACATTAATTATTGGAAATTATGTTTGTTTTAAAACAAGAAATAAATACTGATTCTAAGAAAGAAAATGTTTGGATTAAGAAGTTCATAATTGTACTTAATTCGTTGTTTATCCAATGATTTACATTGGGATAACAATGTGGATATTGCTCAAGCCCAAAACATTAAACTCATTATATCCAAACATATATTTAAGAAATATAATTCTTATGTGAAACTGTTCACACAGGAAATGACCATATCTACAAAGTTGCAAAAGCTATAAAGTTGTAGACCTACTTATTTAAACTCTGTCGCAGCAGAAGTTTAATAGTTACACTAGTGTCATGAGTACACGATACGTAAATGATTGACTCTAATGCAAGTGGGAGATTATTGGAGTTTATGCCCTAGAGGCAATTAATTTGATGAGATAGATAAAAATGTTGTTGTTATTATTTTATTTGAAATAAAATATATATTTTGATATGTTATATTTACTGCGTAATAAAAGTATTTACATAACAGAAGTCTTTACAATTATAATACGGAATTATATAGTTCGAGTAAGACTTGAATTTGAGATTATATAAAGTGATAAGTATTATAATTCTTAAATGCCCCTAGTCGAGTTTTATTGTTTATATAGGACGACAATAAAGTGTTGAGACTAGTATGTTGATTGACTGATGAGAACATCTCATTGATCATTAATATATGTGATATTAATGTCAAAACATAAATATGCATTGGAGAATATCATACTAGGCTGACCCATCATGAGATAACTACGTGGAATATAATTAACAGTATCATAAGTTATTCTCATAGTGACAGTGATGTAATGGTCCTCAGACCTGAAATCATTATAATTTTATTCGAGGATATTTATGTTTTGATATCATCTAAAGTTATTTCGTAACAGAGTAATGATAACGGTGATTATTGGATATATCTCGAATCGAATGAAAATTATGAATGATCTAGATGGAATTTAACCCAACGATATATTCGTAGTGATATCCATGGGCCTCCTGATTGAGTGAGACTGTGAAATGCATGGCCGTACTCAAATATTCATTTGTTTTAAACAGTCTACTCATCGATCAAGAAAATCGGATTAAATTATAAAGAGGATGACACGATCCATGACTCGAGTTTAATCCTGGATATATTGGTTAAAAGGATTATATAGCATTGATACACTGGTCACAGAAAAGGCTGTGTCGAATCGATAATTTTATTATAACTTGGGTAGCAGCGACGCATTGCTAGATGCCAATCGCTGTCTATGGTTTTAAATACGATTTAAAACCATTGCCAACGTTATTATAACCTATAGGGTCACACAATATGGAGCATTATAATGGAGAGAATATGTTTTGAATGAATAAAATATCAATTTGTTGATATTTTATTTAAAGTTCAAAAGGTATTCGATTGGTTCCTTTTTCTGGGTTAACATTTACTATTAAAATGGGATTTATTTCTTTTTAGGTATGACTAACCAATATAAAAGTGAATTTGGTACTGACCAAAATTAGGCCGATCGTTTTACTTTCTCAAAAACCCTAAATAAAACGTATGGCGGCTAGCACGGCTACTGAATTAATCTCATCTTCAATTTGATCAAAGACGAGGATGCTTATGTGGATACCTCTAGAGGGCCAGCGTCATGTTGACCTAATTGATTCGAGTTATGGCCATCTTCGTCTCTCTGATTCATGGATCTCGTGGTCAAAGGTATGAAATCCGAATCCATTTAGTTTTAATATACCATTCTTGCAATAGATCTATGATTTTAACTGTTAAAATACAAATTTGGGATATTTATTTGATCGCAATTATCCTTCAGCCTTAGGGGTGTTTTTATAGTGTAGAAGACAAGAAATCAAGTGCAGAAAATAGTCCAAGGTGCAGAAATCATATCTGGCCCAAAGCAGGCCGACCAGGTCGACCTGCCTGGGGAGGTCGACCCCTTGGTCGACCAACGTCAACCCAGGTCGGCCCCCTAGTCGACCTGGGTCCTGGGCGGGAAATTTCCCATCCAACCCTGGTGTGTGTTTCGAATTCGAAATTTGAATTATTCCGAGTTGTTTTGTTTATTTTAAATTTCTGAAACTTCTAAAGGCCATAACTCTTTCATACGGAGTCCGATTTACGCAAACTCGGACTCTGTCTCAAGCAGAATTCTGAGACGAACGCAATGGCGCAACCCGTTTCCCATAATTCTTCTTTTAAAAATTAAGTATACTTTGTTTTGTTATTCTTACGTTTACAGAAAATACGGGGTGTTACAATATACACGCTCAACTTTCCTCATACTACCACATCACTTATCATTTATTTAATCTGCTAACCCATCCTGCATTTGGACATCAACGAGCTAAGCATGCCTTTCCCAACCGAATAGTAATGACTTGTTGTACGCTAATAGATCCATCTAGAAGGAACGTCCTGAATGGCTTGAGTTAAGTTGAGTGAACGACAAACTTGTAAGTGACTTACGGTATGGATGAAGGATTAGCGGAATGAATGCGTAGCATTATGAGTGTGGATTGAATCAGCATCTTATAGCTTCCTCGACATGGGCGAATAGCTGGCATGCAACATGGTTTTATATATTAAACGGTTTGAGCTGTCATGCTATGGCTTGCTATGCGTGCGACTTGAAACTGCAAGAGGTCCCTTAAGCTTTATTATATACACTGTCATGTGCATCATTTTGCCACCGACTTGAGCATATAATGTATATACTTTACCTGATTTATCACCACACGTCCTCGCATGAGTTTGGGAAATAACGCACTATGACATGCGAGCCATGACTTGATTAAAGTAACTGCCGTGACTTGATTGCATGTAGCAGTAACGTCTTTATCCTCATTCCAGCAACGTTATTACGGTATGAATGGTTGATCACTGGAACGGTATGAATCAATATTTCCTATGATGCAGAAAGAAGGAGCCAATGTTATGAGTTACATGGTACGACTCGAAGTGACATGTGGCAATGTTCCGAAAGACATACGGCATGTTCTATGCCGCATTGAACGGTTTTTATCAGGCCACTGAACGACTTTATACCTTGTTGCCAGAATGGTATGATACCATGTTGTTTGAACCGCATGACACCATGTTGTCAGAACAGTAAGACACCATGTCGCCAGACCGTAATTGTGAAATGGCCTAGTTCTTTATGTATTATATCGTTAACGACTTGGATGGTCCCAACATATAACTTTATGAACTTTTTTTTCACAACAGGGTTAACATTTGCCCCTCGAAGTTCGCATTTTCTTGCTTATGAGAAATGCGGGCTTCGAAATGAACACAATTTGCATTAAGATTCAGTCGTAGTTTTTTGTTTGCTAAGGCGAATCTTGCTTCGAACTTGTATGTTCCATGCTACCTGTTCTCTAATAAAAACAAGTATTTGCATGATTTTGGACTTATACTTTTTTATTGATTGTCCACATCAATAACGGATTAGTTTAATCACTAGAAAGATGAATTATGGCAAATCTATTTTGAATCAAACAAAGTATTTGTACATGACTGTTTTACTCAACGATTTATAACTCGTCAAATATTGTCTCCATAAATACAATATTCTAATTCAAATTTGCGTTGACGCTAAAGATCGACAAATCGATTTAAGACGACTATGGATTTCAAACGTCATTGTTTAATGACTTACACGATGGTATACAGTATTTCACATTTGAGAAATATGTATTAGTGATTTATGTTCTGCTTTCCTTTTTTGAGAAATCTTGAATTATTCGTGCCTCGTGTTAAGGAGGTCATTATTAGTCTTCTCTATGGGAAGTACTTTGGATTTCATTCCCCGGTTTGGGCTAAAATTTAATGCTTATCATGTTTGAGATTTTCAGGTACAACATAATTTGGTTGAATCTGAACTCCGTCTATAATCTAGCTTGGTTAATTGAGGCATCAGAGACTCGCGTCACTCAATTATATTGATTAATCCAAGCGTTGGTAGATTCATAAGGAATGCCCCTAGAAAGGACTATGATTACAACTCCAATGTTTGTCGTTATTGAATCAGGTGTTTCCTGAAACTAACGATCAATTGGGTGCTCCCGGAGTGGTTTTGGTTAGAACCCCAATGTTTGTCGTTATTGGATCAGATACATCCAAATACTAACGATCAATTGGGTGCCCCCAGAGTCGTCTTTTGTTAGAACCCCAATGTTTGTCGTTATCGGATCAGGTACTTCCTGATACTGACGATAAATTGGGTACCCCTGGAGAGGTCTTTGGTTTGTGCTGGTCCTTCCAGCTTGTTTGTCGGTCCTTTCGGTCTAATGCTGGTACTTCCAACATCAGGTTTGTCGGTCCTTTCGACATGGTGCTGGTCCTTCCAGCGTGTTTGCTGGTCCTTCTAGCCTGATGCTGGTACTTCCAACATTAGGTGTAACACCCCGCCTCCGCCAGGGTCACTCACACGGGAATGCACTAGCTTTAGAGGGACATTATTGGTAAACATGCACAGAAATATCACAAGACAGAACATATATAAATCGCGGAAGTAAAATCAAACTTTCATAGCATGAATAAATAAGGTCTAAAGCCTTTTTACATCAGAGTACATCAAAACCTGTCTTGCAATAGTAAAGAAGCATAAAGACTTTTTAATAAATTATTTCCCCAATTAAAACAGTAAAGTAGCCATAGCCAAGAAAGTCCAAGCCATCCGTGATGACCTTCAAACAGAAGAAGTCCGAACCAAACAACATTGTTTCCTCCCTGTAACCTGGGGGAAGAAAACGGAAGAAAAGAGGCGAAACAAAACGGGTCAGTCAAAAAGACTGAGTAAGTCCTATCTACTTCCAGTATAAAAACAGGTAAAGGTAACATGACATGCATAAACTGAAAGTAAACAGAAAGATAACTACAAGATAGATAAACTAAGCCAGGGTAGCCGGTTGACTCCTGTGGCAAGGTGAACTGAGGTATCCTGACGACTGTGGTGTTATGATAAGCCATGGTATCACATCACTAGAGCTCTATCGCGTACAAGGTATCCGCCCCGTCTAACATTCCCCGGTATCTATTATGGATATTCTTCCTAGTTCTAACACATATATCTGCTCTACACCTTCCGCCTTAGTATCCCAGCCTTGTTATGTGTTAACCAGGAGTGTTCCTTACTCAAAGTCGTGAATGGTCCATGTCAACCTAATATATATCGCATGTATATAGGTTACTCAAGTCATATGTTCCTTCCCATGTATATAAGTTCAGTCCCTTGCCGTACCTCGTACGGGCTTCCTCATGTCGTATTATCCTTGAACTCATTTGGACTGTCACCCTTATTTTAGCTAGGCTCTTCCATATGAATCATCGTTTGAACTACTAGGACCTACGCCACCTATCACCACTAGGGATTACGCTTACCTATTGCACGCTTCCGTATTTCGGTTTGGGTTAAACCACCTAGGCCTCTAGGGATTACGCCAACCCTCAACCGCGCCCCCTTTTTCCCACGCATTCATCGTGAACCGTTTTTCTATAACTGTATGCACATGTATCACATCGTGCCATCCGAGTCCTGTCACAGGACAAACCAAGAAATACAGGACTCGGTCGGGAGCTTTAGATTTATCTGCCGATGCAGATACTAAGGTCTGCTTTTCTACACGTGGCTATGGTCCCACGAGACCCCTCCCTCAACTAGTGAAAGGCAACACAAGAGAAAATCTTGCATGTGAACTACACTCCGGCCAGCCCACAACCTACGGCCTACCTCACCCATAATTAGATAGCAATTATGGTCTGTTGGGTGTTCCCTGCCTTTCCGTACGTATACGTTTGACTCAAGATGGTAGATGATCGACGAACTTGCTATCTCGGGCACCTTATGTATTCGTCGACTCACTGCTATCCACCCCAGTCTTTAGGTCGCTCGCATAGCAACCAAGGCATATTCTTGGTTCTCCTACCGCAGACCTCAACCTCCCGTGAGCCTAGTATAATGACCTGGCAGCTCACGGAGGGATCCCAAGAATATCCTCACGTTTCCCGAAGCCGCTGCTTCGTTACCCAGTTCGTTGGAGCCTTTATCTAAATCAGATAGCCTGCTCCTCCACGCATACTTAAACGTTGACCTAACGTATCGGGTTACTAACCTGTCTAAGAAGTGGTCCAGATTTCCTTGACTAAGAATTATTACTTAGCTTCCTTTAACTAAGGTTTACCACTTAGCCTTATTTCCATTACCCTTGTTAACTATGGTTATCCTCCTAATCCTCTCAATTAGGGTTTATCTAATGGGTTAAGTGTCACTTAAGCTCGTAACTTAGCCCGTCTACCAACCATGTCAAAATTGGCTGAGTATCCAAGTCCAAGACTTAACCCTACAAACCATGTGTTAAGCTGGCTAAGTAATCCATAACTTAACCTCGTCTAATTACCCTTTTAGATTGGTTAACTATATAAATTAACTTTACCTTGTCAAATTACCGAGTCAAATCGGCCTAGCGTCATTAGTCTAATCAAATTGCTTAACCCATTTGTCCATATCATATTTGGTTAAGCCTCATTAATCAAATTAACTTAACCCTATTATGTGGCATTAATTATTTAATGCACCCAACCTCTCACATTAGACTTTGTTGTGGTTACTAGTTAAGCCGGGCGGGTCCGGGTAGATTTACACCACAACTGGGTCTAACCTCGGGTTCAAGCACAACATGACCAACTTCTCACATTGAGTCCTATTGTTTGCAACTACTAGTTAGGCCGGTCGGTTCCGGGTAGTTTTACGTTGCAAACTCAACCCAACCTCGAGTTGGCCACTTTCATGTTTAGTCTAGTATCATGTTCATAGTTAAGTTTCCAAGAAATTGGGTAGACCTAACTTAATAGGTAAATTCCCAATGGGTAGACCTAACTAAATAGGTAAATTCCCAAGCTTATGTTTTTTATTCATACTACATGTCAACTTCCATGTTACATTACAAGTTATGCTTTCAAGTATTCACATGTCATATTTATCGTCGCATGTTATCATGTTTATACCCCTTTTTTTTCCAAATTATGGTTCATGCCCAGTTTAGCTCGCCTAATATATTTTCACATAACTTCACGTTACGGTTTCCATGCTACAATGGCGCTTGTATATCCTCAACCCAAATCGTGTTCCAACGCGAGAATGGACGAGTCACATCGCAAAGGTACTATGCTACACCATGACCCCAAGCATGCATAGCATCATGAGGGTTTGGCTTAAGACATATATGGGTTCATAAAGGTTTGGCCACAAGCATGCATAACATGAAAACAAAGGGAATTGGCCATAAGTATGCATAATGTTATAAAGGATTTGGCCACAAACTTGCATGTTAACACTAGGGGTTTAGGTTCATAAACATGCATAAGCCCCAAAATCTCATCTTAGCCAATGTTTCACAAGTAAAAATGGTTCCTAAAGGTTCATGCTAGCATCTCATACACAAAGATCCAAACTTGCAAGTTAAACTAGGTTATGCATAGCATGAGAGGCATGATTAAGTCACTCACACGGCCTAAAACCATAGATATGAACACAAGAGGCAAGGTAAGGTTCACATAGGTTCGCATGATCATGTTTAGCCTCATTTTATCCCATGTCATTATCAAAACTACCGTTTCCATCTAAAAATAGCTAGAACTTACCTAGGCAAGGCTTATGAAAGGGACCATGCATCATCATGACGAAGAAAGGTGGCTTCTTTGATGAAGAACCATCACGAAACTCGCATAGAAATGTTGATTTGGCCTCTATTTGGTGTAGCAAGCTTGCATCCTTTGATTTGAACCCGATTTGAATGCATAGGCTCTAGGGATTTGAGATGGGGGCCATGATCACTTTGCATTTGGGCAGCACTTCGTGGAGAGGGTGAGTTATGAGGGTTTAAGGGGGGCTTAGGGGTGTTTTTATAGAGATTAGGAGTGTTTTAGGCCATAGGATTAGATCTAGGATAGATTAGGACCATCAGATCTCGGAAGCTTCCAGAATCAGCCCAAGAGCTAGCCTAGGTGAGTCAAGCAGGTGCACCAGGAAATTTAGCCCGGCCACCCCCTGTCGACTGGCATGTCGACAGGGCTGTCGACTTGGTCTGGGCCCAAGTCGACAGGCCTGTCGACAGCCCAGTCGACATGGCCTAGGCGGGAAAAATTCCCCCCTAGCCCCAGATCTGGATTTTTAAACTGATTTCCGAATTTCAAATTTTCACTAATCTTCCTTGGGCCTTTAACGGGTCATACGGACTCCGATTCTCGAAAACTCGGACTCTATTTCGCGTATTTTTCCGAGACGAACGCAATGGTGAATCTCGTTTACCTTAATTCTAGAAGTTTAAATATAACATCTTTTATCTTCATGCTTTACTAGTTTATAGGCTTTGCGTATCACCATATACGTATGTAAATTTCTTACTTTTTAAAAACGTAAACATACGGGGTGTCACATCCTCCCACCCTTAAAGAATTTCGTCCCCGAAATTCAATAGTAGTAGGATTTACGTCCCCGTAATTAGCATCCAGAAGTGTTCAGCCAATTGTTACAAACATGTGCACATGTGCAATAGTGAATCACATCATAGAAAAATATGTATGCCTAACTTGTGGTACCACCTACATGAATGCAATTCTTAAAAATTTCTTTTTCAAACCATGATGCTGTCATCCTAAATATACTTGCAGTTCTATATGAATGCAAAAATTTTGAAAAAGTAATTCCATCCAAATTTTCCCACACCCTTATAAAATAAGAGTGAAGTTCATCCAATTTGAGCATCCAGAATCCTACCATCCATTATTAATTTAGAAAAATCTAATTTTCTAAATTTTTATGTAGCGGAGAGATATCCTGTTTTGTTGTTTTCATTGTTCTCCGTTATCAGACATTATCGTTCAATATTTCATAATTACATTAGACACAACAAATTGCGCAAACAAACAACGTACAAACTTTATTAAGATAGTTTTAGTACATCGTTACAACCAGACAACAAAAGGAACAGCTAAACAATACTGAAAATAAAATACTATCCTACGGATAACTGATAGAGGTCAATCCCGACGGAAATAGCTGCGGATGAGCTCCTCTAAGCTGTCAAGCCTCTCCTCCTGCCGTCGGTTCCCTTGCCTAAGCTCCACCTGTAGGTCTTGCATCCCAGCCCCCAACTGGTCAGAAGAGGAACTCATATCCTGAAGCATCTGCTGCTGTGTCTGAGCCATGGCTACCTGTGACTCCAGTGTCTGCTGCTGTGACCTCAAAATATCCTGGTGGCTCCTCATCAAGCGAGCCTGCTGCTGTGAGATATATCTCAGCTCGGTCCTCCAGTCTGGATCCCTAGTAGCCCATGGATCCCAGGCACCTGTGTCCGGAGCCCCCTGTGCCGGGCCCTGATGAGCCCAGGCTCCATCCCCAGCCTGCTCACCATCATGCTGTGGTGCCTGATGGGGGTCCTCAAAGTGTCCAAACTGATCATCATCATGTGGCTCCTCCTCTTTCTCTTCCTCCTCGTTACCCTCATCCTCTTCCTCATCTAATCCCTCATGCTCCATAGGCTGAGGCTCCCCTTGCAGCTCCTGCATATCTATACTCATCCTCCCTAGTGCGGCCTCAGTGATGATAACAGAGGGATGGTTAGAGAGCGTCACATAATCCTCATCATGCAAATCCACCCCGAACCAGCGGAAAACTATAGTCCATAAGTTCCCAAAACAAATATTTGAGTGTCTTGCTCCCCTAAAGATCTGGTACTACTGCAAGATGGTCCTTGCCCAGTTTATTTGTATGCCCCCAAAAATAGCATAAGCAGCGGCCTTAACAACTACGGGAACTCTGTCAAACCCATGATTCTGCCCCGCAATATTATATTGCAATATCCTAATCACAAACCTAGCTAGGGGGCGCAGATGCGTACTATCCCATTGCCTGTCCAGGCCATTAAAAAAAATCCTTCCCCAAACATTCAAATCATCCATCTCCAGGTCATTTATATCAAGTCCCGTACCCCGGATATTCAAAATTTCCCCAAATTGGACCTCATTCATAAATATATGGGTACCCTTAACCCATGAACCATAAGTTATCAACCCATTATCATCCACATCAATTTGCAAACGAGCATCAAAAAGTCTTACCATACGTTTGTAGCCCCTCCTCTCAGCTGTGTGCGTATCCAGAATATGAATAAGGCCCGCATTAACAAACAAGCCTTCCACGGCGGTTCCCGCAAAGTCCGCAAACCTCATCGGTCGGCCTAGAAGCAAATTCCTAGTGGCAAGCTGCATGTAATGCTCAATTATTCCCGGTTGCTCGTCACACCACTCAACCTCTTGCGCGGTTAGTTGGGGGTAAAGCTCGTAGGGATTAGGTTTATTGGCCATGGCGATTTAAACACGAATTGGAAGAGGGGAACTATAGATCCGGATGGAGAGAGCTTCTAGCTTCGATTTAAGCTTAATTTTACGAAGAACGGTGGAGAAACGAGGTGATGGGAGGTGGTGGAGTTGGGGAATTTCGGTTTTGGTGGCTGGGAGGAAGGAGAAAAGGGGTTGGGGTTATGAGCCGAAGCTCTCGGCTTCGGGTTTATATATATTTTTTTTCCTGCAGGGTCGACGTGTCGACAGCCCTGTCGACTGGGGGGGCATGTCGACTGCCCTGTCGACTGGCCCCCTTTTTTTTTTTTTTTTTTTCTTGCTGGTCCTTCCACCCTTCCATTTCCTTATTCCCCCCCCCCCTGACCCAACTCCACTTTTCCGAGACTATTCCCCCATCCTACAAAAACCACTCTTCTAACTCAAAAACTACTTGTAACCGAAGCCGACGTGACTATCGATGGGAGAGAGAAAGGAAAAAGAGAATTCAACTAATAAAACAAGGACATTGCTAATGGCCTTTGGGGAATAACTTCTAAACAAAGTTTCTCTTGAAAAATGCTTCTTTGTAAACAGTTTTTTTTTTTTTTCAAATAATTTTCAGAAGGTTTTTTTTTTAAAAAAAAACTTTTTTTTTAAAAAAAAAACTTTTTCCCAGCCTGGTAACCTTCTGCTCTGATACCAAATGTAACACCCCGCCTCCGCCAGGGTCACTCACACGGGAATGCACTAGCTTTAGAGGGACATTATTGGTAAACATGCACAGAAATATCACAAGACAGAACATATATAAATCGCGGAAGTAAAATCAAACTTTCATAGCATGAATAAATAAGGTCTAAAGCCTTTTTACATCAGAGTACATCAAAACCTGTCTTGCAATAGTAAAGAAGCATAAAGACTTTTTAATAAATTATTTCCCCAATTAAAACAGTAAAGTAGCCATAGCCAAGAAAGTCCAAGCCATCCGTGATGACCTTCAAACAGAAGAAGTCCGAACCAAACAACATTGTTTCCTCCCTGTAACCTGGGGGAAGAAAACAGAAGAAAAGAGGCGAAACAAAACGGGTCAGTCAAAAAGACTGAGTAAGTCCTATCTACTTCCAGTATAAAAACAGGTAAAGGTAACATGACATGCATAAACTGAAAGTAAACAGAAAGATAACTACAAGATAGATAAACTAAGCCAGGGTAGCCGGTTTACTCCTGTGGCAAGGTGAACTAAGGTATCCTGACGACTGTGGTGTTATGATAAGCCAAGGTATCACATCACTAGAGCTCTGTCGCGTACAAGGTATCCGCCCCGTCTAACATTCCCGGGTATCTATTATGGATATTCTTCCTAGTTCTAACACATATATCTGCTCTACACCTTCCGCCTTAGTATCCCAGCCTTGTTATGTGTTAACCAGGAGTGTTCCTTACTCAAAGTCGTGAATGGTCCATGTCAACCTAATATATATCGCATGTATATAGGTTACTCAAGTCATATGTTCCTTCCCATGTATATAAGTTCAGTCCCTTGCCGTACCTCGTACGGGCTTCCTCATGTCGTATTATCCTTGAACTCATTTGGACTGTCACCCTTATTTTAGCTAGGCTCTTCCATATGAATCATCGTTTGAACTACTAGGACCTACGCCACCTAGCACCACTAGGGATTATGCTTACCTATTGCACGCTTCCGTATTTCGGTTTGGGTTAAACCACCTAGGCCTCTAGGGATTACGCCAACCCTCAACCGCGCCCCCTTTTTCCCACGCATTCATCGTGAACCGTTTTTCTATAACTGTATGCACATGTATCACATCGTGCCATCCGAGTCCTGTCACAGGACAAACCAAGAAATACAGGACTCGGTCGGGAGCTTTAGATTTATCTGCTGATGCAGATACTAAGGTCTGCTTTTCTACACGTGGCTATGGTCCCACGAGACCCCTCCCTCAACTAGTGAAAGGCAACACAAGAGAAAATCTTGCATGTGAACTACACTCCGGCCAGCCCACAACCGACGGCCTACCTCACCCATAATTAGATAGCAATTATGGTCTGTTGGGTGTTCCCTGCCTTTCCGTACGTATACGTTTGACTCAAGATGGTAGATGATCGACGAACTTGCTATCTCGGGCACCTTATGTATTCGTCGACTCACTGCTATCAACCCCAGTCTTTAGGTCGCTCGCATAGCAACCAAGGCATATTCTTGGTTCTCCTACCGCAGACCTCAACCTCCCGTGAGCCTAGTATAATGACTGGCAGCTCACGGAGGGATCCCAAGAATATCCTCACGTTTCCCGAAGCCGCTGCTTCGTTACCCAGTTCGTTGGAGCCTTTATCTAAATCAGATAGCCTGCTCCTCCACGCATACTTAAACGTTGACCTAACGTATCGGGTTACTAACCTGTCTAAGAAGTGGTCCAGATTTCCTTGACTAAGAATTATTACTTAGCTTCCTTTAACTAAGGTTTACCACTTAGCCTTATTTCCATTACCCTTGTTAACTATGGTTATCCTCCTAATCCTCTCAATTAGGGTTTATCTAATGGGTTAAGTGTCACTTAAGCTCGTAACTTAGCCCGTCTACCAACCATGTCAAAATTGGCTGAGTATCCAAGTCCAAGACTTAACCCTACAAACCATGTGTCAAGCTGGCTAAGTAATCCATAACTTAACCTCGTCTAATTACCCTTTTAGATTGGTTAACTATATAAATTAACTTTACCTTGTCAAATTACCGAGTCAAATCGGCCTAGCGTCATTAGTCTAATCAAATTGCTTAACCCATTTGTCCATATCATATTTGGTTAAGCCTCATTAATCAAATTAACTTAACCCTATTATGTGGCATTAATTATTTAATGCACCCAACCTCTCACATTAGACTTTGTTGTGGTTACTAGTTAAGCCGGGCGGGTCCGGGTAGATTTACACCACAACTGGGTCTAACCTCGGGTTCAAGCACAACATGACCAACTTCTCACATTGAGTCCTATTGTTTGCAACTACTAGTTAGGCCGGTCGGTTCCGGGTAGTTTTACGTTGCAAACTCAACCCAACCTCGAGTTGGCCACTTTCATGTTTAGTCTAGTATCATGTTCATAGTTAAGTTTCCAAGCAATTGGGTAGACCTAATTAATAGGTAAATTCCCAATGGGTAGACCTAACTAAATAGGTAAATTCCTAAGCTTATGTTTTTTATTCATACTACATGTCAACTTCCATGTTACATTACAAGTTATGCTTTCAAGTATTCACATGTCATATTTATCGTCGCATGTTATCATGTTTATACCCCTTTTTTTTTTCAAATTATGGTTCATGCCCAGTTTAGCTCGCCTAATATATTTTCACATAACTTCACGTTACGGTTTCCATGCTACAATGGCGCTTGTATATCCTCAACCCAAATCGTGTTCCAACGCGAGAATGGACGAGTCACATCGCAAAGGTACTATGCTACACCATGACCCCAAGCATGCATAGCATCATGAGGGTTTGGCTTAAGACATATATGGGTTCATAAAGGTTTGGCCACAAGCATGCATAACATGAAAACAAAGGGAATTGGCCATAAGTATGCATAATGTTATAAAGGATTTGGCCACAAACTTGCATGTTAACACTAGGGGTTTAGGTTCATAAACATGCATAAGCCCCAAAATCTCATCTTAGCCAATGTTTCACAAGTAAAAATGGTTCCTAAAGGTTCATGCTAGCATCTCATACACAAAGATCCAAACTTGCAAGTTAAACTAGGTTATGCATAGCATGAGAGGCATGATTAAGTCACTCACACGGCCTAAAACCATAGATATGAACACAAGAGGCAAGGTAAGGTTCACATAGGTTCGCATGATCATGTTTAGCCTCATTTTATCCCATGTCATTATCAAAACTACCGTTTCCATCTAAAAATAGCTAGAACTTACCTAGGCAAGGCTTAGGAAAGGGACCATGCATCATCATGACGAAGAAAGGTGGCTTCTTTGATGAAGAACCATCACGAAACTCGCATAGAAATGTTGATTTGGCCTCTATTTGGTGTAGCAAGCTTGCATCCTTTGATTTGAACCCGATTTGAATGCATAGGCTCTAGGGATTTGAGATGGGGGCCATGATCACTTTGCATTTGGGCAGCACTTCGTGGAGAGGGTGAGTTATGAGGGTTTAAGGGGGGCTTAGGGGTGTTTTTATAGAGATTAGGAGTGTTTTAGGCCATAGGATTAGATCTAGGATAGATTAGGACCATCAGATCTCGGAAGCTTCCAGAATCAGCCTAAGAGCTAGCCCAGGTGAGTCAAGCAGGTGCACCAGGAAATTTAGCCCGGCCACCCCCTGTCGACTGGCATGTCGACAGGGCTGTCGACTTGGTCTGGGCCCAAGTCGACAGGCCTGTCGACAGCCCAGTCGACATGGCCTAGGCGGGAAAAATTCCCCCTAGCCCCAGATCTGGATTTTTAAACTGATTTCCGAATTTCAAATTTTCACTAATCTTCCTTGGGCCTTTAACGGGTCATACGGACTCCGATTCTCGAAAACTCGGACTCTATTTCGCGTATTTTTCCGAGACGAACGCAATGGTGAATCTCGTTTACCTTAATTCTAGAAGTTTAAATATAACATCTTTTATCTTCATGCTTTACTAGTTTATAGGCTTTGCGTATCACCATATACATATGTAAATTTCTTACTTTTTAAAAACGTAAACATACGGGGTGTCACATTAGGTTTGTCGGTCCTTTTGACATGGTGTTGGTCCTTCCAGCGTGTTTGCCGGTCCTTCAGGTGCTGGTTGTTCCAGCTCAAGGTTGGCATTAATTTCTTGGTCGGACGGTCGACTTGTCGGGCTATCTCGAATTAGGAACTGAAGCTTTGAAACTTTCACTTAGGGGAGTGCCCCTTCGATGAAAGTTACAACATTCTTGTTTATTTGTCGTGGCGCTTGTTCATCGTTTGAATCTTTGCGATTTCCCATTAACTTTTCAAGGCAGTGCTTTTTTATACTTACACTTGTGCATGTTGATATTTACAGCATTTGGCACATGAACTAGCGTTGTTGGGGTCACGATGTTATAGGGACAAGCGCTCGACAGGTGGCCTGCAATATGAAATCATCTTTTAAATAAGTTTTGATTGGACACATAATTTTGCAAGCTAGAAATTCATTCAAAGAAATATGCTCTAAGTCGTAGAGCTAATGTTCAGTGCTTCACTTGTAGATTATTACAGAATGTTTTACAATAAGTTTCGAATATACCATAAAGTAAAACATGAAGTAAAGCTTGAACGAAAGCAATAGAGCACGAAGTAAAACAGTTGCGATGTTGATCGCTTATTATGAGCCATTGAAACTGTAATGAACCGCAAATTCGTACTATCTAAGTTGACTACATACATCACACATCCAACCCAAATATCATAGAAATATAAATCAATTTTTTTTTAGAAGAAAAATAGAAATAACAACACCAAATCTCACATCGCAGCGGAACAAAATATAATATATCATATCTTTGAATACAAAATTTTAACTGTATAACATTCACTTATCAGAGTACAAAATACAGCATAATTAAAATGCTATATATCTAACACTGAAGCCTCCTGCTCCTAGCTCCTTCAGATAGATCTGTAAAATCCTGAACTACTTGATTGCCCATACAAATTTGGGCACCCAAGAGTTTAGGTAAAATAAAACAAAATAAACTCTGGGTCAATCATGGGACTGGTATGAGTAAACAATTTAAAACAGTTTGAGAAAATAAACGATATCTCATAAGACTACGCCGTATAACACGGAACGGGTTTTTCCTTATGAGAATCCAAACACTTGATTCAGCTTTCAAAATCTTTTTGAAAGAAAACGATAATCTTTATATCAAAACTCTTTTGATATTATAATAGTGTCTAAATATAATAAATAGAAATCTAGTGAAACACTTTCATCTCACGCTCCATATACATAATATACAATCAAAACCACGGGAACTTATTGGGTAATGAATTTCAAACTATGGCAAGGTATGGAACCACCTTCCGATAGCGTATCTCTAGAGGAGAATACACTGGATTCAACAAGAACATATTGTAACCCGGCAATACATGACCGGCCATTCATTTTGCTTGAGTGTATCGAATGTATATCACCAACGGTTGGGATCAACAACCGTTTTCCCAAATGGGACAACATCGATTAGATTAAAGAATGAAATGAATTTCTCTAGATAGGTGATAATACACCCTAATGGAAGCTACCCACTTAGCCATGCCGCCTGCCCGATTTTTGTCATTTCCCGGTTGTTGAGGCCTGAGGCTACGATTCATTTCGATTCATTGATAGAACAATCACTTTGAATGTCACATTGTCAATTCCATTAATCATTAATTGATTTGTAAAAATATATTCTGGATATTATGCTAAGAGAATAAATTCTTCGCCACCATGTATATCTATACAGACCAACATATGTGATCATTGGAAATACTCTGTCAGACATTTGTCCATACACTTCGTTCTGGGACTGAATGAAACCGAAGGCACAACTTCTATTAATAGAAAAAGTCCTTGCACTTTACTCTGTCTTTGATTATCTTCATATAATCCGATTCGCAACTTTACTACCAATACGGAGTGGTTCTCGGATAATAATCCAACCAGTCTCTCCATACTGACAACGATATTGGCAAACACTTCGATAGTCGGTTATTTAACTATCGAAGAAAAACAAACATTCATTCAAAGAATCAAACAAATCACTTGACCTTTTAATTAACATTTCATTAATTAAAACACTTCTCCATTTACTTATCCATATTCGTTAACACGATATTTTCGATAATCATCTTAGCCTCTTACGCTATTTGGAAAACATTTCCATTTATCGCCTTCTTTTATTTTCTATATTTAAAAAATATATTCTATTTATAATTGGGAAACATTCCAATTACTTATCTCTTCCACGACCATTCATTTATTTCTATACTCAGGAAATATTTATAATTATATTTCCAAATTTCCATTTACTTGGGTTAAAATGAATGTGGTGTAAAACATCATTACAAAAACCCAAAACACTACATTCAACTAACTCTTATTCAAACATTTCTCTTCAAGACTGGATCTTGCTATTTATTGGTTAAAAACAAAATCAATCAAGTTGGGGTATAACTACCTCTCAGACCTTGACTGAAAACATCCTTAACTTCCAAATGGACAAGACCACTTACCTCGAATAATCAGCATCATAAAAACCAATTATTCATTTTTAAACTCGATATGTTTATCTTTCTAACTTTACCAAGTTTAATTATAGATGTTCTTTTTGTTTATAATATTATATTTTTAAGTTTGTTTCCTTATTAAATTATATAGACATCGATACATTGATTTTAACTATCAAATTTTCTTAAAAATATTCTAACTCCTTAAATTTTCGAAAAATTTCGTCATAACCTCCTTTGTACAGGTCACTCGATACAACTACAAAACGCCTCTCTAGGCCCTTTCCATTCAAAAAGAAAATTAAAAGCTAAGCGGCTTGCCGATTTGGCACATAAAATCTCATATGGAATTTAAATGTGTACCTTTTTGTCGGGCACACAAATTATAATCTTCATACACTTCATTCCATACGTGTCTAACCCATATCCAAATATTCCCATTTTATTCCAACTCAATTTGGTCATTTTAATTCAATTCGCTAATTTATTCTCTAATTAGCTCTTTTTCCTATTCCACTTTTTAATTGAACATATCACGTTTATATACTATTTTTAATTTGGTTATAAACCAATCGAAATCCATTTTTAATTCAAGTTTCAAATTCGTTTTCAAATATAAATTACAAACCCAATTTACTTATCCAAAGCCCAATTTTCAATTCAAACTCCATTAACTAATTATTCTTCAAACTAGTTAATTCTATTCAATAATTTAACAAAAACTGATTTTGTTTCAAAAAATCATTTCATTACTCCAATTGAGTTCAGATATATTTTATAACTCTAATCTGGATTTTTCTAATGAAGATTAGGATTTTATTTGCTTAAAATCCTTTTATTTATTTAAATAAACCGTTATGGTTTAATAATGGTTCTGGCGCTATTTTACTGAAAATTTGATTTTGAGATAACTCAAAATTTATAAGACGAAATCCAGATTTTTCTCTTCCATTAGAAAACTATTATCAAATCGATCCTAACGATTCTTGTTTCAAAGAATTCCGACTTCAATTGAGTTCTATAAACACAATTGAAGTTCGAAACGCCAATTTACGAACTACACGCTGCGGCGAGTTCGTTTTAATTATATTATTTTATATAAACGTTTAAATTTCGTTTATAATAAATTCAACTCCATTCTAATATATTTTTAATATACATCAAATCAATTTTCCAATTTAACATAATATTTCTAATTTTCCCTAACCGTCAATCATTTTGTAATTTAGTTATAATTTATTTATAATTAAATATTATATACTGAATTCCAATTATAAATATATTATTTATATAATTCGATATAATCAAATTCAAATTTTAAATCCTTAGATTTACCTCAGTTCCGGTTATATTTCCAGTTCCCGAATAAAATTTATCGTTCTCTTTTCGAAATGATTTCCAATTCACCTTTAAATTCATATTTGAATTTAAACTTCTAAATTATCTAATGATAATTTATTTCACTATATTTATAAAAATCATTTATAAATAAATTTTCTTGTTTTATAAAATAAAACAAGCTTCCCTTTCAATTACCTATTTGAAACCCAGTTCCTTCTATATTCCGAATTCCGGAATAAAACCTATCGTTCTCCTTTTCAAAATGATTTCAAATTATATTTGTAAATTCATACTTGAATTTAAAACAAGAAATTATCTCTTTATAATTAATTCACCACATTTATAAATATCGTTTATAAATTTCCTTTTTATATATATTCAACATGTTCCAATTCGAAAACTTCTTAAAACCAAAATCTTATTTTGGAATATTCTATTTATTATAACTTATCTATATAAATATAGAATATATTTTCATATTCAAATTTAACTTCTATAATACAATCCTAATATATTTTTCTAAACATATTTTATTTAAAAAAAAGCAAACTAATCAAATTCAAATCATAAATCCTTACGGATTCATTTTAGTTCAATTTATATTCTGAACATCAGAATAAACTTCATCGTTTACTTCTTTAAAACCATTCCCCATTTCTATTTTTAAATTCACATTTGAATTTAAATATTAAAATTATCGAATGATAATTTTCCCCTTTGTTTACAAACACTGTTTATAAATTTACTTTAGTTCCCTAATTATCTAATGAAAATCATTCCATTTTATTTATAAACACTGTTTATAAATTTACTTCAGTTTCCTATATTATTTAATTTATAAACATCATTTATAAATTCAATACTTATTTTATTTATTCAAAATAAGTAAATATCTTTATAACCCATTCGCAATTCAAATTCTATGATGAATAGATTTTTCCCTTTAAATTTCAAAATATCCTTTTCCCGATATTTTTATATATCAACATTTCAGGTCCAGTGATATTTTAACCAATCAAAAATACCAATTATCAACCACATATTTTCTAACACATTATACATCATAATATATATGAGAACAAAAAAATAATAATATTTTGAGGAATCCAGTTGGATCCCTCCAACCTGTTTTCCTGTATCTACGGACGTTAGCCAACATAAATAATACCCATCCAACTTCGAGGTAGGATATCGCGATATAGAAGGTCATCCACTATCATAACGTAGGGCGTATAGGGTGATCCGCTAATGATACTACAGGCATCCGCTAATGGTACTGCCGGAGTTATCCAACCACCAATATATATATATATATACATATATATATATATATATATATATATAATAATTGGAACATCAAGCCTATATAACTAATATATTTAAAACAACCACAATAATATTTAACGCAGCCAATAGATATTTTTAACGATAAAAATAAATTTTAACATAAAATCCGAGTGAGATTTACTCACCATGATTTCATTGCAATCTGCTCCAAATTTTAAATTAAATCGAGAAAGGTTCGATTTAAATTTAAAATTCATGACTGATTGTAACACCCCGCCTCCGCTAGGGTCACTCGCAAAGGAATGCACTAGCTTTAGAGGGGCATTATTGGTAAACATGCACAGAAATATCACAAGACAGAACATATAAAATAGCGGAAGTAAAATCAAACTTTCATAACATGAATAAATAAGGTCTAAAGCCTTTTACATCAGAGTACATCAAAACCTGTATTGCAATAATAAAGAAGCATAAAGACATTTTCATAAATTATTCCCCAAGTAAAAACAGTAAAGTAGCCATTAGCCAAGAAAAGTCCAAGCCATCCATGATGACCTTCAAGCAGAAGAAGTCCGAACTAAACAACAGTATTTCCTCCCTGTAACCTGGGGGGGAAACGGAAGAAAAGAGGCGAAACAAAACGGGTCAGTCAAAAAGACTGAGTAAGCCCTATCTACTATTAGCATAAAAACTAGTAAAGTTAACTGACATGAGAAACTGAGATGAACATAAGCATGATTAAAAGATAGATAAGCTAAATCAAAATAACAGGATGAACTACTGAACTCAGATAAACTAAGGTGTCATGATAAATTACGATGTCAAGATAAAACAAGGTATCACATCGTCAGGTTTCTATCAAGTATAATATCCCCAAGATATATGTCACGTATAACGCCCTGTGATATCTATCCTGTATTTTAGCTCTGCACCTACCGTACTAGTATCCCCACCGTGTCATGTGTTAACCAAGAATGACCCTCACTCAAAAGTCGTGTAATGGTCCATGTCAACCTAATATATCGCATATATAGGTTACTCAACTTGTATGTTTTATTCCATGTAAATGTTCAGTCCCTTGCCGTAGACCATACGGGCTTTCCCATGAGATTCTATATTACTTTAACATAGTTCCATGATCCTTAAGATCGGTTTGGACTGTTACCCTAAACCTAGCTAGGGTCTTCCAACATGAATTATTGTTTGTACAACTAGGACTTATGCTACCTAGGGCTGCTAGGGTTTATGCTTACCTATTGCACGTTTTCGTATCTCGGTTTGGGTTCAACCACCTAGGGCCACTAGGGATTACGCTAACCGCCAACCGTGCCCTTTTTCCCACGCATTCATCGTGAATCGCTTTTCCATGACTGTATGCACATGTATCACATCGTGCCATCCGAGTCCTGTCACAGGGCAAATCAAGAAATACAGGACTCGGTCGGGAGCTTTCGATTTATCTGCCGATGCAGATGCTAAGGTCTGTTTTTCTTATACGTGGCTATGGTCCCACGAGACCACTCCCTCAACTAGTGAAAGACAAGACAGGATAAATCATGTATGAGAACACAACACTGGCCAACCCACATCCAAGCCTTACCGCAACCATAATTCGATAGCAATTATGGTCTTTTGGGTGTTCTCTGCCTTTCCGTACGTACACGCTTGACCAATGATGGTAGGTAGCCTAACGAAATGCTATCTAGGGTACGACCGTGTATCGTCGACTATCCCCTATCCATCCCCGTCTTTAGGTCGCTCGTGTAGCAACCAAGGCATACTCTTGGTTCTTCTAACGCAGACCTTAACCTCTCATGAGCCTAGTATAATCACCTGGCAGCTCATAGAGGGATACCAAGAATATCCTCACGTTCCCCGAAGCCGCTGCTTCGTTACCCAGTTCGCTGGAGCCTTTATCTAAATCAGATACTTGCTCCTACTCGTATACTTAAACGATGACCTACCGTATCAGGTTACTCATCTATCTATGAACTGGTCTAAATTTCCTTGACTAAGAATCATTACTTAGTTATTCTTCAACTAAGGTTTACCACTTAGCATTGTTCCCGTTATCCTTGTTAACTACGGTTATCCACCTAATCCTCAGAACTAGGGTTTACATAATGGATTAAGTGTCACTTAAGTTCATGACTTAACCCGTCTACAAATCCTGTCAAAATTGGCTAAGTATCCAAGTTCAAGGCTTAACCCTACAAACCATGCTCAATTTGGTTAAGTATATTAAGCAATTCACGACTTAACCTCGTCCAATTATCATTCTAGATTGGTTAAGTATATATTAACTTGACCCTATCAATTTACTTAGTCAAATCGGTCAAGTGTATTCAAGCGATTCGTGACTTAGCCTTATCATGTTTTCACGTTATATTGGTTAAGTATTGGTTAACTTAACCACAATAAATTATCGAGTTAGATTGGATAAGTATAGGTCACTTAACCACATCAATTCATCATGTTTAGATTAGTTAAGTGTTTAACTTAACCCCATTAAACTACCAAGTGGGATTAATTAAGTCTAGGCTAACTTAACCCCATCTGATTTCCATGTTTAGACTAGTTGAGTCTAATCTTAACCCCATTCGTTAACCGTATTTTTCGGTTAAGCGTCATTCAGAAAACTTACTTAACCTTACAAAGTTATCGCGTTGGATTGATTAAGTGTTGGTTAACTTAACCCCATCCACTAGTCATATAAAAATGGTTAAGTGTCATTAGGCAAATCAAGTTACTTAACCCATCCAACCTTGTCATGTTTTGTTAAGTATCATTAGCCTAATCAAATTACTTAACCCATTTGTCCATGTCATATTTGGTTAAGAGTCATTAATCAAATTAACTTAAACCTATCATGTGGCATTAATTACTTAATGCACCTTCACCTCTCACATTAGACTTTGTTGTGGTTACTAGTTAAGCCGGTCGGTTCCGGGTAGCTTTACACCACAACTTGGTCTAACCTCGGGTTCAAGCACAACATGACCAACTTCTCACATTGGGTCCTATTGTTTGCAACTACTAGTTAGGCCGGTCGGTTCCGGGTAGTTTTACGTTGCAAACTCAACCCAACCTCGAGTTGGCCACACTTATATTATCTAAGTGTCATGTCCATCATGTTTCCCAAAACATGTTACAAGTTTTCAAGCATTTGGGTAGACCTAACTTAATAGGTAAATTCCCAAAGGGTAGACCTAACTTAATAGGTAAATTCCCAAGCTTATGTTTTTATGCATACTTACATGTCAACTTCCATGTTATATTTCAAGTCATGTTTTCAAGTTGTATTTTCATGTCATTAGAAATTACCCATAACATAACCCAACGCTTTTAAACTCGCATATACGTTCGCGACAACGTAATGGATTAAAAGAAGAGACTTGGCAAAGGCATGACAAAAATGGATATTAAGCAACAAGTTAATCATGGTGGCAAATGAGGCACAAATGTGTTCATTAACTTGCATGTTACATTCTTAAGCCTCAAAACATGCATAAACCCAAACTTGGCACATAAGCGAATCATGGTGACAAAAGATATGGAATGATGACTAGTAACTCGCATATATCATCATATAAGGGTTATGACTTCATATGCAAGTTGACATAAAGGTTATGAGGGTTCTCATGTTCCCTAATGCAACATTTCAACAAAAAGGTTGTAGATTTTAGCTCACAAGATCAAGATAATGACTTCATAAACTTGCATGACATGATAGCATGTATCATACTCAATGATCAAACCCAAACTTGCAACATGAACATTTAACTTCATAGTTAATATCTAAGAGTAGGGAAAGGGCTTACATTGCTATGAAGGCACAAAAGATATGACAAAGCCCTTATGCAATCAAATAGACCCAAAATGCAAGCTCTAACATAAAAACCCTTGAGCCAAAATGATCAAAACCCTTGCTTTATGATGCAATGATAGAAACTTGACTTGAATGCAAGCTAATGACACTCATACAAGCTTGAAAACACTTGTATGCATGGAAAATCTCTCATAGAAACCATTTAGAAATTTTATGAAGAGAGTGGAGGCCATGAGAGGTAAAATTTTGCCATAGTTTAGTTGCATGAATGAATAATGAGGATTTAGGATAGGTTAGGGTCTTATTTATAGATTAGGCAAGTGTTTTAGGCCATAGGATTAAACCTAGATTCAATCCAAGCCATCAAAGCATGTCTTGGGGAAGAAGTCAAGTGTAGGAACCATCTAGGGCCTTTAGATTAAAAATGAACCATGAGAACCATCCAAATGCAAAATCTGCATTTGAGCGAATCGGCCCACGGGTTGACAGCCAAACACCCTGGATTAACCCCTAGTCGACCCAGCGGGCTTGGGTCGACCTCAAAAATCGGCCGGTTCGGTTATTCCCCTCTCCCAATTCGCTGTTTTGAACATTTTTGCATATTTATTTATTTAATTTTCAATTATATATATATATCAATATATATATATTTCTCTGCGCAACCCATTTCACTTAATTAAGTATACTTTAACTTGGGAATTTTTCGTGAAACTTCGAGAGGCCATATCTTGGTCATACGGACTCCGATTTTCGAAAACTCGGACTCTATTTCGCGTATTTTTCCGAGACGAACGCAATGGCATAGCCCGTTTCCCTTGATTCAGATTTTACAGTTTAATTCTGCCTCCATTTATGTTATAACAGGTTATTGAAAATACGGGTTGTTACATTCTCCCCACCTTTTAGGATTTCGTCCCCGAAATCTCCAAGTTAGGAAGAACATATCCCACCATCCATCATCCATCTACTCAAAACATCATCCACAAGCAACCATTGTCCTTAGATGATTTCTAATGCTGTATGAATATATGCAAAACGTGTGTGTACATGTTCCTTAGCTACTGCTAATGATCAGGCCTGAATAATCTTTCTAATGCAAAATATGTATAGTGCCATGAATCCAACATGTATGCAAATAGTCCTAGTCATATAGATACTATATGCGTGCACAATCATTCATTCATATGCAACAACCACATGATAATACATTCGATTTCATCCATAAACAAGTATAAATACTCGTGCATATGCAATATGAAATGTGACCGAGTCGAGCTAGTATCTAATGTGTATTCGCGCATCCACGAGCAACCACTTGCAACCACTTGCAACCATATCAATCATAACATGTTTCAAATACATGTTTACATCCATAGGGTTCTACCTAGAATTCCCTGAAACAGGGTCGAGAAGATAAACAGGACAAACTCCTTACAGGGTTTGTAACGGAGAATAGGACCGAAAGGATGTCCACAAAAGATAGCCTACAAGTAAGCTCTACAGAAAACAGGGATCAAGGATATACTCCCAAAAAGAGATATCATGCGCGTATCTAGTCTTTGACCATCAAAGTCGTCTTTTAACTTCGCGATTTTGTAGCTTCTTATTCCTGTTTCCATAACATGAGCTGGAACTCATTTCTTCGTCGCCTCTCGTTCCACTTGCACTTATCCTTTTCCTAGAATACTTGACGCAAACATGACTGCGTACTCATGATCTCATGCAATCTTTCCAAAATTCACTAGTGAATCTTGGATCTCGTTTATATACTATAAGGCATTCCATATAGAAGAACTTTCTCTTGAAAGTAAACAGATGTCAATCAGGTTATCATGCGCACTTACTAGGGTGATCTCTATAACCCATGCATAAATGAAGTAAACCATCCGTCTTATTGGCGAACACCACTCGATCGGGCTTCAAATTTCCAATAAAGGCATCAAGGGATTCTAAGTAACTAGTCATGACATAACCTCAAAAAGGTTACCCGATACTTCGAGGGCATTACCAAGGCTAGTCAAAAGGTCTAACTACCCTCCTATCAAAACCGAGAGTGGCACCCCCTACTGGATAACCACTTCATCCCTAGAATCCATCCATAGCTTATAAACATAAGCATTATTTCCAAACTCAACACTTGGCATAGACATTCCCAATCCAAACAAGTCATGTATAAATGGACTGATTCTCCAATAGAACTTTGAGAAAAAAATGGGATTCTCTATTACGCTAGTACTTAAGGTGCAGAGACTCAACTATCGAAGCAGACTTAAATGATACGAACAACGAAGTCCTAACGGGATGATAGAGAAGAAAAGCTAAACATTTAACAAGATCGTTACCCTCCTTCCGAGGTACTCTAGAAATGAGAGCATACTACTGCCCTCCCGATGATCTTGTCCTTGTCCCATAATACTTAACTATCCGCCCCGTTTTACCATGCCAAAGGTACTCTCTCGTCATGGGTTTCATTGTTCATCTTTCACCCTCCTTTGAGGACTAAGCCATACCAACAAGTTGCTCATCCTTAAGCTCGTATCCTTTATCCTTCTTTCTCACGATCCTTTCTTATAATTCGGCCACTGGTCTCTTGAGAACCACCTCCATCGTATGGAAAGCACTTTCGTAGGTAGAAAAGACTAGTCGCAGTTAAAACTACTGTGACTACAGATGGAGGAAAGAAAGGAAAAGAGACTCAATTAAGGAAACAAGGATAGTGCTAATGGCCTTTGGGGAATAGCCTTTTTCTTTTAAAAGAAAATTTTCTTGAAAAATGCTTCTTTGTAAACGGTTTTTTTTTTTCAAATAGTTTTCAGAAGGTCTTTAAAAACTTTTTCCCAGTCTGGTAACCTTCTGCTCTGATACCACGTGTAACACCCCGCCTCTACCAGGGTCACTCGCAAGGGAATGCACTAGCTTTAGAGGGGCATTATTGGTAAACATGCACAGAAATATCACAAGACAGAACATATAAAATAGCGGAAGTAAAATCAAACTTTCATAACATGAATAAATAAGGTCTAAAGCCTTTTACATCAGAGTACATCAAAACCTGTCTTGCAATAGTAAAGAAGCATAAAGACATTTTCATAAATTATTCCCCAAGTAAAAACAGTAAAGTAGCCATTAGCCAAGAAAAGTCCAAGCCATCCATGATGACCTTCAAGCAGAAGAAGTCCGAACTAAACAACAGTATTTCCTCCCTGTAACCTGGGGGGGAAACGGAAGAAAAGAGGCAAAACAAAACGGGTCAGTCAAAAAGACTGGGTAAGCCCTATCTACTATTAGCATAAAAACTAGTAAAGTTAACTGACATGAGAAACTGAGATGAACATAAGCATGATAACAAGATAGATAAGCTAAATCAAAATAACAGGATGAACTACTGAACTCAGATAAACTAAGGTGTCAAGATAAATTACGATGTCAAGATAAAACAAAGTATCACATCGTCAGGTTTCTATCAAGTATAATATCCCCAAGATATATGTCACGTATAACGCCCCGTGATATCTATCATGTAATTTAGCTCTGCACCTACCGTGCTAGTATCCCCACCGTGTCATGTGTTAACCAAGAATGACCCTCACTCAAAAGTCGTGTAATGGTCCATGTCAACCTAATATATCGCATATATAGGTTACTCAACTTGTATGTTTTATTCCATGTAAATGTTCAGTCCCTTGCCGTAGACCATATGGGCTTTCCCATGAGATTCTATATTACTTTAACATAGTTCCATGATCCTTAAGATCGGTTTGGACTATTACCCTAAACCTAGCTAGGGTCATCCAACATGAATTATTGTTTGTACAACTAGGACTTATGCTACCTAGGGCTGCTAGGGATTATGCTTACCTATTGCACGTTTTCGTATCTCGGTTTGGGTCCAACCACCTAGGGCCACTAGGGATTACGCTAACCGCCAACCGCGCCCTTTTTCCCACGCATTCATCGTGAATCGCTTTTCCATGACTGTATGCACATGTATCGCATCGTGCCATCCGAGTCCTGTCACAGGGCAAATCAAGAAATACAGGACTCGGTCGGGAGCTTTCGATTTATCTGCCGATGCAGATGCTAAGGTCTGTTTTTCTTATACGTGGCTATGGTCCCACGAGACCACTCCCTCAACTAGTGAAAGACAAGACAGGATAAATCCTGTATGAGAACACAACACTGGCCAACCCATATCCAGGCCTTACCGCAACCATAATTAGATAGCAATTATGGTCTTTTGGGTGTTCTCTGCCTTTCCGTACGTACATGCTTGACCAAAGATGGTAGGTCGCCTGACGAAATGCTTTCTAGGGTACGACCGTGTATCGTCGACTATCCCCTATCCATCCCCGTCGTTAGGTCGCTCGTATAGCAACCAAGGCATACTCTTGGTTCTTCTAACGCAGACCTTAACCTCTCATGAGCCTAGTATAATCACCTGGCAGCTCATAGAGGGATACCAAGAATATCCTCACGTTCCCCGAAGCCGCTGCTTCGTTACCCAGTTCGCTGGAGCCTTTATCTAAATCAGATACTTGCTCCTACTCGTATACTTAAACGATGACCTACCGTATCAGGTTACTCATCTATCTATGAACTGGTCTAAATTTCCTTGACTAAGAATCATTACTTAGTTATTCTTCAACTAAGGTTTACCACTTAGCATTGTTCCCGTTATCCTTGTTAACTACGGTTATCCACCTAATCCTCAGAACTAGGGTTTACATAATGGATTAAGTGTCACTTAAGTTCATGACTTAACCCGTCTACAAATCCTGTCAAAATTGGCTAAGTATCCAAGTTCAAGGCTTAACCCTACAAACCATGCTCAAGTTGGTTAAGTATATTAAGCAATTCACGACTTAACCTCGTCCAATTATCATTCTAGATTGGTTAAGTATATATTAACTTGACCCTATCAATTTACTTAGTCAAATCGGTCAAGTGTATTCAAGCGATTCGTGACTTAGCCTTATCATGTTTTCACGTTATATTGGTTAAGTATTGGTTAACTTAACCACAATAAATTAATGAGTTAGATTGGATAAGTATAGGTCACTTAACCACATCAATTCATCATGTTTAGATTAGTTAAGTGTTTAACTTAACCCCATTAAACTACCAAGTGGGATTAATTAAGTCTAGGCTAACTTAACCCCATCCGATTTCCATGTTTAGACTAGTTGAGTCTAATCTTAACCCCATTCGTTAACCGTATTTTTCGGTTAAGCGTCATTAAGAAAACTTACTTAACCTTACCAAGTTATCGCGTTGGATTGATTAAGTGTTGGTTAACTTAATCCCATCCACTAGTCATATAAAAATGGTTAAGTGTCATTAGGCAAGTCAAGTTACTTAACCTACCCAACCTTGTCATGTTTTGTTAAGTATCATTAGCCTAATCAAATTACTTAACCCATTTGTCCATGTCATATTTGGTTAAGAGTCATTAATCAAATTAACTTAACCCTATCATGTGGCATTAATTACTTAATTCACCTTCACCTCTCACATTAGACTTTGTTGTGGTTACTAGTTAAGCCGGTCGGTTCCGGGTAGCTTTACACCACAACTTGGTCTAACCTCGGGTTCAAGCACAACATGACCAACTTCTCACATTGGGTCCTATTGTTTGCAACTACTAGTTAGGCCGGTCGGTTCCGGGTAGTTTTACGTTGCAAACTCAACCCAACCTCGAGTTGGCCACACTTATATTATCTAAGTGTCATGTCCATCATGTTTCCCAAAACATGTTACAAGTTTTCAAGCATTTGGGTAGACCTAACTTAATAGGTAAATTCCCAAAGGGTAGACCTAACTTAATAGGTAAATTCCCAAGCTTATGTTTTTATGCATACTTACATGTCAACTTCCATGTTATATTTCAAGTCATGTTTTCAAGTTGTATTTTCATGCCATTAGAAATTACCCATAACATAACCCAACGCTTTTAAACTCGCATATACGTTCGCGACAACGTAATGGATTAAAAGAAGAGACTTGGCAAAGGCATGACAAAAATGGATATTAAGCCATAAGTTAATCATGGTGGCAAATGAGGCACAAATGTGTTCATTAACTTGCATGTTACATTCTTAAGCCTCAAAACATGCATAAACCCATACTTGGCACATAAGCGAATCATGGTGACAAAAGATATGGAATGATGACTAGTAACTCGCATATATCATCATATAAGGGTTATGACTTCATATGCAAGTTGACATAAAGGTTATGAGGGTTCTCATATTGCCTAATGCAACATTTCAACATAAAGGTTGTAGCTTTTAGCTCACATGATCAAGATAATGACTTCATAAACTTGCATGACATGATAGCATGTATCATACTCAATGATCAAACCCAAACTTGCAACATGAACATTTAACTTCATAGTTAATATCTAAGAGTAGGGAAAGGGCTTACATTGCTATGAAGGCACAAAAGATATGAAAAAGCCCTTATGCAATCAAATAGACCCAAAATGCAAGCTCTAACATAAAAACTCTTGAGCCAAAATGATCAAAACCCTTGCTTTATGATGCAAAGATAGAAACTTGACTTGAATGCAAGCTAATGACACTCATACAAGCTTGAAAACACTTGTATGCATGGAAAATCTCTCATAGAAACCATTTAGAAATTTTATGAAGAGAGTGGAGGCCATGAGAGGTAAAATTTTGCCATAGTTTAGTTGCAAGAATGAATAATGAGGATTTAGGATAGGTTAGGGTCTTATTTATAGATTAGGCAAGTGTTTTAGGCCATAGGATTAAACCTAGATTCAATCCAAGCTATCAAAGCATGTCTTGGGGAAGAAGTCAAGTGTAGGAACCATCTAGGGCCTTTAGATTAAAGGTGAACCATGAGAACCATCCAAATGCAAAATCTGCATTTGAGCGAATCGGCCCACGGGTTGACAGCCAAGCACCCTGGATTAACCCCTAGTCGACCCAGCGGGCTTGGGTCGACCTCAAAAATCGGCCGGTTCGGTTATTCCCCTCTCCCAATTCGCTGTTTTGAACATTTTTGCATATTTATTTATTTAATTTTCAATTATATATATATATATATATATCAATATATATATATATTTCTCTGCGCAACCCATTTCACTTAATTAAGAATACTTTAATTTGGGAATTTTTCGTGAAACTTCGCGAGGCCATTTCTTGGTCATACGGACTCCGATTTTTGAAAACTCGGACTCTATTTCGCGTATTTTTCCGAGACGAACGCAATGGCATAGCCCGTTTCCCTTGATTCAGATTTTACAGTTTAATTCTGCCTCCATTTATGTTATAACAGGTTATTGAAAATACGGGTTGTTACATTCTCCCCACCTTTTAGGATTTCGTCCCCGAAATCTCCAAGTTAGGAAGAACATATCCTACCATCCATCATCCATCTACTCAAAACATCATCCACAAGCAACCATTGTCCTTAGATGATTTCTAATGCTGTATGAATATATGCAAAACGTGTGTGTACATGTTCCTTAGCTAATGCTAATGATCAGGCCTGAATAATCTTTCTAATGCAAAATATGTATAGTGCCATGAATCCAACATGTATGCAAATAGTCCTAGTCATATAGATACTATATGCGTGCACAATCATTCATTCATATGCAACAACCACATGATAATACATTCGATTTCATCCATAAACAAGTATAAATACTCGTGCATATGCAATATGAAATGTGACCGAGTCGAGCTAGTATCTAATGTGTATTCGCGCATCCACGAGCAACCACTTGCAACCACTTGCAACCATATCAATCATAACATGTTTCAAATACATGTTTACATCCATAGGGTTCTACCTAGAATTCCCTGAAACAGGGTCGAGAAGATAAACAGGACAAACTCCTTACAGGGTTTGTAACGGAGAATAGGACCGAGAGGATGTCCACAAAAGATAGCCTACAAGTAAGCTCTACAGAAAACAGGGATCAAGGATATACTCCCAAAAAGAGATATCATGCGCGTATCTAGTCTTTGACCATCAAAGTCGTATTTTAACTTCGCGATTTTGTAGCTTCTTATTACTGTTTCCATAACATGAGCTGGAACTCATTTCTTCATCGCCTCTCGTTCCACTTGCACTTATCCTTTTCCTAGAATACTTGACGCAAACATGACTGCGTACTCATGATCTCATGCAAGCTTTCCAAAATTCACTAGTGAATCTTGGATCTCGTTTATATACTATAAGGCATTCCATGTAGAATAACTTTCTCTTGAAAGTAAACAGATGTCAATCAGGTTATCATGCGCACTTACTAGGGTGATCTCTATAACCCATGCATAAATGAAGTAAACAATCCGTCTTATTGGCGAACACCACTCGATCGGTCTTCAAATTTCCAATAAAGGCATCAAGGGATTCTAAGTAACTAGTCATGACAGAACCTCAAAAAGGTTACCCGATACTTCGAGGGCATTACCAAGGCTAGTCAAAAGGTCTAACTACCCTCCTATCAAAACCGAGAGTGGCACCCGCTACTGGATAACCACTTCATCCCTAGAATCCATCCATAGCTTATAAACATAAGCATTATTTCCAAACTCAACACTTGGCATAGACATTCCCAAATCCAAACAAGTCATGTATAAATGGACTGATTCTCCAATAGGACTTTGAGACAAAAATGGGATTCTCTATTACGCTAGTACTTAAGGTGCAGAGACTCAACTATCGAAGCAGACTTAAATGATATGAACAACGAAGTCCTAACGGGATGATAGAGAAGAAAAGCTAAACCTTTAACAAGATCGTTACCCTCCTTCCGAGGTACTCTAGAAATGAGAGCATACTACTGCCCTCCCGATGATCTTGTCCTTGTCCCATAATACTTAACTATCCGCCCCGTTTTACCATGCCAAAGGTACTCTCTCGTCATGGGTTTCATTGTTCATCTTTCTCCCTCCTTTGAGGACTAAGCCATACCAACAAGTTGCTCATCCTTAAGCTCGTATCCTTTATCCTTATTTCTCACGATCCTTTCTTATAACGCGGCCATTGGTATCTCGAGAACCACCTCCATCGTATGGAAAGCACTTTCGTAGGTAGAAAAGACTAGTCGCAGTTAAAACTACTGTGACTACAGATGGAGGAAAGAAGGGAAAAGAGACTCAATAAAGGAAACAAGGATAGTGCTAATGGCCTTTGGGGAATAGCCTTTTTCTTTTAAAATAAAATTTTCTTGAAAAATGCTTCTTTTTAAACTGTTTTTTTTTCAAATAGTTTTCAGAAGGTCTTTAAAAACTTTTGCCCAGTCTAGTAACCTTCTGCTCTGATACCACGTGTAACACCCCGCCTCCACTAGGGTCACTCACAAAGGAATGCACTAGCTTTAGAGGGGCATTATTGGTAAACATGCACAGAAATATCACAAGACAGAACATATAAAATAGCGGAAGTAAAATCAAACTTTCATAACATGAATAAATAAGGTCTAAAGCCTTTTACATCAGAGTACATCAAAACCTGTCTTGCAATAGTAAAGAAGCATAAAGACATTTTCATAAATTATTCCCCAAGTAAAAACAGTAAAGTAGCCATTAGCCAAGAAAAGTCCAAGCCATCCATGATGACCTTCAAGCAGAAGAAGTCCGAACTAAACAACAGTATTTCCTCCCTGTAACCTGGGGGGAAACGGAAGAAAAGAGGCGAAACAAAACGGGTCAGTCAAAAAGACTGAGTAAGCCCTATCTACTATTAGCATAAAAACTAGTAAAGTTATCTGACATGAGAAACTGAGATGAACATAAGCATGATAACAAGATAGATAAGCTAAATCAAAATAACAGGATGAACTACTGAACTCAGATAAACTAAGGTGTCATGATAAATTACGATGTCAAGATAAAACAAGGTATCACATCGTCAGGTTTCTATCAAGTATAATATCCCCAAGATATCTGTCACGTATAACGCCCCGTGATATCTATCCTATATTTTAGCTCTGCACCTACCGTACTAGTATCCCCACCGTGTCATGTGTTAACCAAGAATGACCCTCACTCAAAAGTCGTGTAATGGTCCATGTCAACCTAATATATCTCATATATAGGTTACTCAGCTTGTATGTTTTATTCCATGTAAATGTTCAGTCCCTTGCCATAGACCATACGGGCTTTCCCATGAGATTCTATATTACTTTAACATAGTTCCATGATCCTTAAGATCGGTTTGGACTATTACCCTAAACCTAGCTAGGGTCTTCCAACATGAATTATTGTTTGTACAACTAGGACTTATGCTACCTAGGGCTGCTAGGGATTATGCTTACCTATTGCACGTTTTGGTATCTCGGTTTGGGTTCAACCACCTAGGGCCACTAGGGATTACGCTAACCGCCAACCGCACCCTTTTTCCCACGCATTCATCGTGAATCGCTTTTCCATGACTGTATGCACATGTATGACATCGTGCCATCCGAGTCCTGCCACAGGGCAAATCAAGAAATACAGGACTCGGTCGGGAGCTTTCGATTTATCTGCCAATGCAGATGCTAAGGTCTGTTTTTCTTATACGTGGCTATGGTCCCACGAGACCACTCCCTCAACTAGTGAATGACAAGACAGGATAAATCCTGTATGAGAACACAACACTGGCCAACCCACATCCAAGCCTTACCGCAACCATAATTAGATAGCAATTATGGTCTTTTGGGTGTTCTCTGCCTTTCCGTACGTACACGCTTGACCAAAGATGGTAGGTAGCCTGACGAAATGCTATCTAAGGTACGACCGTGTATCGTCGACTATCCCCTATCCATCCCCGTCTTTAGGTCGCTCGTATAGCAACCAAGGCATACTCTTGGTTCTTCTAACGCAGACCTTAACCTCTCATGAGCCTAGTATAATCACCTAGCAGCTCATAGAGGGATACCAAGAATATCCTCACGTTCCCCGAAGCCGCTGCTTCGTTACCCAGTTTGCTGGAGCATTTATCTAAATCAGATACTTGCTCCTACTCGTATACTTAAACGATGACCTACCGTATCAGGTTACTCATCTATCTATGAACTGGTCTAAATTTCCTTGACTAAGAATCATTACTTAGTTATTCTTCAACTAATGTTTACCACTTAGCATTGTTCCCGTTATCCTTGTTAACTACGGTTATCCACCTAATCCTCAGAACTAGGGTTTACATAATGGATTAAGTGTCACTTAAGTTCATGACTTAACCCGTCTACAAATCCTGTCAAAATTGGCTAAGTATCCAAGTTCAAGGCTTAACCCTACAAACCATGCTCAAGTTGGTTAAGTATATTAAGCAATTCCCGACTTAACCTCGTCCAATTATCATTCTAGATTGGTTAAGTATATATTAACTTGACCCTATCAATTTACTTAATCAAATCGGTCAAGTGTATTTAAGCGATTCGTGACTTAGCCTTATCATGTTTTCACGTTATATTTGTTAAGTATTGGTTAACTTAACCATAATAAATTAACGAGTTAGATTGGATAAGTATAGGTCACTTAACCACATCAATTCATCATGTTTAGATTAGTTAAGTGTTTAACTTAACCCCATTAAACTACCATGTGGGATTAATTAAGTCTAGGCTAACTTAACCCCATCCGATTTCCATGTTTAGACTAGTTGAGTCTAATCTTAACCCCATTCGTTAACCGTATTTTTCGGTTAAGCGTCATTAAGAAAACTTACTTAACCTTACCAAGTTATCGCGTTGGATTGATTAAGTGTTGGTTAACTTAACCCCATCCACTAGTCATATAAAAATGGTTAAGTGTCATTAGGCAAATCAAGTTACTTAACCTACCCAACCTTGTCATGTTTTGTTAAGTATCATTAGCCTAATCAAATTACTTAACCCATTTGTCCATGTCATATTTGGTTAAGAGTCATTAATCAAATTAACTTAACCCTATCATGTGGCATTAATTACTTAATGCACCTTCACCTCTCACATTAGACTTTGTTGTGGTTACTAGTTAAGTCGGTCGGTTCCGGGTAGCTTTACACCACAACTTGGTCTAACCTCGGGTTCAAGCACAACATAACCAACTTCTCACATTGGGTCCTATTGTTTGCAACTACTAGTTAGGCCGGTCGGTTCCTGGTAGTTTTACGTTGCAAACTCAACCCAACCTCGAGTTGGCCACACTTATATTATCTAAGTGTCATGTCCATCATGTTTCCCAAAACATGTTACAAGTTTTCAAGCATTTGGGTAGACCTAACTTAATAGGTAAATTCCCAAAGGGTAGACCTAACTTAATAGGTAAATTCCCAAGCTTATGTTTTTATGCATACTTACATGTCAACTTCCATGTTATATTTCAAGTCATGTTTTCAAGTTGTATTTTCATGTCATTAGAAATTACCCATAACATAACCCAACGCTTTTAAACTCGCATATACGTTCGCGACAACGTAATGGATTAAAAGAAGAGACTTGGCAAAGGCATGACAAAAATGGATATTAAGCCACAAGTTAATCATGGTGGCAAATGAGGCAAAAATGTGTTCATTAACTTGCATGTTACATTCTTAAGCCTCAAAACATGCATAAACCCTTACTTGGCACATAAGCGAATCATGGTGACAAAAGATATGGAATGATGACTAGTAACTCGCATATATCATCATATAAGGGTTATGACTTCATATGCAAGTTGACATAAAGGTTATGAGGGTTCTCATGTTGCCTAATGCAACATTTCAACATAAAGGTTGTAGCTTTTAGCACACAAGATCAAGATAATGACTTCATAAACTTGCATGACATGATAGCATGTATCATACTCAATGATCAAACCCAAACTTGCAACATGAACATTTAACTTCATAGTTAATATCTAAGAGTAGGGAAAGGGCTTACATTGCTATGAAGGCACAAAAGATATGACAAAGCCCTTATGCAATCAAATAGACCCAAAATGCAAGCTCTAACATAAAAACCCTTGAGCCAAAATGATCAAAACCCTTGCTTTATGAAGCAAAGATAGAAACTTGACTTGAATGCAAGCTAATGACACTCATACAAGCTTGAAAACACTTGTATGCATGGAAAATCTCTCATAGAAACCATTTAGAAATTTTATGAAGAGAGTGGAGGCCATGAGAGGTAAAATTTTGCCATAGTTTAGTTGCATGAATGAATAATGAGGATTTAGGATAGGTTAGGGTCTTATTTATAGATTAGGCAAGTGTTTTAGGCCATATGATTAAACCTAGATTCAATCCAAGCCATCAAAGCATGTCTTGGGGAAGAAGTCAAGTGTAGGAACCGTCTAGGGCCTTTAGATTAAAGATGAACCATGAGAACCATCCAAATGCAAAATCTGCATTTGAGCGAATCGGCCCACGGGTTGACAGCCAAACACCCTGGATTAACCCCTAGTCGACCCAGCGAGCTCGGGTCGACCTCAAAAATCGGCCGGTTCGGTTATTCCCCTCTCCCAATTCACTGTTTTGAACATTTTTTCATATTTATTTATTTAATTTTCAATTATATATATATATATATATATCAATATATATATATTTCTCTGCGCAACCCATTTCACTTAATTAAGTATACTTTAATTTGGGAATTTTTCGTGAAACTTCGCGAGGCCATATCTTGGTCATACGGACTCCGATTTTTGAAAACTCGGACTCTATTTCGCGTATTTTTCCGAGACGAACGCAATGGCATAGCCCGTTTCCTTTGATTCAGATTTTACAGTTTAATTCTGCCTCCATTTATGTTATAACAGGTTATTGAAAATACGGGTTGTTACACAGATCCCGAACACTTTTAAATTATTTCCAGCGCAAAGCATATGTTCTCACAAGTCACCCATCGCCAGTTTCATATGATTTCGACCTAATTTGAATAAGTTACTGCGTTTACAACTTATTTATTTCATTAGCTAATTATATGGTTATAACAAATTAATTTAATCAACTATGATTTGTTTACCTTAATAGCTTTAAAATATTTCCACTTCCTTAAACTGATTTGCGCAACATAACAGCATTCTTCCTCCCAAATTCTCATTTACCTATTAATACCGCATTTTCCCCGAACCTGAAATTAATCACCCCTTTACATTACAAATTCAACAACCAGGACCTCCATCAATTTGTCGTTCATCTCACTATCTCGCTGCACCATCCGACCATACTTGAGCTGCAACTGTAAATGCTCCTACTGCAAATCGCGTCTACTACCACTCCTTGGTGTCGGGAGACACAACTCCATTGAAAACCCACCATCGAAGACCATCGAGCCTCTTCCTGGTGATCGCGACCGGTGCACCTACTATCGTGACAATTGACATCACGTTTCTAGATCGATGGTCGGACCTCCCCTCAAACTCACCATAAATGAAATACGCCACTTCGAACAAGATTACCAGCTCTGAACATCCAAATTCCACCCCAACTTGCATCAAATCCGAAACCCCTAGCATCAAAGATTTGTGCGCACTACCAATTTGTTTCATCTGTAAATCGCCATTTTGATTTCTAGCGAAGTGGAGAATCGAATTTTGTTTCGATTTCTTTATGAGTAGATTTTAATTATTATGAAGCAGCTTGCTTCGATTTTGAGGAGTGGAAAAGATATATGGCTTTGCTTTCTTTTCATTTGATTTCTGAAGCTCGACTGCTAAAATGAAACAAAGGGGAAGGACGGTGGTTTTATAGATGCTAACAGGGGACAATGGGTACGAGGACATCAATGATTTGTTTTACTTCATAGTTAAGTAAGGAGACCATACGTACACGATGGGAAAGGAGAGGACGACATAGCTAGGGTAGGTGGTGTACGTTACTTAAGAGAGAAGGAAAAGTAATTATATATATAATTATATTATTTAATTTTATTTGAACTGGTTTGATTTCATTTAAATTATCACGACATTTTGAACCCCTATTTGAGCACAACAACTGGCATTTCTAGGGTTTTACCACTATTCTGAACACGCTGGTACGGGTTTCGAAGCCTCACTCGATCACATGGAGAAGAGATTAATTTAAACCATTATAAATTAAATTTAAAACAATTAATTCCTTGATAATAAATTATTATTATCATGGTACATATTCAAATAGAACTTATATCGATCATTTGAATTGTTTTGGTTCAGTCTCTAACTTTGATTTCAATTATATTCCGTATTACGATAATTTAATATATTCGATATAAAATCGAAATCGATTTTTAAATCGATAACATTAATATAAAAATTCAAGTATATTATCAAATAATTATTTAAAATGATATTAAATATTTAAAATAAATTTATTAAAAATCAGGGTCGTTACATTCTTTCCCTCTTAAAAGAATTTCGTTCCCGAAATTACAAAGGTAGGAAAAATACTATAAACCCATTAGCTTTTCAGAACTCCTTTATGTTGAAACTCACCTCTTCATATTTCAACAAATTTTATTCTAACAAAACATTTGGTTTCCGTTTACATAACACATTGTCTATACTCACATTCATTTATTCTGAATGATTTATCACCAACTCGTTTATATCAAATCTGTATTCCATTAATCTATTCAAATTGATTCTAGTCAATTATTCACTTTGATCTATTTAACTTGCTGAACTTATATTTTAAATTACCGAATTCTAATTCCCGGGTTTTCATTTCAAATCCTTTTGAAATCCCATAAATATATACATATATTTATAACCATCTTAAATTCAATACATTTGAATTTAAGCAGTTTGTTTTTTCAAAAAATTTCCATCAAAATCTTTTCTAAGGTAGCAATCCATCACTTAGAACTCAAAAATTAACACTGATGAAGCTACAGTCATCAGCAGAGTTATTTTCCAGCCATTGAAGTGAGTTCAGTTCTTTATCACTTTCGAAATTCATTTAAAACGATTTTTAATCAAAACTCCTTCCAAAACAAAGATATATTAAATTAATATACTTCGAAAAATATTTGTCCAACTTCCCAGGATTTTAAATTCAGATTCTGGTTCTCAATCCAATTTTTTATTCCTCTCATTTGTATATTTCATTCACAAAAATTCTAGCTAGTTATATACAACCATTTAAATTTTATAATCTCATCTGATCATAATAACAACCAACTCATCCATATATTATAATAAATTCAGAAAATTATTCTTTCTATAACAAAATAGGATTTTGGGTAAATGTAACGACCCGGTGGAAATTCGATGCTCAAATTTTGACAATAATATATATATCCCATATTACTGGCCAAAATCCCAGTATCCAAGACACCAGATAGTCATTAGAAAGAAATTAGAGGGTGTGACAAGGAAGAAAGAAATATTAGAATAGAAGAAGAAGAAGAAACAACACTACACAGAGTCTCACATCACAGCAGAACAAAATATATTGTAAAAATATTCTTTATTGAGAGCTTGAAAAATAATACTTACATCGTCAGAGTAAATCGATAAACCTGGGCAGTTATAATGACCTGTCCTCATATACAACACACAGCGGAAACATACTAGATAATACTGTACGTCTGAACTCGTTCAGCTCGTCTTTGGACTTCACCGCATTCGATAACCTGAACCTGTAACCCGGGCTAACATGAGCATTACAAACGATGGGTCGGTCTGGTGAACCAGAGTGAGAAACCCACTAAGTTTATATAACATCTGTAATGACCCGGATTTTGAACGACTTTGGTTATCGACATAAGCTCGATGTCGATAACCAAGCATCGAAAAATCCTGGTAATTAATGAAAGAAATTAGAGGGTGAGGATAGATAAGATAGAACTTATAGATTAGAAGAAGAAGAAGAACACAACATCAGAGTAACACGAACCTCACAGCGGAACGAATAACATATAATATATAACATAACTTTGAAATATAACAGTTATGTATACAATAGCACTTATCAGAGTACAACACTTACAACACAGCGGAAATAAACTATAGCTATATGATCCAGAAGCCTCCTGCTCCAGCTCTCCAAGAATATCTGTAAATCCCGACTACTTGACTGCCCGTACAAATTTAGGCACCCAAGAGTTTAGGGAAAACAACAAAATAAACTCCGGGTCAGTCATGGGACTGGTGTGAGTAAAACAGTTTAAACAGGTATATGAACAAGTAAACGATATCTCATAAGACCACGCCGCAGAATGGAACGGGTTTTTCCCTTATGAGAATCCAAAATATCTTTATATCAAAAACCTTTTGATATTATAATAATGTCTATGTACAAATAGATATCAACTAGCAGAAACGCTTTCATCTCACGTTCTACATATATAGTGTACAATCAAAATCGCAAGCACGTATTGGAAAATGGATTTCCAACTATGACAAGGTATGGAACCACCGTCCGATCAGTGTACTCTAGGAACGATACACTGGAGTTCAACAAGAACATCTTGCAACTCAGCCACACATGACCGACCACTCATTTCGCTTGAGTGTATCAAATGTATATCACCAACGGTTGGGATCAACAACCGTTCCCATATATATATGGGACATCATTGATAGATTTATGAAACAAATGAATATTCTCTAGATAGGTGATTATACACCCTACTTCGGTGCGACCGACTTAGCCATGCTGCCTGCCCGATTTCTGTCATTTACCGGTTGATGAGGCTAGAAGCTACGCTTTATCATCACATCAGATTCACTTCGAATGTCACATCGTCAGATCCATCAGAATCACTAATTGACGTCTACAACAGTACATTACATGTTAGCTAAAGAAGTTTCCTTCTCCGCTTCCACTCTTGGTACGGTTGAAGAAATCAGTGTACGTGACCTTTCTGGAAATACTCTGTCAAACATTCATTCATACAAGTCATCCTTATTCACTTAGAATGTCACATCGTCATACCCGCCAAATCACAAATTGATTTATCCAAAAATAACACGGGTATACAGCTTAGAGAAATGAATTCCTCCGCCACCCAACGTGAATACGTTTGAACAGATCAACTTACGCGATCTATTGGATATACTCTGTCAGACCTTCGTCCATACAAGTTGTCCTGGGACTGGACAAACCGAAGGCACTATTCAGTATATCCATCTTAGTCACTGTTATCTAAGACTTATACAATAGCCCTTGTATTTTACTCCGTCTTCAATTATCTTTGGCATATATGATTCGCAACGCTTATGCCAATACAGAGTGGTTCTTTGGATAATAATCCAACCGGTCTCTCCATATTAACAACGTTAAAATGGTCAAAACTTCGATAGTCCGTGATTTAACCATCAAAGAAAAACAAGTGTGCAAACAACGATATTATTTCCAGATGGAAATTATATCGGTAAATCATCAACATATATCTATATATATATATTCACATTGCCTTATTTTCTATGTTTAGAAAATATATGTTATTAACACTGGAAAACATTTTCCATTTGCTTATTTACAAATCACTACTCTTCCCCAACTATCAGTCCCTGACTGTAAACTAGTTGAGAACAATCCCCTAAGTATAAATCCCGAAGGCCGAAACCAACATCAGATAGGCACTTAGAAAACCATTCAATTTACTAATCTCTAGTCAGTTCTAATTTTACTTAACTCAATTTGATTAACTCTGATTGATTAACTCTAACTGGTTAATTCTAACTGATCGTTAACTCTAACTGGTTAACTCTAACTGATTAACTCTAACTGGTTTTACTTGGTTTGACTAACTCAATTTATTAACTCGACTGACTAATTCAGCTCGATTAACCAAACTTGATTTACTTATCTCGATTAACTGAACTAATCACTTTGATTAACTCGACTAATTCACTTTGGTTAACTTAACCAATTCACTTAACTAATTCACTTAGTTTAACTTAACTAATTCACTTAACTCCTATCGAATAAACTATATTCGATAACTCCTCTAACTCTATTCGAATAAACTATATTCGATTAACTCATTTACTTTATTTGAATAAACTATATTCGATTAACTCCTTTTCTCTATTCGAATAAACTATATTCGATCAACTCATTTGATTTAACTCTAATCGATTAACTCCATCGAATAAACTATATTCGATAACTCCTTCGATTTAACTAATATTCTATAACTCACTTCGATTAACTAATATCGATAACTCCTTCGAATAAACTATATTCGATAATCTCCTCTCGAATAAACTAATATTCGATAATCTTCCCTTTCGATTTAACTAATCGATAACTCCTTTCGATTTAACTAATCGATAACTCCTTTGTGTTTAACTCTATTCGAATAACTGATTTGAGTCATTCTTATTTATTTAACTCTATTCGAATAACTAATTCGATTAACTCTATTTAACTCCGTTTAACCCTATTCGAATAACTAATATTCGATAACTCTATTTAACTCCATTCGCTTGACTCTAGATCGCAGCGATCACAATGGTTACGCCTGATTCCCTCAGGAATTATCCGACCGCCGTAGGCAATTTACAGCCCTGCGAATTACGCTAGCAGTCGTACGAAATGGCAACTCATTTGGATTAACACTTATTTGATTAACTCTAACTGATTAACTTCAATTCGACTAACCCCCTTTTGAATAACATATTCGATTAACTAACTTTCGAATACCAGATTCGATTAACATACTTTTGAATACCATATTTGATTAACTCCTTTCTAATTACGTTTATCCATTTAAAAGGATTTCCTTTTTAACAACGTTTATTCATTTATAAAGATTTACTTTTAGTAACGGTTCTTCACTTTACAAATGATTTCCTTTTCAATTCTATTTGTAAATGATTTTACAAATATTCCTCTTTCTATTCTATTTGTAAATGTTTTTCAAATATTTCTCTTTTCCTAATTTATTCTTAAAAATATTCTATCTCCTTAAATTTCCGGGAAAATTCGCCATAACCTCCTTTGTATCGGGAAAATCCCCAAACGCGCCACATAGGCCTTTCTACTCAAAAGAAAATGGTTTGAAATTGTTTTCTTTTTCTATGTATCTCCTATTTATAAATATTCCAATTTATAAATATTCCTTATTTATAAATATTCAAATTTATAAATATCTCTTATTTATAAATATTTCATTTATAAATATTATATTTTCAATATCACTTTGAAAATTCCCTTATCAACATTCCGGTATGTTATGGTATTCAATCATATCAAATCACGATGTTCAATATCGTCCAAGTACATATAATCGCCCACAGATTTTATATCACATCATATAACAATATATGAAAAAACAATAAAATAACTATTGAGGAATCCAGTCGGGTTCCTCCAACCCGTTTCCCTGCATCACAGATGTTAAACAATATAGATAACATCACTTTCAGTTCCATATGATATATTCTGTTAAATAGAATCAATATAGAAATTCAACCAACTAACTAGCAGTTCAATCAAACAGTCAACACACAGTAAATCAAACAATTTCTAACAGTTCTAAAAATACAACATGAAATTATAAACTGTTTACAGTTGGTGAGATTTACTCACATTGGCGCATGAATCGTTAAATAACGGTTTGCGTTATTCGACTCAGTCGGACAATTTATTTCCCCATAAATTGTAACGTGCTCCAATCGACTCGCAGTCAGTCCCATTGTGTAGTGTTTGTCCATACGGTCCCAACGCAACTTACGGTTCTCGATTCTGACCTCGTATGGATGAGATATTGCTTTTACAAGTCCATACATATTTGAATTTGAACAAAACTTTAAATTTACTAAGCCCCGTGCCTTTACCAAATTATTGGGCCCAAAACCGCTTGAACCCAGCCCACCCGATCACTACTTCTTCCCCAAATCTACTTCTCACGGTCCAGAATAACAACGCACAGTATTTCCCACTTCTTGCTCCTCGTTCTCCCTTTTGTAGGCCGCCGAATTCAACACAAATCCCACTGATCCCTTGCTGGTTCCGACCTCAACAACCCCACCTCGGTACACTCGAACTCGGCTCCATCTGGTCATCGCGACATTGACCCCTCAGAGCTCGGCTACAGGAAAAGAGCGACGGATTTTATCATGAAACTTGCCAAAAACCCCACAAATCACTCCACCCGATCTCACCAATCCAAAGCAAACTACCACAATACGTATTATAGCCTCAAAGACCCATTTGCCTCAACCCTAGAACGGCGCTGTGGTGAATGTCGAACCCATGTATGGGTGTCGAACCATACGAAAATGATACGAGAGTGGAGAGAATACCACCAGCAATCCATACATATACATATATTGATTTATAGAATTTTATTTGGATTCTTCTTGATTTTAGAAGATTGAAACTTTTACTGGAGATGGAAAAAAGGACTTGCGGCGCAAATTTGCTTTCCAGAGAATGAATTAGGTTATAACGATTGGTTGAGGTCATTATATAGGTATTTTAATTTATGGACGTGGCCTTAGTTTGTCCATGTACATTGTGTGGTGTAGAGGAAAGGGACGTGGACTCCTGTTGATCACCGAATGAAGGGGTTAGGTTCTAGGGGTAGAATATTTAAGTTACACATTTTCGGGACCCCTCTACATGAAATTCTGTTCTCATCCGAATGGCCAACGACAGAAATAAATATACCGTTGTGATGAGCTCGATGTCACGATCCCAAAATGTAATAATACCGGTAGATTGACTTATATTTTGAAACTTCAAAATGTTGATTTCAGGGTGCGAAATAACCCAAATAAAAAGTTTCTTATTAAATTAAATAAAAATTACTGTAAAATTCTAAAAATTAAATTATCACTATTTCCCAAAAGAACCTTGTCTAAATTCACACCCGATCTCCGGTTGTATCGAATAAACAATTATGGTCGATAAACGATTCTATAACGACTTTTCTGAAATTTGATTTGGACATATCTCAAAATCTACACGACGAAATCCCGATTTTTCTCTTCCACTAGAAAGATATACTCCCCCAGCTCCACGCGTTTCTTGTTTCACAGGAATCCGGCTTAAAACGAATCCAGTATATTCAGTTGAAGTTCGAATTGCCAATTTACGAACTGCCGCGTCGTTACGTGCTCGAATTTAATTATATTATAATTCTACGTTTCAAACTGACGTCGATTGAATATATTCGTCAATATAATTCAACTCCAAGCTGAATTAAATCTAAGGGACGACCACGTTCACAGAATATTGTGATTTCCAATAATTTTGATTATTTCTGAATTAAATATATTATTTAATTATTTAATTTAATTAAATATTCCCAGTTATTTAATTCCACAACTATTAAATCCTTTAATTCACCATTCATATAATTAAATAAATTAATTATAATACCTCTGCCAATGCGGGTCATTACATTCTTCCCCACTTAAAATAATTTCGTCCTCGAAATTGCTAAGTTAGAGGACGACCCTACCTATTGGAATTCCTAAGATTTGTTTAGCCCTTATCTCTGGTTTTAACTGAACCAATTAATATCAACTAAAATATTAATTCCTTCCGACTAACTAAAATTTTCAAAAATTCTGAAAATTTTCTAACACTTTAAATTTTCGAAAAATTTCGCCAGCACCTCCTTTGTACTGGCCAATAGCTCAAACTCCAACTCGCCTCTCTGGGCCATCTCCAACCCAAAAGAAAATCAAAACGCCAAACGGCTTGCCAATTTGGCTCATAAATTCCAAACTCATATAAAATATAAACTTGTACCTTTTTGTCGGGTATATCAACTTTTATCACTTTGCATGTCATCAATTCAACATATACCAATGCAATTCCAACTTGATCTCAAATCAATTTGTCTTTAACACAACCATTCTCTTATACCTAAGTCGAATTTCATTTCAAACTCAAGCACTATTCTTGATTTAAATCCATAACTCACCAGTCCAATATAATTTAAGATTATCTCTAATCAAGTCTAATTCTACTTGACACTAATCTATTTCAAATGATTTTCACTTACTGGCTTTTATTTCAATCCCAATTCTATTGGATTTTACAAATTTTACTTTAATTTGTTTAAATTCAAACAACCATTTCTTCCTGGAAGTTTTAAAACAGTTTACCTCTTTCAAAAATCAAAATTTCCTTTTTGAAATTCAACACAACTTATTTTCCCAAAACAAATTCAAAACAAAATCCTTGGTAGTAATCTGTCACTTACACACTCGAAAATGAACACCGATGATGTCATGATCAACATCGGAATCTATTTTCCAGCTACCGAAGTGAGTTTAATACTATAGCACTTTCAAAACCCATTTTAAAATATTTCCACCTTGAAATCAATTCCAAATATCGTTTTACAATGTTGTAAACAAATTTAAAATCTCCCAGGATCTTAAAATTCACATATATTAAATCCATATTCATTTACAAACACCTTTCCCATTTCTGGGATTTTAAATTCCAATTCTAATCTAAATTCAATTTTAATTTATTTCAATTTCTTATGATACACTTGTATAAATTCAGATTGGTTATATATAACCATTACACATTTTACAATCTTACTCGATTATAATCATGACCAACACATCAAATATAATAATTCCAATATGTATACTTTTGGGTAAAATTATTTCATTTACCCTTTTCAAAACATACTATGTCGGTTCATCGTATTCAAGTGTTTAGTAACCCTTATCGATACAGTGGATCAAACTGATCGACCAGAATTCACAAACGACTCAACCAATAAATCTCCACAATATAAAATCACTTTATATTGAATAACAAATACGCGCTCATATATATACACTCAAACTCAATCTAGGGTATTACTAACCCTATCTCTACCGAGTCACGCCACAGAGCCCATTAATTCTTAACTTAAGCTCTGATACCAACTGTAATGACCCGGATTTTGAACGACTTTGGTTATCGACATAAGCTCGATGTCGATAACCAAACATCGAAAAATCATGGTAATTAATGAAAGAAATTAGAGGGTGAGGATAGATAAGATAGAACTTATAGAATAGAAGAAGAAGAAGAACACAACATCAGAGTAACCCGAACCTCACAGCGGAACGAATAACATATAATATATAACATAACTTTGAAATATAACAGTTATGTATACAATAGCACTTATCAGAGTACAACACTTACAACACAGCGGAAATAAACTATAGCTATATGATCCAGAAGCCTCCTGCTCCAGCTCTTCAAGTATATCTGTAAATCCCGACTACTTGACTGCCCGTACAAATTTAGGCACCCGAGAGTTTAGGGAAAACAACAAAGTAAACTCCGGGTCAGTCATGGGACTGGTGTGAGTAAAACAGTTTAAACAGGTATATGAACAAGTAAACGATATCTCATAAGACCACGCCACAGAACGGAACGGGTTTTTCCCTTATGAGAATCCAAAATATCTTTATATCAAAAACCTTTTGATATTATAATAATGTCTATGTACAAATAGATATCAACTAGCAGAAACGCTTTCATCTCACGTTCTACATATATAGTATACAATCAAAATCGCAAGCACGTATTGGAAAATGGATTTCCAACTATGACAAGGTATGGAACCACCTTCCGATCAGTGTACTCTAGGAACGATACACTGGAGTTCAACAAGAACATCTTGCAACTCAGCCACACATGACCGACCACTCATTTCGCTTGAGTGTATCAAATGTATATCACCAACGGTTGGGATCAACAACCGTTCCCGTATATATATGGGACAGCATTGATAGATTTAAGAAACAAATGAATATTCTCTAGATAGGTGATTATACACCCTACTTCGGTGCGACCGACTTAGCCATGCTGCCTGCCCGATTTCTGTCATTTACCGGTTGATGAGGCTAGAAGCTACGCTTTATCATCACATCAGATTCACTTCGAATGTCAGATCCATCAGAATCACTAATTGACGTCTACAACAATACATTACGTTTTAGCTAAAGAAGTTTCCTTCTCCGCTTCCACTCTTGGTACGGTTGAAGAAATCAGTGTACGTGACCTTTCTGGAAATACTCTATCAGACATTCATTCATACAAGTCATCCTCATTCACTTAGAATGTCACATCGTCATACCCGCCAAATCACAAATTGATTTATCCAAAAATAACACGGATATACAGCTTAGAGAAACGAATTCCTCCGCCACCCAACGTGAATACGTTTGAACAGATCAACTTACGCGATCTATTGGATATACTCTGTCAGACCTTCGTCCATACAAGTTGTCCTGGGACTGGACAAACCGAAGGCACTATTCAGTATATCCATCTTAGTCACTGTTATCTAAGACTTATACAATAGCCCTTGCATTTTACTCCGTCTTCAATTATCTTTGGCATATATGATTCACAACGCTTATGCCAATACAGAGTGGTTCTTTGGATAATAATCCAACCGGTCTCTCCATATTAACAACGTTAAAATGGTCAAAACTACGATAGTCTATGATTTAACCATCAAAGAAAAACAAGTGTGCAAACAACGATATTATTTCCAAATGGAAATTATATTGGTAAATCATCAACATATATCTATATATATATTCACATTGCCTTATTTTCTATGTTTAGAAAATATATGTTATTAACACTTGAAAACGTTTTCCATTTGCTTATTTACAAATCACTACTCTTCCCCAACTATCAGTCCCTGACTGTAAACTAGTATGAGAACAATCCCCTAAGTATAAATCCCGAAGGCCGAAACCAACATCAGATTGGCACTTAGAAAACCATTCAATTTACTAATCTCTAGTCAGTTCTAATTTTACTTAACTCTATTTGATTAACTCTGATTGATTAACTCTAACTGGTTAATTCTAACCGATCGTTAACTCTAACTGGTTAACTCTAACTGATTAACTCTAACTGGTTTTACTTGGTTTGACTAACTCAATTTATTAACTCGACTGACTAATTCAGCTCGATTAACCTAACTTGATTTACTTATCTCAATTAACTGAACTAATCACTTTGATTAACTCGACTAATTCACTTTGGTTAACTTAACCAATTTACTTAACTAATTCACTTAGTTTAACTTAACTAATTCACTTAACTCCTGTCGAATAAACTATATTCGATAACTCCTCTAACTCTATTCGAATAAACTATATTCGATTAACTCCTTTTCTCTATTCGAATAAACTATATTCGATCTACTCATTTGATTTAACTCTAATCGATTAACTCCATCGAATAAACTATATTCGATAACTCCTTCGATTTAACTAATATTCTATAACTCACTTCGATTAACTAATACCGATAACTCCTTCGAATAAACTATATTCGATAATCTCCTCTCGAATAAACTAATATTCGATAATCTTCCCTTTCGATTTAACTAATCGATAACTCCTTTCGATTTAACTAATCGATAACTCCTTTATGTTTAACTCTATTTGAATAACTAATTTGAATCATTCTTTTTTATTTAACTCTATTCGAATAACTAATTCGATTTACTATATTTAACTCCGTTTAACCCTATTCGAATAACTAATATTCGATAACTCTATTTAACTCCATTCGCTTGACTCTGGATCGCAGCGATCACAATGGTTACGCCTGATTCCCTCAAGAAACATCCGACCGCCGTAGGCAATTTACAGCCCTGCGAATTACGCTAGCAGTCGTACGAAATGGCAACTCATTTGGATTAACACTTATTTGATTAACTCTAACTGATTAACTTCAATTCGACTAACCCCCTTTCGAATAACATATTCGATTAACTAACTTTCGAATACCAGATTCGATGAACTTACTTTTGAATACCATATTCGATTAACTCCTTTCTAATTACGTTTATCCATTTAAAAGGATTTCCTTTTTAACAACGTTTATTCATTTATAAATATTTACTTTTAGTAACGGTTCTTCACTTTACAAATGATTTCCTTTTCAATTCTATTTGTAAATGATTTTACAAATATTCCTCTTTCTATTCTATTTGTAAATGTTTTACAAATATTTCTCTTTTCCTAATTTATTCTTAAAAATATTCTATCTCCTTAAATTTCCGGGAAAATTCGCCATAACCTCCTTTGTATCGGGAGCATCGGGAAAATCCCCAAACCCGCCACACAGGCCTTTCTACTCAAAAGAAAATGGTTTAAAATTGTTTTCTTTTTCTATGTATCTCCTATTTATAAATATTCCAATTTATAAATATTCCTTATTTATAAATATTCCATTTATAAATATTATATTTTGAATATCACTTTGAAAATTCCCTTATCAACATTCCGGTATGTTATGGTATTCAATCATATCAAATCACGATGTTCAATATCGTCCAAGTACATATAATCACCCACAGATTTTATATCACATCATATAACAATATATGAAAAAACAATAAAATAACTATTGAGGAATCCAGTCGGATTCCTCCAACTTGTTTCCCTGCATCACAGATGTTAAACAATATAGATAGCATCACTTTCAGTTCCATATGATATATTCTTTTAAATAGAATCAATATAGAAATTCAACTAACTGACTAGCAGTTCAATCAAACAGTCAACACACAGTAAATCAAACAATTTCTAATAGTTCTAAAAATACAACATGAAATTATAAACTGTTTACAGTTGGTGAGATTTACTCACATTAGCGCGTTAATCGTTAAATAACGGTTTGCGTTATTCGACTCAGTCGGACAATTTATTTCTCCATAATTTGTAACGTGCTCCAATCGACTCGCGATCAGTCCCATTGTGTAGTGTCTGTCCATACGGTCCCAACGCAACTTACGGTTCTCGATTCTGACCTCGTATGGATGAGATATTGCTTTTACAAGTCCATACATATTTGAATTTGAACAAAACTTTAAATTTACTAAGCGCCGTGCCTTTACCAAATTATTGGGCCCAAAACCGCTTGAACCCAGCCCACCCGATAACTACTTCTTCCCCAAATCTACTTCTCACGCTCCAGAATAACAACGCACAGTATTTCCCACTTCTTGCTCCTCGTTCTCCCTTTTGTAGGCCGCCGAATTCAACACAAATCCCACTGATCCCTTGCTGGTTCCGACCTCAACAACCCCACCTCGGTCCACTCGAACTCGGCTCCATCTGGTCGTCGCGACGTTGACCCCTCAGAGCTCGGCTACAGGAAAAGAGCGACGGATTTTATCATGAAACTTGCCAAAAACCCCACAAATCACTCCACTCGATCTCACCAATCCAAAGCAAACTACCACAATACGTATTATAGCCTCAAAGACCCATTTGCCTCAACCCTAGAACGGCGCTGTGGTGAATGTCGAACCCATGTATGGGTGTCGAACCATACGAAAATGATACGAGAGTGGAGAGAATACCACCAGCAATCCATACATATACATATATTGATTTATAGAATTTTATTTGGATTCTTCTTGATTTTAGAAGATTGAAACTTTTACTGGAGATGGAAAAAAAGGACTTGCGGCGCAAATTTGCTTTCCAGAGAATGAATTAGGTTATAACGATTGGTTGAGGTCATTATATAGGTATTTTAATTTATGGACGTGGCCTTAGTTTGTCCATGTACATTGTGTGGTGTAGAGGAAAGGGACGTGGACTCCTGTTGATCACCGATTGAAGGGGTTAGGATCTAGGGGTAGAATATTTAAGTTACACATTTTCGTGACCCCTCTACATGAAATTCTGTTCTCATCCGAATGGCCAACGACAGAAATAAATTGACCGTTGTGATGAGATCGATGTCACGATCCCAAAATGTAATAATATCTGTAGATTGACTTATATTTTGAAACTTCAAAATGTCGATTTCAGGGTGCGAAATAACCCAAATAAAAAGTTGCTTATTAAATTAAATAAAAATTCTAAAAATTAAATTATCACTATTTCCCAAAAGAACCTTGTCTAGATTCACACCCGATCTCCGGTTGTATCGAATAAACAGTTATGGTCGATAAACGATTCTATAACGACTTTTCTGAAATTTGATTTGGACATATCTCAAAATATACACGACGAAATCCGGATTTTTCTCTTCCACTAGAAAGATATACTCCACCAGCTCCACGCGTTTCTTGTTTCACAGGAATCCGGCTTAAAACGAATCCTGTATATTCAGTTGAAGTTCGAATTGCCAATTTACGAACTGCCGCGTCGTTACGCGCTCGAATTTAATTATATTATAATTCTACGTTTCAAACTGACGTCGATTGAATATATTCGTCAATATAATTCAACTCCAAGCTGAATTAAATCTAAGGGACGACCCCGTTCACAGAATATTGTGATTTCCAATATTTTTGATTATTTCTGATTTAAATATATTATTTAATTATTTAATTTAATTAAATATTCCTAGTTATTTAATTCCACGACCATTAAATCCTTTAATTCACCATTCATATAATTAAATAAATTAATTATAATACCTCTGCCAATGCGGGACATTACAACATCCATATTTATTTTAAAGTTTAAAATCCTTTTGAAAGAAAAGGATAATAGTAAGACCAGTCCACACATAAACACGGACGGTTTTTACCTTACTATAACCCAAAACAGTTTTGAAATCATATCTTATTCTGATATTACAATAGTGTCTAAATACAAATAAATAACAATCTAGTGGAACGCTTGCATACCACGCTCCACATATATAGTATACAATTAAAAACCGTAGGAGCTTATTGGAGGTTGGATTTCCAACTATGAAAAGGTATGGGACCACCTGCCGATAGTGTATCTCTAGAGGCAAATACACTGGGTTCAACAAGAACGTCTTGCAACCCGACCCACACATGACCGACCACTCATTTCGCTTGAGTGTATCGAATGTATATCACCAACGGTTGGGTGCGACCCACCGTTTCCCGAAAAGGGACAGCATCGAAATAGATTAAAGAATGAAACAGATTTTCTCTAGATAGGTGATTATACACCCTAATGGGAGCGACCCACATAGCCATGCTGCCTGCCCGATTTTTGTCATTTCCCGGTTGATGAGGCTTGAGGTTGTAATCGACTTTTGGAACATCTGACCACCATTCACATCACCCATACTAGTCATCTAGGAACAGGATTAACCGAAGGCACCCTCCTACCGCATCCTGGGAATCACGCTAAGGATCAGTAGCGAGGAGTCCTTGCAATCCGAAGATTCTAATCACGAGAGAATCACAAGTCAGAATATCTTTGGGAGCTACCCTTAGAAATCCAACGAGTAATTCTTCCGCTCATGGAGATCCACGACCTTCATTGCTCCATCTCGACCATCTTATGATATCCTTAACGTTTACATATTGCTGGTCGGAATGGTTTTCGAAAATACATTCGATCCCGGTCTTTCCATACCAACAATCGATTTGGCCAGATTTTAATAGTCGGTGATTTAACTATCAAAATAAACAATCATTACCTATAGAAAAATAAAGTGGATTCTTTAGTTCAGTATACGACATCACTTGGCCTCTTAAGTTAACACGGTTGTTATTTAAATTCTCTATATCTTCACACATTTGGAATATCGCCCTTTCACTTCGTATTTTAAAACAGTTTATTCCGCTCATAGCTCTTCAAATATCTATCATAGAAATATTAATTCCCTCAACTACCTTCATCTATAAACTGGTATTATCCTTGGATAATCATGAAGTCGTTCAAGTTGGAGTATTTTATTTACCTCTCAGACCTTGAGTCGATAACACACTTATCTTCAGGATATATAACACCTTATAAACGAAATCTCATACAAATAATATCCCAGCACTTCTATTTATTTTAGAATCCTTTTTAAATAACAACATATCTTAGTTTTATTCAACCAAAACTTCTTTCACATTTAACATATTCATCTCTAGATCCTTATCGTTAGGTTCTTACTTTCATAACCAAGTTTTCTGTTCGATTTCAACTCACATCAATCTTGTTTAAAACTTTCCTTTTATATCATTCCCTTTCGGAAATAAACCCAAAATCTAACTCATATATATGAGTCAAAACTTATTAAAATCTTATTTAATACTAAACAAGATTTTACTCAACTAATTCCTTTTTTCCACATCTCTATTTCAATATGGTTTCTTTCAAACATTATTTACTTTAAAACTTAACATTATTCTTTTTATAGCAATCTGGACTCGGTATACCAAAACAAACTTACACTATTATATATTCAAATCTTACCTATTGAATTCATATTCAAACTATACTTTTAAAAATCCCGTTATCGATCAACTCCTCGTTAATTGGTTACCACCCTTTACATCAAACAGATTTCTTTATCAACAACTATTAATAAATTTATTAATCTTTCTTAAAAGGTTATTTTAAAATGATACTTAACTTTCAATATTAATCAACAAATCCAATAATAGTTTTTATTCATCAAATCTCGTTTAAGTAGTCGACTTGGTCATCACAAACGAGATCACTTTGTTAGCCATTTCCCACTTAGTTATTTCCTTTAAATAAAATTAATTTAAATAATTTCATTTGATTTAACAATCTAATTAAATAATCTCCTTTAATTGTTTACTGAAAAAAAATTAATTAAACTCTTAACCATTTTGTAAATCGCTACTCATTTGCTTACAAAACTCATTAACATAAGAATCTCGCTTTACATACTCGTTTATAGTTGCGAGATAAATATAATTATTTATTTCCTTTGATGTCCTTTATCCAAGAATAATTTATACAAAATGAATTTCAAATCGGTTTTTAATTATAAACAAATTTTATAACTTTCTTTCTATTTATTTAGCTGACGGTAAATCGAACTTTATAAAACGATTCATTCTTAGGCCATCTGCCGGTAATTACTCAACCAATATCACTCATTGGTTAATATCAAACAAGTGTTGGGTTTGAATTCAGCAATCAATCGAATTGATTAAACAATTCATATAATATGAAAGCAAACAACATATTTGAGGAATCTGGTTGGATTCCTCCAACCTGTCCTTCCCTGTATCACAATGGGTTATACATAACAGTTCAACTAATAACAGTCAACAACCCATTTGTAATGTCCATCCAAGAATTCAATTATTTATTTAATACGTTTGTATTATTATAAACGTAATCAACAAGGTAAGTTACCTCGTTTGGAATCTAATCATTAAAATAACAATTTTATTTGATTAAATTAAACAAACATTTAATTTAATCGCTGAATATTTAAAATATTCAGCACACAAGCAAACAATCCGTCAGTCATCAACCACTTAGCAAACATTGCACACAAAATAAAAACCCGGTTTATGTAGAATATAAACGGGATAAACTGAGTGAGTTGAACTCACCTTGTGTTTCCATTTGTAGTATAAACGGTTCGTTTTACCAGTTCCAGCTGCGCCCAACTTTGCCCAAACCAGTTCATACTGTCGTGCCCACTGATACGGCTCCATTGTTGTCGGTCTTGTCGAATTCTGATAAGAGATTGGCATGTTATAAATTTTATGCCTATCGGTTTAAATTTTAAATAAACAAAATTATAACTGCCTTTTAAATAGCGTTAATTTTTCATGTTATAAGCCGCGCACATTTTTAAAATCCAATTAGACACTTTACATTCGTTGATTTAAAACTTCATCTGGATATTGGTTAGGTACCTGATTAGGCATGCTCTATAATTTCCAGGCCCCGTACTATGTACACTAAAATTTGATATGAAATAAGTCTACTAGAATTTGGCGCATGGTATAATATACTAGTTCTATATATATGTAAAACGTGACTGGGCATGCAAAGGTTTTTCAACTAGGTTCATTTGAAACTGGTTGGGTACGTTTAACTACGCATTGTTTGGCATAATTAAACTAACTTTTAACTTCTAAAATAAATGGCCACATGATCAATATATGCAGTTGGACACGCACCGTTGGGTATATTTAACATTTTAGGATTTGTTTAATGACTTAACATATATGATATTAATTAACTAAATTTTTTCCTTGCTTATGTTTAAAAATCCTGATTAGGCATTACTAATTATTTATTAAACATAATTAAAAGGGTTTAGACATTTACATTATCTTCTACCTGCTGTTTGTTTCAGCATCCCACCGCATGCATGTCTTCATTTTTCACTTTCCCACCGCTATTACTTTTTTTTACATTTAATCCATATAATACTAATAATTAATCATGGTTTAAATAAATGGGTCAATACCATTTTTGTCTGGTTCATAACTTATCTCCCTTGCTGACTTTCGTTCTTCCCCACAGATGCTATGTCACCTTACTCCTCACCGCAAATCTTCCACAACACATCCGTCCGCGACCATGTCCTTCACAAAAATGGCGTCACCCAGGTTCGCTACCTTCACGAACCACTCAGCAACAACTCCCTCACTGTGATGTCTTCGTTTGCCATACGTACACAACACCAGTTCAACACACTTCACTCCATTTCCGGTCCTTGTAGAAATACCATCCCTTCCATTTGTCTGCTTATATGCAAACGTCCCCAACTCTAGGCCATTTAGACTCTCAGCCAAGACAACTCAGCTCCTCCTGTTAATACGCAAGCCCACCCGTTGGATGCCCTCATATCTCATGATCCTGCTCCTCCAAACTGCCAAGCACCGTCGCCAACTACTGCGCCGTTCTCGTCTGACCACGGCTTCATTACTCCCTCTCTTCCTTTTCTTAACATTCCCTTTTCTTTATTTAAAGCTTGCGGGATTTATTTTCAGAAGAAGGGAGTGGGTTTTTTGTTTCAGGAAGAGGAGGAAACGATTGCCTGGGATGGAAGAAGAGGACGCATATATTTATAGAGGAATATGCTTGGCCATCACGTATTAGAGTGTGTAGGGTAGTTGTGCGGATAGGGTAGAAAATAATCAAACTTGGTCGGCCCGGTTCTAAGAATGAAAAGAAAATACATAAGAGAGGGTAGTTGCAGCTTTATTTTAGCTTTGCAAAAATGTATGTAGTTGCTTCATTTTCGTAAGCGTTAACATGGGTAGGGAATAAATAAATTATAGACAGGACTGGTATTAGAATATAGGGTTGCCATAAGTTTTCTTTTCTTATGGGTAAGCGCGGTACCATTGCATGTGCCTTCATAGGGTAGCTGAAAGAAAATATATAATAGTTGTTTCGTGTTGTCTTCTTTCTACATTTTGCTGGATTCGCATAAGATTATATTGAAGAGACATTGCTGGAGTGTCGGCATGGAGAGCTATCATCAAGTGAAAGATGGAAGGGATTGTTGGAAAATACAAGACGTAGCATATGGGGCAGCAGGACTTGTACGTCTTAGGAAATAGGTAGCACAGTTAAATTCTTAGGTTGTGTATTAGTAGGTATACCCGGTTTTAATTTTACATATGGTTAAGTTTATTTATTTATTTATTTATTTTCTTTTTAAATTATAGAGTACCGTGTTAGATGTCATTCGTGTCCGAGCTGTTACGGACAGAGATGAGCATACGGTTGTGTCGAGCGATGCGTCATGATCCCAAAAATATAATAATATCGGTAGGTTAACTTATATTGTAAAACCCCGAAATACTGATACAGGGTGCAAAATACTCCAAAAAAACTGCATATTTAATTTAAAAATTATAGTAAAATTCTAAAAATTAAATTATAACTACGTCTTAAAAGAATCTTTTCTAGATTCGAATCCAGTATGTAGTTATATCAAATAAACCGTTACGGTCGATGAATGATTCTATAGCGACTATTGGAAATTTTAATCTGGGCATATCTTACCATCTACACGATGAAATCATGATTTTTCTCCTTTATTAGAAAAATATAATCAAATCGGTTCAAACATTTCTTGTTTCACAGAATTCCGACTTAAAACAGATTATGTATATTCAATTAAAGTTCAAATCGAAAATTACGAACTACCGTGGCATTTCAAACTCGTTTTAATTATATTATAAACTATATATATTCGAACTCTATTTTATAAAATAAATCCATTATACTCCCAATATATAAAATAGATTTAAAAATTAAAATTAAAATGGCAGAAAAATCCAGGATGTTACATTCCTCCCCTCTTAAAAGAATTTCATCCCCGAAATTACAAGGTAGGAAGTATGTTCCGAACACAATTATTTTGAAATAGTTATTATCAAAATAAATTTAAACTCTTTAGAATTTTCGAAAATTTCGCCAACACCTCCGCTACATGGCTCGATCACAACAACTACAAATGCCACTCCAGGCTCAACTCCTCCCGAAGAAAATCAAAAGCCAAATGACTATCCAACCCAGGGGTATAAAATCAATCACCAATGAATTATAATAAGGTTTACCTATTTGTTGGGCATTTCCAATTCTAATTTCAAAGAAAATCAACTAACTGACCTTCCTCCTTTCAGTCTGTGCTTCAATCTCTAAAATCAAGTCGATTTCCATAACTGTCTGGTATTTGCACTTATCTCAACTTACAATGCAAATGACAATCCAGGATTAAATAATTCACTCCATTTCATAACAGTTTTATTCCCAATTCTTATATAGGGATCCAGTTTTGACTCCTGTTATTGCTCCATTTTATGAAATGTATTCACTCAATCCATCATTCGAATAACAAACAACCAAATCGTTTTCAACATGGGTACTTACTGGTCTGTATTCACTTTGGTTGAACACACACGATTAATATATGATCGATTTCCATTGTTATCCATTCGATTTCATGATTCCAAATTCATTTCATTCAATTCCCTTTGAATTCCATCTTCAATTAATTCACTTAACCAGTCTAAGTTTCATTCTCATACCCAATTGACTAATTGATTTCACCCCAATCAGTTCAATATAATTCCATAATTCAACTTGAATTCAAATCAAATCAAATAAAACAACCAAATAATCAACATTACTATAATATAGGAAATTATTTCAGAAAAATACAATTTGGGCAAAATTATTTCATTTATCCACTTTACAAAATAATATCGTATCAACTGCCAGTTCAAAATTGAACCAACTATATAACACGATATAAAACCTTTTTATAAAATATACAGATACGCTCGCTTAAATATATACACTCAAACTCAATTTAGGGTGTTACTAACCCCATCTCTATCGAGTTACGCCACAGAGCCAAGGTTATTACTAAACCAATAGCTCTGATACCACTGTAACGACCCGGTGGAAATTCAATGCTTGAATTTCGACAATAATATATATCCCATATTACTTGTCAAAATCCCAGTATCGAAGACACTAGATAGTCATTAGAAAGAAATTAGAGGGTGAGATAAGAAAGAAATATTAGAATAGAAGAAGAAGAAGAAACAACACTACACAGAGTCTCACATCGCAGCGGAACAAAATATAATGTAAAAATATTCTTTATTGAGAGCTTGAAAAATAATACTTACATCATCAGAGTACATCGATAAATCTGGACAGTTATAATGACCTGTCCTCATATACAACACATAGTGGAAACATACTAGATATTACTATATTTCTGAACTCCTTCAGCTCGTCTTTGGACTTCACCGCATTCGATAACCTGAACCTGTAACCCGGGCTAACCCGAGCATTACAAACGACGGGTCAGTCATGTGAACCAGATTGAGAAACCCACTAAGTTTATATAACATCCATATTGATTTTAAATTTTAAAATCCTTTTGAAAGAAAAGGATAATGGTTAGACCAGTCCACACATAAACACGGACAGTTTTCACCTTACTATAACCCAAAATAGTTTTGAAATCATATCTTATTCTGATATTATAATAGTGTCTAAATACAAATAAATAACAATCTAGCGGAACGCTTGCATCTCACGCTCCACATATATAGTACAAAATTAAAAACTTCAGGCGCTTATTGGAGATTGGATTTCCAACTTTGACAAAGTATGGGACCACCTGCCGATAGTGTATCTCTAGAGGCGAATACACTGGGTTCAACAAGAACGTCTTGCAACCCGGCCCACACATGACCGACCACTCATTTCACTTGAGTGTATCGAATGTATATCACCAACGGTTGGGTGCGACCCACCGTTTCCCAAAAAGGGACAGCATCGAAATAGATTAAAGAATGAAACAGATTTTCTCTAGATAAGTGATTATACACCCTAATGGGAGCGACCCACATAGCTATGCTGCTTGCCCGACTTTTGTCATTTCCTGGTTGATGAGGCTTGAGGTTATAATCAACTTTTGGAAAATCTGGCCACCATTCACATCGTCCATACAAGTCATCCACGAATAGGATGAACCGAAGGCATCCTACCGCATCCTGGGAATCATACTAAGGATCAGTAGCGAGAAGTCCTTGCAATCCGAAGATTCTAATCACGATAGAATCACAAGTAAGAATATCTTCGGGAGCTACCCTTTGAAATACAACGAGTAGTTCTTCCGCTCATGGAGATCCACGACCTTCATTGCTCCATCTCGACCATCTTCTGATATCCTTAACGTTTACGTATTGCTGGTGGGAATGGTATTCGAATATACATTCGATCCCGGTCTTTCCATACCAATAATCGATTTGGCCATATTTTGATAGTCGGTGATTTAACTATCAAAATAAACAATCATTACCTATAGAAAAATAAAGTGGATTCTTTGGTTCAGTATACGACATCACTTGGCCTCTTAAGTTAACACAGTTGTTATTTAAATTCTCTATATCTTCACACATTTGGAATATCGCCCTTTCACTTCTTATTTTAAAACAGTTTATTCCACTTATAGCTCTTCAAATATCTTTCATAGAAATATTAATTCCCTCAACTACCTTAATCTATAAACTAGTACTATCCTTGGATAATCATGAAGTCGTTCAAGTTGGGGTATTTTATTTACCTCTCAGAACTTGAGTCGACAACACTCTTATCTTCAGAATATATAACAGCTTATAAATGAAATCTCATTCTAATAATATCCCAGCACCTCTATTTATTTTAGAATCCTTTTTAAATAACAACATATCTTAGTTTTATTCAACCAAAACTTCTTTCACATTTAACATATTCATCTCTAGATCCTTATCGTTAGGTTCTTACTTTCATAACCATGTTTAAGCCACCAAGTTTTCTGTTCGATTTCAACTCACATCATTCTTGTTTAAAACTTTCCTTCTATATCATTCCCTTTCGGAAATAAACCCAAAATCTAACTCACATATATGAGTCAAAACTTATTAAAATCTTATTTGATACTAAACAAGATTTTACTCAACTAATTCCCTTTTTCCACATCTCTATTTCAATATGGTTTCTTTCAAACATTATTTACTTTAAAAGTTAACATTTATTCTTTTTGCAGCAATCTGGACTCGATATACCAAAACAACCTTGGTTCCATTTCAAAACACTATTATATAATCAAATCTTGTCTATCGAATTCATATTCAAACTATAGTTTTAAAAATCCCATTACCGGTCAACTCCTCATTAATTGGTTACTACCCTTTACATCAAATAGATTTCTTTATCAACACCTATTAATAAATTAATTAATCTTTCTTAAAAGGTTATTTTAAATTGATACTTAACTTTCAATATTAATCAACAAATCCAATAATAGTTTTTATTCATCAAATCTCGTTTAAGTAGTCGACTTGGTCATCACAAACGAGATCGCTTTGTTAGCCATTTCCCACTTAGTTGTTTCTTTTAAATTAAATTAATTTAAATAATTCCATTTGATTTAACAATCTAATTAAATAATCTCATTTAATTGTTTACTGAAAAAAATTAATTAAACTCTTAACCATTTTGTAAATCGCTACTCATTTGCTTAACATACGAATCTCGCTTTGCATACTTGTTTATAGTTACGAGATAAATGTAATTATTTATTTCCTTTGATGTCCTTTATTCTAGAATAATTTATATAAAATGAATTTCAAATTGGTTTTTAATTATAAACAAATTTTATAACTTTCTTTCTATTTATTTAGCTAACGGTAAATCAAACTTTATAAAACGATTCATTCTTAGGCCATCTGTCGGTAATTACTCAACCAATATCACTCATTGGTTAGTATCAAACAAGTGTTGGGTTTGAATTCAACAATCAATCGCATTGATTAAACAGTTCATATAATATGAAAGCAAACAACATATTTGAGGAATCTGGTTGGATTCCTCCAACCTGTCCTTCCCTGTATCACAATGGGTTATACATAATAGTTCAACTAATAATAGTCAACAACCAATTTGTAATGTCCATCCAAGAATCCAATTATTTATTTAATACGTCTATATTATTATAAACGTAACCAATATGGTAAGTTACCTCATTTGGAATCTAATCGTTAAAATAACGATTTTATTTGATTAAATTAAACAAACGTTTAATTTAATCACTGAATATTAAAAATATTTAGCACACAAGTAAACAGTCAGTCAATCATCAACCACATAGCAAACATTGCACACAAAATAAAAACCCGATTTATATAGAATATAAATGGGATAAACTGAGTGAGTTGAACTCACCTTGTGTTTCCATTTGTAGTATAAACGGTTCGCTTTACCAGTTCCAGCTGCGCCCAACTTTGCCCAAACCAGTTCATACTGTCGTGCCCACTGATACGGCTCCATTGTTGTCGGTCTCGTCGAATTCTGATAAGAGATTGGCGTGTTATAAATTTTATGCCTATCGGTTTTAATTTTAAATAAACAAAATTATAACCGCCTTTTGAATAGCGTTAATTTTTCATGTTATAAGCCGCGCACATTTTTAAAATCCAATTAGACACTTTACATTCCTTGATTTAAAACTTCATACGGATCTTGGTTAGGTACCTGATTAGGCATGCTGTATAATTTTCTAGGCCCCGTACTATATACAGTAAAATTTGGTATGAAATAGGTCTACTAGAATTTGGCACATGGTATAATATACTAGTCCTATATATATGTAAAACGTGACTGGGCATGCAAAGGTTTTTCAAATAGGTTCATTTGAAATTGGTTGGGTACGTTTAACTAAGCACTCTTTGGCATAATTAAACTAACTTTTAACTTTTAAAATAAATGGCCACATGATGAATATATGCGGCTAGACACGCACCATTGGGTATATTTAACATTTTAGGATTTGTTTAATGACTTAACATATATGATATTAATTAACTAAATTTTTTCCTTGCTTATGTTTAAAAATTCTGATTAGGCATTACTAATTATTTATTAAACATAATTAAAGGGGTTTAGACATTTACATTATCTTCTACCTGCTGTTTGTTTCAGCATCCCACCGCATGCATGTCTTCATTTGTCACTTTCCCACTGCTATTTCTTTTTTTATATAATTAATCCATATAATACTAATAATTAATCATGGTTTAAAATAAATGGGTCATTACCATTTTCGTCTGGTTCATAACTTCTCTCCCTTGTTGACTTTTGTTCTTCCCCACAGATGCTATGTCACCTTACTCCTCACCGCAAATCATTCCACAACACCTCCGTTCGTGACCATGTCCTTCACAAAAATGGCGTCACCCAGGTCTGCTACCTTCACGAACCACTCAGCAACAACTCCCTCACCGTGACGTCTTCGTTTTCCATACATACACAACACCAGTTCAACACACTTCACTCCATTTACGATCCTTGTAGAAATACCATCCCTTCCATTTGTCTGCTTATATGCAAACGTCACCAACTCTCGGCCATTTAGACTCTCAGCCAAGACAACTCGGCTCCTCCTGTTAATACGCAAGCCCACCCATTGGATGCCCTCATATCTCATGATCCTCCTCCTTCAAACTGCCAGCACCATCGCCAAATACTGCGTCGTTCTCGTATGACCACTGCTTCATTACTCCCTCTCTACCTTTTCTTAACATTCCCTTTTATTTATTTAAAGCTTCCGGGATTTATTTTCTGAAGAAGGGAGTGGGTTTTTTGTTTCAGGAAGAGGAGGAAACGATTGTCTGGGATGGAAGAAGAGGACGTATATATTTATAGAGGAATATACTTAGCCATCACGTATTAGAGTGTGTAGGGTAGCTGCGCGGATAGGGTAGAAAATAATCAAACTTGGTCGGCACGGTTCTGAGAATGAAAAGAAAATACATAAGAAAGGGTAGGTGCAACTTTATTTTAGCTTTGCAGAAATGTATGCAGTCGCTTCATTTGCTAAGCATTAACATGGGTAGGGAATAAATAAATTATAGACAGGACTGGCGTTAGAATATAGGGTAGCCATAAGTTTTCTTTTCTTATGGGTAGCCGTGGTACCATTGCATGTGCCTTCATAGGGTAGTTGAACGAAAATATATAATAGCTGTTTTGTGTTGTCTTCCGTCTACATTTTGCTAGATTCGCATAAGGTTATATTGAAGAGACAGTGCTGGAGTGTCGGCATGGAGAGGTATCATCAAGTGAAAGATGGAAGGGATTGTTGGAAAATACAAGACAAAGCATATGGGGCAGCAGGACTTGTACGTGTTAGGAAATAGGTAGCACAGTTAAATTCTTAGGTTGTGTATTAGTAGATATACCTGGTTTTAATTTTACATATGGTTAAGTTTTTTTATTTATCTATTTTCTTTTTAAATTATAACGTACCATGTTAGATGTCGTTCGTGTCTGAGCTGTTACGGACAGAGATGAGCATACGGTCGTGTCGAGCGATGCGTCATGATCCCAAAAATATAATAATACCGGTAGGTGTTATATTGTAAAACCCCGAAATACTGATACAGGGTGCAGAATACTCCAAAAAAAGCTGCCTATTTAATTTATTAAAAATTACAGTAAAATTCTAAAAATTAAATTATAACTACGTCTCAAAAGAATCTTGTCCAGATTCGAATACAGTATGCAGTTATATCAAATAAACCGTTACGATCGATGAACGATTCTATAGCGACTATTAGAAATTTTAATTTGGGCATATCTTACCATCTACACGATGAAATCATGATTTTTCTCCTTTATTAGAAAAATATAATCAAATCGGTTCAAACGTTTCTTGTTTCACAGAATTCTGACTTAAAACGGATTCTGTATATTCAATTAAAGTTCAGATCGAAAATTACGAACTGTCGTGGCATTTCGAACTGTCGTGGCATTTCGAACTCGTTTTTATTATATTATTAACTATATATATTCGAACTCTATTTTATAAAATAAATCCATTATACTCCCAATATATAAAACATATTTAAAAATTCCAATTAAAATGGCAGAAAAATCCGGGATGTTACAGTAAAATTATTTCATTTACTCACTTTAAAACAATATTGTGTCAAATTGCTCTACTCAAGTGTTTAGAAATTCCTATCGACTTTGTGGCGTACCACGATTCGATTAGAATTCATAACCCACTTAACAGACAAACCAACACAATATAAAACGACTTTTATATCAATTAACAAATACGTGCCCTCGTATATATACACTCAAATCATTCCAGGGTACTACTGACCCTATCTCTAATGAGCACATCCTACCAAAGCCTAGGTATTCGCTCAACCTAAGCTCTGATACCAACTGTAACGAACATAAATCCTACTATCTGAGTTGACTACGTACATCACACATCCAGCCCAAATATCACAAAAATACGAATCATTTTTTAGAAGAAAAAGGTAGAAGAAGAGAAGAAATAACAACACCGAATCTGTAGTGACCCGAAAATCCAGTCCAATTTGAGCTGACTAAATAACACAAGTCCAACCCCAAATTGCACTAGAAATTCAAGAAACTAATAGAAAGAAGATAGAGGGTGAGGATAGATAAGATAGAAACTTAGAATAGAAGAAGAAGAAGAAGAAGACAACAACAACAACATCAGAGTAACACGAATCTCACAGCGGAACGAATAAAATATAACATAACTTTTGAAATACAAAGTTATAACTGTTTATACATACCATTTTCAGAGTACAACATATAACATCACAGCGGAATAAAGAATAGCTATCGACTGCTGAAGCCTCCTGCTCCAAGCTCTCCAAGTGCATCTGTAAATCCCGACTACTTGACTGCCCGTACAAATTTAGGCACCCAAGAGTTTAGGGAAGACAAAACAAAATAAACTCCAGGTCAGTCATGTGACTGGTGTGAGTAAACTCAAATCATTTAAACAGGTATATGATATCTCATAAGACCATGCCTTGAATACGGAACGGGTTTTTCCCTTATGAGAATCCAAACATCTTTGAAAAGCAATGTCATTCTGATATTATGATAATGTCTAAATACAAATAGATATCAGTCTAGTAGAAACGCTTGCATCTCACGTTCTACATATATAGTATACAATCAAAACCGCAGGTGCGTATTGGATGATTGGGTTTCCAACTATGACAAGGTAGGGAACCACCTTTCGATCAATGTACTCTAGGAACGATACACTGGAGTTCAACAAGAACATCTTGCAACTCAGCCACACATGACCGACCACTCATTTCGCTTGAGTGTATCGAATGTACATCACCAACGGTCGGGATCAGCAACCGTTTCCCGTATATATATGGGACAGCATTTATAGATTAAAGAAGCAAATGAATATTCTCTAGATAGGTGATTATACACCCTACTTCGGTGCGACCGACTTAGCCATGCTGCCTGCCCGATTTCTGTCATTTACCGGATGTGAGGCTAGAAGCTATGCTTACTTTCCATTCATTGATAACACGATCACTTTGAATGCCACATTATCAGATCCGTTAATCATTAGTTGGATCTGCACAAATAGATTCTGGATATTATGCGAAGGGAATAAATCCGTTGGCCACCATATATATTTGTACAGTCCAACTCTTCCGATCATTGGAACTATTCTGTCAGACATTCGTCCATATGCACTATTCTGTAAACAGGACAGCCCTTGCACTTTACTCCGTCTTCAATTATCTTCATCGTATTTGATCACAACGCTTATGTCGATACGGAGTGGTTCTTCGGATAATAAGCCAACCGGTCTCTCCATATTAACAACGTAAAATGGTCAAAACTTCGATAGTCTGTGATTTAACTATCAAATGAAAATATGTCGGTGTACAAACAACGATCTTAATTCCAAATGGAATTATCGATCCAATCATCAATCATATATATATATATATATATATTCATATTTCCTTATTTTCTAAAACTAGAAAACATACATTTTCAATATTGGAAAAACATTTCCAATCCCATTTACACATCACTATCATTCCACAACTATTAGTCCCTAACTGTAAACTAGTAAGAGAACAATTCTCTAAGTAAAAACCCCGAAGGCCGAAACCAACATCAGATCGATACTCAGAAAACTATTCAACTTACTAATCTCTAGTCAGTTTCTAATTTTTGTTTAACTTCACTTCTAAATTTCTATATTCGATTAACCCCTTTTGATAAACTACGTTTGATTAACTCTTTTTGATAAACTACGTTTGATTAACTCTTTTTGATAAACTACGTTTGATTAACTCTTTGTGGATTAACTTACTTCGACTAATTCGATTAACCTTTATTTGATTATCTTTAATCGATTAACTTTATTTGATTATCTTTAATCGATTAACTAATATTCAATTTACTCTTTTCAAATAACTAAATTCGATTAGCTCCTTCGAATACCAAATTCGATTTAACTCTATTTGATTATCTCTTTTATATCTCGTCAATTTCCTTTTTATAACGTTTATTTTCCGTTACAACTATTCCCTTTTTTTTAACTTCTAATTACCGTTACAAATATTTCCTATTTACAACTTCTATTTACCGTTACAAATATTTCCTATTTATAAATTCTATTTACCGTTACAAATATTTTCTATTTATAACTTCTATTCACCTTCAAAATAAAATATTTCTTTATTCTATTTATTTTCTAAATAAATATTTTCCTTATCAATTCTATTTATTTCCTAAATAAATATCTCTTTTATAAAATCCTATGATTTTATAAATACTTCCTTTTATAAAACCGTGTTCGTTTTATAAATACTCTATTTTCAAATTGTTCCCTTTTATAAAATCGGTTGATTTTATAAAACTCGTTTATTTCGATATACATTGAAATATTCCTTTTTCCTATTCTAATTGTTTTATCAACATTTTTTTCCCTTTTTATAAAACTCTATTCGTTTTATAAATACTCTCCTTTTATAAAACCGTGTTCGTTTTATAAATAATTTCCTTTTATAAAATCCTGTGATTTTATAAAATTTCTTTATTTCAATATACATTGAAATATTCCATTTCACAACTCAGGGTTTTGTTATGATATTTAAAATATCGAACAACGATGATCAATATCGTTCTAACATCCATAATCAATAACAGATTATAAATCCCAACATATATCACAATATATGAAAACAGTAAAATAATTGTTGAGGAACCCAGTCGGATTCCTCCAACCTGTCTCCCTGCATCCACAGATGTTACACAGTATAATATACATCATATTTCATTTTGAAATGAAATATCCTGTTGTACAGAACCATATTTGATTAACAGTACATAGACTACTATAACTACGTTTTCAATCAAATCTATTTAACAGTCCAGTTTAAAAATCAATCTACAGCAGTCAATAAATAAAGTACAATTTATATTAAAATACAAATTGAGGAGAGTTAGTGAGTTTTACTCACTTTGTCGGTGTATCGTTAAACAACGATAACCGTTTAGCAGTCCTGTTCTGACGATATTTTCCCGTCATATTTTCCAATAAATCTCCAAATCATTCCAACGGATCTCATGTTGTAGCCCCCGTCCGTGTGATCCTGTCGGATCCTGTTCGGTCGGATTCCACTATTTCTTGGGCCCAACACCGTGCTTCCACTATTTCCAGTAACTCATCTCCTTCAATATCATCCCGTTCCAGCATTTCTGCAAATCATCTTCCTCCGGGATTTCTTCGAACCAGCGCTCCTTTTATGGTCGATCCTTCCACTTCACTGCTTTGTAACATACCACCAAAACTTAAACAAAAGATCTCAGCAGACACTTACTTCTCCTCCTCTACTATCTCGTACCGTTCGCAATGAACCCCCACCATTATCATAACTCGCAGCTCCCTGGCCTGTCAATTTTCAAACCATCAGCTCCAAACCAAACAGTCCACCGAACAACCCCACTCCGCCTCCTCTCAACACAATTACAGCAACCGACTTTCGGTTAAAACCATGAACCACTAAAACGCGACACTCCAGTTCGCTGTTACCACCTCAACATCACACAGTAACAATCGAACCCCCCTTTCGTCACATTCAAACAGTCGTCCCCTTCACGACAGCGAACCGGAGTTCATTAGTACAGACATCGACCTTTAAACTCCCCCATACCGAAGTCGGAATCCCATCGGAACCCTCAGCCTTTCACCTGACGTGCGCCAAGCCATTTTGACAGCAATTACACCCTCGGTTCTCCCCCTAACTTCACCCAGTTCAGGCGTATATCCCATTGACCGACGCAGATGGGGAAAATACGAACAGAATATGTATCGAATGCCCCCAACTCCTATGAAACTGAAGAGAATCCATTTCTGATTCGATATATGTATATATTTCGATTTCTAGGAATTAACTTGATTTATTTGGAATTCTTGAGTGTGGGTTGTTTTGCTGTGAAGAAACGAGTGGCGGCTCACAATTTCTTTGACCACGAAAAGTTTTGTTTGCGGAAATTAGGTTATAAGGTTTTGTATGGGGTATTTATAATGTTTTAAAAAACCTTAGGTGTTAAAAAAAGATGCGGACAGTGAGCTATCACTCGAACTGTTTGTAGAAGAAAAGGAGGCCACGCCTACAACATTTTCCAACGCTACATGTCCCTTGTTTTACCTTTCATTCTCTTGTTTTGAACCAAAGGAAATGGTCGGTTGAAATGAATGAAAACGTGGTCCTTTGTTTAGTGTTATAATTCTTGTTAAAGTAATATATAGTACATAGATATTTTCTGTATCCATTTTCGTAAATTCCATTCAAGTACGAACTGCAACCGACAGATATAAAGATACCATTTTGACCAGTAAGGTACCACGATCTCAAAAATATAATAATACCGGTAGGTGGACTCATATTTTGAAACTTCAAAATGTTGATTTCAGGGTACGAAATACTTCAAATAAAAAAAAAGTCGCTTATTAAATTAATTAAAAATTACCATAAAATTCTAAAAATTAAATTATCGTTATCTCCCAAAAGAACCTTGTTTATATTCACACCCGATATTCAAATATTTTCAAATAACCGTTATGGTCACGAACGAATATAGAGCTGTTTTTTTGAATATTTAATTTGGACATAACTGACAATGCATATGACGAATTCTACATTTTTCTTTTCCATTAGAAAAATATAGCTTAACAGATTCCAACGTTTCTTGTTTCACAGAAATCCGACTTATAACGAATTCTGTATATTCAGTTAAAGTTCAAATCGCCAAATAGCGAACTGCAGCGCCATTTCGAGCTCGATTATAATTATAATTATAAATTATACGTTCTGACGCCGCATATTAAATATATTCGTTATTTAAATAGTTAAATAACTTCATTATTACGTTGCTAAAATTCCGGGTCATTACATTCTTCCCCACTTAAAATAATTTCGTCCTCGAAATTGCTAAGGTAGAGGACGACCCTATCTATTAGGTAAATATTTATCGGTTTACCCCTTAACTTCAGTTTCAACTGAACCAATTAATATTGACTGAAATATTAATTCCTTTCGACTAACCTAAATTTTCAAAAATTTTGAAAATTTTCTAACACCTTAACTTTTCGAAAAATTTCGCCAGCGTCTCCTTTGTACTGGTAAATAACTCAAACTCCCACTCGCCTCTCTGGGCCATCTCCAACCCAAAAGAAAATCAAAACTCCAAGCGGCTTGCCAAATCGTCTCATAAATCCCATACTCATACAAAATATAAGCTTGTACCTTTTTGTCGGGCATATCATTTTATCATTTCCATCGATTAACACCCTGCATATACCAATGTCATACTAATCTAACTTCGATTAGTTTATATCCTCAACTCAAACCATTCGCTTATACTTAAGTCGAATTTCATTTAAACTCCAATATCCAATTTTCAACTCTTGGTTTATCAACTTAATTTCATTCAGATTAGTTCAATCCAGTTTTAATTTCTATAATCCAATCCAGTTTTAATTTAACTTAGTTCAAGTTAAATTCAAATTTATTATTCACTTTCACTATTTTAACCCATTTAACTTCATAAGTTAAATTTAGATTTCAAATTTCAAATCCCTGTGTTTATTCAAATCACTTGAAATCATAATAACAATTCAAAATCCTTCAAATTCCTGAATAACTTGTTTTTGCAAAACAATTTCAAAACAAAATCTTTGGTAGTAATCCGTCACTTTAGAAACTCGAAAATGACACTGATGATGCGGCCGCACTCATCAGAATTATTTTCCAGCCATCAAAGTAAGTTCAATACTATATCACTTTCGAAAATCATTTCTAAACACTTTCATTTTGAAAACATTTCAAAATCTCCCAGGAACTTAAAATTTCCTTATTTTAATTCCAATTTGATTTAACTTCAGATTTAATTCAACTTATTCCATATACTTTACTTATATGAATTCTGATTGGTTATTTATAACTATTTCACTTTTTATAACCACCTTTGATTATAATAACAACCAACACAACCAATTATACTATGTTAATTTCAAAACATACCATGTCGGCTCATCGTGTTCAAGTGTTTATAAAACTCCTACCGATACAGTGGATCAAACTGATCGACCAGAATTCATAAGCCACTCAACCAATAAATCTCCACAATATAAAACCATTTTATATTAACTAACAAATACGCACTCGTATATATACACTCAAACTCAGTCTAGGATATTACTAATCCCATCTCTACTGAATTTCGCCACAGAGCCAAGGTAATAACTAAACCAATGCTCTGATACCAAATGTAGTGACCCGAAAATCCAATCCAATTTGAGATGACTAAATAACACAAGTCCAACCCCAAATTGCACTAGAAATTCAAGAAACTAATAGAAAGAAGATAGAGGGTGAGGATAGATAAGATAGAAACTTAGAATAGAAGAAGAAGAAGACAACAACAACAACATTAGAGTTACACGAATCTCACAGCGGAACGAATAAAATATAACATAACTTTTGAAATACAAAGTTATAACTGTTTATACATACCATTTTCAGATTACAACATATAACATCACAGCGGAATAAATAATAGCTATCGACTGCTGAAGCCTCCTGCTCTAAGCTCTCCAAGTGCATCTGTAAATCCCGACTACTTGACTGCCCGTACAAATTTAGGCACCAAAGAGTTTAGGGAAGACAAAACAAAATAAACTCCGGGTCAGTCATGTGACTGGTGTGAGTAAACTCAAATCATTTAAACAGGTATATGATATCTCATAAGACCATGCCGTGAATACGGAACGGGTTTTTCCCTTATGAGAATCCAAACATCTTTGAAAAGCAATGTCATTCTGATATTATGATAATGTCTAAATACAAATAGATATCAGTCTAGTAGAAACGCTTGCATCTCACGTTCTACATATATAGTATACAATCAAAACCGCAGGTGCATATTGGATGATTGGGTTTCCAACTATGAAAAGGTAGGGAACCACCTTCTGATCAGTGTACTCTAGGAATGATACACTGGAGTTCAACAAGAACATCTTGCAACTCAGCCACACATGACCGACCACTCATTTCGCTTGAGTGTATCGAATGTACATCACCAACGGTCGGGATCAGCAACCGTTTCCCGTATATATATGGGACAGCATTGATAGATTAAAGAAGCAAATGAATATTCTCTAGATAGGTGATTATACACCCTACTTCGGTGCGACCGACTTAGCCATGCTGCCTGCCCGATTTCTGTCATTTACCGGATGTGAGGCTAGAAGCTATGCTTACTTTCCATTCATTGATAACATGATCACTTTGAATGCCACATTATCAGACCCGTTAATCATTAGTTGGATCTGCACAAACAGATTATGGATATTATGCGAATGGAATAAATCCGTTGGCCACCATATATATTTGTACAGTCCAACTCTTCCGATCATTGGAACTATTCTGTCAGACATTCGTCCATATACGTTCGTTCTGGGACTGAACGAAACCGAAGGCACTATTCTGTAAACAGGACAGCCCTTGCACTTTACTCCGTCTTCAATTATCTTCATCGTATTTGATCACAACGCTTATGTCGATACGGAGTGGTTCTTCGGATAATAATCCAACCGGTCTCTCCATATTAACAACGTAAAATGGTCAAAACTTCGATAGTCTGTGATTTAACTATCAAATGAAAATATGTCGGTGTACAAACAACGATCTTAATTCCAAATGGAATTATCGATCCAATCATCAATCATATATATATATATATATATATATATATATATTCATATTTCCTTATTTTCTAAAACTAGAAAATATACATTTTCAATATTAGAAAAACATTTCCAATCCTCATCTACGCATCACTATCATTCCACAACTATTAGTCCCTAACTGTAAACTAGTAAGAGAACAATTCTCTAAGTAAAAACCCCGAAGGCCGAAACCAACATCAGATCGATACTCAGAAAACTATTCAACTTACTAATCTCTAGTCAGTTTCTAATTTTTGTTTAACTTCACTTCTAAATTTCTATATTCGATTAACCCCTTTTGATAAACTACGTTTGATTAACTCTTTTTGATAAACTACGTTTGATTAACTCTTTTTGATAAACTACGTTTGATTAACTCTTTGTGGATTAACTTACTTCGACTAATTCGATTAACCTTTACTTGATTATCTTTAATCGATTAACTTTATTTGATTATCTTTAATCGATTAACTAATATTCAATTAACTCTTTTCAAATAACTAAATTCGATTAGCTCCTTCGAATACCAAATTCGATTTAAATCTATTTGATTATCTCTTTTATATCTCGTCAATTTCCTTTTTATAACGTTTATTTTCCGTTACAACTATTCCCTTTTTTTTAACTTCTAATTACCGTTACAAATATTTCTTATTTACAACTTCTATTTACCGTTACAAATATTTCCTATTTATAACTTCTATTTACTGTTACAAATATTTCCTATTTATAACTTCTATTTAACTTCAAAATAAAATATTCCTTTATTCTATTTATTTTCTAACTAAATATTTTCCTTATCAATTCTATTTATTTCCTAAATAAATATCTCTTTTATAAAATCCTATGATTTTATAAATACTTCCTTTTATAAAACCATGTTCGTTTTATAAATACTCTATTTTCAAATTGTTCCCTTTTATAAAATCGGTAGATTTTATAAAACTCCTTTATTTCGATATACATTGAAATATTCCTTTTTCCTATTCTAATTGTTTTATCAACATTTTTTTTCCTTTTTATAAAACTCTATTCGTTTTATAAATACTCTCCTTTTATAAAACCGTGTTCGTTTTATAAATAATTTCCTTTTATAAAATCCTGTGATTTTATAAAATTTCTTTATTTCAATATACATTGAAATATTCCATTTCACAACTCAGGGTTTTCTTATGATATTTAAAATATCGAACAACGATGATCAATATCGTTCTAACATCCATAATCAATAACAGATTATAAATCCCAACATATATCACAATATATGAAAACAGTAAAATAATTGTTGAGGAACCCAGTCGGATTCCTCCAACCTGTCTCCCTGCATCCACAGATGTTACACAGTATAATATACATCATATTTCATTTTGAAATGAAATATCCTGTTGTACAGAACCATATTTGATTAACAGTACATAGACTAATATAACTACGTTTTCAATCAAATCTATTTAACAGTCCAGTTTAAAAATAAATATACAGCAGTCAATAAATAAAGTACAATTTATATTAAAATACAAATTGAGGAGAGTTAGTGAGTTTTACTCACTTTGTCGGTGTATCGTTAAACAACGATAACCGTTTAGCAGTCCTGTTCTGACGATATTTTCCCGTCATATTTTCCAATAAATCTCCAAATCATTCCAACGGATCTCATGTTGTAGCCCCCGTCTGTGTGATCCTGTCGGATCCTGTTCGGTCGGATTCCACTATTTCTTGGGCCCAACACCGTGCTTCCACTATTTCCAGTAACTCATCTCCTTCAATATCATCCCGTTCCAGCATTTCTGCAAATCATCTTCCTCCGGGATTTCTTCGAACCAGCGCTCCTTTTATGGTCGATCCTTCCACTTCACTGCTTTGTAACATACCACCAAAACTTAAACAAAAGATCTCAGCAGACACTTACTTCTCCTCCTCTACTATCTCGTACCGTTCGCAATGAACCCCCACCATTATCATAACTCGCAGCTCCCTGGCCTGTCAATTTTCAAACCATCAGATCCAAACCAAACAGTCCACCGAACAACCCCACTCCGCCTCCTCTCAACACAATTACAGCAACCGACTTTCAGTTAAAACCATGAACCACTAAAATGCGACACTCCAGTTCGCTGTTACCACCTCAACATCACACAGTAACAATCGAACCCCCCTTTCGTCACATTCAAACAGTCGTCCCCTTCACGACAGCGAACCGGAGTTCATTAGTATAGACATCGACCTTTAAACTCCCCCATACCGAAGTCGGAATCCCATCGGAACCCTTAGCCTTTCACCAGACGTGCGCCTAGCCATTTTGACAGCAATTACACCCTCGGTTCTCCCCCTAACTTCACCCAGTTCAGGCGTATATCCCATTGACCGACGCTGATGGGGAAAATACGAACAGAATATGTATCGAATGCCCCCAACTCCTATGAAACTGAAGAGAATCCATTTCTGATTCGATATATGTATATATTTCGATTTCTAGGAATTAACTTGATTTATTTGGAATTCTTTAGTGTGGGTTGTTTTGCTGTGAAGAAACGAGTGGCGGCTCACAATTTCTTTGACCACGAAAAGTTTTGTTTGCGGAAATTAGGTTATAAGGTTTTGTATGGGGTATTTATAATGTTTTAAAAAAACTTAGGTGTTAAAAAAAGATGCGGACAGTGAGCTATCACTCGAACTGTTTGTAGAAGAAAAGGAGGCCACGCCTACAACATTTTCCAATGCTACATGTCCCTTGTTTTACCTTTCATTCTCTTGTTTTGAACCAAAGGAAATGGTCGGTTGAAATGAATGAAAACGTGGCCCTTTGTTTAGTGTTATAATTCTTGTTAAAGTAATATATAGTACATAAATATTTTCTGTATCCATTTTCGTAAATTCCATTCAAGTACGAACTGCAACCGACAGATATGAAGATACCATTTTGACCAGTAAGGTACCACGATCTCAAAAATATAATAATACCGGTAGGTGGACTCATATTTTGAAACTTCAAAATGTTGATTTCAGGGTACGAAATACTTCAAATAAAAAAAAAGTCGCTTATTAAATTAATTAAAAATTACCATAAAATTCTAAAAATTAAATTATCGTTATGTCCCAAAAGAACCTTGTTTATATTCACACCCGATATTCAAATATTTTCAAATAACCATTATGGTCACGAACGAATATAGCGCTGTTTTTCTGAATATTTAATTTGGACATAACTTAAAATGCATATGACGAATTCTTCATTTTTCTTTTCCATTAGAAAAATATAGCTTAACAGATTCCAACGTTTCTTGTTTCACAGAAATCCGACTTATAACGAATTATGTATATTCAGTTAAAGTTCAAATCGCCAAATAGCGAACTGCAGCGCCATTTCGAGCTCGATTATAATTATAATTATAAATTATACGTTCTGATGCCGCATATTAAATATATTTGTTATATAAATAGTTAAATAACTTCATTATTACGTTGCTAAAATTCCGGGTCATTACAGAATCTCACATCGAAGCGGAACAAAATATAATATATCATATCTTTGAAATACAAAATTTTAACTGTATAACATTCGCTTATCAGATTACAACACTTACAACACAACATAAATAAAAATGCTATATATCTAACAGTGAAGCCTACAGCTTCAAGCTCCTTTAGATAGATCTGTAAAATCCTGAACTACTTGACTACCCGTACAAATTTAGGCACCCAAGAGTTTAGGTAAAGCAAAACAAATTAAACTCTGGGTTAGTCATGGTACTGGTATGAGTAAACAATTTAAAATAGTTTGAGAAAATAAACGATATCTCATAAGACCACACCGTATAACATGGAACGGGATTTTCCTTATGAGAATCCAAACACTTGATTCAGCTTTCAAAATATTTTTGAAAGAAAACGATAATATTTATATCAAAACTCTTTTGAAATTATAATAGTGTCTAAATCAAATAAATAGAAATCCAGTGGAACGCTTTCATCTCACGCTCCACATACATAGTATACAATCAAAACCGCGGGAACTTATTGGGTAATGAAATTCGAACTGTGACAAGGTATGGAACCACGTTCAGATAGCGTACCTCTAGAGGAGAATACACTGGGTTCAACAAGAACATCTTGTAACCCGGCCAAACATGACCGACCACTTATTTTGCTTGAGTGTATCGAATGTATATCACCAACGGTTGGGATCAGCAACCGTTTTCCCGAATGGGACAACATCGAATATATTAAAGAATGAAATGAATTTCTCTAGATAGGTGATAATACACCCTAATGGAAGCTACCCATTTGGCCATGCTGCCTGCCCGAATTTTGTCATTTCCCGGTTGTTGAAGCCTGAGGCTACGATTCCTTTCCATTCATTGATAGCACAATAACTTTGAATGTCACATTGTCAATTCCATTAATCATTAATTGATTTGCACAAATATATTCTGGATATTATGCTAAGAGAATAAATTCTCCGCCACCATATATATCTATATAGACCAACGTATGCAATCATTGGAAATACTCTGTCAGACATTCGTCCGTACACTTTGTTCTTGGACTGAACGAAACCGAAGACACAATTTCTATAAATAGAAAAAGTCCTTGCACTTTACTCCGTCTTCGATTATCCTCATATAATCTGATTCGCGATGTTACTGCCAATACGGAGTGGTTCTCGGATAATAATACAGTCGGCCTCTCCATATTGACAACGATATTGGCAAACACTTCGATAGTCGGTTATTTAACTATCGAAGAAAAACAAACATTCATTCAAAGTATCAAACAAATCAATGGACTTTTTAATTAATAATTCATTAATTAAAACACTTCTCCATTTTCTTATCCATATTCGTTAACATGATATTTTCGATAATCATCTTGGCCTCTTACACTATTTGGAAAACATTTCCATATATCGCCTTCTTTTATTTTCTATATTTATAAAATATATTCTGTTTATAATTGGAAAATATTCCAATTACATATCTCTTCCACGACCATTCATTTATTTTTATACTCGGGAAATATTTATCTTTATATTTCCAAATTTCCACTTACTTGGGTTAAAACAAATGTTGTGTAAAACATCGTTACAACAACCCAAAACACTACATTCAACTAACTCATATTCAAACATTTCTCTTCGAGACTGTATCTTGCTATTTATCGGTTAAAAACGAAATCAATCAAGTTGGGGTATAACTACCTCTCAGACCTTGACTGAAAACAACCTTAACTTCAAAATGGACAAGACCGCTTACCTCGAATAATCAACATCATAAAAACCAATTATTCATTTTTAAACCCATATACGTTTCTCTTACTAATTTTACCAGATTTAATTATAGATTTTCTTTTTGTTTATAATATTTTATTTTTAAGTTTGTTTCCTTATCGAATTATGTATGCATCGATACATTGATTTTAACTATCAAATTTTCTTAAAAATATTCTAACTCCTTAAATTTTCGGAAAATTTGGCCATAACCTCCTTTGTACGGGTCACTCGGTACAACTACAAAACGCCTCTCTAGGCCTTTCCCATTCAAAAAGAAAATTAAAAGCCAAGCGGCTTGCCGATTCGGCGCATAAAATCTCATTTGGGATTCAAATGTGTACCTTTTTGTCGGCCACACAAATTATAATCTTCATATACTTCATTCCATACCTGTCTAACCCATATCCAAATATTCCCATTTTATTCCAACTCAATTTGGTCACTTTAATTCAATTCGCTATTCTCTAATTAGCTCATTTGCCTATTCCACTTTTTAATTGAACATACCATGTTCATATACTAATTTTAATTTGGTTATAAACCAATCGAATTCCGTTTTTAATTCAAGTTTCAAATTCGATTTCGAATATAAATTACAAACCCAATTTACTTATCCAAAGCCCAATTTCAATTCAAACTCCATTAACTAATTATTCTTCAAACTAGTTAATTCTATTTAATTTAACAAAATATGATTTTTGTTTCAAAAAATCATTTCATTACTCACTTGAGTTCAGATATATTTTATAACTCACATCTGGATTTTTCTAATGAAGATTCGGATTTTATTTGCTTAAAATCCTTTTATTCATTTTTAAATAAACCATTATGGTTTAATAATGGTTCTGACGCTGTTTTTCTGAAAATTTTATTTTGACATAACTCAAAATCTATAAGACGAAATCCAGATTTTTCTCTTCTATTAGAAAACTATTATCAAATCGGTCCTGACGATTCTTGTTTCAAAGAATTCCGACTTCAATCGAGTTCTATATACTCAATTGAAGTTCGAAACGCCAATTTACGAACTACCGCGCTGCGGCGAGTTTGTTTTAATTATATTATTATATATAAATGTTTTAATTTTGTTTATAATAAATTCAACTCCATTCTAATATATTTTTAATATACATCAATTCAATTTTCCGAATTCAACATAATATTTCTAATTTTCCCTAACCGTCAATTATTTTATAATTCAATTATAATTTATTTATAATTAAATAATCTATACTGAATTCCAATTATAAATAAATTATTTATATAATTCGATAGAATCGATTTCAAATTTTAAATCCTTAGATTTACCACAGTTCCGATTATATTTCCAATTTCCGAATAAATTTTATCGTTCTCTTTTCGAAATGATTTTCAATTCATATTCGAATTTAAACTTCTAAATTATCTAATGATAATTTATTTCACTATATTTATTAACATAGTTTATAAATAAATTTTCTTGTTTTATAAAATAAAACAAGCTTCCCTTTCAATTACCTATTTGAAACCCAATTCCTTCTATATTCCGAATTCCGGAATAAAACCTATCGTTCTACTTTTCAAAATGATTTCAAATTTTATTTTTAAATTCATACGTGAAATTAAAATGAGAAACTATCTCTTCATAATTAATTCACCACATTTATAAATGTCGTATATAAATTTCCTTGTTATATATATATATATATATATTCAACAGTTCTATTTCGAAAACTTTTTAAAACCAAAATCTTATTTTGGAATATTCTATTTATTATAACTTTTCTATATAAATATGGAATATATTTTCATATTTAAATTTAACTTCTATTTAATACAATCCTAATATTTTTTTCTAAATATATTTTATTTAAATAAATTCGAACTAATCAAATTCAAATCATAAATCCTTACTGATTTATTTTAGTTCAATTTATATTCTGAACATCAGAATAAACTTCATCGTTTGCTTCTTTAAAACCATTCCCCATTTATATTTTTAAATTCATATTTGAATTTAAATATTCAAATTATCGAATGATAATTTTCCCCTTTATTTATAAACACTGTTTATAAATTTACTTCAGTTCCCTGATTAACCAATGAAAATCATTCCATTTTATTTATAAACACTGTTTATAAATTTACTTCAGTTTCCTGTATTATTTAATTTATAAACATCATTTATAAATTCAATACTTGTTTTATTTATTCAAAAGAAGTAAATATCTTTATAGCCTATTCGAAATTCAAATTCTATGATAAATAGATTTTTCCCTTTAAATTTCAAAATATCCTTTTCCCGATATTTTTATATATCAGCATTTCATGTCCAGTGATATTTTAACCAATCAAAAATACTAATTATCAACCACATATTTTCTGACACATTATATATGATAATATATATGAGAACAAACAAATAATAATATTTTTGAGGAATCTAGTTGGATCCCTCCAACCTGTTTTCCTGAATCCACAAACGTTAGCCCACATAAATAATACCCATCCTGCTTCAAGGCAGGATATCGCGGTATAGAAGGTCATCCACTATCATAGCGTGAGTCGTATAGGATCATCCGCTAATGATATTGCGGGCATCCGTTAATGGTACTACGGGAATTATCCAATCACCAATATATATATATATATATATATACACACACACACACACACACACACATAATAACCGAAACATCAAGTCTATATAACTAATATATTTAAAACAGCCACAATAATATTTAACGCAACTAAGCAACCAAAAGATATTTTTAACGATAAAAATAAATTTTAACATAAAATCCAAGTGAGATTTACTCACCGTGATTTCATTGCAATCTGCTCCAAATTTTAAATTAAATCGAGCAAGGTTCGATTTAAATTTAAAATTCATGACTGATCCCGAACGCTTCCAAATTAATTCCATCGCAAAGCTTATGTTCTCACAAGTCGCCCATCGCCAGTTTCAGATGATTTCGATCTAATTTGAGTAAGTTATTGCGTTTACAACTTAATTATTTCATTAGCTAATTATATTGTTATAACAAATTAATTTAATCAACTAAGATTTGTTTACCTTAATAGCTTTAATATCTTTCCACTTCCTTAAACTGATTTGCGCAACGTAACAGCATTCTTCCTACCAAATTCTCATTTGCCCATTAATACTGCATTTTCCCCGAACCTGAAATCAATCACCCCTTTACATTACAAATTCAACAACCAGGACCACCATCAATTTGCCGTTCATTTCACTATCTCGCTGCACCATCCAACCATACTCGAGCTCCAACTGTCAATCCTCCTACTGTAAATCGCGTCTACTACCACTCCTTGGTGTCGAGAGACACAACTCCATTGAAAACCCACCATCGAAGACCATCGAGCCTCTTCCTGGTGATCGCAACCGGTGCACCTACTATCGTGACCAATGACATTGCGTTTCCTAGTGATCGAAGTTGTTTGATCCTTGGAAGTCATTAATGAAGTTAGAAGGGAGCTTCAATTTTGGCGGCACTTCGTGGTAGGAATGAAATTTGGTCCCTTTTGAAATATGGTGTAGTGGGGCATTTATAGTGGTGTTTTAAGGGTTGTGGCAAACCCGTAAATAAAGGTGTACAGCTGGCGCCAACCATATAAAAGCGCTTTTACAGCTGCCATGAGCTGTCACACGAAGCATACTTTTTGGAACGGCATGAGTTTATACGGGTGGTTCAAGCGGTATGAGTTTATACGGCATTGTATGACTCAGCTTGGATGCAACATGATTTTGAATACCAATGATGCGGCTTGGTCCAAACTCCGTTCATGTTGCCCCACGTGTAAAGTATTACTGCCCACTTCATATTTTCTTACCTGAAAGATGATTTGCACGAAGCAAGCAACATGCGACTTGCTTTGAACCAGCGACATGGCTGTTATTTTGCATCGCCACCTTTCATGTCGTTGATCTGTCAGCTTTAATTATACATGTCCATCCATTCTGGAAGATTGGTGCCAACTCACAATGATGTCAATCCATATATGTTTCGTGATGTGCTTCTCTGCAAATTGCTAATGATGTGGGGTTACTCCATGCGGCTTTAACGAGGCCATGTCGTTGCTCATGGTCATGCCGTGACTCATGGTCATCAGCGGCTTGAACTGGACAATCTCCATTTATACGCAATGGCCTGGTATGCGGCATCATTTCTTTGTACTAGAATGCGGCATATTTATAGATGCTTCTTAGTTGCTTTTCACGTGTAGTTACCTTCCACGTGTCCAAATGTACAGCGTGTCATGGATTGGACTGAGCACCATGCGGGATGAACTACATTGCGTGAAAAATGCTTACGGCATGGATCATGCCGTCCATATAAAAGCTCAACTTTCCTCATACTCCCACATCACTTATCATTTATTTAATCTGCTAGCCCGTCCTGCATTTGGACATCAACGAGCTAAGCATGCCTTTCCCAACCGAATAGTAATGACTTGCGGTATGCCAACAGATCCATCTAGAAGGAATGTCCTGAATGGCCTGAGTTATGTTGAGTGAACGTCATACTTGTTAGCGGCTTACGGTATGGATGAAGGATCAGCGGAATGAATGCCTAGCGTCATGAGTGGCCCACGGATTGAATCAGCATCTTATAGCTTCCTCGACATGGGAGAACAGCTGGCACGCAACATGGTTTTATATATTAAACGGGATTAGCTGTCATGCTACGGCTTGTTATGCGTGCGACTTGAACATGCAAGAGGTCCCTTAAGCTTTATTATATACGCTGTCACGTGGATCATTTTGCCACCGACTTGAGCATATAACGCGCATGAATTTGCGAAATAACGCGCTATGGCATGCGAGCCACGACTTGATTAAACTAACCGCCATGACTTGATTGCATGTAGCAGTAACGTCTTGATCCTCATTCCAGCAACGTTATTATGGTATCAATGGTTGATCACCGGAACGGTATGAATTAATATATCCAACGATGCAGAAAGAAGGAACCAACGGTATGAGTTACATGGTACGACTTGGAGCGACATGCGGTAATGTTCCGGACGACATACGACATGGTCCATGCCGAGGTCGCTGAACGACTTTATACCTTGTTGCCGGAACGGTATGACACCATGTTGTTCGAAGGTATGACACCATGTCGTCATAACGGTATGACACTACGTCGCCAGACCGTAATTGTGAAATTGCCCGCTTCTTTACGTATTATATCCTTAACGACTTAGGCAGTCTCAACATATTACTTTCTGAACCGCGTATTCACAACGGGGCTAACACTGCTCATGCAAAATCGAATGTGAAATCAGGACAACCTTTGATGAAATATTCGTTTTGGGAGTTTAGTAGGGTTGTCAACGGATACTTCCGGATGCGGATAGTGCCATATCTGTATCCGCATCCGGAACCATTTTCGGATATCGGATATCCGCATCCGCGGATACGGACGGATATCGGATAATTATCAGCTCCGCCAACGATCAATAAATCAATGTAAATTATTGAATTTTTTTGCCTTAATATTAAGCTTTTTCAACCTAATTAATTACTAAAGTGCTAAAAATAAATAAATATGATGATAACATATAGTTTTGAGCAATTAATATGCATTTAGTAGACTTTTAATTTTGCAAAACAATAAATTATTGTATTTAATTATGGTAAAATACACATAATTTAAGCTATAATTGTGAGAAAAAAACGGACGGATAATTTTCGGATGCGGATATGCCTATATCCGCATCCGCATCCGCTTTCCCGGATATCGGATATTTATCCGCTTTTCGGATGCGGATGCGGACGGATTTCGGATTTTTCGGATATCCATTGACAACCCTAGAGTTTAGAAGAGAAAAAGAGGAAAATAAACATCACTGATTCCATTTAGTAAATAATTGAGATTTCGTATAATTGAGATTTTGTCTGAAAGGGTTCGAAAATCCAGAGGCTACGAAGGCACGCTGGGATCTCTGCTTTGTGCTTGAAAAGCCCAACCTTATCCTAAAAGTGGGCTGAATCTGTAACGAAACGTTACGTTGAAAAAAGAAATCTCGGTTCTGGAAGTTTCTGCTAGCTGGACTCCATTCGTTTCCCATGCTTCTTCTTCTGTAAGAAATCTCCATTTAAAACCTCATTTCAGAGCTCGCTCTGACAGTAGACAAAATCTGAAATAAAATCTGAAATTGGAGGTAAACCATGGCATTTTCGATGATCGCAAGCAAGAAAGCAGCGCCAGTAGCTGCTCTGAAGATTAGAAAACTAGCATTCAACGACGCACGTGCTCTACAGGCTGCGTCCGTGCAATCAATCAGGTCCTTCAATACTAATGCGCGAGAGGTTGAAACCTTGGACGATGGATCGAAACTCGGCTGTAGATCTGACCGCAGGGTTGCCCGGGACAACGAAGTCCCCGATTCCTTTCGCAGTCATTTTCTCTTGCTCTGATCTCTCGTATTCAATTTTGAAATGTTAGTCAAAATATTAAATAAATTGTATTATATTGGACGCAGGTGCGTTGGGTCTTTCCAATCAGATGGACTATCTAAACCGAACCAAATCTTACACATTTGCCGCTGTAGAGCCTGATAATTTTCCACGACCAACGCGCGCGGGTCAATATGAGATTCACTATGGGAATAGAGTTGAGATTCGAATGGACATGCCAGGGTTAGCGAAAGAACATGTTAAATTGAGTAGGAAGCAGAACACCTTGATAATTGAAGGGCATGGAGAGGAAGAAATAGGGGAAGAAGAGGGTGCGAGGAGGTATTATGAGAGAATTGATTTTCCTGGTGGGTATGGTTATAAGCTGAACGAGATAGAGGCTGAGATGAAGAATGGAATTTTGTACATTGTTGTGCCGTCGACGAAAGAGGAGGCGATGAAGGATGTGTTCCTGATTAATGTTAAATAGTTCTGGTTTGTGGAAGTAATGCGTGGAGTTTTGGTTTGTTTTGAATGAATTTGGTTTTAGTATTAATTTCTAAGTCTAGTGTATCCGCTGTGCGATTCACGACTTAAATATGAATTTTAAGTTATTATATCTTTTTCTTTTTTCGGTGTGAGATTTTGATTTCATTTTGTGTTCTCTGTTATATCTGTTAAATCATTTCTTTGTAGGAACCAATGATCTGTTTAGAATGGTTTAAGTTTCAATTGGTCTTTTTGGATCGAAATTTAGATTCATTTTGGATGGATTGTTTAGAATGGTTTACATTTCAATTGGTCTTTTTGGTCTTTTTTCCTCTTTTGTCATTGAAATTGAGTGGATGGATGAGAGTTTTTTTTGTCATGTTTGGTTTTTTCTTAACCTTGCAAAAACTTGTTTGAACTATTTTTTTAAAATTTCATCTTATTTTCGTGTTCCTTATAAAACCTTTGTCATGCAAAATTTCTTAACTGCAAACTTTCATTGCTAATTTGATTAAGAAATGAAGCACGATAATGTTATCTCTATCGGTCATTTCAAGAAACACTAGTTGAATTTTATGAGGACCTAGTTTAATCTGCCTACTAAGAAAATGAGGAGAATGATTGGTAAGAATCATGCATAAACAATTCACATTGTAAATATTTGTTTTTGTAGTAACCTTAGTTGTATTAACAATTAACTTTAAGTTCAGTGTGCTAGTCTATACATCTATAAGTATACATCTTGATCATCTTTCTCAACAATAGTAGCATTGTTTATTGCTTCATATTTGCACGTATAATATATGTTCTTCGTGCTTTCGTGAGGTTCGTTAACAATCATTGCTTCATATTTGCATTGTAAAAGAACACCTAGGATAGTAGCATTGTTTATTGCTTCATATTTGCACGTATAATATATGTTCTTCGTCCTTTCGTGAGGTTCGTTAACAATCATTTTCTAATAGAATGCAGATCAGCTAAGTTCATCATAGAATGTGCTATAATACTTTGAAAGGTTAAAAACTATTGAGATGCATGTATTATTATTATTTTTGAAAGGCAAAGTAAACTTTATTAACAACAAGAACAAGTACAAGATTATTACACAATTACAAATCATTACTCCTATTCTATTTACACGTATAAGCTCTTTGCTATATTGAAAAAAAAAAAAACAATACCAAAAATCAATGAAACATACAAAAAAACTCAATACGGTATGAACAGAGCTGATCACACAATAGTCAACCATTCATTATAACAGTGCTATATCTAACCCGAGGCAGCTTAAACGGACAGATCACGCAACACCTTCCTATATATCAATGAATACAATTGATCTTCATTTGAGAATTAACACCGTATTCCAACCCAATGTAGCACAAGCTGACAGATCACTTTAAACTTCCGATATGTCAAAGAATATAACTGATCATCATTAGAGAAACAAACACCAAGAGAATGCCAAACTAATCTCACTCTACAACTGTTGAACAAAACTACCATCCTAAATCAAATAGCAAGCAACAAACTGAGAGATTAAATTGGGTTGCTTCTTGTATGCCTAGTAGAGGATTTCTTTTGTAAATTGGATGGTAAGAAATCATCGAGATCATTTTCAAGAGCATCATCTACACCCTCTTTACCTTCAGAAGCCCTCTTCTTTCTAGCTCTTCTCTTAGCATTTTTCAAAGCTGCTTTTGAAGGAGTTGCATCTGAAGTGGACTGACCAAACTCAGTCCCATCATCCCAAAACTTACCCTTAATTCTCATAGTTTCAGCTGAAGAACCGGCATTTGAAGGAGGAGGCAATATGATATCCGATGGAGGTTTTAAATGAGCATAAGGAGATGAACTGAAATTCATACCAGAATTCCCAGACATAGATGGAGATGAGGCTGACATACTAGCTGTAACTACTGGAAAAGTCAAACCACAACCTCTAACATTTTGAAGAGGCCAACGGGATGAAACTTTGACATGAGAAATTGGATCACTAAAAGATGAAGAACAAGACACAGAACCAGTTGACAAATTTGTATACAAAGAAGAGTTACTCAGAGAAGAAACAGAAGATAGCACAGATTCATTAAAAGATCCTTGCATTACCTGTTTCCCCTTATCAAGTGAGTGCACAGTTTCATTTCCACCATCAAACGCTACTTCTTTTTCAATATTAACACTTTGATTTCCATGCTGATTATCTTTCAAATCATTTTCTCGATTTTCTTTGCTCAAATCATCATTTCCAAATTGCTTTCCCTCATTGATTCCACTACTAAAACAATTTTCTTTTACACCATTGCCTACTAGATCATTTCCTCCAGAATGATCACTCCCTTTATCATTAACATTTGATTGAAAACCAACATCATTTCCATCTGATCCATTGTTGATATCAATGTTCTCATTGCTAATATTAGTAAATCCTTCATTACTAACATTATTCCCATTATTATCTGGGTTTAAAGCAGTAAACGGATTCGACTTATTTTTATTGATATCAGCATTATGTCCATTACTAGCGACCTCTCCTTTCCTTCTCCGCATCTTATTCATCCTTGGCTTTTCAGTATTCCAATCACGATTCTTAGATTGAGGAAAAGAACTATCAAAATATTGACCATCAAAACCATTATTCCTTCCCTCATTATTCTCTGAAAATTGTTTTACAAACTCTTGATTATTCATCTCAGATTCAGAATTATACTCACATCTACAAGTGCCATGCCCAAAAACTTTACAAATTGTACATAAAAGGGGTTTTCAATCATAAGAAACATGAACTGACGGACAATTTTTACCCAATTCAGGAATTACAATTTGATCTGGTAATTCAAAATCTGAAGAAATTTCAATCAAGGCCTTAGCATATCGAAACCGTTGAAGCTTTTCCGTGCTAGTGTCAAAACAAATTAGTCGCCCTATATGACATGATAACCAATTTATTCCTAAAAGCGTCGAAAGAAGGATAGGAATCCTATGAAACTGTACCCAAATAGGAACTTTTTTGATCTAAGATTGAGGATGCCCTATCGAAGGATCCCAAGCATTAATGATAAACATACGACCCCTTATGAAAAGAGGATTCGATTTAAGCACTTTGTCTTTATCCGAAACACTAGAGATTAGAAAAAAGAAATGCATTGTAACACCCCACTCCCGCTATGATCACTCACTAAGGGAATGCCATAGCATCGGTGGAGTATTTTAGTGAATATAGAACAGAAAAATTACAACAAGACAGATATAAATAGTACTTGAAATTTTAAAACATCATCTCATAACAGCGGAAGTAAAACATGTCTGGTTACATCATAAAACCACAATAAAGGTCAAGTACAATATCCATCAAAATAAAGAAGTACATAATCCCACTCTCATACAATAGCCAAACAAAAGAAAAGATAACTGGATAACTGGAGCTTTACATCTATCCAAGCTCCTAAAGACTGGAACAGCAATCCGATCAAGCTCCACTACTGCTAGGATCCACCGTAGGACCTGAGGGTTGGGAAAAAGATAAAAACAACAGGGTCAGACATAAGTCTGAGCGAGTCCTATAACTTTAACAATACAATCGTTAAAGTAACCAGAGAAGACATAAACTGATATACGGTAACATATAGGGATGAATGGCTACCCTAAGCAGTCAACTAAACGAAGATAAAGGATAAAGACGCATCTACCCTCCCTAAGGTAAATTACTAAACTGCACCACACCAGTCGTTCCTAACTTAAAGGTTGATCCCACCCAAGGACTTATAAAATTTACTAATTAGTACCTGCGTACCCCTAGGTGACCAAGTAGGCGCCACGGGGCCCTACAATCCACTAGGTGTACACACTACTTCCCATTCGATCGGCTCCCTAACGTAGATACCCGTGCTGGCCCCACCGTGGGATGTATCATTCCCCAATGTGGCAACCTGATGAAACTAAAGGTGCACGGCTTATATCTACTCGATGCAACAACGGCTTACCTACCAGCCCGGGCCCACTCACGCATATGAAGCCCGTTGGACTTGCGTTGCCACCGCTAACCCGTTTGCCTCTTACAGTCAAGCCCAGTATGCGTGTCCCGTCCTCGACATGGGTCGAGCCCACAAAGATACGTATGGGTTACTGGTTGAAATGGGCCTCCACAAGCTACCCACCTAAGCTTGTCCCTTTTTCTAGTATATCCCACTTAACCCTTTAATCATGTTTTAATTACATGTTCTATTTTGGTTAAGTATTCTAATCGTATTTTCTATTGCCACCCAAGGCAACCACTAGATTTTCTCATGCCACCCGAGGCACCCACTTAACCCCTCATGTCCCTCTACATGCTAATGTGGTTAAGTGTTTCTTAATTAATTAATTAAGAACGTAACCTTTGTAAAGACCTCTCACATTAGACTGTCTTTTATGACCGCTGGTTAAGCCGGTTGGGTCCGGGCAGCCTTATGTCATAACAGAGTCTAACCTCGTGTCTTTACATTAATTACGTATTTAGTTTGTGCCTAAGACCTCTCACATTGGGCTAACATTTGTAGCAACTGGTTAAGCCGGTTGGGTCCGGGCAGTTTTACGCTACAACTGAGTCCAACCTCGTGTCTTAGTCAATTAATTACACCTAATTAATCACCCTCATAATTTTATATTAATTATCCCTAATTAATCAAGTTTTCTTAACATGGGTAGACCTAACTTAATAGGTAAATTCCCATGGGGTAGACCTAACTCAATAGGTAAATTCCCAACACATAGTATGGGTACACCTAACCAAATAGGCAAATTCCCATACTATGTTTATTTATTTTGTGTTATGCATAATTATATTAATTTCACACAATCTTATTAACTTATGCATTTAATTACCCCATCGTTCCCACGTAATTTCGTTCATGATATAACACATATAAAAGGTGTCAACTTGCATATGAATGAACATGTTTCAAAGGTGCCATCTTGCATATTAACAAACACATAACTTGCATAGGAACTTGCATAACATGTCACATAACTTGCATATAATATGTCACATAACTTACATATTCATTTTGCATAACAAACTTGCATATTAGCTTATAGACTTGCATAATGTGTCATCATGAACTTGCATATTAATAAACATGTAACTTGCATATTTACATACATGTAACTCGCATATTAACAAACATGTAACTTGCATATAAAGAAACATGTAACTTGCATATTTACATACATGTAACTTGCATATTAACAAACATGTAACTTGCATATTAACAAACATGTAACTTGCATATTAACAAACATGTAACTTGCATAGCATATTACCATGAACTTGCATAACATGCATATGATTACATAGCCCACAACTTGCATATTTAGCATCATGCAAACATAACATACATCATATTAAACTTGCATAAGCTTACATACTCAACATGCATAAACATAAGATTAATGCTAACATCATATCATATGATTCAAAGCTCATTAACCCACATACAAAACCATAAATCTCATCACATCTCATCTAATTAGTTTACCAAAAGATCATCAAAGTGATAGAAACTCACAACTAGCAACTTTGAACACCAAATGAAGAAGATTAAGATGCTAAGAAGGGATTAGAAGTTGATTAGAGAGTGATTAGTATTCAACCCTCTTCATAAAATTAGTGGAGGCCATGAGAGCTAGCATTTTGCCATAGTTTAGTCACTAGGTTTAATTATGAATGAATTAGGGTAGGTTAGGGTCTTATTTATAGATTAGGCAAGTGTTTTAGGCCATAGGATTAACCCTAGATTCAATCCAAGCCATCAAAGCATGTCTTGGGGAAGAAGTCAAGTGTAGGAACCATCTAGGGCCTTTAGATTAAAGATGGACCATGAGAACCATTCAAATGCAAAATCTGCACTTGAGCGAATCGGCCCACGGGTTGACAGCCAAACACCCTGGATTAACCCCTAGTCGACCCAGCGGGCTTGGGTCGACTTCAAAAATCGGCCGGTTCGGTTATTCCCCTCTCCCAATTCGCTGTTTTGAGCATTTTTGCATATTTATTTATTAAATTTTCAATTATATATATATATATATATATCAATATATATATATATATATATCTACACAACCCATTTCACTTAATTAAGTATACTTTAATTTGGGAATTTTCGTGAAACTTCGCGAGGCCATATCTTGGTCATACGGACTCCGATTTTCGAAAATTCGGACTCTATTTCGCGTATTTTTCCGAGACGAACACAATGGCATAGCCCGTTTCCCTTGATTCCCATTTTAGAATTAAATTCTGCCTCGATTTATGTTATTACAGGTTATTGAAAATACGGGTTGTTACATTCTCCCCTCCTTAAAGGATTTCGTCCCCGAAATCTTCAAGTTAGGAAGAACGTATCCTACCATCCAATCATCCATCTACTCAAAGCATCATCCACGAGCAATCATTGTCCTTACAAGATTCTAAATGCTGGATGGATATATGCAAAAGTGTGTGTATATGTACTTACCTAATGCGAAAATCAGGCGGTTACTGATACAGTAAACCTCCTTAATGCAAACCATGATAGTGCCATGCATCCAATATGTATGCGAAACCCTATTGACACATACAAATTTCTACATGCGTGCACAACCATACACAAAAATGCATCATCCACATGATAACACAGCCATGATACATCCATCAATCTAACTACCACATCCATTTATGCAATATGCAACATGAAGTGACTGAGCCGATCTAGTGCCTAATGTGTGTGTATATGCATCCACGAGCAACCACTAGCAAACAATTGCATCCATATGCATCCATAAACCATAACATGTTTCAAACACATGTCTCAACCATAGGTTTTACCCTATCTAAAGGTCATAGGTATTAGCGAGAGGATATACTAAAGATAAGATAAGTACTAGACAAGCAATAAAGGAGAAGTTAAAAGACATACTCTCAAAAAGAAATGGATACAAAGAACGCATCTTTGCTTCCGTCTCCCAAGTAGCATTGCTTTCGTCATCTCCCCATTGCACTTTAACTAGCTGAACTTCTCTGTTCCTCAACTTCCTAGTTTCTGACCCAAGGATGCGAGTAGGAGCTCGTCGAATCGTCGCATCACGCTCTACCTCTACATCTCTAAGCAAGCTCGGCTCTACCACCTCCGCGGTCTCATGTAAGCACTTCCTCAAATGTGATACATGGAATACATCATGAACACCACTAAGTCTGTCGGGCAACTCCACCCTATATGCCATCCGTCCAATCCTTTCCTTAATAGGAAACGGCCCAACAAATCTCGGTGCTAACTTCCCTACGGACCCAAAGCGAACAACATTTCTCAATGGAGATACTTTGACAAAAACCATGTCCCCAACCTCAAACTCAAGATCCGTCCTTCTCCGATCCGCATAAGATTTCTGTCTATCTTGCGCTGCTTTCATCCTTTTTCGAATTAAATCAATCTTCTCTGAAGTCTCTCTAACCATATCCGGCCCAAGCAAGATCTTATCCGTAGATTCCCACCAACATGTAGGAGATCGACAAGGCCTTCCATAAAGAGCTTCGAAAGGAGCCATACCAATACTGGACTGAAAGCTGTTATTATATGCGAACTCCACCAAAGGAAGATGTTCTTCCCATGTACCTCCAAAATCCAAGATACAAAGCCTCAAAAGATCTTCTAAGATACGGTTCACCCTCTCGGTCTGACCGTCCGTCTGAGGATGATATGCGGTGCTCAAACACAACTGAGTCCCTACCGCCTCTTGCAAACTTCTCCAAAACTCACTAGTGAAAATAGGATCTCGATCACTCACAATGCTGGATGGTACGCCATGCAATCTAACAATCTCTCTAACATAGACTGAAGCAAGCCATGGAGCGGTCCTCTTACTCTTTACGGGTATAAAATGGGCACTCTTGGTAAGTCTGTCTACCACAACCCAAATTCCCGTATTGCCCTTCCTCGATCTCGGTAACCCGTCGATGAAATCCATCGAGACACTATCGCACTTCCACTGTGGAACTTCCAATGGGTGTAGCAACCCACCGGGTTTCCTTTGCTCCACTTTAACTTGTTGGCACACTAAGCATCTAGCCACATACTCGGCCACATCTTTCTTCATACCGGCCCAGAAGAAAACTCTCTTCATGTCTTGGTACATTTTGTCTCCACCGGGATGAATAGTCATTCTTGAACGATGTGCATCATCCAAAATAGCCTTCTTCAAACCCTCATCTTGCGGTACACAAAGTCTACCGTCTCTATGCAACCATCCCTTATCATCTATGGTGTATCTACCCAAATGGCTGGACGACTCCCCTCTTATAAGCTTCTCTACCAACACAACCAACTGTGGGTCGTCTCGCTGAGCCTCGCCAATCCGTCTCAAAAGAGTAGGTCTAACCTCCAAGGATGCCAACAAACCAGGTACAAAATCAACAGAAGGTCTGAAGTCAAACAAAGAAAGAAACTCCAAGCTTCGTCGTTCCACGAACAATGGACTCAAAGATAGCCTTTTTCTACTTAAGGCGTCTGCCACCACGTTACCCTTACCAGGGGTATACGCTATCTCGAAATCATAGGATGCTAAGAACTCCATCCACCTTTGCTGTCTTAAGTTTAAATCCTTCTGAGAGAATAAGTACTTCAATGATTTATGGTCGGTGAACAACTCGAATCTCTCACCAAGAAGATAATGGCGCCAAGACTTAAGTGCGAAAACAATCGCGGCCAACTCTAGATCATGGGTAGGGTAATTCTTCTCATGCACTCTCAATTGTCTCCCTCCATAGGCTATTACCCTTCCCTCCTGCATCAAGACTGCGCCTAATCCTGTTCCACAAGCATCGGTATAAACAACAAACGGCTTACTCCCATCTGGAAGCACTAAAACTGGAGCGGTGGTCAAAGCTCTCTTTAACCGTCGGAAAGCATCATCACAATCTACATCCCATGAGAAAACCAGATTCTTCTTCGTCAAGCGGGTTAATGGGGCTGATATCTTCGCGAAGTCTTTGATGAACTTCCTATAATATCCTGCCAACCCCAAGAAACTTCTTACCTCGGTAGCATTTCTAGGAACTTTCCAATCCTGGATAGATACTATCTTTGCGGGATCCACAGCTATCCCTTCCTTAGAGACCACATGCCCTAAGAATCGCACTTCTCTTCTCCAAAAATGGCATTTAGAGAATTTAGCTTTAAGACTATGCGCTCGAAGAGTCTCCAACACTTCCTTGAGATGTAAGGCATGCTCTTCTTCATTCTTGGAAAAGACCAAGATGTCATCCACAAAAACTACTACAAACTTATTCAGATACTCTCTGAACACTCTACTCATGAGATCAACAAAGTATGCGGGGGTGTTTGTCAACCCAAATGGCATCACTAGCCACTCATAAAAACCATCCGGAGTCCGGAAAGCAGTCTTCTCTATACTGTCCTCCGCCACTCTTAACTGATGAAACCCTGTAGCTAAGTCCATCTGCGAAAATACTGACGCGCCAACCAACTGATCAAAGAGATCATCTATCCTCGGTAATGGGTGTCTATTCTTCTTCGTGAGCTTATTAAGTTCCCTATAATCCACACAAAGTCTGAGGGACCCATCCGCCTTCGTGGCAAACACTACTGGAGCTCCCCACTCCGATATACTTCGCCTTATGAACCCCTTCTCAAGCAACTCCCCTACTTGCTTATGAAGTTCTCTTCTCTCACGAGGAGCCATGTGGCGTACTGGCAAAGACACTGGTTTGGCATTATCCACCAAATAAATTCGGAAATCTATCTCCCGCTTCGGAGGCAAACCCTTTACTTCTTCAAACACATCCGGATATTCCCGGACTACTCTGACAGAACACAAACTTTCGACCGAAGCATCGAGCGATTCAAGATAACTTAGCAAAACAGATTCCATGGGATTGCAAGAGATCTCGAGAGTGTTACCCAAGCGGGTCATGAGCCTGACAACTCTCCTTTCGCAATCAAGAACGGCACCATTACTGGATAACCAGTCCATGCCCAAGATCAACCCATAGCCCGTGAAGCCCAATACAAAAGCATCACATCTAAACTCAACGCTAAGTATAGAAATCTTCAAACCCAAACATATCATAGACAGATATATGGAGCCCCCAATTGGGTTTGAGACAACCAAGGGATCATCAACTAGACTGGTGTCTAAGTGCAGTGACTCAACTAACGATGATGAGATAAAAGAATGCGATGCGCCAGAGTCAAACAAAGTACGAACTGGATGATCAAACAGAAAAACCAGACTTTCAACGGAAATAGTTCTACCTCTCTGCTGAATCGGTGGAACTGAGAGAACCTGAACTTGCCCCCCTGACTGAGGTGGTGCTATAAGAGCTTGCACCTGGCCTCCTGAGGTAGACCCCGTCTTCTGCCCCTTCTTTGGGCAGTTTTTCACAAGATGCCCTGCTTCACCACAATGAAAGCAACCGGTCTTCTTCTTTTTGCGACAATCCTTACTGAGGTGTCCTGGTGTTCCACAATTGAAGCACTTCTTCTTCGTCTTCTTTTTGTCACCATTGCCTTTTCCGCCCTTGCCTTGTTGTTGCTGTTGCGGTTTCTTCTGATCCCCCTTTTTCTCTGGTGCCTTAGAATTCTTATCATCCTCATGCATAAGTGCCATGTAGACAAGCTTCTCAAAAGTGGCCCCCATAGGAATGTGAGTCATAGCTATTCCTTGCAATGGTTCGTTCAAGCCTCTAACGAACCTCAAAGCCTTCTTCTCCGGTGTATTCACCAACTCTATGCCAAACCTTGCTAATTGATTGAATTTGTTGACATATTCTTTCACCGTGAGATTCCCTTGCTTCAAATTCAAGAACTTCTCCATAAACAGATTCTCTTCCGCCCTTGAGAGAAACTTAGCCCCAAACCTTTGCTTAAAATCTGCCCAAGAGTCAACAGGGCGTTCTCCATTAGTGACCTCCCACCAGAATGAGGCCTCTCCCTTCATTAACCAAGCCGCCAACTTGACTTTCTTTCCCTCTTCCACTTCAAAGATATCTAGCAACTCTTCCACTTCCTTAAGCCAATCTCTAGCCTCTACGAAAGTCTCTGAACCAAGAAAAGGTTTTTCTCCTATAGCCTTGAACTCCTTGCAAACCTTAGCAAAATTATCCACTCTAGGCTGAGGAGGAGGAGCGGTTGTCTCTGGTGTAGTAGCATTGGCCGGACCCGCAGCCGCGGCCCTAGCCTCTTGCAACCTCCTATACCATAGTGGTATAACTAAACCCTCCGGGATGTTAAGATCTTCAGCCATGCTGAAACGAAAGAGGAAAGATTCAAAAAGGAGATTCCGAAAGATAAAGATATGGCTATTGGGGATTATGCTTTTCTTTTTCAAAAACTTTTTCTCTTAGAAGACATGCTTTTAAAAATCCTTTCTTCGAAAATACTCTTAGAAAGTAGTTTTTCTCAAAAATTTTATCTGTTCTGGTAACCTTAAGCTCTGATACCACGTGTAACACCCCACTCCCGCTATGATCACTCACTAAGGGAATGCCATAGCATCGGTGGAGTATTTTAGTGAATATAGAACAGAAAAATTACAACAAGACAGATATAAATAGTACTTGAAATTTTAAAACATCATCTCATAACAGCGGAAGTAAAACATGTCTGGTTACATCATAAAACCACAATAAAGGTCAAGTACAATATCCATCAAAATAAAGAAGTACATAATCCCACTCTCATACAATAGCCAAACAAAAGAAAAGATAACTGGATAACTGGAGCTTTACATCTATCCAAGCTCCTAAAGACTGGAACAGCAATCCGATCAAGCTCCACTACTGCTAGGATCCACCGTAGGACCTGAGGGTTGGGAAAAAGATAAAAACAACAGGGTCAGACATAAGTCTGAGCGAGTCCTATAACTTTAACAATACAATCGTTAAAGTAACCAGAGAAGACATAAACTGATATACGGTAACATATAGGGATGAATGGCTACCCTAAGCAGTCAACTAAACGAAGATAAAGGATAAAGACGCATCTACCCTCCCTAAGGTAAATTACTAAACTGCACCACACCAGTCGTTCCTAACTTAAAGGTTGATCCCACCCAAGGACTTATAAAATTTACTAATTAGTACCTGCGTACCCCTAGGTGACCAAGTAGGCGCCACGGGGCCCTACAATCCACTAGGTGTACACACTACTTCCCATTCGATCGGCTCCCTAACGTAGATACCCGTGCTGGCCCCACCGTGGGATGTATCATTCCCCAATGTGGCAACCTGATGAAACTAAAGGTGCACGGCTTATATCTACTCGATGCAACAACGACTTACCTACCAGCCCGGGCCCACTCACGCATATGAAGCCCGTTGGACTTGCGTTGCCACCGCTAACCCGTTTGCCTCTTACAGTCAAGCCCAGTATGCGTGTCCCGTCCTCGACATGGGTCGAGCCCACAAAGATACGTATGGGTTACTGGTTGAAATGGGCCTCCACAAGCTACCCACCTAAGCTTGTCCCTTTTTCTAGTATATCCCACTTAACCCTTTAATCATGTTTTAATTACATGTTCTATTTTGGTTAAGTATTCTAATCGTATTTTCTATTGCCACCCAAGGCAACCACTAGATTTTCTCATGCCACCCGAGGCACCCACTTAACCCCTCATGTCCCTCTACATGCTAATGTGGTTAAGTGTTTCTTAATTAATTAATTAAGAACGTAACCTTTGTAAAGACCTCTCACATTAGACTGTCTTTTATGACCGCTGGTTAAGCCGGTTGGGTCCGGGCAGCCTTATGTCATAACAGAGTCTAACCTCGTGTCTTTACATTAATTACGTATTTAGTTTGTGCCTAAGACCTCTCACATTGGGCTAACATTTGTAGCAACTGGTTAAGCCGGTTGGGTCCGGGCAGTTTTACGCTACAACTGAGTCCAACCTCGTGTCTTAGTCAATTAATTACACCTAATTAATCACCCTCATAATTTTATATTAATTATCCCTAATTAATCAAGTTTTCTTAACATGGGTAGACCTAACTTAATAGGTAAATTCCCATGGGGTAGACCTAACTCAATAGGTAAATTCCCAACACATAGTATGGGTACACCTAACCAAATAGGCAAATTCCCATACTATGTTTATTTATTTTGTGTTATGCATAATTATATTAATTTCACACAATCTTATTAACTTATGCATTTAATTACCCCATCGTTCCCACGTAATTTCGTTCATGATATAACACATATAAAAGGTGTCAACTTGCATATGAATGAACATGTTTCAAAGGTGCCATCTTGCATATTAACAAACACATAACTTGCATAGGAACTTGCATAACATGTCACATAACTTGCATATAATATGTCACATAACTTACATATTCATTTTGCATAACAAACTTGCATATTAGCTTATAGACTTGCATAATGTGTCATCATGAACTTGCATATTAATAAACATGTAACTTGCATATTTACATACATGTAACTCGCATATTAACAAACATGTAACTTGCATATAAAGAAACATGTAACTTGCATATTTACATACATGTAACTTGCATATTAACAAACATGTAACTTGCATATTAACAAACATGTAACTTGCATATTAACAAACATGTAACTTGCATAGCATATTACCATGAACTTGCATAACATGCATATGATTACATAGCCCACAACTTGCATATTTAGCATCATGCAAACATAACATACATCATATTAAACTTGCATAAGCTTACATACTCAACATGCATAAACATAAGATTAATGCTAACATCATATCATATGATTCAAAGCTCATTAACCCACATACAAAACCATAAATCTCATCACATCTCATCTAATTAGTTTACCAAAAGATCATCAAAGTGATAGAAACTCACAACTAGCAACTTTGAACACCAAATGAAGAAGATTAAGATGCTAAGAAGGGATTAGAAGTTGATTAGAGAGTGATTAGTATGCAACCCTCTTCATAAAATTAGTGGAGGCCATGAGAGCTAGCATTTTGCCATAGTTTAGTCACTAGGTTTAATTATGAATGAATTAGGGTAGGTTAGGGTCTTATTTATAGATTAGGCAAGTGTTTTAGGCCATAGGATTAACCCTAGATTCAATCCAAGCCATCAAAGCATGTCTTGGGGAAGAAGTCAAGTGTAGGAACCATCTAGGGCCTTTAGATTAAAGATGGACCATGAGAACCATTCAAATGCAAAATCTGCACTTGAGCGAATCGGCCCACGGGTTGACAGCCAAACACCCTGGATTAACCCCTAGTCGACCCAGCAGGCTCGGGTCGACTTCAAAAATCGGCCGGTTCGGTTATTCCCCTCTCCCAATTCGCTGTTTTGAGCATTTTTGCATATTTATTTATTAAATTTTCAATTATATATATATATATATATATCAATATATATATATATATATATATATATATCTACACAACCCATTTCACTTAATTAAGTATACTTTAATTTGGGAATTTTCGTGAAACTTCGCGAGGCCATATCTTGGTCATACGGACTCCGATTTTCGAAAATTCGGACTCTATTTCGCGTATTTTTCCGAGACGAACACAATGGCATAGCCCGTTTCCCTTGATTCCCATTTTAGAATTAAATTCTGCCTCGATTTATGTTATTACAGGTTATTGAAAATACGGGTTGTTACATGCACACCATCAAATTTGATATCAACCTCACCTTCTAGTTTCCAAACCCTAAGCAAAGAATTAACCACTATCGGATACGGCAGAGACCCATCCAAGAAAAAACCAACCAGATGACTGCTCCAAAACTTCAAATCCTCATTCTTAACCATCTCTGGAATCTTTGGAGACACATCATTTCTTGGGATATCGAAAACCATAGGTTTGAACACACCTGCATTACGCGGAAGAGAGTTAAAAAGGGACGCATAATCCACTTTCATAAAGGAAGGAAAAGAAGCCTTCGAACAATTTTGGGATCTTGGATCTGAAAAATTATCTCCTGGATTTGCTTCAGGGTTTTTTTCAGTTGACGGCTTAACATCAGGGGGAGGAGGGCAGGGGGGATAGGAGAAGAATTGCGGGAAGGAAGAGGTGGAAAGGCGGCGTCGAAGTTGGAAGGAGAGGAAGTAGAAGAAGTCGCCAAAGGAGTTGTCACCATGAGAAGAAGTCGCCCAAATTCACCTTTTATATCATGTATTATTATTTGTTCATGTGCTTACACTAAACACGATTGATAAATTTGTAGCTGGCTGGAGATAAGAGGAAGTGGGCACGAACGGTTGGCATATCAGTTGATCGCAGACATAAAAATAGGTCCTTTATGCAAAGCTAGTGTTCAGAGGCTACAAGAGAACACTGCTAAACTTCTAGTTTTCCCTAGATGCCCTAGCAAATTTTAGGTAAATTTACTTCTATGACCATACATTTATGTACAATTTTCTTTGCACTGACATGGTTCATACTATACTATTTTATGTACATTTATCAGTTGTCCATGTGCTCATTACATATGCAGAATAATAATTCAAAATAGTTCAAGTACTTAGAATAGGGTTATATGAGAACACACATTTTAGCACCTTGATTTAAAATGATATTTGATAATTTTGCAATGTGAGAGTTGGCATTTGCTCCGGGTAACAAGTCAATTATGCATTTTTTTTGTTTTTTCATTAAAATTGGTTGATCTATCATCATTGTTTGTACAATCTTACAATGTATTGATGATCATGTTCATATACACATAAAAAGCTGCAACGCGATAGAAAATTTATGAACTGCTTAAAATTGATCACATTTGTGGATGATAGTCCATATTTATTTCATTTACGTGCTAGAAATATTGCTTTTCGTTGTCCTTAACATTTATGGCTGCGAAACATTTAAATAATGTGGATTTGACAGTGTCCTATTAATTGGATGTTTGGTTTTCTACATTTTTAATTAAAACACATAATTTTTGCGTATAATTTTATGTTTTGGTTCATCTATCTTACGAACAATAAAATTTGAATTGTATGTCCAAATGAGAATCTTTGTATATGTTTTATAGTTTAACTTGGATTTAATATATATGTTTTATAGTTTAACATGGATTTTTTTTCTTTTTTGATTCAAGTTGGATTGAGTTTATGAGTCTGAATTCCAGAATGGAACCGCATTGCGGTGAACTTTGCATGAGTCTCGCTTTTATCTCAAAATAAGTTCTCTTTTCTTCTTCTGCCAATCATTTTTCAAATAAGTTAGAAACTGTTTCCACTCTACATTAGGAGAAAATGAGTACTTATTTTTCTGTCCTATAGAAAAGCAAAATATTTTACTTTTGACTTCCTTGTTCTTGTATGCTGCAATTTTGTACAGTTGGCTTGTAGAACCGTTATATCAACGACTAATGGGTAAAACTTTGTTGAGTGAATAAATTAAGCAATGGGTTACCATGTGCATGCCTGCAAGTGCATAACACACGAGTAACAGGATATTTAATGTGGCACTTTAATCCTTTTATTTATAAGCAAACACAAAAAACATTCATATCCACAAACATATTGAACAACTTAATAGCAACAATGTTATCGGACACAAATAGTGGTTAGGAAAATTGCCGAATCTGACTTGATGGCAGCTGCATAATCATGCAAAAAAATTCAACAAAAATCAATGCACCCATAGAAATTTCTCTCATTTTCATGCAACCTAGCTAGTCACATTATTTTGAGTGCTCAAGCATATCTCAATTAATAAACCTTATTATAAATTAACATTTATATAAGAAGGTCTCATATTTTCTTATTATTACTAAGTAATTATTTGATGGGCAAGGGATATTCTATCTCGAAGACATTGTTTGTTCATTTCAATCAGTTAATTATCTAACCATATTTCGTATATAAATTATCTAATTATGCATTTAGTGCTGATGCAGCAACAACAATTATAATAATTAAAAAACCTAATCACAACCTTAGTGGTTTCTTGAACTAAATGCGATGTAGCATCCTTTTATATTGTTAACACTAACCATTCTGTTATGTTCTCTTAGGTGGCTTAACTCTACATTGTTTTGTTTGATTGCAGTTACCATATGTTCAGTAATGAAAATGTTATTATAGGGGCTTGGATGCTTGCTATGAAGGTCGATCATGAAAACAATGAAGAGCTTTGTTCATATGATTGCACATCCTCCTTAATTGCTGTTTGGGATATTCCTAGATGCCTAGGTTTGTATACTTTCTCCCCTTTCCATGTAAATTTCCGTTACTTTATATCTTTTAGGATTTGTATATAATCCCTTTTAAGTGAAATATTAGACTTTCCTTGTTTATGGTTTGATTAGACTAGACCTCTATATCTCTTAACTGAATGCCAAAATTTATCAAATTCAAACCCATTAAAATTTGGTTAGGGTATCAAATGTTGTGCATGCCATATATTTTCTTAATATTATCGCTTGAGATTTATATTAGATCCTAGTAGATGTAACACCCCACATCCGTTAGTGTCACTCACAAAGGGAATGCACTAAGTTCTGTGAAGTATTATAGGTAAAAGATGCAGATAAATTACAAGACATACAAAGTTAAACAGCGGAAAATAAAACTTTACTTCATTGATAAAATAGTTTGTACAACAATTGTTTTTCAATACTAGAGTATCTGTCTTACACAACAAAATAAAGAAGCATAAAATAGAAATGATATTCCCCAAATAAAGCATTAGAAGACTTTTAAGGACAATGGCGCTTGTGTTTGATGGTTGAGTAGATGGACGATGGGATGGTAGGATATATGTTCTTCCAGACTTGAAGATTTCGGGGACGAAATCCTTTAAAGAGGGGAGAATGTAACACTCCTAATTTTTCGGTTAACATTATAATAAAAAATTAAAGAATACTTAATTTAAAACCTGAGAATTAAGTAAAACGGATAACGTATGAAGAAGATATCTTTAAATTAAATATTGCAGCAAAACATGAAAAAAAGAAGAATGAGAAAAGAATGATGTTTAGCATTGTTCTAAGATTTGTAATAAAAAGACTTAGTAGCTCATTTGGTTAGAACATATGACTTGCATACAAGAGGTACAAAGTTCGATCTCCGCCAGCGCCATATTTTATAGGGGAATGGCTAAAAAGTGGCTTAGTGTGAACGTAGTTCAAAAAGTGGCTTAGTGTGAAAATGGTTAATTAGGAAGATATATAAATATATATATATATATAATATAAAATATACATATATATACATATATAAATAAATAAATAAATATATATATATATGACATGTGCGCGTCATATGGCGCACGTGGCGCATTTTTGTTGGTCTAAGATTTTTTTTTTAACGTGGCTTTTTATGATTGGTCGGGTGACGATTAGTGCTGACATGGCATTCTCTGATTGGCCTGTTGGTCGAACTATGAGTCATTAGGGCTTATACGGCGCAAAACAGTTGGCTGAATGACATATTAATCAACTTTAATGGCTACGATCACCCCCGATTTGATCCAACGGCTCTAATCTAATCAAATCTCTATAAATACCACCCTAGAACATAACCCTAATCACCCAAATTAAAAGATAAAGAGCCGTCATGCTGCCGGGTGGAAACTAAGAGTAGCCGTCAGTGGAGAAAGCTTAGAGACGAGCAAAACTTAAGAAGAAAACTAAAGTATAATCAAATTTCTAACAACGTTTTCTACCCAAAGGAAAGCATCTCCTATTCAGAACTCAGAAACCAGAAAACAAGATTCGTCGGTCGTTGTAAGTATAGTTGCTATTCCGATGTGAATAAAATTACGATTTGACTTGTTGTATAATGGAAATGGAATTGTACCGTAATTGTGTAATATCGACGATGCTAATTCTTATTTGTATGGTGCGATGAATTTTATTGTGAATGAAATTGGGATGTTGTGGTATAAATTGATTCGATGTGGACCTATTGAACATTTGTAAACGAAGACAACATCACCTGCAAGTTTGTGGTTAATATTAGAATCTACACCTTATGTTTATGTGGTTAACATGAGTCATATACAATTTGCTAAGTCTAAGTTAAAACTTATATACACATGTTCTATGTTGAAACCTTTATGCCTACATGATTAAAAACCTATGTATACATTCTTATGTTCATTGCAAGTTATAATTGGGTCTATGCCAAGTACCATTTCGTTTTACACAATTAATACAAGATTTATGTTACAATAGTATACATGAATTGATATAGTAGCACACCTTTGTGTTATGCCAAAAATAGGCATTTTTATGAACATGTAATAACCTTGTCACATGCTAGTTTTGTGTTTGACATTATGCCTAGTTAAATATGTTTAGGCCTATGTTTATGCAAGTCTAAATTATGCCATTTCATGTGACACCTATTTAGTTAGACTCTTGTTTGAATGCAATTTGACATGACAAGTTGAAACCCATGATTTATGTTAATTAGATCGCTAAATTGCAAGTTCATGCGTCACACACCTTTTATGTTATTTAGAATGGTTCATGTTCTTGGCTTCCCCTTTTTATACTTATAAGTTGGGCTGAAATATCGAGCCCAACAATTGTTATAATACTGCGAACATACGAATGGGGAAATATCATTGGGATTAAAACATGAAAATATATGTGTTGGCATGTTTGGCACATGCCAATGACTTGTGACATTTAAGGGGTATAAATTGTTATACCCAAAAATAACGAACTTGGAAAATGGGCCATGACATTTACATATAAAATGAAAAGAGACAAATATGTAAATTTAGTAAACACGAATATGCTTAACCCGAGGTTGGATTGAGTTGTGATGTAAACCTGCCCGGACCCAACCAGCTGTCCAGTAATCACAACAATACCTATCCAATGTGGGTGGTTAAGGTATTGAGCCCAATAAGAACCCGAGGTTAGACTGAGTTGCGGTGTAAATCTGCCCGGAACCGACCGGCATATCTAGTAACCGCAACAATACGTGTCTAATGTGAGTGGTTGGTGCTTTAATGAATAATTTAAAGCTAAGATATAGCTAAGCAAGAATGGGAGGGTTAAGTCCATAGGAACACTTAACCAAATATATATGTATATATAACATGACGTGTGGTAGGTTTAAGTTAATTAAGTTAACACTTAACCACTATAACCTGACAAATGAGTAAGGTTAAGGAATACTTAACCAATTTGATTCGATATATATATATATAATATATATAATATAGGTAGGTTAAGTCAACGTGAACTACTGATAACACTTAACCAAATAAACATGACAAGTGAATGGGTTAAGTTAACGTGAATTGACTAATGACACTTAACCAATCCAACTTGACGAGAAGAAGAACTAAGTGGTAAACCTTAGTTAGTAGAACTAAGTAGTAATCCTTAGTGGAACGCAAAAAGGAGCGAACGTCCATCTGATCGTAAAGAAGGCTCCAACTAGCTGGGTGACGAAGCACGCGACCTCAAGGGGACGTGAGGGTGCTCTTGGTATCCCTCTGTGAGGCTGCAGATGATCCTTCTGGGCTCACAAAAGTTAAGGTCTGCGTCAGAAGAACCAAGGGTATGCCTTGGTTGCAATATAAGGCAACCTAAAGACTAGGATGGACCAATGTGATTCGACGAGAGCAGTAGCCCTGTGATAGCAACTCGTCGTCTACCTACCATCTTGAGTCAATCGAGATACGTGAAGCGGAAAGGCGGAGAACATAAAAAGGACATGTGCATCTAGACAGCGATAACGATTCGCGACACATACGTGGGGAAAGTCTAGGAACATATACCACTCTAGGTAGTGTGTCCTAGACTAGGGGGCATCGTTCGACATGTAGTACAATCCCTAGTTGGACTAGGTCGTAGAAGCCCTAGTTGAATCTAGGAAGCGCTCGATAGAAAACCCTAGATTAGATCTAGGTAATGAATAATAGACGTACACCTCAAAGCCACCACAATTTTAGGGATTGGGATCACGTTATCATATGATCATTGCATATAGACTACTAGTGGTGATACTAGTTAGGTGGTGCAGAGATATAGTGTGGGGTGCGACAGTATATTCGTTTCTAAACCGCTTTAACTTAGTTTATAATATTTTTTCCATTTCCAGTTTATGATTGTCATACCCTTTTTATTATTCACATACTGAAGAGTCACTAGAATTACTAGGCTTTATGTCTAGCTCTATGTTTTCTTTCGTCTTCTTTCCTTCCGTTTCCCCCTCAAGTAGTCAAGGAGGGAACAACTTAGCTTTGTTTGGACAGTTATCCTTTTCCAAGCTTGAAGACTCTTGGACGCATCGCTTTGGACACTCTCTGCCACTGCTATGGTCGGCTTATGCTTTATTTGGGGAATATCATTTCTATTTTATGCTTCTTTATTTTGTTGTGTAAGACAGATACTCTGGTATTGAAAAACTATTGTTGTGCAAACTATTTTATCAATAAAGTAAAGTTTTATTTTCCGTTGTTTAACTTTATCTGTCTTGTAATTTATCTGCATCTTTTACCTATAATACTTCACAGAACTTAGTGCATTCCTTTTGTGAGTGACACTAACGGATGTGGGGTGTTACACGTGGTATCAGAGCTGAAGGTTACCAGATCGGATAAAATGTTTGATTTTTTTTTTCAAAACGGTTTTAAAAGAAGCATTTTCAAAAGAAAAGTTTCGTTTTAAAGGCATATTCCCCAAAGCGATAAGCACTATCTTTTGATCCTCTATTTGGATCCTTGTCTACTTTCTTTCTTGAGTCTTTGGGGCTCCAGGCTTTCTAGGTGGTAACCTCATCGTGGCACGGTTCTGTAGGCTTGATAAGACTACGATACCTATCGAAGGGTAAAGTAGTGCCTGACTTCCATATGTAGCCATAGTTTCATCTGCGGCTAGTTTTCTTTCAAACTTTGAAGGGTTTTCCATGCGATGGAGGCAGCTTTTGAGAAATTTGTCAACATGATTTCACAGGGATGGTAAGGATGAGGATAATAGAGTTTGGCTAGGGAGCTCAACGCAAGGATGAGAAATTCATGGATATAAACTCGACTCACGAAGAAAGGATTATAAAACCTAAGAGGAGAGGAAGTATCATTTTCATGGTATAATCGAGGACAAGGGCAAGGACGAGGGACAGGATTTGCAGAAGGGCGAGTGCATCCTTTTACCTCTAGAGTACCTGAGAGAGAGAGATAGTAAAAGTCTCTATTGGAAAAGTTTAGATTTTCGTTTCGATCAACCAATTAGTACTCTTTTGATCTTAGCGCTTCGCATTTGTTCATATCTGCTTCCATAGTTGAGTCTCTGCACCGTAGTACTTGTACTGTAGAAGATCCCACTAGTGTATCAAATCCAACTGGTGGTTCGACCAATTTATCTTTGGTTTGTAGGGATTTGAGAGTAGCCATAGTTAAGTATTGGGTTTAAGCGTAATGCTTATGTTTTTGGGTTTCATGGGCTATGGATTGATTCTAGGCATGGGTTGGTTAGCTAGTAATGGTGAAGGGCGGGTAGTCAGACTTTTGATTCGCCTCGGGAATACCCTCGAGATTCCATGCGATCCTAAAGGATCAATTAGGCCTAGCTACCTAGAATCACTTGATACATCTATCAACGGTTTGCGAACCGTTAGGGTAGTCCATGAGCACGCAGATGTTTTGGTTAGGTTAGGGGTTTGTCCCCTAAAATGAGAGATAGACTTCCGCATATATTTAGTTGAAAATGCAAAGCCAGTTATGCGATCAATGGTAGTTTTGGAACAAGATTGGCGAGGATAGCCAGAGTCGGTTAAGTGCTCAATTGTTTGGTTGTTTTGCTTATATCATCTCACATAGATCGTCCAAATTCGGAGAAGATATTCCTTGGGTGTTTGTCTGATATTGGTTTAGGCCTTTGGGGCTTGTACTTGACGGATGTCGAGTTCGACTAGGATGGTTTGCGTGAGAGATAAATAGTTGCAGCAGGTGCTCTAAATAGAAAAAGACTAAACTTAAGAGAGGTAAAAAATACATAGTGACCTTTAGCTTTTGTCCCTCATAGTTATGCATGATGGATAAGCTAGGAGGAGAGGCCTCTAATCATCTTAGTATATGCACTTAGTATCATGGTTAACATCTGTTTATTTTGGAAATGGAGGTCAAGAAACTTCGCAATCGTGAAGTTAAATTAGTTAAGGTACAGTGGAGTAAAGCTCAAGAAGACGCGATATGGGGGATTGAAGATAAGACACACGCGCCATACCCTTTTTCTTGAGGGTGTATCCTTGATCTCTTTTTCTAAGAATTTTACGCATATTTGTTTCTCTCTTTTTAGGTATATCCCCTAGGACATATCATCTGTAACAACCCATATTTTGAATAACAAGTTATCACATAAATAAAGGCATAATTCAATGATAAAATCTGAATCAAGGGAAACGGGCTGTGCCATTGCATTCGTCTCTGAAAAATACGCGAAATAGAGTCCGAGTTTTCGAAAATCGGAGTCCGTATGACCAAGCTAAGGCCCATGGAAGTTTTCAGAAAATTTAAATTTAAAAACATATTTCAAATTCAGCAGGGCAGGTAGGCGGGAAAAGATCCAGCCACTCACCAAGTCGACTGGGGAGTCGACTTGGGAGTCGACACACCCCAGGCTGTGTCAACTGCCCAGTCGACACCCCTGTCGACTTGGGTGGTCGGCCAATCTGGCCTGGGTGCACCTGACTTGTTTCTCAAGACATGTTTGGAGGCTAGTGACGTGAATTGATGGCCCAGATCTGAATTAGGGTTAATCCTAGGGTCTAAACTAACCTAATCTTCTATAAAAGGACCCTAATACCTAGCCTAAATCATCATAAATCAATCCTACAACTAAATTATGCCAAAATGTATAATCATGGCCTCCACTCTCTTGTCATAGCCTCCATCTTCATTCATATGAGAGTTCCTAAGCTTGTTTGAGAGTTTCTAAGGCCAAAGTTCAATCTTTCTTCATCAAAGCAAGGATCTTCTTCTAATTTGTCAAGGGTTTTCATTGAAGCTTGCTACTTGGGGGTCTTTAGAGTTGCTAGTGGCTTCGTATCAATCTTGTTTATATTTTATAAGTCTTCATAGCATTGTAAGCCCTATACTACTCTTAGATTCTAACTATGAAGTTAAATATGACATGTTGCAAGTTTGAGTTTTGGCCTAAGTATGATATGTGCTTTGATCCTATCATGCTATGCATAAATATATTCTATGCATGTTTGTAAAGCTATCACCTTTACCTTATGCATAGCAAGCTATGAGCTTTGATTGGAAATGTTGCATAAAGCAACATAAAAACTCTCATATACCTTGTGTTATCTTGCATATGATGTTTTTATGCGAATCACTATCTACCATCCTATGTCATTTATGATCATGTTTCACCTATTTGCTAAAGTTTGATATCATGCATGTTTTGAGGCTTAATATCTAATATGCAAGTTTATGATCTGCCTTATGCTATCTTGCATATGATGTTATATGTGAATCACTTGCTATCATCTTATGTCATCTATGACCATGTTTCATCTATTTTGCTAAAGTTGGTATCATGCATGTTTTGAGGCCTATAATGTAATATGTAAGTTTATGAACACATTTGCCTCATATGCCACCATGTTTAACTTGTGGCCCAAAACCTTATTAATTTTGTCATGCTTCTAAGTTTCCCTTTTGAGATCTATTTGCGTTTATGCGAACTTACATGCGATGGGGTTACGTTATGGGTAAACAAAAATGACATAAAAACATGACTTGAAAAGACGACATGAAATATGACATGTGATTATGCTTGAAACATGAACTTGGACATGACTTCTAGAAAACATGAGAATGGCCAACTCGAGGTTGGGTTGAGTTTGTAGCATAAATCTACCCGGAACCGACCGGCTTAACTAGTGGCTACAAGCAATAGGATCCAATGTGAGTAGTTGGTCATGTCGTACTTGAAACCCGAGGTTAGACCAAGTTGTGGTGTGAATCTACCCGGACCCGCCCGGCTTAACTAGTAACCACAACAAGGTATAATGTGAGAGGTTGGGTGCATTAAATTAATTAATGCCAAATGATAGTGTTAAGTCATGGACCACTTGAATACTTAACCGATTAGACACGATGGGATGATAGGGTTAAGTCATGAACCTCGGGTACACTTAACCAACTTGATGGGGTAGGGTTAACCACATTTAACCCGTTAGAAACCCTAGTTACATGGTCCTTTTCACCCGTAACCCTCTTGATTGTGTCATGATACCCTAGGGACTAGGCTAGGGTGGGGCACGATTACTGGGCTGACATGTAAGCGACCAAAACGACGGCTGAGTAGGTGCGCCAGTGTAGGTTCAGGCGGACTATGGTCGTGCACATGGTCCGGAGTTGAAAAAGCAGACACGGGCACCCGTAGGTTTAGACTGTGAGTGCTTGATTTGTGTCCGTGGTTGGCACCCTAGGGCTTGATACACCCTAGGGTGGACCTAACACGGTTTGACTACACTTCGTGATTGGGCCGTATGACACCGACACTTGACGAGTTAGGCTTTTAGGGAGCCGATCGACTAGACCGTGTTGTTGGACCTTGATCTAGGTCATCTCGGGATGTTGGGCCAAGATTGGGCCAAGGGATCTTTTCTTGTTGATACTTGACATAGATTACTAGTACACACTTGGTGCAACTTAACCTTGTATATGCGATGCCACACTTGATCTGTCTCTTCACCATGCCAGTTATCACCCCATGTTTCATCTCTGCTTTATATGTCCAGTTAACTTTATTAGTTTTTATACTAATAGTAGATAGGACTTACCAGTCTTTTTGACTGACCCGTTTTCTTTCGCCTCTTTTCTTCCGTTTCCCCCCACCCCAGTTTTGCAGGGTGGGAACACTGGTACCTAGCTGGATCTTTAGCTGCTTTTCTGGATAGCTCATGTATGGTTTGGACTTGAGCATGCTATGGGTTTATTCTACTTTGGGGATAGTTACTTTATGTTTTTTTCCAGTTTTCAGTTTATGTTCTAGACTTTGTTTTGTGGGAAAATAATGACCAAGTACTTTGATGTAACTTGACTATGGTTTTGAAATGTTAGTTTTATCCACTGCTTTACTACTGTGTTTTACTTATATGTTCTGTCTTGTGATATCTGCATGCATGTTTACCTTGTCCAACACCCCTCCAAAGCTTGTGTACTTGCAAGAGTGACCCTGGCGGAGGTGGGGCGTTACATTTGGTATCAGAGCATAAGGTTTACAAGATTTGAGCAAAAGTGTTTTTAAAACTTACCTTTTTGGAAAACTATTTTCAAAACCAATTAAGTATTTTCCAAGAAAAGTCTAGTTTATTTTAAGGCTATTCCCCAAAAGCCATTAGCACTATCCTTTGTTTCCTCGTTCTTAATCTATCTTTTCCTTTTTCAGCATGGCCGATCTTAACCTTCCTGAAGGAGTAACCATTCCCGGATGGTTCCGGAGGTACTTGGAAGCTAGGGCCAACGATGTGGGCCCAGCAAATACCCCCACAGTAACTGAGGTTCCTCCTCCTCCTCCTCAGCATCCACGAGCAGATTTCGCAAAGGTTTGCAAGGACTTTAAGGCGATGGGTGGCAAGAATTTTATTGGGATAGAGACTTTTGTGGAGGCACGAAATTGGTTGAAAGAAAATAAAGATCTCTTCGCTATCTTTGATGTGGAAGACCATAGAAAGGTTTTATTGGCAGCATGGCTATTAAAAGAAGAAGCTTCTTATTGGTGGGAGGTCACCAATGCTACTAGGCTTATAGAGACTTGGGCCGACTTTAGGACGAGGTTTGGGCTTAAGTTTCTATCATCAGCTGAGGCGAATCTGCAATTGGAGAAGTTTATATCTTTGAAGCAAAGGGACATGACAGTGAGGGAGTATGTGAATAAGTTTAACCAGCTCGCTTGATTCGGTTTGGACATGGTTAATACTCCCCAGAAGAAGGCTTTACGCTTTGCACGAGGGTTGAATGAGCCATTACAAGGTTTAGCCTTATCTCATATACCCATGGGGGCCACTTTTGAAGGCCTAGTGGACATGGCATTGCTTCAAGGAGACGATAAGAATGGCAAGAAGGAAGTCAAGACTAATGAGTCTCAAACCAAGAAGACGGACTCCAAGTGGGGAGGAAATCAGAGCAATCAAAACAACAAGAACAACAAGGGCAATAAGGCCAACAACAACAAGGCAAAAGACCCAAGAAAATGCAACTTCTGTGGGATTGTTGGGCACATAGCCAAAGATTGCAGAAAGAAGAAGAGGAAGTTGGGCGAATGCTTTCACTGTGGAGAGCCTGGACACCTTAGCAAGGATTGCCCCAAGAAGCAAGGACAAGGGCAAGGGCAGACTCAGCGTGCAGGTTCTTCTGGAGGGCAAGTGCATGCTCTCATCACTGCTCCAGTTCAGGACCAAGGTAGTATTTCTGTAGAAAGCCTTGTTTATATTTCTGATTATCCTGTTCGCACCTTATTTGATTCTGGCGCATCGCATAGTTTTATTTCTTCTGATCTTGTTGAAAGTTTTCACCTAAGTACTAGCCTAGTTGAGGATCCCGTTAGTGTTTCAAATCCAATTGGGGGTTCCGCCCATCTATCTACGATTTGTGTGGATTTGAAGATTTCTATCTTGACCGTAGAATTCACGTGTAATGCCTATGTTCTCGGATTCACGGGGTACGGGTTGATCTTGGGCATTGATTGGTTGTCCAGTTATGGAGACACTCTCGATTGTGAGCATAGGGTAGTGAGGATCATGACTCGCCTCGGTAATACCCTAGAAATTTCTTGTAACCCTAGAGATCCCATCATGTTATGCTATCTTGAATCTCTTGACTCATCCATCAATGATCTGCAATCTGTAAGGGTGGTCCGAGAATATCCTGATGTCTTTGAAGAGGTTAAGGGGTTACCCCCTAAACGAGAGATAGATTTTCGCATTTATCTTGTTGATAATGCCAAGCCAGTTTCATTTCCCGTTAGGCACATGGCTCCACGAGAAAGAAGAGAGCTCAGTAAGCAAATCAAGGAGTTGCTTGAGAAGAATTTTATTAGGCGAAGCATTTCTGAATGGGGTGCTCCTGTGGTATTCCCTACTAAAGCGGATGGTTCGCTTCGTCTATGTGTTGATTATCGAGAGTTGAACAAGCTGACAAAGAAGAACAGGCATCCGCTACCGAGGATTAATGACCTCTTTGACCAGCTTGTTGGTGCTTCTGTTTTCTCTCAGCTCGATCTAGCCACCGGATTCCATCAGCTTAGAGTGGCTGAGGATAGTATTCATAATACTGCGTTTAGGACTCCAGATGGATTCTTTGAATGGCTTGTCATGCCATTCGGTTTGACTAATGCACCCGCCTACTTCGTAGATTTGATGAGTAGGGTGTTCAGGGAGTTCCATAACAAGTTCGTGGTTGTCTTCGTGGATGATATTCTGATCTTCTCAAAGGATAAGGAAGAACATGCCAGACATCTCAAGGAAGTGATGGATACACTTAGAGCTCATCAGTTGAAAGCCAAGTTCTCCATATGCCATTTCTGGAGAAGGGAAGTTCGGTTTCTTGGACATATAGTTTCTAAGTAAGGCATAGCAGTGGATCCCGCGAAAGTGGTTGCGGTTCAAGACTGGAAGACTCCTAGGAATGCAACAAAAGTAAGAAGCTTTCTCAGTCTGGCGGGCTACTATAGGAAGTTCATCAGGGACTTCGTTAAGATTTCAGCCCCTCTTACTAAGTTGACGAAGAAGAACTTAGTCTTTGCATGGGACTTAGAGTGTGAGCTTGCTTTTCAAAGGCTCAAGAGGGCCCTTACTACAGCTCCAGTTTTGGCATTACCCGATGGAGGTAAGATGTTTACCGTGTACACCGATGCATGTGGTACGTGATTAGGTGCTTTTCTGATGCAAGAGGGAAGAGTGATATGTTAGGGGGGTAGGCAACTTAAAGTTCATGAGAAGAACTATCCCACTCATGATTTGGAGTTGGCGGCGATTATCTTTGCACTCAAATCCTGGCTCCACTATCTTATAGGCGAAAGGTTTGAGTTATATACTGATCATAAGTCGCTCAAGTACCTCTTCTCGTAGAAGGATCTGAATCTAAGGCAGCAAAGGTGGATGGAATTCTTGGCATCTTGTGACTTCGAGATAGCATATACCCCGGGCAAGGGTAATGTTGTGGCAGATGCATTAAGCAGAAGTAGGTTGACTTTGAGTCCCTTGTTTGTTGAGATGAGGAGCCTAGAGTTCTTGGCAACCTTTGATTTCACAACAGCTGTTGAGTCGATGACGGGTTCGTTAGCATCCCTTGAGCTTAGACCTATACTTCTTGATCAAGTTGGGTCTTCCCAGAAAGGAGACCCGCAGATAGTCATGGTCATGGACAAGTTGATTCATGGTGAGACGTCTAGTCACCTTGCTAGATATACTATTGATGACAAGGGTTGGCTAAGGCGTGATGGAAGGCTATGCGTTCCACAAGTAGGAGACTTGGTGCATAAAGTTCTCGAAGAAGCGCATCACTCGAAGATGACTGTACATCCTGGAGGAGATAAGATGTATAGAGATATGAAGTGCATTTTCTTTTGGGCTGGAATGAAGAAAGATGTGGCATAGTATGTTTCAAAGTGCATGGTGTGCCAACAAGTGAAAGCCGAGTCGAAGAAACCCGGTGGGCTATTACATCCATTGGAGGTCCCGCAATGGAAGTGGGAAAGTATTTCTATGGATTTTGTGGATGGATTGCCTAGGTCAAGGAAAGGGAATACGAGCATATGGTCATAGTTGACAGACTTACGAAGAGTGCTCATTTCATTCTAGTAAAGAGCAAGAGGACCGCATCGTGGCTAGCATCTATTTATCTTCGAGATATAGTGCGATTGCATGGAGTTCCTTCTAGCATAGTTAGCGATCGTGACCCAATTTTCACTAGCCAGTTCTGGAATAGTTTGCAAGAAGCGATGGGTACGCGATTGAATCTGAGTACAGCCTATCACCCCCAGACGGATGGCCAAACCGAAAGGGTGAATAGAGTGATAGAAGATCTTTTGAGGCTTTGTGTTCTTGACTTTGGTGGTACTTGGGAAGACCACCTTCCTCTTGTAGAGTTTGCTTATAATAATAGCTACCAAGCTAGCATAGGGATGGCACCATTTGAAGCTCTATATGGGAGGCCATGTAGGTCACCATCTTGTTGGTGGTAGACAACGGATAGGCTTATACTTGGGCCCGATATGATACGGGATACATCCGAGAAAGTTGAATTGGTGAGAAGACGGATGAAAGCGGCCCAAGACAGACAAAAATCCTATGCTGACAAGCGAAGGACAGATTTGGAATTCGAAATTGGGGATATGGTTTTCGTGAAGGTTTCTCCTTTGCGTAATGTGGTACGTTTTGGAGCAGTAGGGAAATTGGCACCAAGATTCGTAGGACCCTTCCCTATCATAGATAGAATTGGAAAGATGGCTTATAAGGTGGAATTGCCCGAGAAGCTAGCTGGAGTGCATAATGTCTTTCATGTCTCGCATCTCCGAAAGTGCCTACATGAGTCCGTTGAGGTGGTTGAACCAAGCATTCTTGAAGACGTGGAGGTAGAGAAAGAGGCAACCTTGAGGAGAGCTCCGATTCGTATCTTGGGAACAAAGATCAAGAAACTAAGAAATCGAGAAGTCAAATTGGTGAAAGTTCAGTGGAGTGAAGCCGAAGAGGATGCAACTTGGGAAACCGAGGAGAAGATGCGTGGGCTTTATCCATTTCTTTTTGAGGGTACATTCTCGACCTCTTTTCCTTTTACATGTCTTCCTTTTTGCTATCCATGTTTATCCTGTTTATCTTGTTAACCTTGTCATGAGAACCTTAAGTAGAAACCCTTTGGATGAAACATGTATTTGAAACATGTTATGCTTGATGTTTGCAAGTGGTTGCAAGTGTTTGCAAGTGGATACTCATGGATGCATGACACACATTAGGCACTAAGATCGGCTCACACACTTTCATATTGCATATGCATGAGTGCTGATACTTATTCATGGATGAAACTTGTTATGCTATCACGTGGATGTTGCATATGGATGAATGTTATGTGCACTCATGTAGAGATTATAAATTATGTTAGGATTTTGCATACATATGGACTCATTTCACTAACATACTTTGCATTAAGGGGGTTTACTGGATCAGTAACCGCCTGATTTTCGCATTAGATAAGTACATATACACACACCTTTGCATATAATCATACAACATTTAGAATTTGTTAAGGACATTGACTACACGTGGATGATGTCTTGAGCAGATGGATGATGGATGGTAGGATACGTTCTTCCTAACTTAGAGATTTCGGAGACGAAATCCTTTAAGGTGGGGAGGATGTAACAACCCATATTTTGAATAACAAGTTATAACATAAATCAAGGCAGAATTCAATGATAAAATATGAATCAAGGGAAATGGTGTAACATACCGTCTTTCTTCCCGGTTTTCGCCGGTAATTAAACCAACTTAAACCATTTACAAAGGCGGATTGTTATGGGTACTAACATATATTGAACAAAACAACAGAACTTTTTATATCATGATACAATATTTCACTAGAGTTACATAGAATATCAGAGTTACATACATATAGCAGCGGAAACATAAATATACTCTCAGCAGAAGAAGTGATGTGATAAAGCGGAAACTCTAACTTTAGCTCGACTCCAATCTAGAAAACGCTCCAACTCTTGCTCCAAGGGGTCTATAACTGTAAAACTAAACCTCTAGCTGCCCGTGTGGAAAATTAGTGGGCACCCAGAGTTTAGGAAAGAACAATAAACTCCAGGTCAGTCATGGGACTGGTGTGAGAACATAAAATAGTTATTTTAAGGATTTAATTTAAAGTTGGGAGATTCACCGGACTATGCCGCTAATGTAGAACGGGTTTATTCCATTGGATTGCCAGTGCATAATTAAGTAAGTCGTTTAAATAACGCTATGCATTCAAAGAAAAATGAGATCGTTATAAGACCCAAGTCCCATCACACAATGCAACGCACACCAGAGGAAAGGGTTTTTCCTTATAACGATCAAAATATGATAAATACGTCAAACGTATTACTACTAGTGTGCATATGTTTTCATAAATCATTTCAATATAAATGTATTAATCCTAGACGACATAGGTACCATATATTATTCCGCCGTATATAAGTATACAACTAAAATCGTAATGTCATATTGGAGAATTAGTTTCCATCATGAGTCGAGGCTAGGGGCAAGCTCCTCTCCGATTCGAGACACTCTAGCAAATGCCTCAGGATCCCCCGTAGTGAACCCTTGAAAGCGGTAGGGCCGGTCCACACATATGTGTATGGATTGGTTATGCCTGAACACACGTTTCCCGGTCCCTTTGGACCTATAGTATGACCACCAACGGCCTATAAAACACGAGGTACCTCAAAATCCATCATCCACATAAGTAAAATGTCAACGCTGGTAGGTCCCTGACACAACTCTAGCTAGAAAGAAACGTGTGCACTCCCTACAGTCCGTATCCCGTTTTTGACTCATACCGGGGTGTGAGGCTCGTGAGGTTACGTTATACACAAAGCTACGCCTAAACATGCCGTGATTTGATCATCTTCCACAAGGCCTGCTTTTCAACAAAACCTTGATCATTCGCATCTTAGCGAGCCACATTGACAATTCGCGTCATGCTATCGATAACTACTAACATATACCAGGGTGTTAAGCAGAGAATAAATTCTCTACCACCAAACAAGCATACATTAATAAAAATTGATTTAGTTACACGAAACGAATTCCAAAGTCAGACGCGCGACCATACAAGTCCGTTCTGGGTTTGAACGAAATCGGAGGTACCAGAGAGGTTCTTGCTTATCCGGACAATCAACCCATACGACCGGCCAACTACTACATCAACCCTTTCCTGGGAGCAAGTCAGTCCAAGGTCTCAATAATCGTTGTCCGTTCGACGTGAAAATCGCCAGTCTTCAACATCGCCTTCTATTATTTCGATTTAAATCGTCGTTTGATTATTTGAAATGAGTTAAACTCGGCCTTTTCAAATAATCATCGCATAATTATCATTTAAATCGTTTCACGTTGTTTATATCTACTTATAATGATTTACTGCTATTTTTATTTATTTAATAACAGTGAGAATTCATTAAACGACGCTTCGGGTCGATAGACGACCCTGGCGCTGTTTTTACCAAAATTTGTTTTAAACATATCTTAAAATCTAACCGTCAGATCTTGATAAATTTTATGTCGTTGGTAAGCTCTTTCCAAGACAGTCCTAACGGATCCAGTTTTGGGAGAATTCAATGGACGTATTGTAGTAACCCGAAAATCTGGGCCAGTTTAAAATTTTTATTTTGGCAATTTTAGCGAATTCTGAACATTTAAAATGAATTATTTTAAATAAAATCGACGAGAAATTTATTTTGAATATGATTCGACGTATATATTATACGCGTCGTCGTTAGAATATAAATAATTATATATAATTATAAATAGAATTGAAAATGGCGCGGTAGTTCGATAATTCGATTTCAAACTTCAATTGAACGTACCGGGTGCAAAATAATCTGGATTTTAGTGAAACCAAAAACATTAGGATCTAATTGATAATATCTTTCCAACGAATCCGACAAATCAAAATTTCATAGCGGAAATCAAAAGATATGTCCAGTTGAAAATTCTGAATAGTCGCTATGGAATTCAGGCCCTTAAAAATGGAAATTTTGCAATCCACCTCGGATTTCGACGAAACCACTTTTGTTGGATCCGTAGTGTTAAGTTATTGCTAGGTTTCAAATTTCATAATTTTTCGAATCAATATGTGAGCGTGGCGCAGTTAAACGCGTTTGACCAGTTTTCAGTTGATTTTAATCGACTGGAAATTGGCCATTTTTCAAATGGTCTCAGAATTCGATGAAATTAGTTTTGTTAGGACCGTATCGTCAATACGAAGCTAGAAAATATTTTTATCGAATTTTTAGAGACTGTATGTGACCTCGATAAATTAAAATGTATGTTCAAACGGAAATTATAAAGATTTATATTTTGATTTAAGTAAAAACTGATTGTAATGGCCGAATTGGGTTACGAGACATATCCCATTGTGTCCGGAATGGGGGTATTTAGCTACGTATGTCTGGCGGCGGGTTCGTTTTGGTGGTTGAATGTGAGAGTTATATATATATTTTGAAGGCCACAATTTTCAAAAGAAAAAAATATAAAAAAAAAAACCCGAAATCCCTAACCCGTCGTTCCCCCAAATCGATGCCCCGTCACCCTCGATTTCCCGCCGCCACCGCCCTCGAGGCGCCATCGCACCCCAGTGCCGGCCACCCCTACCCTCGCCGCCACCTCCTGACCCCAAGGCGACCCCCCTTTTTCCCCCTCTCTCTCCTCTCCGTCCAATAAAGACCCGCGCCCAAAATCAGCCGTTCCGACCACCACTGGCCACGCACCCTCTGCCGCAACCCCCTGCCGTCCTCCTCGACAACCCACGACCTCAGCGCCGCCCCACAGACCACCCAACTCCGACCCCGGGGCCTCCGGCAAATAAAAATCCCATTTTAAATAATTTAGGTTTTGCAAATAACACCCCGCTGATCCCCTTCAACCTCTGACCACCCTCGAACGCTGATGAATGCCTCCTCCCTCTCCGTTGAACGAAAGTAAGTTTTTATTTAATTAATTTATTTTATTTTCTATAGCATTAGTTTTAAAAATCAGTTTTAAAAATATGATGTTGGAAATAAAGATATAGATTTTTATACATTGAATAGCAAAGTAAAAATATGGTTTTTATATATTGAACATTGAAGTGCACATATGGTTTTTATATATTGAACATCAAAGTAAAAATATGGTTTTTATATATTGAACATCAAAGTAAAAATATGATTTTTGTATATTGTACATCAAAGTAAAAATACGGGTTTTATATATTGAACAGCATAGTAAAAATTCGATTTTTATATATTGAATAGCATAGTAAAAAATTCGATTTTTATATATTGAATAGCATAGTAAAAATTCGATTTTTATATATTGAATAGCGAAGTAAAAATTCGATTTTTACATATGTAGAGAATACGGGCAACGAAGTGACAAGAGGCAGAACGACGAAGATTTCTGCAAAGAAGAGCCGAGGCGTCTGGTTTAGGAAATATGTGAGAATTCCTCACTCTTCAATTTCTTTTTCTAGTTATATATATACTAGGATGCAGACGGTGCTTAGTAGCACCCGACACAATCGTCCACAGACCATGGACTTGTTTGTTTGATTGCCAAAATTAGTTAGATGATTTGATTGATGTGTGAATGGCGTGGGCCTTCACTAGACCGGGGATAAGGCTAGGCCTCGTCCCGTTTCTAGTATCGTGCCGTTATGCCGCCGAAATTTTCTAAAAATAAGTTAGAAAAATAAAGATAACATTTTATTTAATAAATGAACCGAATAGAATATTCATAGGTTGAATAAAATAGTTTGATCGTTAAAAATATAATTTTTAACGTGAATGTGAATAAATAAATATTCGTTTACAAACCGGACGGTTTGTTTATGTACACCTATTTGAAGGACATTGATTGGGACGATAAATTTTACACATCGCCCAACTGCACAAATAAAATCTGTGTTTGATTGTTTGAAACCCCACACGGGTATTGGGATGATATTTGACGTACACTAATCCCGATTGTTTAGTTGTATGTCGATCGATTGATTGACAGACTGTTATAAGCGTTGAATATTTATATTTGATGCTTATACAGTGTAGAATGCACTTTGGATGATGGTTGATTATTCATCGTTGCTAATATATACATGTGTTGTAGAAAATCCATATAATTAACATTATATGGTAATTGATTGGGCCTCATTCCAGTTTCGAAAAAGAAATATTTGAAACAAAATTATTTGAAAATAGAATATTTGAAAAGAAATATTTGAGATAGAAATATTCGAAATAGGATATTTGAAAATAGAAACATACGAAGCCGTGTTGGTTAGATTGATGCCATTTTGACGTGAACGATATTTGTATCGATTTTATTCATTTTAGAATGAATATCGAAAGTGATTTCAAAATCTGATTTTTTTTAATATAAATGAATTCGAATTGAAATTGAATATAAATGAATTCGAATTGAAATTGAATTGAATTGAATTAGAACTGAAATTGAATTAGAAATCAATTTGAATTGAAATCGGTTTGAAATGAATTTAAAACGAATTTATATTGGAATATTCAATTTTGATTTGAAATTGAACATGAAGTTGAAACCGTTTTGAAAAATGAATTTAAAAGCGATTTATAAAACACGTTTTAAATTGAAATCGACGAAGTATATATTATATACATTATATATATAATATAATGGCCTGAATAGAATGCGCCGCGCCGCGGTAGTTCGCGAATTTCGACCATTGACTTCGAATGGATATTGCGGGAGATCCGACCGTCGGATTCTCCTAAAACCGGAACCGTTGGGTTCGTATCGAAAAGTGCTTTCTAACGAATATTAGAAATTTGAAATCTAACGGTTGGATTTGGAGATATGTCCAAATCAAATTTGAAAAAGGTCGCTGTGAGTGCAGTTCAATGGCCGCTGATGGAAATCGACTGTACGGGCCTTGATAAAATTATTAAAAATAGTAATAATTTGTGTAAAATCATAAGAAATGATTTGTGAAGAATTGGGATGAATAACTCCATATCTGAAAAGATAAAAATAGATTTTTATTTAAATGAACTAGTTTTGAACTAGAATTATAATTCTATTTATTTTTAAATAAGTAAATTGAATTTGAAATGGTTTTGAAAATAACCAGAATTTCCAATGATTGCATTGGAATGGATTTGAATCGAAATTGTCTTCGGAATATTTCGATGTTGGAATTCATGATTATATTGGTTTTGTTATGGAAATTTGAAAGATATATATTTATATTGTTATTTCCAATACGACATTTGTTAATCGTAGAATTTGATATTGAATATAAGCCGATATATTTTCTATTCAGAGCCTTGTATTGAATATCAAATGTGATTTGGGTTTGTCGTGAATGGTGTCTTGACTAACACTGTTCTTGAACTAGGTTGAGAAAAGTTTAAATCTTTTTATTTAGATTTAATGAAGTGTACCAATTAAATAATATTTAATTGGAATTGAATTGATATTGATTTTCGGGTTTATCGTGGACAGTGTTTTAAATAACACTCGTTCTTTAACCCGATAATTAATGAATGTGATTTTGTGTTTATCGTGAACCGTGTTTTAAATGACACTGATTCTTTAACCCAGTTAACGATTAAAACTAAGTGGAATTTTAATGAATTTTTAATTAGATTGAAAGGATCGAGAATGGAGTATCACCAGTTTTACACCAGGCGATAGTAGAATCTTTAATTAGATTTGAACGTGAAATGGTAATTGAATTTACCGATAACACCGTGGTGTTAGATATGAAGTATCACCAGTTTTACTTCATGGGATGAATAGGTTGGGTTTGGGAAATTAAAACAAATGATTACTTCAATAAGGTTCGTTAATCCCGACTAGTTGAATCGAAATTCAAAAGAAGATTAAAGAATAAATTCAAGGAATTTATCTTGGATAAAATTAATGGGAACCTTTCCCTATGAATGTAAAATTTAGAAACTAACGGTCGGTTAGCCAAGCAGAATGGTTTTCTGGATATTGATCTGATGTTGGTTTCGGCCTTCGGGGTTAATATTTGGGAAATTATTCTCTTGATTAATTTACGGTTAGTGAATGATGAATTGGAATGAGGCGTATGTTGTGTTTATGTAACACTTATTTAAAATATACGCGAGTTATTCGGAAAGACCGGGTTTATCCCATTCTGAATAACTGATACGACGATAAGTCGAAGATGAAGACGATGCTCGAAGACCGGAAGTCTTCACGTCGTTTGGGTGATTACTGATGATCTTGATTGGGCAGTACACCCAAGAAGATGGAAACAGTTGGTGATCGTCCAGACGTACTTGGAGATCGATGGATAAGCGGGGCACTAGGTGCCTCCGGTTTCGTTCAGACCCAGAACGGACTTGTAAATGGACTGTGTGTCTGACACTGGATTTTAGTCCGTGTGATTGATCTCTATTAAATATATATCTGTTTGGCGGCGGAGAATTTATTCTCTTGCTTAACGCCCTTCTCTGAGACGTACGAGCTCAGGGATTATATATTGATGGATATCAAACGCATGGAGTGAATTGCCTGTGTGGCATGCCTAAGTGGCAATTGATCGAGGCTTCTGTTGAAAAGCAAAGTCTTGTGGTGATGATCAAAGCACAGCCTTTGTGGCGTAGCTTTGTGTAACGTTTACTTCGCGAGTTTCACGCCTGGTATGAACCAAAAACGGGAGACGGACATCAGGGAGGACATGCATTTCTTTCTTGTTAGAAGTGGCGTCAGTGGTTTTACACGCCCTGACGAGTTTCACTTATGTGGTTGTTGTTGTTGTGAGGCGCCTCGGTTAGATCGGACGATCCGGGTCCGATGGAGCCATTCGTTGGCTCATTTACGCCCCAAAGGGCGGAGAGACGTATTGTTCAGGCATAATAATCCACATCGGTGGACCGGCCCTGACGATCCAAGGCCCACCTGAGTCTGGGTACTGAGATGTGAAAACCCGTAACTTCCCCGTAAAGGAAAGCGTCGGATAGTTCGAGAACAAGCCACAACAGAACGCATATAAAAGAACATTTCACTGTATATCACGATAATGCATCAGATTACAAGAATATACAGAGTATAAATGAATAAATATTACACAGAAATATCAGAGATTTAAATTACATTTAAATATATAGCAGCGGAAAATAATACAATACACGACTAGAAGAGATATACGGATACAAAGCTTTCCGGATATCGTTCCAGCTGTAAATCAGGATCCTGCGAATATAAATCTGCAAAACCAAAACTACTAGCTGCCCGTGTCAAAATAGGGGCACCCAGAGTTTAGGTTAAAACAATAAACTCCAGGTCAGTCATGGGACTGGTGTGAGAACTAAAACAGTTAATCTTTATTTTAAAGTTAGGTAAATCAAGGGACCACGCCGTATAACACGGAACGGGTTTCCTCCCAAGAATACCAGTGCATAAAACAAACAGCGCAATGCTAAATAAAGAAAAATGAAGCTGTTATAAGACCCAGGTCCCATCACACAATGCAACGCAGCCGAGGATAGGGTTTTCCCTTATAACAGCCAAAGAATGCTTGATACGGTTAAAACAAATCGTTTGATACTACTATAAGTGCATAGTGTATAAAACAACTTCAAATCATAAGTATCAATCATAGGCGGCATGAGCGTCCCATGCCACTATGTCGCCATATATAGGTTTACAAATAAAACCGCAATGTCGTAGTGGAAGTTGGGTTATCATTTATGGTATGAACCGCGGCTAGGGATCGTCCTCTACCGGTTCGTGACTCTCTAGCCCGAGCCACAGGCAAGCGCGCAGGCAAGCCTTTAGATCGTCAGGGCCGGTCCACCGATGTGGATTATTATGCCTGAACACTGCGTTTCCCCGCCTTTTGGGGCATAAGCCTGGCCCGTCAGCCGACCAGAAGCATCGGCCGAAACCGATATCACGAGGCACCTCGCTTTTCAGCAAGTAATAATAAGTAACATCCACATGAGTCAAACTCGTCAGCCAGTTCAAGCACTGACGCCACTCCTAACTAGAAAGAAACGCATGTCCTCCCCGATGTCCGTCTCCCGTTTTTGATTCATACCGGGTGTGATACTCGCGAATCAACGTTACACAAAGCTACGCCACAAAGGCCGTGCTTTGATCATCAACCACAAGACTTTGCTTTTCAACAGAAGCCTTGATCATTTGCATCTTAGCATGCCACACTGGCAATTCACTCCATGCGATTGATATCCATCAATATATAACCCCTGAGCTCGTACGTCTCAGAGAAGGGCGTTAAGCAAGAGAATAAATTCTCCGCCGCCAAACAGATATATATTTAATAGAGATCAATCACACGGACTAAAATCCAATGTCAGACACACAGTCCATTTACAAGTCCGTTCTGGGTCTGAACGAAACTGGAGGCACCTAGTACCCCGCATATCCATCGATCTCCAAGTATGTCTGGACGATCACTAACTGTTTCCATCTTCTTGGGTGTACAGCCCAATCAAGATCATCAGTAATCACCCAAACGACGTGAAGACTTCCGGTCTTCGATCACCGTCTTCATCTTCGACTTATCGTCGTATCAGTTATTCAGAATGGGATAAACCCGGTCTTTCCGAATAACTCGCGTATATTTAAAATAAGTGTTACACAAACACAACATACGCCTCATTCCAATTCATCAGTCACTAACCGTAAATTAATCAAGAGAATAATTCCCCAAATATTAACCCCGAAGGCCGAAACCAACATCAGATCAATATCCAGAAAACCATTCTACTTAGCTAACCGACAGTTAGTTTCTGATTTCACATTCATAGGGAAAGGTTCCCATTAATTTTATCCAAGGTAATTTCTTGAATTTATTCTCTAATCTTCCTTTGAATTTCGATTTCAACTAATCGGGATTAACGAAACTTACCGAAGTAATCATTTGTTTTAATTTCCCAATCCCAACCTATTTATCCCATGAAGTAAAACTGGTAATACTTCATATCTAACACCTCAGTGTTATCGGTAAATTCAATTACCATTTCACGTTCAAATCTAATTAAAGATTTAACTATCGCCTGGAGCAAAACTTGTGATACTCCATTCTCGACCATTTCATTCTAATTAGAGATTCATTAAACCTCCACTTAGTTTTAATCGTTAACTGGGTTAAAGAATCCGTGCCATTTAAAACACGGTTCACGATAAACCCAAAGTCACGTTCATTAATTATCGGGTTAAAGAACAAGTGTTATTTAAAACACTGTTCACGATAAACCCAAAAATCAATGTCAATTCAATTCCAATTAAATATTATTTAATTGGTACACTTCATTAAATCTAAATAAAAAGATTTAATCTTTTCTCAACTGGGTTCAAGAACAGTGTTAGTGAAGACACAATTCACGACAAACCCAAATCATATTTGATATTCAATACAAGGCTCTGAATAGAAAATACATCGGCTTATATTCAATATCAAATTCTACGATTAACAAATGTCGTATTGGAAATAACGATATAAATATATATCTTTCAAATTTCCATAACAACATCTGTATAATCACGAATTCCAACATCGAAATATTCCGAAGATAATTTCGATTCAAATCCACTCCAATGCAATCATCGGAAATTTTGGTTATTTTTAAAACCATTTTCAAACTCAATTTATTTATTTAAAAATAAATAGAATTATAATTCTAGTTCAAAACTAGTTCATTTCGATAAAAATCTATTTTTATCTTTTCAAATATGGAGTTTTTCATCCCAATTCTTTCTAAATCATTTCTTATGATTTTACACAAATTATTACTATTTTTAATAATTTTATCAAGGCCCGTACAGTCGATTTCCATCAATGGCCATCGAACTGCACTTACAGCGACCTTTTTCAAATTTGATTTGGACGTAACTCCAAATCCAACCGTTAGATTTTTAATTTCTAATATTCGTTAGAAAGCTCTTTTCGATACGAACCCAACGGTTCCGGTTTTAGGAGAATCCGACGGTCGGATCTCCCGTAATGTCCGTTTGAAATAAATGGTCGAAATTCGCGAACTGCCGCGGCGCGGCGCGTTCTATTCAGACCATTATATTATATATATAATATATATTTCGTCGATTTCTATTTAAAACGAATTATATAAATAGTTTTAAATTCGTTTTCAAAAGCAATTTCAACTTCCATTTCAATTCAAATCAAAATTGAATTCTTCTTTATAAACTCGTTTTAAAATTCATTTCTATTCAATTCAAATTTCAATTCAATTTGAATTCATTTCAATTCGCTTTCAATTCAATTTGAATTCGTTTTCAATTCAATTCATTTCGAAATCGTTTTCAATTCAATTCATTTCGAAATCGTTTTCAATTCAATTTATTTCGAAATCGTTTTCAATTCAATTCATTTCGAAATCGCTATATATTCAATTCATTTCGAAATCGTTTTCAATTCAATTCATTTCGAAATCGTTTTCAATTCAATTCATTTCGAAATCGTTTTCAATTCAATTCATTTCGAAATCGCTATATATTCAATTCATTTCGAAATCGTTATATATTCAATTCATTTCGAAATCGTTATATATTCAATTCATTTCGAAATCATTATATATTCAATTCATTTCGAAATCGTTATATATTCAATTCATTTCGAAATCGTTATATATTCAATTCATTTCGAAATCGTTATATATTCAATTCATTTCGAAATCGTTATATATTCAATTCATTTCGAAATCGTTATATATTCAATTCATTTCGAAATCTTTATATATTCAATTCATTTCGAAATCGTTATATATTCAATTCATTTCGAAATCGTTATATATTCAATTCATTTCGAAATGAATAAAATCGATATAAATATCGTTCACGTCAAAATGGCGTCAATCTAATCAACACGGCTTCATAAATTTCTATTTTCAAATATCTTATTTCAAATATTTCTTTTTCAAAATAGTTGTTATTATCAAAATATTTCGTTCAACACATGACCAATCTCAATGGATGAGTACTGTCAACACATGAACTTTTATTTTATATCGATAAAGATGTAAATTTTATTACTAAAATATTTCGTTCAACACATGACCAATCTCAATGGATGAGTACTGTCAACACATGAACTTTTATTTTATATCGATAAAGATGTAAATTTTATTACTACAATATTTCGTTCAACACATGACCAATCTCAATGGATGAGTACTGTCAACACATGAACTTTTATTTTATATCGATAAAGATGTAAATTATATTACTAAAATATTTCGTTCAACACATGACCAATCTCAATGGATGAGTACTTTCAACACATGAACTTTTATTTTATAATATTCTTTATTTTTCAAATTGGAATGAGGCCCAATCAATTACCATATAAAGTTAATTATATGGATTTTCATGCATTACACACATATAATAGCATTGAAAAATAATCAACCATCAACCAAAGTGCACTACACTGTATAAGCATCAAATATAGATATCTAACGCTTATAACAGCCTGTCAATCAATCGATCGGCATATTTAATCAATCAGGATGAGTGAACTTCAAATTTCATCCCAACACCCGTGTGGGGTTTCAAACAATCAAACGCACATTTTATTTGTGCAGTTGGGCGATTTGTAAAATTTATCGACCCAATCAATGTCCTTCAAATAGGTGTACATAAACAAACCGTCTGGTTTATAAATGAATATTTATTTATTCACATTCACGTTAAAAATTATATTTTTAACGACAAAACATTTTATTCCAACATATGAATTTCTATTCAGTTCATTCTTTAAATAAAATGATATTTTTATTTATCTAACTTATTTTAGAAAATTTCGGCGGCATAACGGCACGATACTAGAAACGGGACAAGGCCTAGCCTTATCCCCGGTCTAGTGAAGGCCCACGCCATTCACACATCAATCTAATCCATTCATTTCACCACACAGATCAATTCCAATCAAATGATCTGACTAATTTTTGCAATCAAACAAACAAGTCCATGGTCTGTGGACGATTGTGTCGGGTGCTACTAAGCACCGTCCGCATCCTAGTATATATATATATAACTAGAAAATGAAATTGAAAGGTGAGAAATTCTCACCGATAGCTATCCTACTTCTTGACTCTTCTATTGTAGGAAATCCTCATTGTTTTTGCCTTTTTCGCTTTCGTTGCCCGTAGTCACTACATATATAAAAATCACACATTTTTATATTTAGATGTCTTTAAAATAAAAATCACATTTTTATTTGTTTACTTTCAATTTTTAAAAATCGAATTTTTACTTTGTTGTTCAATATATAAAAATCACAATTCTTATACTATGTTTAAAAACAAAATCTTCTTCTATATTTTTCAAAGCAAAGTTTTCTACTATATTTTTAAAAACAAAGTTTTCTACTATATTTTTAAAAACAAAGTTTTCTACTATATTTTTCAAAGCAAAGTTTTCTACTATATTTTTCAAAGCAAAGTTTTCTACTATATTTTTCAAAGCAAAGTTTTCTACTATATTTTTAAAAACAATTCTTCCTTTATTTTCAAAAATAGTTCTAATTTTATTTTTAAAACTCATGTCTTCTTTATATTTTTAAAACTCATGTCTTGTTTATATTTTGAAAACTCAAATCTTGTTTATATTTTGAAAACTCAAATCTTGTTTATATTTTAATCTTGTTTATATTTTGAAAACTCAAATCTTGTTTATATTTTGAAAACTATGAATATCTATATCTTCAAAACAATGTGATTTTCATTTTCAATTTTTTTTATTTAAAAAAAAACTGCACAAAGAAAAATGTATTAAAAACTGCATAAAGAAAAATGTATTAAAAACTGCATAAAGAAAATTGTATTATAAACTGCATAAAGAAAAATGTATTATAATAAAATACGAAGAGCTCACTGTTTTCTTCTGTATCGTGCTCGAACTGAGCTCATGTTCTTGGGCTCCGATTAGCGTGCCACTGGAGGGGGCGGAGCACGATCGGAGTTGACCACTCGGAGCGCCATCGCGAACCTCCCCTCCCCCATGAGCGACGCCATCCTCGGTACCCCCCTTGCGCCAGAAAACCCCATGCGAAGTTTAGAGCTTTCGAGCTCGATTACAACTCCGACGAGGGGCTGCAGCTTTGGCGACCTCGGCTGGTGACAGGGCCCCCCCCAGGCGAACGGTTTCCCCCTAGTGGCCGACGATGATCCTGCGCCTTCGCGGAGATCGGAGGAGAGGTTTGGGAGAGGCTGAGGGCCCTCGGTCTTTATTTTGGGGGCGGGTCTGAAGAATTAGGGTTTAGAGAGTTTTTTTTCTTTTTTATACCCCTTTTTTTATTTTATTATTTAGTTTCTAATTTTACTTGTTTAATATCACGAACTTCAAATAAAACCCAACGACTGTCTCCCCCAGAGTTTTACCCCCATTCTAAACACAATGGGATAGGTATTGTAGTCTGATTTGGCTGTTATAATCAGTTTCCGCTAAAATCAACATATAACTCTATATATTGAATTTGAACGCGCATTTCAATTTACCGGGGTCACATACTAACTCTAAATATTCCAGAAAAATATTTTCTAGCTTCGTATTGACGATACGGTCCTAACAAAACTAATTTCGTCGAATTCTGAGACCGTTGGAAAAATGGCCATTTTCCAGTCGATTAAAATCAACTGAAACTGGTCAAACGCGTTTTCCTTTGCCACGCACATATTGATTCGAAAAATTATGAAATTTGGAATCTAGCTATAATTTAACATCACAGATCCAACAAAAGTGGTTTCGTCGAAATCCGAGGTCGTTTGCAAAATGGCTATTTTTAAGGGCCTGAATTCCATAGCGACTATTCAGATTTTTCAACTGGACATATCTTTTGATTCCCGCTATGAAATTTCGATTGGTCGAATTCGCTGGAAAGATATTATCAATTAGATCCTAATGTTTTTGGCTTCACTAAAATCCGGATTGTTTTGCACCCGGTACATTCAATTGAAGTTTGAAATCGAATTATCGAACTATCGCGCCATTTTCAATTCCTTTTATAATTATATATAATTATTTATATTCTAACGGCGACGCGTATATAATATATACGACGAATTCAATTCTAAATAAATATCTCGTCGATATTATTTAAAATAATTCATTTTAAATAATCAAAATTCGCTAAAATTGCCAAAATAAAAATTTTAAACTGGCCCAGATTTTCGGGTTGTTACATGAGACATGGGCTAGATTATCTCGAATCGGTTGAGGACTATCTTTTGCCTCGGTTCATAGACGGAAATCCAATTTCCAAATACGTGACATTTGCGGTTTTATTTGTAAACCTATATATGGCGACATGATATATGGTGCCCATGCCGCCTATGATTCATACTTATGATTTGAAGTTGTTTTATACACTATGCACTTATAATAGTATCAAATGATTTGTTTTAAACGTATCAAGCATTCTTTGGCTGTTATAAGGGAAAACCCTATCCCCCGGCTTGCGTTGCATTGTGTGATAGGACCTGGGTCTTATAACAGCTTCATTTATCTCTATTTAGCATTGCGCTGTTTGTTTTATGCACTGGTATTCTTGGGAGGAAACCCGTTCCGTGTTATACGGCGTGGTCCCTTGATTTACCTAACTTTAAAATAAAGATTATTAAATGTTTTAGTTCTCACACCAGTAACATGACTGACGTAGAGTTTATTGTTTTAACCTAAACTCTGGGTGCCCCTATTTTGACACGGGCAGCTAGTAGTTTTGGTTTTGCAGATTTATATTCACAGGGTCCTGGTTTACAGCTGGAACGGTATCCGGAAAGCTTTGTATCCGTATATCTCCTTCAGTTGTGTATTGTATTATTTTCCGCTGCTATGTATTAAAATGTAATTTAAATCTCTGATATTTTTCTGTGTAATATTTATTCATTTATACTCCGTATATTCTTGTAATCTGATGCGTTGTTGTAATATACAATGAAATGTTCTTTTGGGATGTGTTCTGATTTTGTCTTGTTCTCAAAACGATAGGGTGTTTCGAACGGTCTGGGTCGGTTTAGCGACTGGTTCGAACCGAGCGAAATTCCTTTCCGTCACAGTTGGTATCAGAGCTTTGGTTTACAAAGCTCAGAGAACAAGACACATTAGAACCATACGAAAGAATTCATCAGATATTGGATTAGCAATATCCAATGAGAGTGACTCGTTAGAGATAGGATCAACAGTATCCTAGAACGAGTGTGAAGAGTATATTTTTAAAATGAAAACAAATTTTGTTTTGAAAATCTAAATCAATTATTCGTATTTGCTTATTTATTTCATATAGATTTGGACAATCCGATATATAAAGATTTTGCATATATGTCTTGCAAACGTGTATTCGAAGTTTTAATATACTGAATAGTTATAGAATCATACTCTAGTGCCCGGGGATAATTCTGGTGATGGGGCACCGTCGCCAGTATTTATTTTCGAGTGACGAAAGTGAGATTTCTATATTTCCATTAGACTGGTGTGAGAACCGAAACTAGATAGGGCGTATTGTTGTGATTTGGCATCAAAAATCTGATTTTTGTATATGTATCAAAATTATGAATTTGAAACTCTAATTCACTAATTGATTGATGGTTGTGTTGTTTGTTTATTTGTTTGCTAATTTTGAACCAATTAGCCTAATTATATCAAATATTGAACAATATTGAAAATTGGTCACATTTGCTTGCATATACTTGTACTTGCAATGAACAGGTCATAGCAAGGAGGCTAGAGCAGAGAATAAAATTTGTTTGCCCGACAAATAGGTACATGTTTACTACATAATTTACTGTTTTGTTTGGGTGATGATGATTTTATGAGCCTATTGGCTAGCCGCTTGGCCTTTTCTTTTTCTTTTTGAGATCAGAAGGCCTGTATGGCAATTTCGGGATTTTCCCGTGGCTCCCGGTGCAGGGGAGGTTATGGCGAAATTTTTCGAAAATTTAGGGTGTTAGCCAAATTTTTGAAATTTTTGAAAATTCTCAGAAACTGAAAAGTTGGAGAATGGAAGCCAGATCGAACGTAGAGCTGAATAATCAAACCACTTTCGACTTTGTTCCTTTTCGGGGACGAAAAGTTTTAAGTGGGGGAGATTGTAATAACCCGAAAATCTGTGCCAGTTTAAAATTTTTATTTTGGTAATTTTAGCGAATTCTGAACATTTAAAATGAATTATTTTAAATAAAATCGACGAGAAATTTATTTTGAATACGATTCGACGTATATATTATACGCGTCGTCGTTAGAATATAAATAATTATATATAATTATAAATAGAATTGAAAATGGCGCGGCAGTTCGATAATTCGATTTCAAACTTCAATTGAACGTACCGGGTGCAAAATAATCTGGATTTTAGTGAAACCAAAAACATTAGGATCTAATTGATAATATCTTTCCAACGAATCCGACAAATCAAAATTTCATAGTGGAAATCAAAAGATATGTCCAGTTGAAAATTCTGAATAGTCGCTATGGAATTCAGGCCCTTAAAAATGGAAATTTTGCAATCTACCTCGGATTTCGACGAAACCACTTTTGTTGGATCCGTAGTGTTAAGTTATTGCTAGGTTTCAAATTTCATAATTTTTCGAATCAATATGTGAGCGTGGCGCAGTTAAACGCGTTTGAACAGTTTCAGTTGATTTTAATCGACTGGAAATTGGCAATTTTTCAAACGGTCTCAGAATTCGACGAAATTAGATTTGTTAGGACCGTATCGTCAATACGAAGCTAGAAAATATTTTTATGGAATTTTTAGAGACTGTATGTGACCTCGATAAATTAAAATGTATGTTCAAACGGAAATTATAAAGATTTATATTTTGATTTAAGTAAAAACTGATTGTAATGGCCGAATTGGGTTACGAGACATATCCCATTGTGTCCGGAATGGGGGTATTTAGCTAGGGGTGTCAGGCGGCGGGTTCGTTTTGGTGGTTGAATGTGAGAGTTATATATATATTTTGAAGGCCACAATTTTCAAAAGAAAAAAATATAAAAAAAAAACCCTAAATCCTTAACCCGTCGTTCCCCCTAATCGATGCCCCGTCACCCTCGATTTCCCGCCGCCACCGCCCTCCAGGCGCCATCGCACCCCAGCGCCGGCCACCCCTACCCTCGCCGCCACTTCCTGACCCTAAGGCGACCCCCCTTTTCACCCTCTCTCTCCTCTTCGTCCAATAAAGACCCGCGCCCAGAATCAGCCGTTCCGACCACCACTGGCCACGCACCCTCTGCCGCAACCCCCTGCCGTCCTCCTCGACAACCCACGACCTCAGCGCCGCCCCACAGACCACCCAACTCCGACCCCGGGGCCTCCGGCAAATAAAAATCCCTTTTTCAATGATTTAGGTTTTGCAAATAACACCCCGCTGATCCCCTTCAACCTCTGACCACCCTCGAACGCTGATGAATGCCTCCTCCCTCTCCGTTGAACGAAAGTAAGTTTTTATTTAATTAATTTATTTTATTTTCTATAGCATTAGTTTTAAAAATCTGTTTTAAAAATATGATGTTGGAAATAAAGATATAGATTTTTATACATTGAATAGCAAAGTAAAAATATGGTTTTTATATATTGAACATCGAAGTAAAAATATGGTTTTTATATATTGAACATCGAAGTAAAAATATGGTTTTTATATATTGAACATCGAAGTTAAAATATGATTTTTGTATATTGAACATCGAAGTAAAAATACGTGTTTTATATATTGAACAGCATAGTAAAAATTCGATTTTTATATATTGAATAGCATAGTAAAAATTCGATTTTTATATATTGAATAGCGAAGTAAAAATTCGATTTTTACATATGTAGAGAATACGGGCAACGAAGTGACAAGAGGCAGAACGACGAAGATTTCTGCAAAGAAGAGCTGTGGCGTCTGGTTTAGCAAATATGTGAGAATTCATCACTCTTCAATTTCTTTTTCTAGTTATATATATATACTAGGATGCAGACGGCGCTTAGTTGCACCCGACACAATCGTCCACAGACCATGGACTTGTTTGTTTGATTGCAAAAATTAGTTAGATGATTTGATTGATGTGTGAATGGCGTGGGCCTTCACTAGACCGGGGATAAGGCTAGGCCTCGTCCTGTTTCAAGTATCGTGCCATTATGCCGCCGAAATTTTCTAAAAATAAGTTAGAAAAATAAAGATAACATTTTATTTAATAAATGAACTGAACAGAATATTCATATGTTGAATAAAATAGTTTGATCGTTAAAAATATAATTTTTAACGTGAATGTGAATAAATAAATATTCATTTAGAAACCGGACGGTTTGTTTATGTACACCTATTTGAAGGACATTGATTGGGACGATAAATTTTACACATCGCCCAACTGCACAAATATAATCTGTGTTTGATTGTTTGAAACCCCACACGGGTATTGGGATGATATTTGACGTACACTAACCCCGATTGTTTAGTTGTATGTCGATCGATTGATTGACAGACTGTTATAAGTGTTGAATATTTATATTTGATGCTTATACAATGTAGAATGCACTTTGGATGATGGTTGATTATTCATCGTTGTTGATATATACATGTGTTGTAGAAAATCCATATAATTAACATTATATGGTAATTGATTGGGCCTCATTCCAGTTTCGAAAAAGAAATATTTGAAATAAAAATATTTGAAAATAGAATATTTGAAAAGAAATATTTGAGATAGAAATATTCAAAATAGGATATTTGAAAATAGAAACACACGAAGCCGTGTTGGTTAGATTGATGCCATTTTGACGTGAACGATATTTGTATCGATTTTATTCATTTTAGAATGAATATAGAAAGTGATTTCAAAATCTGATTTTTTTAAATATAAATGAATTCGAATTGAAATTGAATATAAATGAATTCGAATTGAAATTGAATTGAATTGAATTAGAACTGAAATTGAATTAGAAATTAATTTGAATTGAAATCGGTTTGAAATGAATTTAAAACGAATTTATATTGGAATATTCAATTTTGATTTGAAATTGAACATGAAGTTGAAACCGTTTTGAAAAATGAATTTAAAAACGATTTATAAAACACGTTTTAAATTGAAATCGACGAAGTATATATTATATATATAATATAATGGCCTGAATAGAACACGCCGCGGCAGTTCGCGAATTTCGAACATTGACTTCGAATGGATATTGCGGGAGATCCGACCGTCGGATTCTCCTAAAACCGGAACCGTTGGGTTCGTATCGAAAAGAGCTTTCTAACAAATATTAGAAATTTGAAATCTAACGGTTGGATTTGGAGATATGTCCAAATCAAATTTGAAAAAGGTCGTTGTAAGTGAAGTTCGATGGCCGCTGATCGAAATCGACTGTACGGGCCTTGATAAAATTATTAAAAATAGTAATAATTTGTGTAAAATCATAAGAAATGATTTGTGAAGAATTGGGACGAAAAACTCCATAACTGAAAAAATAAAAATAGATTTTTATCGAAATGAACTAGTTTTGAACTAGAATTATTATTCTATTTATTTTTAAATAAGTAAATTGAATTTGAAATGGTTTTGAAAATAACCAGAATTTCCAATGATTGCATTGGAATGGATTTGAATCGAAATTGTCTTCGGAATATTTTGATGTTGGAATTCGTGATTATACTGGTGTTGTTATGGAAATTTGAAAGATATATATTTATATCGTTATTTCCAATACGACATTTGTTAATCGTAGAATTTGATATTGAATATAAGCCGATATATTTTCTATTCAGAGCCTTGTATTGAATATCAAATGTGATTTGGGTTGGTCGTGAATGGTGTCTTGACTAACACTGTTCTTGAACCCGATTGAGAAAAGTTTAAATCTTTTTATTTAGATTTAATGAAGTGTACCAATTAAATAATATTTAATTGGAATTGAATTGATATTGATTTTTGGGTTTATCGTGGACAGTGTTTTAAATAACACTCGTTCTTTAACCCGATAATTAATGAATGTGATTTTGGGTCTATCGTGAACCGTGTTTTAAATGACACTGATTCTTTAACCCAGTTAACGATTAAAACTAAGTGGAATTTTAATGAATTTTTAATTAAATTGAAAGGATCGAGAATGGAGTATCACCAATTTTACTCCAGGCGATAGTAGAATCTTTAATTAGATTTGAACGTGAAATGGTAATTGAATTTACCGATAACACCGTGGTGTTAGATATGACGTATCACCAGTTTTACTTCATGGGATGAATAGGTTGGGATTGGGAAATTAAAACAAATGATTACTTCGATAAGGTTCGTTAATCCCGACTAGTTGAATCGAAATTCAAAAGAAGATTAAAGAATAAATTCAAGGAATTTATCTTGGATAAAATTAATGGGAACCTTTCCCTATGAATTTAAAATTTAGAAACTAACGGTCGGTTAGCCAAGCAGAATGGTTTTCTGGATATTGATCTGATGTTGGTTTCGGCATTCGGGGTTAATATTTGGGAAATTATTCTCTTGGTTAATTTACGGTTAGTGACTGATGAATTGGAATGAGGCGTATGTTGTGTTTGTGTAACACTTATTTAAAATATATGCGAGTTATTCGGAAAGACCAGGTTTATCCCATTCTGAATAACTGATCCGACGATAAGTCGAAGATGAAGACGATGGTCGAAGACCGGAAGTCTTCACGTCGTTTGGGTGATTACTGATGATCTTGATTGGGCTGTACACCCAAGAAGATGGAAACAATTGGTGATCGTCCAGACGTACTTGGAGATCGATGGATATGCGGGGTACTAGCTGCCTTCGGTTTCGTTCAGATCCAGAACGGACTTGTAAATAGACTGTGTGTCTGACATTGGATTTTAATCCTGTGATTGATCTCTATTAAATATATATCTGTTTGGCGGCGGAGAATTTATTCTCTTGCTTAACGCCCTTCTCTGAGACGTACGAGCTCAGGGGTTATATATTGATGGATATCAAACGCATGGAGTGAATTGCCTGTGTGGCATGCCTAAGTGGCAATTGATCGAGGCTTCTGTTGAAAAGCAAAGTCTTGTGGTGATGATCAAAGCACAGCCTTTGTGGCGTAGCTTTGTGTAACGTTTACTTCGCGAGTTTCACACCCAGTATGAACCAAAAACGGGAGACGGACATCAGGGAGGACATGCGTTTCTTTCTAATTAGAAGGGGCGTCAGTGGTTTTACACGCCCTGACGAGTTTGACTTATGTGGTTGTTGCTGTTGCGAGGCGCCTCGGTTAGATCGGACGATCCGGGTCCGATGGAGCCATTCGTTGGCTCATTTACGCCCCAAAGGGCGGAGAGACGTATTGTTTAGGCATAATAACCCACATTGGTGGACCGGCCCTGACGATCCAAGGCCCACCTGAGTCTGGGTCCTGAGACATGGGCTAGATTGTCTCGAATCGGTTGAGGACTATCTTTTGCCTCGGTTCATAGACGGAAAACCAATTTCCAAATACGTGACATTTGCGGTTTTATTTGTAAACCTATATATGGCGACATGATATATGGTACCCATGCCGCCTATGATTGATACTTATGATTTGAAGTTGTTTTATACACTATGCACTTATAATAGTATCAAATGATTTGTCTTAAACGTATCAAGCATTCTTTGGCTGTTATAAGGGAAAACCCTATCCCCCGGCTTGCGTTGCATTGTGCGATAGGACCTGGGTCTTATAACAGCTTCATTTTTCTCTATTTAGCATTGCGCTGTTTGTTTTATGCACTGGTATTCTTGGGAGGAAACCCGTTCCGTGTTATACAGCGTGGTCCCTTGATTTACCTAACTTTAAAATAAAGATTATTAACTGTTTTAGTTCTCACACCAGTCACATGACTGACCTGGAGTTTATTGTTTTAACCTAAACTCTAGGTGCCCCTATTTTGACACGGGCAACTAGTAGTTTTGGTTTTGCAGATTTATATTCACAGGGTCCTGGTTTACAGCTGGAACGATATCCGGAAAGCTTTGTATCCGTATATCTCCTTCAGTTGTGCATTGTATTATTTTCCGCTGCTATGTATTTAAATGTAATTTAAATCTCTGATATTTTTCTGTGTAATATTTATTCATTTATACTATGTATATTCTTGTAATCTGATGCGTTGTTGAAATATACAATGAAATGTTCTTTTGGGATGGGTTCTGATTTTGTCTTGTTCTCAAAACGATAGGGCGTTTCGAACGGTCTGGGTCGGTTTAGCGAGTGGTTCGGACCGAACGAAATTCCTTTTCGTCACACGTATCTTTCTGTACAACAGTTTAAAGTTATGATTTCAAAACGCGAACCACCGCGCGTGTTTCGCTTAGTTTTATATTATATATATATATAAATATATGTATACAAACCATTTGGCGATTCCCAAAGTCCGTTCTTTTATTTTATAAAGTTGATATTTTTGTCCGCCAATTCTAATGCGACAAAAATTATAGTTTCAACGACGTCTATTTTTTTATATTCAACAAACATGATATTTCCCCTTTATTCTTTTATTTACATATACAATGTGAATGTCTTTTACTTTACATTGAAAAATGTAACTTTTCTTTTATTTCTCCACATTGAAAAATAATGTTTGCTGTTAGACCAAAAAGTGGTTCTAACACCCAAATTGATTAAAAGCAAATGAAATGAGATAAAAATAAAAATGAACACACAAGATTTATAGTGGTTCGGCGAAGAAATGCCCACGTCCACTTGTCTTTCACTATATTCAATGATTCAGTTGCAAATACAATGAAATATTCACTTGATTTCTCTCACAACTCACTTACAATCACTCAATTGACTAAAACAAATAATGAAAGAAGATTTGGATTCTCCGGGAGTGCTGGAATTCGGGTGATGAAGGTGGTTGAATTCTCGAAATGCCAGAAAAAGATCCTTTTCTTTGTCTCCAGACGGGGTATTTATAGGTGTGAATTTGCTCAGAAACCCGATCCGGATCGGAGCCACGTGTCAGCCATCCCATCAGCCTCGGGTTCGGATGGATTTCTATGTTGACAATGCATCAGAGTAATGGACGTTATGGGCAGGAACTGGTCATAGCCGATCCGGATATCCAGGCGCTCATGCAGGGGGTGATGTGGAAAATGGGTTCGGATCGGAGGAGTAATCTCCAGGGGTTCGGATCGGTACCTCCAATCCGAACAGGATTAAGTGAGGACCAATTCTCTCTTCTTTTTACTCTGCTCCGCTCCGCTCCGACCTATCTCTGTAGCAATTGGGTGGCTTTCCGATCCGACTGGAAGTAAATTCCCCTCCGACCCGAATAGCTGTGCTTCTTTAATTCCAAGAGTAATAGTTCACCGATCCGAACAGCAGACTTTACCCTATCCGAACCGCTATCCTGCTCCGATCCGACCCGCTTCAGAGTTTTCAAGTTCTCCAATATTTCATGTCTTGACTTTGTGTTGCCCAGTTCACAAAGTGGGCTAACATTTTGCCCCCTCAAAGGATGCTTCTGTTGGAGACGGAGCATGCTTTGACCATCAATGCATAGCGCTCTTCGAGGTAATTTCCCTTTTGATTTTCCTTGCGTTTTTATCTTTTTCTTCAAATTTCAATTCAGTTCGTTGCTGAGCTAAAGAACTCGGTTCGGTTCGGATTTCGATCCGAACAGACCCCTTCTCTTTTCTATTTTCCACTGGACTATTGGGCCAAGCTTCGCCTCTGGGCTGTCCATCCGACCCGAACGAGAATTCTTCTGCTGGGCTACCGATCCGAATGGGTAGACGAATAGACACTTTTCTCTCCTATATAAACTTTGCCTTCTTCCTCTTTTCATTTTCACTGTTTCATTCGCGAAGTTCTGTAAAACGAGAGAGAAAATACTCAATTCGTGAAACTTCAAAATCCTTCTTAATTCTCGAAGTAATCACACTGGTAGGTTATAAAACTTTGAACAATCCCTTCTTTAATCATTCTCGAGTCGGATTCGTGAGCGATTAGAATGATTTAGGTATTAAACTCCGATGACCTTGCCGTCGTGACCCTCCCCCTCGTCATCGTTGTCAATATACTCGTCGCCGCCTTGAGGTTGGAACGGAGGGAACGAGAATCCGTAGTTTAATGCACCAGCATGTATTTGCTTGGTTTTGACTTGAGGGACTAGCATGAGATTGGCCGTGGGGTCGGATAGGGAAAAAAGAGGGTGAAGGAGAAGAAGAAGATGATGGAGAATCGATTCGGTTCGGAGAGACATAAAAGTTGAAAAAATGAAGGGAAGAAGAAGGGAGTTCAGGAAATCGGACCGGGTCGGGGCATGCAAAGAAAGAAAAAATAAGAGGAATCCAGGAGATCGGATCGGGTCGGAGCAAATATTTGAAGAAGGGGAAAAGGGATCTTACCTAATCGGATCGGGTCGGACCGTAAGATGACGGAGGAGTAGCATAACTACGTGATCCGATCCGAACCATTAGGGGACTTTGCCTCCGATCCGTCTTCGATTTCTGAGTTTCAATGTAACATTCAAGCCTAAGGCCACGCCCCCGATCCGATCCCAATGGATAGATCCGAACCGAACCGAAGCACAGTCTACCTTAACACATAAAAACTCATCTAACTGGCCCAATCAGCTTTTGGCATGATCTTCAATTTAATGGACAGTTAGGATAGTGCCTTGCGAACGTGACTGGACATCAAGAATTACTTCAACTCTTTATATCTTGCCAAACTTTTTCGTCGCACTTTTAAATATTTACTCTGCACTTTCCGTATACACTGTTCACACTTTAGTTTGCACACACGTACGGGGGGATACGGGCTAATTTGCTCTAATTTGTGCTATTGCTTCTTCAATAGTTCTATGACCATGAGACCCAGACGCTCTTCCAGACTAGCTGAGAGGAAAGAAGCCCCGGAAACCTCTAACAAAATCACTCTCGAGGACATATCTTCTCCGTCGGATCTAGAATGGAACAATGAGGGTTCATACTACGGGGTTGGACACCGGGAAAGCAAAGAGGTGTCTTCAGAGAATGAAGTTTCTTTAGGGTTTGAAGAAGAAGGAGGGGTTGGCGACGACCGGGCTCTTGATGAGTTTGAATCGGCTATCATACTAGAATCACCTCCAGATTATGTTGAATCAACAATCGACAACGATCGACTTATCCGAATTTTCTTAAAGTACGGGATAATGAAAAGGGACACTCTAGTGCCTTCAAGCTCTGATCGTCCCCACAACCCTCCAGAAGGATATATGGCGGTCACTCGGTTGATGTGTATGGTCGGCGCTATCCCTCCATTCTCTCCCTTCATCGTTGACTTTTTAAGACAAATGCGGATTGCCCCCATGCAGCTGCATCCCAATTCGTATGCATATTTGCACACTTTGTACATAGCATATCGTGAAATCTTAGGCATAGAGCTCGAGTTCGATGACGTTCACTTCTTCTATAACTTCAAGCATCAGACTCGAGAGACTCCATCTTTCTGCTATTTTGAGTCAGTTCCAAAAAGGAAGATAATCTCGGCACCATTCAGCAGTAAAGCTGGAGATTCCAGACTGGAATGGTTCTATGTGAAGCGACAGCCCGGATGTGCCAGGAGGTGGACAAAATCAAGTAAAGCACTGATTTTCTAAATCCGGGCTCCATACATTTGAATCATCACCTTAACTTGTTTTCCTTTTTGTTTGCAGTCGACAATCCCAAACAAATATCAGATCAAGTGTTCTTTAACCGGATGCACCAACTTCTTAATGGCGATCAGAAATTCTTGACTATCGATGAAGTCCTTAAAGACGAATATCTTTACTTTCATGGGCTGTTATCCGTTTTTCGTAGCATTGGTCATGGGACGGCTCCGTATGTATATATTCCTCCAGTGGAGGTAGTCCCAGAAACAGGAGAAGGCTCGGGAATTCCTACAGTGCCTCTTCAAACTTCACCCTCTCCATCTTCTACACAAGATGACGAATTAGCTAACCTGGCCGAAAAGCATCGTGAAGGATATACTGCCCCCGAGGAGGCTACTTCTCTGGAAAAGTCAACATCCTCCCAAGAGTCGCCACTTAATGCTTCCGAGGGGGATGTCCCTAGTACTGATGACCAAATATTTCAGGGTTTGGGGGATCTCCCCTTACCTGAAACTATATACACTTCAGAGGATTTTAGGAAGGATCCTTTAGTCTTCACCTCTTCTGAAGAGACCACTCCTGCTAAGGCCAAAGAGCCTGCCCGTACTAGTCTAGCTTCAGACTCGGGTTGGTTGGGGGGGGGGCGGGGAACACACCAATTAGGACACACTTTACACAACAGCATTAGCATTCATTGCACCTCTTTCTCCGTGAATCCATTGATTCTAAATTTCGTTTGTCTTATTGTGCAGGTACGATGTCTCGATCCTACTACGATATCAGGAAGCTTCGCCGCAGCATGTCTAATCCACCTCAGGATATCGAGTATGATCGCTGGGATGATCGTGGTAGGGAGGAGAGAAGGCCTTATGATCCCTATCGTTCTCGACCCTCACGTTCTCGCTCACCCGTTCGGCCGGAACAAGAGAAATACAAAGGTTATCAAGCCATAGGGAAGAGAACATACCACAATCTAAAGACTCCACTTCTTCCCATGAAAAGCGCAGTAGAGAGAGAAGTCCTCCAAAAGAAACCGGGTCTCGAAGTAAGCACAATGTAACACCCCACGTCCATTAATGTCACTCACAAAGGGAATGCATTAACTTCCATGGAGGTTATAAGTGAATATAGAACAGAAAAATTACAACAAGACAGATAATAAGTAGTACATGGATATAAATAAACTTCATTTTATTGCAGCGGAATTTAAAACATGTCTGTTACATCAAAAAACCATAGATCATAACCAAGTACAATATCCATCTTTGTAAAACCAAAGTACATAATCCCATTACAATTGAAATAGCCATTTAAAAAGAAAGATAACAAGCTGGACTTTACTTGAGCAGTCCGAGCTTCCCAAGAGATAAGCGATCCAACTAGACTCCACTAGAACTTGGCCCAACCTGAGGACCTGAAGGGAAAAAGAATGGAAAAGAGGGGGTCAGACATAAAGTCTGGCGAGTATGACAATTCTAACAATACTATTATCAAAATAACTGGACTAAGACATAAGCTGGAAAACAAGGAAATGTCTATGAAGGAACAGATGAAAGACATAGACAATTGCTAAAGGCAACGTTATAGGCGCTCCTAAATACTAAAGGATAAACACTATACTGCACCACACCAGTCACCCTAAAGATTCATCCCACTTAGCTTCACTTAGAAACTTTCCCAATGGCTTTACGTACCCCTAGCTGACTACATAGGTGCCGCCTGCCCCTATCTCCACTAGGTGTACCCTACTTCCCATTATTCGATCGGCTCCCTAACTCGTAGATACCCGTGCTGGCCCCACAGTGGGGTGTATCACTCCCCTAAAGTGGCAACCTGATACAACGGACATGCACGACTTATACCTACACGATGCAACAACGTCTTACCTACCAGCCCGGGTCCACACACGCATATGAAACCCGTTGGACTTGCGTTGCCACCGCTCCCTGTTTTGGCCTCTTATAGTCAAACCCAGTATGCGTGTCCCGTCCTCGACTTGGGTCGAGCCCACAAAGATACGTTTTGGGATACTGGTTGAAATGGGCCCCCACTATTTACCACAAGCATTCCACCTAAGCTTGTCCCCATTAGTCCATCCCACTTAACCCACTTAGTCATGTTCATTTACATGTGTGTTTGGTTAAGTCTAATCGTATTTCAAATGCCTCTAAAGGCAACCACCAGATCCCTCATGCCACCCAAGGCACCTACTTAACCCCCATGTCCCACCTTACATGATTATCTGGTTAAGTATTTCTTAGTTCATTAAGGCCATAACCTCACAAAGACCTCTCACATTAGACTGGCATTTATGGCAGCTGGATTTGCCGGGCGGGTCCGGGCAGTCTTACACCATAAAAGAGTCTAACCTCGTGTCTTTACAACTGTTATGCTTTAGTTTGGGCCTAGTACCTCTCACATTGGGCCGACATTTGTGACTACTGGATTTGCCGGGCGGGTCCGGGCAGGTTTACATCACAAACGGGTCCAACCTCGTGTCCTAAGCATTGATTATTAATAATAATCCACTTTCCCCCAATTTTAATAATTCCCTACTTGAATTATTAATTACTTCCAATTTTTAACAATGTCCATAATTGACTCAATTATGGACATCCATTCATGGTATGCAAAATCTTACAAAATTGCACCCAATTTATTAATTCCTAATATTACCCCTACCCCACGTTTGAACGTTTATTCGCAAAATATATGTTAGACTCGAATAGCCTAACTCATAGCATAAAAGAGATTATCATAATAACAACATGTATATGTGACCAAATGAATCATAATAAGGGGTGAAACTTGCATATGTCCAACTTGCATAGATTATACATGTCATGGATCTAAAGGTGTCAACTTGTTCAAAATTCACCTAATATGATCTCAATCAATTTTCATAAACTTACATATGAACATGTGTGAATCAACATCATCTAATTTTTTAACAACATGGTTTTATATGGGTACACCTAACTCAATAGGCAAATTCCCATAATCAAGTTTTATTTAATTATAGTTTCAAGTTTATGGGTACACCTAACCTAATAGGCAAATTCCCATAAACAAGATCCATTTAAATTAAGAAAAAAAACATAACTTTAAGCATGATCCAACAACATCATGATTTTTCAACATAATATAGCATGATTCATAACATGGCATAGTATGATAGTATAACATAGCTTGACATGATTCTCAACATAGCACGACATAGCATAAGAGAATTTACAACATAGCATGACATAGCATATATAATTTACATCATACGACAACATAATAACATAATAAGAGATCCATAATATATAGAATTTACAATTACAAATCACATCACTTTCTTGTGATCCATTCATAACTGAGTCAAATTAGTTTGTAATAGTCTTGTGAGAATCATCATACTCACCAACAAAAGAAAAGAATTAGAGAAAGAGAGATCTTTTGATTTGATTTGTGTAGATTTAGTTGTAGATGATTAGGCTTCCTCTTCTTAGTTTGTGACGGCTATGCTGAACTCCGTGGCAGCAGCATGACGGTAGCTTCTCTAATTTTACAAGTGATTTAGGTCTAGGGTCTACCCACTTATTTATAGATTTTAGAATGCGTTTAGGCCATTAGATTTAACCTAGAAATAACCGCAGCCGTCCAGACAAGATGGGGTTTATCTTGTTGACTCAGCAATGAGTCAGAAGTGACTCAGCAAACACTCAGCATATTAATAAACTTCTATTCATGTCATAAATATATATATATTTTCTACAATGTACATATTAGATACATCCCCCTTTACTTATTATTGTTTTTATATACATATTAGATACATCCCCTCTCTCACACACTTATTAATATTTTTATATTCATATTAGATACATCCCCTCTCTTACACACTTATTAATATTTTTATATTCATATTAGATACATCCCCTCTCTTACACACTTATTAATATTTTAGCAACTTTAGTGTTAATAGAAAATTCGGGGTGTTACATTCTCCCCTCCTTTTAGGATTTCGTCCCCGAAATCTTCAAGTCTGGAAGAATGTATATCCTACCATCCAAACGTCCATCTACTCATCCATCATACACAGGCATCCATTGTCCTTAAAAGACTTCTAATGCTTTATGATCATATGCAAGCGTGTGTACATGTCCTTACCTAATGCGAAATCAGGCGGTCTACTGATTCAGTTGACCTCCTTAATGCAAATTATGTAAGTGTCATGAATCCATTATGTATGCAAAAGATCCTAATTGCTTACATACTACTTCTATATGTGTGCACAACCATCATCTGAATGCAGCATCCATATGATAATACAACCATCGTTCATCCGTTTTACTAAATATATCCATATATATGCAATATGCAATATGTAGTGACTGAGCCGATCTAGTGCCTAAAGTGTGTGTATATATGCATCCACGAGCAACCACTAGCAAACACTTGCATCCATTTTGCATCTATCATACATAACGTGTCTCAAACACATGTTTCAACCATAGGATTATCCTAACTAAAGGTCAAAGATACTAATGAGAGGACATACTAAAGATAAGATAAGATAAGCTAAGCGATAAAGGAGAAATTAAAAGACATACCCTCAAAAAGAAAAGGGTACAACGAACGCATCTTCTCTTCTGTCTCCCAAGTTGCGTTGCTCTAATCATCTCCCCACTGCACTTTAACCAGTCTGACCTCTCGATTCCTCAACTTTTTGATCTCCGACCCAAGAATGCATGTAGGAGCTCGTCTAATTGTTGCATCACGCTCTATTTCCACCTCTTAAAGCAAGCTCGGCTCTACCACCTCCGCGGTCTTGTGCAAACACTTCCTCAAATGTGATACATGGAATACGTCGTGTACTCCACTAAGTTTCTCAGGCAACTCCACCCTATATGCCATCTTCCCAATCCTGTCTTTTACAGGAAACGGCCCTACAAACCTTGGTGCTAATTTCCCCACGGACCCAAAGCGAACAACATTCTGTAACGGAGATACTTTGATAAAAACCATGTCCCCAATGTCAAACTCAAGATCTGTCCTTCTCTTATCAGCATACGATTTCTGCCTATCTTGTGCTGCTTTCATCCTCCTTCGAATCAACTCAATCTTCTCCGAGGTTTCCCTAACCATATCGGGCCCAAGTAGGATTTTATCGGTAGATTCCCACCAACATGTAGGCGACCGGCAAGGCCTTCCATAAAGAGCTTCGAAAGGTGCCATGCCAATACTAGACTGAAAGCTATTGTTATATGCGAATTCTACTAACGGAAGGTGCTCTTCCCATGTACCCCCAAAGTCTAGGATACAAAGCCTTAAAAGATCCTCTAGAATGCGATTCACCCTCTCGGTCTGGCCGTCTGTCTGAGGATGATATGCGGTGCTCAAACATAGCTGAGTCCCTACCACCTCTTGTAAACTCTTCCAAAATTCGCTAGTAAAGATGGGGTAACGGTCGCTTACTATACTAGAAGGAATACCGTGCAAATGAACTATCTCCTTAATGTATACAGAAGCCAACCACGGAGCAGTCCTCTTACTTTTCACGAGAATAAAATGGGCGCTTTTAGTAAGTCTATCTACTATAACCCAAATCCCCGTGTTACCCTTCCTTGATCTTGGTAATCCATCCACAAAATCCATTGAGATGCTTTCCCATTTCCATAGTGGAACTTCTAATGGGTGAAGCAACCCACCGGGTTTCTTTTCTTCTGCTTTAACTCATTGGCACACCAAGCATCTAGCGACGTACTCGGCCACATCCTTTTTCATACCGGCCCAAAAGAAAACCCACTTCATATCTTTGTACATCTTATCCCCGCCGGGATGAATGGTCATTTTTGAGCGATGAGCATCATCAAGAATGGCCTTCCTTAAGTCTTCGTCTTGTGGTACACAAAGCCTATTATCCCTTCGTAACCAACCCGTATCGTCTAGGGTATACCTACGAAGATGGCTTGACGACTCCCCCCCTTTGAGCTTTTCTACTATCTCAACCAACTGTGGGTCGTCTCGCTGTGCCTCACCAACCCGTCCTAGAAGTGTAGGTCTAACCTCCAAGGATGCTAACAGACTGGGTACTAAGTCAACGGAGGGTCTAAAGTCAAACATAGAGATGAATTCTAAGCTTTGTCGTTCAACAAACAACGGACTCAAGGACAACCTTTTCCTACTTAAGGCGTCTGCCACCACGTTACCCTTGCCCGGGGTATATGCTATTTCAAAATCGTAGGAGGCTAAGAATTCCATCCACCGTTGCTGCCTTAAATTCAAATCCTTCTGAGAGAATAAGTATTTTAATGATTTGTGGTCAGTGAACAGTTCGAATTTCTCACCAAGAAGATAGTGACGCCAAGACTTAAGCGCGAAAACAATTGCGGCTAGCTCTAAGTCATGCGTGGGGTAATTCTTTTCATGAACCCTCAACTGCCTTCCACCATAGGCTATTACTCTTCCCTCTTGCATGAGGACCGCGCCAAGTCCCGTCCCACAAGCATCGGTATAGATGGTAAACGGTTTATTCCCGTCTGGCAGCACTAAGACTAGGGCTGAAGTTAAGGCTCTCTTTAAACGTTGGAACGCATCATCGCAATCTTTGTCCCACGTAAAAACCAGGTTCTTCTTCATTAACCGTGTTAATGGAGCTGATATTTTTGCAAAGTCTTTGATAAACTTCCTATAATAGCCAGCCAACCCCAAGAAACTTCTTACTTCGGTTGCATTTTTAGGGACCTTCCAATCTTGGATGGCCACCACCTTTGCGGGATCCACTGCTATCCCTTCTTTGGAAACCACGTGCCCTAAGAACCGTACTTCCTTCCTCCAGAAGTGACACTTAGAAAATTTTTCCTTAAGGTTATGCGCTCGAAGGGTTTCCAACACTTCCCTAAGATGTAGGGAGTACTCTTCTTTATTCTTAGAAAAGACTAAGATGTCATCCACAAAGACTACCACGAATTTGTTAAGGTATTCCCTAAACACCCTACTCATCAAATCAACAAAATATGCAGGGGCGTTTGTCAAACCAAAGGGCATCACTAGCCATTCATAGAATCCGTCAGGAGTCCTAAAAGCAGTCTTATCTATACTATCCTCAGCCACTCTCAGTTGATGAAAGCCAGTGGCTAAGTCCAACTGCGAAAACACTGAGGCACCAACTAACTGATCAAAGAGATCGTCAATCCTCGGCAGTGGGTGTCGGTTCTTTTTAGTAAGCTTGTTTAGTTCTCTATAGTCCATACAAAGTCTAAGAGACCCATCCGCCTTTGTGGCAAAAACTACTGGAGCACCCCACTCCGATATACTACGTCTTATGAACCCCTTCTCAAGCAACTCCTTTACTTGCTTATTGAGTTCCCTCCTTTCACGAGGAGCCATGTGGCGCGCTGGCAAAGAGACGGGTTTAGCATTATTCACAAGATAAATTCGAAAGTCTATCTCCCGCTTTGGAGGCAAGCCCTTCACCTCCTCAAACACATCCGGATATTCCCGGACCACTTCTACCGATCGCAGGTTCTCTACAGACGCGTCAAGCGATTCAAGATAACTTAGCATAACGGAATTTATGGGATTACAAAAGATGTCGAGAGCATTACCAAGGCGAGTCACAAGCCTAACTACTCTCCTTTCACAATCAAGAATGGCCCTATTTCTAGACAACCAATCCATTCCTAAAATTAGCCCATAGCCCGTGAAGCCCAATACATAAGCATCACATCTAAATTCAACGCTAAGTATAGAGATTTTCAAATCCAAACATATCATGGTCAAATGAGCCGAACCCCCAATTGGATTTGAAACGACCAAGGGATCCTCTACTAAACTGGTGTTCAAGTGCAGTGATTCAACTAATGATGCAGAGATAAATGAATGAGATGCGCCAGAATCTAATAAGGTACGGACAGGATGATCAAACAGAAAAACTAAGCTTTCAACAGAAATTGTTCTACCTCTTTCTTGCAGCGGTGGGGCCGCAATAGCCTGAACTTGCCCCCTTGCCTGCCCTGGTGCCATAAGAGCCTGCACCTGTCCTCCCGAGGTAGACCCTGCCCTCTGCCCCTTCTTTGGACAGTCCTTCACTAAATGTCCCGCATCTCCACAATGAAAACAACCAGTCTTCTTTTTCTTTCTACAATCTTTGCTGAGATGGCCAGGCGTCCCACAATTGAAGCATTTCTTCTTCCCTTTGCCATTATTGTTTTTACCACCCTTCTTATTTTGCTGTTGGGGTTTCTTTTGATCCCCTTTCTTTTCAACTGCCTTATCCTCATGCATAAGTGCCATTTCTACTAGCTTTTCAAAGGTGGCTCCCATAGGGATGTGGGTCATAGCCAACCCTTGCAACTGTTCATTCAAGCCTCTAATGAACCTCAAAGCTTTCTTCTCTTGCGTGTTCACCAACTCCAAGCCAAACCATGCTAACTGATTAAATTTATTAACATATTCCTTTACTGATGAGCTCCCTTGCTTTAGTGCCAGGAATTTTTCCATATTTAAGTTCTCCTCTGCCCTTGAAAGAAACTTTGCCTCAAACCTTCGTCTGAAATCCGCCCATGAATCAACTGGACGTTCCCCGTTAGTGACCTCCCACCAAAACGAGGCCTCTCCCTTCATTAACCAAGCAGCTAAACGGACTTTCCTCCCATCTTCCACTTCAAAGATATCCAACAATTCCTCAGTCTCCTTAAGCCAATCTCTGGCCTCCACAAACGTCTCAGTCCCTTGAAAAGTTTTTCCTCCCATAGCCTTGAATTCCTTGCACGTCTTTGCAAAAGTGTCAACACGAGGAGGAGGAGGAGGAATGGGTGCAACTAGGGGTGGAGGAGTATCCGCTGGGCCTGCAGTGGTGGCCCTAGCCTCCAAGTATCTCCTAAACCACCCTGGAATCGTCACACCTTCTGGGTGATTAAGATCTTCAGCCATGCTGAAACGAAAAAGGAAAGATTCAAAATGGAGAATTCGAAAGATAAAGATAAGGATGTGGCTATTTGGGATTATGTTTTTCATAAAAACTCTCTTTAAATAACATGTTTTTTTTTTGAAAGCACTTCTTCCAAAAATACTTTAGAAAAAAAAATATTTTTCTAAAAAAATTTTTTTTATCTGTTCTGGTAACCTTATGCTCTGATACCACGTGTAACACCCCACGTCCATTAATGTCACTCACAAAGGGAATGCATTAACTTCCATGGAGGTTATAAGTGAATATAGAACAGAAAAATTACAACAAGACAGATAATAAGTAGTACATGGAAAGAAATAAACTTCATTTTATTGCAGCGGAATTTAAAACATGTCTGTTACATCAAAAAACCATAGATCATAACCAAGTACAATATCCATCTTTGTAAAACCAAAGTACATAATCCCATTACAATTGAAATAGCCATTTAAAAAGAAAGATAACAAGCTGGACTTTACTTGAGCATTCCGAGCTTCCCAAGAGATAAGCGATCCAACTAGACTCCACTAGAACTTGGCCCAACCTGAGGACCTGAAGGGAAAAAGAATGGAAAAGAGGGGGTCAGACATAAAGTCTGGCGAGTATGACAATTCTAACAATACTATTATCAAAATAACTGGACTAAGACATAAGCTGGAAAACAAGGAAATGTCTATGAAGGAACAGATGAAAGACATAGACAATTGCTAAAGGCAACGTTATAGGCGCTCCTAAATACTAAAGGATAAACACTATACTGCACCACACCAGTCACCCTAAAGATTCATCCCACTTAGCTTCACTTAGAAACTTTCCTAATGGCTTTACGTACCCCTAGCTGACTACATAGGTGCCGCCTGCCCCTATCTCCACTAGGTGTACCCTACTTCCCATTATTCGATCGGCTCCCTAACTCGTAGATACCCGTGCTGGCCCCATAGTGGGGTGTATCACTCCCCTAAAGTGGCAACCTGATACAACAGACATGCACGGCTTATACCTACACGATGCAACAACGTCTTACCTACCAGCCCGGGTCCACACACGCATATGAAACCCGTTGGACTTGCGTTGCCACCGCTCCCTGTTTTGGCCTCTTATAGTCAAACCCAGTATGCGTGTCCCGTCCTCGACTTGGGTCGAGCCCACAAAGATACGTTTTGGGATACTGGTTGAAATGGGCCCCCACTATTTACCACAATCATTCCACCTAAGCTTGTCCCCATTAGTCCATCCCACTTAACCCACTTAGTCATGTTCATTTACATGTGTGTTTGGTTAAGTCTAATCGTATTTCAAATCCCTCTAAAGGCAACCACCAGATCCCTCATGCCACCCAAGGCACCTACTTAACCCCCATGTCCCACCATACATGATTATCTGGTTAAGTATTTCTTAGTTCATTAAGGCCATAACCTCATAAAGACCTCTCACATTAGACTGGCATTTATGGCAGCTGGATTTGCCGGGCGGGTCCGGACAGTCTTACACCATAAAAGAGTCTAACCTCGTGTCTTTACAACTGTTATGCTTTAGTTTGGGCCTAGGACCTCTCACATTGGGCCGACATTTGTGACTACTGGATTTGCCGGGCGGGTCCGGGCAGGTTTACATCACAAACGGGTCCAACCTCGTGTCCTAAGAATTGATTATTAATAATAATCCACTTTAATAATTCCCTACTTGAATTATTAATTACTTCCAATTTTTAACAATGTCCATAATTGACTCAATTATGGACATCCATTCATGGTATGCAAAATCTTACAAAATTGCGCCCAATTTATTAATTCCTAATATTACCCCTACCCCACGTTTGAATGTTTATTCGCAAAATATATGTTAGACTCGAATAGCCTAACTCATAGCATAAAAGAGATTATCATAATAACAACATGTATATGTGACCAAATAAATCATAATAAGGGGTGAAACTTGCATATGTCCAACTTGCATAGATTATACATGTCATTGATCTAAAGGTGTCAACTTGTTCAAAATTCACCTAATATGATCTCAATTAATTTTCATAAACTTACATATGAACATGTGTGAATCAACATCATCTAATTTTTTAACAACATGGTTTTATATGGGTACACCTAACTCAATAGGCAAATTCCCATAATCAAGTTTTATTTAATTATAGTTTCAAGTTTATGGGTACACCTAACCTAATAGGCAAATTCCCATAAACAAGATCCATTTAAATTAAGAAAAAAAAAAAAACATAACTTTAAGCATGATCCAACAACATCATGATTTTTCAACATAATATAGCATGATTCATAACATGGCATAGTATGATAGTATAACATAGCTTGACATGATTCTCAACATAGCACGACATAGCATAAGAGAATTTACAACATAGCATGACATAGCATATATAATTTACATCATACGACAACATAATAACATAATAAGAGATCCATAATATATAGAATTTACAATTACAAATCACATCACTTTCTTGTGATCCATTCATAACTGAGTCAAATTAGTTTGTAATAGTCTTGTGAGAATCATCATACTCACCAACAAAAGAAAAGAATTAGAGAAAGAGAGATCTTTTGATTTGATTTGTGTAGATTTAGTTGTAGATGATTAGGCTTCCTCTTCTTAGTTTGTGACGGCTATGCTGAACTCCATGGCAGCAGCATGACGGTAGCTTCTCTAATTTTACAAGTGATTTAGGTCTAGGGTCTACCCACTTATTTATAGATTTTAGAATGCGTTTAGGCCATTAGATTTAACCTAGAAATAACCGCAGCCGTCCAGACAAGATGGGGTTTATCTTGTTGACTCAGCAATGAGTCAGAAGTGACTCAGCAAACACTCAGCATATTAATAAACTTCTATTCATGTCATAAATATATATATATTTTCTACAATGTACATATTAGATACATCCCCCTTTACTTATTATTGTTTTTATATACATATTAGATACATCCCCTCTCTCACACACTTATTAATATTTTTATATTCATATTAGATACATCCCCTCTCTTACACACTTATTAATATTTTTATATTCATATTAGATACATCCCCTCTCTTACACACTTATTAATATTTTAGCAACTTTAGTGTTAATAGAAAATTCGGGGTGTTACACACAAGGTCCCTGCTACTAAACGACCTAGGACAGACAAAGAAACTACCGAATCCTCCTCACACAGGGACACCGAATTGACAATCCCCGCTCCTCCCCCATTAGATGCGGAAACTGCAATAAAGCGGGCATATTTGGAGGAGCAATTTCCCGAACACTACTTCGAGACTTTGACTTTCTTACCTGCCCTTGAACCTATTTCTTCTAAGTGGGCAGATGAGGCCAAAGCAAAGATAGATGCGGTGGAAAAACAATATTCTGAGATGTTTAAATATTCACGCAACCTTTCCAGAATCATTCGCACTCTAATCACAAATACCGACTCAATGCAAAAGACCGTGGAGGAGGATGCCAAGGACTTAAAAGCTCTAGGAAAAGATTTGGAAGATACTCAAGCTCAGCTGGCTGTCGCTCAAAGGGACGCTTCTAACTTCAAACACCAATTTGAGGACATGCAAAAACGTTATCATGACTTGCTTGAATCTTATACTCAAGAGCGTTCTGAGTTAAAAAAGCAAGCTGATGAGGCTAAATCAAAAGCTGCTAAGACACGCCTTGCTTATGCTGACCTCGAACGAAAAAATGCCGAGTTAGCAAAGAGGAGTGCTGAACAAGAAAAGAAGAATGCTGACTTGGCTTCAAAGCTATTGGAGGCAGAGAACAGAGCTGCCCTGGCTGAGGGCAATGTGGAGTGTGCTATCAAATCTGCGGAGGAAGCCCGCAAATAACTGTCTGAGGCGGAGGCTGATATTCAGGGTTTCGGCGAATTAATGATTGAATTCTTCGCACATATCATCCGTCGCCGAAACATTTCTTGGATCGAGGATTATCCATCCACTCTAGTTCAAGTATGGAATCAAATCGTCGAGCGGGAAAAAGAGGAACTTAAGGTCGATTCCATCGATGAAGATAAGTTAATGGAGAAATACTTGAGGGATGATGAGCCGGAGGGCCTAGCTGAAGGGCGCCGCCTCATTGCTGAGGCCATGGAAGAGGAGAGACGGAAGTCTAAACAGAAGAATGTTCTCGAAGCTGGTTCATCTTCTTCTGCCCCTGCGACTTCTGAAATAGAGGGGTATGATCCTGAAAATCCGGGAATTCCCCGAACAACTCTGCTATCCCCTATTCCTGAAATAGCATCAGAGGTAGTAGTCACCCCTGCCGAGAAGTCTTCGGAAGGTATCCCTACCTTTTCTCCTCAATTTGTCAAGGCTATTTCTACCCTTCGCCACATGATTGAGCAATCGATGAAAAACCCATTATTTTCGCCTGAGTTGATAACTGCTGCTTCTCATTCTGTAGGTATTGAGCCATCCGAAAAGACAGGTGTGACTCAAGGAGCCACCACCGGGGCAGATCCTACAGAAAAGGCAAAAGAAGGGGAGGACAAAGCTGCTCCTATAGACTTGGGAGAAGTAAGTGTGCCGGCTAAGGCCGCTATTCCGCGTGATGAAGAAATGATAGTAGCTTTGAAGGATGATTGCGGTGACGAAGGTCATGAGGAGGAACCAGATGTTGCAATAGTCGGGGAGTCAAAAAATGCTGATGATGTTACTTTGGTTGCAATGAAAGCTGATCAAGACAAACGTTTGCAATTGAAATCTGAAGAACTAGACCCTGAAGTCCTCAAGCCCCTCGCAGTTGTGGATGCGGCATCAAGGTTAGTTGTTAAGCTCTCAACTAGATCTATTACAGAGGAACTCGCTAAAAAATCTTCTCTTGATTCCAGCGCTCCGCCCTCTGGGAAGAAGTCAACCGGTTCCAGCACCGCATCTTCAGGAAAAAAGAAATCTAAATGAATCTTGACAGAGGCTGAGAAAGAAGCAAAGGATGCAGAGAAAGCTGCCAAGAAGTCCAAGGTTCACCCAAAATCTAAATAGTGGATTGCCTTGTGTCGTTTTAGCATTTGGTGAACCAACAATTGTTGCGACAAGAACGACTCTTGCACCTTCTTTTTTAGCTACTTTCCTGTACAAATTCATTCATTCGTAAATAAATAAAAAATAATTCATTTTCCGCAATGTCTGTTCGTCAGTAGTTCTGCACTTATGTAAAAATGCATGTCTCGCTATAGTTACGAAATGAAGTCACGGAGCGAGGAAGTATGTGTATACATATATGCCCCCAGTTAATTCTAATAAATTATTAATGCTTAATCAAGCAATCTGAATGCTCCCGATTTTCTGACGGGATAGCATTTCCTGTGTCGTCAGTGCCCGTCGTTTTTTCTGGCATTTCTTTTATACTCTCTCTTTCTCTTGAGAGTTAGAGTTCGAGCTCAGCAATCTATTCATTCCCTGGTCTTTCAGTGGGGAAAGATTTCTTTCTCAGCGCTCAGTCGGAGACGCTTTTATACTCTCTCTCTCTCTGGAGAGTTAGAGTTAGGGGAAGAATTTCTTTTTCAGCTCTCAGTCGGAGACGCTTTTATACTCTCTCTCTCTCCGGAGAGTTAGAGTTAAGAATGTCGTTTTCTCATTCTTTTATGTTTTGTCGCACAAATAGTCGTTGTGCTTTTTCTTATGTTTAAACTGTCTTTAACCTTTTCAGGTTTTGAATCATCCTGTATTCCATGATCACAACAGAATAATTGATGAATGTATATATGTAATGCATAAAAGTAAATAACACATAATATTTTTATAGTGGTTCGGCTAAGTCGTAGCCTACATCCACTTTATAGTCCTTTATTCATATCGTCAGATTTTCCCAAGGCAAGTCATGCCTTATTACAGAGTTCATAAGAAAAATAACAAAGAGTACAGCATTTCTAATCCAAATATCGCATTAAGTGTTGGGCATTCCATGCTCTAGGGACTTCTTCGCCATCTACCGTCGTTAACTTGAAGGTTCCTTTTTCAAGTTTCCGTTGGATGACAAAGGGTCCTTCCCACTTTGGACCGAGATGAGGAAGGGATGGAAAGACTCTCTTTAGCACCAAATCTCCTGGTTCAAAAGTCCTGAGGTGAACTTTTTTGTCGTAATAGCGTGCCATCTGACGTCGATGTCTTGCCGCACGCAAATCTGCTTCATCCCTTTTTTCTTCAATTTCATCAAGAGACTCAAGTAAGAGCGCCCGATTCGTCATCGGGTCATAATATGTCACCCTGTGGGAAGGAACTTCCAGTTCAACTGGAATTACTGCTTCTGAGCCAAAGGAGAGAGAGAAAGGGGTGTGACCGGTGGCCATCTTAAATGTTGTTCGATATGCCCACAAAGTTAGGGGCAATTCGTCAACCCACTTTGCTTTTGCACGCTCTAACCGTTTCTTGAGAATGGATTTTATTACTTTGTTTATTGCCTCTACTTGCCAGTTTGACTGTGGATAGGCAACTGCAGTATATCGCTTGTCAATATTATACTTTTGGCAGAAATTCCTGAATTCAGTACTATCAAACTGGGTTCCGTTGTCAGTTATAATCGTCCTTGGGATCCCGAATCGGCATATAATATTTCTGACCACGAAACTTATCACCTTTCTGGCCGTGATTTTGGTCAAAGGTTCAGCTTCCACCCACTTCGTAAAATAGTCCATGGCCACTATTGCATATTTCGCTCCTCCTTTGGCAATCGGTAGAACTCCAATGATATCAATTCCCCACGTGGCAAATGGCCAAGGACTCACCATTGATTTAAGTTGGGTCGACGGTGCTCTGGGGATTTTGGCGAATCTCTGGCACTTATCGCAGCGTCGTGAATAATTAGCTGCATCTTTATTAATTGTGGGCCAGAAGTACCCATATCGCAATATCTTTTTTGCTAAAGTCTGACCTCCTGTATGATCTCCACACTCACCTTCGTGCACTTCTCTTAGTACACGCCTGATGTCGTCGTGTGCTATACATCGTAACAGGGGCATAGAAAATCCTTGCCTATAAAGAGTATCATCTTGCATGACATATCTGGTAGCCTTGCGAACTACAGCCCTTTTCTCACTCTTCTTTGATGGGAGTGTCCCATTCTTAAGGAAGTTCTTAATTGGGGTCATCCACGACTCCTTTTCCGGTTCCGCTTCGAAAGCGAACTCAACCTCCATCGACTCAAAGCTTGGCGATTACAATGTTTCAATTGGAATTATTTCATTCTCTTCTGGATTGTCGGAACTAGCCAGCTTTGCCAGCCTATCCGCCTTCTGGTTTTCGGCTCTTGGGATGTGCGTTATGTTGTACCGCTCCAAGCTACTCAATAGCTCTCTCACTTTCCTGAGGTAGGCGATAAGTCGAGGTCCCCGAGCCACAAATTCCTCTCGCACTTGGCAAACAACAATTTTAGAGTCACAGAATATGTCCAATGTTTTTATTCCGAGGTCTTTAGCAAGCTTCAGCCCGGTAATCAGGGCTTCATATTCAGAGTCATTGTTAGTCGCCGAAAATTCTAATCGTAGAGCGTAATATAACGACCATCCTTCAGGAGTGACTAAGACGATTCCAGCTCCGGACCTTCGGTCGTTCTTGGCTCCATTGGTGTATAGCTTCCACGGATCTATCTTTAACTCATCCTCGGACTTAACCACTCTGTCATCGATTACTTCCTCCTCTGGGATGGTGAACTCCGCAATAAAGTCTGCCAGAGCTTGCCCCCTGATCGACTTTCGTGGTTGAAAATTCAAATCCAATTGGCTTAATTCTATATTCCATTTGATCAACCTCCCCGATGCTTCGGGCCTCTGCAACACCTGCCTCAAGGGCTGGTCGGTGTATATGGTTATTGGATGAGCTTGGAAATAGTGACGAAGCTTTCGGGATGCGATTAGGAGACTGTAAGCGAGCTTCTCAATCTTTGGGTAGTTGCGCTCTGCCGCTGCTAATTTCTTGCTTACATAATATACTGGCCTTTGTACTTTGTCTTCTTCTCGAACCAGAGCTGTGCTAACGGCGTGAGCCGAGACTGCCACGTAAACAAACAATTCTTCGTGATCCACTGGCTTTGACAAAATCGGCGGTTTCTCTAGCAGTTTCAATAAATTTTGAAAGGCTTCAACACAGTCCAGAGTCCACTCGAAGTTCTTCTTTCCTCTTTTAATCAAATCAAAAAACGGAACGCATTTGTCTGTGGCTTTGGAGATAAATCTACTCAGCGTAGCTACTTTCCCTACAAGACTTTGGACGTCTTTAATTCTCCTCGGCTCTTCAATGTTTCTAATCGCTGCTATCTGGCTAGGATTGATTTCAATTCCTCGGGAGCTCACAATGAAGCCTAGGAACTTTCCCGATGCCACTCCGAATGAGCATTTCAAAGGATTCAACTTCATCCGATACTTTCGCAGGATACCAAACATTTCTGCCAAGTCTTGCATATGACTGGAGGACTGTTTCGATTTGACAAGCATATCATCCACATAAACTTCCATAGTCTTTCCTATTTGATTATAAAACATTCTGTTCACTAAGTGCTAATAAGTGGCTCCGGCGTTTTTCAATCCGAATGGCATTACGACATAACAATATAATCCCAAATTTGTAATTAAGCTCGTATGTTCTTGGTCTGGCACGTGCATAGGAATTTGGTTGTACCCAAAATATGCGTCCATGAAAGAGAGAAGTTCATGACCTGCTGTCGAATCTACAAGCTGGTCAATCCTGGGAAGTGGGAAACTATCTTTTGGGCAAGCTTTGTTCAAATCTGAAAAATCAATGCATGTCCGCCACTTTCCATTCGGCTTCTTTACCAAGACGGGATTCGATATCCAGTCAGGATATGTCGAATCTCGAATAAATCCATTCTGCTTCAGCTTCTCCACTTCCTCTTTGAGATCAGCCGACCTCTCTGGGCCCAGCATGTGTCTCTTTTGCTTCACAGGCAGATGTTTCGGGTTTACATTCAATTTGTGACTTATAATGGATGGTGATATCCCACACATGTCAGCGTGGGTCCAGGCAAACACGTCCAAGTTTGCCTTCAAGAAGTCCGTTAGTTCTTTGGCTCGACGTGGATCCAATTGAGAATCAATCTTCAAAACCTTTGTCGGATCAACTTCATCAATGGGAATTTCCATTGTCGCTTCATTAGGAGTTGCATTCCTAGCCTCTGGTTCCTCGTCTTTTCTGGGATCCAGGTCTTCAGGCGTTCCTTTGGGCAACTCCTTCGGGGTCAATTTCTCTAATTGCTATGCCGAGCCCCCCTTTGGGGGAGGCGAGGCATCTTTACTCTCGATGTTAAGTCCTTTCATCAACATCTTTAGTTCGGCGACATAGCAGGCCCGTCCGGAAACTTGATCCCCTCTCATTACTCCAGTTCCAGCTTCGGTTGGGAACTTAAGCAATAAACACCAGGGGGCAATACAAACTATGAATTCAGCAAGGGAAGGCCTCCCCAAAAATGCATTATAAGGCGAATCTACGTCCAATACTACGAACTGAAGCATCCGCACTCTTCTGCGTTCTCCTTACCCCAAGGTCACGGGCAATTCTATGTATCCCATGGGAGCTGTTGACGCCCCATTGAAGCCTCTGATCCATCCTTCACATGGCTTCAAATCTTCAGATTCCAGCTTCATCTGATCAAATGACTTTTTAAACAAAATATTAACGGAACTTCCGTTGTCTACTAATACCTTATGAACCAAGGCCGGCCCAATAGTGGTAGTAATAACCAACGGATCATCAGTGGGTGATTGGATCCCAGTATTATCTCTACTGCGGAACACCACGTCATCAAACATGGTCTTCTGTTGTTTTATGGGGGTGATATCTTCCAAATCATCACCTTCATTCACATCTATGTGCTTGGAAGCATTTACATATTGATCCATTGATCTGAAACTACGGATTGCCGGGTGAGGTCCGCCCACTATGGAGTTGATAACAATTCCTTTACCTTTCTGCTGCGCTGTAGGCTTGGGAGCAGGTAGAATCTGTTTTGGAGCCTGCTCTCCTTGCCCCCTGTCCCTCGGGGCAACCTTGTATTCATCCAACTTCCCTTCACGCAGCAGCTTCTCAATCACATCCCTTAAATGATGACATTCATTGGTTGAATGCCCATGAGTTCCATGAAACAAACAAAACTTCCCTGTCGCCATTTCTTTCTCGGTCGAATCACGAGGTGGCGGTCTTTTGTACTGCAAAACATTGTACGTATCCAGGTAAATATTCTCCAGGGTGTCGTTCAATGGTGTATAATTCTCGTAGGTCTGGAATCGGGGTCTTTTGTTAGGATCACTTCCCCTATTTCTGTTTCTTCTGTTACCGTTCGCATTACGGTTATTGTTGTTGCCCCCGTTTCCAGCATTGTTGTTTCCACCCTTGTTACCCCAGACTGCATCACGGCGATGTTACTCTGAACATTTTCTTTTGACGCCGCTTCAGACTTTCTCTTCCGATTTGCCCTGGCTTCCTCTCGTCTTAAATAAATATCGGCCTTTTCATAGAATATTTCTCTCGTGGAGGGCGTCTTTCCCGAAAGGTAGTCCCCGAACTCGGATTCAGGATCGACTCCTTTCAATGCCATCAGAATAGTGGGCTCATGAGGATCACTAACTTCAGTCACAGCTAAGTTGAAGCGGTCAAGATACGACCTCAAAGACTCTCCTGGCGCCTGCTTAATTCTTGACAATTCAATAACACTTTTGGACTTTCGGGCATGATGTCGAAACTAATTCATAAAACGTTCGCTCAGTTCCCTGTAATTCGAAACCGAACGAGGGGGAAGTCGGGTAAACCAGAACAGCGCCACATCTTCTAAATAGATTGGGAATGCTTTACACTTCACTTCATCAGGGGCAGCAGCAGCATTCATGAGCCACGAGTATCGCATCAAATGCTGTCCCGGATCAGTTCTCCCGTTGTACTTGTCCATCTATGGCAGGTTAAAACGCCGGGGAAATTGGAAGTCGAGGATATTATCGGTGAAAGGAGTATGGCGTCGCTCAATGCCATAATCTTCATTTGTATAGTTCCGGCTCTCGGACATGATCTGGCGCACCATTGCCTGTACATCAGCATTAGTTAGGGGCCGCTCAGGTTCTCTGGCCCTAGTACCCGGGTTTCTTCTGGGCTCTTGTTCGGGAGATGCCCTTCTTCTTCGAGCTGCTTCTACTCTATTCCGTTCCCTACGCTCCCGGTCGATCTCGGGAGGAGGGGACTGGAGTCTTTGCCCCCGAGTGGGATCAGTGTTTCCTAGTGCTCGTGCAATATCCTCGCGAGACCCCAAAGATCCAAATGTCAGCTGCTCCATATTCTGAGGTCGTTCGAGCGGCCTTCGTTCACGGGGCCGCTCTTCCTCGGAAGATGAAGACTGATCCACTTGTGTGTGACGAACCGGTGATGGGGTTCTCTGTCGACGGAGTTCGCTAATCTCCCTGCTCATGAGCCTCATATTTTCCTGCATCATGAGATTAGTGCGCTCGTGGACTTTCATAGCCTCCCTTGTGCTCTCAAGCATGTCAAGTAAGCACGAGAAATCTCCTTAAGTAATGGGCACAGATGGATTGACCTGATCACTGACCCTGGTGGCTGGAATCGGAGCATTCGTAGGGACTCGAGTAGAGGTTCCAACATCACCAAGTGTCGGATCGGATTGGAGATAGGAGGTCGGGTCGGTTCGGAGCTGGGGAGCCTGGTCGGGTCGGTACGTGGCCAGCTGCTCGGGTCGGTTCGGGTTGGGCGAATGCACTGCTTAAGAATCTCCTACCCGGATCGGATCGGAGCTCTCCCCCTGAAGGCGGTTCGGGTTTCCTGCATCGGTTCGTCCTGCTGCTGAACTCTGTCCACGAGATCTTGTCACAACCATATTTTGCTGATCTTCGCCAGCTCCATTTCCTCGAACAGATTGAATTTCTTTGCCTTTTCCTTTGGCCATGGTTCTTCGACAATCACTTCAACAAATATCCAAGGGCGTTGAAACTTGAGGATTAACTTCTTTGAACTCAACGGTCCAAAAAGTAGAATGATAATCCCAGAAAACAAAGAATTCAGATGAATTCTCTGTGAAAGCACCAAAAATGTTAGACCAAAAAGTGGTTCTAACACCCAAATTGATTAAAAGCAAATGAAATGAGATAAAAATAAAAATGAACACACAGGATTTATAGTGGTTCGGCGAAGAAATGCCTACGTCCACTTGTCTTTCACTATATTCAATGATTCAGTTGCAAATACAATGAAATATTCACTTGATTTCTCTCACAACTCACTTACAATCACTCAATTGACTAAAACAAATAATGAAAGAAGATTTGGATTCTCCGGGAGTGCTGGAATTCGGGTGATGAAGGTGGTTGAATTCTTGAAATGCCAGAAAAAGATCCTTTTCTTTATCTCCAGACGGGGTATTTATAGGTGTGAATTTGCTCAGAAACCCGATCCGGATCGGAGCCACGTGTCATCCATCCCATCAGCCTCGGGTTCGGATGGATTTCTATGTTGACAACGCATCAGAGTAATGGACGTTATGGGCAGGAACTGGTCACAACCGATCCGGATATCCAGGCGCTCATGCAGGGGAATGATGTGGAAAATGGGTTCGGATCGGAGGAGTAATCTCCAGGGGTTCGGATCGGTACCTACGATCCGAGCAGGATTAAGTGAGGACCAATTCTCTCTTCTTTTTACTCTGCTCCGCTCCGCTCCGACCTATCTCTGTAGCAATTGGGTGGCTTTCCGATCCGACTGGAAGTAAATTCCCCTCCGACCCGAATAGCTGTGCTTCTTTAATTCCAAGAGTAATAGTTCACCGATCCGAACAGCAGACTTACCCTATCCGAGCCGCTATCCTGCTCCGATCCTACCCGCTTCAGAGTTTTTCAAGTTCTCCAATATTTCATGTCTTGACTTTGTGTTGCCCAGTTCACAAAGTGGGCTAACATTTGCTATTCTTTTCTTTACTTTCTTTACATAGAAAATGTTTCTTTTATTTATTTCCTTTTCATAGAAAGATGTTTCTTTTCATTTTACTTTACATTAGAAAAATATAACCTTTTATTTTATTTTACTTTACATTAGAAAAATGTAACTTTTTATTCTTTACATTGGAAAAATATAACTTTTTATTCTTTTGACTTTACATTGGAAAAATGTACATATTTAACTCTTTTTACATTAGAAAATGTAACTTTTATTCTTTTTCTCTTTACATTGTAAATGTAAATGTTTTCCTTTTATTTTACATTAGAAAATGTTAATGTCATTTTCTTTTTAACAAAGAAAATGTTAGTGTTAATGTTAATTTTCTTTTTCTTTTTAATAAAGAAAATGTTTTCTTTCTTTTTAACAAAGGAAATGTTTTCTTTTCTTTTTCTTTTTAACAAAGAAAATGTTTATATTTGCTTTTACACTAGAAATTAAATATATTTTCTTTTACATAAGAAAATGTTAATGTTACTTTTATTTCTTTTACATTGAAATAAATATTTTCTATAGCGTATGTAAATACCTTTCCTACCGTCAGCATTTCTAAATAACTATGTCTCTAATGCCAGTTATTTGATCCATTTCAATTATATAATATGACGATGAAATATGTGTCACAATACTCAAATTATCATAACAGTGGTTTTGGTGTCATAATATTCTGAATAACACAACGATGGTTTTGGCGTCATAATATTCAATATACACAATGATGGTTTTGGCGTCATAACATTCAAATTAACACAATGATGGTTTTGGCGTCATTATACTAAAATTAATCCAACGATGAATTTTGTGTCATAATACTTAAATTAACACAACAATGAATTTTGTGTTATAACAAATAAATTAACACAACGATGAATTTTGTGTCATAGTAACTAAATTAACACAACAATGAATTTTGTGTCATAATTACCAAATTAACACAACAATGAATTTTGTGTCATAATTTTCCATGAATCAAAATGAAAGCTCCATCTTTATTTATTTTGTGAATCAAAACAAAATCTCTAAACTTTGTTTAGATTATAAATTAGAATAAAAGATCAAATCTTTATTATATAAATCCAACTTTCCTTTATTTTTAAAAATTAAGATAAAAGATCAAACTTTCCTTTGTGACATAAATCAACTTTATTTTATTTTATTTAAAACAAACTTCCTTTTTATTTTGTTACAAAGAAAAATACATAAATAAAAGATTCAACTTTGTTTTGCTTTATTTTAAAAACCAAAAGATCAAAACTTTATTATATTTTGTTAATCAAATTTAAATCCTAGTTTTTTTTTCTTTAATCAAAATAATATTCAACTTTAATAGAAATGAAATAAAGATGAGAGCTTTATTATGATTACATTAAAAAAATTACAGATCTAAATAACATAGCTATTTCATGGCATCACTACATATTACAATAACCATACAATAATCACATACAATAATCGTCACATCGCAGATCAGGAATAGTAATATACAAACCATGATTTCACCATTATAATTTAATTATTTAATTATTTAATTATTATAAATTAGAGATCTCACCGATATTTGCTTTCCAACTTTTACCGTTAAGTTCCAAATCAACTTCGTCAGTCTCTATTATCTATTACACGTGCATCGCGCACTGTCTTCTCTGCAACTATCGCGTAGGCCAACTCACAAACAGCGAAACTTTTTCCTCCAAATATGCATGCACGTACACAGTTCTTCTTTGTGGACCCACGTATACAAGTAAATTAATATATACTCAAACTGAATATATATTTATTTATATATATTTATGTGTGAAGCAAAGCCAATATTTGTCACGGTAGACGGAGGAGGAGTAGCGGAGCGGAGCTACAGGAAAGGGTTTGAGAGAAAAGCAAGTTTTTGGAAAAGAAGAATTGCGTGGATGTATTGGAGAGGAAGGACGTAGGACTGTTTTTGAAGAAGGGTTTGTTTCTGGGTAACAAGAAGGTGGAGTTCTAAATTTTAGCATTAAGGAAGAAATGTTTCAGACGTTAAAGAATGAGGAGAGAGAGGTAATTGCAAGAGGACCAATAAGGAGATACATATTTATAACCAAAGGAAAAAGGCAGGAATATCAACGTGTAAAGCAAACAGGGAGAAGTGGACAAATGAACAATATTGATGAACTGTTCAAAATCATTGGCCACTATTTATAAAATCTTTATGTAGATATGGAAAGATTTTGGTCTGCTATAATATCTTGGACCAGATTTATTTAAATATTGTTGTCCCCACATCTCTTTTAAAAAGGTAAAATTGGATTTATTCTTAATGTACGATGTGTGAACGCTAGGCTAACTCATGGACTGACGAACAATGTTATTAATTCAACGCTATAAATTTCAACCATTAAACCATGGATTAAATTCAATTGGTAACAAATTTATCCTATTCCTTTTATCGTGCATTACTGATATAAATATGTGTTATGTTTACTTACACCATTTGTACATCAACAAAAATCCATTCCTTATTTTTGTCATATTAACTGTGCTATAAATAGCACCATTTCAGCAGTTTGTTTGAAACAAAATAAATCACCAATTAAAAATGAAAGTTATTTGTGGAAATGAATTTATCATTTATGAAACCATTTATACTCATGGTTATTACTACACAATAAATTCCTTGTTCATGATAAATAATTAAATTACATGCTTTATTGACATTTATTTCACTGTTACATTTCAACACAAATTTTTTCTTTTTATTTCTAGCAGAAAGTTTACATGAGATTTTATTTGCAAATGCAATTTCTTGTGAATACTATGTTCAAAATGTAAACATTTATTTTCCCTTCTTAACCGAATCGCAAAATTAGTATTAAATCCATTCCTTAATTAAAATAAATTAAAAAGGAATTCTAACATTTTATATTTACTTAATGATTTGATTTGAACTAAATCTCAAAGATGTTTTATGCTGCAACTACATTCCTCGTTCAAATCAATAATTTATTTCTTAACGCAATTCCAAAATTTATTATTATTTATAATAAAATTTTCAACTCACAAAAAAAAATTGATTTAAGCGTTTTATTACACTATTTACTTAACGGTTTAAATTGTAAATAAATTTATCTTAATGTTATTCTATTTTACACAAAATTCTTTACTCAAGATAATTTGTTTCTTCAATTAAATTTGAATTTATTTCATATTTTATTCCTATCCTTTTATTGCGCATTTGTTATACAAATATGGTTAAGCTTTCCGGTTTGATTACCCGTGATCTTTCAAAGTTTCTTTATTATTAATGGTAGTAACCGTACCATAAATAATACCATAATAAATTCAATCCTAGCGGTTATTTAAAAAAAAAGTTAATTACTCTTTATAACTTAATTTCGGCATTGCTAACAATTAAATTTTCTTTTCTTAATGTATGCATATAAAGTTAGAACGTTTTCATTACATTAATTGTACGATAATAAATTTAAACGCATTGGTTTACAAAATTAACCACCATTAAAATTTCAAACATATGTTAATTTAATGTTTAATTACCTTTTACTTGCTGGTTTAACTACAAATAAATTAATCTTAACTATATTTTGCTATGCAAATCAATAAATCTTTTCAATCAGAATTTATTTAAAAATTTATTTTAGTTCTAACGTCAAGTTTAATATTCCCATAGCTCACTATTTGTACCATCATAATTCTTGACAAACATTTATACCGACACCATATTCACAATGTGCCTTTTATTTTTAGAATAAACATGACATTAAATACCAGTCTAAATTGAATTTCAAACATATATTTTCTTCTTATCAAATTGCATGATAAGTATTAAATTCATTTCTTACTTAAATTTTCAAAACTAAATTTAGGACGGTACAACTCTTTCCATAATATTCATTTTTAAACAACTAAGGATTTTTAACGCTAAATATTCAAATCGGTTAGTAATGCAAATCACATTTGTTTATAAATTAATGAAATGGTTCGCACCTATTGTTCAAGAATTGACAAAATCTCAAATATAAATATTTATTTTACATTGAATCTTAATTTAATTTATATTTTAAACGTCAATTTTTCTAGGTTGTTGCAATCTCCCCCACTCAACACTTTTCGTCCTCGAAAAGGAGAGTTGTAAAATTTTCTCTTGGCTTTGTTTTAAATTCCTTGTTCTTATAACAAAATGTTACTCACTTAAAATACAAAATCATTTTATTAGGATTTATTTATTAAAATACTGAGCTAGATGATTTTAAGTATTCTTCGACGTTTCGACCAGAATTATATAGTCATCCCACTTTCGAAACTCGAAAACAAATACTGATGATGCTGCAGTCATCAACAGAATCATCCTCAAGTGACTAGAGTGTGATTCTATATCTATCTAATACATATAAGACTTCGTACATATACTGGCCATGCATATATTCGAAATCTTCATATACCGATAGTCCAATCGCAACATCGAATAAAATACTTGAAAATTCTGATTTCAAGTTGTAATTCAAAATAATTTACTTAGTTTTCAAAGTAATTTAGGTATCAAAATACGCTCTCTCCATCAAAATATTCCAGAATCTCATTCTAGGACGTTCCTAACCCTATCTCTAATGAGATATTATAACTCTAATGAGTTCTATATTTTTGTTCAACATATATCGTACCCTTAGCTTTGTATAACCAAAGCTCTGATACCAACTGTAACATACCGTCTTTCTTCCCGGTTTTCGCCGGTAATTAAACCAACTTAAACCGTTTACAAAGGCAGATTGTTATGGGTACTAACATATATTGAACAAAACAACAGAACTTTTTATATCATGACACAATATTTCACCAGAGTTACATAGAATATCAGAGTTACATACATATAGCAGCGGAAACATAAATATACTCTCAGCAGAAGAAGTGATGTGATAAAGCGGAAACTCTAACTTTAGCTCGACTCCAATCCAGAAAACGCTTCAACTCTTGCTCCAAGGGGTCTATAACTGTAAAACTAAACCTCTAGCTGCCCGTGTGGAAAATTAGTGGGCACCTAGAGTTTAGGAAAGAACAATAAACTCCAGGTCAGTCATGGGACTGGTGTGAGAACATAAAACAGTTATTTTAAGGATTTAATTTAAAGTTGGGAGATTCACCGGACTATGCCGCTAATGTAGAACGGGTTTATTCCATTGGATTGCCAGTGCATAATTAAGTAAGTCGTTTAAATAACGCTATGCATTTAAAGAAAAATGAGATCGTTATAAGACCCAAGTCCCATCACACAATGCAACGCACACCAGAGGAAAGGGTTTTTCCTTATAACAATCAAAAGATGATAAATACGTCAAACGTATTACTACTAGTGTGCATATGTTTTCATAAATCATTTCAATATAAATGTATTAATCCTAGACGACATGGGTACCATATATTATGCCGCCGTATATAAGTATTCAACTAAAATCGTAATGTCGTATTGGAGAATTGGTTTCCATCATGAGTCGAGGCTAGGGGCAAGCTCCTCTCCGATTCGAGACACTCTAGCAAATGCCTCAGGATCCCCCGCAGTGAACCCTTGGAAGCGGTAGGGACGGTCCACACATATGTGTATGGATTGGTTATGCCTGAACACACGTTTCCCGGTCCCTTTGGACCTATAGTATGACCACCAACGGCCTATAAAACACGCGGTACCTCAAAATCCATCATCCACATAAGTAAAATGTCAACGCTGGTAGGTCCCTGACACAACTCTAGCTAGAAAGAAACGTGTGCACTCCCTACGGTCCGTATCCCGTTTTTGACTCATACCGGGGTGTGAGGCTCGTGAGGTTACGTTATAAACAAAGCTACGCCTAAACAGGCCGTGCTTTGATCATCTTCCATAAGGCCTGCTTTTCAACAAAACCTTGATCATTCGCATCTTAGCGAGCCAGATTGACAATTCGCGTTATGCTATCGATAACTACTAACATATACCAGGGTGTTAAGCAGAGAATAAATTCTCTACCACCAAACAAGCATACATTAATAAAAATTGATTTAGTTACACGAAACGAATTCCAAAGTCAGACGCGCGTCCATACAAGTCCGTTCTGGGTTTGAACGAAACCGGAGGTATCAGAGAGGTTCTCGCTTATCCGGACAATCAACCCATACGACCGGCCAACTACTACATCAACCCTTTCCTAGGAGCAAGTCAGTCCAAGGTCTCAATAATCGTTGTCCGTTCGACGTGAAAATCGCCGGTCTTCAACATCGCCTTCTATTATTTCGATTTAAATCGTCGTTTGATTATTTGAAATGAGTTAAACTCGGCCTTTTCAAATAATCATCGCATAATTATCATTTAAATCGTTTCACGCCGTTTATATCTACTTATAACGATTTACTGCTATTTTTATTTATTTAATAATAGTGAGAATTCATTAAACGACGCTTCGGGTCGATAGACGACCCTGGCGCTGTTTTTACCAAAATTTGTTTTAAACATATCTTAAAATCTAACCGTCAGATCTTGATAAATTTTATGTCGTTGGTAAGCTCTTTCCAAGACAGTCCTAACGGATCCAGTTTTGGGAGAATTCAACGGACGTATCTTTCTGTACAACCGTTTAAAGTTATGATTTCAAAACGCGAACTACCGCGCGTGTTTCGCTTAGTTTTATATTATATATATATATATATATATATATATATATATATATATATATATATATATATATATATATATATATATAAATATATGTATACAAACCATTTGGCGATTCCCAAAGTCCGTTCTTTTATTTTATAAAGTTGATATTTTTGTCCGCCAATTCTAGTGCGACAAAAATTATAGTTTCAACGACGTCAATTTTTTTATATTCAACAAACATGATATTTCCCCTTTATTCTTTTATTTACATATACAATGTAAATGTCTTTTACTTTACATTGAAAAATGTAACTTTTCTTTTATTTCTTCACATTGAAAAATAATGTTTGCTATTCTTTTCTTTACTTTCTTTACATAGAAAATGTTTCTTTTATTTATTTCCTTTTCATAGAAAGATGTTTCTTTTCATTTTACTTTACATTAGAAAAATGTAGCCTTTTATTTTATTTTACTTTACATTAGAAAAATGTAACTTTTTATTCTTTACATTGGAAAAATATAACTTTTTATTCTTTTGACTTTACATTGGAAAAATGTACATATTTAACTCTTTTTACATTAGAAAATGTAACTTTTATTCTTTTTCTCTTTACATCGTAAATGTAAATGTTTTCCTTTTATTTTACATTAGAAAATGTTAATGTTATTTTCTTTTTAACAAAGAAAATGTTAATGTTATTTTTCTTTTCTTTTTAATAAAGAAAATGTTTTCTTTCTTTTTAACAAAGGAAATGTTTTCTTTTCTTTTTCTTTTTAACAAAGAAAATGTTTATATTTGCTTTTACACTAGAAATTAAATATATTTTGTTTTACATAAGAAAATGTTAATGTTACTTTTATTTCTTTTACATTGAAATAAATAGTTTCTATAGCTTATGTAAATACCTTTCCTAGCGTCAGCATTTCTAAATAACTATATCTCTAATGCCAGTTATTTGATCCATTTCAATTATATAATATGACGATGAAATATGTGTCACAATACTCGAATTATCATAACAGTGGTTTTGGTGTCATAATATTCAGAATAACACAACGATGGTTTTGGCGTCATAATATTCAATATACACAATGATGGTTTTGGCGTCATAACATTCAAACTAACACAATGATGGTTTTGGCGTCATTAAACTAAAATTAATCAAACGATGAATTTTGTGTCATAATACTTAAATTAACACAACAATGAATTTTGTGTTATAACAACTAAATTAACACAACGATGAATTTTGTGTCATAATAACTAAATTAACACAACAATGAATTTTGTGTCATAATAACTAAATTAACACAACGATGAATTTTGTGTCATAATTACCAAATTAACACAACAATGAATTTTGTGTCATAATTTTCCATGAATCAAAATAAAAGCTCCATCTTTATTTATTTTGTGAATCAAAACAAAATCTCTAAACTTTGTTTAGATTATAAATTAGAATAAAAGATCAAATCTTTATTATATAAATCCAACTTTCCTTTATTTTTAAAAATCAAGATAAAAGATCAAACTTTCCTTTGTGACATAAATCAACTTTATTTTATTTTATTTAAAACAAACTTCCTTATTATTTTGTTACAAAGAAAAATACATAAATAAAACATTCAACTTTGTTTTGCTTTATTTTAAAAACCAAAAGATCAAAACTTTATTATATTTTGTTAATCAAATTTAAATCCAAGTTTTTTTCTTTAATCAAAATAAAATTCAACTTTAAAAGAAATGAAATAAAGATGAGAGCTTTATTATGATTACATTAGAAAATTTACAGATCTAAATAACATAGCTATTTCGTGGCATCACTACATATTACAATAACCATACAATAATCACATACAATAATCGTCACATCGCAGATCGGGAACAGTAATATACAAACCATGATTTCACCATTATAATTTAATTATTTAATTATTTAATTATTATAAATTAGAGATCTCACCGATATTTGCTTTCCAACTTTTACCGTCAAGTTCCAAATCGACTTCGTCAGTCTCTATTATCTCTTACACGTGCATCACACACTGTCTTCTCTGCAACTATCGCGTAGGCCAACTCACAAACAGCGAAACTTTTTCCTCCAAATATGCATGCACGTACACGGTTCTTCTTTGTGGATCCACATATACAAGTAAATTTATATATACTCAAAATGTATATATATTTATTTATATATATATTTATGTGTGAAGCAAAGCCAATATTTGTCATGGCAGACGGAGGAGGAGTAGCGGAGCTACAGGAAAGGGTTTGAGAGAAAAGCAAGTTTTTGGAAAAGAAGAATTGCGTGGATGTAGTGGGGAGGAAGGATGTAGGACTGTTTATGAAGAAGGGTTTGTTTCTGGGTAACAAGAAGGTGGAGTTCTAAATTTTAGTATTAAGGAAGAAATGTTTTCAGAAGTTAAAGAATGAAGAGAGAGAGGTGCTTGCAAGAGGACCAACAAGGAGATACATATTTATAACCAAAGGAAAAAGGCAGAAGGAAAATCAACGTGTAAAGCAAACAGGGAGAAGTGGACGAATGAACAGTATTGATGAACTGTTCAAAATCGTTGGCCACTATTTATAAAATCTTTATGTAGATATGGTAAGATTTTGGTCTGCTATAATATCTTGGACCAGATTTATTTAAATATTGTTGTCCCCACATCTCTTTTAAAAAGGGAAAATTGGATTTATTCTTAGTGTACGATGTGTGAACGCTAGGCTAACTCATGGACTGACGAACAATGTTATTAATTCAACGCTATAAATTTCAACCATTAAACCATGGATAAAATTCAATTGGTAACAAATTTATCCCATTCCTTTTATCGTGAATTACTGATATAAATATGTGTTATGTTTACTTACACCATTTGTACATCAACAAAAATCCATTCCTTATTTTTGTCATATTAACTGTGCTATAAATAGCACCGTTTCAGCAGTTTGTTTGAAACAAAATAAATCACCAATTAAAAATGAAACTTATTTGTGGAAATGAATTTATCATTTATGAAACCATTTATACTCATGGTTATTACTGCACAATAAATTCCTTGTTCATGATAAATAATTAAATTACATGCTTTATTGACATTTATTTCACTGTTACATTTCAACACAATTTTTTTCTTTTTATTTCTAGCAGAAAGTTTACATGAGATTTTATTTGCAAATGCAATTTCTTGTGAATACTATGTTCGAAATATAAACATTTATTTTCCCTTCTTAATCGAATCACAAAATTAGTATTAAATCCATTCCTTAATTAAAATAAATTAAAAAGGAATTCTAACATTTTATATTTACTTAATGATTTGATTTGAACTAAATATCAAAGATGTTTTATGCTGCAACTACATTCCTCGTTCAAATCAATAATTTATTTCTTAACGCAATTCCAAAATTTATTATTATTTATATTAAAATTTTCAACTCACAAAAAAAATATTGATTTAAGCGTTTTATTACACTATTTACTTAACGGTTTAAATTGTAAATAAATTTATCTTAATGTTATTCTATTTTACACAAAATTCTTTACTCAAGATAATTTGTTTCTTCAACTAAATTTGAATTTATTTCATATTTTATTCCTATCCTTTTATTGCGCATTTGTTATTCAAATATGGTTAAGCTTTCCGGTTTGATTACCCGTGATCTTTCAAAGTTTCTTTATTCTTAATGGTAGTAATCGTACCATAAATAATACCATAATAAATTCAATCCTAGAGGTTATTTAAAACAAAGTTAATTACTCTTTATAACATAATTTCGGCATTACTAAAAATTAAATTTTCTTTTCTTAATGTATGCATATAAAGTTAGAACGTTTTCATTGCATTAATTGTACGGTAATAAATTTAAACGCATTGGTTTACAAAATTAACAAGCATTAAAATTTCAAACATATTTTAATTTAATGTTTAATTACCTTTTACATGCTGGTTTAACTGCAAATAAATTAATCTTAACTATATTTTGCTATGCAATTCAATAAATCTTTTCAATCAGAATTTATTTAAAAATTTATTTTAGTTCTAACGTCAAGTTTAATATTCCAATAGCTCACTGTTTGTACCATCATAAATTCTTGACAAACATTTATACTGACACCATATTCACAATGCGCCTTTTATTTTTAGAATAAACACTACATTAAATACCAGTCTAAATTGAATTTCAAACCTATATTTTATTCTTATCAAATTGCATGATAAGTATTAAATTCATTTCTTACTTAAATTTTCAAAACTAAATTTAGGACGGTACAACTCTTTCCATAATATTCATTTTTAAACAACTAAGGATTTTTAACGCTAAATATTCAAATCGGTTAGTAATGCAAATCACATTTGTTTATAAATTAATGAAATGGTTCGCACCTATTGTTCAAGAATTGACAAAACAAATATAAATATTTATTTTACATTGAATCTTAATTTAATTTATATTTTAAACGTCAATTTTTCTAGTTTGTTACAAAAGGGCTGTGCCATTGCGTTCGTCTCGGAAAATACGCGAAATAGAGTCCGGGTTTTCGAAAATCGGAGTCTGTATGACCCAGTTAAGGCCAATGGAAGTTTTCAGAAAATTTAAATTTAAAAACAGATTTCAAATTCAACAGGGCAGGTAGGCGGGAAAAGATCCCGCCACTCCCCAAGTCGACTGGGGAGTCGACTTGGGAGTCGACACACCCCATGATGTGTCGACTTCCCAGTCGACACCCCTGTCGACTTGGGTGGTAGGCCAGTCTGGCCTGGGTGCACCTGGCTTGTTTCTCAAGACATGTTTGGAGGCTAGTGACGTGAATTGATGGCCTAGATCTGAATTAGGGTTAATCCTAGGGTCTAAACTAACATAATCTTCTATAAAAGGACCCTAATAGCTAGCCTAAATCATCATAAGTCAATCCTACAACTAAACTATGCCAAAATGTTTAATCATGGCCTCCACCCTCTTGTCATAGCCTCCATCTTCATTTATATGAGAGTTCCTAAGCTTTTTTGAGAGTTTCTAAGGCCAAAGTTCAATCTTTCTTCATCAAAGCAAGGATCTTCTTCTAATTTCTCAAGGGTTTTCATTGAAGCTTGCTTTTTGGGGGTCTTTAGAGTTGCTAGTGGCTTCGTCTCAATCTTATTTATATTTTATAAGTCTTCATAGCATTGTAAGCCCTATAATACTCTTAGATTCTAACTATGAAGTTAAATATGACATGTTGCAAGTTTGAGTTTGGGCCTAAGTATGATATGTGCTTTGATCCTATCATGTTATGCATAAATATATTCTATGCATGTTTGTAAAGCTATCACCTTTACCTCATGCATAGAAAGCTATGAGCTTTGATTGGATATGTTGCATAAAGCAACATAGAAACTCTCATAAACCTTGTGTTATCTTGCATATGATGTTATTTGCGAATCACTAGCTACCATCCTATGTCATTTATGATCATGTTTCACCTATTTGCTAAAGTTTGATATCATGCATGTTTTGAGGCTTATAATCTAATATGCAAGTTTATGATCTACCTTATGCTATCTTGCATATGATGTTATATGCGAATCACTTGCTATCATCCTATGTCATCTATGACCATGTTTCGTCTATTTTGCTAAAGTTGATATCATGCATGTTTTGAGGCCTATAATGTAATATGGAAGTTTATGAACACATTTGCCTCATATGCCACATGTTTAACTTGTGGCCCAAAACCTTATTAATTATGTCATGCTTCTAAGTTTCCCCTTTGAGATCTATTTGCGTTTATGCGAATTTACATGCGATGGGGTTACGTTATGGGTAAACAAAAATGACATAAAAACATGACTCGAAAAGATGACATGAAATATGACATGTGATTATGCTTGAAACATGAACTTGGACATGACTTCTAGAAAACATGAGAATGGCCAACTCGAGGTTGGGTTGAGTTTGTAGCATAAATCTACCCGGAACCGACAGGCTTAACTAGTGCCTACAAGCAATAGGATCCAATGTGAGTAGTTGGTCATGTCGTACTTGAAACCCGAGGGTAGACCAAGTTGTGGTGTAAAGCTACCCGGACCCGCCCGACTTAACTAGTAACCACAACAAGGTCTAAGGTGAGAGGTTGGGTGCATTAAATTAATTAATGCCACACGATAGGGTTAAGTCATGGACCACTTGAATACTTAACCGATTAAACACGATGGGATGATAGGGTTAAGTCGTCAACGTTGGGTACACTTAACCAACTTGATGGGGGAGGGTTAACCACATTTAACCCGTTAGAAACCCTAGTTATGTGGTCCTTTTTCACCAGTAACCTTCTTGATTGTATCATGATACCCTAGGGACTTGGCTAGGGTGGGGCACGATTACAGGGCTGACATGTAAGCGAACAAAACGACGGCCTAGTAGGTGCGCCAGTGTAGGTTCAGGCGGACTATGGTCATGCACATGGTCCGGAGTTGAAAAAGCAGACATGGGCACCCGTAGGTTTAGACTGTGCGTGCTTGATTTGTGTCCGTGGTTGGCACCCTAGGGCTTGATACACCCTATGGTGGACCTAGCACAGTTTGACTACACTTCGTGATTGGGCCGTATGACACCGACACTTGACGAGTTAGGCTTTTAGGGAGCTGATCGACTAGACCGTGTTGTTGGACCTTGATCTAGGTCATCTCGGGATGTTGGGCCAAGATTGGGCCAAGGGATCTTTTCTTGTTGATACTTGACATAGATTACTAGTACACACTTGGTGCAACTTAACCTTGTATATGCGATGCCACACTTGATCTGTCTCTTCACCATGCCAGTTATCACCCCATGTTTCATCTCTGCTTTATATGTCCAGTTAACTTTACTAGTTTTTATTCTAATAGTAGATAGGACTTACTAGTCTTTTTGACTGACCTGTCTTCTTTCGCCTCTTTTCTTCGGTTCCCCCCCCCCCCAGTTTTGCAGGGTGGGAACACTGGTACCTAGCTGGATCTTTAGCTGCTTTTCTGGATAGCTCATGTATGGTTTGGACTTGAGCATGCTATGGATTTATTCTACTTTGGGGATATTTACTTTATGTTTTTTTTCCAGTTTTCAGTTTATGTTCTAGACTTTGTTTTGTGGGAAAATAGTGACCAAGTACTTTGATGTAACTTGACTATGGTTTTGAAATGTTAGTTTTATCCGCTGCTTTACTACTCTTGTAACAACCCGTATTTTTGAATAACATGTTATAACACAAATCAAGGCAGAATTAAACTGTAAAATCTGAATAAAGGGAAACGAGCTGTGCCATTGCGTTCGTCTCGGAAAATTACGCGAAATAGAGTCCGAGTTTTCAAAAATCGGAGTCCGTATGACCAAGATATGGCCTCGCGAAGTTTCACGAAAAACTCAAATTCAAAACAGATTCAAATTTCAGAATTCAAAAGAGGCGGGAAAATTTCCCGCCAGACCAGGGGAGGTCGACTGGGGAGTCGACCTCCTGCCAACCAGGTCGACTGGGGAGTCGACCCCAGGGTCGACCTGGGGGTCGACCTGCCTGGTCGGACCCAGGCAACCTGGTGCACCTGTTTTGCTGTTTGGCTCGGTTTTGGAGGCTTGTGACAATTTTTGAGGGCTTGGATCTATCCTAGGGTTAATCTAACGGCCTAAACTACTCCTAATCTCTATAAAAAGGACCCCTACCCTAGCCTAAACCCTCATTAATTGATCCTACAACTAAACTATGCCAAAATTTCTAGTGATCATGGCCTCCACTCAAAACCCTAGCCTCCATCCACTTGTCATAAATTCTATCTTCATTCTCTTGAGAGATTAGATGATCATTTGAGTGTTTCTAAGTTACATGAGAGTTGCTAAGCTCGATTCAAGGCTAAACTTGCAACCTTTATACATCAAAGCATGGATCTTTCTTATTATTTTCTCAAAGGCTTTATTGGAGCTTATCGGTTTGGGGTTTTTGCTAGTGTGGCTTCGTCTCAATCTTTTTATATAATGATTTGTGCCTTCATAGCATTGTTAGCCTCCTCCTACTATTAGATATTAACTATGAAGTTAAATAAATGTTGCAAGTTGGGTTTGAACATTAAGTATCGTACATGCTATCATGTTATGTATCCCATCATGTTTGTAAAGACACCATCTTGATCTTATGGGCTAAAAGCTATAAGCTTTATGTTGAATGTTGCATTATGCAACATGAGAGCTATCATATCCCTTATGATAATTTACATGTAATGCTATATGCGAACTTCTAGGCATCTTTCTATGTCACCTATCATCATGATTCGCCTATGTGCTAAGTTTGGGGTTATGCATGTTTTTGAGGCTTAATAATGTAACATGGAAGTTAATGAACACACTTACGCCTCATATGCCACCATGATTAACTTGTGGCCTTATACCCTTTTTGTCATGCCTTTGCCAAGTTCCTTCTTTAATCCATTATGCGTTGTTGTGAATGTATATGCAAGTTTAAAAGCGTTGGGGTTATGTTATGGGGAAACTTTAATGACATAAAACATGATTTGGGTAAACTGGTATAAACGTGACAACATGTAACTTTGGCTATGAGAATGGGACTTGAAAACTTGACACGTATGGGTTGTAGGTGTAACAAGACACTAGACCAAACATGAAAATGGCCAACTCGAGGTTGGGTTGAGTTTGTAGCATAAATCTACCCGGACCCGCCCGACTTAACTAGTGGCTACAAACAATAGGATCCAATGTGAGAAGTTGGTCATGTCGCGCTTATGACCCGAGGTTAGACTAGGTTGTGGTGTAAAACTACCCGGACCCGCCCGGCTTAACTAGTAACCACAACAAGGTCTAATGTGAGAGGTTGAGAGTGCATTAATTAAATTAATGCCACATGATAAGGTTAAGTAAATTTGACTAATGACACATAACCGATATGATACGAAAGGGTAGGTTAAGTGGGACCGGGCTTGATTTCTTAATGACACTTAACCATACAAGACAATTAGAGGATGGGGTTAAGTAATTTACGCTTAACTAATCCGACTTGGGAAATAGATGGGGTTAAGTAATTAAGACTTAACTAATCTAAACACGGTAATTAGATGGGGTTAAGTAATTAAGACTTAACAAATCTAAACATGGTAATTAGATGGGGTTAAATAACCTATACTTAACTAATCTAAACACGGTAATTCGATGGGGTTAAGTTAAACACTTAACCAATCTAAACTTGGCAATCCAATGAGGTTAAGTAACCAATACTTAACTAATTTAATATGATAATTTAATGGGGTTAAGTAACTTATACTTAACCAATTATACGTGATGATTTGATGAGGATAAGTAACCTACACTTAACCAATCTAATACGTGGGTCTGGTAGGGTTAAGTCACAAGACCTTTTAAATTAGGCTTAACCATTGTAATACGATTAGTGGATGGGGTTAAGTTAACCTACACTTAACCAATCCGACTCGACAATCTGATGGGATTAAGATAATCTATGCTTAATCAATCTAACATGATAATCTGATAGGGTTAAGACAAATAAATACTTAACCAATTTGACTTGATAGGGTTAAGTCATGAGCTTCTTAGTACACTTAACCAACTTATAGGGCTAAACCTTGAACTTGAGTACTTAGCCAATCTTGACATGATTCGTAGGCGGGTTAAGTCATGAACTTGGATAACAACACTTAGCCCATTTGGCAAAACCCTAGATCAGGGGGCTAGGTTGGAAATCGTGGTTAACAAGGATAGCAGGAAGAGAAGCTATGTGGTAAACCTTAGTTAAGGATAACTAAGTAATAATTCTTAGCTAAGGACATGGGACTAGTTCATAAAGAGATGAGTACCTAGTACGGTAGGTCATCGCTTAGTATACGAGGAGGAGCAAGTTATCTGACTTGGATAAAAGCTCCAACAAACTGGGTGCCGAAGCGGAAGCTTCGGGGAACGTGAGGGTACTCTTGGTATCCCTCTGTGAGGTGGCAAGTGGTCCATGAAACCCGGCCTCACAGGGGTTAAGGTCTGCGGTAGAAGAGCCAAGAGTATGCCTTGGTTGCTATGCGAACGACCTAAAGACTGGGATGGATTAGCGTAGAGCCAACGATACTTGATTTTGCCCTGGGATAGCATGTCGCCGACTACCTACCATCTTTAGTCAATCGTGTACGTACGGGAAGGCAGGGAACTCCCAAAAGACCATATACTAGCTATCGAGTTATGGGTGAGGTTGGCCATCTGGAAATGGGCATCGATGGGCCTTAGTGTAGTTCTCATACATGATTTTTCTTGGATTGCCTTTCATTAGTTGAGGGAGGGGTCACGTGGGACCATAGCCACGGGTACAAAAACAGACCTTGATATCTGCATCAGCAGACGACTTAAAGCTTCCGACCGAGTTCCGTATTTCTTGATTTGCCCTGACACGGAACTCGGATGGCACATTGAGGGACATGTGCGTCTAGACATGGGAAACGATTCACGATACATACGCGGGATAAAGGGCGCGGTTGACGGGTGGCATAAATCCTAGTGGCTCAAGGTGGCTGAACCCAAACCGAGACACGGAAACGTTCATTAGGTAGCATAATCCCTAGTGGTCCTAGGCGGCATAAATCCTAAGTAAACACGTGATAGTTCATGGTAAGGAAACATAACTAGATCAAGGGTAGCTTTCCAAAATAACCTCAAGGATAAAACGTTTACATGGGAAAGCCCGTATGGCCTACGGCAAAGGACTGAACTTATACATGGAAAGAAACATATGAGTGGGGAAAACCTACATATGCTATATATTAGGTTGACATGGACCATTACATGACATTGGGCAAGGGACATTCATAGTTAACACATGACGCGGGTTGGGATACTAGCACGAGAGGTGCAGAGCAAATATACATGTTAGAACCAGGAGAAATATACATGATAGATACCATGGGATGTTATACAGGATAAATACCTTGGGATAGTATACTTGATAGAAACCTGAAAATGTGATACCTTGATTTATCTTGACACCGTAGTTTATCATGACATACTCGTGTATCTTGGTACAGTAGTTCATCCTGTTATTTTGGTTTAGCTTGTCTATCTTGTCATCATACTTATGTTCATCTCAGTTCCTCATGCCAGTTAACTTTACTAGTTTATATACTGATAGTAGATAGGGCTTACCATTCTTTATGACTGACCCCGTTTTGTTTCGCCTCTTGTCTTCCGTTTCCCCCCAGGTTATAGGGAGGAGACACTGTTATCTAGTTCGGGCTTCTTCTGCTTGAAGGTCATCACGCATGGCTTGGACTTTTCTTGGCTATGGCTACTTTACTATTTTACTTGGGGAGTACTTTATGAAAAGGGTTTTATGCCTCTTTATTATTGCAAGACAGGTTTTGATGTATTCTGATGTAAAAGGCTTTAGACCTTATTTTATAAGGAAATGAAATTTGTTTTACTTCCGCTGTTTTATATATATATGTTCTGTCTTGTTATATTTCTGTGCACGTTTACCTCGATAATGCTTCACCAAACCTAGTGCATTCCCTTTGTGAGTGACCCTAGAGGATGTGGGGTGTTACAACTCCGTTTTACTTATATGTTCTGTCTTGTGATATCTGCATGCATGTTTACCTTGTCCAACACCCCTCCAAAGCTAGTGTACTTGCAAGAGTGACCCTGGCGGAGGTGGGGTGTTACATCATCGATCCTTAGGCAGAAGCCAATGGATGTAAACATGTATTTGAAACATGTTGTGATTGATGGTTGCAAGTGGCTGCTTGTGGATGCATATATTAGGCACTAGATCAGTTCAAACACTTTCATATTGCATTTACATATATGTATTTGTTTATGAATTGAACTTGATGTGTTATCATATGGACGTTGCATTTGTATGAATAATTGTGCACTCATGTAGAAAATCTTGAGTAGGAAAAAAATTGCATACATAATGGATTCATGGCCAGACATAATTCGCATTAAGGAGGTCAACTGAATCAGTAGACCACCTGATTTTGCATTAGATAAGGACATGTACACACACTATGCATATTATCGTAAAGCATTAGAAGACTTTTAAGGACAATGGCGCTTGTGTTTGATGATTGAGTAGATGGACGATGGGATGGTAGGATATATGATCTTCCAAACTTGAAGATTTCGGGGACGAAGTTCTTTAAGGAGGGGAGAATGTTGTTGAATACATGTTTTTTTGTTTGATGATAACAAATAGATTTTATTGATGTGTTTGATAATGAAATAATAAGTATTATTGCTTAATAATGCTTTACACAGAATACAGGAAATTTATACAAGCATTTGTTATTCAATAATATTACTTTATTTCACAAATCATTTATATACAAATTTCTCACACTCATTCATTTACATGACTTTTCAACTCCTTTACAAATGAACTAAATACAAATGACTTTACAACTCTCTTTACATTTCATACACATCTCTCTGCTAAACAACTTCTGTCTGCACACTCTTACTATCCCAATTTTCTGTTCTGCCTTGGTTGCATCACCCTGAAAACCTGTCACATAAAAGAAAATACACACTGTACTCTGGAACTAAAATAAACACTGAACAAATAGATTTTTATAGATTTTGATTCTCTATCTGTCTTAGTTTTCGGTGTGTTTTTCTCATCATTTTTCAGACTTGAATAGCCACGCCATAACCATACTGGTTTGCTGATCAGAACCAGATGATTCTAATCAGCCTCAACACAGTACAATTTAACTGCTGTTTTTATTTCTTTGTGTTTCAGGACAAGGTAAAAATAGAACTGAAAAAAACTCTGATTCAGCAAGCTCAAATAATTCAGCATAAATGTACATGGCAAGGTGGTGAAATTTAAACATAGCAGTATCAAGTATGATTTCAGAAATGACAAGCAAGTGTCAAGGCAGTTCAAGTGAAGTCAAAGTGTTTCCAGTTCAGACTCAAGTGCAACAAGGCATTTTAAACAGCTAAAGTGCAAAGCAGCAAGTGTTCAATGGTCATTAAGAAGCTAGCATGGAGAATTCACGACAGGAAATGCACAAGCTTTCAAATTGATTCAGGTTACAGCAATATCAATGCATGCATGCAAGTACAAGAGTGTACATGCCAAATAGTATAAACAAAGTTGATGCAAACATAGGTGGTGTACAAGTATTTGACCACACGCAAAAGGATGTGTACACTGATAGCATATTCATGAATGTTTCATTGTGCAAATATACTTACAAAGTTCAAAAAGTCATCTCAGTTCAGATCAACAATTTCAACAGGCATTTCTTTTTAATATAAAAGAGGGGCAGAATCTGTACATTAAATTGAACTAAGGCATGCAATGTATTTGGTTCGAGATATAGTCACAAACAGGAAAGTTTTTAAGCAAGGAGAAAGGATTTTTTTTAAAAAAAAAAGCACAAATATGTGCATTTGTGATAAATTTGGCAAGACTGTAAGCAGGTTCAGGAATATCTTGGGCAAGAAATAATTTCTCTAATTCATAATTGTTTCCAGAAATTTTTTTAAGGAGAAAATGATTCCAGACATTTAAAGTAAAAAGGAAAACAATTAACTGTTTCCTTTTTTTTAAAAACCAAGAAGTTCTGGTTTTAAAAATCATGGGAACAATCAGAACACATGTTTATGATGAATTGGCAAGAAATTATAGAATAATTTCAAAAGGCAAAAATCATTTCTTTCTGTTTTTTTCTCAAAGATACATTTCTGGGATTTAAAAGCAAGATTTCTTTTCTAAGCAAAATCACAGCAGGACTAATCAAAGAGGAAATTCAAACTCAGGTTTATATGCTTCAACAACGAACAAAAATCAAGCCAGGACCATCAATGATAATCAAGGCAAATGTGGAAGCCACAAGAATCCGGGACAAATTTCAAATTAAAGCCGAGCAAAACTTCAGGGAAAAACCAATTTACACAACTCAACAAATTCTTTGAAGGCCAACAACATGTCCAAGTTCACAAGTTTCATTGAGCTAATTTCGCAAGCAAAAGAGGAAACAGAAAATCTTTCATCCCAAAAATGCAAGGTGAAACAAGAATTTTTCAAGGCGATTTCAAAGGGAAACATGCATTCAATTCAGATCCGAATATTTCAATAATCAAAAGGGGAAAGTTTTCACGGCGAAATCAGAGATTAGGGTTGTAAAAACCCTATGAATGCACACGTTTTCATCATCGACAAAATAGCATATAATTCGAGAAACAACTCAAACCTCAAAATTTAAAACAGAGAACTTACAGTGATCTATAAAAGCAGAAAACAGATCGGAGTTGATCTCGAAGACAGAATAAATCAACAGGAGGAACATCGAACCATGGTGATTCAATTGTGAAAAAGCCTTAAACAATTCAGAGAAACCCTAGCCGCCATTCTCGAGTCTCAGAACAAAAGTGGAAGCAATCGGACAACACAAATAAGAGAGTGGGCCAGTTTTTTTTACTTGGCTAAGCCAAGTTATTTAATAAGGGGGTGTTTCTGTTTTATTTGTTTTTGCCTTGTTTTTTTTGTAATCCTGTGTCAACAATTGTTTTTCTAGTTTGATTTAAAACTAGGTATACAATTTACTGGTTTGTAGACTGGGAAAATCTGGTCTAGGGTACATAGGCCAGTCTAGGATTTTGAGCATAGGGTCAGACAGGAGCAGGAGTTGCGAGTTTACATAGAATTGTAAGCGGGATCTGTTTGTACTACCTAGTAGAAATCTTAGAAAGGCAGCATTAGGCACAGTTTGCCGAAGCTGGGTATTTTTGCATGTAATTTTTTTTCCATATTTTTTTATCTCTGTGTTTGATTTATTTTTGTTAAAACCCTATTCACCCCCCTCTAGGGTTATTATCGATCCTACAATTGGTATCAGAGCCAGTGTGTAACCCAAGAATTATGACTTCCGTGAACAATGCTTTTTCTGAAGGTCAATCTATTGCTAGACCACCCATGTTCAATGGTGGTGATTACGCGTATTGGAAAGCTAGGATGAAAATTTATCTTGTGTCTGTCGATTACGATGTCTGGGATATCATTGAAACTGGATATAAACCTCCTACTGAAATTGTTAATGGAATTGTAACATCTAAACTAAAAAGTAGGTGGGATGCGAATGATAAGAAACTATATTCTATAGATTCTAAAGCTATGAATGCTCTGATTTGTGCTCTTGATAAAACAGAATATAATAGAATCTCTCATTGTAATACAGCCCAGGAAATTTGGCATACTATGGAAGTCACACACGAAGGAACCTCTCAGGTTAAAGAATCTCGTCTTGCCATGTTCAGCAATGAATATGAAAACTTCATTATGCAAAAGGACGAGAGCATCAAGGACATGTATGGTCGCTTCTCTGTGCTGGTCTACAATGCTAGAGCTCTGGGAAAAGTCTATACAGAAGTGGAACTTGTGAGAAAGATTCTGCGTGTTCTGCCAATGAACTTTGAAGCAAAAGTCACAGCCATTCAAGAATCTAAAGATCTGAGTAAGCTAAGCATGGAAGAGCTTATCGGGAATCTGATGACGTATGAAATGGAGCTAAAAGCAAGAGAAGATCGCAACAACTCAGATCTGAAGAAGAAGTCAATAGCTCTGTCCAACACCGTTACCAGCGATAGTGAAGATCCTATTGAACAGCTTGCCATGGCAGTCAGACAACTCACGAAGTGGAGAAAATTCAAACCTCGTAGAAATAAACCAAAGACCAACAATTCAGAAGACGAACCACTCTGCTGCAACTGTCAAAAGCCGGGACACATAAAACCAAACTGTCCACTTCTCCAAAGAAGCAAGAAGAAGAAGAAAGCTTTTGCTATAACTTGGGATGACGAGGAAGGAGAAGAAGATTCAGACAGCAGTGAGGAAGATAGCAACATGTGCTTCATGGCAAAGTCAGATCTAGAAGATGCCAACGAAGAAACCACTGAGGTATATAGTTATAACGATCTAGTTTTAATGTGTAAACATCTTTCTGAAATTATTGACACATTAGAATCAGAAGCAGAGAAACTGAAGGTAAAAAACCTTGATCTCATTCTCAAAAATAAGAAGTTGAAATCTGAACTTGAAAATGTTTCAAAAATAAATAATCTGGATTGTGAAATTTGTAAGACTGAGAATCTAGAACTCACGACACTCAAGTGTACTATTGAGGATCTTGAAAAAGAAAACTTGACTCTAAAAGAAGATGATGACACCAAAAGAAAGAATTATGTTAAACGATGCACTTCACTAGTGAGTGAGAACACAATCTTAAGAACAAGAGTTCAAGATCTTGAAGTTACTTTGAATAAATTTTCAATTGGTCAAACATCTTTTAAAATGTTGCTTGGAAACCAACTGTTTGCAAGTAATAGAAAAGGACTTGGTTTTGGAAAGATGCAAGAAAATGTGACTAGGATTGACAGTGCTAAAGGTAGAGGCATATTTCCCAAATGTGTAAAATGTGGGATAACTGGCCACAGTCATGAAAACTGCAAGATTGGTAATAAACTCCGAAAATTCAAAAAGGTTTGGGTTCCTAAACACTTGGCACACAATTATCATGATTTTTGGAACACAAATAAAAGGACCAATCAAATCTGGATTCCAAAAGATTCTTATGATCATCATATTTCTGCTACTGAAACACTTGGACCTAGAAGTTTCTCTGGGTCATCCTCTTCTCTTCTTGTGTAGGTATGTTGGCGGGCTAAGGAGCAACAGAAATGGTACTTGGATTCAGGTTTCTCCAGACATATGACAGGAGACAAGAGACTGTTCCTTAGCCTTGAAAAACATAAAGGTGGGAATGTGACTTTAGGTGACAACAGCAAATGTAAGATTATTGGTAAAGGAAAAGTAGGTAACAACATTTTTGCCTTAACTGATGTATTATATGTTGATAATCTGTATCAAAATCTTATCTCTATTAGTCAACTGTGTGATAAAGGAATGAATGTTGTGTTTGATAGTGATGGTTGCAAAATCATTGAAATATCCTCTGGAAAAGTTGTTTTTACTGGGAAAAGAAAAGGAAATATCTACACTCTCTCTTTCGATGATGTAACAGTTTCTAGGTGCTTGGTAGCAACGGAAGAAGAAGCAGTTTTATGGCACAGAAGGCTTAGACATGCAAGTATGGGTCTTCTTGAAAGATTGGAAACAAATGAACTTGTCAGAGGTTTACCGCATCAGAAATTCAAAAATAACAAAGTGTGTAAAGCCTGTTCCATGGGAAAACTTAGTTGTTCATCTTTTCATCCAAAAAATGTTGTGAGTACTTCACGTGTGCTTGAATTGATTCATATGGACTTGCTTGGACCTACGGACACTGCTAGCTTAAATGGTAAATGTTATTGTTGTGTATTGGTTGATGATTACTCTAGATTTACATGGGTTTACTTTCTAGCCAAAAAGTCTGAAACTTTTGATTATTTTACAAAGTTTTCAAAACTTGTTCAAAATGAAAAAGGAGTTTCAATTAAAACTTTGAGAAGTGATCATGGAGGTGAGTTTGAAAATTTAGACTTTGAAAAATTCTGTGAAGAAAATGGTTTTAAACATGAATTTTCCGCTCCTCGAACACCTCAACAAAATGGGGTGGTTGAAAGGAAAAATCGCACATTACAAGAAATGGCTAGATCTATGTTATGTGAATATAAATTGCCTCAAACCTCCTGGGCTGAGGCAGTCAATACTTCATGCTATGTAATGAACAGAGTTATGATTAGACCAGTACTTAATAAAACGTCATATGATCTTTGGTCTGACAAAAGCCTAACATTTCATACTTTAGAGTATTTGGATGTCCTTGTTATATTTTGAACACAGGAGAACAGCTTGGGAAGTTTGAGCCAAAAACGATTGATGGAATTTTCATGGGTTATTCCTCAAGAAGTAAAGCTTACTGGATCTTCAATAAACAGTCAAAGAAAATTGTGGAAACTGTCAATGTAAAGTTCAATGAAACAGATATGGATATGATCTCTGAAGATGATAAAGATGATGGTGGTGCACAAGAAGGTGAACAAGAAAGCAAGGATACTGAAACAAACAATGAAAAAACCACTGAAGCAACAACAAATGTTGAAAGTCTGAAATTCAAGCCTAATCATCCTCCAGATTTGGTAATCGGAAGCCCAACAGCTGGTGTTCGTACTCGTTCCTCTCTCAATAAGGATCTATACAAGAAGAACTTAACCAGTTTGAGAGAAACAAAGTCTGGAACTTGGTACCTAGGCCAAAAGACTATCCAGTCGTTGGAACAAAGTGGGTATTTAAAAATAAGCTTGACGAGTCTGGAAATGTAATCAGAAACAAAGCTAGATTAGTTGCTAAGGGTTACAATCAAGTCGAAGGCATTGACTTTGATGAGACATTTGCTCCAGTTGCTAGGTTAGAAGCAATCAGAATTTTGTTGAGTTTTGCATGCTTTAAAGGTTTCAAACTGAAGCAAATGGATGTGAAGAGTGCCTTTCTGAATGGAGAGCTGAAAGAAGAGGTATATGTTGAACAACCCCCTGGTTTTGAGAATCACGATCTCCCAAATCATGTGTATAAACTAGAAAAGGCATTGTATGGGCTTAGGCAAGCTCCTTGAGCCTGGTATGATTGTCTTTGTTCATATCTCTTGGAAAACGGTTTTAAAAAGGGGTGCGCTGACACAACTTTGTTTCTATCACAAGACGGTGATGATTTTCTAATTGTTCAAATCTATGTTGATGATATCATATATGGTGCTACTAATGATGTCTTGTGTGAGAAATTTGAAAAAGTTATGCAGGTCAAATTTGAGATGAGCTTGGTTGGAGAGCTAAAATATTTTCTTGGCTTTCAAATCAAACAGAGCAGCAAAGGTATCTTTATCTCCCAAACAAAGTATGTGATGGAGTTACTGAAGAAATTTGGAGTTGAAGATGCAAAACCAATGAAAACACCAATGAGTCCAACAACCAGGCTTGACAAAGATGAAAAAGGTGTCGCTGTTGATCAGAAAAAATATCGCGGTATTATCGGTTCACTTCTTTATCTTTCTGCTTCTAGACCCGATATTATGTTTTCTGTTTGTTTATGTGCTCGTTTTCAATCTAATCCAAAAGAATCTCATTTAAAAGCCACAAAACGAATTCTGAGATATCTGGTACACACACCAAATCTGGGTCTATGGTATCCTTCTTGTGATAACTTTAATTTAGTTGGGTTTACCGATGCTGATTATGCCGACTCACTCACTGATAGGAAGAGTACTAGTGGAACTTTTTTCATGCTAGGTCATTCACTTGTTTCTTGGTCAAGTGGTAAACAAAACTGTGTTGCTTTATCTACCACTGAGGCTGAATATATTGCTTTAGGAAGTTGTTGTGCACAGATTTTATGGATGATGCAGACTCTATCTGATTTTGGGCTTTGCTATAAACGAGTTCCTTTAAAATGTGACAGTAAGAGTGCGATTGATTTATCAAACAATCCAGTACATCACTCACGCACAAAACACATTGATGTAAGACACCACTTTCTTAGAGATCACATTACCAGTGAAGACATTTGTATTGAATTTATCCCAACCGAATCTCAACTTGTTGATATTTTCACAAAACCTCTTCCCGAAGACAGATTTTGCAGATTGCGTTTGGATTTGGGAATTATAGAAATAAATTAATCTCTTTGCATTTTTGGGTAAATTTTCTCTTATGATGTTCTGTTATCAATACCATTGTCTGACAAATAATCCAATCTTCAAACCATCAAGAAAAGAACAGTTTTTGTTTGGACATTTTTGATAAAATTGTGACTGTGTAAGTTTTCAGAATACGAGATGGTTGAAAGTTTGTCTCCAACCCTGATGTAATTGAATATTTTTTATAATATGAGTAATATAGGAACTTTTTTCACATCCATTTCTGTCTCTGTCACCCTCCTATCATCTATTATAAAATTATATATTAATAATTTCTCTGGCCTCATTTAAAAATCCAAGTTCTGGTTGTGCATGGTCATGAGACTATTTTTTTCTTCATGCTGCAACTAATCCCATTTAAAAATCCAAGTTCTGGTTATGCGTGGTTAGTGTGCTCTTGAAAAAAAAAAATTCTTCCTTTCATTCTCTGGTGTGTGAAATGTGTTCCTATTTTACAAATTATTATGATTTTTTCTTGATTATTTGGGGTTTATGGCTCTGATTCTGTCAAATGACTTGATTTCTCACTACGGTACATATTCTTTGAAAATGTTCAGAACTGTTCATCTTTTGATAATTACAAAGGGGGAGAAGAAGTTAAGATTTTGTGTTGTTTACGGACATCTATAGATTTTATTTTGCCATTAATGCTAAGTGTTTAATTATTTTCTATTTTGTTTAATTCTTATCTGTGTCTGTTTACAACTGAGAGGGGGAGCACAAATATAGGGGGAGTTCATTTCAAACACATCCTGTCCTGTCATCCTCAAAAATCTTAAGCCTATTTGTCATCATGAAAAGGGGGAGTTTGTTGAATACATGTTTTTTTGTTTGATGATAACAAATAGATTTTATTGATGTGTTTGATAATGAAATAATAATTATTATTGCTTAATAAAGCTTTACACAGAATACAGGAAATTTATACAAGCATTTGTTATTCAATAATATTACTTTATTTCACAAAGCATTTATATACAAATTTCTCACACTCATTCATTTACATGACTTTTCAACTACCTTACAAATGAACTAAATACAAATGACTTTACAACTCTCTTTACATTTCATACACATCTCTCTGCTAAACAACTTCTGCTCTACACACTCTTACTGTCCCAATTTTCTGTTCTGCCTTGGTTGCATCACCCTGAAAACCTGTCACATAAAAGAAAGTACACACAGAACTCTGGAACTAAAATAAACACTGAACAAATAAATTTTTATAGATTTTGATTCTCTATCTATCTCAGTTTTCTGTGTGTTTTTCTCATCATTTTTCAGACTTGAACAGCCACGCCATAACCATACTGGTTTGCTGATCAGAACCAGATGATTCTAATCAGCCTCAACACAGTACAGTTTGACTGCTGTTTTTATTTCTTTGTGTTTCAGGACAAGGTAAAAATAGAACTGAAAAATACTTTGATTCAGCAGGCTCAAATAATTCAGCATAAATGTACATGGCAAGGTGGTGAAATTTAAACATGGTAGTATCAAGTATGATTTCAGAAATGACAAGCAAGTGTCGAGGCAGTTCAAGTGAAGTCAAAGTGTTTTCAGTTCAGGCTCAAGTGCAACAAGGCATTTTAAACAGCTAAAGTGCAAAGCAGCAAGTGTTCAATGGTCATTAACAAGCTAGCATGGAGAATTCACGACAGGAAATGCACAAGCTTTCAAATTGATTCAGGTTACAGCAATATCAATGCATGCATGCAAGTACAAGAGTGTACATGCCAAATAGTATAAACAAAGTTGATGCAAACATAGGTGGTGTACAAGTATTTGACCACACGCAAAAGGATGTGTGCACTGACAGCATATTAATGAATGTTTCATTGTGCATATATACTTACAAAGTTCAAAATGTCATCTCTGTTCAGATCAACAATTTCAACAGGCATTTCTTTTTAATATAAAAGAGAGGCAAAATCTGTATATTAAATTGAACTAAGGCATGCAATGTATTTGGTTCGAGATATAGTCACAAACAGGAAAGTTTTTAAGCAAGGAGAAAGGATTTTTTTTTTAAAAAAAGGACAAATCTGTGCATTTGTGATAAATTTGGCAAGACTGTAAGCAGGTTCAGGAATATCTTAGGCAAGAAATAATTTCTCTAATTCAAAATTGTTTCCAGAAATTTTTTGAGGAGAAAATGATTCCAGACATTTAAAGTAAAAAGGAAAACAATTAACTGTTTCCTTTTTTTTAAAAAACCAAGAAGTTCTGGTTTTAAAAATCATGGGAACAATCATAATACATGTTTATGATGAATTGGCAAGAAATTACAGAATAACTTCAAAAGAGAAAAATCATTTCTTTCTGTTTTTTTCTCAAAGATACATTTCTGGGATTTAAAAGCAAGATTTCTTTTCCAAGCAAAATCACAGCAGGACTAATCAAAGAGGAAATTCAAATTCAGGTTTATATTCTTCAACAACGAACAAAAATCAAGCCAGGACCATCAATGATAATCAAGGCAAAAGTGGAAGCCACAAGAATCCGGGACAAATTTCAAATTAAAGCCGAGCAAAACTTCAGGGAAAAACCAATTTACACAACTCAGCAAATTCTTTGAAGGCCAACAACATGTCCAAGTTCACAAGTTTCATTGAGCTAATTTCGCAAGCAAAAGAGGAAACAGAAAATCTTTCATCCCAAAAATACAAGGTGAAACAAGAATTTTTCAAGGCGATTTCAAAGGGAAACACACATTCAATTCAGATCTGAATATTTCAATAATCAAAAGGGGAAAGTTTTCATAGCGAAATCAGAGATTAGGGTTGTAAAAACCCTATAAATGAACGCGTTTTCATCATCGACAAAATAGCAACTAATTCGAGAAACAACTCAAACCTCAAAGTTTAAAACAGAGAACTTACAGTGATCTATAAAAGCAGAAAACAGATCGGAGTTGATCTCGAAGACAGAATAAATCAACAGCAGGAACATCGAACCATGGTGATTCAATTGTGAAAAAGCCTTAAACAATTCAGAGAAACCCTAGCCGCCATTCTCGAGTCTTAGAACAAAAGTGGAAGCAATCGGACAATACAAATAAGAGAGTAGGCCAGTTTTTTTTACTTGGCTAAGCCAAGTTATTTAATAAGGGGGTGTTTCTATTTTATTTGTTTTTGCCTTGTTTTTTTTTGTAATCCTGTGTCAACAATTGTTTTTCTAGTTTGATTTAAAACTAGGTATACAGTTTAATGGTTTGTAGACTGGGAAAATTTATTCTAGGGTACACAGGCCAGTCTAGGATTTTGAGCTTAGGGTCAGACAGGAGCAGGAGCTGCGAGTTTACATAGAATTGTAAGCGGGATCTGTTTGTACTACCTAGTAGAAATCTTAGAAAGGCAGCAGTAGGCACAGTTTGCCGAAGCTGAGTATTTTTGCATGTAATTTTTTTTCCATATTTTTTTTATCTCTGTGTTTGTTTTATTTTTGTTAAAACCCTATTCACCCCCCCTCTAGGGTTATTATCGATCCTACAAATGTAACACCCCAAATTTTTTGGTTAACATTATAATAACAAATTAAAGAATAATTAATTTAAAACGTGAGAATTAAGTAAAACGGACATAACCATTGCGTTCGTCTCGGAATTCTGTTTGAGATAGAGTCCGAGTTTGCGTAAAACGGATAACGTATGAAGAAGATATCTTTAAATTAAATATTGCAGCAAAACATGAAAAAAAAAGAATGAGAAAAGAATAATGTTTAGCGTTGTTCTAAAATTTGTAAGCAAAAGACTTAGTAGCTCATTTGGTTAGAACATGTGACTTGCATACAAGAGGTACAGAGTTCGATCCTCGCCAACGCCATATTTTTTTAGGGGAATGGCTAAAAAGTGGCTTAGTGTGAACGCAGTTCAAAAAGTGGCTTAGTGTGAAAAGGGTTAATTGGGAATATAGATAAATATATATATATTATATATAAAATATACATATATATACACACATATAAATAAATATATATATGACATGTGCGCGTCGTATGGCGCACATGGCGCATTTTTGTTGGTTTAAGATTATTTTTTTAACGTGGCTTTTTATGATTGGTCGGGTGATGATTAGTGCTGACATGGCATTCTCTGATTGGTCTGTTGGTCGAACTATGAGTCATTAGGGCTTAAATGGCACAAAACAGTTGGCTGAATGACATATTAATCAACTTTAATGGCTACGATCACCCCCGGTTTGATCCAAAGGCTCTAATCTAATCATATCTCTATAAATACCACCCTAGAACATAGCCCTAATCATACAAATTAAAAGATAAAGAGCCGTCATGCTGCCGGGTGGAAATTAAGAGCAGCCGTCAGTGGAGAAAGCTTAGAGACGAGCAAAACTTAAGAAGAAAACTAAAGTATAATCCAATTTCTAACAACGTTTTCTACCCAAAGGAAAGCATCTCCAATTCAGAACTCAGAAACCAGAAAACAAGATTCGTCGGTCGTTGTAAGTATAGTTGCTATTCCGATGTGAATAAAATTAATATTTGACTTGTTGTATAAAGGAAATGGAATTGTACTGTAATTGTGTAATATCAACGATGCTAATTCTTATTTGTATGTTGCGATGAATTTTATTGTGAATGGAATTGGGATGTTGTGGTATAAATTGATTCGATGTGGACCTATTGAACATTTGTAAACGAAGACAACATCACCTGCAAGTTTGTGGTTAATATTAGAATCTACACCTTATGTTTATGTGGTTAACATGAGTCATATACATTTTGCTAAGTCAAAGTTAAGACTTATATACACATGTTCTATGTTGAAACCTTTATGCCTACATGATTAAAAACCTATGTATACATTCTTATGTTCATTGCAAGTTATAATTGGGTCTATGTCAAGTACCATTTGGGTTTACACGATTAATAAAAGATTTATGTTACAATAGTATACATGAATTGATAAGTAGCATACCTTTGTGTTAATGCCAAAAATAGGCATTTTTATGAACATGTAATAACCTTGTCACATGCTAGTTTTATGTTTGACATTATGCCTAGTTAAATATGTTTAGGCCTATGTTTATGCAAGTCTAATTTATGCCATTTCATGTGACACCTATTTAGTTAGACTCTTCTTTGAATCCAAGTTCACATGACAAGTTGAAACCCATGATTTATTTTAATTAGATCGCTAAATTGCAAGTTCATGCATCACACACCCTTTATGTTATTTAGAATGTTTCATGTTCTTGGCTTCCCCTTTTTATGCTTTTAACTTGGGCTGAAATATCGAGCCCAACATTTGTTATAATATTGCGAACGTACGAACGGGGAAATATCGTTGGGATTAAAACATGAAAATATATGTGTTGGCATGTTTGGTACATGCTAATGACTTGTGACATTTAAGCGGTATAAATTGTTATACCCAAAAATAATGAACTTGGAAAATAGGCCGTGACATTTACATATAAAATGAAAAGAGTCAAATATGTAAATTTAGTAAACATGAATATGCTTAACCCGAGGTTGGATTGAGTTGTGATGTAAACCTGCCCGGACCCGACCGGCTGTCCAGTAATCACAACAATACCTATCCAATGTGGGTGGTTAAGGCATTGAGCTCAATAAGAACCCGAGGTTAGACTGAGTTGCGGTGTAAATCTGCCCGGAACCGACCGACATATCCAGTAACCGCAACGATACATGTCTAATGTGAGTGGTTGGTGCTTTAATGTATAATTTAAAGCTAAGATACAGCTAAGCAAGAATGGGAGGGTTAAGTCCATAGGAATAATTAACCAATATATATATGTATATATAACATGACGTGTGGTAGGGTTAAGTTAATTAGGGTAACACTTAACCACTATAACCTGACAAACGAGTAAGGTTAAGGAATACTTAACCAATTTGATTCGATATATATATATATATATGTGTATATATATATATATATATATATACATATACATATATATAGGTAGGTTAAGTCAGCGTGAACTACCAATAACACTTAACCAAATTAATATGACAAGTGAATGGGTTAAGTTAACTTGAATTGACTAATGACACTTAACCAATCCAACTTGACGAGAAGAAGAACTAAGTGGTAAACCTTAGTTAGTAGAACTAAGTAGTAATCATTAGTGGAGCGCAAAAAGGAGCGAACGTCCATCTGATCTTAAAGAAGGCTCCAACGAGTTGGGTGACGAAGCACGCGGCTTCAAGGGGACGTAAGTGTACTCTTCGTATCCCTCTATGAGGCTACGGATGATCCTCCTGGGCTCACTTAGGTTAAGGTCTCCGTCAGAAGAACCAAGGGTATGCCTTGGTTGCAGTATAAGGCAACCTAAAAATTATGATGGACCAGCGTGATTCGACGAGACCAGCAGCCCTGTGATAGCAACTCGTCGTCTACCTACCATCTTGAGTCAATCGAGATACGTGAAGCGGAAAGGCGGAGAACTCCAAGAGACCATATACTTGCTATCTAGTTATGGTTGCGGATGGCCATAGGTAGTGGGGCATGAGGGGCCTGCGTATAGTTCTCATTTTTCAAGGTGTGCCTTTCATTAGTTGAGGGAGGGGTCAAGTGGGACAATATCCACTGTAAAAACAGACCTTAGCATCTGCATCAGCAGATATCTGAGAGCTCCCGACCGAGTTCTGTGTTTCTTGATTTACCCTGCCACAGGACTCGGGTCGCACATATAGAGGACATGTGCATCTAGACAGCGATAACGATTCGCGACACATACGTGGGGAAAGTCTAGGAACATGTACCACTCTAGGTAGTGTGTCCTAGACTAGGGGGCATCGTTCGATATGTAGTACAATCCCTAGTTGGACTAGGTCGTATAAACCCTAGTTTAATCTAGGAAGCGCTCGATAGAAAACCCTAGATTAGATCTAGGTAATGAATAATAGACGTACACCTGAAAGCAACCACAATTTTAGGGATTGGGATCACGTTATCATATGATCATTGCATATAGACTACTAGTGGGGATACTAGTTAGGTGGTGCAGAGATATAGTGTGGGGTGCGATAGTATATTCGTTTCTAAACCGCTTTAACTTAGTTTATAATATTTTCCCATTTCTAGTTTATGCTTGCCATACACTTTTTCTTATTCACATACTGAAGAGTCACTAGACTTACCTGGCTTTAAGTCTGACTCTAAGTTTTCTTTCGACTTCCTCCCTTCCGTTTCCCCCCAGGTAGTCAAGGAGGGAACAACTTAGCTTTGTTTGGACCGTTATCCTTTTCCAAGCTTGAAGACTCTTGGACGCATCGCTTTGTACTCTTTCTGCCACTGCTATGGTCGGCTTATGCTTTATTTGGGGAATATCATTTCTATTTTATGATTCATTATTTTTTTGTGTATGACGGATACTCTGGTGTTGAAAAACAATTGTTGTACAAACTATTTTATCAATGAAGTAAAGTTTTATTTTTCGCTGTTTAACTTTGTCTGTCTTGTAATTTATATGCTTCTTTTACCTATAATACTTCACAGAACTTTGTGCATTCCCTTTGTGAGTGACACTAACATATGTGGGGTGTTACAGTAGATGTTGCCACCAATTCCTTTATTACAATGGTAGTTTAATAACAAGAAAGAAGAAAATGAAAGTTAATTATAAAGCAAGTCATGCTGCTAATAGAAAGAACATGAACCTTTCGATTGTAGAGATACGTTTATTTATCGAATCAAAAAAATGAAAGGCTGCTTATAATAAATCATTTGGCGGGACATGAAATTTTAGGCTCTTAGGTTTATTTTGGTTAAATGGATTTCATCTTCTTTCTTAATTATCGTTCTAAGAATTAGTAAGTATGAAGAAGTTATCGCAGTCTAAACAAAAAAATAGTGGCTTCGCCACTAGGAAGAGTGCAAATATGGGATGTTACAGCCTGTTATTTTCCAAGTACAATTGTTAGTCTCCATGGAGAAGTTCATTGACCGTTCGTCCGATGAACTATCCAAGCATCACATGTTGTCCGTAATTTAGGTGGTTATTTATCGGTCGAAATCCCGTATGATTTTGAGTTAGTATGAAGAAATTATCGCAGTCTGAACAAAAAAATAGCGTCTTCGCCATTAGGCCGAGTACAAATATGAGGATATGACCACCCGTAATTTTCTAAGCACAAATGTCCGTTGTCATGTAAAACTAAAATGTCTATTTATAACTCATAACTTCAATTTTTTTATATAAATGGGTAATATGGGTTACCCATTTATGATCCTTTTAAAAATGGGTCAACCCTACCCATTACTCATTTATGACCCTTTAAAAAATGGGTCAACCCCACCTATTACTCATTTGATAAAATTCATAAATGGGTTAACCCAACCCATTTATGGATAAGGTAAATGGGTTGGGTCATATTTTGACACCCTTACTCAGCATTGAATAATCTAACCACTTTACTTTTTATAATTTAATTCTGAGTTCAAAAATCTTCAGTTTATTAAGATCTTTTGAGTATTGTTTCTGTTTTTAATTTAAATCATTTGGTAGTTTTATTCGTTTATGCAATTACCTATTATTTTGAGCTAAAGAGATTTTTGATTTTGTTGAATTTTATGGTTAATAGGGTGGATGCTTTTGTTTATTATAATTTAGAGAGCTCAAGTTAATATGGAAAATGATTGTATTCCATGATTTAAGAAGATGATTTAGTGATTCTTGACTTGCTTGAATGTTGTGTTAGATTACCTTCTCTACAGTAAGCTTATACATTTTTCTTAAACGAGAGGTGTTAACAATAGTTGCAAAGCAAACAAACCTGTGACATAGAGAATGAAACTTGCTTAAAATTGAATGGCAAATGCACGGGTATTGATCTAGCATTGAGTGAGTAATATGATTTATAGCAGGGTAATTGGGCTTTGGTCATAACTGATATGACAACTATTATTGGCATGTTTATATGGTGCAATATTGTTTTTCTTTGGGATTCTAATAAATTTTGGTGGAAACTCAAACGATACTTTGATCTATTAATTTATTCCATTTTATTCTTATAATCTTGATGCTATAATAAGGGCCTCTATCAAATTTGCATGTTCTTCTGTTTATGTTAGTTTCTTTAAAATCTTTTGAAATTCATGATATCTCCTATGTTTATGTTATCTCTAGAATGTTCTGGTTCAACCGCTGTTAAGTGACATTGCAATTTTTTCCACTGATGATAAATTAACTAGTGAATCCAATCTAATGAATAGTTAACAAACATTTAGCAATGCTTTTTATTACAAAAAGCATCAAATTTATCTATGATAATAAATGTAGGTATTAGTCTAATATTTATAGGGAGGGAATCGCAGTCGAGTTGAGAAAAAAACAAAACATTGTGAAAGCTCATATGGATAAATTGTTCACTCTAACGCATCTTTCTCAGTTAATTTATCCTTTATGTTTTTTTAGCAACCTAATTTGCTCATATCTGTGAAAATTACATAACGATGTTCATTTATCATTATCACATTCTGTTAATCAAAAAACCTCAAATTGTACGCGAATGCTAGCTTATATTTTAGTTGATATCAAATATGCACCAGATTACTTATTACTACATTTCATATTTTTAGATTAATAACACACATAATTTTAGTTTATTATTCACAAATTTTACATCATATATCATGTATGAACCAGATTAACTTAGCACATTAGTTCATAAGTTCAATTCATTATTCATATCATACATACCAGTTTACAAACATGTGTATTATAATAGTTGATTATTGAATAAAAATTATGTAGTAACGTAAAACTGAACTAAAATAGATAAAATTGAAAATACATGATTAATCAACTCATGTTCAATGTAGTCGGACGATTTGATTTTGGGTAACTGCTGCATGGTCAGATGGGTTGGAAGTGAATTTTGGGTGGTTTTTTAATAACGGTCGATGGACGATGGAGGATGAAGGCAATTGTGTTGTGTATTTTAGGAGGTCGGTGATTTATTTAGTCCATTGGTTTCAGAGCGTTGACAAGTATTTCAAGGTAATTTAAACTGCAATATGTGATGCTTTGTTGGTACTAATATTTAGTAGAAATCTCATAAACTGAATGATTACGTTTCAAATTCAACCCATTCAATATGAACAACCACTTGATACAACTCGTTAATATGTTATGTATTGATGAATTATTGCTTTGGGATCAACATGACACACACACACACACACAAACATATCTCTTTAATCTTTGCATGTAGGTATATACAGTATTAAAAAGAAATTTTGTATTATAACCGACTAAATTTGATTAATAATTATTTCAAAGGATGCATGATTGGGGAGCTTCCTATGTAACATAAAATCGATTGGCATATTCAATGGTTAAATTGGGTGTTTGAGTTGTCCATTGAATAATACCATATTCTTTTAATTCAGTACCTTAAAACTGCTATCAGCGTAATCTATATTAATTTGACTTTGAATAATAACTAAATATTTCATTTTTGATGTTTTTATGGTCTGTGTCTTCATTAACCATGTTCTCATATCTTCAATACGTTAACTCCCTTTAAAATAATGTAGAGATGTGACAAGTGATAAACGAAAGTTGGATAGAGAAGCATCTCTTTTCCCTACCCTGAGAGTTGCGGTGAAAATTTATGACATGAAAACAATGAATGTTTAAGTTAAAACTAATTTTGAATTCAATTCAAATATATGTGTAATGCAAGTATGATTTGGGTTAAGGTTAAAGTTCTTTATATGATAGCTCTGTCCTCGCTGTTAAAGAGTACTGAATAATGTAATTTTTGTTACGTTGAATAATTCAAATGCATCTTTATCATCCAGATTCTTGAACATCGGCTCTGCTTTTCGAGATCCTAATTTGAGTATAACTCAACCATAGCTCCAGATGAGTAGCCCATATAAACATATATAAGATCAAATAGAAGGTACAATATGTTATTCGGGGGAAGGCCGAAGTATCTTGCTTGATCAGAAATCAGTGTTCCATTTGCAGATGCAGTTAACCATACATTTACAATATACTAAATATAAGGTACTTAGGTACATGATATAGTTTAAAATGAAGAAATATATAGGCAATGATGCATACGAAGGCCACTAGAAGGAGGTGGTGTTGGGCCCAACTTTATGGGCTTTGCATCTGCTGCAAAGGTAGCATCCTTTATAAGGTCGAAGGAGCTACCTAGCATCAATCCAGCAGTTGCAACTAGCCAAGAGCCGCTGCTCTACTGGTTGAAGATAACTGAAACTGATGATTTTTTTGTACTATGACTTGATTAGCTGCAACATCCCTAATTTGTGGTGTATTCATGATCTGGGAAGGAAACTTGAACTTGATGGAGCCATGTTGACCATGGATCAGAGCCGTTGGGTTGCGTGATTTTATACTGCATCTTCCTAGTTAACTATTTGATTTTTGTGCTTATACCTTTAGTTTGTTTCTGCCTTGTTTCTTTAATTTCTTTTTGGTTCGATCTGTGTTGTACATAAAGAAGGTGGGAGATTTTGAGCTCGAAGTTTGTATATTACACCAACAATTCCTATAGTTTGCGTTTGAAACAAACAAAATCTGATCCTAACTATAATTGAAGACCCGCCGGGTTGGTCTAAAACAGAGTTATAAAGGTAACAAATTGAGAAGTTTGACGACTCCCTTGTTCCCATCCTCCATACGACTCCACAAGCCTTGATGGCAAGTAATAAAGGTCATAAAGCTTGTATTTGATATGTCATATTTGTTTATGTACAACTAGAACGTTTAAGTTCAACTTTTGATGTATCACAGGCAGTCTACTATAACTTATGCTGGTATATTGTGAAAAAATGAATAGTAATACATACCTACATATTCATATAAAAATACATATACATATATCTATATATACGTAAATATATAATACATACACACACAAACGTATGCATGCATACATATATATGTATATGTATATGTATGTTTATGTACATAAAAGTAACGGCTATAATTCAAATATACATATTTATATCGAGCAAACATGATAATTAAGAACGTAGAATGCAAAACCACGAAAAAGGCAGTAGTTTAATACCAATAACAAACATTGTAAGGCAACCTCAGATCTAGCACTTCCATAAAGATGTTATGAATCGGGCCAAGGAAGGTGCCAATGGCTAAGCATATCTTGTTTGCTAAAGTTCTAGCGATGGGCATGCCATATTGAGTGAATTGGAAGTCGAGTTTCCACTCAGGCATCTTCTTTTGCGTACCTTGGGAAATTCAGTGGTAGCTCAAAACTTGCGCTACTTCCACATCTACTTTGCGGCCCATTTCCACTAGCTTTAGTGTTAAAGAGTGCTAAAAAAGTTTAGGCTGAAGCATTGCAAACAGAGAAAGGCAGGGAGTATCGAAGAAGGATTGAGTTAGCGTAGTCGAGTTTGAAGGAGGCAAAGGTTTGGTGAGTTTGCATATGGAGGAGGAGATGGTTTGCATTATAGTTTGTTGTGAGTTCAAGTTAGTGTCGAGTGGAATAGAGGCATGTGGGTACCACTATTGCGACTTACGTGGTTCTGTAGTTCAAGCTATTGGAGGACGTTGCTTGAAATGATGGTAGTGGATGGTGGCAAGGTGTCGTGGTTAGCTGTGTAGTTTGGTTTACATGTAGGTGATTAAATTTAAGTGGATGATGGGATGCAAGTTGTTGATGCCGTATGGATAAAAGTTGTTGGTTGATGACGGAGTGGTTACCAAGGTTATCACGAGGCCAAGTCGATCCACTACCGTCTAGAAGACTAGTGACAAATCGTCCGACTAATCGTGACTAGTCGATAAGTCTTTTATATACATATATTTATTAGACTTAAATATATAATATAATTAGATATTATTATAAATTTATAATAAGTTCAGATTCAACAAAGATAACATAATAATAACAAGTTCAAAATGTACAAAATTCTATCTAACTAAAATTTTCTTTACATTTTATTTAATAACAAGTTCGGCTTTAATTAAACAAAAACTTAAAACCTAATAATAAATGGTACAGCCACAGAAATGCCTCCAAGCCCAACTCAACAAAAACTTAGCCCAATCAAGACATACAAATAAATCAGCCTCTCAGAAAAACAACCGCTCTCGCTCGAGCCTCTCAGAAAACAGCCGCATCTCAAAATCTCGAGTGTCAAATCTTTAGAAAAAAAAGAAATTCGTTTTCAACGTGGCTCTCAAAACCACTGTCACTCTCAAAATCGAATGTCGCGAGCTACTAAACAGCCGAAGACGAAGCTGCTGCTCTCAAAATGGAGTTGAAGATGCTAGGGCAAGGAAAAAAATTGAGTCAACGATGCCAGAATTGAGGTAGAGTATGCTGATTTAAAATGAATTTTTGACTTCGATTTTTTTCTAAAACCCTAACTGAAACTGGTATTTGCCTAGGTTTTCGGCTCGGTTGTCGTCGAATTGAACAAGTCAGTTGTCGTCAAACTTGATCAACCGACTGGTCGACTTGTCGTCGACTTGATAACAGTGGTGGTTACACTGTTTAGACATTAAGTTGAATGCTGGTATAGGAGAACTGAAGGTCGTGGTTGAGGATTATTAGGGTAGGAAGTCGTCAACTAGATTTGTACATCCCACTGCTTTCAACAAATATTTTCATTAGTAAATGGTTTGCTTTATTTTACCTTTCACCGTGCATTTTTTCCTATTTCAATGATTTCAACCTTTTGTTTTCCCATTAAATTTCTTAATAATAAAGTGAATTGATGGTTTTTGAAATGCTCTTGATTACTTTATGCTTTTTTGTAGTAACTCCATTGTTATCATACTATAGTTAAATTATAGCTCGTTAGAAGTAAGATATCTATATAATATTAAAATTAGTGAGCTGCATTTCCAGAGCGCTCAAGCCTTCTCACCTTTTAAACTCAACAGTCGAAGATTTTTTCCTTCGTCTTTAATCACCTCCTTGCATGATCTTCCCATTCATCTCCAACTACTTACGATCCAAATTTACTCCACAACCGACTCAACTTATCGCTTTCTCCAAACTCTAGGATACCCAGTTGTCTACTACCTTTTAGTTCCTCTAAACCATAGATATCAACATCCCACATATTTTCCCCTGGATAGTAACGGTACAAATTTGTTTCGAATTTTCCAATTAAAATTGGTCGCGCTATAGTTCGAAATCGGCATGAAGAACGATGCTGTGGTTTTCTTAATGAAAAATTTCTTCTTTGCATCATGCTTCCAAGATGGTTTCAGGTATAAACGGCTTTTTTTGTCAGTTGTTGGGGTTCATAAATTTCTACGGATATTCAAGCACGGATATAGCAAGATGATATTAGAATCTATTTAGCTTAATTGAAGGAATTTTTTCCTAGCTGCTCTTTTCTTACGAAATTTCTTAGGGAGGAAAGAACGTTTACTGCTATTATAGCATTAGATTTGTAAGCCTGAATTAATTTGTAAATTAAATATTATAGTGTTCAGCTTCTTGGTCCAATTCATATTACATTATTAGTAGTTTCTGTTGGAACTGCATATTGATACTTTCTGCCGAGCTATGTATTTGATTTATATTGCATGTGCCAAATTCGTACAGTACCATAAACCATACACAACTATGTTTAACGATTTAGGAAGTTACTTCTATGTCAACTAAATTTTATAGATTATAAAACATAGATTTTGCTTGAAAGTGTTTTAACATGTTTATAATTGGTTTGAATTTTTCCTAGATTTTATATGCTGCTGGGAGACAAATAATGGAAGGAGGTTTCAGTTTATAAAGGAGGAAATAGTTCACATATTGAATTATTTCTTCACAAAATTTACATATCGAAATGTGAGCAGGAAACTGAAAACTTTAGGACAAAATTTCTTCTTGATGAAAAGTTTTCTGGACGTGTATATAAGGGGCGCTTTAGACATACTGGACAGGTAAACTAATCCCTAATTTGGTGTTATTTTGGACATGCTTGTAGCCTTTGGCTAAATTCCCAAATTTGCTGATGGTAGATTCCTCGATAATTTTGGCTCTACTTACGTTTGTTTTGTTGGAAAAAAAATGAATTTTCAATAATTTTTCGCTGAAATTCAAAATTCATGGTTCTAAACTAGATAATAAACAGATTTTTTTTTACTTTTATTACTATATTTCTCCTCGCAAAGATTGGTGCCTCCATATATGATGTTCTAAATGTAGTTAAAGTAATTATGTTTTGACTTTTGAATGAGGACTAGTTGCTTTTTTAGATCCAAATATCCAATGATATTGAGGTAAAAAAAAATAGACAGGATTAGTCAAATAGTTGCACAGGTTAACGCTGGGCCATTAGTTTTTCAACCTCTTAAGTCATCTCTAACAGTTATCATTGCTACCATTTGATATGGCTATTTAATCATTCCATATTCAATTTTCTTCTATCACATTTTGTCAATTGGGATTATTGAGAGCCTTAATCCACCAAATTAATGTGTACTTTGGTTTCATTCTTAATTTTGGCTCTATTTATGTTTGTTTTCTTTTATCACATTTTGTCAATTGATATTTAAATAAAAAAAGATGCATCATTGGAATATTATGTAATTTGGTTATCCATCTGAAATGTTTAGTGGTCAGATCTCGGGGATTGTCGCTCTCTCCCTGCTACTCTTTCCAATAATTGTTCTACATATATGAATACAAACATACAGATCAGTGTTGCACCCGGTTAGTATTTTATAACAAAACATAAATTTTTGTTGTTGTGTGTATTTCTATATTTTTCAAGTTTTTACATATGATGAAGATCTAATGGATGATTCTGTTTTCAATATACACGTGTGTTCCATTCTTTTAAAATTGATACTTTCAAGTTTAACGTTTCAAATTCAACCCGTTCAATATGAGCAACCATTTAATATAACTCGTTAATACGTTATGTATTGTTGAATTATTGCTTTGGGATCAACATGACACACACACACACACATATTTCTTTAATCATTGCATGTAGGTATTTACAGTGTTAAAAAGAAATTTTGTATTATAACCGACTAAATTTGATTAATAATTATTTCAAATGATGCATGATTGAGGAGCTTCCTATGTAACATAAAATCAGTTGGCATATTCAAAGGTTTAAATTGGGTGTTTGTGTTTTCCATTGAATACCATATTATTTTAATTCAGTACCTTAAAACTGCTATCAGCATATTCTATATTAGTTTGATTTTGAATAATAACTAAATATTTCATTTTTGATGGTTTTATTGTCTGTGTCTTGATTAAACATGTTCTCATATCTTCAATACGTTAACTCCCCTTAAAATAATTAAGAGATGTGACGAGTGATAAACGAAAGTTGGATAGAGAAGCATTTCTTTTCCTTACTTTGAGAGTTGCGGTGAAAATTTATGACATGAAAACAATGAATGTTTAAGTTAAAACTAATTTTGAATTCAATTCAAATATATGTGTAATGCAAGTTTGATTTGGGTTAAGGTTAAAGTTCTTTATATGATAGCTCTGTCCTCGATGTTAAAGAGTACTGAATAATGTAATTTTTGTTACATTGAATAATTCAAATGCATCTTTATCATCCAAATTCTTGAACACCGATTCTGCTTTTCGAGCTCCTAATTTGAGTATAACTCAACCAAAGCACAAGATGAGTAGCCCATATAAACACATATAAGATCAAATAGAAGGTAAAATATGTTCTTCAGGGGAAGGCCGAAGTATCTTGCTTGATCAGAATTCAGTGTTCCATCTGCAGATGCAGTTAACCATACATTTACAATATACTAAATATGAGGTACTTAGGTACATGATATAGTTTAAAATGAAGAAATATATTGGCAAGTATACATACAAAGGCCACTAGAAGGAGGTGGTGTTGGACCCAACTTCATGGGCTTTGCATCTGCTGCAAAGGTAGAATCCTTTATAAGGTCGAAGAAGCTGCCTAGCATCAATCCAGCAGTTGCAACTAGCTAAGAGCCGCTGCTCTGCTGGTTGAAGATAAGTGAAACTAATGATTTTGTTATACTATGACTTGATCAACTGCAGCATCCCTAATTTGTGGTGCATTCTTGATCTGGGAAGGCAACTTGAACTTGATTGAGCCATGTTGACCATGGATCTGAGCCATTGGGTTGCGCGATTTTATATTGCATCTTCCAAGTTTACTATTTGATTCCTATGCTTATACCTTTAGTTTGTATTTGCCTTGTTTCTTTAATTTCTTTCTGGTTCGATCTGAGTTGCACATAAAGAAGGTGGAAGATTTTGAGCTCGAAGTTTGTGTATTACACCAACAATTCTTATAGTTTGCATTTGAAATGAGCAAAATCTGATCCCAGCTACAACTGAAGACCCGCCAGGATGGTCTAAAACAGGGTTATAAAGGTAACGAATTGAGAAGTTTGATGACTCCCTTGTTCCTGTCCTCCATACGACTCCACAAGCCTTAATGGCAAGTAATAAAGGTCATAAGGCTTGTATTTGATATGTCATATCTATTTATGTACAGCTAGAACGTTTAAGTTCAACTTTTGATGTAGCACAGGCAGTCTACAATAACTTATGCTGGTATATTATGAAAAAATTAATAGTAATACATACTTACATATTCATATAAAAATACATATACATATATCTATATATACATACATATATAATATACACACACACAAACGTATGAATGCATACATATATATGTATGTTTATGTATATAAAAGTAACGACTATAATTTAAATATACATATTTATATTGAGCAAACATGATAATTAAGAACGTAGAATGCAAAAGCACGAAAAAGACAGTAGTTTAATACCAATAATAAACATTGTAAGGCAACCTCATATCTAGCACTTCCATAAAGATGTTATGAATCGGCCAAGGAAGGTGCCAACAGCTAAGCATCTCTTGTCTGCTAAAGTTCTAGCGATGGGCATGCCATATTGAGTGAATATGAAGTCAAGTTTCCACTCATGCATCTTCTTTTGTATACCTTGGGAAATTCAGTGGCAGCTCAAAACTAGCGCTACTTCCACATCTACTTTGCGGCCCATTTCCACTAGCTTTGTTGTTAAAGAGTGCTAAAAAAGGTTTAGGCTGAAGCATTGCAAATAGAGAAAGGCAGGGAATATCGAAGAAGGATTGAATTAACGTAGTCGAGTTTGAAGGAGGTAAAGGTTTGGTGAGTTTGCATATGGTGGAGGAGATGGTTTACAGTATAGTTTGTTGTGAGTTCAAGTTAGCGGTCGAGTGGAATAGAGGCATGTGGGTACCACTATTGTGACTTATGTGGTTCTGTAGTTCAAGCTGTTGGAGGACGTTGCTTGAAATGATGGTAGTGGATGGTGGCAAGGTGTCGTGGTTAGCTGTGTAGTTTGGTTTACATGTAGGTGATTAAATTTAAGTGGATGATGGGATGCAAGTTGTTGTTGCGGTATGGATAAAAGTTGTTGGTTGATGATGGAGTAGTTACCAACGTTATCACGAGGCCAAGTCGAACCACTACCGGCTAGAAGACTAGTTGACAAATCGTGACTAGTCGAAAAGTCTTTTATAAACATATATTTATTAGACTTAAATATATAATATAATTAGGTATAATTATAAATTTATAATAAGTTCAAATTCAACAAAGATAACATAATAATAACAAGTTCAAATTGTACAAAATTCTATCTAACTAAAATTTTCTTTACATTCAATTTAATAACAAGTTCGGCTTTAATTAAACAAAAACTTAAAACCAAATAATAAACGCTACACCCCGTAGAAATGCCTCCAAGCCCAACTCAATAAAAACTTAGCCCAATCAAAAGGTACAAATAAATCAGCCTCTCAGAAAAACAACCGCTCTCGCTTGAGCCTCTTAGAAAACAGCCGCATCTCAAAATCTCGAGTGTCAAATCTTTAGAAAAAAAAAGAAATTCGTTTTCAACGTGGCTCTCAAAACCACTGTCAATCTCAAAATTGAATGTCACGAGCTGCTAAACAGCCGAAGACGAAGCTGCTGCTCTCAAAATGGAGTTGAAAATGTTAGGGCAAGGAAAAAAATTGAGTCGACGATGCTAGAATTGAGGTAGAGTATGCTGATTTAAAATGGATTTATGATTTCTATTTTTTTTCTAAAGCCCTAACCGAAATCGGTATTTTCCTAGGGTTTCAGATTGGTTGTCGTCGAATCGAACAAGTCAACTATCATCGAACTTGATTGACCGACTGGTTGACTTGTCGTCGACTTATCGTCGACTAGTCGTCAACTTGATAACAATGGTGGTTAAATTATTTAGACATTTAGTTGAATGTTGGTATAGGATAACTGAAGGTCGTGGTTGAGGATTATTAGGGTAGGAAGTCGTCAACTAGATTTGTACATCCCACTGCTTTCAACAAATATTTTCATTAGTAAATGGTTTGCTTTATTTTACCTATCACCATGCATTTTTGCCTACTTCAATGATTTCAAATTTTTGTTTTCCCATTAAATTTCTTAACAATAAAGTGAATTGATGGTTTTCAAAATGCTCTTGATTACCTTACGTTTTTTTTGTAGTAACTCCATTGTTATCATAATATAGTTAAATTATTGCTCGCTAGATGTAAGATATATATACTATATTATAGTTAGTGAGCTGCATTTCCAGAGCGCTCAAGCCTTCTCACCTTTTAAACTCAACAGTTGCAGATTTTTTTCCTTCGTCTTTAATCACCTCTTTCGCATGTTCTTCCCATTCATCACCAACTACTAGCGATCCAAATTTACTCCACAACCGACTCAACTTATCTCTTTCTCCAAACTTTAGGATACCCAGTTGTCTACTTCCTTTCAGTTCCTCTAAACCACAGATATTAACGTCCCATATATTTTCTCCTGGATAGTAACGATACAAATTTGTTTCGAATTTTCCAATTAAAATTGGTTGCGCTCTAGTTCGAAGTCGGCAGGAAGAATGATGCGGTGGTTTTCTGAATGAAAAATTTCTTATTTACATCATGCTTCCATGACGGTTTCAGGTATAAAGGGCTTTTTTTGTCAACTGTTGGGGTTCATAAATTTCTACTGATATTCAAGCACGGATATAGCAAGATGATATCAGAATCTATTTAGCTTAATTGAAAGAATTTTTTCCTGGCTGCTCTTTTCTTACAAAATTGCTTGGGGAGAAAAGAAAGTTTACTGCTATTATAGCATTAGATTTGTAAGCCCGAATTAACTTGTAAATTAAATATTACAGTGTTTTGCTTCCTGGTCCAATTCAGATTACATTATTAGTAGTTTCTGTTGGAACTGCACAGTATTGATACTTTCTGCCAAGCTATGTATTTGATTTATATTGCATGTGCCAGATTGGTACAGTACCATAAACCATACGCAACTATGTTTAACTAATTAGGAAGTTACTTCTATGTTAGCTAAATTTTATAGGTTATAAAACATAGATTTTGCTTGAAACTGTTTTAACATGTTAATAATTTGTGTGAATTTTTCCTAGATTTTAAATGCTGCTGGGAGACATATAATGGAAGGAGGTTTCAGTTTATAAAGGAGGAAATAGTTCACATATTGAATTATTTCTTCACAAAATTTACATATCAGAATGTGAGCAGGAAACTAAAAACTTTAGGACAAAATTTCTTCTTGACGAAGAGTTTTCTGGACGTGTATATAAGGGACGCTTTAGACATACTGGACAGGTAAACAAATCCCTAATTTGGTGTTATTTTGGACATGCTAGTAGCCTTTGGCTAAATTCCCAAATTTGCTGATGGTAGATTCCTCGATAATTTTGGCTCTATTTACGTTTGTTTTCTTGGAAAAAAAATGAATTTTCGATATTTTTTTGCTGAAATTCAAAGTTCATGGTTCTAAACTAGATAATAAACCGATTTCTCATACATTTATTACTATATTTCTCTTCGCAAAGATTGGTGCCTCCATATATGATGTTTTAAACGTAGTTAAAGTATTTATGTTTTGAATGAGGACTAGTTGCTTTTTTAGATCCAAATATCCAATGATATTGAGGTAAAAAAAATTAGACGGGATTAGTCAAATACTTGCACAGGTTAATGCTGGACCATTAGTTTTTCAACCTCTCAAGTCAACTCTAACAGTTATCATTGCTACCATTTGATATGGTTAATTAATCAGTCCATATTCAGTTTTCTTCTATCACATTTTGTCAATTGGGATTGTTGAGAGCCTTAATCCATCAAACTAATGTGTACTCTGGTTTCATCCTTAATTTTGGCTCTATTTAGGTTTGTTTCCTTTTATCACATTTTGTCAATTGATATTTAAATAAGAAAAGTGCATCATTGGAATATTATGTAATTTGGTTTTTTTATCCATCTGAAATGTTTAGTGGTCAGATCTCGGGGATTGCCGCTCTCTCCCTACTACTCTTTCCAATAGTTGTTCTACATATATGACTACATACATACAGATCAGTGTTGCACCCAGTTAGTATTTTATAACAAAACATTAATTTTTGTTGTTGTGTGTATGTCTATATTTTCAAGTTTTCACATATGATGAAGATCTAATGCATGATTCTGTTTTCAATATACACGTGTGTTCCATTCTTTTAAAATAGATTATTCCTTTCTATCTGAGATAACCCGTAACTTCCCCGTAAGGAAAAGAACGGATTACCTGAGAACAGGACAAATAAGAACGCAGCTAGAAGAACATTTCATTGCTTATTACAACAATTCACATCAGAGTACTTGAATATACAAAGTATGGATAAATATTACACATTTCATAAATATCAGAGATTTAAATACATTACTACAGCGGAAAAATAATACAAAACGCAACTGAAAGTAATACACGGATACAGAGCTTTCCGAATATCATCCCAGCTGTAAATCAGGTTCCTATGAATATAAATCTGCAAAACCAAAACTTCTAGCTGCCCATGCGGAAAATAAGGGCACCCAGAGTTTAGGTTAAAACAATAAACTCTAGGTCAGTCATGTGACTGGTGTGAGAACTAAAACAGTTATTAATCTTTATTTTTAAGGTAGGTAAATTAAGGGACCATGCCGTATAACACGGAACGAGTTTCCTCCCATGAATACCAGTGCATATAATAAACAGCGCAATGCTAAATAAAAAACAATGAAGCTGTTATAAGACCCAGGTCCCATCAGACAATGCAACGCAAGCCGGAGGATAGGGTTTTACCTCATAACAGCCAAAGAATGCTTGATACGTTTAAAACAGATTATTTTGGTAGTACTATAAGTGTATAGTGTCAAAAACAATTACAATCATAAGTATCAATCATAGACGGCATGGGTACCATATATCATGTCGCCATACTAGGCTCTACAAATAAAACCGCAAGGTCATATTGGAGGTTGGATTTCTATCTATGATATGAACCGAGGCAAAAGATAGTCCGAAGATAATTTCGATATTAAATATAAGGCTCTGAATTGAAAATATATCGGCTTATATTCAATATCGAATTCTGAAACCAACAAATATCGTATTGGAAATAACGATATAAAATATATCTTTCAAATTTCCATAACAATACTTGTATAATCACGAGATCCAACACCGAAATATTCCAAAGATAATTTCGATTCAAATCCATTCCAATTCATTTATTGGAAATTTTGGTTATTTTAAAACCCATTCTCAATCCCTTTTATTTCTTTAAAAATAATTGGATTATAACTCTAGTTAATAACTAGTTCAATTCGATAAAAATCTACTTTTATCTTTTCAAATACTCAGTTTTCCATCCCAATTTTTCCCAAATCATTTATTATGATTTTCCAAAAATTATTAATATTTTTAATAATTTTATCAATGCCAGTACAGTCGATTTCTATCAACGGTGTTCGAACTGCACTTACAGCGACCTTTTTCAAATTTGATTTGGACATAATTCCAAATCCAACCGTTAGATTTCAAATTTCTTATATTCGCTAGAAAGCTCTTTTCGATACGAACCCAACGGTTCCAGTTTTAGGAGAATCCGACAATCGAATCTCCCGTAATATCCAATCAAAGTCAATGGTCGAAATTCGTGAACAGCCGCGGCGCGGCGCGTTCTATTCAGGCTATTTATTATATATATATTATATAAAATATATATCATTCAAACGTATTTTCTAAATTCGTCTTAAAATGATTCTCACTTTCAGTTCAATTTTAAATCAAAATTGAATATTCTATGTCATTTATTTATAAATGATAATATTTTCAAAACATTTGATTTTCAAATCATTTCCTTTCGATATTCGTTATAAAAACGAATAAAATCGATATAAATATCGTGCACGTCAAAATGGCGCATATCTATTCAACACGGCTTTTACTCAACACATGAATATATATTTTATTTCAACACATGAATATATATATTTTATTTCCACACATGAATATATACCATATTTGAATACATGAATACATATTTTATTTGAACACATGAATACATATTTTATTTCAACACATGAATATATATTTTATTTCAACACACGAATATATATTTTATTTCATCCTTTATTTTCCAAATCGGAGTGAGGCCCAATCAATTACCATATAAGGTTAATTATATGCATTCCATACAACACATGTATATAATAGCAATGATAAATAATCAACCATCAACCAAAGTGCACCACACAACTGTCTGTCAACCTATCGATCAACAAACAACAAAATAGTTGGGATTAGTGTACGTCAATATCATCCCAACACCCCTGTTGGGTTTCAATCAACAAACACATATTTTATTTGTGCAGTTGGGCGATGTGTAAAATTTATCGTCCCAATCACTATCAGTCAAATCAGTGTACATAAACAAATCGTCTGATTTGTAAATGAATCTTTATTTTATTCACATATACGTTAAAAATTATATTTTTAACGATAAAATATTTATTCGGTTCATTTACACTGTAAAAGTGATATTTTTATTTTAGAAAATTTCGGCGGCATAACGGCGCGATACTAGGTCCGGGATAAGGTCTACCCTTATCCCCAAACTACCAATGGCCCGTGCCATACACATACCAATTCTAATCAATTCCATTATATTTCTCACACCAAATTATATCAATTCATTTCACACCCCAAACCAATATTCAACCAAACACACCAATCAACACAAATAAGCAAACAAGCCGTCCATGGTTTGTGGACGACGGGTGTCGGGTGCTGCTAAGCACCATCAGCATCCTAATATAATTTTTAACTAGAAATAAATTTGAGTGAGAAGTTCTCACCTTGGGGATCCACTCCACCGTTCTCTATTTCTGAATGGCTCGGATTTCATTTTGATTTCAGTCCATTCTATCGCACTCCTTTTCTCGCTGTTCATAGTAAAAATCATTTTATTTCAACGCTATAAAAATCACATTTTTACTATCACTACATATACATAAAAATCATATTTTTATTTTCCTTCTATGCAAATAAAAATCGTATCCTTTCTATGAACAAAATCATATTTTTCATATGCTATATATTATATAAAGATCAAATTTTTACATCACTTTTCATATTATAAAAATCGATCATTTTCTTTGATAAAAATATAATCTTTTCAATGGTAAAAATATAATCTTTCCTTAGATAAAAATATAATCCTTTCAATGGTAAATATATAATCTTTTCAATGGTAAAAATATAATCTTTACAATGGTAAAAATATAATCTTTTCAATGGTAAAAACCATAACTTTTCAATGGTAAAAATATAATCTTTCATTTATAAAAATCTATTCTTCACTTTATAAAAATTCTATTCTTTGATTTTTCTAAAATAAAACTGATTTTTCCTTTTTATTTTTATAGCTAATCGTATATGGAAACAAGTAAACAAATTAAATTAGAATACATAAAACTTACAAGTGAATTGGGGGTGGGGGAGGTTCACTGACTGGGTCAGAAAAAGGGGGGAAAGGCTGGCGGCAAGGCTGAGGAGGAGGACCAACGGCGGCGCGGGCCGCCTGAAGCTGGCGGCGGCGTTGATGGTGAACAAGCAACGAGGAGGCGTCCCTGACGGCGGTTTTGGGGTGCTCGACGGCTATATTTTAGGACTGGGAGGGGGGGTTGCGGTTCGAACGAGGAGGGGGATTGGGGCTCGCCGGAGCTACAGCAGCGGTGGAGGGGAGGATCGTCGGAGGTGGGGGTGATGGGCGGTGCGACGCGGTGGTGAGGGAGGAGCTGAGCGATGGGATCGGTGGCTACGGTTTTTTTTATATTTTCTTTGATCGTGTTTTATTCTAAGTCAACTGGGGGGGAGGGGGGAGAAAGAGAATATATGGGGGGGGGGGGTTTATAAAATTTATATATTTAATTATTTATTTATATTATTATCCAAAAAGTTGATTTTTCATTCGAACTCTAAACGAGACCCAATGACTGCAGTTCCTAGCTAATTACCCCCATTACGAACACAATGGTATATGACACGTAGGCCAATTCGATTGTTATGATCATTTTCCATTGAAATTAAAATATAAGTCTATATATATTCAATTTGAACGCACATTTCAATTTACCGGGACCACATACGAACTCTAAAAATCCCCGAAAAATATTTTCTACCTTCGTATTGACGATATAGTCCTAACAAAAGTAATTTCGTCTAATTCTGAGACCGTTTGAAAAACGGCCATTTTCTGGTCGATCGAAATTGACTGAAATTGTTAAAAACACGTTTCCTTGTGCCACGCTCACATACTGATTCAGAAAATTATGAATTTTGAAACATAGCAATAATTTGACATCCTGGATCCAACAAAAGTGGTTTCGTCGAAATCCGAGGTCATTTGCAAAATTTCCATTTTAAGGGCCTTTATATATATTAAAAAATATATATATTCCACAGCGACTTTTATGAATTTTAAACTGGACATATCTTACACTCTATAAAGTGAAATCTCAGTTTCTTAGCTTCGTTAGAAAGATATGATTAAACAGATTCAAATATTTCTTGTTTCGTTCAATTCTGACTTATATTGAATTCTGTATATTCAATCGAAATTCGAAATCCAATTTTCGAACTGCCGCACCATTTCAGGCTCGTTATATAATTAAAATAAATTTATTCGTTTTAACGTCGTCGAAAACAAATTTTTTGTCGTTATTATTTAAAATAATTCATTTTGGATATTCAAAATCCGCCAAATTAGCCAAAATAAAAAATTTAAATTGGCTCAGAATTTCCGGGTTGTTACATTCTCCCCAACTTAAATTCTTTTCGTCCTTGAAAAGGAACGAAGCCGAAAGTTGTTTTATAATCAACTCAACTTTCATTATTTTAATTATGGCTTAAGTTCTTCAACTTTTTAGTTTCTAAGAACTTTTCAAGTTTTTCAAAAATTTGGCTAACACCCTAAATTTTCGAATTTTTTTGCCATAACCTCCCCTGCATCGGGAGCATCGGGATATTTCAAATAGCCTCCCATGGCCCTCGGATCTCAAACAGAAAAAGAAACAGCCAAGTGGCTAGCCATTCGGCTCATAAAATCATTAAAAACCCCAAGAAATACAATAAACATGTACCTATTTGACGGGCAAACAATTTTAATCCTCTTCTCTAGCCTCTTTGCAATGACCTGTTCAATGTATACACATGTACACATATGCAAATTTCAAGAAATTTTCAATTCCGCCCAATATTTGGTACAATTAGGCTTAATGGTGCAAAATCTAATTAAACAAAACAATTGTCAAGCAACACAACCATCAATCAATTACTTGGTTAACGTTTCAAATTCATAATTTTGATATAGTCAAAAATTCAATTTTTGATGCCAAGTCCCAACAATAAGCCCTATCTAGTTCTGGTTCTCACACCAGTCAATTGGAAATATATAAATATCCCAACTTCGAAACTCGAACATAAACACTGATGATGGGATCCCAATAATCAGTACCATCTCCGGGCGACTAGAGTGTGATTTTATATCTATCCAGTATATTAAAATTTCAAATACACGCTAGCTAGGTGTATATGCAAAATCTTTATATACTAGATTGTCCAAATTCAATATAAATAAAATATTCAAATACATAGAATAAGGTTCAAATTTTCAAAACAAAGCTTGTTTTCTTTTATATTTTCAAAACAATACACTTCACACCCGTTCTAGGATGCTAGTGATCCCATCTCTAACGAGTCATTCTCATTGGATATTACTAATCCAATCACTGATGAATTCTTGCATTCGGTTCTAACGTGTTCTGTTCTCGAGCTTTGTAAACCAAAGCTCTGATACCACTAAAATAACCCGTAACTTCCCCGTAAGGAAAAGAACGGATTACCTAAGAACAGGACAAATAAGAACGCAAACAGAAGAACATTTCATTGCTTATTACAACAATTCACATCAGAGTACAAGAATATACAGAGTATGGATAAATATTACACATTTCATAAATATCAGAAATTTAAATACATTACTGCAGCGGAAAAATAATACAAAACACAATTGAAAGTAATACACTGATACAGAGCTTTCTGAATATCATCCCAGCTGTAAATCAGGTTCCTGTGAATATAAATCTGCAAAACCAAAACTACTAGCTGCCCGTGCGGAAAATAAGGGCACCCAGAGTTTAGGTTAAAACAATAAACTCCAGGTCAGTCATGTGACTGGTGTGAGAACTAAAACAGTTATTAATCTTTATTTTTAAGGTAGGTAAATCATGGGACCACGCCATATAACACGGAACGGGTTTCCTCCCAAGAATACCAGTGCATATAACAAACAACGCAATGCTAAATAAAGAACAATGAAGCTGTTATAAGACCCAGGTCCCATCACACAATGCAACGCAAGCCGGAGGATAGGGTTTTATCTTATAACAGCCAAAGAATGCTTGATACGTTTAAAACAGATTATTTTGTTAGTACTATAAGTGTATAGTGTCAAAAACAATTTCAATCATAAGTATCAATCATTGACGGCATGGGTACCATATATCATGTCGCCAGACTAGGATCTACAAATAAAACGGCAAGGTCGTATTGGAGGTTGGATTTCTATCTATGATATGAACCGAGGCAAAAGATAGTCCTCACCGATTCGAGACTCTCTAGCCCGAGCCTCAGGCAAGCGCGCAGACAAGCCTTGGATCGTCAGGGTCGGTCCACCGATGTGGATTATTATGCCTGAACACTGCGTTTCCCCGCCCTATGGGGTGCAAATGAGCCAACTAATGACTCTATCGGTTCGAGAACGACCGATATATCCGAGGCGGCTCCAATTCCAACAACCACATGAGTCAAACTCGTCAGCCAATTTAAGCACTGACTCCACTCCTAGCTACAAAGAAACGCATGTCCTCCATGATGGCCGTCTTCCGTTTTTGGTTCATACCAGGGTGTGAGGCTCGCGAATTAACGTTACACAAAGCGATGTCACTAAGGCCATGCTATGATCATCAACCAAAAGACTCTGCCTTTCAACAGAAGCCTTGATCATTTGCATCTTAGCATGCCACACAGGCAAACCACTCCATGCAACCGATATACATCAATCACACAGAATGATACCCAATGTCAGACACACAGTCCATTTACAAGTCCGTTCTGGGTCTGAACGAAACCGGAGGCACTTTCCTCGCATATCCGTCGATCTCCAAGTACGTCAGGACGATCACCAACTGATTCCATCCTCTTGGGTGTACAACCCAATCAAGATCATCAGTAATCACCCAAACGATGTGAAGACCCCCGGTCTTCAACCACCATCTTCATCTTCGATGTATCATCGAATCGATTATTCAGAATGGGTATAAACCCGACCTTTCCGATTAACCCGCGTATATAATAAACAAATGTTACACAAACACAACATGCGCCTCATTCCAATTCAGAATATTCCTTTATTCAAATATTCACATTCTTAGGGAAAGGTTCCCATTAATTTTATCAAAGATAAATTCTTTAAAATTTATTCTTTAATCTTCCTTTGGATATCATTTCAAACCGTATTATGGTTTTCCAAACTAGTCGGGATTAGCGATCCTTACCGAAGTAATCATTTATTTTATTTCCCAATCCCAGCTATCCCTTGGAGCAAAACTGGTAATACTCCATATCTAACACCATGGTGTTATTGGTAAAATTAATTACCATTTCACGTTCAAATCTACTTAAAGATTTAACTATCGCCTAGAGCAAAACTGGTGATACTTCACTCTCGATCATTTCAATCTAATTAAAGATTAATCAAAACTCCACCTAGTTTTAATCTTTAACTAGGTTAAAGAACCGATGTCATGTAAAACACGGTTCACGATAAACCCAAAATCACATCCCATTGTTAATCGGGTTAAAGTACAAGTGTTATTTAAAACACCTTCACCATAAATCCAAAAATCAATTTCAATTCAATTCCAATTAAACACTAATTAACTGGACAATTTCACTAAATCTTAATTAAAAGATTTATTCTTTTCTAAACTGGGTTCAAGAACAGTTTTAGTAAAGACACCATTCACGACAAACCCAAAATCCAATTCGATATTAAGTATAAGGCTCTGAATAGAAAATATATCGGCTTATATTCAACATCGAATTCTAAAACCATCAAATATCATATTGGAAATAACAATATAAAATATATCTTTCAAATTTCCATAACAATACTTGTATAATCACGAAATCCAACACCGAAATATTCCGAAGATAATTTCGATTCAAATCCATTCCAATTCATATATTGGAAATTCTGGTTATTTTAAAACCCATTCTCAATCCCATTTATTTCTTTAAAAATAATTGGATCATAACTCTAGTTAATAACTAGTTCAATTCGATAAAAATCTACTTTTATCTTTTCAAATACTGAGTTTTCCATCCCAATTTTTCCCAAATCATTTATTATGATTTTCCACAAATTATTAATATTTATAATAATTTTATCAAGGCCCGTACAGTCGATTTCCATCAACGGTCGTCGAACTGTACTTACAGCGACCTTTTCCAAATTTTATTTGGACATAATTCCAAATCCAACTATTAAATTTCAAATTTCTTATATCCGCTAGAAAGCTCTTTTCGATACAAACCCAACGGTTCTGGTTTTAGGAGAATCCGACGGTCGGATCTCCCGTAATATCCATTCAAAATCAATGGTCGAAATTCGAGAACGGCCGCGGCGCGACGCGTTCTATTCAGGCAATTTATTATATATGTATTATATATATATAATATGTATATCGTTCAAACTTATTTTCTAAATTCGTTTTAAAACGATTCTCACTTTCAGTTCAATTTTAAATCAAAATTGAATATTATATATCATTTATTTATAAATGATAATATTTTCAAAACATTTGATTTTGAAATCATCTCCTTTCGATATTCGTTATAAAATCAATATTAATATCATTCACATCAAAATGGCGCATATCTATTCAGCACGGCTTTTACTCAACACATGAATGTTTATTCTATTCAACACATGAATATATATTTTATTTCAACACATGAATATATATTATATTTCAATACATGAATATATATTATATTTCAACACATGAATATATGTTCTATTTCAACACATGAATATATATTTTTTTTCATCCTTTATTTTCCAAATCGGAATGAGGCCCAATCAATTACCATATAAGGTTAATTATATGGATTCCATACAACACATGTATATAATAGCAATGATAAATAATCAACCATCAACCAAGGTGCACCACACTACTGTCTGTCAACCTATCGATCGACAAACAACTAAACAGTTGGCATTAGTGTACATCAAATCATTCCAACACCCGTGTGGGGTTTCAATCAACAAACACATATTTTATTTGTGCAGTTGGGCGATGTGTAAAATTTATCGCCCCAATCAATATCAGTCAAATCAGTGTACATAAACAAATCGTCTGATTTGTAAATGAATGTTTATTTTATTCACATATACGTTAAAAATTATATTTTTAACGATAAAATATTTATTCGGTTCATTTACACTGTAAAAGTGATATTTTTATTTTAGAAAATTTCGGCGGCATAACGGTGCGATACTAGATCCGGGATAAGGTCTAGCCTTATCCCCAAACTACCAATGGCCCGCTCCATACACATACCAAATCTAATCAATTCCATTATATTTCTCACACCAAATTATATCAATTCATTTCACACCCCAAACCAATATTCAACCAAACACACCAATCAACACAAACAAGCAAACAAGTCGTCCATGGTCTGTGGACGACGTGTGTCGGTTGCTGCTAAGCACCGTCAACATCATAGTATATATTTTAACTAGAAATAAATTTGAGTGTGAAGTTCTCACCTTGGGGATCCACTCCACCGTTCTCTATTTCTGAATGGCTCGGATTTCATTTAGATTTCAGTCCATTCTATCGCACTCCTTTTCTCGCTATTCATAGTAAAAATCATTTTTATTTCAATGCTATAAAAATCACATTTTTAATATCACTACGTATACATAAAAATCATTTTTTTATTTTCCTTCTATGCAAATAAAAATCGTATCCTTTCTATGAACAAAATCATATTTTTCATATGCTATATATTATATAAAGATCAAATTTTTACATCACTTTTCATATTATAAAAATCGATCATTTTCTTATATAAAAATATAATCTTTTCAATGGCAAAAATATAAACTTTCCTTAGATAAAAATATAATCCTTTTAATGGTAAAAATATAATCTTTTCAATGGTAAAAACCATAACTTTTCATTGGTAAAAATATAATCTTTCATTTATAAAAATATATTCTTCACTTTATAAAAATTCTATTCTTTGATTTTTCTAAAATAAAACTGATTTTTACTTTTTATTTTTATAGCTAATCGTATAAGGAAACAAGTAAACAAATTAAATTAGAATACATAAAAACTTAAAGTGAATTGGGGGTGGGGGAGGTTCGCTGACTGGGTTGGAAAAAGGGGGGGAAAGGTTGGTGGCAAGGCTGGCGGCGGCGTTGATGGTGAACCGGCGACGAGGAGGCGTCCCTGACGGCGGATTTGGGGTGCTCGGCGGCTAGATTTTAGGACTGGAGGGGGGGTTGCAGTTCGAACAGGGAGGGGTGTAGTGACCCGAAAATCCGGTCCAATTTGAGCTGACCAAAAACACAAGTCCAACCCCAAATTGTACTGGAAACCAGGTAACTAATAGAAATAAGACAGAGGGTGAGGATAGATAAGGTAGAAACTTAGAATAGAAGAAGAAGAAGAACATAACATCAGAGTAACACGAACCTCACAGCGGAATGAATAACATATAGTAGATAACATATCTTTGAAATATGAGATTTGTACTTGAATATACATATCATTTCAAGGTACAACACTTACAACACAGCGGAAATAAACTATAGCTATATGATCCTGAAGCCTACTGCTCCAAGCTCTCCAAGTATATCTGTAAATCCCGACTACTTGACTCCTCGTACAAAATTGAGCACCCAAGAGTTTAGTTAAACAAAACAAAATAAACTCTGGGTCAGTCATGGGAATGGTATGAGTAAAACCGTTTTCCACGGTTTGAACAAGTAAACGATATCTCATAAGACCACACCGCATAACGGAACGGGTTTTTCCCTTATGAGAATCTAAAACAATCTTTATATCAAACTCATTGATATTATAATAATGTCTATCAACCACAATATAATAATCATCTAGCAGAACACTTTCATCTCACGTTCTACATATACAGTATACAATCAAAACCGCAAGCACGTGCTGGGTAACGGATTTCCAACTATGACAAGGTATGGAACCACCTTTCGCTAATGTACCTCTAGAGAGGAATACACTGGGTTCAACAAGAACATCTTACAACCCGGCCACACATGACCGACCACTCATTTGCTTGAGTGTATCGAATGTATATCACCAATGGTTGGGACCAGCAACCATTCCCGAATGGGACAACATTAACAATAGATTTTTAGTAGTAAATGAAACTCTAGATCTGGTGATTATACACCCTAATAGGTGCGACCTACATAGCCATGCTGCCTGCCCGATTTCTGTCATTTACTGGTTGATGAGGCTAGAAGCTACGCTTTATCATCATACCAGATTCACTTTGAATGCCACATCGTCAGATCCATCAAATCACCCATTGACGTCCTCAACAATACATTATGTGTTAGCTAAAAGAAGTTTCCTTCTCCGCTTCCACTCTTGGTACGGTTGGATAAATCAATATACATGATCGTCTAGAAATAATCTGTCAAACATCTGTCCATACTAGTCATCCATGAACAGGATGAACCGAATGCACTATTCAGTACATCCATCTTAGGCACTGTTATCTAAGACTTATACAATAGCCCTTGCACTTTACTCCGTCTTCAATTTTCTTTGGCATATATGATTCACAACGCTTATGCCAATACATTGTGGTTCCTTAGATAATAATCCAACCGGTCTCTCTATATTAACAACGTTAAAATGGTCAAAACTTTGATAGTCTGTGATTTAACTATCAAAGAAAAACACGTGTGCAAACAACAATATTATTTCCAAATGGAAATTCTATCAATCAACCATCAATCATATATATATATATATATATATATATATATATATATATATATATTTCCTTATTTTCTATGTTTAGAAAGTATATGTTATCGCTGGAAAACATTTCCATATCTTCTTTACTTGGATTTAAACAGATGTTTAAATCAACATCGCGACGACAACTGAAACCACTATACTAAATTACTAAATCCACTTAACCGCTTTCACACTCGAACCTTAACCATTTCTAAATTGAAAACGAAGTCAATCAAGTCGGGGTATAACTACCACTCAGACCTTAACTGAACAACATTTCAAATCTCGAAACATGGTAAGTTCGTCTTTTAACTCTTTAACACTTCCTTACGTAACTTCCGGATATAATTTATGAGTCCACACCTTTACATAATCATTTGATTATAACAGTGGGGTTATAATTTCCTGCTTCTGAAATATAATAGCTTTAATCTAACTCTTATTTCCTAACTCGAATAAATAACGAACAACTAATTTATCAACTCCTATTTGGTTAACTCTTCTTCGAATAACTTATATTCGATAATCTCTCTTTTGATTAAACTGAAATCGATAACAACTTTCGATTAAACTAATCGATAACTCCTTTATTTAACTCTATTCGAATAAACTAATATTCGATAACTCCTAACTCGACTAACTCTAATCGATTTATTCTAATTCAATTAACGCTATTTAATTTATCTATTGGATTTATTCTATTGGACTAACTCGCTTTAATTTAACTCAAATCGATCAACTCTATTAGACTAACTCTTTTCACTTAACTCCTTTCGAATAAACTATATTCGACAACTCCTTTTATTCTATTCGAATATATTATATTCGATTAACTCCTATTTGATAATGTTTATTCATTTATAAATATTTACTTTTGGTAACGGTTCTTCACTTTAAAAATGTCCTTTTTTATAACGTTTCTTTTCCGTTACAAATATTTCCTATTTATAACGGTTATCTTCCGTTACAAATATTTCCTATTTATAACGGTTATCTTCCGTTACAAGTATTTCCTATTTATAACGGTTATTTATTTTCTAAATAAATATTCCTTTATTCTATTTATCTCCTAAATAAATAAATTGTTTTACCTTTATTTATTTCCCAAAAAACTGATTCTAATTAATCTATCTGTAAATATTTTACAAATATTTCCTTTTTAAATTTCTATTTACAAATATTCCCTTTATATTTGTTTAACAAGTTATTTCCTTTATATTTGTTTAAGAAACAAATTCCTTTATATTTGTTTAACAAACAAATTCCTTTATATTTGTTTAACAAGTTAGTTCCTTTTAAACTCTTTTGATTTTATAATTATTTCTTTATAAAAATATTTTTCCTTTTATATATAAAATCCAACGATTTTATATAAATAAATTATTTTCAAATTATACTTTGAAAAATCTCCTTTTATCATTCTGGGATTTTTAACGGTATTTAAAATACCAAATCAAATGATCGATATCATTTGAAACACACATCATCATCGACAGAATTTATATCACATCATATATTACAATACATGAACAGAACAGTAAAATAAATGTTAAGGAATCCAGTTGGGTCCCTCCAACCTGTTTCCCTGCATCACAGATGTTAAACAACACGAGTATACAATATTCTGATAAACAGAATCAATATTCGATTATCGATATATATATATATATATATATATCGTTATCTATATTTTCAACCAATACATACACAATTCAAACAAACAGTTAACACGCAGTAATCAGTCATCATTTATCAGTTCTAAATATACGTTATAAAAATAGAACTGTTCAGAGTTGGTGAGTTTTACTCACATTACGCGTCAACCGTTAAATAACGATTTGCGTTAGTAGATTCTGATCAGACAATTTATTTCGTCATAAATTGTAATGAGCTCGAATCCACCCAGTCAGTTCCATCTTGTAGTGTTCGTCTCTACGATCCCAATGGATTTCTCCATAGCGGCCCAAATCCAAATGTCGATCCATATATACATAGTCTCTGCCCAATTGAAAATTAACGTTGCATCCGTCGGTGAACATTATTTCACCGTTCCCAAATTCCACTCCAACTGTACTGTTTCAACACCCCATTGTTTCAAAACTCGATACCAGTATACTTCCATTTCATTTCAGTATACATGGATCCCACTTAGTTTCTTTATCTCCATTTCCTGTAACGTGTATGACAATGGATCCGTGAAATAGTGAACTCCATTCGTAAAGTGCCTTCCACCCATGCATGTCCTTCCCATACCAGTAAAGTTCGAACCCGACACTCATACTCATGGCAACTTCAGAACCCGTAATTCATCCCTTTTGTCCTTCACAATGCACGTACACCCTCCTCAACTCATCTAGATCATGTTCGAGATCCCCATCAGAAAGCGTTCGACAGTTTTTCATAGTGACAGTTCATCCACCGAGCACAACAGACCCGCCAACTCCCTCTTCAATTATTTAATACGTAGCCTTCACTGTCTCTCAAGCTAAGACCACCTTGTTATCTTCTCAACTTCATTTTTAGCAAAAATCAAAACCGAAAATGCACTAGTCCACTTGATTCCTCCACGTCCGCACATCACCCTCCCTCTTACTTTCAACGCATGCTTCCAGTATCACTTAAAACCATTCTCCCCTTGTACAAATATTCTACACAGTAACCATCATTTCCGAACTCCAACAATGCAAACACTCCACTTCCTCCCCAGAACACAACGTCTACTCCTTTAGTCCTCCTTCTCCCCGTACAAATCCCACTCACAATAATACACTGCACCAGCAATTCCAACAAAAACATGCACCAAACTCCTCCTTAAAATACCCAGTTCGGCACTCCCTATACTCGCATTTTCCATTTCCATTACTTCAACTCCACACCGCACGTTTTTCACAGTGCCACCCCCCTGTAAAATATCCCATCCCTTCACGGAAATCATCACATCACTTTTAAACCAGCACCACATCACTCGATCATCACACAACGCTCGAAATCATTTCTCGGCGCCATTGTTGTTCATCGAGGTCAGCCCTAGCTCACGTCGTGGTTTCAGTAGTGACCCATTCTACCATCGCACCATACACGAGCTATATGAAAGGAAGAGAAAGTCTTCATAAATCAAACTATATGAGTTCAAGGATTTTTGGGATTTTATTCGGATTAAAGAAGTTCAAGAAATGTTTTTGGAGAAAGAAGTTTGGCGGCGGAAAATTTGGCCGAGAGATGTTTTAGGCTTTAGTGTTAAGGGTAGGGTATTTATAAACATTTAAAATATCTAGATATTTTGGATGTGGTTTTTGTATGTGGAGTTAATTTGTCCATGTATTCTGTGTGGTGTAATGAAAAGGAATGTGGACCTCTGTTGTTCACCGAAAATGAAAGGGTTAGGTTTTAGGGATAGAATATTTAAGTTATACATTTTGGTGACCCTTCTACATGAAATTATGTTCTCATCCGGACGGCCAGTGACATAAATAAATATATTATTGTGATGAGCTCGGTGTCACGATCTCAAAAATATAATAATACTGGTAGATTTACTTATATTGTGAAACCCCGAAATGTCGATATAGGGTGCCCAATACTCCAAATAAAAAGGGTTGCTTATTTATTTTATTAAAAATTTCCATTAAATTCTAAAAATTAAATTATCGTTATATCCTAGTAGAACCTTGTCTAAATTCAAACCCGATCTCTAGTTATATCGAATAAACCGATACGGTCGATAAATGATTATATAGCGACTTTTTTAAAATTTAATTTTGACATAAATCAAAATCTACATGACGAAATCCCGATTTTTCTCTTCCACTAGAAAGATATACTCTACCAGCTCCGTACGTTTCTTGTTTCACTGAAATCCGATTTAAAACGGCTTTTGTATATTCGTTTAAAGTTCGAATCGAAAAATCATGAACTGCCGCGCCATTTCGAGCTCGATTATAATTATATTATAATTATACGTTCAAACTGACGTCAATTGAATATATTTGTCAATATAATTCAACTCTAAGCTGAATTAAATCTTAGGGACGACCCAGTTCATAGAATATTGGATTTCCAATATTTTTGATTATTTCTGAATTAAATATATAATTTAATTATTATTCAAATTAAATATCCCCCATTATTTAATTCCACGACCATTAAATCCTTTAATTCACTATTTAAATAATTAAACAAATAAATTATTATACCGCTGGAGATGCGGGTCATTACATTCTTCCCCACTTAAAATCATTTCATCCTCGAAATTGCTAAGGTAGGAAACAAACCCTATCGACTGGTTATAAATTATTTGTTCAATACTTAAATTCAGTTTCAACTTAATCAATTTAATTTTAATTAAATATTTATTCAGTTCTTATCAACGAAAATTTTCAAAAATCCTGAAAATTTCCTAGCGCCTTAATTTTTTTTTGAAAAAATTCACCAGCACCTCCTTTGTACTGGTCAATATGTCAAATCATCACTCACCTCTCTGGGCCATATCCATCCCAAAAGAAAATCAAACAGCCAAGCGGCTTGCCTATTCGGCTCATAAATCTTACATCCAATAGAAATATAAACTTGTCCCTTTTTGTCGGCATATCATTATATCCTTTCCACCTGTTATCAATTCAGCGGATACAAGGGTCATCCCAATCAAATTCCAATCTGCTTTTATACACAACACAACCATTCGCTTATATCCGAGCCAAATATCATTTCAACTCGAGTTTCTTCTCGATTCCCAACTCTTAACTTGATTATCACATTACACTTCAAATTTGAATCTCACAATCCAATTTGTCTTGATACCATTCTAAACCAATCCAATTCCAATGACCACTTAACTGGTATTATTTCAATTCCAATTCGCTTTTACAAATTCCAATTCAAATTTGCTTTCAAAAATTTCTGTTAAATTTGTTTTTAATTCAAATAGTCTTTCCCTGGGAGTTTTTAAACAGTTTACTCTTTCCAAAAATCAAATTTTCCTTTTTGAAATTCAACACAACTTGTCTTTCCCAAAACAAATTCAAAACAGTATCTCTGGTAGTAATTCGTCACTTACAACTCGAAAATGAACACTGCTGATGCAGCTGTCATCATCAGAATTTATTTTCCGGCGATCGAAGTGAGTTCAATACTATATCACTTTTCAAAACCATTTATGAATATTTCCATTTTGAAATCAGTTCAAAATATCCTTCACACTGCTTGTAAAACAATCTAAAATCTCCCAAGATCTTAAATTTTCCTTATTTTAAATCCAAATCCATTTACAAACACTTATCCAATTTTCCAGAGTTTGAAATTTCAATCCTGATTTAATTTCAGATTTTACTCATCTAATTTCACGTATTTCACTTATATGAATTCTGATTGGTTATTTACATAACCGTTTAATTTATAATCTCACTTGATTATAATAACAACTCATATATCCACTATATTATAATTTTGATATATATATATATATATATATCTTCTTTGTATCAAAATATACTATGGGTAAACTTATTTTAATTTACCCTCTTTTCAAAACATATCGTGTCGACCCATCGTATTCGAGTGTTTAGTAACTCCTATCGATGCAGTGGATCAAACTGATCGACCAGAAATTCATAAGCCCCTCAATCAATAAATCTCCACAATATAAAACAATTTTATATTGAATAACAAATACGCTCTCGTATATATACACCCAACTCAATCTAGGTTATTACCAACCCCATCTCTACTGAGTCATGCCACAGAGCCAAGGTAATTCACTTAACTTAAGCTATGATACCAACTGTAGTGACCTGAAAATCCGGTCCAATTTGAGCTGACCAAAAACACAAGTCCAACCCCAAATTGTACTGGAAACCCGGTAACTAATAGAAAGAAGATAGAGGGTAAGGATAGATAAGGTAGAAACTTAGAATAGAAGAAGAAGAAGAACACAACATCAGAGTAACACGAACCTCACAGCGGAACGAATAACATATAATAGATAACATATCTTTGAAATATGAGATTTGTACTTGAATATACATATCATTTCAAGGTACAACATTTACAACAAAGCGGAAATAAACTATAGCTATATGATCCTGAAGCCTCCTTCTCCAAGCTCTCCAAGTATATTTGTAAATCCCGACTACTTGACTGCTCGTACAAAATTGAGCACCCAAGAGTTTAGGGAAACAAAACAAAATAAACTCCTGGTCGGTCATGGGACTGGTATGAGTAAAACAGTTTAACACGGGTTGAACAAGTAAATGATATCTCATAAGACCACGCCGCATAACGGAACGGGTTTTTCCCTTATGAGAATCTAAAACAATCTTTATATCAAACTCATTGATATTATAATAATGTCTATCAACCACAATATAATAATCATCTAGCAGAACGCTTTCATCTCACGTTCTACATATATAGTATACAATCAAAACCGCAAGCACGTATTGGGTAATGGATTTCAAACTATGACAAGGTATGGAACCACCTTTCGCTAATGTACCTCTAGAGAGGAATACACTGGGTTCAACAAGAACATCTAGCAACCCGGCCACACATGACCGACCACTCATTTGCTTGATTGTATCGAATGTATATCACCAACGGTTGGGATCAGCAACCGTTCCCGAATGGGACAACATTAACAATAGATTTTTAGTAGTAAATGAAACTCTAGATCTGGTGATTATACACCCTAATAGGTGCGACCTACATAGCTATGCTGCGTGCCCGATTTTTGTCAATTACCGGTTGATGAGGCTAGAAGCTACGCTTTATCATCATACCAGATTCACTTTGAATGCCACATCATCAGATCCATCAAATCACCGATTGACGTCCTCAACAATACATTATGTGTTAGCTAAAAGTAGTTTCCTTCTCCGCTTCCACTCTTGGTACGGTTGGAGAAATCAATATACGTCATCGTCTGGAAATACTCTGTCAGACATCCGTCCATACTAGTCATCCAGGAACAGGATGAACCGAAGGCACTATTCAGTACATCCATCTTAGGCACTGTAATCTAAGACTTATACAATAGCCCTTGCACTTTACTCCATCTTCAATTTTCTTTGGCATATATGATTCACAACGCTTATGCCAATACAGAGTGGTTCCTTGGATAATAATCCAACCGGTCTCTCCATATTAACAACGTTAAAATGATCAAAACTTTGATAGTCTGTGATTTAACTATCAAAGAAAAACACGTGTGCAAACAACGATATTATTTCCAAATGGAAATTCTATCAATCAATCATAAATCATATATATATATATTTCCTTATTTTCTATGTTCAAAAAATATATGTTAACGCTTGAAAATATTTCCACATCTTCTTTACTTGGATTTAAACAGATGTTTAAATCAACATCGCGACGACAACTCAAACCACTATACTAAATTACTAAATCCACTTAACCACTTTCACTCTCGAACCATAACCATTTCTAAATTAAAAACGAATTCAATCAAGTTGGGGTATAACTACCTCTCAGAACTTAACTGAACAACATTTCAAATCTCGATACAGGGTAAGTTCGTCTTTTAACTCTTTAACACTTCCTTACGTAACTTCCGGATATAATTTACGAGTCCACTCCTTTACAGAATCATTTGATTATAACAGTGGGGTTATAATTTCCTGCTTCTGAAATATAATAGCTTTAATCTAACTCTTATTTCCTAACTCGAATAAATAATGAACAACCAATTTATCAACTCCTATTTGGTTAAATCTTCTTCGAATAACTTATATTCGATTATCTCTCTTTCGATTAAACTAAAATCGATAACTCCTTTCGATTAATCTAATCGATAACTCCCTTTATTTAACTCTATTCGAATAAACTAATATTCTATAACTCCTAATTTGACTAATTCTAATCGATTTATTCTAATTCAATTAACTCTATTTAATTTATCTACTGGATTTATTCTATTGGATTAACTCGCTTTGATTTAAATCAAATCGATCAACTCTATTTGACTAACTCTTTTCACTTAACTCCTTTCGAATAAACTATATTCGATAACTCCTTTTATTCTATTTGAATATATTATATTCGATTAACTCCTATTTGATAACGTTTATTCATTTATAAATATTTACTTTTGCTAACGGTCCTTCACTTTAAAAATGCCCTTTTTTATAACATTTCTTTTCCGTTACAAATATTTCCTATTTATAACGGTTATCTTCCGTTACAAATTTTTCCTATTTATAACGGTTATCTTCTGTTACAAACATTTCCTATTTATAACGGTTATCTTCCGTTACAAATATTTCCTATTTTTAAAGGTTATTTATTTTCTAAATAAATATTCCTTTATTCTATTTATCTTCTAAATAAATAAATTCTTTTACCTTTATTTATTTCCCAAATAACTAATTCCAATTAATCTATCTGTAAACATTTTACAAATATTTCCTTTTTAAATTTCTATTTAAAAATATTCCCTTTATATTTGTTTAACAAGTTATTTCCTTTATATTTGTTTAAGAAACAAATTCCTTTATATTTGTTTAACAAACAAATTCGTTTATATTTGTTTAACAAGTAAGTTCCTTTTAAACTCTTTTGATTTTATAATTATTTCTTTATAAAAATCCTTTTTCCTTTTATATGTAAAATCCAGCGATTTTATATAAATAAATTATTTTCAAATTATAATTTGAAAAATCTCCTTTCATCATTCTGGGATTTTTAACGGTATTTAAAATACCAAATCAAATGATCGATATCATTTGAAACACACATCATCATCAACAAAATTTATATCACATCATATATTACAATACATGAACAGAACAGTAAAATAAATGTTGAGGAACCCAGTTGGGTCCCTCCAACCTGTTTCCCTGCATCACAGATGTTAAACAACACGAGTATACAATATTCTGATAAACAAAATCAATATTCGATTAACGATTTATATATATATGTATATATATATATATATCGTTATCTATATTTTCAACCAATACATACACAATTCAAACAAACAGTTAACACACAGTAATCAGTCATCATTTATCAGTTCTAAATATACGTTTTAAAAATAGAACTGTTCAGAGTTGGTGAGTTTTACTCACATTACGCGTTAACCGTTAAATAACGATTTGCGTTAGTTGATTCTAATCGGACAATTTATTTCATCATAAATTGTAATGAGCTCGAATCCACCCAGTCAGTTCCATGTTGTAGTGTCCATCTCCACGATCCCAATGGATTTCTCCATAGCGGCCCAAATCCAAATGTCGATCCATGTATACAGTGTCTCTTCCCAATTGAAAATTAACGTTGCATCCGTCGGTGTACATTATTTTACCGTTTTCAAATTCCACTCCAACTATACTGTTTCAACACCCCATTGTTTCAAAAATCGATACCAGTATACTTCCATTTCATTTCAGTATACATGGATCGCACTTAGTTTCTTTATCTCCATTTCCTGTAACGTGTATGACAATGGATCCGTGAAATAGTGAACTCCATTCGTAAAGTGCCTTCCTCCCATGCACGTCCTTCCCATACTAGTAAAGTTCGAACCCGACACCCATACTCATGGCAACTTTAGAACCCGTAATTCATCCCTCTTGTCCTTCACAATGCAGGTACACCCTCCTCAACTCATCTAGATCATGTTCGAGATCCCCATCAGAAAGCGTTCGATAGTTCTTCACAGTGACAGTTCATCCACCGAACACAACAGACCCGCCAACTCCCTCTTCAATTATTTAATACGTAGCCTTCACTGTCTCTCAAACTAAGACCACCATGTCATCTTCTCACCTTCATTTTTAGCAAAAATCAAAACCGAAAGTGCACCAGTCCACTTGATTCCTCCACGTCCGCACATCTCTCTCCCTCTTACTTTCAACGCATGCTTCCAGTATCACTTAAAACCATTCTCCCCTTGTACAAATATTCTACACAGTAACCATCATTTCAGAACTCGAACAATGCAAACACTCCACTTCCTCCCCAGAACACAACGTCAACTCCTTTAGTCCTCCTTCTCCCCGTACAAATCCCACTCACAGTAATACACGGCACCGACAATTCCCACAAAAATTTGCACGAAACTCCTCCTTAAAATACCCAGTTCGGCACTCCCTGTACCTGCATTTTCCATTTCCGTTACTTCAACTCCACACCGCACGTTTTTCACAGTGCCACCCTTCCTGTACAACATCCCATCCCTTCACCGAAATCAGCACATCACTTTTAAACCAACAACAAATCACTCGATCATCACACAACGCTCGAAATCATTTCTCGGCGCCATTGTTGTTCATCGAGGTCAGCCCTAACTTTCGCCGTGGTTCCAACAGTGACCCATTCTGCCATCACACCATACACGAGCTATATAGAAAGGAAGAGAAAGTCTTCATAAATCAAACTATATGAGTTCTAGGACTTTTGTGATTTTATTTGGATTAATGAAGTACAAGAAATGTTTCTGGAGAAAGAAGTTTGGCAGCGGAAAATTTGGCCGAGAGATGTTTTAGGTTTTAGTGTTAAGGGTGGGGTATTTATAAACATTTAAAATATCTAGATATTTTGGACGTGTTGTTTGTATGTGGAGTTAATTTGTCCATGTATTCTGTGTGGTGTAAAGAAAAGGAATGTGGACCTCTGTTGTTCACCGAAAATGAAAGGGTTAGGTTTTAGGGATAGAATATTCAAGTTATACATTTTGGTGACCCTTCTACATGAAATATTGTTCTCATCCGAATGGCCAACGACAGAAATAAATATACCGCTGTGATGAGCACGGTGTCACGATCTCAAAAATATAATAATACCGGTAGATTTACTCATATTGTGAAACCCTGAAACGTCGATATAGGGTGCCCAATACTCCAAATAAAAAGGGTTGCTTATTTAATTTATTAAAAATTTCCATAAAATTCTAAAAATTAAATTATCTTTATGTCCTAATAGAACCTTGTCTAAATTCAAGCCTGATCTCTAGTTATATCGAATAAACCGATACGGTCGATAAACGATTATATAACGACTATTTTAAAATTTGATTTGGACATAAATCAAAATCAACATGACGAAATCCCGATTTTTCTCTTCCACTAGAAAGATATATTCTACCAGCTCCGTACGTTTCTTGTTTCACTGAAATCCGATTTAAAACGGCTTCTGTATATTCGTTCAAAGTTCGAATCGATAAATCGCGAAATGTCGCACCATTTCGAGCTCGATTACAATTATACGTTCAAACTGACGTCGATTGAATATATTCGTCAATATAATTCAACTATAAGCTGAATTAAATCTTAGGGATGAACCAGTTTATAGAATATTGCGATTTCCAATATTTTTGATTATTTCTGAATTAAATATATTATTTAATTATTATTCAAATTAAATATCCCCCATTATTTAATTCCACGACCATTAAATCCTTTAATTCACTATTTAAATAATTAAATAAATTAATAATTATACTGCTGGAGATGCGGGTCATTACAAGGGGGATTGGGGCTCGCCGGAGCTACAGCAGCGGTGGAGGGGAGGATCGTCGGAGGTGGGGGTGATGGGCGGCGCGACGCGCTGGTGAGGGAGGAGCTGAGCGATGGAATCGGTGGCTACGTTTTTTTATTTTCTTTGATCGTGTTTTCTTCTGAGTCAACGGGGGGAGGGCGAAGGGAATATGTGGGGAGGGGGTTTATAAAATTTTACATATTTATTTATTTATTTTATTATCCAAAAAGTTGATTTTTCAATCGAACTCTTAACGAGACCCAACGACTGTCATCCCTACTTAATTACCCCCATTCCGAACACAATGGGATATGCTATGTAGGCCAATTCGATCATTACGATCAGTTTCCGTTCAAATTAAAATATAAATCTTTATATATTCAATTTGAACGCACATTTCAATTTACCGGGACCACATACGAACACTAAAAATTCCCGAAAAATATTTCCTACCTTCGTATTGACGATACGGTCCTAATAAAATTAATTTCGTCGAATTCCGAGACCGTTTGAAAAACGGCCATTTTCTAGTGGATCGAAATTGAATGAAATTATTAAAGCACGTTTCCTTGTGCCACACTCACATACTGATTCAGAAAATTATGAATTTTGAAACCTAGCAATAATTTGGCATCCCGGATCCAACAAAATTGGTTTCGTCGAAATCCGAGGTCGTTTGTAAATTTTCCATTTTTAAGGGCCTTTATATATATATATTAATATATATATATATATATATATATATATATTCCACAACGACTTTTTTGAATTTTAAACTGGACATATCTTACACTCTATAAAGTGAAATCTCAGTTTCTTAGCTTCATTAGAAAGATATGATTAAACGGATTCAAATATTTCTTGTTTCGTTCAATTCTGACTTATATTGAATTCTGTATATTCAATCGAAATTTGAAATCGAATTTTCGAACTGCCACGCCATTTCAGGCTCGTTATATAATTAAAATAAATTTATTCGTTTTAACGTCGTCGAAAATAAATTTTTCGTCATTATTATTTAAAATAATTCATTTTAAATATTCAAAATCCGACAAATTAGCCAAAATAAAAATTTTAAATTGGCTCAGAATTTCGGGTTGTTACACTATCCATGAATGTATCGTTACACCAAAGGTGCTAGTTCTATGTTTGTACGTATTAATTATATAATTTTCAATATAGAAATATGGTTTATGGATTGAAACCTCGACTTCAATTTATGGCATTGGTGGGTTCAAATTGGGTCAAAAGTAGGCAATTGCCCCTTCTCAAATTTTATAATTTTTTAACACTAGGAATCATTTGTTACGTTTTCGTTCCTGTAAAAGCACACCAAAATCCATGTAATGTCTAGAATAATGAAATAATGGATTTAGTAGAATTGTATATAGCAAACATGAAAAGTTAATGTTGAACGTTATGAAATTATGTAGCAAAACAGACTGATTAGAGAAAAACACGTGTCAAACAGTTATTTAAAGGCATGTAAGATCGTGCTTTAGTAATTCTGAAACACCCCACCTCCGTTAGGGTCACTCTCAAAGGGAATGCCCTAATTTTGGTGGAGGTTTATAAGTATAAGTCACAGATATACAAGACAGATATAAGAACACATATTTTTGAACAGCGGAAAACAACAACTTTTATTTCATTAAAATACGTGTTACACCAACCATACCATAATTGTCTTACAATACTTCCAAAAACATAACATCTTCATAACTGTCTTGATTACATTATTTAAAGAAGCATAAAAAAAACATAAATAAACTGCAAAAGTCCCATAGTTGCTGTCCAAAGCCATAGTCCAAAACGAAAAGATCCAAGCAATACATTCTTTCTCTTCAAGCTGGATATGAAGGCTGGTCAAGCTGCGGTATTCCCTCCCTGTGGACCTTGGGGGGGGGGGGGAACGGAAGAAAAGTAGAGTCAGACATAAAGCCTGAGTAAGTCTAGGACTATTCAGTCTATTAATAAAGAACTGGGTATGATAAGTATAAACTAGAAATGGGAAAGCACTATAAACTTAGTTAAGTTGTCTAGGTTCGAATATACTATCGTACCCCATGTTAATCTCTGTACCCATATATATACCAGTTCCCAACGGGCACCCCATAATCAGGGTGAAGTGATCCATTTTATGATGATCGGCTCCTACTCGCATAGTTACATGTGTCATACGGCCCCCGATGATGTAGTTACCTATGCTGGTCCCACCATGGGGTGTATCAAGTCCCATAGTGGCGGCCCGACACAATCCTAGAATGCACAGGTATGCCACTGGTGCCCAGTGCCTTATTTTTCTGCGCCGGAGTGTGTGCATGCCCGCACCCCGTTAAAACCTACATTGTTGCACCACCGCCGTCGATTTGACCTCTTACAATCAGCCCATTAATCGTGCCCCACCCTGCCTAGTTTCAGGGTATCATGACACCTTGTAGGGTTACTGCGAAAAGGGTCCCCCGCTACTAGGTTTTCTATTTCTAGCCAACATACTAAGTTGGTTAAGTGTTTTATAAACCTAACCCCCAAACAGTCTGTTTAGTTTAGCATGTTCCATTTTGATTAAGTATTAATATAATTTACTTAATCCTATCAATCCTGACTCAGCCTTAATTGTCTTATTAAAGCCTTGACCTCTCACATTAGACAGGTATTGTTGTGGCTGCCTGTTGCCGGTTGGGTCCGGGCAGTCTTACGCCACAACTTAGTCTAACCTCGGGTCCTTATTGGGCTCCGTGTTTAACCAGCCACATTGGATAGGTGCTGTTGTGATTACTGGACAACCGGGCGGTTCCGGGCAGGTTTACATCACAACTCAATCCAACCTCGGGTTAAACACATCGTATTTCTCTACATTTACATATTTTGTCTTTCTTCTTTTTATATGTAAATATTTGCGGCCCATTATTCAAATTCATCTTTAGTGGTTAAGATTTATTCATGCCACTTAATTGTTCTTCAAAGTTATTGGCGTGCGTCCAACAAGCCAACACATATGTTCTATATTTTAGCCCAAACGTCATTTCCCCCGTTTTATACGTTCGTTCCATTGTAAGGTGTGTTGGGTTTAATACTTAAGCCCAATTTAGCCATATGAAAAGGGGAGGCTATAACATGGTGTTTATAAGGTGACATAAAAAGGGGAGTGTGAACGCATGAACTTGCAACGAACGATTCAATTAACATAAAATAGGCACATGTGAACTTGCAATTGTAACATCATATAATCATGGCATAACATGAATCATTTTATCCATATAGTCATAGCATAAACAATACTTAAACATAAATCATTCTTTTCATATGGTTAATTCATAGACAATACTTAAACATGAATTATTTTATTCGTATGATTATGGCATAAGTAGTACTTAAACATGAATTATTCTAGTCATATGATAATGGCATAAACTTAAACATGAATCATAGGTTCAACTAGCCATGTAAACTTGAAATTAAGAATGTAACTAAATTAGATATCATTATTATTGGCACAGGGTCTTGACTAGAAATATAAGCCTATATTTTTATTTAGGCATAAACTAATCGTGTTCATAAAATCACTACATGTTAACAAAAAGGTACTTACCTTTGTTACTAATACAAAAGTATGGTTCAAATTATCCCAACCTAGGTCTTATATGAATCATGGTTTTTAATCCATTTATAGAGTTATAGCATAAACATACCTAAACTTAAATCACAGTTTTTATTCTATCTATGCAACTTGCAAGTGGAATGTAATCCTAACGTAATTCTAATGTAACTTATATTATCATATGATTATGATAACAACATAAGCCTAAAAACATGTTTTCAACTAGGCATAATAACAAACATAGTTTAGTCATGTTCATAAAGGTGCTTACTTTTGTTTCTAGCACAAAAGTATGATTGGCCAATTTCAACATAGATTCATATAAATCATAGTACTTAGTCGATTCAATTACACGCTAAAAGTGGTCATAAAAGTATGTACATCATATTAGCATAATAACGAATCATATACTTGCATGAATTCCAATTAAAATATCATAACATATAGTTGTTAACATGAATCATATACTTGCATGAATCTTAAATAAATTATTACAACATATAGTTGTTACTTTCAACATGAATCAAACCATAGCATTGCCAAATCGTTTAGAATCAAAATAACATACAAATATAAGTCATTATCGCCACAATTCCATTTCGTTTCCAACACATATCGCGTACTTGCAAATATCCAATCGTATTCCATAATGTTCCCAAATCGTTTTGCATCAAAGCAACATACAAATATAGATAATTATCGCCACAATTCCATTTCTTACATTACACAAATCAACACAATTATTTAATTCATATCGGAATAGCACTCTACTTACAGCGTATGGCGAATCTTTAATTCAGGAATCTGAATTCTGAATTTTGAGATGCTATCCTTTGTTGTAGGCGTTGCTTTGATTTGATTAACGTTGCATTAAGCTTCGAATTATCTTCTAGTTGTCTCCCTATTTCTGACGGCTATCTTCAGTCTCTCCTCAGCAGCATGTCGGTCTCATCTCCATTTTGGTTTATGTGAATTAGGGTTAGTCTTATGTCCTTTTTATAGAGTTTGTGAGTTGATTTAGACCGTCGATGAAGCTTGGTTCAATGATGGCCGTTCGTTTGAAGGAGAGACCAACCAGGAGCTGACACCTAGCCCTAATGACAAGGCAAGGCTCAGAAAATCGACCAAACACAGACCAGGCCAGCCAGGGTGGGCTGGGTTCGACCTGGCTCTGGGGCCAGGTCGACAACCCAGTCGACACCGTGTCGACTTGGCAGTCGACACGGGTTACCCAGGTCGACTGCCCAATCGACCTGGCTAGCCCAGGTCGACTGCCAAGTCGACCTGGGTGCCTTAGGCAGGAATTTTCCCGCCCTGGCCAATTGGGCCCGATTTTGAATTTTAAACTTGTTTTTCTGAGCTGTTTTCGTCTGTTTGAATTTTAATCTGAATTCTGAAACTTCCGGAGGCTATATCTTCTTCATACGGACTCCGTTTTTCGAAAACTCGGACTCTATTTCGCGTATTTTTCCGAGACGAACACAATGGCATATCCCGTTTCCCTTAATTCTTTAATTTGTGAATTTCACTGTTATAGAATACACGGGGTGTTACATTCTCCCCACTTAAAAGGATTTCGTCCCCGAAATCTTCAAGTTTAGGAAAAATATATATCCTAACATCCAAAAATCCATCTACTCATCCATCAAACACGAGCATCCATTGTCCTTAAAAGACCTCTAATGCTTCATGATCATATGCGAAGTGTGTGTGTGTACGTGTACTTATCTAATGCAAAATCAGGCGGTCTACTGATTCAGTTGAGCTCCTTAATGCGAATTATGTAAGTGCCATGAATCCATCATGTATGAAAATTTTCCTATTCATGATTCTACATGAGTGCACAATTATTCATACAAGTGCAACATCCATATGACAACACATTAAAGTTCAACCATATACGAATGCAAACATATATGCATATGCAATATGAAGTGACTGAGCCGATCTAAAACCTAGATTGTGTGTGTATATGCAACCACGAGCAACCACTAGCAATCACTTGCAACCACTTGCAAGCATCATCCATAACATGTTTCAATTACATGTTTTCATCCAAAGGGTTTCTACCTAAAAGATAGGGTCGAGGAGATATACCTAAAAAGATAGATAAAAGCGCAACTTAAGGAAAAAGAAAGATCAAGGATGTACCCTCGAAAAGAAAAGGGTAGGCAGTGCGTATTCTAGCTTCAGTTTCCCAAGTCGCGTCTCCCTCGGCGTCGCTCCACTGAACTTTGACGAGCTTGACTTCGCGGTTGCGTAGCTTCTTAACTTCCGTTCCTAATATGCGGGTTGGAACTTTCCTCACGGTTGCTTCGCGCTCCACTTCAGCTTCTTCTAGGATATTTGGCTCTACCACTTCAGCAGACTCATGTAAACATTTTCGGAGATGTGAAACATGAAAAACGTTGTGAACTCCGGCCAATTTTTCGGGTAGCTCCAATGTATAGGCCATTTTCCCAATTGTTCCTATCTAAAGGTATAGTCGAATGATAGAAGCAAGTAAAATTTTTTTGCCCATTAGGCAATGTCAAAACTGGAAATCTATGCCACATATATATTGATTAGGAGAAGAACTCTCTAAGCATCAGCCCCGAAGACCGAAATCAACATCAGACTGACACCCAAAGAATTACTCAACCCAACTACTATATATATGATTCCAGAAAACTAAGCATGATGGACGCATTTTAGGTCACAAGGGAGTCCCTTCCTAAGACCAACCCGTATCCTATAAAACCCAAAAAGTTTAGTCAAACCAACGAACACCCTCGAGCCCCAACATGTGTTACTAACAGATGAGTCATACTCCCTATGGGGTTTGCAACAGAAATTGGATTGTGGATGGGACCGAGAGGATATACAAAAAAGATAGCATGCAAGTAAGCTCTACAGGAAGAGAGGGATCAAGGATATACTCTTAAGAAGAGATATGATGCACGAATCCAGTCTTCAATCTTCTAAGTCGCGTTTCCTTGAGCTTAACTCCATTATGCTTTGTCCGCCTTTAACTTCACAATTTCATAGCTTCTTAATTCTTGTTTCCAAAATATGAGTTGGAAACTTTTTCACTGTTGCCTCTCGTTCCACTTTCACTTATTCTCCTTCTAGTATACTTGGCTCAAGCATAACTGCGTACTCATGGTTCCATGCAAGCTCTCCAAAATTCACTAGTGAATTTTAGATCTCGTCCACTTACTATTAGGTATTCCACGTAGCAGAACTATCTCTTGGAAATAAATGCCAGTCATGTTGCCAAATGTACTTACTAAGGTGATTCTCCACAACTCATGCATAAGCGAAATGAACCTTCTGCCTTAGTGACGAACACTACTAGAGCGCCCCATTCTGAAATGCTCCTTCTAATGAACCCCTTCTCAAGAAGCTCTTTAATCTGTTTACTGAGCCCTTACCTTTTCCCGTGGAGCCATGTGTCTAACGGGCAACGCAACGGGCTTTGCATTATCTACAAGATATATACGGAAGTCTATTTCCCACTTCGGAGGAAAGCCCTTCACCTCTTCGAAGACATCCCGATATTCCCGGACCACTCTAACCGATTGCAAATTTTTCTAGCGATTCAAGATAACTAAGCATAACCGCATACGAGGGATTACAAGAAATTTCCAAAGTATTACCGGGCTGGGTTAGGAGCCTAACAACCCTTTTCTCACAATCAAGGATGGCCCCATTACTGGATAGCCAATCCATGCCCAAAATCAAACCATATCCCGGAAAGCCCAAAACAAAGGCACTACATTTAAAACCTATGCTTAGAATAGAAGTTTTCAATCCCACACAGATCATAGACAAATGAGCTGGGCCCCCAATTGGGTTTGAAACAATTAAGGGGTCCTCTACCATATTAGTTTTTAGGTGCAGAGATTTTAACTAAAGCAGACGAGATAAAGGAGTGTGACGCGCCGGAATCAAATAAAGTGCGAACGGGGTGATCATAAAGATAAACTATACTTTCTACAGAAGTATTTATACCTCGTTTCTTTGGGCAGTCCTTAGCCATGTGGCATGTCTCACCGCAAGAAAAGCACCCACCATTCATCTTGGCCTTCTTTTTCCGGCAATCTTTCACTAAGTGCCCCACTTTGCCATAGAAATTACACTTCCTCTTCTCTCGGGACTTGTTGTCTTTCCCGCCCTTCTCAAAGTCTGTCTTCTCAGGGCAGTCTTTGCTGATGTGTCCAGTCTCCCCACAATGAAAACATTCTCCTTACTTTCTTTTCCTCTTTCTACAATCCTTGGCTATGTGCCCCTCCATACCACAAAAATTGCAATTCCTTTTTTTCTCGTTTCTTATTATTACTGTTACGATCCTTTCTTGTTTGACTATTATTTGTCTTCCTACTCTGGGACTCTCCCGCTTGCTGGTTCACGTGGAGGAGGAGGAGTGAAAGCGTCAGCAGCTGGGGAGTAAGGTCTCCAGACATGCTGAAACAGAAAGGATAGATTCAAAACGAAGGATAGAAGATAGTACCTATGGCTTTGGGAGGGGGGAGGGACTTTGCCTTTTGAAAATAAAATAATATTTTTCTTTTTTTTTTAAAAAATGCTTCTTTAAATTTCCTTTTTGAAAATAAATTTTCAAAACTTTTTATCTTATCTGGTAAACCTATGCTCTGATACCAAGTGTAACAACCCACCTCCGTTAGGGTCACTCTCAAAGGGAATACCCTATTTTTGGTGGAGGTTTATAAGTATAAGTCATAGATATACAAGACAGATATAAGAACACATATTTTTGAACAGCGGAAAACAACAACTTTTATTTCATTAAAATACGTGTTACACCAACCATACCATAATTGTCTTACAATACTTCCAAAAACATAACATCTTCATAACTGTCTTGATTACATTATTTAAAGAAGCATAAAGAAAACATAAATAAACTGCAAAAGTCCCATAGTTGCTGTCCAAAACGAAAAGATCCAAGCAATACATTCTTTCTCTTCAAGCTGGATATGAAGGCTGGTCAAGCTGCGGTATTCCCTCCCTGTGGACCTGGGGGGGGGGGGGGAACGGAAGAAAAGAAGACGAAAGAAATGTAGAGTCAGACATAAAGCCTGAGTAAGTCTAGGACTATTTAGTCTATGAATAAAGAACTGGGTATGATAAGTATAAACTAGAAATGGGAAAGCACTATAAACTTAGTTAAGTTGTCTAGGTTCGAATATACTATCGTACCCCATATTAATCTCTGTACCCATATATATACCAGTTCCCAACGGGCACCCCATAATCAGGGTGAAGTGATCCATTTTATGATGATCGGCTCCTACTCGCATAGTTACATGTGTCTTATGGCCCCCGATGTTGTAGTTACCTATGCTGCTCCCACCATGGGGTGTATCAAGTCCCATAGTGGCGGCCTGACACAATCCTAGAATGCACAGGTATGCTACTGGTGCCAAGTGCCTTATTTTTCTGTGCCGGAGTTTGTGCACGCCCGCACCCCGTTAGAGCCTACACTGCTGCACCACCGCCGTCGATTTGACCTCTTACAATCAGCCCAGTAATCGTGCCCCACCCTTCCTAGTTTCAGGGTATCATGATACCTTGTAGGTTACTGCGAAAAGGGTCCCCCGCTACTAGGTTTTCTATTTCTAGCCAACATACTAAGTTGGTTCAGTGTTTTATAAACCTAACCCCCAATCAGTCTGATTAGTTTAGCATGTTCCATTTTGATTAAGTATTAATATAATTTACTTAATCCTATCAATCCTGACTCAGCCTTAATTGTCTTATTAAATCCTTGACCTCTCACATTAGACAGGTATTGTTGTGGCTGCCTGTTGCCGGTTGGGTCCGGGCAGTCTTACGCCACAACTCATTCTAACCTCGGGTCCTTTTTGGGCTCCGTGTTTAACCACCCACATTGGATAGGTGTTGTTGTGATTATTGGACAGCCGGGCGGTTCCGGGCAGGTTTACATCACAACTCAATCCAACCTCGGGTTAAACACATCGTATTTCTCTACATTTACATATTTTGTCTTTCTTCTTTTTATATGTAAATATTTGCGGCCCATTATTCAAATTCATCTTTAGTGGTTAATATTTATTCATGCCACTTAATAGTTCTTCAAAGTTATTGGCGTGCGTCCAACAAGCCAACACATATGTTCTATATTTTAGCCCAAACGTCATTTCCCCCGTTTTGGTTGTTCGTTCCATTGTAAGGTGTGTTGGGTTTAATACTTAAGCCCAATTTAGCCATATGAAAAGGGGAGGCTATAACATGGTGTTTATAAGGTGACATAAAAAGGGGAGTGTGAACGCATGAACTTGCAACGAACGATTCAATTAACATAAAATAGGCACATGTGAACTTGCAATTGTAACATCATATAATCATGGCATAACATGAATCATTTTATCTATATAGTCATAGCATAAACAATACTTAAACATAAATCATTCTATTCATATGGTTAATGCATAGACAATACTTAAACCTGAATTATTTTATTCATATGATTATGGCATAAGTAGTACTTAAACATGAATTATTCTAGTCATATGATAATGGCATAAACTTAAACATGAATCATAGGTTCAACTAGCCATGTAAACTTGAAATTAAGAATCTAACTAAATTAGATATCATTATTATTGGCACAGGGTCTTGACTAGAAATATAAGCCTATATTTTTATTTAGGCATAAACTAATCGTGTTCATAAAATCACTACATGTTAACAAAAAGGTACTTACCTTTGTTACTAATACAAAAGTATGGTTCAAATTATCCCAACCTAGTTCTTATATGAATCATGATTTTTAATCCATTTATAGAGTTATAGCATAAACATACCTAAACTTAAATCACAGTTTTTATTCTATCTATGCAACTTGCAAGTGGAATGTAATCCTAACGTAATTCTAATGTAACTTATATTATCATATGATTATGATAACAACATAAGCCTAAAAACATGTTTTCAACTAGGCATAATAACAAACATAGTTTAGTCATGTTCATAAAGGTGCTTACTTTTGTTTCTAACACAAAAGTATGATTGGCCAATTTCAACATAGATTCATATAAATCATAGTACTTAGTCGATTCAATTACACGCTAAAAGTGGTCATAAAAGTATGTACATCATATTAGCATAATAACGAATCATATACTTGCATGAATTCCAATTAAAATATCATAACATATAGTTGTTAACATGAATCATATACTTGCATGAATCTTAAATAAATTATTACAACATATAGTTGTTACTTTCAACATGAATCAAACCATAGCATTGCCAAATCGTTTAGAATCAAAATAACATACAAATATAAGTCATTATCGCCACAATTCCATTTCGTTTCCAACGCAAATCGCGTACTTGCAAATATCCAATCGTATTCCATAATGTTCCCAAATCGTTTTGCATCAAAGCAACATACAAATATAGATAATTATCGCCACAATTCCATTTCTTACATTACACAAATCAACACAATTATTTAATTCATATCGGAATAGCACTCTACTTACAGCGTATGGCGAATCTTTAATTCAGGAATCTAAATTCTGAATTTGGAGATGCTATCCTTTGTTGTAGGCGTTGCTTTGATTTGATTAACGTTGCATTAAGCTTCGAATTATCTTCTAGTTGTCTCCCTATTTCTGACGGCTATCTTCAGTCTCTCCTCAGCAGCATGTCGGTCTCATCTCCATTTTAGTTTATGTGAATTACTGTTAGTCTTAGGTCCTTTTTATAGAGTTTGTGAGTTGATTTAGACCGTCGATGAAGCTTGGTTCAATGATAGCCGTTCGTTTGAAGGACAGACCAACCAGGAGCTGACACCTAGCCCTATTGACAAGGCAAGGCTCAGAAAATCGACCAAACACAGACCAGGCCAGCTAGGGTGGGCTGGGTTCGACCTGGCTCTGGGGCCAGGTCGACAACCCAGTCGACACCGTGTCGACTTGGCAGTCGACACGGGTTACCCAGGTCGACTGCCCAGTCGACCTGGCTAGCCCAGGTCGACTGCCAAGTCGACTTGGGTGCCTTAGGCGGGAATTTTCCCGCCCTGGCCAATTGGGCCCGATTTTGAATTTTAAACTTGTTTTTCTGAGCTGTTTTCGTCTGTTTGAAATTTAACATGAATTCTGAAACTTCCGGAGGCCATATCTTCTTCATACGGACTCCGTTTTTCGAAAACTCGGACTCTATTTCGCGTATTTTTCCGAGACGAACACAATGGCGTATCCCATTTCCCACAATTCTTTAATTTGTGAATTTCACTGTTATAGAATACACGGGGTGTTACAAATTCTTTCTTATATTTCCATAAAAAATCTTTTTACACAATTAAATAGATTTTTAGAAATACAATAATAGATTGCACAAGTTTTAAGAATTAAAACTTAGTTGTTAAGTATTTCCCATCAAGCACTTCTTGTTTTGGTTTTAACAAAATGCTTGAAAATTCTAATATTCAGAGTATTTTGAAATATGGTGTACGAATTTTATATTTTAGTTATAACAAAATGTTTTTCTCAAATTTTGGAATCTGTTCTTTGAATGAATTCACATGCAGTTTTGGCACATCATGCGGAGAAAGAAAACAAGTCAAAACTAGGAGATTTTCAACAGTTCTCATATTTACTGTTGCTTACATCTTTCATTTTTAATTTGTTTTAAAGCTATCATTTTTATATGTTTTCAGACTTTCGTTTGTCCCTCGGTCTTGCTTTAGTTATGAATAGATAATTGTCCGCACATTGTTCGGTTTAGTAACAACATATGATTTTTACCTACCTAATTACTGGTTATTATAAACATGTTTAAATCTTCATTATGGCTTACAATGACATATATTTATACTTGGATGAAATTGATATTTCGTTGTTTTATCCAGTGTTATTACGGCGCTCGACTAGTAGCAACTAGTCGATTAGTCGACATTGGAGCATCGACCGGAAGAACCAACTTGCCATTAGTCGAGGTCGAAACCTAAATCATGAAGTCGAACTGGAACCCTAAATCACGAAGTCGAACACTAAATCACGGACTTGAACCCTAAACCACGAAGTTGAAATTGACCCCAAATCGTGAAGTCGAAGTCAAAATCGGGAAGAATTCACCTGAAATCACGAAGTCGATTTATTTATACTTAGGATCTCATCTTAATTCACCTGAAATCGACCGCAAATCACGAAGTGGAATGCGACCTGGAGAAGAAGTAAACCAAAGTGGAATACGAACGGCAATTATCAGTATTAATATATATGTACATATTTATTTATTTATCGACTAGTCCGACTAGTCGACTAGTTGGACCTCTATCGACTCAACTTGACTTGTCACCGTAACAACAATGATTTTATCCCAGTTGTGTAATTGATATCTTAAATCATTTTCCAGTTAATTCTATTATCGGTGATTCTTAACATTGCATTTGTTCATGGCCAATGGATTAAACATAGGGTTACTTTTAGATAGCCAAACAGAAATTTATCAACGCCCCGTTTTAGTTATATAAAATTGAAGAATTGTTTTAATGGAAGGGGTTTGGAGTTCAAGAAGCTAAAAATATGTCCTTAAAGTTGCGAATGCTGAAATGGATTAGTTATCACCATGTACCAAAGTTGGATGATTGCGGTAAAATTGGTTAGCCTTGATAAAATTGAGTTATATAATGATTCCTCTGTTACTTTCTACTTTTATATTAGGTAATTTGGCATATTGGTTGATAAATTCCGTAACTAAGATATAGATGGATTGGTAAAGTTGGGCTAATGATATGTAGGACCATTTTTATTCTTATTATGTATATTCCCTGAACTTACATTCAAATTAGTTGGTTAACTACGTACGATAATATTTTATTTTGTAGTTTACAAGACAATATAGAAGCTAAATTGAGTTCAGATAAATTGTTTGTTAAAGATGTGAGGAAATTAAAAGGCTTGAATCTGGCTTTTGAGTACCATTGAATTTATGTTTGTGATATTGATTATTATTTCTTGGTTTAAGTCTAACTTTTGATTTTTACCAAAATTCTTGAAACAGAATCATAAAAATAGATGTATTTTTCTGTAAGAGCAGAACTATCTAAAATTGGTTTGTTAGTATGTTATTTACCTAAAATCTTATATTAATTTACATCTTAAAATTTCAATTTCTAAGGTGCATTAAGAAGGGTTTCATAATGTCATCACAAAAATCATGAAAATGTTACACAATGACATGCACATGTTATGGACTCCCATGAGAACCATCATTTATAAATAGGGATACCTACTATTGAAAGAACAAGTTTGCAAACCAAGCTTATAATTATTTATGTGTTTCCTTTTGTTTGAACACCTAAAGCAACAAGTTCTTTGGTTGCATGCAATGCTTATAACTTACGTACTCTTAGTTTTGTTGGAACTGTTGCCCAAAACCAATAGTATAGAACTTGAGAATTTATATCGCAATGCATATGTACTCATATGACCTAATAATATGGTTTAAGAATTAAATTATTTATATATTCACGAGTTTTGGTTTTCTTCTAGAGAAATACATATGTGGGTAGGTTACGTAATGTATTGCATGTTTTAAAATACTAATTTTTAGGAAGTTTAAATGACAACTAATTTTACTAGCGAAGAATACGTCTTCAATCGTATTATAAAAAGATTTCAATCATCAAAAAAAGAAAGATACATCTACACATTAGTATATATGTTTTCATGTTATAGTTTTCATACCGTGTGATCAAGCTATAGAATTATTAATGAATATATAAAAAAAAGAGTGCTCAGCACTGTGTTGATTTTAATTATGAAATAAGGAGGAACATCCAAATCTTTTGGGGGTTTATTTTTGTGATTTTTTATTCCATTTATTTTCCTCTAATATTATATGTAATGTGTTTAATTTTACTATTTTTAGGACTATAGAACATAATAGTTAACATCGAAGTCCAGAGCCGGCCCCAGGGCAAGGCAAGAAAGACATTTGTCTAGGGCATCCGATCGGAGAGGGGCAACAGGTGGAGGAGGAAGTGGTGGTGGTGTTTGTCAGTTTGCCAGTTTGTTATCATATACTACTTGATGCCAAATATTAACTAATTGGTACTGTGGCTGAGTGGTGATATTTCCACTTGGCTGTTAGGAGGTTTTGGGTTCAAGTCTTGTTGTGGTTTTACCATGCAATTTGTTTTTCCTTTTTTTAAAACCACTGCTGTTTTCGCCTAGGTCACCTAGGACAGTCGGGCCGGCTCTGTCGAAGTCTTCCTTTGTGATCATATGTTAAATTACTAAACAATTTTTTCATTAACTATTATCTATTTTGAAGCTATACAAGTATTCGTGGATCATGAAATTTTGAAGAAATTTGAAAGTTGACATTTACGTCTTCTTAGTCCAAATATACAGAGTTAGAAGCACGACAACAAGATATACTGAAATGGTCCCCCTTTATTCTTATGTAACTATTAGCAATATTTTCATCCAACCCTATATATATATATATATATATATATATATATATATATACACACACACACACACACACACATATGACCCATAATACTTTTTCATTATAACAAATAACGATTACAACATGATAATATATTCTTTTTTGTTATAACATAGTCATGATTAACACCATAAGCCACATGCTTCACCTACTAATCAGTTCAAGCACCCATCTTTCTTATTGCACCACAACCATGATACCCACGAACTTGAAAAGCCTAACTACAAATTAAGGTCCAAGTGTTTGAATTTACCAACTACTTGCATCAGTTTTACATATGTTCATACTTTTTAAAGAACATATTCATAGATAGAGCTTGGAATATGTATGTGTATTACTGGTTTCCAATCCACAGTGATGACAATAGTAATAAAGATATCAATCAGAGCCGAAAACCAAAGAACCGATTCAAGCTACACAGTTTATCCTTTAAGATATTTATTACTGATGTAGCACACCTTTCAAGTGTAAATGTAAGTACCAATGGAACTAAGTACTTTTTGCTACATCCCTGTGCGAAGAAACTAAAATATGTATATGAAACATTTTATTATAACTAAAATATGGTTTAATATTCAGAATATTTTGAAATATGGTCGACGTCTATGTTGAGCCGCAAAAAAATACAGTCTGACTGGAAAAGATATAAGGCTACCACATAGTCTTGGATTCACAAAAGCAAAAAAATGAAAACTAATGCTGCCATCATTATTCATTCATTTATACAGGGTATTATCATGGATTTAGATACCTTGAATTTAGGTCTAATACGGTGAAGCAACGAAACATTTCTGTAGAATCAACACATGGTGATCATTTATGTCGAGCTGCAACTAAAATACAGAATAACTGGAAAAGATACAAGAAGCACCATTTTCAAGCACAAAAAGTATTTGCGGCAATACAAATTCAAAGCAGTTGGCGTTTCTGGTATTCCAAGAAAATGTTTTTAGCTAACTTGCTGCAGCCAAAATGGTTCAATCTGGCTTTCGATGTCCAATACATCAGTAGTCATTTAGGAAGTATAGATGTGTTGCGATTAAGAGGTGCGTGTTAACCTTGGAGCCTTTGAGCAGTCCAAACTAGAGTGAGTTCTGTGAACTTTTTTACTCTCACTCACATGCATATAAATATATAATTACTCAACTGTTCTTGATTTAAAGTTGAAAAGATAACACATCATATGTTTTTTTATGCACACGGTTTTATATTCATAATTTAAGTTATACTTAGTTTTAAGCGTATCATATGTTTACTTTTAAGTGGACACGTTACTTTTATCTTGGCCTGTATTTTTAAAATTTTATGTTCTACTTTCTAGCTTTTTTGCCGAATAAAAAGGTTTATGGAATTTTTTATGGAAGGCTATTTAGTAAATATGAAACAAATGCTTTGCTTTATTTGTATTCATGAACTAAAGATGTTCGTACAAAATCAGTTTTATTGAAATATTAAGCTTGCTTGCCATTGTGTTATCTTAATGCTACCTTTTGCGTGTTTATGATTGTTTGCCGCTAAATTCTAAATTTCAAGCTAAGGCTACTCAGGTTCATGGTGCAACATCGATTGTCTCAGAAATTCAAGGAACTTATAAAATCAAGGAAGTTAATCATGAAATCATTGAAACATGCTTTACTAATTGGGTTTTTGCATTTATTTATATCTCATTTCTCCACAACTGATAAACTTTGACATAATATAATCTCTTGAGTTTGAAAACCAGAATTGGACGGAAGTTAAATAGGGTCTTGAGCTATAAGGGTGATTGCTCCATATTTTGAACCAGAATTCATAGTCCGAAGTCTGTTTTTCCTCCAGTGTGAGCATCATTTTTTGATCTATATGATTTTCTAAGTTTGAGGTCTCTCCATTTATGCATGTTTTCTTTTCTTTTTTGGCATGGCCGACTGGTTTTTATAGTGGACCGGCCACTTTTTATTAGAAGGTAGGATGAGAAAGTGACCCTGCACAGGCACAGAGTCACAAGCTGGTTTGAAGTACCAGCACACTGAAAAGTTACAATACAGAGTAAAAAAAACAATTAGTCAGCTACATACAGATGAGATGACATAACGTCTACATAAGAAGAGCCAAAACGTCGCACTAAGAGAGAAAGCCTAAACATCATAAAACGAGGAGAGTCAAACCCTAACATCGGAGGAATCCACTAGAGGATCAGGGGGACTCTCATGATAAACAAAATCCACAAAATAAGATGCAAGCCTCGAGTCATATAGAGGATGCCCAGAGAAAAATATTATCGATTTGTCCCAGGATGGATCATCCAACATAACCCGATTCGAATCACCTAATTCCCCATCAAGAGCAATAGTGAAATCACCATCAATAACCAAATAGTAGAGACGGCGTTGTTCCCCAGCTTCACCGGAGAGAAAGTGGAAGAAAACGCCCATGTCTGGATTGTACCGCAAGTCAGATCGGCAATGCCTCCAGCAAGTCTCAGCAGCAGTCCACAAAATTGTGGGAATGTAAGGCACGAACGAAGGGCTAACAAGAGGATCAATAGTAGCAACTGAGGAAGAAACCAAATCCGCTGGAACACCAGGAGAGCTAGAAGAAGGAGCCACCGGAGAAGAGGGAACAATGACTGGAGGGACATCTGGCATAACATCATGGGAAGCAGAAACAACAACAGGCTGGACATCCTTTGCAACCCAACGACAAGTCGGAGGCTTAGGGAGCAGAATCTTCACGGGAGGAGGAGCAGATAGTGGAAGCTCACAAGAAGAGGCCAGATGACCAAAAGAGTGACAAGTAGTACAAATATCAGGAGTCCGACCATATCGCACTCTAACCACTGCAATGACTCCGGGAGCGAGTTGAACTTTGATCGAGGAGGGTAGAGGTTTGGTAGGGGAAATCTCAATGATAGCTTGGCATAAACAAGCTTAGATCGAGCAGTGGTAGTAGCATAAAAACATCTCAATTTACCAATGTGACAAGCTAGCCAATTTAGGCTACTTAAGGGTTGCAGAACAGATGGGATATGAGAGAAATATGTCCAAACTGGGATTGATAGCACTTGTTCTCTAGCACTGGAAATCGAAGGAGACCAAGCAGAGAGAATAAACGGTTTACCTTCTATAAAGGAGGGCTCGGCTTGCAGAACTAGCAGACGTTCCTCAGGGGAAGAAAATTTTATGTAGTACATGGAATCAAGGAGGATTACCTTAATATCACCTCTGAGTTTCCAAATCCATTTGCAAAGGGTTCTCGGATCATGAAAACGCTGCAGAGGTCAAGAAAAAACCCCACAACATATCCCGACCAAAAGGTGGCACCATCTTCAATAAGCTCTGGAGGAAGATGAGACACACCGTTAACCACAAGGGGATCGTACTCCACCGGTGAATAATCACCAGCATTGAACGGCAAGGAGTCAAAGAGCGACGTCCAGGACTTGGGGGCAACACCAAGCAAACTGGCCTGCAATTCACTCGCAAAGGCATTTATGCATGTTTTCTCTTTAAAGGTGATGCTCTTTTCCTTTAGGTTCGTTCGTTTTTTCTGTCCGCACTGGGCACATTATTCTTAGTCACAATGTTCTTTCATCGTTCATGGGCTTAGATTAAATTTATACATTTTTAGCTATTAATTTTATGTTTGTTCATGTTCTTTCCAGCTGGTTTTTTAGGTTGAGGACAGGCTGAGGCTGTAGGTACTTTTCAATGTCTGCTTTGGATCACATGTGTGGCATAGTTTTAGCATATATTTCAATTTGGATCATATAGTGAATGGTTGGAAATGAATTCTTTGCTGGCTAATAAAGTAGCTATCACATTATGGAATGTCATTTTATATTTGACTTGGTTTGATCAAATTTTCCCTAGTGTGTAGTGTATGTTTAGAAAGCTACTAATACTTCTCTGGAGGTCTGTAGATATTTGGTTTTCATATATATATATATATATATATATATATATATATATATATACACACCATGTTTCGTTCTTCAGGATTTTGCATTGAAAATTTGTTTGTGGCTTTTTTTCTTCTTTTCACTGTTAGAGGTAAAAGATCTTCTTACGTTATTACTTCCTAAGCTATAATTTTTCGGTTGATTTTGTCCTTACGATCGCCCAAGTTTTATTTTATTTTGTACTTTGTACCAGGTTCTTTTGGCCTGAAGAGTCTTTTTCTTAATTTTCTAGGCTATAGTTTGGCTCACGACATTTTTATTAAAGGAAATAACAATTCAAAATCTAACTGATGAATTTTTTTTGATGTAGGAGATGAAAACTAGAGTAATGCCATGAGAGAGAAAAGAAAGCTTCAACTGTCGAAAGGAGAACAGCAGCTTTGGAAGCGGGTTGAACCTTGACAGCAACAATAAAGGCTATCAGTTATTCTCAATTCAAAGTTTATCCTGACGACGTCATGCATGCATTTTTTCCTTAGTTCCTTAATACCATTGTAATATTTTAGTATTGAGTGCTTATTCACATGTACATGGACCATGAAAGCATGGCAGGTAGGTTGGGCGTAAAGCTCTTAATTGTCTTCTTCATCCAACTCACCATTGAACAAAAGAGCGCAAGCAATCTATTTCTGGCATATCATGGAAATTATATTTCCATTATATAATATATTATGTGTAGTTGGTTCATATATTGTCATTAAACTCCAGTGAATTTTCTTTTTTTCAAATTATTTATCATTGGTAAGATAGTATATGTTTTCTAATCTCATTGTACTGTGTTTGTAGTCCAATCGTTGTTATAAAAACATGTACTACTTTGGGTACTTTTGAGATATAAGCATGAATGTAATTATGACTCTTATATAGTTTTTTTGTAATATGCAGTTGTGAGATTGTTTACATCAACGACAACATTTTCAATGCTGTGAAAATCATGCAAATAAAGCAATGCCAATTATTTCTTAAGGTAGCTCTTGATGTTTGATCCATGTTTTTGCCAGCTGGGTAGAGGTAGCTATATGGCTCTTTTATTTAACCATTTCATAATTAAATACACTTAGGGCTGTATATAGGATAAGACAGTCCGTTGTCCGGCTCGGTCCGAAGCTTTATGGTGTTCGGTCCGTGTCCATCCGATTCTTTTATAGGACAGAGCTTGGACACACTAGTATTCGGTCCGATCTAAAATGTTCGATGTTTTTCTATTATCTAATGCCATATCAGACAAGACAGTCCATTGTTCGGCTCGGTCCAAGGCTATATGATGTCCGGTCCGTGTCCGTCCGAATTCTTATAGGACAGAGCTTGGACACACCTCCGTCCGGTCCGGTCCGACCCGTTTACACCCCTAAATACACTAGGCATGAGGTAGCAATATGATGAGAAATTCTTTTGTCTTAGCTTACAAAATGGTTTTATGATATTTCACAATTATCTTATACGGATTAATACATGTTATTGTTCATAATGTATGTATATAAAAGTTACATCCAGAGTGATCTAAACAAAGTACAGATTACTCTTGGACTGACAACAAAATTAAAATTTTCAAGATTAACGTGGATTAGACAAATTAATGATTTTTTATAAGTAAACAATATGCATTATTATCTTAAATTTTAAAATCTTCTATATTATGATGTTGATATGACTCTTTCTATAATAATTATAAAGACAGAGATTATTATATATACGCATTTGCACATGCTTTTGCGTACAAACGCTTTTTACACTAATTTATTCGTAAGATTTAGATGCTTAGCATTAAGTGTATACCCTATTCAAGCTAATTCACTAACGAGGTTCAAGTATAGCATAATTCTCTTTTTTGAAATCTTGCAAACCATAAATACTTTCAATATCAACTTTTTGCACCAAATGTAATTTCAGTCTATCTTTGTTCATTAATTTCCATTTTATTTCATTCATCCGTGTGCGAAGCGCTTGTTCGCACTTGTTTGATGTGATTATCGACTGGATGATTAAACAAATTATAAGAATGCTGGTGGATTTAACCCTTAATGCTCTAACTTCCCTACAATTACTAGGTCCTGCAGTCACATTTATTTGAGTTCATGAATTTTGGGTTCATTTTCTTTGCCATTGACAATTCTGCAGTGAGCATTTGCGCTTTAACTACTACTATCACTACTTTTTTTACATACCTGATTACAGAAGACATAACTTTATGTATGTATGCAGGCTTATTCATTCTCAACAAAAAAGAAAAAATTGTACGAAAATGTACTGCAAGAAGAGGGCGTAACTAGTAATGGGTTGTGGTAGGCAATTGCCCAAGGTACACAATATTCTTGACTTTTTAATGCATGTGCTTTTGGTTGTGAACTTTAGTTATATAATCGTAAACAGTTGTTCAGCGTATACTAATATTTGAGCATTACATAAATGAGTGATGTTTCTAATATTTTATGACTCATATAGTCTACCTATTGCAAATAAAATTCCTGGTTACATCTCTATACTTATGGACACCTGTGCTGACTTTAGGATTTGTATTTAGAGTTAACTACTATGATGAACTAATAAATAATATTGAAAATGATTCCGACTGTGATAGGTTAGTCATATATGAGTACACTTTCAACAAATTAGTTTTTATGTGTATGAAATAATAATAATAATAACGAATATGGCTAACGATGTTAACTTAATAAACCTCTTCTATTAGATTGTATTGTCAGCTAACATTAGTGTTTTTGTTGATGCCCCTGATACTTCAAAAACTTAGTTTGGAGCGTGCCTATTCGACACAATCTATACATGCTGATTTGGTAAGGCATACTAAAATCTTTATTGTGACGACCATCCATAACTCCTGCACTTAACAAGAGGAATAATGCATTGAAAGATGTGCCAGATAGCCATGGATGATCATCAAGATAGAATAACAAGCGGAACTTGTCGTACAACTCACAACACTGAGATAAAACAACTATCTAATATCATCAATAAAGCTTATGAGAATAGTAAGATTAATCATCTAATCTACCAATCATACCAACAAAGAAGAACCCAACCCTTCTCCTCTACATTCGACAGTGATAGCCTTTACAAACAACAAGATATAAACAAACAGACATAGCAACTAGTTATCCACCGTAGACCATCCTAATCGATATCAACATCTCCCAAGCACAAGCCCCGAAGGCCTAAACAAACATCAGGCAAGCACTCAAGAGATGTCTCCTTCGATGTCGAACAATCTACTAAAGATGGTACAAGCAAAACGATCAACATCCATGACTCTGGCTATTACCACCAATCCTGCTTTGGAACCATCGTTAATCCTATGATCGACTCAACATCATGTCATCCGTCAAGGTCGAATGGTAACCCCGGTTCTAGCGAATCTCCATAGGCCATCGTGACCTGTATCTCTAGGCCCATCATGACTGCCTAAGGCACTAGACTATTTAACCGGTCTTTTAGGCGTCCATATTATACCCTTGCTTTGAGTCTGCTAGAACCTACGACAATAATAATTCCTCGGCCTCCATAACTCTAGTCGTCGTCATTGGTGACCATTCATAAGCTCAGATCATCTTGAGCAGCCATTATCCACGAGCTCAAATCATCTTGAGTCATCTTCACATTCATTGAATTTCATCAATCAATGAACACACCAAAACACTTCGAACAATCCTCCTTGAATTCATGTCGAAGCCACTACCATCATCGAGCCAAAAACATACGTCGTTTAGTCGATATTCGATTCATAGTTTTTTGGTCTTTCTGCTATGAAAAACATACCACAACGTTTAAGTTCCCATCAACAGCATGATAAAAATTATAGGATCTAGAAGTAGCAGATTACAATCATTTTGTCAAACCCTAGTTAAAATCGAATCCATGATTGAATCTAAAACACATACCTTTTTCTTCGAATTGCGAAAACAACGAATCTAGTTTTCGTTGAATCGAATCTAACGTTGGAATGGGAGCGTGTCTATCAGAGATCCACAGACGATAATCTCGGTAGTGTAAAAAAAAAGCGAGGAATGTGGAATTTTGGTACTAGCTAAATTGGGACTAGGGTTTGCTGAAATTTCATGGTGGATTGATTATTAAAAGAAAGGGGTCGGCCTTTCCTTTTATAAACAAACAATACGATATCTTTGGCTTTCCTATTGACCCGTTCTCTACTTTAAATAAAAGAAAATGTCAACCATTTTGAATTCCCTTTTATTTTAAACAGTTCTCACCTTATTCAATGTCCTTATATGTGACCGTATAGGATATCGTAACGTTGTCAACAATATAAACAATATTTAAATTGTAAACAATGAATGGCATCTAGTAATACATCGTTGTTACCAAGCTATAATAATATCAATGATTCGGTACAATCTTTCTATGATTAGTGTCTCAATGTAATTTACTCCTTTTAACCAATATATCCAAGATTAAACTGGAGGCACGGGACATAGCATTGTCTTTATAATTTAATCTATTTAACTTGATTGATGTGCAGACTATATAACAAATCAATATTTGAGCACGGGCATGCATTTTATAATCTTACTCAATCAAGAGGCCCATGGATAATACTATATATATATATTATAGGGTTAAATTCCATCTAGATCATTCATAATTTTCATTCAATTCGAGATGTATCCAATCACCTTTATCGTCAAATCAGTTACGAGCGACTTTTGATGATATCAAAACACAAATGTCTTCAAATATAATTATAATGATTTCAGGTCTGAGGATCATTACATCTATGTCACTATAAGAATAACTTATGATACTACTAATTATATTCCACACAGTTATTCTCATGTTGGATCAGCCCAATACGCTATTCTCTAATACGTATTTATGTCTTGACATTAATATCACGTATATTAATGATCAATGAGATGTGACCATCCGTCAGTTAACATACTAGTCTTAATGTTTTATTTTTTCCCTATATAAACAATAAAACTTGACAAGGGACACTTAAGAATTATAATACTTAACATATCATATAATCTCAAGTTCAAGTCTTACTCGAACTATACAATTCTGTATTATTATTTTAAGGACTCCTATTATGTTAATATTTATAATACGCAATAAATATAACACAACAGAATATTTTATTTCAATTCTTATACTATAATACGAAAATTTGAATTTTGGTGAAGCTTTTTGCCTTTTTCACAACAGTCCTTCAGCCTTCAACAACTAGAATGCAACAACCGATTCAACTTAAGGACATACTTGTCATTTGTCCTTCTAGTAGCCATAACTCAGTTTCGTTTCTCAAAACGTCTCATTTTTTACTTTTTTTTTCCACCACTTTCTCCGGTTCGTCCTCCACCTTCTTCTCCATTTCCTCCTTTTCCTCAATTACCGTCAACCCTAAAATTCAACTACGCTTCAACATCTTGCATCGGTTTTCCTCCCTTTGCAACTACGCTTCAACTTCCTTTACACCCACGACCTGTGCGAACGATGCTCAAAACCAGCTTCTTCTTCGCGCTTCTCCCCAGATCTATCACTACTTTTCCCTTCTGCAGCTTCGATCAACCGGTACTCCTCCTCCACCACCACATCTCAAGTAAATTCTTTTTTCACGTTCTTCCTTCCTACTAATTACTGAATTTTTTCCCCAGATCTACCACCTCTCCTCGCTTATGGTAATGGATCAACTCTTATTCCGCGTCGACGACTACGGCTGAGGTAAAATCGTTCAATGTCCCAAACCCGTTGTTCTGTACTATTGAAAATTTCGTTCCCTTAATGTCAAATTGGTTGTTCTTATATAAGTTTACCGTCACATATTTTACATCCAATATTTTGTTTGTTGTGTATCTAATGTGCTTAGATTATTTGATGTGGTATTTGTCATTTGTAATTGTTTTGTTCTTATATAAGTCAATTTAGTCTTTTGTAATTGTTTTCGCGTTGAGATTATGATTAACAAAAACAAGGCATCATATATTCATTCACACACTAAAATTAGAGTTGAGTTGGTAAAGCTAAAAAGCGTATCTATAGTTGGCCAAGCTATTGAAACAATCACTGAAACACCCCCACCTCCGTTAGAGTCACTCTCAAAGGGAATGCCCTAATTTTGGAGGAGGTTTATAAGTATAAGCCACAGATATACAAGACAAATATAAGAACACATATTTTTGAACAGCGAAAAACAACAACATCTTTTATTTCATTAAAATACATGTTCACAAAAATATGCCATACTTGTCTTACAATTCTTCCAAAAACATAACAACTTCATAACTGTCTTGATTACATTGTTAAAGAAGCATAAAGAAAACATAAATAAACTGCAAAAGTCCTATAATTGCTATCCAAAGCCATAGCCCAAAACGGAAAAGATCCAAGCAATACATTCTTTCTCTTCAAGCTGCATGTGAAAGCTGGTCAAGCTGCGGTATTCCCTCCCTGTGGACCTGGGGGGGGGGGGGGGAACGAAAGAAAAGAAGGCGAAAGAGAAGTAGAGTCAGACATAAAGCCTGAGTAAGTCTAGGACTATTCAGTCTATGAATAAAGAACTGGGTATGATAAGCATAAACTGGAAATGGGAAAGCATCATAAACTAAGTTAAGTTGTCTAGGGTCGAATACACTTTCGTACCCCATATTAATCTCTGTACCCATATAAACTAGTTCCCAACAGGCACCCCATAATCAGGGTGAAGTGGTCCATTTCTGATGATCGGCCCCTACTCGCATAGTTACATGTGTCTTACGGCCCCCGATGTTGTAGTTACCTATGCTGATCCCACCATGGGGTGTATCAAGTCCCATGGTGGCGGCCCGACACAATTCTAGAATGCACGGGTATGCTACTGGTGCCCAGTGCCTTATTTTTTTTGCGCCGGAGTGTGTGCACGCCCACACCCCGTTAGAACCTACACTGCTGCATCACCGCCATCGATTTGACCTCTTACAGTCAGCCCAGTAATCGTGCCCCACCCTGCCTAGTTCAGGGTATCCTGATACACCTTGTAGGGTTACTGCTGAAAAGGGTCCCCCGGTACTAGGTTTTCTATTTCTAGCCAACATGCAAAGTTGGTTAAGTGTTTAATAAACCTAACCCCCAATCAGTCTGTTTAGTTTAGCATGTTCCATTTTTGATTAAGTATTAATATAATTTACTTAATCCTATCAATCCTGACTCATCCTTAATTGTCTTATTAAAGCCTTGACCTCTCACATTAGACAAGTATTGTTGTGGCTGCCTGTTGCCGGTTGGGTCCGGGCCGTCTTACGCCACAACTCAGTCTAACCTCAGGTCCTTATTGGGCTCCGTGTTTAACCACCCACATTGGATAGGTATTGTTGTGACTACTGGACAGCCGGGCGGTTACGGGCAGGTTTACATCATAACTCAATCCAACCTCGGGTTAAACACATCGTACTTTCTACATTTACATATTTTGTCTCTTTTCTTTTTATATGTAAATATTTGCGGCCCATTATTCAAATTCATCTTTATTGATTAAAATTTATTTATGCCACTTAATTGCTTTTCAAGATTGTTGGCATTCGTCAAACATGCCAACACATATGTTCTATATTTCAGCCCAAACGCCATTACCCCCGTTTTACACGTTCGCTCCAATGTAAGGTGTGTTGGGTTTAATACTTAAACCCAATTTAGCCAAATGAAAAGGGGAGGCTTATAACATGGTGTTTATAAGGTAACATGAAAAAGGGGAGTGTGAACGCATGAACTTGCAACGAACGATTCAATTAACATAAAGTAGGCACATGTGAACTTGCAATTGTAACATCATATAATCATGGCATAACATGAATCATTTTATTCATATAATCATGGCATAAACAATACTTAAACATGAATCATTCTATTCATATAATTATGGCATAAACAATACTTAAACATGAATCGTTCTATTCATATAATCATGGCATAAATAATATTTAAACATGAATCATTCTACTCATGTAATCATGGCATAAATAATACATGAATCATTGTAAACTTGCAATTGGGATGTAAATCTAACTTAATTGTGTCATATATATCACCATATGGTTTTGATGACAACTTAGGCCTAAAACATAATTCAACTAGGCATAATACCAAACATAGTTTGGTCATGTTCATAAAGATGCATACTTTTGTTTCTAACACAAAAGTATGATTTGCCAATTTCAACATAGATTCAATTACACACTAAAAGTTATCATAAAAGTATGTACATCATATTAGCATAATAATGAATCATATACTTGCATGAATCCCAATTAAAATTCCACAACATGTGGTTTTCAACATAAATCATATACTTGTATGAATCCAATCGTACACCATAGCATTTCCAAATCGTTTAGAATCAAAATAACATACAAATATAGATTATTATCGCCACAATTCCATTTCGTTGTTAACTTCCAACGCAAATCACATACTTGCAAATATCCTATCGTATACCATAATATTCCCAAATCGTTTAGATTCAAAATAACATACAAATATATATTATTATCGCTACAATTCCATTTCGCATCTTACACAAATCAAACGCAATTAATTATTCACATCGGAATAGCACTCTACTTACAACGTATGATAAATCTTCAATTCAGGAATCTGAGTTCTGAATTTGGAGATGCTATCCTTTGTTGTAGGCGTTGTTTTGATTGATTTGACGTTGCTTTAAGCTTTGAATTATCTCCTAATTGTCTCTCTATTTCTGACGGCTATCCTTAATCTCTCCTTAGCAGCATGACGGTCTCATCTCCATTTGAGTTTGTGTGAATTAGGATTAGTCTTAGGTCCTTTTTATAGAGTTTGTGAGTTAATTTAGTCCGTCGATGGAGCTTGGTTCAATAATAGCCGTTCGTTTGAAGGGGAGACCAACCAGGAGCTGACACCTAGCACTAGTTACAAGGCAAGGCTCAGAAAATCGACCAAACACAAACCAGGCCAGCCAAGACCCGGCCAGCAGGTCATTCTGACCTGGGCGCACTTGGCAGGTGCGCCAGGCTAAAAATGTACTGGTGCACTTCCCAAGTGCGACAGTTCATTTTTGTTCTGGCGCACTTCCCAAGTGCGCCAGTGCATTCTGACCCATTTTCTTGTTTTTTGCCAGATTTCGTTCGTCCATATCTTCTTCATACGATACCCGTTTTACGCAAACTCGGACTCTATCTCAAGTAGAATTCCGAGACGAATGTAATGGCATATCCCGTTTCCCTTAATTCTTTGATTTGAAATTAGTTATACTTTAATTTGTGAATCTCACTATTATAGAATACACGGGGTGTTACATTCTCCCCCACTTAAAAGGATTTCGTCCCCGAAATCTTCAAGTTAGGAAGAATGTATATCCTAACATCCAAACATCCATCTACTCATCCACCAAACACGAGCATCCATTATCCTTAAAAGACTTCTAATGCTTCATGATCATATGCGAAGTGTGTGTGTACATGTACTTATCTAATGCAAAATCAGGCGGTCTACTGATTTAGTTGACCTCCTTAATGCGAATTATGTAAGTGCCATGAATCCGTTATGTATGCAAATTTTCCTATTCATGATTCTATATGAGTGCGCAATCATTCATACAAATGCAACATCCATATGACAACACATTAAAGTTCAACCATATACGAATGCAAACATATATACATATGCAATATGAAGTGACTGAGCCGATCTAAAACCTAGATTGTGTGTGTATATGCAACCACGAGCAACCACTAGCAATCACTTGCAACCACTTGCAACCATCATCCATAACATGTTTCAATTACATGTTTTCATCCAAAGGGTTTCTTCCTAAAAGATAAGGTCGAGGAGATATACCTAAAAAGATAGATAAAAGTGCATCTTAAGGAAAAAGAAAGATCAAAGATGCACCCTCGAAAAGAAAAGGGTAGGCAGCGCGTATTCTAGCTTCAGTTTCCCAAGTTGCGTCTCCCTCGGCGTCGCTTCACTGAACTTTGACGAGCTTGACTTCGCGGTTGCGTAGCTTCGTCACTTCCGTTCCTAATATGCGGGTTGGAACTTTCCTTACGGTTGCTTTGCGTTCCACTTTAGCTTCTTCTAGGATATTTGGCTCTACCACTTCAGCAGACTCATGTAGACATTTTCGGAGATGTGAAACATGAAAGACGTTGTGAACTCCGGCCAATCATTCCGGTAGCTCTAATCTATAGGCCATTTTCCCAATCTTCTCGTTGATAGGGAATGGCCCCACGAACCTTGGTGCTAGCTTTCCTGTGGTTCTAAAACGAACAACGTTCCTCAGCGGAGATACCTTAACAAAAACTCTGTCCCCAACCTCAAATTCAAGGTCGGTCCTCCTCTTGTCGGCGTAGGACTTTTGTCTGTCTTGGGCCGTCTTCATCCTTCTTCGTATTAAGTCTACTTTTTCTGAAGTCTCTCGGATCATATCTGGCCCAAGTATGAGCTTGTCAGTAGACTCCCACCAACAAGTGGGCGATCGACACGGTCTTCCATATAAAGCTTCAAAGGGCGCCATTCCGATGGTTGCTTGGTAGCTGTTGTTGTAGGCAAATTCCACAAAAGGAAGATGGTCTTCCCACATCCCTCCGAAGTCAAGGATGCACAGTCTTAAAAGGTCCTCCAAAACTCTGTTCACTCTTTCCGTCTGGCCGTCGATTTGGGGTTGATAGGCTGTGCTCAAGCATAACTGTGTGCCTACCGCATCTTGCAGACTCCGCCAAAACTCACTTGTGAAGATAGGGTCTCGGTCACTAACAATGCTGGAGGGTATTCCATGGAGTCGAACGATTTCCTTGAGGTAAAGGGATGCTAGAGATGAGGTAGTTCTTTTACTTTTGATAGGTAAAAAGTGGGCTCTTTTAGTAAGCCTATCCACTATTACCCAAATGCTAGTGTTGCCTCTCCTAGACCTAGGCAGCCCATCGATGAAGTCCATTGAGATGCTATCCCACTTCCACTGCGGGACCTCTAGAGGATGTAGCAGACTGACAGGCTTTTTCTGTTCCACCTTAACATGTTGACACACCATACACTTAGAAATGAATTCTGCCACATCTTTCTTCATGTCGTTCCAAAAGAAAGTTCTTCTTATGTCCTTGTACATTTTATCTCCGCCCGGGTGTATCGTCATCTTGGAGTGATGTGCTTCCTCGAGAACCGTCTTTACTAAATCCCTTGTCTGTGGGACGCATAGTCTTCCGTCTCGTCTTAGCCAACCCTTGTCGTCGATGGAGTATCTGTTGAGGTAACTTGAAGTCTCACCCCTAATTAGCCTATCAATCACAAGCTGGGGGTCTTCGCGTTGTGCTGTACCTATTGAGTCCACTAAAGTCGGGTGTACTTCGAGAGATGCTAGCAAGCCTGGTACAAAATCGGAGGAGGGCCTAAAGTCCAAGCTGGCTATAAACTCTAGGCTTTGTCTTTCAACAAACAGCGGGCTTAGGGTCAGCTTCTTTCGGCTCAACGCGTTTACCACTACGTTGCATTTGCCCGGAGTGTAAGAGATCTCGAAATCACACGAGGCAAGAAACTCCATCCATCTCTGTTGCCTCAAGTTAAGGTCCTTCTGCGAGAAAAGGTATTTCAATGATTTATGATCAGTGTAAAGTTCGAACTTCTCACTAGGAGATAGTGACGCCAAGACTTGAGTGCAAAGACGATGGCGGCTAATTCAAGATCGTGGGTCGGGTAGTTCTTTTCGTGCACTTTCAACTGCCTCCCGCCATAAGCTACTACCCTTCCTTCTTGCATTAAGACGGCGCCTAGCCATGTCCCACATGCATCTGTATAAACAGTGAACATCTTGCTTCCATCTGGCAACGTCAAAACTGGGGCTGTTGTAAGAGCCCTTTTCAGTCGCTGGAAAGCAAACTAGCAAACCAAGTCCCAATTGAACGCTAGATTCTTCTTGGTCAACTTTGTGAGCGGAGCTGAAACTTTCGCAAAATCCCTTATGAACTTTCGATAGAAACCTGCTAGTCCTAGAAAACTTCGGACCTCAGTTGCATTCCTTGGTGTCTTCCAATCCTGTACCGCCACTACCTTAGCAGGGTCCACAACTAACCCTTGTTTGGATACTATGTGCCCAAGGAACCTCACTTCTTCTCTCCAAAAGTGGCATTTGGAGAATTTAGCTTTTAGCTAATGGACTCGTAGAGTTTCCATGATTGCCCTTAAGTGCTGAGCATGTTCCTTGTAACAACCCGAATTTTAATAACGTGTTATAATCAAGAATCAAGGCAGAGTTTAATTTTAAAGTATGAATCAAGGGAAAATGGCTATGCCATTGCGTTCGTCTCGGAAAAATACGCGAAATAGAGTCCGAGTTTTCGAAAAACGGAGTCCGTATGACCAAGTTATGGCCCAACAAAGTTTCAGAAAATTCCAAGTCCGAAAAACAGTTCAAAATTCAAATCTGGAGCCGAAAAGACGGGGCGGGAAAATTTCCCGCCCAGCACCCAAGTCGACATGGGTGTCGACTTGGGTGTCGACACACCCAAGGTGGTGTCGACTTGGGTGTCGACACACCCAAGGTGGGGTCGACATGCAAGTCGACACCCCTATCGACCTGGGTGGTCGAGCCCAGGCCACCTGGGTGGTCGAGCACAGGCCACCTGGTTGCGCCTGCTTGTGTCTCTAGCCCTGTTCTGGAAGCTTCCGACGGAATTTGATGGCTTAGATCTGATTTGGGGTTAATCCTATAGTTTAAACTACCCCTAATCTCTATAAAAAGACCCCTAGACCTAGCCTAAACCCTCATCAATTCATTCCTACAACGAAGTTATGCCAAAATGCTCCCTCACCATGGCCTCCACCTTCACATCATGGCCTCCATCTTCATCTCCAAAGGCTTGAGCATCCAAATCTAGATCCATGAAGAAGGTGCAAGATTTCTACACCAAATCGAGGAGGGATCAACGTTGCTACACAAGTTTCATGAAGATTCTTCAACAAAGGAGCCACCTTTCTTCGTCACGATGATGCATAATCCTTCCCTAAGCCTCGCTGGGTAAGTTCTAGCTACTTTTAGATCTAAACGGTAGTTCTAATATGACATGGGATAAAATGTGATGAAACATAAGTATGCTAGCCTACATGAACCTTGTCATGTCTCTTTTGCTTGCACCTATGACTTTGGGCTATGCTTAGTGACTAAATCATGCCACTTAAGTTATGTTTACCATAGTATATCTTGCAAGTTTGAATCTTTATCCATGGAATGTTAGCATGAACCTTTGGGAACCACTTGACTTGTGAAAACATTGGCAAAGACTTGACTTTGGGGCTTATGCATGTAAATGAACCCAAACCCCTTATGTATCACGCATGTTTGTGGCCAAATTCCCTTATGACACTATGCATGTTTGTGGCCAAATTCCCTTATGACACTATGCATGTTTGTGGCCAAATTCCCTTATGACACTATGCATGTTTGTGGCCAAATTCCCTTATGATACTATGCATGTTTGTGGCCAAATTCCCTTATGATACTATGCATGTTTGGGGCTAATATGTTGGCATAATACCCTACTATGTGACTCGCTTCCACTTAGGTTGGAAATACGTTTGGGTAGCTTAGGGAAAAACGTGGGTATAACATGAAAAACTTGACATGGGGTTTATATAAGAACATGACATTCATGATACATTCAAATATGGTCATGACACGTGGGAAAACATGGAACTTGAACTAGACATGGGTGGGTTGTAAGTGTAATAAGATACTAGACCAAACAAGAAAGTGGCCAACTCGAGGTTGGGTTGAGTTTGTAGCATAAATCTACCCGGACCCGCCCGGCTTAACTGGCGGCTACAAACAATAGGACCCAATGTGAGTAGTTGGTCACATAGCACTTAAAACCCGAGGTTAGACTAGGTTGTGGTGTAAATCTACCCGGACCCGCCCGGGTTAACTAGTAACCCCAACAAAGTCTAGTGTGAGAGGTTGGGGTGCATTAATCTAATTTATGCCACAGGAAAAGGTTAAGTAATTTTGACTAATGACACTTAACCGATATGACACGAATGGGTAGGTCAAGTGAAACCGGACTTGGTTTCTTAATGACACTTAACCATATAAGACAATTAGGGGATGGGGTTAAGTAATTTGCACTTAACTAATCCGACTTGGTAATTAGATGGAGTTGAGTAACCTACACTTAACTAATCTAAACGCGTTAATTAGATGGAGTTAAGTAACCTACACTTAACTAATCTAAACACGGTAATTAGATGGGGTTAAGTAACTTAGACTTAACTAATCTAAACACGGTAATTAGATGGGGTTAAGTAACCTTCACTTAACTAATCTAAGCATGGTAATTCGATGGGGTTAAGTTAACCACTTAACCAATATAAACATGGTAATTCAATGGGGTTAAGTAACCAATACTTAACCAACTTAACATGATAATTTAATGGGGTTAATTAAATTATAATTAACCAATTGTACATGATGATTTGATGAGGTTAAGTAACCTATGCTTAACCAATCTAATATGCGGACCTGATAGGGTTAAGTCACCAGACCTTCTAAATATACTTAACCAACCATAGTAATACGATTGGTAGATGGAGTTAAGCTAACCCATACTTAAACAATCCAACTCGACAATCTGACGGGATTAAGATAATCTACGCTTAATCAATCTAACACGATAATCTGATGGGGTTAAGGCAAACCAATACTTAACCAATTTGACTTGATAGGGTTAAGTCATGCGCTTCTTGGTATACTTAACCCCCTTGTAGGGCTAAGCCTTGAACTTAAATAATTAGCCAATCTTGACATGATTCGTAGGCCGGCTAAGTCATGAACCTGAATAACAACACCTAACCCAATAGACAAAACCCTAGTTAGAGGAACTATGTAGAAAATCGTAGTTAATCAAGGATAACGGGGAAAGAAGTAAGTGGTAAACCTTAGTTAAGAATAACTAAGTAATAATTCTTAGCCAAGGACATGACACCAGTTCATAAATAGATGAGTAACATGATACGGTAGGTCATCGCTTAAAACACGAGGAGGAGCAAATTATCTGACTTAGAGAGAGGCTCCAACGAACTGGGTGACGAAGCGGTAGCTTCGGGGGACGTGAGGGTACTCTTGGTATCCCTCTATGAGGTGGCAGATGGTCCATGAAACCAGGCCTCACAGGGGTTAAGGTCTGCGATAGAAGAGCCAAGAGTATGCCTTGGTTGCTATGCGAGCGACCTAAAGACTGGGATGGATTAGCGTGGAGTCGACGATACTTGATTTTGCCCTGGATAGCACGTCGCCGACTACCTACCATCTTTAGTCAATCGTGTACATACGGAAAGGCAGAGAACCCCCAACAGACCATGTTCTTGCTATCGAGTCATGGGTGAGGTTGGCCCATAGGAAAGTGGGGCTATAGTGGGGCCGGGATGTGGTTCTCATACATGATTTTTCTTGGATTGCCTTTCAGTAGTTGAGGGAGGGGTCACGTGGGACCATAGCCACGGGTACAAAAATAGACCTTGATATCTGCATCAGCAGAGGACTTAAAGCTGCCGACCGAGTTTCGTATTTCTTGATTTGCTTTGGCACGGAACTCGGATGGCACATTGAGATACATGTGCGCCTCGACATGGAAAACGATTCACGAAATACACGTGGGACAAAGGGCGTTGTTGACGGGTGGCATAATCCCTAGTGGTCCTAGGTGGCCAAAACCCAAACTGAGACACGGAAACATTCATTAGGTAGCATAATCCCTAGTGGTCCTAGGTGGCATAAATCCTAAGTGAACACGCGATATTTCACGGTAAGGAAACATAACTAGATTAAGGGTGGCAGTCCAAAATAACTTCAAGGATAAAATTGTACTACGTTGAGGTGGTATAGATTTACATGGGAAAGCCCGTACAGCCTATGGCAGAGGACTGAACTTATACTTGGAAAGAAACCTACGAGTTGGGAAAACCTACATATGATATATATTAGGTTGACGTGGACCATTACATGACATTGGGCAAGGGACATTCATAGTTAACGCATGACGCGGGTTGGGATACTAGTACGAGAGGTGCAGAGCAAATATACATGATAAATACCGTGGGATGTTATACATGATAAATGCCGTGGGATGTTATACATGATAAATACCGTGGGATGTTATACATGATAGATACCTTGGGATAGTATACTTGATAGAAACCTGACGCCGTGATACCTTGATTTATCTTGACACGTAGTTTATCATGATACCTTAGCCTATCTTGCTACAGTAATTCATCCAGTTATCTTGGTTTAGCTTATCTATCTTGTCATCATCCTTATGTTTACTTTCAGTTTATGCATGTCATGTTACCTTTACCTGTTTTTATACTGGAAGTAGATAGGACTTACCAGTCTTTATGACTGACCCCGTTTTGTTTCGCCTCTTTGTCTTCCGTTTCCCCCTCCCCCCCAGGTTTTCAGGGAGGAAATGATGTTGTTTAGTTCAGACCTCTTATGTTTGAAGGTCATCATGTATAGCTTGGTTTCCCCTTGGCAATGGCTGCTTCACCGCTTTATTTTGGGGAATAATTTATGAAAAGGTTTTATTCTTCTTTACTATCGCAAGACAGATTTTGATGTATTCTGATGTAAAAGACTTTAGACCTTATTTTATAAGGTAATGAAATTTGATTTACTTCCGCTGTTTTATATATGTTCTGTCTTGTAATATTTCTGTGCATGTTTACCTCGATAATGCTTCACCAAACCTAGTGCATTCCCTTTGTGAGTGACCCTAGCGGGGGTGGGGTGTTACATTTGGTATCAGAGCAGAAAGTTACCAGACTGGGCAAAAGTTTTTAAAACCTTATGAAAACTATTTGAGAAACCATTTACAAAGAAGCATTTTTAAAGAAAAGTTTTTAAAGGCTATTCCCCAAAAGCCAATAGCACTATCCTTTGTTTCCTTGATCGAATCTCTTTTCCTTTCTTTCCTCCATCTGTAGTCACAGTAGTTTTAACTGCGACTAATCCTTGTCTAGCTACGTAAGTGTTTTCCCGTGCGATGGAGGAAGTTCTCGAGAGACCTGTTACCATGTTACAAGGAAGGGTAATAAGAGCAAGGATAAAGGACACGGACGTAAGGATAAGCAACCTGTTGGTATGGATTAGTCCACGAAGGAAGGCAAAGACAAGATCAGCGAGAGGGCAATTGTATGCTCTCACTCCTAGCGTACCTAAGAGGGATGGTATCGTTTCTGTTAAAGATTTATCCTTTCTTTTTTATCATCCTGTCCAGACTTTGTTTTGATCATCGCATCATTTAAGTCTGCTTCGATAGTTAAGTCTCTGCACCTTAGTACTAGCATTGTAGAAGATCCCACTTTAGTCCCAAAAATCTGGTTGGAGAGTTGGTCCATTTATTCATGACTTGTTTGGATTTGAGAACGTCTATGCCAATTGTTGAGATTAGGAGCAATGCTTCTATTGTTGGGCTATGGATGGATTCTAGGGAGTGGTTATCCAGTAAGGGATACCATTCTCGGTTTTGAAAAGAGGGTAGTCAGACTCTTGGCTTGCTTTGGTAATACCCTCGAAGTCTCGTGTAACCTTTTGGGCTTTGTCATGGTTAGTTACCTAGAATCACTTGATGTAATTATCGGGAATCTCTGATCCGATCAAGTAACGTTCGCCAATAAGGCGGATGGTTCATTCCGCTTAAGCATGAGTTATAGGAATCACCCTAGTAAGTGCATGTGGTAACATGGATTGGCATCGGTAAATGAGATCTAGAATTCACTAGTGAATTTGGAGAGCTTGCATGAGTACGCGGATATGTTTGTGCCGAGCATACTAGGGAAAGAATAAGTGGAAGTGAAACGAGAGGCGACAGTGAAATGAGTTCCGACTCATACCTTCGAAATAGGAATCAAGGAGCTACGAAATCACGAAGTCAAAGGCGGTCAAGGCACGATGGAATTAAGCTCAAGGAAATGCGGCTTAGACGTGCACACCATGTCTCTTTTTAAGAGTATATCGTTGATCCCTGATTCTCCTGTAGAGCTTGCTTGCATGCTATCGCTTGGTGGATATCCTCTCGGTCCTATTTCTGTTGCAAACCCCGTAAGGAGTTTGTCATGTTTATCTTCTCGATCCTATCTTGGGAACCTTAGGAAGAACTCTATGGATGTAAACATGTATTTGAAACATGTTATGGTTGATATGGTTGCAAATGGTTGCAAATGGTTGCTCGTGGATGCGTGAATACACATTAGATACTAGATTGACGCGGTCACGTTTCATGTTGCATATGCACGAGTATTTATACTTGTTTATGGATGAAATCGAATATGTTACCATGTGGATGTTGCATGAGGATGGATGTTTGTGCACACATGTAGTGTTTACATGACTAGGACTATTTGCATACATGTTGGACTCATGGCACTAAACATATCTTGCATTAGAAAGATCATTCAGGCCTGATCATTAGCATTAGCTAAGAAACATATACACACACTTTCTGCATGTGTACATAAAGCATTAGAAGTCTCTTAAGGACAATGGTTGCCTGTGGATGATGTTTTCAGTAGATGGATGATGGATGGTAGGATACGTTCTTCCTAACTTGGAGATTTCGGGGACGAAATCCTTAAAGGAGGGGAGAATGTAACAAACCGAATTTTAATAACGTGTTATAATCAATAATCAAACTATGTTTGGTATTATGCCTAGTTGAATTATGTTTTAGGCCTAAGTTGTTATCAAAACCATATGGTGATATATGTGACACAATTAAGTTAGATTTACATCCCAATTGGAAGTTTACAATGATTCATGTATTATTTATGCCATGATTACATGAGTAGAATGATTCATGTTTAAGTATTATTTATGCCATGATTATATGAATAGAACGATTCATGTTAAAGTATTGTTTATGCCATAATATTATGAATAGAATGATTCATGTTTAAGTACTGTTTATGCCATGATTATATGAGTAAAATGATTCATGTTATTCCATGATTATATGATGTTACAATTGCAAGTTCACATGTGCCTACTTTATGTTAATTGAATCATTCGTTACAAGCTCATGCGTTCACACTCCCCTTTTTCATGTTACCTTATAAACACCATGTTATAAACCTCCCCTTTTCATTTGGCTAAATTGGGTTTAAGTATTAAACCCAACACACCTTACATTGGAGCGAACGTGTAAAACGGGGGTAATGACGTTTGGGCTAAAATAAAGAACATATGTGTTGTCATGTTTGACGCATGCCAACAATCTTGAAAAGCAATTAAGTGGCATAAATAAATTTTAATCAATAAAGATGAATTTGAATAATGGGCCGCAAATATTTACATACAAAAAGAAAAGAGACAAAATATGTAAATGTAGAAAATACGATGTGTTTAACCCGAGGTTGGATTGAGTTGTGATGTAAACCTGCCCGGAACCGCCCGGCTGTCCAGTAGTCACAACAATACCTATCCAATGTGGGTGGTTAAACATGGAGCCCAATAAGGACCCGAGGTTAGACTGAGTTGTGGCGTAAGACTGCCCGGACCCAACCGGCAACAGGCAGCCACAACAATACCTATCTAATGTGAGAGGTCAAGGCTTTAATAAGACAATTAAGGCTGAGTCAGGATTGATAGGATTAAGTAAATTATATTAATACTTAATCAAAAATGGAACATGCTAAACGAAACAGACTGATTGGGGGTTAGGTTTATTAAACACTTAACCAACTTAACATGTTGGCTAGAAATAGAAAACCTAGTAGCGGGGAACCCTTTTCAGCAGTAACCCTACAAGGTGTATCAGGATACCCTGAACTAGGCAGGGTAGGGCACGATTACTGGGCTGACTGTAAGAGGTCAAATCGACGGCGGTGGTGCAGCAGTGTAGGTTCTAACGGGGTGCGGACGTGCACACACTCCAGCGCAGAAAAATAAGGCACTGGGCACCATTAGCATACCTGTGCATTCGAGAATTGTGTCGGGCCGCCACCATGGGACTTGATACACCCCGTGGTGGGACCAGCATAGGTAACTACAACATCGGGGGCCGTAAGACACATGTAACTATGCGAGTAGGAGCTGATCATCAGAAATGGATCACTTCACCCTGATTATGGGGTGCATGTTGGGAACTAGTTTATATGGGTACAGAGATTAATATGGGGTACGATAGTGTATTCGATCCTAGACAACTTAACTTAGTTTATGATGCTTTCCCATTTCCAGTTTATGCTTTTCATACCCAGTTCTTTATTCATAGACTGAATAGTCCTGGACTTACTCAGGCTTTATGTCTGACTCTACTTTTCTTTCGCCTTCTTTTCTTTCGTCCCCCCCCCCCCCCCCCCAGGTCCACAGGGAGGGAATACCGCAGCTTGACCAGCTTTCACATCCAACTTGAAGAGAAAAATGTATTTCTTGGATCTTTTCCGTTTTGGGCTATGGCTTTGGACAGCAATTATGGGACTTTTGCAGTTTATTTATGTTTTCTTTATGCTTCTTTAACAATGTAATCAAGACAGTTATGAAGTTGTTATGTTTTTGGAAGAATTGTAAGACAAGTATGGCATATTTTTATGCACACGTATTTTAATGAAATAAAAGATGTTTTTGTTTTTCGCTGTTCAAAAATATGTGTTCTTATATCTGTCTTGTATATCTGTGACTTATACTTATAAACCTCCACCAAAATTAGGGCATTCCCTTTGAGAGTGACTATAACGGAGGTGGGTTGTTTCACTTGGTATCAGAGCATAGGTTTACCAGATAAGATAAAAAGTTTTGAAAATTTATTTTCAAAAAAGGAAATTTAAAGAAGCATTTTTAAGATAAAATATTATTCTATTTTAAAAGGCAAAGTCCCCCCAAAGCCATAGGTACTATCTCTTGTCCTTCGTTTTGAATCTATCCTTTTTTGTTTCAGCATGTCCGAAGAGCTCAACTTGCCAGAGGGTGTACCAATACCTGGTTGGTTTAGACGGTTCTTAGAAGCAAGGGCCACTCAGCCAGGCCCTACCATTCCTCCACCAGCTGCAGGAAATCATCCAGCTGCAGCAGCACCTCTTCCTCCACCTCCTCCGCGGGGAAATACTTTTGCTAAGATATGCAAAGATTTTAAAGCTATGGGAGGAAAGGATTTTCATGGAACTGAGTCCTTCGTGGTAGCTAGAAATTGGCTGAAAGAAACCGAGGACTTACTCGTCATCTTTGAGGTAGAAGATAGGCAGAAAGTACAACTGGCAGTGTGGCTACTAAAGGGCGAGGCTTCCTACTGGTGGGAAGTCACTAATGCAGAAAGACCAGTAGAAACGTGGGAGGACTTTCGGGCAAGGTTTGAGGCTAAATTTCTCTCAGACGCAGAAAGGAGTTTGCAGTTGGAAATTTTCTTATTTCTTAAGCAAGGGAACAAGACAGTCAAAGAGTATGTTAATCAGTTCGATGAGCTGGCTAGGTTCGGACTGGACCTAGTCAACACCCCGTACAAGAAGGCTCTCCGTTTTGTCAAAGGGTTGAATGAGCCATTACACAGTTTAGCCATGACCCGTATACCCATGGGAGCTACGTATGAAAGATTGGTACAAATGGCATTGTTGAACGAAGAGGATAAGGGCAAGAAGGAGACAAAGGCAGAAAGCTCTCAAGGGAAGAAAGAGGGTTTACAGCCTAAGAAGACAGACTTTAAGAAGGGCGGGAAAGACAACAAAGAGAAGAGGAAGTGTAACTTCTGTGGCAAAGTGGGGCACTTAGTGAAAGATTGCCGGAAAAAGACGGCCAAGATGAATGGTGGGTGCTTTTCTTGCGGTGAGACAGGCCACATGGCTAAGGACTGCCCAAAGAAACGAGGACAGGGGCAGAGGGTTGGATCCACCTTGGGGGCGCAGGTTCATGTGCTAGAGGCGCCACCTCTGCAACAGCAAGGTATAAATACTTCTGTAGAAAGTGTAGTTTATCTTGATGATCACCCCGTTCGCACTTTATTTGATTCCGGCGCATCACACTCCTTTATCTCGTCTGCTTTAGTAAAATCTCTACACCTAAAAACTAGTATGGTAGAAGACCCCTTAATTGTTTCAAACCCAGTTGGGGGCCCAGCTCATCTGTCTATGATCTGTGTGGGATTGAAAATTTCTATTCTAAGAGTAGAATTTAAATGTAGTGCCTTTGTTTTGGGCTTTTCGGGATATGGTTTGATTTTGGGCATGGATTAGCTATCCAGTATTGGGGCCATCCTTGATTGTGAGAAAAGGGTTGTTAGGGTCCTGACCCAGCTCGGTAACACTTTGGAAATTTCTTGTAATCCCTCGTATGCGGTTATGATTAGTTATCTTGAATCGCTAGATGCCTCCGTTGAAAATTTGCAATCGGTTAGAGTGGTCCGGGAATATCCGGATGTCTTCGAAGAGGTGAAGGGCTTGCCTCCGAAGCGGGAGATAGACTTCCGCATATATCTAGCAGATAATGCAAAGCCCGTTGCTTTGCCTGTTAGACCCATGGCTCCACGGGAAAGGAAAGAGCTCAGTAAACAGATTAAAGAGCTTCTAGAGAAGGGGTTCATTAGAAGGAGCATTTCAGAATGGGGCGCTCTAGTGGTGTTCGCTACAAAGGCAGATGGTTCACTCCGTCTATGTGTTGACTATAGGGAGCTCAACAAGCTAACGAAAAAGAATAGGCACCCTCTTCCCAGAATTGACGATCTGTTTGATCAGCTTGTAGGGGCGTCTGTTTTCTCCCAACTCGATTTAGCGACCGGTTTTCATCAGCTAAGGGTTGCTAAAGATAGCATCGATAAAATGGCATTCCGAACCCCAGACGGCTTCTTTGAATGGCTTGTCATGCCTTTCGGCTTGACAAATGCACCTGCTTACTTCGTGGACCTGATGAGTAGGGTATTCAGAGATTTCCTCAATAAGTTCGTAGTGGTCTTCGTAGACGATATCCTTATCTTCTCAAAGAGTGAAGAGGAATATAACACCCCACCTCCGCTAGGGTCACTCACGAAGGGAATGCACTAGGTTTGGTGAAGCATTATCGAGGTAAACATGCACAGAAATATTACAAGACAGAACATATATAAAACAACGGAAGTAAAACAAATTTCATTACCTTATAAAATAAGGTCTAAAGTCTTTTACATCAGAATACATCAAAACCTGTCTTGCAATAGTAAAGAAGCATAAAACCATTTCATAAATTATTCCCCAAAATAAAGTGGTGAAGCAGCCATAGCCAAGGGGAGACCAAGCTATACATGATGACCTTCAAGCATAAGAGGTCCGAACTAAACAACATCATTTCCTCCCTGAAAACCTGGGGGGGGGGGGGACCAGAAGACAAAGAGGCGAAACAAAACGGGGTCAGTCATAAAGACTGGTAAGTCCTATCTACTTCCAGTATAAAAACAGGTAAAGGTAACATGACATGCATAAACTGAAAGTAAACATAAGGATGATGACAAGATAGATAAGCTAAACCAAGATAACTGGATGAATTACTGTAGCAAGATAGGCTAAGGTATCATGATAAACTACGTGTCAAGATAAATCAAGGTATCACGGCGTCAGGTTTCTATCAAGTATACTATCCCAAGGTATCTATCATGTATAACATCCCACGGTATTTATCATGTATAACATCCCACGGTATTTGTCATGTATATTTGCTCTGCACCTCTCGTACTAGTATCCCAACCCGCGTCATGCGTTAACTATGAATGTCCCATGCCCAGTGTCATGTAATGGTCCATGTCAACCTAATATATATCATATGTAGGTTTTCCCAACTCGTAGGTTTCTTTCCATGTATAAGTTCAGTCCTCTGCCGTAGGCCATACGGGCTTTCCCATGTAAATCTATACCACCTCAACGTAGTACCATTTTATCCTTGAAGTTATTTTGGACTGCCACCCTTGATCTAGTTATGTTTCCTTACCATGAACTATCGCGTGTTCACTTAGGATTTATGCCACCTAGGACCACTAGGGATTATGCTACATAATGAATGTTTCCGTGTCTCGGTTTGGGTTTTGGCCACATAGAACCACTAGGGATTATGCCACCCGTCAACCACGCCCTTTGTTCCACGGGTATTTCGTGAATTGTTTTCCATGTCTAGGCGCACATGTATCTCAATGTGCCATCCGAGTTCCGTGCCAGAGCAAATCAAAAAATACGGAACTCAGTCGAGAGCTTTAAGTCGTCTGCTGATGCAGATATCAAGGTCTGTTTTTGTACCCGTGGCTATGGTCCCATGTGACCCCTCCCTCAGCTACTAAAAGGCAATCCAAGAAAAATCATGTATGAGAACCACATCCTGGCCCCACTATAGCCCCACTTTCCTATGGGCCAACCTCACCCATGACTCGATAGTAAGAACATGGTCTGTTGGGGGTTCTCTGCCTTTCCGTACGTACACGATTGACTAAAGATGGTAGGTAGTCAGCGACGTGCTATCCAGGTCAAAATCAAGTATCGTCGACTCCACGCTAATCCATCCTAGTCTTTAGGTCGCTCGCATAGCAACCAAGGCATAATCTTGGCTCTTCTATCGCAGACCTTAACCCCTGTGAGGCCGGGTTTCATGGACCATCTGCCACCTCACAGAGGGATACCAAGAGTACCCTCGTGTCGCCCGAAGCTACCTCTTCGTCACCCAGTTCGTTGAAGCCTCTATCTAAGTCAGATAATTTGCTCCTCCTCGTGTTTTAAGCGATGACCTACCGTATCAGGTTACTCATCTATTTATGAACTGGTCTCATGTCCTTGGCTATGAATTATTACTTAGTTATTCTTAACTAAGGTTTACCACTTAGCTTGTTTCCCCGTTATCCTTGATTAACTACGATTTTCTACCTAGTTCTTCTAACTAGGGTTTTTTCTATTGGGTTAGGTGTTGTTATTCAGGTTCATGACTTAGCCCGCCTACGAATCATGTCAAGATTGGCTAAGTATTTAAGTTCAAGGCTTAGCCCTACAAGGTGGTTAAGTATACCAAGAAGCGCATGACTTAACCCTATCAAGCCAAATTGGTTAAGTATTGGTTTGTCTTAAACCCATCAGATTATCGTGTTAGATTGATTAAGCATAGATTATCTTAATCCCATCAGATTGTCGAGTTGGATTGGTTAAGTATAGGTGACTTAACCCTATCAGGTCCGCATATTAGATTGGTTAATTATAGGTTACTTAACCTCATCAAATCATCATGTGCAATTGGTTAAGTATAAGTTACTTAACCCCATTAAATTATCATGTTAAGTTGGTTAAGTATTGGTTACTTAACCCCATTGAATTACCAAGTTTAGATTGGTTAAGTGGTTAACTTAACCCATTCGAATTACCATGCTTAGATTAGTTAAGTGAAGGTTACTTAACCCCATTTAATTACCATGTTTAGATTAGTTAAGTCTAAGTTACTTAACCCCATCTAATTACCGTGTTTAGATTAGTTAAGTGTAGGTTACTTAACCCCATCTGATTACCGCGTTTAGATTAGTTAAGTGTAGGTTACTCAACCCCATCTAATTACCAAGTCGGATTAGTTAAGTGCAAATTACGTAACCCCATCCCCTAATTGTCTTATATGGTTAAGTGTCATTAAGAAACCAAGTCCGGTTTCACTTAATCTACCCATTCGTGTCATATCGGTTAAGTGTCATTGGTCAAAATTACTTAACCTTTTCCTGTGGCATAAATTAGATTAATGCACCCCAACCTCTCACATTAGACTTTGTTGTGGTTACTAGTTAAGCTGGGTGGGTCCGGGTAGATTTACACCACAACCTAGTCTAACCTCGGGTTTTAAGTGCTATGTGACCAACTACTCACATTAGGTCCTATTGTTTGTAGCCACTAGTTAAGCCGGGCGGGTCCGGGTAGATTTTTGCTACAAACTCAACCCAACCTCGAGTTGGCCACTTTCATGTTTGGTCTAGTGTCTTATTACACTTACAACCCACCCATGTCTAGTTCAAGTTCCATGTTTTCCCACGTGTCATGACCATATTTAAATGTATCATGAATGTCATGTTCTCATATAAACCCCATGTCAAGTTTTTCATGTCATACCCACGTTTTTCCCTAAGCTACCCAAACGTATTTCCAACCCAAGTGGAAGCGAGTCACATAGTAGGGTATTATGCCAACATATTGGCCCCAACAATGCATAGTATCATAAGGGAATTTGGCCACAAACATGCATAGTATCATAAGGGAATTTGGCCACAAACATGCATAGTGTCATAATGGAATTTGGCCACAAACATGCATAGTGTCATAAGAGAATTTGACCACAAACATGCATAGTGTCATAAGGGAATTTGGCCACAAACATGCATGATACATAAGGGGTTTGGGTTCATTTACATGCATAAGGCCCAAAGTCAAGTCTTTGCCAATGTTTTCATAAGTCAAGTGGTTCCCAAAGGTTCATGCTAACATTCCATGGATAATGATTCAAACTTGCAAGATATACTAGGGTAAACATAAAATTAGTGGCATGATTTAGTCACTAAGCATAGCCCAAATTCATAGGTTCAAGCAAAAGAGACATGACAAGGTTCATATAGGCTAGCATACTTATGTTTCATCACATTTTATCCCATGTCACATTAGAACTACCGTTTAGATCTAAAAGTAGCTAGAACTTACCTAGCGAGGCTTAGGGAAGGATTATGCATCGTCGTGACGAAGAAAGGTGGCTCCTATGTTGAAGAATCTTCATGAAACTTGCGTAGCAACGTTGATCCCTCCTCGATTTGGTGTAGAAAGCTTGCACCTTATTCATGGATTGTAACACCCCGAAAATTCTATAACTGTGAAAGTAACAAATTAAAGTATAATTAATCTGAAATTAAAGAACCAAGGGAAACGGGATACGCCATTGCGTTCGTCTCGGAAAAAATACGTGAAATAGAGTCCGAGTTTTCGAAAAACGGAGTCCGTATGAAGAAGATATGGCCTTCGGAAGTTTTGAATTAAATTTAAAATTCAAACAGAATTAAACAATTAAATATTCCGAAGTGGGGCCCATTGGGCCAGAAGAACGCCCGCCTGGGCCACCCAGGTCGACTGGGCTGTCGACCTGGGCTACCCATGTCGACAGGGCTGTCGACAGCCCTGTCGACAGGGTTATCGACCTGGTCGAGCCCAGTCAACCTGGCTGGCCAGGTCGGTGTGTGGTCGAATTTCTGTGGTCTGATTTGTCATTAGGGCTAGGTGGCGGGTTTTTATTGGTCTCTCTTCCTAATGAATGGCTATGATCTAACCTAGCAGCATCAAGGGTCCTAATCAATTCCTAACCTCTATATAAACAACCCTAGACTAAACCCTAATCTATTCATTCAAATTAAGAACATAGCCGCCATGTTGCTGAGGAACGACAAAGAGTAGCCGCCAACTAAAGAGAGGATTAGGGAGAAAGTTCTAAGGCCTAAAGCAATTCAAGCAACCTAAAGCTAATCAATTCAACAAAGGAATTTGCGTCTTCAATCCCTAAACTAGAGAATTCATCAAACCATTGTAAGTAGAGTATTACTTTGGTATAAATAAACAACTGTGTTGATGTGTATGCTTGAATTGTGGCAATGAAAGTGATTCATATTTGTACGTTCTTATCAATTTATATACGTTTGGATATTTATGGATTATGTTATAAAGAACTACATGCGGTAGTTCTATGCAAATATACGTTTGGAATATTGCGCAAAGTATGTAATCTATGTTGAAGCTACATGTATGTAGTTGAGTGAAATTTATGCAAGTTTGGGGCTTTGTCATTATGTCGTCATGATGAATATTTTTGGTGCATAAATCATTTTGCAAGTAATTGAAACTATGTTGGAATTTTGACACCATAATCCATGTATTAAGTCATGCTTTTGCAAACTTATGAATATGGCTAGGCTATGAATTATATTTGGCATAATTGAAATCTATGATTAAGTCTATCTTGTTTAAAAGAATTATATGGTGACATATGTGAGACATGGCTAGGTTAGACTCAAAAACCCTCTTTTTGCAAGTTTTAAAGCAAACACCATGATTAGGAATATTTATGCATAAGTATGTTTGTACCATCGTTATGTGATTAGACTTAAACCATGATTAAGTTGAACTATGCTTTTGTGTTGGTAACAAAGTATCCCCTTGTAAACATGTAGAAACCTTATGAACATGACATGTTTATGTTTATGCCAAAAGTACTTATGCCATGCTTATGTTTGACATTATGCCATGTTTATGCCAAAAGTATTTATGCCATGCTTATGTTTGACATTATGCCATGTTTATGCCAAAAGTATTTATGCCATGCTTATGTTTGACATTATGCTATGCTTATGCTAGAAATATTTACGACATGCTCATGTTTGACAATATGCATAAATAAGAATATAGGTTCATGTTGTAGTTAAACCTGTGCAAGTTCACATGCTTTTATTCATGTCACCTATGTTACCACTATGCAAGTACACCAATTTCTATTTTGTATTTCCAATGTCGTATTGCAAGTTCATGCGCTCACCTTCCCCTCTTTGTGTATGCGCCATAAGCCTCCCCTTTTCGCATGGCTAAATTGGGCTTTAAAAGGCTAAGCCCAATATATATGAACGAACGTGTAAAACGGGGGAAAATAACGTTGGATTAAAATTAATTAATGAATGAAAATATAAAATAGAAGGGCCCAAATTCAAGTATGGGTTGGGCCCATGATTGGTGTAACCTTTACACCATGAACTTAATAATGGGCCGCAAATATTTACATATAAATAAAGAAGAATGACAAGATATGTAAATGTAGAAAATACGATGTGTTTAACCCGAGGTTGGATTGAGTTGTGATGTAAACCTGCCCGGAACCGCCCGGCTGTCCAGTAGTGACAACAATACCTATCCAATGTGGGAGGTTAAACATGGAGCCCAGCAAGGACCCGAGGTTAGACTGAGTTGTAGCGTAAGACTGCCCGGAACCAACCGGCAACAGGCAGCCACAACAATACCTGTCTAATGTGAGAGGTCAGGGCCTTAATAAGACAATTAAGGCTGAGTCAGGATTGTTAGGATTAAGTGAACTAAAGACTTAATCAAAATGGAACATGCTAAACTAAACGGACTGGTGGGGTTAGGTTAGGAAACACTTAACCAACTTAGCATGTTGGCTAGAGGTAGAAAACCTAGTAACGGGGGACCCTTTTCAGCAGTAACCCTAGAAGGTGTATCAGGATACCCTGAAACTAGGCAGGGTGGGGCACGATTACTGGGCTGATTGTAAGAGGTCAAAGCGACGGCGGTGGTGTAGCAGTGTAGGTTCTAACGGAGTGCGGGCGTGCACACACTCCGGCGCAGAAAAATAAGGCACTGGACACCAGTAGCATACCTTTGCACTCTAAGGTTGTGTCGGGTTGCCACTATGGGACTTGATACACCCCATGGTGGGACCAGCATAGGTAACTACAGACATCGGGGGCCATAAGACACATGTAACTATGCGAGTAGGAGCCGATCATCGTAGAATGGATCACATCACCCTGATTTTGGGGTGCAAATTGGAAACTAGTTTATATGGGTTCAGAGATTAACATGGGGTACGATAGTATATTCGACCCTAGATAACTTAACCAAGTTTATAATGTTGCCCACTTCCTGTTTTACTTATCATACCCAGTTCTTTATTCATAGAAAAAGTAGTACTAGACTTACTCAGGCTTTATGTCTGACTCTATTTTTCTTTCGTCTTCTTTCTTCCGTTCCCCCCCCCCCCCAGGTCCTCAGGGAGGGAACACAGCAGCTTGACCTACCTCAACATCCAGCTTGAAGAAGAGAAATGTATTGCTTGGACTTTCCTGTTTTGAACTATGGCTTTGGACAATCCACTATGGGGCTTTGGCAGTTTGTCTATGTTTTATTTATGCTTCTTTAAAAATAATGTACTCAAGACAGATTATGAAGTGTTATGTTATGTTTTTGGAAAGGATGTTGTTGTAACACGTATTTGACTTTATGAGATAAAGATTGTTGTTCTTCCGCTGTTTACAAATATGTGTTCTTATATCTGTCTTGTATATCTGTGACTTGTACTTATAAACCTCCACCAAAATTAGGGCATTCCCTTTGAGAGTGACCCTAACGAAGGTGGGGTGTTTCACTTGGTATCAGAGCATAGGTTTACCAGATAAGATAAAAAGTTTTGAAAAATTATTTTCAAAAAGGAAATTTAAAGAAGCATTTTTAAAAAAGAAAAATATTATTTTATTTTAAAAAGGCAAAGTCCACCCCCTAAAGCCATAGGAACTATCTCTTATCCTTCGTTTTGAATCTATCCTTTTTGTTTCAGCATGTCCCAAGATCTTAACTTGCCAGAAGGGGTGCCAATACCTGGTTGGTTTAGACGGTTCTTAGAAGCAAGGGCCACTCAGCCAGGTCCTACCGTTCCTCCTCCCCCAGCAGAAGGAAATCATCCAGCTGCAGCAGCACCTTTTCCTCCACCTCCTCCTCGGGGAAACACTTTTGCTAAGATATGTAAAGATTATAAAGCTATGGGAGGAAGGGATTTCCATGGAACTGAGTCCTTCGTAGCAGCTAGGAATTGGCTGAAAGAAACGGAGGACCTATTCATCATCTTTGAGGTAGAGGATAGACAAAAAGTACAGTTGGCAGTGTGGCTATTGAAGGGCGAGGCTTCCTACTGGTGGGAAGTCACTAATGCTGAAAGACCAGTGGAGACATGGGAGGACTTTAGGGCAAGGTTTGAGACTAAGTTTCTCTCAGATGCAGAAAGAAGTTTGCAGTTGGAAAAATTCTTATTTCTTAAGCAAGGAGACAAGACTGTCAGAGAGTATGTGAATCAGTTCGATGAGCTGGCTAGGTTTGGGCTTGACCTAGTCAACACCCCGCATAAGAAGGCTCTCCGTTTCGTCAAGGGGTTAAATGAGCCATTACATAGTTTGGCCATGACCCATATACCCATGGGAGCCACGTATGAAAGATTGGTGCAAATGGCATTGCTGAACGAAGTGGACAAGGGCAAGAAGGAGACCAAGGCAGAAAGCTCTCAAGGGAAGAAAGAGGGTTTGCAGCCTAAGAAGACAGACTTTAAGAAGGGCGGAAAAGGCAACAAAGAGAAGAGGAAGTGTAATTTCTGTGGCAAAGTGGGGCACTTAGTAAAGGACTGCCGGAAAAAGAAGGCCAAGGAGAATGGTGGGTGCTTTTCTTGCGGTCAGACAGGCCACAGGGCTAAGGACTGCCCAAAGAAACGAGGACAGGGGCAGGGGGCTGGATCCACCCCAGGGGCACAGGTTCATGTGCTAGAAGCGCCACCATTGCAACAGCGAGGTATAAATACTTCTGTAGAAAGCGTAATTTATCTTTATGATCACCCCGTTCGCACTTTGTTTGATTCTGGCGCATCACACTCCTTTATCTCGTCTGCTTTAGTAGAATCTCTGCACCTAAAAACTAGTATGGTAGAGGACCCCTTAATTGTTTCAAACCCAATTGGGGGCCCAGCTCATTTGTCTATGATCTGTTTGGATTTGAAAATTTCTATCCTAAGTGTTGAATTTCTATGTAGTGCCTTTGTTTTGGGCTTTTCGGGGTATGGTTTTATTTTGGGTATGGATTGGCTATCCAGTAATGGGGCCGTCCTTGATTGTGAGAAAAGGGTTGTTAGGCTCCTAACGCAGCTCGGTAATACTTTGGAAATCTCTTGTAATCCCTCGTATGCGGTTATGCTTAATTATCTTGAATCGCTAGATGCCTCTGTTGAAAATTTGAAATCAGTTAGAGTGGTCCGGGAATATCCGGATGTCTTCGAAGAGGTGAAGGGATTGCCTCCGAAGCGGGAAATAGACTTCCGCATATATCTTGTAGATAATGCAAAGCCCGTTGCGTTGCCCGTTAGACATATGGCTCCACGAGAAAGGAAAGAGCTCAGTAAACAGATTAAAGAGCTTCTAGAAAAGGGGTTCATTAGGAGGAGCATTTCAGAATGGGGCGCTCCAGTGGTGTTCGCTACAAAGGCGGATGGTTCACTCCGTCTATGTGTTGACTATAGGGAGCTCAACAAGCTAACGAAAAAGAATAGGCACCCTCTCCCTAGAATTGACGATTTATTTGACCAGCTTGTAGGAGCGTCTGTTTTCTCCCAACTCGATTTAGCAACCGGTTTTCATCAGCTAAGGGTGGCTGAAGATAGCATCGATAAAACGGCGTTCAGAACCACAGACGGCTTCTTTGAATGGCTTGTCATGCCTTTCGGCTTGACAAATGCACCTGCTTACTTCGTGGACCTGATGAGTAGGGTATTTAGAGATTTCCTCAACAAACTCGTAGTGGTCTTCGTAGATGATATCCTTATCTTCTCAAAGAGTGAAGAGGAACATGCTCAACACTTAAGGGCAATCATGGAAACTTTGCAAGTCCATCAACTAAAAGACAAGTTCTCCAAATGCCACTTTTGGAGAGAAGAGGTGAGGTTCCTTGGGCACATAGTATCCAAACAAGGGTTAGCAGTGGACCCTGCGAAGGTAGTAGCGGTACAGGATTGGAAGACACCAAGGAATGCAACTGAGGTCCGAAGCTTTCTAGGACTAGCGGGTTTCTATCGAAAATTTATAAGGGATTTTGCGAAAATCTCAGCCCCGCTCACGAAATTGACCAAGAAGAATCTACTGTTCTATTGGGATTTGGATTGCGAATTTGCTTTCCAACGACTGAAAAGGGCTCTCACAACAGCCCCAGTTTTGACGCTGCCAGATGGGAGCAAGATGTTCACTGTTTATACGGATGCATGTGGGACAGGGCTAGGCGCCGTCTTAATGCAAGAAGGAAGGGTAGTAGCTTATGGCGGGAGGCAGTTGAAGGTGCACGAAAAGAACTACCCAACCCACGATCTAGAGCTAGCCGCCATCGTCTTTGCACTCAAGTCTTGGCGACACTATCTCCTAGGTGAGAAGTTCGAACTTTACACTGACCATAAATCGTTGAAATATCTTTTCTCGCAGAAGGATCTTAACTTGAGGCAACAAAGATGGATGGAGTTTCTTACCTCGTACGATTTCGAAATCTCCTATACTCCGGGCAAAGGCAACGTAGTGGCAGATGCGTTGAGCCGAAAGAAATTGACCCTAAGCCCATTGTTTGTTGAAAGACAAAGCCTAGAGTTTATAGCCAGTTTCGACTTTAGGCCCTCCTCCGATTTTGTACCAGGCTTGCTAGCATCTCTCGAAGTGCGCCCAACTTTAGTGGATTCAGTAGGGGCAGCACAACGCGAAGACCCTCAGCTTGTGGAAATAATTGATAGGCTAATTAGGGGTGAGACTTCAAGTCACCTCAACAGATACTCCATTGACGATAAGGGTTTGCTAAGGCGAGACGGAAGACTATGCGTCCCACAAGCAAAAGATTTAGTGAAAAAGGTTCTCGAGGAGGCACATCACTCCAAGATGACGATACACCCAGGCGGAGATAAAATGTACAAAGACATAAAAAGGACTTTCTTTTGGAATGGCATGAAAAAGGACGTGGCAGAATTCGTTTCTAAGTGCATGGTGTGCCAACAGGTTAAGGCGGAACAGAAAAAGGCTGGCGGACTACTACATCCTCTGGAGGTCCCGCAGTGGAAGTGGGATAGCATCTCAATGGACTTCATCGATGGGCTGCCTAGGTCTAGGAGAGGCAACACTAGTATTTGGGTAATAGTGGATAGGCTTACTAAAAGCGCCCACTTTTTACCTGTCAAAAGTAAAAGAACTGCCTCATCCCTAGCATCACTTTACCTCAAGGAAATCGTTCGACTCCATGGAATACCATCTAGCATTGTTAGTGACCGAGACCCCATCTTCACCAGTGAGTTTTGGCGGAGTCTGCAAGAAGCAGTAGGAACGCAGTTATGCTTGAGCACAGCCTATCATCCCCAAACCGACGGCTAAACGGAGAGAGTGAACAGAGTTTTGGAAGACCTTCTAAGACTATGCATCCTCGACTTCGGAGGGACATGGGAAGACCACCTTCCTTTGGTGGAATTTGCCTACAACAACAGCTATCAAACAACCATAGGAATGGCGCCCTTCGAAGCTTTATATAGAAGACCGTGCCGATCGCCCACTTGTTGGTGGGAGTCCACGGATAAGCTCATACTTGGACCAGATATGATCCGAGAGACCTCAGAGAAAGTATACTTAATACGAAGAAGGATGAAGACGGCCCAAGACAGACAAAAGTCCTATGCCGACAAGAGGAGAACCGACCTTGAATTTGAGGTTGGAGACAGAGTTTTTCTCAAGGTATCACCGCTAAGGAACATTGTTCGCTTTGGAACCACAGGAAAGCTAGCACTAAGGTTCATAGGGCCATTCCCTATTATCGAGAAAATTGGGAAAATGGCCTATAGATTAGAGCTACCCGAGAAGTTCGCTGGAGTCCACAACGTTTTTCACGTTTCACATCTCCAAAAATGTCTACATGAGTCTGCTGAAGTGGTAGAGCCAAACATCCTCGAAGAGGCCGAAGTGGAACGTGAAGCAACCATAAGAAAAGTTCCAACCCGCATCTTAGGAACGGAAGTGAAGAAGCTACGCAACCGCGAAGTCAAGCTCGTCAAAGTTCAGTGAAGCGACGCCGAGGGAGACGCGACTTGGGAAACTGAAGCTAGAATCCGTACAGCCTACCCTTTTCTGTTCGAGGGTACATCTTTGATCTTTCTTTTTCCTTAAGTTGCGCTTTTATCTATCTTTTTAGGTATATTTCCTCGACCGTATCTTTTAGGTAGAAGCCCTTTTGATGGAAACATGTATTTGAAACATGTTATGGATGATGGTTGCAAGTGGTTGCAAGTGATTGCTAGTGGTTGCTCGTGGTTGCATATACACACACAATCTAGGTTTTAGATCGGCTCAGTCACTTCATATTGCATATGCATATATGTTTGTAGTCGTATATAGTTGAACATTAATGTGTTGTCATATGGATGTTGCATTTGTATTGAATGATTGAGCACTCATGTAGAATCATGAATAGGAAAATTTGCATACATAATGGATTCATGGCACTTACATAACTCGCATTAAGGAGGTCAACTGAATCAGTAGACCGCCTGATTTTGCATTAGATAAGTACATGTACACACACACTTTGCATATGATCATGAAGCATTAGAAGTCTTTTAAGGACAATGGATGCTCGTGTTTGATGGATGAGTAGATGGATGATTGGATGTTAGGATATACATTCCTCCTAACTTGAAGATTTCGGGGACGAAATCCTTTTAAGTGGGGGAGAATGTAACACCCCGAAAATTCTATAACTGTGAAAGTAAAAAATTAAAGTATAATTAATCTGAAATTAAAGAACCAAGGGAAACGGGATACGCCATTGCGTTCGTCTCGGAAAAAATACGCGAAATAGAGTCCGAGTTTTCGAAAAACGGAGTCCGTATGAAGAAGATATGGCCTTCGGAAGTTTTGAATTAAATTTAAAATTCAAACAGAATTAAACAATTAAATATTCCGAAGTGGGGCCCATTGGGCCAGAAGAACGCCCGCCTGGGCCACCCAGGTCGACTGGGCTGTCGACCTGGGCTACCCATGTCGACAAGGCTGTCGACAGGGGTATCGACCTGGTCGAGCCCAGTCAACCTGGCTGGCCAGGTCGGTGTGTGGTCGAATTTCTGTGGTCTGCTTTGTCATTAGGGCTAGGTGGCGGGTTTTTATTGGTCTCTCTTCCTAATGAATGGCTATGATCTAACCTAGCAACATCAAGGGTCCTAATCAATTCCTAACCTCTATATAAACAACCCTAGACTAAACCCTAATCTATTCATTCAAATTAAGAACATAGCCGCCATGTTGCTGAGGAACGACAAAGAGTAGCCGCCAACTAAAGAGAGGATTAGGGAGAAAGTTCTAAGTCCTAAAGCAATTCAAGCAACCTAAAGCTAATCAATTCAACAAAGGAATTTGCGTCTTCAATCCCTAAACTAGAGAATTCATCAAACCATTGTAAGTAGAGTATTACTTTGGTATAAATAAACAACTGTGTTGATGTGTATGCTTGAATTGTGGCAATGAAAGTGATTCATATTTGTACGTTCTTATCAATTTATATACGTTTGGATATTTATGGATTATGTTATAAAGAACTACATGCGGTAGTTCTATGCAAATATACGTTTGGAATATTGCGCAAAGTATGTAATCTATGTTGAAGCTACATGTATGTAGTTGAGTGAAATTTATGCAAGTTTGGGGCTTTGTCATTATGTCGTCATGATGAATATTTTTGGTGCATAAATCATTTTGCAAGTAATTGAAACTATGTTGGAATTTTGACACCATAATCCATGTATTAAGTCATGCTTTTGCAAACTTATGAATATGGCTAGGCTATGAATTATATTTGGCATAATTGAAATCTATGATTAAGTCTATCTTGTTTAAAAGAATTATATGGTGACATATGTGAGACATGGCTAGGTTAGACTCAAAAACCCTCTTTTTGCAAGTTTTAAAGCAAACACCATGATTAGGAATATTTATGCATAAGTATGTTTGTACCATCGTTATGTGATTAGACTTAAACCATGATTAAGTTGAACTATGCTTTTGTGTTGGTAACAAAGTATCCCCTTGTAAACATGTAGAAACCTTATGAACATGACATGTTTATGTTTATGCCAAAAGTACTTATGCCATGCTTATGTTTGACATTATGCCATGTTTATGCCAAAAGTATTTATGCCATGCTTATGTTTGACATTATGCCATGTTTATGCCAAAAGTATTTATGCCATGCTTATGTTTGACATTATGCTATGCTTATGCTAGAAATATTTACGACATGCTCATGTTTGACAATATGCCTAAATAAGAATATAGGTTCATGTTGTAGTTAAACCTGTGCAAGTTCACATGCTTTTATTCATGTCACCTATGTTACCACTATGCAAGTACACCAATTTCTATTTTGTATTTCCAACGTCGTATTGCAAGTTCATGCGCTCACCTTCCCCTCTTTGTGTATGCGCCATAAGCCTCCCCTTTTCGCATGGCTAAATTGGGCTTTAAAAGGCTAAGCCCAATATATATGAACGAACGTGTAAAACGGGGGAAAATAACGTTGGATTAAAATTAATTAATGAATGAAAATATAAAATAGAAGGGCCCAAATTCAAGTATGGGTTGGGCCCATGATTGGTGTAACCTTTACACCATGAACTTAATAATGGGCCGCAAATATTTACATATAAATAAAGAAGAATGACAAGATATGTAAATGTAGAAAATACGATGTGTTTAACCCGAGGTTGGATTGAGTTGTGATGTAAACCTGCCCGGAACCGCCCGGCTGTCCAGTAGTCACAACAATACCTATCCAATGTGGGAGGTTAAACATGGAGCCCAGCAAGGACCCGAGGTTAGACTGAGTTGTGGCGTAAGACTGCCCGGAACCAACCGGCAACAGGCAGCCACAACAATACCTGTCTAATGTGAGAGGTCAGGGCCTTAATAAGACAATTAAGGCTGAGTCAGGATTGTTAGGATTAAGTGAACTAAAGACTTAATCAAAATGGAACATGCTAAACATACGGACTGGTGGGGTTAGGTTAGGAAACACTTAACCAACTTAGCATGTTGGCTAGAGATAGAAAACCTAGTAACGGGGGACCCTTTTCAGCAGTAACCCTAGAAGGTGTATCAGGATACCCTGAAACTAGGCAGGGTGGGGCACGATTACTGGGCTGATTGTAAGAGGTCAAAGCGACGGCGGTGGTGTAGCAGTGTAGGTTCTAACGGAGTGCGGGCGTGCACACACTCGGGCGCAGAAAAATAAGGCACTGGACACCAGTAGCATACCTTTGCACTCTAAGGTTGTGTCGGGTTGCCACTATGGGACTTGATACACCCCATGGTGGGACCAACATAGGTAACTACAGACATCGGGGGCCGTAAGACACATGTATCTATGCGAGTAGGAGCCGATCATCGTAGAATGGATCACATCACCCTGATTTTGGGGTGCAAATTGGAAACTAGTTTATATGGGTTCAGAGATTAACATGGGGTACGATAGTATATTCGACCCTAGATAACTTAACCAAGTTTATAATGTTGCCCACTTCCTGTTTTACTTATCATACCCAGTTCTTTATTCATAGACAAAGTAGTACTAGACTTACTCAGGCTTTATGTCTGACTCTATTTTTCTTTCGTCTTCTTTCTTCCGTTTCCCCCCCAGGTCCTCAGGGAGGGAACACAGCAGCTTGACCTACCTCAACATCCAGCTTGAAGAAGAGAAATGTATTGCTTGGACTTTCCTGTTTTGAACTATGGCTTTGGACAATCCACTATGGGGCTTTGGCAGTTTGTCTATGTTTTATTTATGCTTCTTTAAAAATAATGTACTCAAGACAGATTATGAAGTGTTATGTTATGTTTTTGGAAAGGATGTTGTTGTAACACGTATTTGACTTTATGAGATAAAGTTTGTTGTTCTTCCGCTGTTTACAAATATGTGTTCTTATATCTGTCTTGTATATCTGTGACTTGTACTTATAAACCTCCACCAAAATTAGGGCATTCCCTTTGAGAGTGACCCTAACGGAGGTGGGGTGTTTCATGGATCTAGCTTTGGATGCTCAAGCCTTTGGAGATGAAGATAGAGGCCATGATGTGAAGGTGGAGGCCATGGTGAGGGAGCATTTTGGCATAACTTTGTTGTAGGAAAGAATTAATGAGGGTTTAGGCTAGGTCTAGGGGTCTTTTTATAGAGATTTGGGGTAGTTTAAACCATAGGATTAACCCCAAATCAGATCTGAGCCATCAAATTCCATCGGAAGCTTCCAGAACAGGACCAGAGACACAAGCAGGCGCACCAAGGTGGCCTGGGCTCGACCACCCAGGTCGACAGGGGTGTCGACTTGCAAGTCGACACCACCTTAGGTGTGTCGACACCCAAGTCGACACCACCTTGGGTGTGTCGACACCCAAGTCGACAGCCATGTCGACTTGGGTGCTGGGCGGGAAATTTTCCCGCCAAGTCTTTTCGGCTCCAGATTTGAATTTTGAACTGTTTTTCGGACTTGGAATTTTCTGAAACTTTGTTGGGCCATAACTTGGTCATACGGACTCCGTTTTTCGAAATTTCGGACCCTATTTCGCGTATTTTTCCGAGACGAACGCAATGGCACAGCCCGTTTCCCTTGATTCAGATTTTAAAATACAAACTAAATGTTATCATAAAAGTATGTACATCATATTAGCATAATAATGAATCATATACTTGCATGAATCCCAATTAAAATTCCACAACATGTGGTTGTCAACATAAATTATATACTTGTATGAATCCAATCGTACACCATTGCCAAATCGTTTAGAATCAAAAAAACATACAAATATAGATTATTATCGCCATAATTCCATTCCGTTGTTAACTTCCAACGCAAATCACGTACTTGCAAATATCCAATCATCTACCATAATATTCCCAAATCGTTTAGAATCAAAATAACATACAAATATATATTATTATCGCCACAATTCCATTTCGCATCCAACAGAAATCAAACACAATTAATTATTCACATCGGAATAGCACTCTACTTACAACGTATGATGAATCTTCAATTCTGGAATCTGAGTTCTGAATTTGGAGATGCTATCCTTTGTTGTAGGCGTTGTTTTGATTGATTTGACGTTGCTTTAAGCTTTGAATTATCTCCTAATTGTCTCTCTATTTCTGACGGCTATCCTTAGTCTCTCCTCAGCAGCATGACGGTCTCATCTCCATTTTAGTTTGTGTGAATTAGGGTTAGTCTTAAGTCCTTTTTATAGAGTTTGTGAGTTAATTTAGACCGTCGATGGAGCTTGGTTCAATAATAGCCGTTCGTTTGAAGGGGAGACCAACCAGGAGCTGACACCTAGCCCTAGTGACAAGGCAAGGCTCAGAAAATCGACCTAACACAGACCAGGCCAGCCAAGACCCGGTCAGCAGGTCATTCTGACCTGGGCGCACTTGGCAGGTGCGCCAGGCTAAAAATGTACTGGCGCACTTCCCAAGTGCGCCAGTTCATTTTTGTTCTGGCGCACTTCCCAAGTGTGCCAGTGCATTCTGACCCGTTTTCTGGTTTTTCGCCCAATTTCGTTCGTCCATATCTTCTTCATACGATACCCGTTTTACGCAAACTCGGACTCTATTTCAAGCAGAATTCCGAGACGAACGCAATGGCGTATCCCGTTTCCCTTAATTCTTTGATTTGAAATTAGTTATACTTTAATTTGTGAATCTCACTGTTATCGAATTCACGAGGTGTTACAATCACCTCTCTTTTATGAAATCTAACATCGACCTACAGTTGAACCTCATGCTATTTTTGCCCTATTCTCTCATTTTGTTGAAGAATTTAGATTCTCGGTTTGCATAACGAATGTATATTAGTTACTCTATGACTCACCCTACGTGTTCTGTTAATGTTTGTTTAATAGAATCTATAATGTACTTCATAGCTTTACAGAATAAATTGTTCAAGGTTAGAAATGTTTACTTGATGTTTCACGCATCTTACAATAAATATAAAAGTTTGATCGGTATGCTTCATATTTCATAAATATTATACTAAGTGTAGCTTCTAACACTTACCAACATGTTTAACCATAACAGGACAAAACCCGTATGGAGTAGCGTGAACCAGATCAGGAACAAAACCAGTATGGATGTTGCAGTAGCTGCTGTAGCATTAGTTGAGGCGGCAGAGGTTTAATACATTTTCAACTTTGTCACATTCACACGTTGTTCACACGATCAATCATAATTTCATTCCCGGCATAGTTCTGCTCTTTTCATTCCACGAATTAAAGCTTGGGTCTTACAAAAGCATGAAGCCTCAAACCTTATATAAAGGAAATATAGTAGTAGGACAAATTAACCATTAGGTGGCTATGAAAGATTACCTAACTAATTTCCTTCTTATCCATTTTCATTTGCATGTTCTTATTATATAAGCTGACATCTTTTAAATACATTAGCATACATATAAATAACTGGACTATGCACCTATGTTCTTATCATAGAGGCTCACCTCTTTAAATATATGGTACTACTTATATATATAGTTTTAGTTGACATACGTGAATTGTTTATTATCTACCTAACTTTACATGAAACAAATACATTTTTATAAACTTGCATGTAGATGGTTTTTATTTTATACATACTTTAATTACATTAACTAGCACCTTTGCACATGTGTTTTCACGTTTACACACATACTACCACATGCTTCAACGTTTTAGGTACCTTTGTCAACTTTGACTTGCACAAAATATATGGATTTACCATATAACTTTTAGCACTTTATATATATATATATATGAGGGTTTATCATCTAACTTTTGTGTTGAATCAGCAATCACTTATCATGAACAGGCCATTCGTGCGAAGCTTACAAAACATGAGCTCACAGCTCTTGCGACAAGAGAACTCAATTGGTTTGTAGCATCATCTTTCTTGTTTCAAGGAGAAAATAGTTGATATTCCTTGGGTTTCTATCAAGCTGCTAGGTCATTATTTCTGGAGACTCGGGTTGATGATTTTCATCATGATACATAAATGTTTTAAAATATGGAGACTCCGATTGATGATGTTGATAACCACGGAAATGGTGCTGATATTTGGTAGCCACCGACTAATTCTGCTATGAAAGGAATCCGGTAGCTCTTCTTACACATTAACATTATCTTTCTGTTCTTTGCTAAAGAGATTAGCTTGAAGGAAACGACTAAGATTAGAGTGTATATGGGTACATTAGTACAACATTAAGTTTTAAAGGAAGTAAACTTTAATTTTTTTTGACAGTATTACATTAGTTTGTGTTATTATACCAGTATTTCCTCTTACTAAACCCATTATTGAACCAATGCGTACAGTGTTACCTGTTGCTTGTTGAACCAAATTCAAATTATCATTACGCAATCTAAATATAATTTTTTTTTTTGTAATATTCTGTTACATTATTAATTGGAAAAACAACCCTTCCATTTTTGGCCTTGCCGATATGTTTTTAATTATGTAATATAACATACAGTAATTATTATTATAGGTGTTGCCCTATGTTTATGCATTCTAAATATTGTAAACCTTAGATGAGAAATTTTTTTGGTTAGAGTGCTGCAATTCTTACTTTTTCTTTGTTCAATGTAGTAGACAATTTTATACTGTGTCTGATATGAATCAAAACCTACTATGGAAACGATCTGTTAAAAATGTTATGGGTATATTTTGGTACTAATTGTATCTCCGATTAGTGACAGTTGAATAAAATTTGATGTCAGTTCATTTGTAAGATATGAAGTCTTTGCAAATGTGAAATTAATATTGCTTTTTTTCTTCTTCTTTCCGAAGATGACTTCCAACCATTTGCATAACTGTATGCTACATACAGAAGTTGTTAGGGACGTTAGCTTTATCACTTAGCTAGCGTGATTGACTCTTTCAAGTTATAGCATTTTATTTTTTATATGAAACGTATTGGATTTAGATCTGTTTTAATACTTTCAATTCTTTTTCCAGGTTTTTGGATTTGACGCTGCAAAAAAAGGAATAAATGTTGTGTGCTTCTGGTACCTTTCCAATTCAGTAGAAAAATGATTCAAAAAAAAATCCTATGTACAAATTCAATGTAAATGAGATTATTCTTGCAATACATTTCATGAATGCTTTTAACTAATTTAGTCCTAATATATATTGAAGTTTTTTTTACCTCAACGGTTTGTTGCCACAATTAATTTTTCTTCTCATTTTTTAGCCACTGAGTGATGCCCATATGCATGCTTTACAATCAAAACAAAGCCATCATCACATCGCATTGGTCACTTTATTGTATTTTACATTTGTACGCAAACCAAATTTTACTTGCTTTTCAATAACCATGATTGCTCTTAATGTTGTTTTCACACTAAGATTATGATTAAGAAAAACAACGCATCATATTTTCATTGGCACACTTCATAATTTGAGTTGAGTTTGTAAAGCTAGAAAGCAAATCTACAGTTGGCCACCCTATACTTAGTCAAATATGCATATGATGCATATACATATTGATTTATACGTACAACATCGTAATTGAGAATAATCATCCAGTGTTGATTCTTTTAGTGCCATAGATACTACTTCTGCTAGGTTATAGCATCATACTATTATGAAATACAGTATTATACTTCAAAGTTAGTTTTATCATCTTCATGCATATATATATATATATATATATATATATATATATATATATATATATAGTCAAGATTAGATTTGTATTATAATACATATCTTTTTTACACTGAATTATATATATATATACACACACACACATATATATATGTATATATGCATAAGACTGCAAATAAGACTGAAATATCTATACATATACATACACACAAACATACATATATATATATGTATATATATATATATATACCACCGCACATGTGTTAATATGCACAAGACTGCATATTTTTATTACATATCATAGATTCAATTTACTAAATTGTTACTTCATAAACCATAATGATGCACGGATGGTCATGAAAATGGTTACGAAAAAAAAACACTTGCCCTTTTTTTGATATTTTTTTAATAACCCAAACATATGTATAATGATACATACTTCAAAAATTGTAATTTACTTTATACATCACAGATGAATTTACAGAAAACTAACATGTCGACACTACAGATCTTGCAACACTGAGATGGAAGTGTTACACCCTGACAGCCAACTGCATCATACGAAATGGCTACGACATCACCATGATCAGATATAGGCAGGTAACTCACGACATTTAGACTTAAAATGGTTTCAATGGTACGAATTTAAAAGACATAATCTGAAGAGGCATTAATATCATCACCATCTACCTTATTAAAATCGTACGAGTAGGTGGTAGCAACGACAGAGTGTCATGTACCTGACATGAGTTAATGGCAAGATCAAGAATCTAAGTGTGAAGCTCTCTCTTTGAAGTAGTGAAACACAGCTGGAGACTTGGTTTGTTACCTCTTTTACTCCATTTTCTGTTTTTCTAAACGTGATTCAATCTAATAATCATCAATTTGAGGCGACGTTGCACTAGTATTTGAATTAATTTACAAGTCTTTAATGTGAAGTTTTTAATGCTCAGGTGCATCAATAATCATATGCTTAGGTTGGCATGATATTAAAATACCTTTTTTTCTGTTTTTATTGTAATGTACACAATATTTTTCCCATTCATGTTAATTTTTTTTACACGTTCATTAGTTTATACACATTTCTAAATAATGGATTCATAAGATGGAGACATCAATTTCAACTTCTCCGGACGTAATACTATTATACTTCAAAGTTAGTTTTTATCATCTTCTTGCATATATACATATATATATATATATATATATATATATATATATAGTCACCAGTAGATTTTTTATTATAATACATATCTTTTTTACACTGAAATATATATATATATACATATATATATATATATACATATATATATGTATGCAGAAAACTGCAAATAAGAATATATATATATATATACCAGCACACATGTGTTAATATGCATAAGACTGCATATTTTGAATACAAATCAGAAATTCAATTTACTAAATTATTACTTCAAAAAGCATAATTACGCATGGATGGTCAAGAAAATGGTTATGAAAGTGTTAGACCAAAATGTGGTTCTAACACCCAAATTGACTAGAACTACGATGAAATACGATCAAAAACAGAAAGAAGACACAAGATTTATAGTTGTTCGGCGTGAAAATGCCTACGTCCACTTTATATCACTTTGTTAGATCATTATGATGAGATTACAACAAGATATTCACTCGATCTCACTAAATTATCATACATATTCATATAAAAATCTCAAGAATATACTTTGGATGGTGGTTTGGATTGTCTGGGAGTGCTGGAATTCGGTTCTCAAAGATACACAAGTTCTCAAAGTGCAAAAAGCTCCCTTCAAACGACCCTTAGGGGTCTATTTATAGGCAGAAATTCCTCTAGAAATCGGGTTGGATCGGAGCCATGTGGCGATCATTCCTTCACTTTCGGGCTTAGATGAGTTTTGGTGTTGACATCACATCTGGTTAGTGGCCTACGTGGGTAGAATATGGTTGTAACTGCCCCGAATATTCAGGAGTTAGTGGGATGAAGCAACAGGATTTCACTGGGGTCGGTTCGGAGTGTTTTAGAGAGGGGGTTCGAATTGGGCATCCGATCCGATCCGGTTTACAGCAACCTTAAGTCCTTCTATTCTTGATCTGCTCCGTTCCGACCTAGTTTGCTTGTGACTATCCGACCCGACTTGATGTTCATGAGAAGGGAGTGTTCTTCAATATTCTAACATCTTGACTTTGTGTAGCCTAGTTCACAAAGTAGGCTAACATTTTGCCCCCTCAAAGGATGCTTCTGTTAGAGACGGAGCACGCTTTGATGTCATCTGCGCAGTACTTCTTGGAAATTGAATCGTCGAAAAGTCGTTTCTACTCATTAGTGAAGACGCGCTGCTTTATGAAACCATGTCTCTTATCGCTTATATATATGTCGTAAAATATATGATTCATTTTCTTCATTTTTGAACAAGTCTTTGGAAACATTCCCAACATTCAGTGATTCTTTCAGGTACCCTTCTTTTATTTGTTTTATTTTATCTTCGAATTCAATTCAAATGTTAAATAAGTCCACGGATTTCTATCCGGTTCGGATTCCGACCCGAAACGTTTTCGTCGATTTCATTTTTGGACATTGGGCCGGCAGGCCGTGCTACACTACAGGATCTCCATCCCGGTCCGTGCGGGCGAGAAAAAATAGGAATATGAGGGGTCAACCTCACCTCCTATATAAATCCACCGCCATGTTCTCTCCTTTCCTTTTCTTTTCTATTAATCTTAGTTTTCAATTTCACCGAAACCCTATTTTCCAGAAAAACTTAAACTTTCTTGCTTCGATCTCCGAATAAAAACTCGCAGGTAGTCCTTGAACACTCGAATTTCATCATCTCGGCTGTTTTAAATTAAGATCCACTCAGTTACTTTGGTTAACTTTGACCGTGCCCATCGTTTAGCCCCGCCGCCGTCACCTTTCCTCTCCGCCACTGCCTCAAGGCGCTGGGAATGGCGTAGGTGTATATACCTTATTGCATGGAATTTTGGATGTTGGGTTCGATTGTGGTCGATGAAGAAGAAGGAGATGAGGAGTACGGGGGATCGGTTCGGGAAAGGAAGTTATACAGGGTAAAAAAGAAGAAGAAAGGAGAGGAACTTACAACACCGGATCGGGTCCAAGCATAAACAGGGAAGCATGAGGCAACTTAATCGGACCGGGTCGGATAGCTTTTCCTGCCGGATCGGGCTAGAGGGTAAAATGAGGGAACGGGAGAAAAGAATAAAACATGAGGACATGGTGATTTTACTCGATCCGAACCATGCGACGAGTTTACCTCCGAGCCGACCCGATATCAATTCTCGGGTTCCAATGTTTGCTTGAATCCAACATGCTTCTGATCCGATCCCATAAACACACCCGAAACGAATCGAATAGCAATTCAACTTAACCCATGAAAACTTGTTTAACCGGTTAATTCAATACTTAATGTAACACCCCACCACCGCTAGGGTCACTCACAAAGGGAATGCACTAGGTTTGGTGAAGCATTATCGAGGTAAACATGCACAGAAATATTACAAGACAGAACATATATAATAGCGGAAGTAAAACAAATTTCATTTCCTTGTAAAATAAGGTCTAAAGCCTTTTACATCAGAGAATTTCTTACATGGAAATCTGTCTTGTAATAGTAAAGAAGCATAAAAACCTTTTCATCAATTATTCCCCAAGTAAAACAATAAAATAACCATAGCCAAGAAAAGTCCAAGCCATGCGTGATGACCTTCAAACAGAAGAAGTCCAAACTAACAATAGCATTTCCTCCCTGTAAACTGGGGGTGAAACGGAAGACAAGAGGCGAAACAAAACAGGGTCAGTCATAAAGACTGGTAAGCCCTATCTACTATCAGTATATAAACTAGTAAAGTTAACTGGCATGAGGAACTGAGATGAACATAAGTATGATGACAAGATAGATAAGCTAAACCAAAATAACAGGATGAACTACGGTACCAAGATAAACGAGTGTGTCATGATAAACTACGGTGTCAAGATAAATCAAGGTACCACATCGTCAGGTTTCTATCAAGTATACTATCCCAAGGTGTCTATCATGCATAACATCCTAAGGTATATATCATGTATATTTGCTCTGCACCCCTCGTACTAGTATCCCAACCCGAGTCATGTGTTAACTATGAATGTCCCTTGCCCAACTCCACATAATGGTCGATGTCAACCTAATATATAGTATGTGTAGGTTTTCATACTCGTATGTTTCTTTCCATGTATAAGTTTAGTCCTTTGCCGTAGGCCATACGGGCTTTCCCATGTAAACGTTTTATCCTTGAAGTTATTTTGGACTGCTATCCTTGATCTAGTTATGTTTTCTTACCATGAACTATCGCGTGTCCACTTAGGATTTATGCCACCGAGGACCACTAGGGATTATGCTACCTAATGAACGTTTCCGTGTCTCGGTTTGGGTTCAGCCACCTAGGGCCACTAGGGATTATGCTACCCGTCAACCGCGCCCTTTATCCCGCGTATGTATCGTGAACCGTTTTCCATGTCTAGATGCACATGTTCCTCAATGTGCCATCCAAATTCCGTGCCAGGGCAAAACAAGAAATACGGAACTCGGTCGGGAGCTTTAAGTCGTCTGCTGATGCAGATATCAAGGTCTGTTTTTGTACCCGTGGCTATGGTCCCACGTGACCCATCCCTCAACTACTGAAAGGCAATCCAAGAAAAATCATGTATGAGAACTACACTAAGGCCCATCGATGCCCACTTCCAGATAGCCAACCTCACCCATAACTTGATAGCTAGTATATGGTCTTTTGGGAGTTCACTACCTTTCCGTACGTACAGGATTGACTACAGATGGTAGGTAGTCGGCGACATGCTATCCCGGGGCAAAATCAAGTATCGTCGACTCCACGCTAATCCATCCCAGTCTTTAAGTTTCTCGCATAGCAACCAAGGCATACTCTTGGCTCTTCCACCGCAGACCTTAACCCCTGTGAGGCCGGGTTTCATGGACCACTTGCCACCTCACAGAGGGATACCAAGAGTACCCTCACGTTCCCCGAAGCTTTCGCTTCGTCACCTAGTCCGCTGGAGCTATTATCCAAGTCAGATAACTTGCTCCCCCTCGTATACTAAGCGATGACCTACCGTACCAGGTTACTCATCTCTTTATGAACTATTCCCATCTCCTTAGCTAAGAATTATTACTTAGTTACCCTTAACTAAGGTTTACCACTTAGCCCCTCTTTCCGCTCTCCTTGTTAACTACGATTTCCAACCTAGTCCTCTGAGCTAGGGTTTTGTCAAATGGGTTAAGTGTTGTTATCCAAGTTCGTGACTTGACCCGCTTACAAATCATGTCAAGATTGGCTAAGTACTCAAGTTCAAGGCCTAGCCCAACAAGTTGGTTAAGTGTACCAAGAAGCTCATGACTTAACCCTATCAAGTCAAATTGGTTAAGTATTTATTTGCCTTAACCCTATCAGATTTTCATGTTAGATTGATTAAGCATGGATTATCTTAATCCCATCAGATTATCGAGTCGGATTGGTTAAATATGGGTTAGCTTAACCCCATCCAATAATCGTATTACAATGGTTAAGCCTAATCTTAAAAGGTCTTGTGACTTAACCCTTATCACGTCCACCTATTAGAATGGTTAAGTATAGGTTACTTAACCTCATCAAATCATCACGTATAATTGGTTAGGTATAAGTTACTTAACCCCATTAAATTATCATGTTAAATTGGTTAAGTATTGGTTACTTAACCCCATTGAATAACCAAGTTTAGATTGGTTAAGTGTTCAACTTAACCCCATCGAATTCCCGTGTTTAGTTTAGTTAAGTATAGATTACTTAACCCCATCTAATTACCGTGTTTAGATTAGTTAAGTCTTAGTTTCTTAACCCCATCTAATTACCGTGTTTAGATTAGTTAAGTCTTAGTTACTTAACCCCGTCTAATTACCGTGTTTAGATTAGTTAAGCGTAAATTACTTAACCCCATCCCCTAACAGTGTTGTATGGTTAAGTGTCATTAAGAAATCAAGACCGGTCCCACTTAACCTACCCATTTGTGTCATATCGGTTAAGTGACATTAGTCAAATTTACTTAACCTTATCATGTGGCATTAATTTAATTAATGCACTCTCAACCTCTCACATTAGACTTTGTTGTGGTTACTAGTTAAGCTGGGCGGGTCCGGATTTACACCACAACCTAGTCTAACCTCGGGTCTTAAGCGCGACATGACCAACTTCTCACATTGGATCCTATTGTTTGTAGCCACTAGTTAAGCCGGGCGGGTCCGGGTAGATTTATGCTACAAACTCAACCCAACCTCGAGTTGGCCATTTTCATGTTTGGTGTAGTGTCTTGTTACACTTACAACCCATACGTGTCAAGTTTTCAAGTCCCATGCTCATAGCCAAAGTTACATGTTGTCACGTTTATACCAATTTACCCAAACCATGTTTCATGTCATTAGAGTTTCCCTATAATCTAACCTCAACGCTTTTAAACTCGCATATACATTCACAACAACGCATAATGGATTAAAGAAGGAACTTGGCAAAGGCATGACAAAAAGGGTATAAGGCCACAAGGTAATCATGGTGGCATATGAGGCGTAAGTGTGTTCATTAACTTGCATGTTACATTATTAAGCCTCAAAAAAATGCATAACCCCAAACTTAGCACATAGGCGAATCATGATGATAGGTGACATAGAAAAATGCCTAGAAGTTCGCATATAGCATTACATGTAAGCTATCATAAGGGACATGATAGTTCCCATGTTGCCAAAATGCAACATTCAACATAAAGTTTATATCTTTAAGCCCACAAGATCAAGATAATGACTTTTTAGTCATGATAGGATACATAACATGATAGCATGCAACATACTTAATGTTCAAACCCAACTTACAACATGTCACATTAAGTTTAAAGTTAATATCTAAGAGTAGGAAGAGGGCTTACAATGCTATGAAGGCACAAATCAATATGAAATTAAAAGATTGAGACGAAGCCGTTCATGCTATCACCAAGAACCCCAAATAAAACCTCCAAATGAAACCCTTGAGCAAATAGCAATAAAAATCCTTGCTTTGAAGAAGAAAGGTTTCAAATTTGGCTTTGAATGAAGCTTATGAGCTCTCATGCAAGATCCTTGCTTTTTGGTCAAGAAAAGGTTGCAACTTTGGCTAGAATGCAACTTATGAACTCCCATACAAACATGAAATCACTCGAATGATCATAGAATCTCTCATGAATGAAGAAAAGAGGCTCCTTTACTTTGAAACTAGCTTAGAACACTTAAGCTATCATGAAGAAGAAGATGGAGGCCATGGGTTGAAGTGGAGGCCATGATGAGGAATCATTTTGGCATAGTTTAGTTGTAGGATCAATTTATGAGGGTTTTAGGAGACGGTTAGGGGTCTTTTTATAGAAGACTAGGATAGTTTTAGCCATAGGATAAACCCTAGAACCAATCCTAGCCTTTAAAGCATGTCTTGGGGGAAGAAGTCACATGTAGGAATCATTTAGGGCCTTTAGATTAAAGTTGAACCATGAGAACCATTCAAATGCAAAATCAGCATTCGAGCGAATCGGCCCACGGGTTGACAGCCAAACACCCTGGATTAACCTCTAGTCGACCCAACGAGCTCGGGTCGACCTCAAAAATCGGCAGTTCGGTTATTCCCCTCTCCCAATTCGCTGTTTTGAACATTTTTGCATATTTATTTATTAAATTTTCAATTATATATATATATATATATATATCAATATATATATATATTTCTCTGCGCAACCCGTTTCACTTAATTAAGTATACTTTAATTTGTGAATTTTTATGTTCAAATTACGGGGTGTTACATTCTCCCCTCCTTAAAGGATTTCGTCCCCGAAATCTCCAAGTTAGGAAGAACGTATCCTACCATCCATCATCCATCTACTCAAAACATCATCCATAGGCAACCATTGTCCTTAGATGATTTCTAGTGCCATATGAACATATGCAGAAAGTGTGTATATATGTTCCTTAGCTAATGCTAATAATCAGGCCCGAATGATCTTTCTAATGCAAAGTATGTTTAGTGCCATGAATCCAACATGTATGCGAATAGTCCTAGTCATATAAGTTCTATATGCGTGCACAAACATTTATTCATATGCAACATCCGCATGATAACACATTCAATTTCATCCATAAACAAGTATAAATACTCGTGCATATGCAACATGAAACGTGACCGCGTCAATCTAGTATCTAATGTGTATTCGTGCATCCACGGGCAACCACTTGCAACAATTTGCAACCATATCAATCATAACATGTTTCAAATACATGTTTACATCCATAGAGTTCTATCTAAGGTTCCCAAGATATCGAGGAGATAAACAAGACAAACTCCTTACGGGGTTTGTAACAGAAACAGGACCGAGAGGATACCCACCAAGCGATAGCATGTAAGTAAGCTCTACAGGAGAACCAGGGATCAACGATATACTCTTAGAAAGAGACACGATGCGCGCGTCTAAGCCGCATTTCCTCGAGCTTAATTCCAATGTGTCATGACTGCCTTTGACTTCATGATTTCGTAGTTCCTTGATTCCTATTTCCATGGTATGAGTCGGAACTCTTTTCACTGTCGCCTCTCGTTCCACTTTCATTTATTCTTTCCCTAGTATACTTGGCTGAACCGTATCTACGTACTCATGCAAGCTCTCCGAAATTCACTAGTGAATTCTGGATCTCGTTTACCAATGCCAATCCATGTTAGCACGTGCACTTACTAGGGTGATTCCCATGACTCATGCATAAGCGAAACGAACCATCCGCCTAAGCGGCGAATTCTATTCGAACGGATTACCGACAACTGCATCCCGAGATTCTAGGTAACTAACCATGTCAGAACCCAATAGGTTACACGAGACCTCGAAGGTATTACCAAAGCAAGCCAAGAGTATGACTACCCTCTTTTCAAAACCGAGAAGGATATCCCTTACTGGATAACCACTTTATCCCTAGAATCCATCCGTAGCCGAAACATGTCATTCTCAAATCCAAACAAGTCAGGAATAAATGGACCAACTCTCCAATCAGATTTTTGGGACAAAAAATGGGATCCTCTATCGTGCTAGTACTAAGGTGCAGAGACTCAACTATCCCAGCAGATTTAAATGATTCGATGATCAAGACAAAGTCTGGATAGGATGATAGAAAAGAACGACTAAACCTTTACCAGAAACGGTGCCATTTCTTTTAGGTACCCTAGAAATGGGATTGTACAATTGCCCTCTCCGATGATCTTGTCCTTGTCCTCCTTGATGGACTAAGCCATAGCAACAGTTGCTTATCCTTAAGCTCGTGTCCTTTATCCTTGTTCTTATTATCCCTTCTTATAACTTCGGTAACCGGTCTCTCGAGAACTTCCTCCATCGCACGGGAAAACACTTACGTAGCTAGACAAGGATTAGTCGCAGTTAAAACTACTGTGACTCCATATGGAGTAAAGAAAGGGAAAAGAGATTCGATCAAGGGAACAAAGGATAGTGCTAATGGCTTTTGGGGAATAGCCTTTAAAAACTTTTCTTGAAAAATGCTTCTTTGTAAACGGTTTCTCAAATAGTTTTCAGAAGGATTTTAAAAACTTTTGCCCAGTCTGGTAACATTCTGCTCTGATACCAAATGTAACACCCTACCTCCGCTAGGGTCACTCACAAAGGGAATGCACTAGGTTTGGTGAAGCATTATCGAGGTAAACATGCACAGAAATATTACAAGACAGAACATATATAATAGCGGAAGTAAAACAAATTTCATTTCCTTGTAAAATAAGGTCTAAAGCCTTTTACATCAGAGAATTTCTTACATGGAAACCTGTCTTGTAATAGTAAAGAAGCATAAAAACCTTTTCATCATTTATTCCCCAAGTAAAACAATAAAATAGCCATAACCAAGAAAAGTCCAAGCCATGCGTGATGACCTTCAAACAGAAGAAGTCCAAACTAACAATAGCATTTCCTCCCTGTAACCTGGGGGGAAACGGAAGACAAGAGGCGAAACAAAACAGGGTCAGTCATAAAGACTGGTAAGCCCTATCTACTATCAGTATATAAACTAGTAAAGTTAACTGGCATGAGGAACTGAGATGAACATAAGTATGATGACAAGATAGATAAGCTAAACCAAAATAACAGGATGAACTACGGTACCAAGATAAATGAGTGTGTCATGATAAACTACGGTGTCAAGATAAGTCAAGGTACCACATCGTCAGGTTTCTATCAAGTATACTATCCCAAGGTGTCTATCATGCATAACATCCTAAGGTATATATCATGTATATTTGCTCTGCACCCCTCGTACTAGTATCCCAACCCGAGTCATGTGTTAACTATGAATGTCCCTTGCCCAACGCCACGTAATGGTCCATGTCAACCTAATATATAGTATGTGTAGGTTTTCATGCTCGTATGTTTCATTCCATGTATAAGTTTAGTCCTTTGCCGTAGGCCATACGGGCTTTCCCATGTAAACGTTTTATCCTTGAAGTTATTTTGGACTGCTATCCTTGATCTAGTTATGTTTTCTTACCATGAACTATCGCGTGTCCACTTAGGATTTATGCCACCTAGGACCACTAGGGATTATGCTACCTAATGAACGTTTCCGTGTCTCGGTTTGGGTTCAGCAACCTAGGGCCACTAGGGATTATGCTACCCGTCAACTGCGCCCTTTATCCCACGTATGTATCGTGAACCGTTTTCCATGTCTAGATGCACATGTTCCTCAATGTGCCATCCGAGTTTCGTGCCAGGGAAAAACAAGAAATACGGAACTCGGTCGGGAGCTTTAAGTCGTCTGCTGATGCAGATATCAAGGTCTATTTTTGTACCCGTGGCTATGGTCCCACGTGACCCCTCCCTCAACTACTGAAAGGCAATCCAAGAAAAATCATGTATGAGAACTACACTAAAGCCCATCGATGCCCACTTCCAGATAGCCAACCTCACCCATAACTTGATAGCTAGTATATGGTCTTTTGGGAGTTCCCTGCCTTTCCGTACGTACACGATTGACTAAAGATGGTGGGTAGTCGGCGACATGCTATCCCAGGGCAAAATCAAGTATCGTCGACTCCACGCTAATCCATCCCAGTCTTTAGGTCGGTCGCATAGCAACCAAGGCATACTCTTGGCTCTTCTACCGCAGACCTTAACCCCTGTGAGGCCGGGTTTCATGGACTACTTGCCACCTCACAGAGGGATACCAAGAGTATCCTCACGTTCCCCGAAGCTTCCGCTTCGTCACCCAGTCCGCTGGAGCTTTTATCCAAGTCAGATAACTTGCTCCCCCTCGCATACTAAGCGATGACCTACCGTACCAGGTTACTCATCTCTTTATGAACTATTCCCATGTCCTTAGCTAAGAATTATTACTTAGTTACCCTTAACTAAGGTTTACCACTTAGCCCCTCTTTCCGCTATCCTTGTTAACAACGATTTCCAACCTAGTCCTCTGAGCTAGGGTTTTGTCAAATGGGTTAAGTATTGTTATCCATGTTCGTGACTTGACCCGCCTACAAATCATGTCAAGATTGGCTAAGTACTCATGTTCAAGGCTTAGCCCTACAAGTTGGTTAAGTGTACCAAGTAGCTCATGACTTAACCCTATCAAGTCAAATTGGTTAAGTATTTATTTTCCTTAACCCTATCAGATTTTCATGTTAGATTGATTAAGCATGGATTATCTTAATCCCATCAGATTATCGATTCGGATTGGTTAAGTATGGGTTAGCTTAACCCCATCCACTAATCGTATTACAATGGTTAAGCCTAATCTTAAAAGGTCTTGTGACTTAACCCTTATCAGGTCCACCTATTAGATTGGTTAAGTATAAGTTACTTAACCTCATCAAATCATCACGTATAATTGGTTAGGTATAAGTTAGTTAACCCCATTAAATTATCATGTTAAATTGGTTAAGTATTGGTTAATTAACCCCATTGAATAACCAAGTTTAGATTGGTTAAGTGTTCAACTTAACCCCATCGAATTCCCGTGTTTAGATTAGTTAAGTATAGATTACTTAACCCCATCTAATTACCGTGTTTAGATTAGTTAAGTCTTAGTTACTTAACCCCGTCTAATTACCGTGTTTAGATTAGTTAAGCGTAAATTACTTAACCCCATCCCCTAACTGTCTTGTACGGTTAAGTGTCATTAAGAAATCAAGCCCGGTCCCACTTAACCTACCCATTTGTGTCATATCGGTTAAGTGTCATTAGTCAAATTTACTTAACCTTATCATGTGGCATTAATTTAATTAATGCACTCTCAAACTCTCACATTAGACGTTGTTGTGGTTACTAGTTAAGACGGGCGGGTCCGAGTAGATTTACACCACAACCTAGTCTAACCTTGGGTCTTAAGCGCGACATGACCAACTTCTCACATTGGATCCTATTGTTGGTAGCCACTAGTTAAGCCGGGCAGGTCCGGGTAGATTTATGCTACAAACTCAACCCAACCTCGAGTTGGCCATTTTCATGTTTGGTCTAGTGTCTTGTTACACTTACAACCCATACGTGTCAAGTTTCCAAGTCCCATGCTCATAGCCAAAGTTACATGCTGTCACGTTTATACCAATTTACCCAAACCATGTTTCATGTCATTAGAGTTTCCCCATAATCTAACCTCAACGCTTTTAAACTCGCATACACATTCACAACAACACATAATGGATTAAAGAAGGAACTTGGCAAAGGCATGACAAAAAGGGTATAAGGCCACAAGTTAATCATGGTGGCATATGAGGCGTAATTGTGTTCATTAACTTGCATGTTACATTATTAAGCCTCAAAAACATGCATAACCCCAAACTTTGCACATAGGCGAATCATAATGATAGGTGACATAGAAAGATGCCTAGAAGTTCGCATATAACATTACATGTAAGCTATCATAAGGGACATGATAGTTCTCAGGTTGCCAAAATGCAACATTCAACATAAAGTTTATATCTTTAAGCCCACAAGATCAAGATAATGACTTTTTAGTCATGATAGGATACATAACATGATAGCATGCAACATACTTAATGTTCAAACCCAACTTACAACATGTCACATTAAGTTTAAAGTTAATATCTAAGAGTAGGAAGAGGGCTTACAATGCTATGAAGGCAAAAATCAATATGAAATTAAAAGATTGAGACGAAGCCGTTCATGCTATCACCAAAAACCCCAAATAAAAGCTCCATACGAAACCCTTGAGCAAATATCAATAAAAATCCTTGCTTTGAAGAAGAAAGGTTTCAACTTTGGCTTTGAATGAAGCTTATGAGCTCTCATGCAAGATCCTTGCTTTTTGGTCAAGAAAAGGTTGCAACTTTGGCTAGAATGCAACTTATGAACTCTCATACAAACGTGAAATCACTCAAATGATCATAGAATCTCTCATGAATGAAGAAAAGAGGCTCCTTTACTTTGAAACTAGCTTAGAACACTTAAGCTATCATGAAGAAGAAGATGGAGGCCATGGGTTGAAGTGGAGGCCATGATGAGGAATCATTTTGGCATAGTTTAGTTGTAGGATCAATTTATGAGGGTTTTAGGAGAGGGTTAGGGGTTTTTTTATAGAAGACTAGGATAGTTTCAGCCATAGGATAAACCCTAGAACCAATCCTAGCCTTTAAAGCATGTCTTGGGGAAGAAGTCACATGTAGGAACCATTTAGGGCCTTTAGATTAAAGCTGAACCATGAGAACCATTCAAATGCAAAATCTGCATTCGAGCGAATCGGCCGACGGGTTGACAGCCAAACACCCTGGATTAACCCCTAGTCGACCCAGCAGGCTTGGGTCGACCTCAAATATCGGCCGGTTTGGTTATTCCCCTCTCCCAATTCGCTGTTTTGAACATTTTTGCATATTTATTTATTAAATTTTCAATTATATATATATATATATATCAATATATATATATTTCTCTGTGCAACCCATTTCAGTAATTAAGTATACTTTAATTTGTGAATTTTTATGTTCAAATTACGGGGTGTTACACTTAACATAACTTCCAGCTTCATGAACAGTTAGGGTAGAGCCTTGTGAGCATACACGAGTATCAAGAACTGTACTGAACATTGTTACTTTACCAAGACTCTATGTTACACTTCTTAGTGTTAACTTTATATCTTATGCACATTCTGCACACGTTTTAGCTCACACATATGCACAGGGGGACACGGGCTAATTTACTCTAACTTATGCTATTGCTTCTTCAATAGTTTATTGATCATGGCCAAGAGACGTTCATCTCGATTAGTAGAAAAGAGTGAAGATCCATAAACATCCAAGAAAATTACTCTTGACGATATATCCTCTATCTCAGAACCGGAATGGGATGATGAGGGTTCAGATTATGATGTGGAGGCTCATGAGAACGATAATGTATCTTCTGAGGGCGATACTTCTCTCGGTGAAGAAAAAGCAGGGGTAGGTGATAACCGAGCACCAGACGAGTTTGAAGGTGTTGAGATTTTGGAAGATCGCAAGGATTCAATTCAATCGACACTCGATGACGAAAGAATCCTTCGGATATGTTTAAAGCATGGGATTCTTAAGAAAGACACTTTAACACTTTCATCCACCGATCGTCCTCACAATCCACCGGAAGGATACATGTCTATCACACGACTAATGTGCAATGTAGGAGCAATTCCTCTGTTTCCGCCTTTTGTCGTCGATTTTCTAAGACAAATGTGGATTGCCCCCATGCAATTACTTCCCAACGCCTATGCTTACTTATATACCTTGTACATAGCCTACCGAGAAATTCTAGGCGAGGAGCCTACTTTCGATGACGTCCATTTCTTCTACAATTTCAAACATCGTCGTCAAGAGACCATTTCTTTTTTGTATTTGAGTTAGTTCCGGCGAGGAAGATTATACTCGAGCCATTCAGTAGCAAAGCGGGCGACCCGAAACCCGAATGGTTCTATATCAAACAACAGCCGGGTTGTGCCAGGAGATGGACCAAATCAAGTAATATGACAACTTTCGAGTTTCAATCTCATGATTTCATGCTCACGTACAAAACACCTTTTATTTCTATTTGCAATTGACAACCCGAAGCAGATATCCGGCTCGATATACTCTGATTGCTTGACTAGACTTCTTAATGGTGATAAAAAATTCTTAACAGTCAATGAAGTCCTTAAAGATGAGTATCTTAATCAACACGGGCTATTACCTGTGACCCACAGTATAGGCCATGGACCGATTCCTTACGCATACATACCTCCTTTCAATGTTATTACTGAAACAGGGGGTAGTTCAAAAGTTCCGACAGTTCCCCTTAGGGATCCCACTTCTCCGTCTTCAACCCAAGATGATGATTTAGCCAACATTGCTAAGAAAGATAGGGGCAAGTACGCTGCCCCTGATGATGCTATTACTCCTGAGAAACCGATTTCTCCCCCAGCAATACCATTGGATACCCCACAAGGAGATCTTACGACTGCGGATGATTCCATGTTTCAGGGCTTAGGAAACCTTCCCATTCCCGACACCGTTTACACCACAGAGGATTTCAGATCGAATCCTTTGACCTTTACCTCTTCAGAAGAAACGACTCCCGTGACGATTAAAGAGTCTACACAGGCTGATCCAGCTTCAGGCTCGGGTTTGTTTGGGGGAACACCACTTAGGATGCACACAACACACTAGCACTGCACGTTACAGCATCTATTTCTTGCGTTAACATCACTTCTAATCTTTGCTTATGTCGTTATGCAGGTACAATGTCACACTCCTACTATGATCCGAGGAAATTTCGCTGATGTGTATCCATACCGCCTTCTGACACTGAACTTGATCGTCGTGAGAGTCGTGACAGAGATGATAGATGATATCATGATTCACATCAATCTCACACCTCGCATTCTCGCTTGCCTGTTCGGTCGGATCCGGGCAAATATAAGAGTTATCAAAGTCGTCGCGGGGGAGAAACCACACATTCTAAAGATCAAGTTCCTCTTTCAGACAAACATTCTAAAGAAAAAAGTCCTCCAAAGCATACTGATTCTCGTGACAAACGCAAGACCACCGAGAAGTCATCTGAGATAGGTGACGCTGCCATTGTCCCTTCCAAGCGCAAACACCTTGACTTGTCCCATACCAAGCCCACACCGCTGACTTCTGATGCTAAAGCAAGAATAGCTGCTTTAAAGAAATAATTCCCAGATCTTTATTTTGACCAGCTACAATCTGCGCCTGCGCTTGAACCTTTGCAATCAAAGTGGGCGGACAACGCTAGAGCAGGAATTGATGCGGCAGAAAAACAATATACTGAAACGTATAAATATTCCCGCAACCTTTCTAAAATCATCCGAGATTTAATTGCTGATATTGACTAAATGAAGAAAGTGGCCGATCTCGATGAAAATGTTCTGAAGAATTTGGAGAAGGACTTAGATGACAAAGAGTCCCAGCTTGCTCTCTCTCAACGGGATGCCAACAATTTTAAAAAACAGTTTGAAGAGCTGCAAAAGCGTTATCATGAGAACCTGGAATCTCACAGTCAAGAATGCTTGGATCTGAAGAAGCAAGTTGAAGAGTCAAAAATGAAGAACGTTGAGGTGCAGTCAGTCTGCGATGCTCTTGAGCTAGAGAAAACCGACTTGGCGAAGAAAACTGCTGAACTAGACAGTTGAAACGCTGAGCTTGATGCTAAACTATTGGCAGTTGAGAACAGAGCAGCTTTAGGTGAAGGAAATTTGGATAGCGCTATTAAGTCTAATGAGGAAACTCATCTACAACTATCTGAAGCCAATAATGAATTGCACAGTTTCGGCGAGCTACTTATCGTATTCTTCGCTCACGTAATTCATCGTCGGAGCATTTCCTGGATCGAGGACTACCCAACTACTCTGGTTCAGGTTTGGGAACAAATCGTTCAATGGGAAAAAGATGAGCTTAAAGTTGATTCTATTGATGAAGATAAACTCATGGAAAAGTATCTAAGGGATGACGAACCCGCACGCTTGGTTGAGGGGCGCCGTCTTATAGCTGCCGCTATCGAGCAGGTGAGACTTCGAGCTAAAGGAAAGAATATACTCGAAGCTGGTTCTTCCTCTACTGGTCCCGAAGCTACTGAGGTAGAACAATACGATCCTGAGAATCCAGGAATTCCCAAGACTTCTCTTTTATCTCCTATTCCCGAGTTGGTACCAGACGCTTCAGCAACTCCAATTGAAAAGTCCTCTGAAGGTATCTCCGTCTTTTCTCCTCAATTTGTCAGAGCTATCTCCACTTTTCGTCAAATTATAGGGCAATCTATCGAGAATCCCTCGTTCTCCCCTAAATTAATAACTGTTGCTTCTCATTCCATAGGTACCAATCCGGCCGATGAAACTGCAGGGCAACGTGAGACAACGGACAGCGAGAAGCCCAGTGAAAAGATTCAGGAGAGATGGGATGAGGATGCTCCTGCAGAGACTGGGGGAGGAAGAAAAGAACAGGTGAAAGAAGCTACCGACAAGCCTCCGGTGCCCCCTGTCACTGAAACTCCCCAGGATGAAGAAATGATACCCGCTTTAAAAGGCGATGATTATGATGATGGACATGAGGAGGATGACGACGTCATTGTGACAGGGGATTCGGGGCACGACGACGGTATGACCTTGGCTCAACTGAAAGACCACCAGGACAAGGGCTTGAAGGCAAAAACTGAAGAAGTGGAAGTGGTGAATCCCAAGCCTCTTGCTGTGGTTATCAAGCTACCACCTAGGTCGATCACTGGAGAGCTCGCTAGGAAGACTCCTGCTGATCCTGTTTCTCCTCCTACAGACAAGAAGAAGAAGCCCAAGCGTGTTCTGACTGACGCTCAGAAGGAGGCAAAGAATGCCCTCAAAGAGGCCAAGAAAGCAAAGACTACTCCCAAGCAGAAATAGTCCTAAGTCTGTTCTTTGTTTTGGAATTCCGTTGGTCTGCTATCATTGTAGCGAGTGCGGCCCTCGCGTCTTTTGTTTTCCTTTCCTGTAAAGAATCACGTGTCTGTGAATAAAATGTTTTGTTTTCCTGCACTACCAAACATTTAAGAAATCAGTTCAGTACTTATGCGGAAATGTAAATAAACAACACATATCATGCAGTCATATTTAGGGATGCATATAGTAGTCAAAAGATGCATGTACATAATGTCAAGGGATGTTTATACATATCCATGGCCCCAATCAATCTTGTTCAAGTTATCTTGTCATGACTTGTTCGAGATTGATTAGTTTCAATGTCCTATTGCCCCCATATCTCTGTGGGGTGGACTTTCTTTTGTCGGTGATGCTTATTCCGTTAGCATCTTTATACTCTCCTGTCTTACCAGGTTAGAGTTACTATCGAGGCGGTCTTTCATTGGGGTGCATCTTCATGCCTCAGGGGACGTCGTCTTCCAGTCCTTTATACTCTCTCTTGCTTCAGGAGAGTTAGAGTTAGGAATGTCGTTTTCTCATTCCTTTTATCGTATCAGTCAAATGGTCATTTCGTTTGTTCCTGCATGTGAGTTGTATTTAATTTCTTACCTGACATATATTGTTTATAGTTAGAGCAACTCAATCACAGAGAGTAAATGTAGGAAAATAAATGACACAGTATTTTTATAGTGGTTCAGCTAAGTCGTAGCCTACGTCCACTTTATAATCTTTTGTTAATATAAACAGTTTTTTCTAGGCAAGTCATGCCTTTTTACATGGTTCATAAGAACAAAAGAAAATACAGTATTTCTAATTCAAATACCGCATCAGGTGCTGAGCATTCCAAGCTCTAGGCACTTCCTCGCCATCTACGGTCGTTAACTTGAAGGCTCCTATTTCAAGCTTCTGTTGAATGGCGTAAGGTCCTTCCCACTTAGGTCCAAGGTGGGGAAGGAATGGAAAATTTCGCTTTAATACCAGGTCTCCTGGCTCGAAGGTTCTAAAGCGAACTTTCTTGTCGTATTAGCATGCCATTTGACGTCGATGTCTCGATGCACGCAAGTCTGCTTCGTCCCTTTTTTCCTCAATTTCATCGAGGGACTCAAAGAGGAGTGCCCGATTCGTCATCGGGTCGTAATATGTCACCCTGTGGGAAGGAACTTCCAGTTCTACAGGGATTACTGCCTCTGAACCAAACGAAAGTGAGAAAGGAGTATGGCCAGTTTCCGTCTTAAGTGTTGTCCGATAAGCCCACAAGGCCAGTGGCAGCTCATCGACCCACTTTTCTTTGGCACGCTCTAACCGCTTCTTGAGAATGGACTTGATGACTTTGTTTATAGCTTCTACTTGCCCATTCGACCGTGGGTGAGGAACTGCGGTGTACCTCTTTTCAATCTTGTATTTGTGGCAGAAATTTCTGAATTCAGTGCTATCGATTGGGTCCCATTATCAGTTATGATGGTCTTCGGAATCCCGAACCTGCATATAATATTTCTTACCACAAAACTTATCACGTTTCTAGCCTAATTGTAGTTAAAGGCTCCGCTTCCACCCACTTCGTGAAATAATCCAGGGCAACAATTGCATACTTTGCCCCTCCTCTATCAATCGGTAGAACCCCCTGTAATATCAATTCCCCACATGGAAAACGGCCCTGGGCTCACCATTGACTTGAGCTGAGTCGGTGGTACTCTGGGGATTTTGGTGAACCTCTAACATTGATCGCAGCGTCGTGAGTAATCAGCTGCATCTTTATTAACAGTAGGCCAAAAAGATCCATACCTCAACACTTTCTTGGCCAAGGTTTGACCTCCCATGTGGTCCCCACATTCACCTTCGTGTACTTCCTTTAGTACACGATGGATGTAGTCGTGTGCTATGCATCGTAACAAGGGCATGGAAAACCCCTACTGGTAAAGAATGTCATCTTGCAGAATGTATTTGACGGCTTTGCGGACCACGGCTCGCCTCTCGCTTTTCTTCATTGGAAGGATCCTTTGCTAAGAAAATTCTTGAGTGGGGTCATCCACGACTCCCTTTCCGGTTCTGCTTTGAAAAATGGGTCAATCTCCATCAATTCAAAGCTTGGCGATTCTAATGTCTCAATCGGAACCATTTCAGTGTCTTCTGGATTATCCGCGCTTGCCAACTTGGCTAGCCAATCTGCCTTTTGATTTTCAGCTCTTGGAATGTGCTTTATACTAAATCGCTCCAGGCTATTCAACAGCTCTCGCACCTTTTTAAGATAGGAAATGAGTCGAGGCCCTCTGGCTACGAACTCCTCCCGTACCTGGCAGACAACTATTTTGGAGTCGCAGAATATGTCTAATACCCCTACTCCAAGCTCCTTTGCGAGTTTCAGCCCGGCAATCAGGGCTTCGTACTCTGAGTCATTATTAGTCGCTGGGAATTCCAACCGCAAAGCATAATATAAAGATCGTCATTCCGGAGTCACTAAAACAACTCCGACGCTAGATCTCCTATCATTCCCGGCTCCGTCCGTATATAATTTCCAGGGGCAGATCTTCAACTCTTCATCTGATTTGACCACCCTGTCATCAATCACTTCCTGTTCTGGGATCGTGAACTCTGCTATGAAGTCGGCCAAAGCCTGCCCCCTGATTGATCTTCGCGGTTGAAAGTCCAAATCAATCTGGCTTAACTCAATGTTCCATTTGATCGCCCTAACGCTTCAGGTTTTTGCAACACCTGTCTCAGAGGCTGGTCAGTGTATATAACTATTGGGTGAGCCTGAAAGTAATGGCGAAGTTTTCGGGAGGTGACCAGAAGGCTGTAGGCAAGTTTCTTTATCTTCGGATAGTTACGCTCTGCGGCGGCCAAATTCTTACTAATATAGTATACCGACCTTTGCACCTTGTCTTCCTCTCGAACTAAGGCGGTGCTAAATGCATGAGCTGATACTGCTAAATAGACGAACAACTCTTCATGATCCACGGGCTTTGACAAAATCAGTGGTTTCTCTAGCAAGTCCAATAGATTTTGAAAAGCCTCAACACAGTCCAGAGTCCATTCAAAATTCTTCTTTCCTCTCTTTATTAAGTCAAAAAACGGCACACATTTATCTGTGGCTTTGAAGATGAACCTACCCAATGCAGCTACTTTTCCTGCCAGACTCTGAACATCCTTTATTCTTTGTGGCCCCTCAATGTTCCTTATCGCTGCTATTTGACTGGGGTTAATCTCGATCCCTCGAGAACTCACAATAATGCCTAAAAACTTTCCTGATGCCACCCCGAACGAGCATTTCAAAGGATTTAACTTCATTCGATATTTTCGCAGGATACTGAACATTTCGGCTAGGTCTGGTATATGACTGGAAGATTGTCTAGACTTGACAAGCATATCATCCACGTAAACCACCATAGTCTTTCCGATCTGGTTATAAAACATCCGATTTACCAGGCGTTGGTAGGTAGCTCTGGCATTCTTCAATCCGAACGGCATAACAACATAACAGTACAATCCCAGATTTGTGATGAAACTCGTATGCTCTTGGTCTGGTACATGCATGGGTATTTGATTGTATCCTGAATATGCATCCATAAAAGAGAGAAGTTCGTGCCCAGTTGTTTAGTCCACAAGCTGGTCTATCCTGGGGAGTGGGAAACTGTCCTTCGGACATGCTTTGTTTAAATCTAAGAAGTCGATGCATGTTCGCCATTTTCCATTCGACTTTTTGACTAAAATGGGATTCAATATCCAGTCGGGATATGTTGAGTCTCTGATGAACCCGATCTCTTTCAGCTTTTCTACCTCTTCCTTCAGAGCTGCCGACCTCTCTAGGCCCAACATACGGCTCTTTTGCTTCACCGGCGGATGCTTCGGATTAATGCTCAGAGAGTGACTCATGATTGATGGTGATATCCCACCCATGTCGGCGTGGGTCCAAGCAAACACGTCTAGATTTACCTTCAAAAAATCAGCCAATTCTTTGGCTTGATGCAGATCCAATTGGGATCCAATCTTCAACATTTTCTCTGGATCGGCTTCATCAATGGAAATATCCACTGTCGTTTCATTAGGAGTTGCCTTTTTGTCCTTAGGTTCCTCATTCTCTCTAGGATCCAGGTCTTCAGGCGTTCCTCTGGGAAACTCCCTCGGGGCTGATCCTTCTAGCTGCTATGTTGAGCCCCCCATTGGAGGGGGTGAAGTATCTTTGGCGTCGATATTGAGTCCCTTTGTCAACATCTTCAATTCTGCCATACAACACGCTCTTCCGGAGACTTGGTCTCCCCTTACTACTCCTACTCCAGCATCAGTTGGGAATTTTATCAACAAACACCAAGGTGCAATACAAGCCCTGAACTCTACCAGGGCGGGTCTTCCCAGAAAAGCATTGTAAGGTGAGTCAATATCCAATACCACAAACTGCAATATCCGTACTCTTCGTCGATCCCCTTGGCCTAAAGTGACTGGTAGCTCTATATACCCTGTCGGAGCTGTCGATGCTCCGTTAAATCCACGAGTCCAACCTTCGCATGGTTTCAGATCCTCAGGCTCGAGTTTCATTTGGTCAAAAGCATTCTAAAATAGGATGTTGATTGAGCTTCCGTTGTCTACCAACACCTTATGGACTAGCACTGGTCCGATGTTAGTAGTGATAACCAAAGGGTCTTCGCTTGGCGACTGGATTCCAGTGTCATCTCTGCTACGGAATACTACGTCATCAAACATTGTCTTTTGTTGTTTTACTGGGGTAAGGTCTTCCAAATCATTACACTCTTCCACCTTTATATGCTTTACTACATTGACATACTGGTCCATAGCTCTGTCAATGTGGAGAGATGGATGGAGTCCACCCACTATGGTGTTAATGACGAGACCTTTGCCCATTTGCTATGCAGTTGGCCTGGGAGTGGATTGATTCTGATTCTGGGTCTGTCCCCCTTGCCCCTTGTCCCTTGGGGCAACTTTGTATTCATCCAACTACCTTCACGCAATAGCTTTTCAATCACATCTCTCAAATGTCGGCACTCATTCGTCGAATGCCCATGAGTTCCGTGGAATAAGCAAAATTTCCCAGTCGCAATTTCCTTTTCTGTTGAGTCTCGCGGTGGCGGCTTCTTGTATTGCAAAACATTGTATATTTCCATGTAAATATTCTCCAATGTATCACTTAATGGCGAGTAATTCTCGAAAGTCTGAAACCGGGGTCTCTTGTCGGAATTGTTCCCTCGGTTCCTATTTTTCCTATTACCATTTCCGTTGAGGTTGTCATTGCCTTCGCTTCTACCATTATCATTCCCGCTCTTATTTCCAACATTCACTTCTACTTTATCAGAACTTTCACCAGATTGTTTTACAGCGACATTACTTTGGACGGCTTCTTTCGAAGCTATTTCGGATTTCCTTTTCCTGTTTGCCTTGGCTTCCTCTTGCCTCAAATAAACGTCAGCCTTTTCATAAAACAACTCTCTGGTGGGAGGCGGCTTCCCAGCAAGGTAGTCTCCAAATTCTGATTCAGGATCAACTCCTCCTATTAGAGCCATCAAGATGGTGGGCTCATGAGGGTCACTAACCTCCGTTATAGCTAAATTAAATCGGTCCATATATGACCCCAAAGACTCACCCAAGGCCTGCTTAATCCTCGATAAGTCGATAACGTTCTTGGTCTTTCGAGCGTGTAGTCGGAATTGATTCATGAAACGTTCGCTCAATTCTTTGAAATTTGACACTGATCGCGCTGGCAATAGGGTAAACCATAACAACGGAACATCCTCCAAATAAATTGGGAAAGCTTTACACTTTACAACATCTGGAGCGGCCGCAGCATTCATAAAACACACATACCGCATTAAATGCTGTCCTAGGTCAGTCCTCCCAGCATATCTATCCATCTGGCGTAGGTTGAATCGTCGGGGGAACTAAAAATTAAGTATATCATCGGTGAAAGGAGTATGACTTCCCCCAATACCATAATCTTAATTGGTGTAATTCCGACTCTCGGACATAATCTGGCGCACCATCGCATGCACTTCAGCATTAGTCAAAGCTCATTCAGTTTCTCTGGCCCTAATATTCGGATTTCCTCTAAGCTCCTGATCAGGGGAGGCCCTTCTTCTTCTAGCGGCTTCTGCCCGACTCTGCTCTCTACGCTCCCGGTCGATATCGGGAGGAAGGGGCTGAAGCATCTGTCCTTGAGTAGGATTCGTGATGTTGGGATCCCTAGGAAGGACAAGAGATCCGTGCATGGGTAAGAGCATAGGTTCCTGCAGGCTAGGGTGATCACGTCCTAACACCCTGGCTGCGTCTTCGCGACATCCCAAGGATCCAAAAGTCATTAGTTCCAAATTCTGAGGTCGTTCGAGTGGCCTCCTTCCATGGGGCCGTTCTTCCTCTGAAGAAGATGACTGATCCACTACAGTGTGATGAACTGGGGAAGGTGTTCTCCGCCTGCGAATCTCACCATTCTCTCTACTCATGGTTCTCATATTCTCCTGAATCATAAGGTTGGTATGCTCCTGGACTCTCATAGTCTCCCTAGTACTCTCAAGCATATCAAGAAGACGCGAGAAATCTCCTTGTGTGACGGGCACAGACGAATTAATCTGGTCATTGGTCCTGGTAGCTAGAATCGGAGCATTGGTAGGGGCTCAGTAGAAGTTCCAGCATTGCCCTGACTTTGATCGGATCGGAGTATGGTTAATGGACCGGACCGCTTCGGATGAGGAGAACGTACTTCTTCAAGCTCTCCAACTCGGGACGGATCGGAATCCTCTCTGCCAAGCCGGGTCGGGTCGGATGTCTCCCTTCTTGTCTGGTTCGGATTTCCTGAGCCAGACCTTTCCGCTCCTGAGTCTTTTCCATGCGATCTTGTCACAACCGTGTTCCGCTGATCCTCGCCAACTTCGTTCCCTCGACTGGTCTGAACTTCCTTGCCTTTTCCTTTGACCATAGTTCTTCAACAATCAACCAACAAGCACTTACAAGCGTTGAAAATTGGGGATTAACTTTTTCGAACTTGACGGTCCAAATAGTAGAATGATAATCCAGAAAAACAGAGAATTCAATTGATTCTCAGTGAAAGCACCAAAATGTTAGACCAAAATGTGGTTCTAACACCCAAATTGACTAGAACTACGATGAAATACGATCAAAAACAGAAAGAAGACACAAGATTTATAGTGGTTCGGCGTGAAAATGCCTACGTCCACTTTATATCACTTTGTTAGATGATTATGATGAGATTACAACAAGAAATTCACTTGATCTCACTCAATTATCATACATATTCATATAAAAATCTCAAGAATATACTTTGGATGGTGGTTTGGATTGTTTGGGAGTGCTGGAATTCGGTTCTCAAAGATACACAAGTTCTCAAAGTGCAAAAAGCTCCCTTCAAATGACCCTTGGGGGTCTATTTATAGGCAGCATTTCCTCCAGAAATCGGGTCGGATCGGAGCCATGTGGCGATCATTCCTTCACTTTCGGGCTTAGATGAGTTTTGGTGTTGACAGCACATCTGGGTAGTGGCCAACGTGGGTAGAATATGGTTGTAACTGCCCTGAATATTTAGGAGTTAGTGGGATGAAGCAGCAGGATTTCACTGGGGCCGGTTCGGAGTGTTTCAGAGAGGGCTGTTCGGATTGGGCATCCGATCCGATCCGGTTTACAGCAACCTTAAGTCCTTCTATTCTTGATCTGCTCCATTCCGACCTGGTTTGCTTGTGACTATCCGACCCGACCCGATGTTCATGAGAAGGGAGTGTTCTTCAATGTTCTAACATCTTCACTTTGTGTAGCCTAGTTCACAAAGTAGGCTAACAGAAAGACAAAACACTTGCCCTTTTTTTTGATATTTTTTTTAAAAACCGAAACATATGCATACTGATACATACTTCAAAAATTGTAATTTACTTTATACATCACTGATGAATTTACAGAAAACTGACATGTTGGCACTACAGATCTTGCAATGCTGAGATGGAAGTCTTACACCATGACAACCATCTGCATCATACGAAATGGGTACAACATCACCATGATCACATATGGGCAGGTAACTCAGGACATTTAGACTTAAAGTGGTTACGTTGGTACAAATTTCAAAGACATAATCAGAAGAGGCATTAATATCATCACCTTCTACCTTATTAAAATCGTACGAGCAGGTGGTAACAAGGATAGAGTGTCATATAGCTGACAGGATTTAATGGCAAGATCAAGAATCTAAGTGTGAAGCTCTGTCTTTGAAGCAGTGAAACATAGGTAGAGACTTGGTATGTTTCTTGTAACAACCCGTATTTTCAATAACCTGTAATAACATAAATCGAGGCAGAATTTAATTCTAAAATGGGAATCAAGGGAAACGGGCTATGCCATTGTGTTCGTCTCGGAAAAATACGCGAAATAGAGTCCGAGTTTTCGAAAATCGGAGTCCGTATGACCAAGATATGGCCTCGCGAAGTTTCACGAAAATTCCCAAATTAAAGTATACTTAATTAAGTGAAATGGGTTGTGTAGATATATATATATATATATATTGATATATATATATATATATAATTGAAAATTTAATAAATAAATATGCAAAAATGCTCAAAACAGCGAATTGGGAGAGGGGAATAACCGAACCGGCCGATTTTTGAAGTCGACCCGAGCCCGCTGGGTCGACTAGGGGTTAATCCAGGGTGTTTGGCTGTCAACCCGTGGGCCGATTCGCTCAAGTGCAGATTTTGCATTTGAATGGTTCTCATGGTCCATCTTTAATCTAAAGGCCCTAGATGGTTCCTACACTTGACTTCTTCCCCAAGACATGCTTTGATGGCTTGGATTGAATCTAGGGTTAATCCTATGGCCTAAAACACTTGCCTAATCTATAAATAAGACCCTAACCTACCCTAATTCATTCATAATTAAACCTAGTGACTAAACTATGGCAAAATGCTAGCTCTCATGGCCTCCACTAATTTTATGAAGAGGGTTGCATACTAATCACTCTCTAATCAACTTCTAATCCCTTCTTAGCATCTTAATCTTCTTCATTTGGTGTTCAAAGTTGCTAGTTGTGAGTTTCTATCACTTTGATGATCTTTTGGTAAACTAATTAGATGAGATGTGATGAGATTTATGGTTTTGTATGTGGGTTAATGAGCTTTGAATCATATGATATGATGTTAGCATTAATCTTATGTTTATGCATGTTGAGTATGTAAGCTTATGCAAGTTTAATATGATGTATGTTATGTTTGCATGATGCTAAATATGCAAGTTGTGGGCTATGTAATCATATGCATGTTATGCAAGTTCATGGTAATATGCTATGCAAGTTACATGTTTGTTAATATGCAAGTTACATGTTTGTTAATATGCAAGTTACATGTATGTAAATATGCAAGTTACATGTTTGTTAATATGCAAGTTACATGTTTGTTAATATGCAAGTTACATGTATGTAAATATGCAAGTTACATGTTTCTTTATATGCAAGTTACATGTTTGTTAATATGCGAGTTACATGTATGTAAATATGCAAGTTACATGTTTATTAATATGCAAGTTCATGATGACACATTATGCAAGTCTATAAGCTAATATGCAAGTTTGTTATGCAAAATGAATATGTAAGTTATGTGACATATTATATGCAAGTTATGTGACATGTTATGCAAGTTCATATGCAAGTTATGTGTTTGTTAATATGCAAGATGGCACCTTTGAAACATGTTCATTCATATGCAAGTTGACACCTTTTATATGTGTTATATCATGAACGAAATTACGTGGGAACGATGGGGTAATTAAATGCATAAGTTAATAAGATTGTGTGAAATTAATATAATTATGCATAACACAAAATAAATAAACATAGTATGGGAATTTGCCTATTTGGTTAGGTGTACCCATACTATGTGTTGGGAATTTACCTATTGAGTTAGGTCTACCCCATGGGAATTTACCTATTAAGTTAGGTCTACCCATGTTAAGAAAACTTGATTAATTAGGGATAATTAATATAAAATTATGAGGGTGATTAATTAGGTGTAATTAATTGACTAAGACACGAGGTTGGACTCAGTTGTAGCGTAAAACTGCCCGGACCCAACCGGCTTAACCAGTTGCTACAAATGTTAGCCCAATGTGAGAGGTCTTAGGCACAAACTAAATACGTAATTAATGTAAAGACACGAGGTTAGACTCTGTTATGACATAAGGCTGCCCGGACCCAACCGGCTTAACCAGCGGTCATAAAAGACAGTCTAATGTGAGAGGTCTTTACAAAGGTTACGTTCTTAATTAATTAATTAAGAAACACTTAACCACATTAGCATGTAGAGGGACATGAGGGGTTAAGTGGGTGCCTCGGGTGGCATGAGAAAATCTAGTGGTTGCCTTGGGTGGCAATAGAAAATACGATTAGAATACTTAACCAAAATAGAACATGTAATTAAAACATGATTAAAGGGTTAAGTGGGATATACTAGAAAAAGGGACAAGCTTAGGTGGGTAGCTTGTGGAGGCCCATTTCAACCAGTAACCCATACGTATCTTTGTGGGCTCGACCCATGTCGAGGACGGGACACGCATACTGGGCTTGACTGTAAGAGGCAAACGGGTTAGCGGTGGCAACGCAAGTCCAACGGGCTTCATATGCGTGAGTGGGCCCGGGCTGGTAGGTAAGCCGTTGTTGCATCGAGTAGATATAAGCCGTGCACCTTTAGTTTCATCAGGTTGCCACATTGGGGAATGATACATCCCACGGTGGGGCCAGCACGGGTATCTACGTTAGGGAGCCGATCGAATGGGAAGTAGTGTGTACACCTAGTGGATTGTAGGGCCCCGTGGCGCCTACTTGGTCACCTAGGGGTACGCAGGTACTAATTAGTAAATTTTATAAGTCCTTGGGTGGGATCAACCTTTAAGTTAGGAACGACTGGTGTGGTGCAGTTTAGTAATTTACCTTAGGGAGGGTAGATGCGTCTTTATCCTTTATCTTCGTTTAGTTGACTGCTTAGGGCAGCCATTCATCCCTATATGTCACCGTATATCAGTTTATGTCTTCTCTGGTTACTTTAACGATTGTATTGTTAAAGTTATAGGACTCGCTCAGACTTATGTCTGACCCTGTTGTTTTTATCTTTTCCCAACCCTCAGGTCCTACGGTGGATCCTAGCAGTAGTGGAGCTTGATCGGATTGCTGTTCCAGTCTTTAGGAGCTTGGATAGATGTAAAGCTCCAGTTATCCAGTTATCTTTTCTTTTGTTTGGCTATTGTATAAGAGTGGGATTATGTACTTCTTTATTTTGATGGATATTGTACTTGACCTTTATTGTGGTTTTATGATGTAACCAGACATGTTTTACTTCCGCTGTTATGAGATGATGTTTTAAAATTTCAAGTACTATTTATATCTGTCTTGTTGTAATTTTTCTGTTCTATATTCACTAAAATACTCCACCGATGCTATGGCATTCCCTTAGTGAGTGATCATAGCGGGAGTGGGGTGTTACACGTGGTATCAGAGCTTAAGGTTACCAGAACAGATAAAATTTTTGAGAAAAACTACTTTCTAAGAGTATTTTCGAAGAAAGTATTTTTAAAAGCATGTCTTCTAAGAGAAAAAGTTTTTGAAAAAGAAAAGCATAATCCCCAATAGCCATATCTTTATCTTTCGGAATCTCCTTTTTGAATCTTTCCTCTTTCGTTTCAGCATGGCTGAAGATCTTAACATCCCGGAGGGTTTAGTTATACCACTATGGTATAGGAGGTTGCAAGAGGCTAGGGCCGCGGCTGCGGGTCCGGCCAATGCTACTACACCAGAGACAACCGCTCCTCCTCCTCAGCCTAGAGTGGATAATTTTGCTAAGGTTTGCAAGGAGTTCAAGGCTATAGGAGGAAAACCTTTTCTTGGTTCAGAGACTTTCGTAGAGGCTAGAGATTGGCTTAAGGAAGTGGAAGAGTTGCTAGATATCTTTGAAGTGGAAGAGGGAAAGAAAGTCAAGTTGGCGGCTTGGTTAATGAAGGGAGAGGCCTCATTCTGGTGGGAGGTCACTAATGGAGAACGCCCTGTTGACTCTTGGGCAGATTTTAAGCAAAGGTTTGGGGCTAAGTTTCTCTCAAGGGCGGAAGAGAATCTGTTTATGGAGAAGTTCTTGAATTTGAAGCAAGGGAATCTCACGGTGAAAGAATATGTCAACAAATTCAATCAATTAGCAAGGTTTGGCATAGAGTTGGTGAATACACCGGAGAAGAAGGCTTTGAGGTTCGTTAGAGGCTTGAACGAACCATTGCAAGGAATAGCTATGACTCACATTCCTATGGGGGCCACTTTTGAGAAGCTTGTCTACATGGCACTTATGCATGAGGATGATAAGAATTCTAAGGCACCAGAGAAAAAGGGGGATCAGAAGAAACCGCAACAGCAACAACAAGGCAAGGGCGGAAAAGGCAATGGTGACAAAAAGAAGACGAAGAAGAAGTGCTTCAATTGTGGAACACCAGGACACCTCAGTAAGGATTGTCGCAAAAAGAAGAAGACCGGTTGCTTTCATTGTGGTGAAGCAGGGCATCTTGTGAAAAACTGCCCAAAGAAGGGGCAGAAGACGGGGTCTACCTCAGGAGGCCAGGTGCAAGCTCTTATAGCACCACCTCAGTCAGGGGGGCAAGTTCAGGTTCTCTCAGTTCCACCGATTCAGCAGAGAGGTAGAACTATTTCCGTTGAAAGTCTGGTTTTTCTGTTTGATCATCCAGTTCGTACTTTGTTTGACTCTGGCGCATCGCATTCTTTTATCTCATCATCGTTAGTTGAGTCACTGCACTTAGACACCAGTCTAGTTGATGATCCCTTGGTTGTCTCAAACCCAATTGGGGGCTCCATATATCTGTCTATGATATGTTTGGGTTTGAAGATTTCTATACTTAGCGTTGAGTTTAGATGTGATGCTTTTGTATTGGGCTTCACGGGCTATGGGTTGATCTTGGGCATGGACTGGTTATCCAGTAATGGTGCCGTTCTTGATTGCGAAAGGAGAGTTGTCAGGCTCATGACCCGCTTGGGTAACACTCTCGAGATCTCTTGCAATCCCATGGAATCTGTTTTGCTAAGTTATCTTGAATCGCTCGATGCTTCGGTCGAAAGTTTGTGTTCTGTCAGAGTAGTCCGGGAATATCCGGATGTGTTTGAAGAAGTAAAGGGTTTGCCTCCGAAGCGGGAGATAGATTTCCGAATTTATTTGGTGGATAATGCCAAACCAGTGTCTTTGCCAGTACGCCACATGGCTCCTCGTGAGAGAAGAGAACTTCATAAGCAAGTAGGGGAGTTGCTTGAGAAGGGGTTCATAAGGCGAAGTATATCGGAGTGGGGAGCTCCAGTAGTGTTTGCCACGAAGGCGGATGGGTCCCTCAGACTTTGTGTGGATTATAGGGAACTTAATAAGCTCACGAAGAAGAATAGACACCCATTACCGAGGATAGATGATCTCTTTGATCAGTTGGTTGGCGCGTCAGTATTTTCGCAGATGGACTTAGCTACAGGGTTTCATCAGTTAAGAGTGGCGGAGGACAGTATAGAGAAGACTGCTTTCCGGACTCCGGATGGTTTTTATGAGTGGCTAGTGATGCCATTTGGGTTGACAAACGCCCCCGCATACTTTGTTGATCTCATGAGTAGAGTGTTCAGAGAGTATCTGAATAAGTTTGTAGTAGTTTTTGTGGATGACATCTTGGTCTTTTCCAAGAATGAAGAAGAGCATGCCTTACATCTCAAGGAAGTGTTGGAGACTCTTCGAGCGCATAGTCTTAAAGCTAAATTCTCTAAATGCCATTTTTGGAGAAGAGAAGTGCGATTCTTAGGGCATGTGGTCTCTAAGGAAGGGATAGCTGTGGATCCCGCAAAGATAGTATCTATCCAGGATTGGAAAGTTCCTAGAAATGCTACCGAGGTAAGAAGTTTCTTGGGGTTGGCAGGATATTATAGGAAGTTCATCAAAGACTTCGCGAAGATATCAGCCCCATTAACCCGCTTGACGAAGAAGAATCTGGTTTTCTCATGGGATGTAGATTGTGATGATGCTTTCCGACGGTTAAAGAGAGCTTTGACCACCGCTCCAGTTTTAGTGCTTCCAGATGGGAGTAAGCCGTTTGTTGTTTATACCGATGCTTGTGGAACAGGATTAGGCGCAGTCTTGATGCAGGAGGGAAGGGTAATAGCCTATGGAGGGAGACAATTGAGAGTGCATGAGAAGAATTACCCTACCCATGATCTAGAGTTGGCCGCGATTGTTTTCGCACTTAAGTCTTGGCGCCATTATCTTCTTGGTGAGAGATTCGAGTTGTTCACCGACCATAAATCATTGAAGTACTTATTCTCTCAGAAGGATTTAAACTTAAGACAGCAAAGGTGGATGGAGTTCTTAGCATCCTATGATTTCGAGATAGCGTATACCCCTGGTAAGGGTAACGTGGTGGCAGACGCCTTAAGTAGAAAAAGGCTATCTTTGAGTCCATTGTTCGTGGAACGACGAAGCTTGGAGTTTCTTTCTTTGTTTGACTTCAGACCTTCTGTTGATTTTGTACCTGGTTTGTTGGCATCCTTGGAGGATAGACCTACTCTTTTGAGACGGATTGGCGAGGCTCAGCGAGACGACCCACAGTTGGTTGTGTTGGTAGAGAAGCTTATAAGAGGGGAGTCGTCCAGCCATTTGGGTAGATACACCATAGATGATAAGGGATGGTTGCATAGAGACGGTAGACTTTGTGTACCGCAAGATGAGGGTTTGAAGAAGGCTATTTTGGATGATGCACATCGTTCAAGAATGACTATTCATCCCGGTGGAGACAAAATGTACCAAGACATGAAGAGAGTTTTCTTTTGGGCCGGTATGAAGAAAGATGTGGCCGAGTATGTGGCTAGATGCTTAGTATGCCAACAAGTTAAAGTGGAGCAAAGGAAACCCGGTGGGTTGCTACACCCATTGGAAGTTCCACAGTGGAAGTGGGATAGTGTCTCGATGGATTTCATCGACGGGTTACCGAGATCGAGGAAGGGCAATACGGGAATTTGGGTTGTGGTAGACAGACTTACAAAGAGTGCCCATTTTATACCCGTAAAGAGTAAGAGGACCGCTCCATGGCTTGCTTCAGTCTATGTTAGAGAGATTGTTAGATTGCATGGCGTACCATCCAGCATTGTGAGTGATCGAGATCCTATTTTCACTAGTGAGTTTTGGAGAAGTTTGCAAGAGGCGGTAGGGACTCGGTTGTGTTTGAGCACCGCATATCATCCTCAGACGGACGGTCAGACCGAGAGGGTGAACCGTATCTTAGAAGATCTTTTGAGGCTTTGTATCTTGGATTTTGGAGATACATGGGAAGAACATCTTCCTTTGGTGGAGTTCGCATATAATAACAGCTTTCAGTCCAGTATTGGTATGGCTCCTTTCGAAGCTCTTTATGGAAGGCCTTGTCGATCTCCTACATGTTGGTGGGAATCTACGGATAAGATCTTGCTTGGGCCGGATATGGTTAGAGAGACTTCAGAGAAGATTGATTTAATTCGAAAAAGGATGAAAGCAGCGCAAGATAGACAGAAATCTTATGCGGATCGGAGAAGGACGGATCTTGAGTTTGAGGTTGGGGACATGGTTTTTGTCAAAGTATCTCCATTGAGAAATGTTGTTCGCTTTGGGTCCGTAGGGAAGTTAGCACCGAGATTTGTTGGGCCGTTTCCTATTAAGGAAAGGATTGGACGGATGGCATATAGGGTGGAGTTGCCCGACAGACTTAGTGGTGTTCATGATGTATTCCATGTATCACATTTGAGGAAGTGCTTACATGAGACCGCGGAGGTGGTAGAGCTGAGCTTGCTTAGAGATGTAGAGGTAGAGCGTGATGCGACGATTCGACGAGCTCCTACTCGCATCCTTGGGTCAGAAACTAGGAAGTTGAGGAACAGAGAAGTTCAGCTAGTTAAAGTGCAATGGGGAGATGACGAAAGCAATGCTACTTGGGAGACGGAAGCAAAGATGCGTTCTTTGTATCCATTTCTTTTTGAGAGTATGTCTTTTAACTTCTCCTTTATTGCTTGTCTAGTACTTATCTTATCTTTAGTATATCCTCTCGCTAATACCTATGACCTTTAGATAGGGTAAAACCTATGGTTGAGACATGTGTTTGAAACATGTTATGGTTGATGGATGCATATGGATGCAATTGTTTGCTAGTGGTTGCTCGTGGATGCATATACACACACATTAGGCACTAGATCGGCTCAGTCACTTCATGTTGCATATTGCATAAATGGATGTGGTAGTTAGATTGATGGATGTATCATGGCTGTGTTATCATATGGATGATGCATTTTTGTGCATGGTTGTGCACGCATGTAGAAATTTGTATGTGTCAATAGGGTTTCGCATACATATTGGATGCATGGCACTATCATGGTTTGCATTAAGGAGGTTTACTGTATCAGTAACCGCCTGATTTTCGCATTAGGTAAGTACATATACACACACTTTTGCATATATCCATCCAGCATTTAGAATCTTGTAAGGACAATGATTGCTCGTGGATGATGCTTTGAGTAGATGGATGATTGGATGGTAGGATACGTTCTTCCTAACTTGAAGATTTCGGGGACGAAATCCTTTAAGGAGGGGAGAATGTAACAACCCGTATTTTCAATAACCTGTAATAACATAAATCGAGGCAGAATTTAATTCTAAAATGGGAATCAAGGGAAACGGGCTATGCCATTGTGTTCGTCTCGGAAAAATACGCGAAATAGAGTCCGAGTTTTCGAAAATCGGAGTCCGTATGACCAAGATATGGCCTCGCGAAGTTTCACGAAAATTCCCAAATTAAAGTATACTTAATTAAGTGAAATGGGTTGTGTAGATATATATATATATATATATATATATTGATATATATATATATATATATATATAATTGAAAATTTAATAAATAAATATGCAAAAATGCTCAAAACAGCGAATTGGGAGAGGGGAATAACCGAACCGGCCGATTTTTGAAGTCGACCCGAGCCCGCTGGGTCGACTAGGGGTTAATCCAGGGTGTTTGGCTGTCAACCCGTGGGCCGATTCGCTCAAGTGCAGATTTTGCATTTGAATGGTTCTCATGGTCCATCTTTAATCTAAAGGCCCTAGATGGTTCCTACACTTGACTTCTTCCCCAAGACATGCTTTGATGGCTTGGATTGAATCTAGGGTTAATCCTATGGCCTAAAACACTTGCCTAATCTATAAATAAGACCCTAACCTACCCTAATTCATTCATAATTAAACCTAGTGACTAAACTATGGCAAAATGCTAGCTCTCATGGCCTCCACTAATTTTATGAAGAGGGTTGCATACTAATCACTCTCTAATCAACTTCTAATCCCTTCTTAGCATCTTAATCTTCTTCATTTGGTGTTCAAAGTTGCTAGTTGTGAGTTTCTATCACTTTGATGATCTTTTGGTAAACTAATTAGATGAGATGTGATGAGATTTATGGTTTTGTATGTGGGTTAATGAGCTTTGAATCATATGATATGATGTTAGCATTAATCTTATGTTTATGCATGTTGAGTATGTAAGCTTATGCAAGTTTAATATGATGTATGTTATGTTTGCATGATGCTAAATATGCAAGTTGTGGGCTATGTAATCATATGCATGTTATGCAAGTTCATGGTAATATGCTATGCAAGTTACATGTTTGTTAATATGCAAGTTACATGTTTGTTAATATGCAAGTTACATGTATGTAAATATGCAAGTTACATGTTTGTTAATATGCAAGTTACATGTTTGTTAATATGCAAGTTACATGTATGTAAATATGCAAGTTACATGTTTCTTTATATGCAAGTTACATGTTTGTTAATATGCGAGTTACATGTATGTAAATATGCAAGTTACATGTTTATTAATATGCAAGTTCATGATGACACATTATGCAAGTCTATAAGCTAATATGCAAGTTTGTTATGCAAAATGAATATGTAAGTTATGTGACATATTATATGCAAGTTATGTGACATGTTATGCAAGTTCATATGCAAGTTATGTGTTTGTTAATATGCAAGATGGCACCTTTGAAACATGTTCATTCATATGCAAGTTGACACCTTTTATATGTGTTATATCATGAACGAAATTACGTGGGAACGATGGGGTAATTAAATGCATAAGTTAATAAGATTGTGTGAAATTAATATAATTATGCATAACACAAAATAAATAAACATAGTATGGGAATTTGCCTATTTGGTTAGGTGTACCCATACTATGTGTTGGGAATTTACCTATTGAGTTAGGTCTACCCCATGGGAATTTACCTATTAAGTTAGGTCTACCCATGTTAAGAAAACTTGATTAATTAGGGATAATTAATATAAAATTATGAGGGTGGTTAATTAGGTGTAATTAATTGACTAAGACACGAGGTTGGACTCAGTTGTAGCGTAAAACTGCCCGGACCCAACCGGCTTAACCAGTTGCTACAAATGTTAGCCCAATGTGAGAGGTCTTAGGCACAAACTAAATACGTAATTAATGTAAAGACACGAGGTTAGACTCTGTTATGACATAAGGCTGCCCGGACCCAACCGGCTTAACCAGCGGTCATAAAAGACAGTCTAATGTGAGAGGTCTTTACAAAGGTTACGTTCTTAATTAATTAATTAAGAAACACTTAACCACATTAGCATGTAGAGGGACATGAGGGGTTAAGTGGGTGCCTCGGGTGGCATGAGAAAATCTAGTGGTTGCCTTGGGTGGCAATAGAAAATACGATTAGAATACTTAACCAAAATAGAACATGTAATTAAAACATGATTAAAGGGTTAAGTGGGATATACTAGAAAAAGGGACAAGCTTAGGTGGGTAGCTTGTGGAGGCCCATTTCAACCAGTAACCCATACGTATCTTTGTGGGCTCGACCCATGTCGAGGACGGGACACGCATACTGGGCTTGACTGTAAGAGGCAAACGGGTTAGCGGTGGCAACGCAAGTCCAACGGGCTTCATATGCGTGAGTGGGCCCGGGCTGGTAGGTAAGCCGTTGTTGCATCGAGTAGATATAAGCCGTGCACCTTTAGTTTCATCAGGTTGCCACATTGGGGAATGATACATCCCACGGTGGGGCCAGCACGGGTATCTACGTTAGGGAGCCGATCGAATGGGAAGTAGTGTGTACACCTAGTGGATTGTAGGGCCCCGTGGCGCCTACTTGGTCACCTAGGGGTACGCAGGTACTAATTAGTAAATTTTATAAGTCCTTGGGTGGGATCAACCTTTAAGTTAGGAACGACTGGTGTGGTGCAGTTTAGTAATTTACCTTAGGGAGGGTAGATGCGTCTTTATCCTTTATCTTCGTTTAGTTGACTGCTTAGGGTAGCCATTCATCCCTATATGTCACCGTATATCAGTTTATGTCTTCTCTGGTTACTTTAACGATTGTATTGTTAAAGTTATAGGACTCGCTCAGACTTATGTCTGACCCTGTTGTTTTTATCTTTTTCCCAACCCTCAGGTCCTACGGTGGATCCTAGCAGTAGTGGAGCTTGATCGGATTGCTGTTCCAGTCTTTAGGAGCTTGGATAGATGTAAAGCTCCAGTTATCCAGTTATCTTTTCTTTTGTTTGGCTATTGTATAAGAGTGGGATTATGTACTTCTTTATTTTGATGGATATTGTACTTGACCTTTATTGTGGTTTTATGATGTAACCAGACATGTTTTACTTCCGCTGTTATGAGATGATGTTTTAAAATTTCAAGTACTATTTATATCTGTCTTGTTGTAATTTTTCTGTTCTATATTCACTAAAATACTCCACCGATGCTATGGCATTCCCTTAGTGAGTGATCATAGCGGGAGTGGGGTGTTACATTTCTTCTTTTACTCCATTTTCTGTCTTTCTAAACGTGATTCAATCTAATAATCATTAATTTGAGGCAACGTTCCACATGTATTTGTAGCAATTTATGAGTCTTTAATATGAAGTTTTTAATGCTCAGGTGCATCAATAATCATATGCTTAGGTTGGCATGACATTAAAAAACGTTTTTTCCTGTTTTTTTTAGATTATACAGAATATTTTTCCCCTTCAGGTTAATTTTTTTTACACATTCACTACTTTACACACATCTCTAAATAATGGATTCAGAATATGGAGACATTAATTTCAACTTCTCGAAACGTAATCCAATTTTAAATTATCAAGTTTATTCTTACAATACGTACTGTATTATAAAATACATAGTACCAAGAATTATTCTATTTTCACTACTGCTTTAGGCCATACATAGGGCAGTTTTAACGTGTATTCAATACAGTTATAACCCAGTCAGTAGTTGATTGCTCCAATTTTAACCTTTCTTTTTAAATATCTCAAAATATCCAGAGGATATTTGCTGCACCATCACTGCAGCTACGGTTAATTCTTCCCATTTGATTAAATCAACACATTCCTACACATCCTTGATTGTCTCCTTATTTTCTGAACTTTCATACACACCGTTACAAACACAATAAGTTCGTAAATTACATTTTCTCTTTCTTCTTCACTCATCTTTTCTCCATCATTTACAACAAAAAGCGTACATCGTCTACTTATCTCAAATTTCGTTCTGCACCTGTTTCATACAATTCTACCTTCTCATTTCTCCATTATTCGAATGAATGAACAACGTCGAGAACAGAGGCGGGTGGCGCAATGAGCTAGACATGCTCGACAGTCATCCGAAGAACGACAACTCCAATTGGAGAATCGTAGAGAACAATGACATGTGCAACGCTCCAAACGGATTACTCCATCCCAAATTCTGACACGATATAACTGTGGTAGAAATTTTACTGCGTCTCAACAATTTCTCCCTTACACGTTGCCTCAACCCACGTTCTGTCAACACTGTCATGCAAAATTATTCATCAGTGAGAGAAGTTATAACTGCTGTTCAAATGGTAAAATTGTCTCCACCCAATCCGTGCCACCTTCTGAGTTATTCACTTTATTCACCTCTACTGGAGAACGTGGTTCGCATTTTCGCACAAATATACTATCGTAGAACAATGCTGTTGCATTTACTTCAATGGGTGCTAATATCGATCAAAACTTAGCAAATGCGGGAGATGGAGTATACTCTTATCGTGCACAAGGTTCTATCTACCATAGCATTGGAAGTGTTTTACCCATGCCGGAAAATAGGCCAAGATATCTTCAGCTCTACATCTACGATACTAATCATGAGATTGAAAATAGACGTCAGGATAACGCACTCCTACAGTCCGACATCTTACAAACACTAACAAATATGTTAGATGCGTATAACCCTTATGTGCATGTGTTCAGACATTTAGGACAGAGTGCTAATGCAGCTGAATGCAAGCTTATTATAAACGAAGTTACTGTGGATCGACATGTTCATCGCTTAGCAACATCCTCTCAATTTGCAGGAATTGTTGTTGGAGATGACGACTCTGAAAATATTATTGAAAGGGATATTGTAGTTCAAACTAGATCAGGAACTCTTCAACGAGTACCCGACACAACAGGATTTTATGATCCACTACAATATCCCTTCTTTTTCCATTTGGTGAACAAGGTTGGGACCTAAACATCCATAATTCTGGTGACAACACAATCACCTGTAGATCTTATTACTCTCACATGTTACAGGTATATTGTAACACCCCACCTCCGCTAGGGTCACTGACAAAGGGAATGCACTAGCTTTGGTGGATCATTATCTTGGTAAACATACACAGAAATATTACAAGACAGAACATATAAAACAGCGGAAGAAAAACCAAATTTCATTGCTTTAAAATCTAGTAAGGTCTAAAGCCTTTTACATTAAAATGCCATTAAATCCATTACATCGAAATCTGTCTTGCAATAGTAAATAAGCATAAAACCATAGTCATAAATCATTCCCCAAGTAAAACAGTAAAGCAGCCATAGCCAAGGAAGGTCCAAGCCATATGTGATAATCTTGAAGCAGAAAGAAGTCCAAACTAAGTAGTGTTTCCTTCCTGAGAACCTGGGGGGAAACGAAAGGAAAAGAGGCGAAAGAAAACAGGTCAGTCATAATGACTGGTAAGTCCTAGTGACTTTCAGCATAAAAACTAGTAAAGGTAACATGACATGTATAAACTGAAAGTGAACATAAGGATGATGATATGTCTGGCAAGTTAAACTAAGATAACCAGATAAACTACGCTAACAAGATAAACTAAGGTAACAAGATAAATTACGTATAGCATCGCATGTTTAACATTCTCTGCACCAATACTAGTCTAACAGAATTAGGTGTTATCCTAATGTTCAAACAGAAACGGAAACGGAAACAGAAACAGGGTGATCTTTACAGAAATAGTAATGGGCTTTCTTCCCTAACAGAAACGGAAATAGAAATGGGCCTTTACCAACTGTACCAGTAACCCAACCCGTGTCAAGTATTATCTATGAAATGATCCCTTGCCCAGTATCAGGAAATGACCCATCACTTGGTCCCACGAAACGACCTATTAATCGATCGACTCCCTACAAGTTCTAGCTCGTCATGTGTCTGTGTCATACGGCCCTATCACGAATGTAGTTACCCGTGCTATGTCCACCATAGGGTGTATCAAGCCCTAGGGTGCCAACCATCGACACGAATCAAGCACGCATAGTGTAAACCTACTGGTGCCCAATGCCTGCTTTTTCAACTCCGGACTACGTGCACGACCATAGTCTGCCTGAACCTACAATGGCGCACCAACTCAGCTGTCATTTTGGTCGCTTACAATCAGCTCAGTAATCGTGCCCCACCCTGCCTAGTTCCAGGGTACCATGATACATCTAGTGTGTTACTGCTGAAATGGACCGCGTAACTAGGGTTTCCGTCCAACAGGTTAAGTGTTGTCATTTAAATTCGTGACTTAACCCCATCAGTCTAGCATGTCAAGTTGGTTAAGTGTTGTCATTCAAGTTCATGACTTAACTCGCCTACGTGTCATATCAAATTGACTATGTATTGTCGTTCAAGTTCATGACTTAGCCCTACGAATCATGTGTCAAGTTGGTTAAGTATATTCAAGTGGTTCATGACTTAACCCTACCAAATCATCGTTTCAAATTGGTTAAGTATATTCAAGAGGTTGATGACTTAACCCTACCAAATCATCGTGTCAAATTGGTTAAGTATATTCAAGCGGTTCGTGACTTAACCCTACCAAATCATCGTATCAAATTGGTTAAGTATATTCATGCGGTTCATGACTTAACCCTACCAAATCATCATGTCAAAATGGTTATGTGTTGTCGTTCAAATTCGTGACTTAACACTATAACGTGGCATTAAATAAATTAATGCACCCCAACCTCTCACATTAGACTTGTTGTGGTTACTAGATATGCCGGGCGGTTCCGAGAAGATTTACAAGACAACCCAGTCTAACCTCGGGTTTTAAGCGCGATATGGCCAACTACTCACACTGGATCCTATTGTTTGCAGTCACTGGATTTGCCAGGTGGTTCCGGGCAGAATTACACTGCAAACTCAGCCCAACCTCGAGTTGTTCATTTTCAAGTTCATTCTAAGTGTCATGTTCATGTTCAAGTTTCATGTCCAGTTACAACAATGTTCATGTCTTAACTTATGTCAATTATCAAGTTCATGGTTCATGTTCTAGATGTTAATTTCATGTTTTAAATCTCAAATTCATGTTCGTGTTACAATTCCATTCATGCTCCAAGTTATGCCTATTTTCATATTTTTATCGCACTTCGTATTCCCACCGTTCGTGTAATCGTAATTAAATATAGATCAATCTAGATTACATGTCAATTCTAGATTTGTACATAAAAAGGGATAAACTAGAAATCAAGATAGGTAACAGAACGACGATAGTAAGGACTATAGAACTAACGTGACATAACTTGATTGAATTGATTCCAACATTACAGGCATACAGAAAAATAGTCCCAAAGCATTGTATTACAAGTCTAGCATAATAGGGGGATTATCAAGAATATCATGATAGAGTTTTTCATAAGGATAGGCATAAGATGATAATCCCAAACTTGTGAATTACAATAATAAACTAATTCAACATCGTAGTCATAACAATATTATGGGCATGAATTGTTTGAATAATAAACGAGGTCCATCCACATGAATAGGTATGATTCAGTTCGATAAGCAATACCCCAAAGTCATAGATTCAAGAACATGAATAGGTCCAATTTGATTACAAAGAAAAATCCCCAAAAAGTCAAGATCCATGAAGAACAAGAATAGATATGAAACAATTATCATACATTGGTCCAATTCCAATTTATAACATGTCCATATTAAGTTTATAGTTTTAATCTAAGAGTAACTGGGGCTTACAGAGCATGGTTCGAGAATTAGAAAACAAAAGAGGCGATGTTGAATCTTTATTTGATTAGTCGAGTCCAAATAGAAATCCCCCAATTTGCAAATCCCTACGTAGTCTTGACGAAGAAGAAGTAGTCCCTTTTTCTCTAACTTTTCAACCAGAATTTGAGCAGCATAAGGCCAGAGAGAATTTGTGTAGAGAGAATCGGGCTAGGGGTTGTTTATATAGGATTAGGCGGACGAATCTAGACAAAAAACGAGACCAGATACATCAGAATGAACCAGGTTCAAAATCCGGAATTTGGTACCAGGTCGACCCACAGGTCGACACTATGGTCGACCTGGTCCCCTGGAGGTCGACACTATGGTCGATCCCCAGGTCGACCTGGTCCTGGGCGGGAAATTTCCCGCCCAGTCTGTCCTGGGGTTTGAATTCGAATTTCGAGCTGTCTTTTACTCTGAAAATTTCAGAAACTTCGGAGGGTCATAACTTGGTCATACGGACTCCGATTTTTGAAAACTCAGACTCAATTCCAAACAGAATTTCAAGACGAACGCAATGGCATAGCCCGTTTCCCTTGATTCTTATTTTAAAAGTTAATTATACCACGATTACTAACCTTAACATGCTATTAAAAATGCAGGTTGTTACATTCTCCCCTCCTTAAAGGATTTCGTCCCCGAAATCTCTAAGTTAGGAAGAATGTATCCTACCATCCATCATCCATCTAATCAAAATATCATCCACAAGCAATCATTGTCCTTAAAAGATTCCTAATGCTGTATGTAAATATGTGGAAAGTGTGTGTATATGTACTTATCTAATGCAGAAGATCAGGCGGCTACTGATTCAGTAAACCAACTTAATGCAAAGCATGCTAGTGCGATGAGTTCAACATGTATGCAAATTCCTATTACATTTCACAATTTCTACATGAGTGCTCAAACATTCATTCATTATGCAACATCCAAATGATAGCATATCAAGTTTCCATCCATGTACAAGTATAAACATTCATGCATATGCAATATGAAAAAAGTGACTGAGCCGATCTAGTGCCTAATGTGTGTTATGAAACCATGAGCAACCGCTAGCAACCACTTGCAACCACTTGCAATCATCTACCATAACATGTCTCAAACACATGGTTACATCCATTAGTTCCTACCTAAAGGTATAGTCGAATGATAGAAGCAAGTAAAGAAAAACTTTGTACCTATTAGGCAATGTCAAAACTGGAAATCTTCCCCACGTGTATATTGATTAGGAGAATAACTCCCCTAAACACCAGCCCAAAACCAATATATATGATTCTAGGAAACTAAGCATGATAAACTCCTTTTAGGTCGCAAGAAATCTCTTCCTAAAACCAACCTAGATCCTATAAGCCCAAAAAGTTTAGTCAACCCATCGGACACCCTCAAACCCCGACATATATTACTAACAGATGAGTCATACTCCCTATGGGGTTTGCAACAGAAATAGGATTGAGAATAGGACCGAGAGGATATACATAAAAGATAGCATGCAAGTAAGCTCTACAGGAAAAGAAGGATCAAGGATATACTCTTAAAAAGAGATATGATGCGTGTATCTAGTCTTCAATCTTCTAAGTCGCATTTCCTTGAGCTTAACTCCATTGTGCTTTGAACGTCATTAACTTCATAATTTCGTAGCTTCTTAATTCTTGTTTCCAAAACATGAGTTGGAACCCATTTCACTGTTGCCTCTCGTTCCACTTTCACTTATTCTCCTTCTAGTATACTCGGCTCAAACATAACTATGTACTCATGGTTTCATGCAAGCTCTCCAAAATTCACTAGTGAATCCTGGATCTCGTTTACTCACTATAAGGTATTCCACGCAGAAGAATTATCCCTTGCAAATAAACAGTTGTCAACCATGTTGCCAAATGTACTTACTAAGGTGATTTCTAATAAATCATGCATAAGCGAAATGAACCATCCGCCTTAGTGGCGAACACTACTCGAGCGGATCAACCAATGTATTAAGTGATTCTAGGTGCCTAAGCTTAACAGAATCCCAATGGTTACACTAGACCTCGAGGGTATTACCACATCAAGTCAAGAGTCTAACTACCCTCTTTTTATACTCAAGAATGGTACCATTTCTGGATAACCACCCCTTCCCTTGAATCGACCCGTATCCCAAAAAAACATAAGCATTTCTTCTAAACTCAGTGCTTAGCATAGACATTCTCAAATCCAAACAATTCATGAATAAATGAGCCGATTCCCCAATAGGATTTGAGACAAAAAAATGGGATCCTCTACTACGCTAGTACTAAGGTGAAGAGACTTAACAAACGAAGCAGAATTAAAAGGATGCGATGAACAAAAACGAAGTCCCAACGGGATGGTAGAAAAGAATAGCTAAACCTTTAACAGAAACGTTACCACCCCTCTTAGATACGCTAGTAGCGAGATCATACAATTGCCCTCTCGATGATCTTGTTCTTTGCCCTTGTCCTTGTCCTATAATACTTAACTACCTGTCCCTTTTTACCCTACTAAAGATACTCTCTTATCATGGGTTTTATTATTCACCTTTTCCTCCTTCGTGGATTGAGCCATATCAACAAGTTTCTCATCCCTAAGCTTGTGTTCTTTATCCTCGTTCTTACAATCCTTGTATAGCTTGTTGACAAGTTTCTCGAAAGCTACCTCCATCGCACGACAACCCTACAAAGCTTGAAATAAGATTAGTCGCAGATGGGACTACTGCGACTACTGATGGAGGTTGGGCACTTCTTTGCCCTCCTACATGTGTCGTATGCCTACAAACTATGGTGAAAAAAGAAAGAGAGAAGAGACTCAAGGAGAGAATCAAAAGATAGTGCATATGGTTTTGGGGAATATGCCTTTCATAAAATAAAACTTTTCTTAAAAAAATGCTTCTTTGTAAACGTCTTGAAAATAATTTCAGTAGGTTTTTAAAAGCTTTTGCCCAGTCTGGTAAACTTCTACTCTAATACCATGTGTAACACCGCACCTCCTCTAGTGTCACTCACAATGGGAATGCACTAGCTTTGGTGGAGCATTATCTAGGTAAACATACACAGAAATATTACAAGACTGAACATATAAAACAGCGGAAGAAAAACCAAATTTCATTGCTTTAAAATCTAGTAAGGACTATAGCCTTTTACATCAAAATGCCATTAAATCCATTACATCGAAATCTGTCTTGCAATAGTAAAGAAGCATAAAACCATAGTCATAAATCATTCCCCAAGTAAAACAGCAAAGCATCCATAGCCAAGGAAGGTCCAAGCCATATATGATGATCTTGAAGCAGAAAGAAGTCCAAACTAAGTAGTGCTTCCTTCTTGAGAACCTAGGGGGGAAACGAAAGAGAAAGTGGCGAAAGAAAACGGGTCAGTCATAAAGACTGGTAAGCCCTACTGACTTTCAGCATAAAAACTAGTAAAGGTAACATGACATGTGTAAACTGAAAGTAAACATAAGGATGATGATTAGTCTAGCAAGTTAAAATAAGATAACCAAATAAACTACGCTAATAAGATAAACTATGGTGATAAGATAAACTACGCATAGCATCACATGTTTAACATTCTCTGCACCAATACTAGTCTAACAGAATTAGGTGTTATCCTAATGTTCAAACGGAAACGGAAACGGAAATAGAAACAGGGTGATCTTTACAGAAATAGTAATGGGCTTTCATCCCTAACAGAAACGGAAACAGAAATGGGCCTTTACCACCTGTACCAGTAATCCAACCCGTGTAATGTATTAACTATGAAATGATCTGTAACGACACAGCTATTCTCAGCCCGAAAATCGACATAAATATCCTTACCGTAACTCATGCCGATCCTCCAAGCACCGAAAAAAACTGGATAGTTATTAGAAAGAAATTAGAGGGTGAGATAAGAAAGAAGGAAATATTATAATAGAAGAAGAAGAAGAAGAACCGACACAGAGTCTCACATCGCAGCGGAACAAAATATAATACATAAATAAATCTTTACTGAGAGCTTTTAAGAATACTTACAATATCAGAGTACAACACACATCTGGACAATTTTGATAATCTGTCCTCATGTATATAATCACACAGCGGAATATCATTCATATGAATTTTTTCAGCTCGTCTCTGGACTTCGCAGTACCTGATAACCTGAACCTGTACACCTCGGTCTAACTCGAGCATTTACAAAACACCGGGTCAGTCTGGTGAACCAGAGTGAGAAAAACTTGTACATCATCTAGGGTATCACACAACTTGATTTTAAAGTTAAAATCCTTTCGAAAGAAAAAGATAATCGTAAGACCGATCCACACATAAACACGGACGGTTTTTACCTTACGATAGCCCAAAACAGTTTTCGAAATCAATATCTTTTCTGATATTATCATAGTGTCTAAATACAAGTAAATATCAATCTAGTGGAACGCTTGCATCTCACGTTCCACGTATATATAAATATATATATATATATACAATAAAAAACCGTAGGCACTTATTGGAAATTGGATTCCTACCTTGACAAGGTATGGGACCACCTACCGGTCGTGTATCTCTAAAGGCGAATACACGGGGTTCAACAAGAATGTCTTGCAACCCGACCCTCACATGACCGACCACTCATTTCGCTTGAGTGTATTGAATGTACATCACCAACGGTTGGACTCAAACCACCGTTTCCCGAATGGGCAGAATCGATAAAGTAAGAAAAAAAGGAATTTCTCTAGACAGGTGATTATACAACCTAATGGGAGTGACCCACATAGCCATGCTGCCTGCCCGATTTTTGTCATCTCCTGGTTGATGAGGCTTGAGGTCAAAACACATCTGATCATCATATACTTTGAATGCCACATCGCCAGATCCTCTGGATATCACTAATTGACATCTATGAAAATACCCTAGTTGGGAGCTAACCAACTGTGATACATTTGAAGAAATCAACGTACGTGGCCCATTGGAACTACTCTGTCAGACACTCGTCCATACAAGTCATCTAGGAACAGGATGAACCAAAGGTACTCACCTACTGCATCCAATATAGGAATCACCTCATGGATCAGTTGCGATAGCCCTTGCATTCCATAGATTCCAACCACGATAGAACCCCAGTATATCTCCGGCGTGAATCAGAGATCGAAAGTGGTTCTTCCGCTTCATGAAGATCTATGGTCTTCACATGCTCCATCTCGATCGTCGTCTGATCTTTCTAGATATTCGTATTTATTGATTGGAATGGTATTCGAATATATATTCGGTCCCGGTCTTTCCAACCGACAATCGTAAAGGTCAGACTTGATAGTCGGTTATTTAACTATCAAGTAAACATCCATGAAAAACACAAAAAAAATAGATTCACTGGTCTAGTACTCAGCATCACTTGGCTTCTTAAAATTTATTGCCCAATTCCCTTTTAATTTCGTTACTAGGGAAATATCATCTCGTACCATTCCCGTTACTTTGGAAACTTCATCATACACTCTCGCCATTACCAATTAGTATCATCTTTGGTTAGTCCCGAAGTCATTCAAATTGGGGTATTTTTAATTACCTCTCAGACCTTCATCAACAACGTTCCTATCTTCAGATAAATATGAGCTGTAATTCGAAAGCCCGATATTTTTATTTCAATTCCTATTTCCAACTTTGTTTACTAAGCTCTAATCAATTCTCTTTTTCCCAATTACCTTTTATTTCGGGAAAATCTCCTTTCAAATCCATTGATTTAAATTAATACCAAGATTAAGTATTAAAAACAACGTTAAACTCGTATTCATTTAAAACCCTTGTTTATAAATTTCAGGTTTTATATATAAATTCTTTTTACCTCTTCACCTCCCTTTACTTAATTCAAACGTTAAGTTAAACTTTTCATTTAAGTAATATATTCATTTAACCCTCTTATTCGCTTCATTATAAAACTCGAGCTCAAATAAGGAAAACTCACCCCTAGCCCTTTTCCAATGCTCGACCAAATTTTATTTCAAACTCGATTACTTAAATATATTTCATTTGATTAATGATTTCTACAACAACTCAACATTTATTTCTTTCAAAACAATTAACTCCTTTATTTACTAGAATAAATAATAATTTCCTCTTTTTAAAACCTTACTAAGCTTAACCAATTAAGTTATTCCACTAATTGCAAATCTCACTTAATTTACATGGTCGACACACCAAACATGGTTATCCTTTTAACCAATTATATTTAATTCATCCTTTTAAATTAATTAACATTTAATTAATTTAAATGACTTTATTTAATCGCTCATGTTTAATCAAACACTTAACTTCTTGGTTATTTCATTGTTTAAAAATCTTATCGACATAAGAAATTCGTTTTCTAAAAACCCTTTTATAATTCCTATATAAACCTTAAACAATTAAAAATTAAATATTTATTTCCCTCTTTAAATAACCCTTCAATGTAAAAACTTTCAAAGTCTATTTTCGTTATATAATAAATTTATAACTCAAATATTATCGATTCACTGTCGAAAAACCCTTATTTTATAGATCAATCGATTTCTAAGCAAGGTGATGCCAATTACCTAACCCATACCATTCATTAGCACAAATGTTGAAATATATTCAACAGTCAACAATAACCAACCATTTCTTTTATATTACTGATCGTTTCTATAACGATCATCAATCAATCAACAACCAATTCAAACAATTCAAACAAATTCGAACACGTTTATAAACGTGACCAATCAAGGGAAATTACTTTATTTGGGTCAAATCAACACGATTGGTGTTTCACTGAAATTAAACGACCGTTTAATTTTAGAAATTGAATCAACAATAATATATATCACTAGCAAACAGTCAATCACTAACAACCAAAACATGCAAATTAAAAACCCAATTTATATGAAATAGAAATGGGAAGAGCTGAGTGAGTTTAACTCACCTTGATTTGAAATCCGTCGATAACGGTCTGTTTTAATCAAATTAAAATGATGTTTAATTCGAATAGAAATTCCAATCACTTCAGATCCGGACTAGACCAGCTCCATCTCGAAGTACTCGTCTCCACGGTCCCAACGCAACTGACCGCGCGCAAATCCGATACTGTACGTAAAAGATATCGTATGAACCATTTTATAAAGGAAATTAAATTTTAAAACATGGTTTACTTATGAATTTAAAACTGGGCTTACCATCAATCATCAACCTAACACCCACAACCTGGTTCCCCTTTAAAACCCTTCTCCATCGATCCATAATTCATTTTAACAGCCGCCTCAACAATTACCAAACCAAAAACCCTTTCCAAATTTGATTTCAGCAACCGATTGGTGTTTTGGTGGCGTCACAACCACCCATACACCACCACGCTCTGATTCCCTTCTCCTTCTCCAACTCTCTCGGCCTAAACCCCCACCACCCGTTCGACAGTCACCGTTGCCTCAGTCACCAACCACCGAGCCTCTTTTCCATTCAACCACGAACTACCCTCAACTTCTTACGCCTTCGATTCGAGCAGAATATAAAGATAAGTATTTTAATTTATAGTATATTTTTTGCCTTATCTTCTTACTGTAATTTTCTTTGAAATTTTCCTGGTGGTTCCGAACCATTTCTGGTTTACTATGTTGGTTCGGTTGTGGTTGGGATGATGAAATACTTTGTGTGATAGTGTATTTATACTTGCGGTTTGATGGCAGTGGTTACGAGTTGTTATATCAATCAGTATTCAAATCCGTAGTTGGATTTTGTGTTCGGATTTAGTATTTGATTTTCCCATCACTGTTGATCTGTTCGAAATTAAACAGTGATCTTTTGGTATAGCTTAGGTTAGGTCAGCCTGTGACTAGTTAAATCTAGAGATATTAGATCCGTACCTTGTAGACTTTCCTTACACTTTAAAATGTATGCCTACATTGACTCTGTACATCATCTTCTGTATGTTAGTTGTAAAGACCTGATGTATATAAATATATGTTCATGTCTTGTTCTTAATCAGATGTTCATTTTATTTTTATTTTTGCGGTTTTGATGAGAATATGTACTATGTTAACAATATTTTTTTCTTTTCTCCTCTTTCATTTCAGATCAAGCTGATCGAAATGATGGATCACTGGCTTCTTAGAAAAACTGCTGATGTAAAAAAAATGAAACCCTTTGGGTATTGTTCTGTCTTGATTTGTTTGCAGAGATTTGTGTTCTGCATTGTATATTTTCTGTGTTGGCTTGTCATGATTTTGAAATTTGAGACTACTGAATTGTTAAATCTCATGTGCAGATTTGAGATTTTATTTTGTTGATTCAGGAAGAACCTGTTGTATATTAGATTTCCAACTGTCTATATTTAGCTAGTACAATTGTCTAAAAAAAAAAACTGTGTTCCAATGTTTATATGTAGTATTTTCCATTAGAATTTTCCAGCTTCATGTGTATATGTTCTTAGCTTTCCTATTGTTTATGTCTGGGTTTATAATGTGATTTGCATTGGAAATATAAACAGTGTGTTGTGTACAAACATTCTGAGCTCAATCTTATTCTTAAATACCTCCGTTGACCTTCTCATCACGAAGTATACTTGAATAGAGTACAAATAATGAAATTGTTTTACATAATTGCATTATACAATTCAACAAAAAGAAAAAACATCAAAAAGAAATGTTCTGTAATAAACAATAAGGGTAAATAGGAACATCAGTATAATATAGTTTCGGTAATGGACTTGCCTATTGATTCCTTATTATTAATAATAATTTATTCACTTAAAACAAATGTTGGTTATAACACCTTAGCTAATTTGGTGGCTTCCCTTTTTCCTTCTTCTTTTTTTACAGAGAAATTTAATACCATGGTTGGGCTTAAACTCACATAATATCAATACAATATAAATCCAAACAGCTAGTTTTCACGAATTGTCATTGTACTTAGTTAAAACAAACAGCTTCAGTTTTCAATCAGTATAGAATTTAAAGCTCAACATTACAAATTCTGGTTTCAAATAATATTCCATTTATATAAAATCTTTAATATAAATAATTAAATCGTTATGATTTAAAAATGAATTCACAGCGACTATTTGAAAATTTGAATTGGACTTAACTTGAAATCTATAAGCTGAAATTTCAATTTTTCTCTTTCATTAGAAAAATATAATCGAATCGGTTCCAACGTGTCTCGTTTATCAGAAATTCGACTTATATTGGATCCTGTATATTCAGTTAAAGTTCAAATCGAAAATTTTGAACTACCGCGTCGTTTTCGAGATCGTTTTAATTAATTAATATATATATATATATATATATATATATATATATTCGAACTTTTTTTAAATAAATAAATTCGATTAAAAATTATATTTCAAATAAATATATAAATAAATGTAAATATTTGAATTTAAATGGCCGAAAAATCCGGGACGTTACATGATCCCTTGCCCAGTATCATGAAATGACCCAACACTTGGTCCTACGAAAAGATCTATTAATCGATCGGCTCCCTACAAGTTCTAGCACGTCATGTGTCTGTGCCATACGGCCCTATCACGAATGTAGTTACCTGTGCTAGGTCCACCATAGGGTGTATCAAGCCCTAGGGTGCCAACCACCGACATGAATCAAGCACGCACAGTGTAAACCAACTTGTGCCCAATGCCTGCTTTTTCAACTCCGGACTACGTGCACGACCATAGTCCGCCTGAACCTACAATGGCGCACCAACTCAGCCGTCGTTATGGTCGCTTACAATCAGCCCAGTAATCGTGCCCCACCCTGCCTAGTTCCATGGTACTATGATACATCTAGTGGGTTACTGCTGAAATGGACCGCGTAACTAGGTTTTCCGTCCAACAGGTTAAGAGTTGTCATTTAAATTCGTGACTTAACCCCATCAGTCTAGCATGTCAAGTTGGTTAAGTCTTGTCATTCAAGTTCGTGACTTAACCCGCCTATGTGTCATGTCAAATTGGCTAAGTGTTGTCGTTCAAGTTCATGAATTAGCCCTACGAATCATGTGTCAAGTTAGTTAAGTATATTCAAGCGGTTCATGAATTTACCCTACCAAATCATCGTGTCAAATTGGTTAAGTATATTCAAGCGGTTAATGACTTAACCCTGCCAAATCATCGTGTCAAATTAGTTAAGTATATTCAAGCGGTTCATGACTTAACCCTACCAAATCATCGTGTCAAATTGGTTAAGTGTTGTCGTTCAAATTCATGACTTAACCCTATCACGTAGCATTAAATAAATTAATGCACCCCAACCTCTCACATTAGACTTGTTGTGGTTACTGGATATGTCGGGCGGTTCCAGGCAGATTTACACCACAACCCAGTCTAACCTTGGGTTTTAAGCGCGATATGGCCAACTACTCACATTGGATCCTATTTTTTGCAGTCACTTGATTTGCCGGCTGGTTCCGAAAAGAATTACACTGCAAACTCAGCCCAACCTCGAGTTGGCCATTTTCAAGTTCATTCTAAGTGTCATGTTCATGTTCAAGTTTCATGTCCAGTTACAACAATGTTCATGTCTTAACTTATGTCAATTATCAAGTTCATGGTTCATGTTCTAGATGTTAGTTTCATGTTCTAAATCACAAATTCATGTTCGTGTTACAATTCCATTCATGCTCCAAGTTATGTCTATTTTCATATTTTTATCCCACTTCATATTCCCACCGTTCGTGTAATCCTAATTAAATATAAATCAATCTAGATTACATGTCAATTCTAGATTTGTACATAAAAAGGGATAAACTAGAAATCAAGATAGGTAACAGAACGACGATAGTAAGGACTATAGAACTAACATGACATAATATGACTGAATTGATTTCAACATTACAGGCATACAGAGAAATAGTCCCAAAGCATTGGATTACAGGTCTAGCATAATAGGGGGATTATCAAGAATATCATGATAGAGTTTTTCATAAGGATAGGCATAAGATGATAATCCCAAACTTGTGAATTACAATGATAAACTGATTCAACATCGTAGTCATGACAATATTATGGGCATGAATTGTTTAAATAATAAACTAGGTCCATCCACATGAATAGGTATGATTCAGTTCGATAAGCAATACCCCAAAGTCATAGATTCAAGAACATGAATAGGTCCAATTTGATTACAAAGAAAAATCCCCAAAAAGTGCAGATCCATGAAGAACAAGAATAGATATGAAACAATTATCATACATAGTTCCAATTCCAATTTATAACATGTCCATATTAAGTTTATAGTTTTAATCTAAAAGTAACTGGGGCTTACAGAGCGTGGTTCGAGAATTAGAAAACAAAAGAGGCGATGTTGAATCTTTATTTGATTAGTCGAGTCCAAATAGAAATCCCCCAATTTGCAAATCCCTACGTAGTCTTGACGAAGAAGAAGTAGTCCCTTTTTCTCTAACTTTTCAACCAGAATTTGAGAAGTATAAGGCCAGAGAGAATTTGTGTAGAGAGAATGGGGCTAGGGGGTTGTTTATATAGGATTAGGCGGACGAATCTAGACCGAAAACGAGACCAGATACATCAGAATGAACCAAGTTCAAAATCCAGAATTTTGTACCAGGTCGACCCCCAGGTCGACACTATGGTCGACCTGGTCCCTGGGAGGTCGACACTATGGTCGACCCCTAGGTCGACCTGTTCCTGGCCGGGAAATTTCCCGCCCATTCTGTCTTAGGGTTTGAATTCGAATTTCGAATTCGAATTTCGAGTTGTTTTTTATTCTAAAAATTTCAGAAACTTCGGAGGGTCATAACTTGGTCATACGGACTCCGATTTTCGAAAACTCGGACTCTATTCTAAGTAGAATTTCGAGAAGAACGCAATGGTGCCACCCGTTTCCCTTGATTCTTAATTTAAAATTTAATTATACCATGATTTCTTACCTTAACATGTTATTAAAAATACGGGTTGTTACATATATTTTTTTATAAACCAGTACACATTATTTTCTTCCACACATATGCTTTATCTCATCCATAGTTCACACTATTTTATTATTCTCATGTAGATACGACCTTTGGATGTCTCTTTTACTTCATGGTGGTCGTCTACTTCAACAATTTTTGTTGACACTTTTGTCAAAATTGAAACTATGCGCCTTCGATATATTCGCGACCATCAGCATACTATTCGAGCTGATTTATATCAGGGTCTATAAGATGCTCTCGCAACAGGGGAAACAAGTGCCTGTAAGCACCTTCTTCTCTTCTTTTCCAACATCCATGCAATAAATATGTACTTCAATTACGTACTCCCTTTTACTACATTTAGGAAATGTTGGTGTTAGAATAGTTTTGCCGTCCTCTCATGTTGGCAGCCCTCGCGATATGCATCAACGCTATCAAGACACAATGGAAATAGTACGAAGGTATGGCAAACCTGACTTATTTATCACTATAACATGTAATCCTAATTGGGTAGAAATAACTCGAGAGTTGCTACCCTTTCAATAACCTTTTGACTGACCTGATTCAACAACTAGAGTTTTACGTGCAAATCTAGAACAACTTAAAGAAGATCTATTTGACAAGCTCATCCTAGGGAAAGCCATTGCACATGTTCACATAATTGAGTTCCAAAAAAGGGCTCTGCCACACTCCCATATTCTAATTATTCTTCATGAGACCGACAAACTTACCAGTCCTAATGATTATGATTCTATAGTTTGAGCAGAAATACCAAACCAAAATGAAGAACCTAATTTGTATACCGCTGTTATGAAACATATGATTCATCATCCATATGGTCGTATCAACCCTCATGCTAACTGCATGAAAGACAACATATGCAAAAGAGGTTTTCCAAAACCTTTTGCCCCGACTACCATAAAAGGTAATGATTTATACCCCATTTACAGAAGATGCGAAATGCCTATACAAAATCAATCATCTAACACAACAATTGACAACCGTTGGATTGTTCCTTATAACCCATATTTAGTGCAAAAATTTGATTATCATATAAATGTTGAAGTTTGTTCCAGTATTAAATCGGTAAAATATCTTTATAAATACGTTTATAAAGGCTCAGATCGCGTCTCTTTGGAACTATCTTCTGCAGTTAATGACAATGATGAAATTTCTCAATTCGTTAATGCTTGATGGATTTGTGCGCTTGAGTCACTATGGAGAATCTTTAAGTTCCAACTTAGCAACATGGGTCCATATGTTATTGGCTTACAAATACATCTACCTAATATGCAACAACTTAATTTTCAACCACATCAAAGCTTACAGACCATCTTAACTGATGGACATAGATCTAAAACAATGCTCATGGGTTATTTCGAACTTAACTCATTTTATGATGAAGCACATGAATATTTATATCATGAAATTCCAGAACATTATTGGTGGAACTCCACCCCGAAAAAATGGATACCTAGAATTCAAAATCGTAAAGTTATTGGCCGGATTTATACCATATCTCCAACCAAAGGCGATCGTTACTACTTACGTTTACTTCTAACTCATGTTAGAGGTCTCGTGTCTTTTGATAACTTAAAAACCGTTAACGGGACTCAATATCCCACATTCAAACAAGCTGCGGAGCGCAGAGGTCTGCTGGAAAATGATAATAGTATTCACGACTGTTTAATTGATGCTTCACATACTCACATGCCCAAAAGCTTTAAGACGTTTATTTGTAACTATTTTAGTTTATTGTGAACCATGTGCTGTTCGTGAACTATGGGAACAATTTTTGCCTTTTTGAACTGAAGATTATCAACCTACATCTTCTTCCTCCATCCCAAATGCTTTTGTAACCAACAGATGCCTATCAGATATTAACAATCCTTTAAAACAACACAACAAAACAATTTATGATTACGATTTACTGCATACCTCGTTACGCGCACAAGAAAACCATGCTATTCCAACGCTAATTTTAGATGAACAAGCAATACCTGTATCGCCATCTGATTTGCACTCAATTAATGCTTTAAACAATGAACAAAAGGCAGCATTTGATATGATTTTAGATTCAGTAAATTGTAAAAACCCCTCCATTTTCTTTATTGACGGTCCTGGGGGTACGGGAAAAACTTTTTTATACAAATCAAGCTCTTCTAGTAAACCAAGGTCTTATTGCACTTGCAACCGCCACTTCTGGGATGGCTTCTATTGCTTTACCTAGTGGTAGAACTGCACACTCATGTTTTAAGATTCCTATTAACTTAGACTCTAAATCCACCTGCCATATTTCTAAGCAATCCGATAATGCTAAACTTCTAGCTGTTGCGACAAATTTACTTTGGGATGAAGCTACCATGGCTCACCATCACACATTTGAGGCGTTGGACAGAACATTAAGAGATTTGACCTCTATTGATATTCCTTTCGGTGGAAAAATTGTTATCCTAGGAGGAGATTTTCGTCAAGTTTTACCAGTTGTTCAAGGAGCATCTTGAGCTCAAACGACTGATGCATGTATATTGCGCTCTTATTTGTGGTCCTCAGTTAAAGCAATTCGTTTAACAACTAATATGCGAGCACGAAATGATATGTCCTATGCTGATTTTGTCCTACGAGTTGGAAATGGAACCGAAAGCACCATACAAAATGATATTATTAGACTACCAGGTGATATTGTTATAGCATGGGAGGATACAAGTTCTTTACATACATTGATTGCAAACATCTACCCTTCATTACCTCATAATTACGCAAACATAAGCTATATATTAAACAGAGCGATATTATCACCACGTAACGAAACAACAAATGAAATTAATAACATGATCATAAATGAATTTCCCTGTGATGAACACATCTACTACTCTTTTGATAGAGTTAAGGATGACACAAATAACTTATATCAACCAGAATTTCTCAACTCACTAACTCCAGGTGGTATGCTACCACATAAATTAACTCTTAAACTTGGATCTTCAATTATGTTACTACGAAATTTGGATCCACGTATTGGATTATGTAACGGCATGAGACTATTATGTCGAGGTTTTCACAGAAACGTTATTGATGCTGAAATTTCATTTGATCAGTTTCAAGGTACAAGAGTATTTATTCCAAGAAAACCTCTAAAACCTTCTGAAAACTTAAAGCTTCCTTTCAACCTAATCCGAAAGCAATTCCCCATATGTTTAGCTTTCGCTTTAACTATCAACAAATCATATGGCCAAACCATTCCACATGTTGGAATTTATCTTCCTGACCACGTTTTCACCCACGGACAACTTTACGTTGCTTTATCTGGGGGAATTTCACGTACATCAACGAAAATTTTGGTTAAAAATGGAAAACTACAGTGCCGACCAGGTACACACACCAAAAACGTAGTGTACACTGACGTTCTGTTAGCGTGTTCTCAACTTATTAATTAACCTTATCATATTACTCAACCTCATTTTATATTATTAATCAAACCCGCAGTAATATTACTGCATACAAAGGATTTTATGATATGTACAAATTATTCATCACCTCACGTCTTCCAACTACCTACCATAACTACTTCAGTAACTACAACACATCTACACATCGTAAAATCCCTTACACCGTTTTTAACTCCGCCATCTACGGTGCTTTTCTCATCTAGATGCTAGTCTCCAGCCTGGATAAAGGAGGAGAGGAAACAAGATAACCTATTACCCTTAACACAATTTTGTGGTGTTATTCCCTTTCTACCTAATTCACAATTCCATTTCTCAGTCATACATACTTATCTTCGTCACATCCTTCTGTCTGCTTTCGTATTTATGCAGGCTTCAAGCTGATGGACTCCCCAGTATCTTTCTTTTTCCTTTCGACATTCAACTTCAGGTACTGTTTTTTTAATTAATATACATTGTTTTTTCCCTGCTATCTGCTTCTCACTGGCATGTTATTTATGTATCCACTTTTTACTACACTGTTCATTCTGCCAAAATAGTATTCTCCTTTATTTCTGCCAAAATATGTTCCTTTTCTCTGTTTACACATTTAAATACCTTTCGTTATTTATATCTCCATACTTCGTATTTACATACCATTTTCATTAAACATTTCTTTACTGATAAGAATTTTGTTAAATGCGATGTTTTCCCCATTAACTAAGTTATATCTTCATTGTTCACATAACTTAAATCAAATTACCATATATTTACCAATTAATTTCTTTAGTTTGTTTTACATAAAATTTTGGAATGTCCTTCTTTTGCATTAACTCCCAGTTATATTACATTTTAGTCCTTAGTCCACTGTTCTAGACAAATAAACTGAATATTCATATAGATCAGATTATTTAGTGGAATAAAATAAAAAATTGTTGCTTTTCACAGCAGTGGTGCATTTTATCTCTAACGCTTGCGAACATACGACATCACATATGTGATGGCATATGGTACTTATATGAATCATATTCCTATGTTACAGTCAGTAGGAACTCCTTCGTTGATGCATATATTATTGCTATGGGTGAGGATTGTATGCACCTTAAATATGTTCTTTCCTAACTTTTTAAACGGATACCTAAACCTGTTCTTGAATCTATCCCTTTTGACGGACTTTGTCGTCACAACGTTAACAAATCGAGGATTTTCACATATTCTCATCGACATTGTACTAGCTACGGCTTTGCTTCACACTCATAAACTGTATACAAATTTACCTTATTTTACATGCTTTATAAAATTTCATTTCTTTCAGCAAGAAATATCCTATTTGTTATTTTTCAATTGTTTTTGCTTTTCTATACTGACAGTCAGGAGGCAAGGCAGAACACTAAAAGCCTATTGATGTAACATACATGTGGAGCAAAATTTGGTCACAATTCTTTTAGTAAGTTTCTATTTTTTAAGCTGAATTGATTTATTACGTTTTCGTATCGTGAATAATTTAATTTGAAATTTGTGTATTGTTCGTGTCCCACTGTCCGATGGTAATTTAGTATTTGTTGTTGCCATGAAATATTGATTGCATAAGCTTACGTTATTCACTCTACATACAAATATGGACTGCTTGCCTTCACAAACTCCATTTTCTGACACTGCTTTTCAACTGTTCAGCTTTTGATTCTTTTCCACACTCACTATGTTGACTCCAAACTGAAATTGACAGGTAGTTTTGGCTCGATGAAAATAGATTGAAAAAAATAGCTCTGTTGTTTGAAGATGGAATCAATCAGTTCTCACAACAGAATCCAGCGCAACTTGCCTTAGAACGTAATAAATGACGATTCGGGTAAGCCTTCTTTCCCATTTTACGCTTAATTTTCATTATAAAAACTGCAGTCCTTAATTCAGGTAACTGCCGTATTATTACATATATCTTTAACTGCCGATGTCATAGTTATGAATATTCATCCTATCGCCTTTCACACATTTTCTACTTAATTTTTGTGTTAAATGTTTGCATCCAAATAATGTTATGGTACTTATATTGCCTTTCACACATTTTCTTTAATGGTTTACGTGATTTATGGCATGGACTTTCTTCAACACTCGACAGCAAGAACAATATAACACTGCGGTTTTATTAATTTATGTACCTATTGTGGACTACGGATAAATATGAATTTATGCCTGCACAGTTTTCAAGTATGGCATTAGCTATGAAACACGTGTTCTTAGACATGATAGACTAATCTTCGTTTACGACTAAGCATACAAAATGCATATCTCTTTATACCACATGTTTTATAAGCTGTTCCAATTAAACTTACTTTTACGATACACAACCTGCATTATCAAAAGTTTTAAATTAAAACCGCGCATTATAAAAACATTTACATTAACATGGTTATTACTACTTATTAACATTAACATAATATTTATGTTATATATTGTATACAGCAGCAACATAGTTACTAATGATTAACATAAAAATAATTTTTATGTGTTGTATTGTATACACGATCAACATTTGTTTTGTGTCTATTTCAACTACATTGCCTTTCTGTCTGTTTCTAACTTATGCTTTATCTTCTTTTTTTTACATAACTTCTGCGTGGGTTTTTAAACAACCGTGAGCTAATTCTCCTATTTGTGTTATACTTCATTAAATCATCATGTTTTTTATTCTCCTCTTTTACTTAGCCCACTCAGCGATCCCCTTCTTTCTCCTACTATTTCTTCACATCTACTACTTTATAGCTGCTTTTTGTAACCAAGTCAACAACTTGGCACGAATACACTGTCTTTCGTACTATTATAAATACATACTCCATCCTCCATATTTCTTCACGTCCTATTTCATCTACCTTACTAGTACACTTCTTTTCGTACAACTAACATGACAAAGATATGTCTTTAAATTTGCTTTTTTTCCTCTTTCATTAACATGTACTGACTTTCAACTACCACCTCAAGCAGCCTAAAGCTTCACAACAACTCAATCACACATCGGTATCCTCTTCTGACATAAAATTGAAGCGTAAAACCACACGTTCCACAAAACAACTTCAACCAGTAAATTGTGGTACATCTGATGTCGTAAACAATGTGTCCAATCCAACTAGCTCTTGGTATCAACCAGATAATGTTGTTGCCTCGCATCATTCTGTTGATCTTCCCACTGTTCCAACTAACATCATCGTTGTGGATAACGATGACGACTTCGACTGGGGTGCCTTTGTCAATATTCCTGAAGTGAAATCTCAACTTGAAGAATTTGACAGGATTGCGGCAGAATTGCATGCAAAACGTTCAACCTAATCCTCTACTTATTACATTTTTGAACTTCCATTTCCATCTTTTTTACTGTTCTCAATAAGCTTGGTACTCAACTGTTATGTTTTTTTCCTTTTCATCAGTTTTGTATGCCGTTTGTAACGGTCTATGAATAAACTGCTACTTGGAATACTACCATGTTTTTTTACATTTATTGTAAATTTGCTCGGTTACTACATTTCATGCTACATAGATAACCCCAATGTTTCTAATTTTTATTGTGACAGCGACTTTCGTGTGTTTTTGCTCGACACATGCTAGGCACACATACACATATATACCTCCATTCTTAATTTATTTAAGACTTCATTATCGTTTACAACCTCAACTGATAAACAATGCCTTCTTATACTGGGCTCAGTGATCGCGTTACCGAACAGAGGACAATGGTGCACACAGTACAATAGTTGATACGCACCAATTTGTTTGCACTTTCCACATAACAAAAATATATAACCACACAATGAATCGTTAAATCAAATTTCTACATGTAATAAACCAACAAGTCCACATCAGCGTACTTTTAATTTGGTTATCTTTTACACAAAAAAGGATGTTATAAATATGATTACACGAATCATATTCGTTAATATACACAATATTACTATAACATCCATTATTTTTAAATAAACATAATCTACAACGGATAAATTATACATGTACATACTTTCATGCCTACGTTGACTGTCGCTTCTGAGTGATGTTGCCCTCACATTTAACATCAGCCTAATTCCGTAAACATAGTTCATCAGTTCGATCTACATCGATTTTATGGTTGTTTCTATAATTTAGTTTTCACCTACTTGAAATGATTATATGTTGCAGATTCTTCACTTAGTCAGCCTAGTTCATCGACATTGCTCTATGTTTTAATTCCTGAATATTGGGCTTCGGTTTGTTACGTGTACACACGGTAAATCGAATTATCAAACACTCTTTCTTACCTACGTCACTTTTTTATACTGTCATTCTCCATTTCTATGTCAATATATGACAACCGGATGTTTTTCTGCACAGCCATGATATTTAAAGTAATTCGACAACGATAAATCAAGGCAATCAAGTTGATCCATGGCAGTTAACGCACTTCCCAATAGTTTACTCCCCTTTTCTCTTTCGGATTCAATGATCGATTTAATTTTTATGGTACGGTCCTCTGATAAGAATGAAGTGATAAAAATATAAACTACTTCAATTTACTATTTTTGCTTCAACTTATTTTTTGACTAATAACTTATGATTCTTTTTTTTTTCATTTTAACTGTAATTTTCAACAATGTCAAAATTAAAGCTGCTATGCTTGCATCAAATACATTCAACCTTTCCTCTACAAATAAAAAACTTAGGTATCGTTTTCTTCAATCAAGTGCCACTGACTATGCGGCTGAAAACATACATTTTCATCGTTCAGACTAACAGAATCTATTTGTATTTCTATTTTGTTCACTCATATGCGGTTGTTTCTCAGACCTTCTACTCAGCAACAAAACATCGGCTGTTTCAAGTTCCTGAACTAACTGCATTGCAACTGCCGATAGCACTCTCTTTAATCTCCATAAAAATATCGCTGCACTATACCATGTTTTAACAATCTCAGCTGAGAAACATCAAAAGCAACAACAAGAAATTATGTCAGGTATCAAAAGCAAGTACAGGTAGTGAGGTAACAATTTTATACAGTAAATTTTATCACCTTTTTTCTTATGTCTACTTCACTCATGTGGAGCCCCAACTTCATATGTATGTTGTACCGCTTAATGCTACAAATTTAAGCATTCCGTCATTTTCTTTCCATCTGCATGTTTTTAATCATCATTTATGCATTCCATATCTTACCTACGTCAATAACAGTGTTGTTTATCCGCCGAGAAAACTTAAGACAACTCCTGATCAAGTTGCAGACCCATACTCCTGTATGTGTTAAGTTAAATGTTAGTTAAATGCACGTGTCTCCATTTATTTTCAACTTCCCATATTATTACTTTCTGATTGCATGTATTATACTATGAAAAAGTTGTGTGACATCATGTATGACCCATCCCATATTATTATGCATGTATTCTGATTATTTTTACCTTTTTTTTCTTCCGCAGATTGCAAAAGGTGACAATAAGGAAGAGTATTTGGCCACCCATTCGACTAAGTAGTCATGCAACTTCGATCTGCATGCACTCTTCTTCCCATTGCTGTACATTTTCAGTTTCTGTTCTGTCAAAACATGTATTCCGCAATACTTTGTACTTGGTGCTTTAATTTTTAATGTCAAATACACATGGACTGGACTACTCTCTGTCCGCCTATTACTTCATATATATACCTTTTGCAACTTAAACAGCTTCCATGTATAGATTTACTTTCAAACTTTTACCTGGATGTTTGTTGTTTAACTACCTTACACTTTTATCTTTCCATTCTTAACTTTCTTCCATTTTTGCTGCATTCATTGTTATCTGTTTTCATTGTTCAAATTGCTTAAACTGCTCATTTTATATGCACATACAGTCTTTACGGCTGTTCTTCCCGCATCAGTTTCCTCTTTGGTCACATACATCTATGCACACGCCCATCGGGCGTGCGGATGTACTAGTAAATTATAATACTAACAATGTTATTATTGTTATTCACATCAAATAGATTGCCTCTAGGGCACAAACTCTAACAATCTCTCACTTACACTCGAGCAAATCACTCATTTATCGGATACCCATGAAACTAGTGTGACTATCATTCTTCTGTTGCGGCAAAGCTTTAGTCAATGGGTCTGCAAAATTATTATACGTTGGGACTCTGCAAATATGTATATCTCCTCTGTCAGCAATTTCACGGATGAGATGGTATCGCCGAAGTATGTGTTTGGATCGTCGATGTGATTTGGTTCCTTAGCCTGAGCAACGACCCCATTCTTATCACAATAAAGATCTATTGGATCAACAATGGTCGGAACAACAGAAAGTTTAGAGATTAATTTATTAACCCAAACAGCCTCCTTAGTAGCTTCTGAAGCGGCAATGTATTCAACATCCATTGTCGAATCAGTGACTGTTTCTTGCTTTGAACTTTTCCAGCTAACAGCGGTACCATTCAGGAAAACACATAATCTAACTGTGACTTGTAGTCGTCTTTATCAGTCTGCAAACTAGCGTCCGTGTAACCTTTTACCATTAATTCCTCTTCGCCCTCATATATCGAGATTGAGTCTTTAGTCCTTTTAAGGAACTTGAGAATGTTCTTGAATGTTGTCCAGTGACTTCCACCTGAATCAGATTGGAATATACTTGTCATACTTAAAGCATGAGAGACATTTGGAAGAGTACACAAAATTGCATGCATGACTGATCCAATTGCCGAAGCGCAAGAGATCATTTTCATGCGTTCCTTATCATTTTATGACTTAGGACATTGGGACTTAGAAATTGATATACCATGTGACATGGTTATGTATCCTTTCTTTGCCTCTTGCATGATAAATCTTTTTAGCACTTTATCAATGTATGTACTCTCATTTAGGCCTATTAATTTTCTTGATCTATCTCTATAAATCTTAATGCCTAAAATAGAGGTTGCCGCACCCAAGTCTTTCATTGAGAAATTTTTCCCTAACCAAGTCTTTACCGCTTGTAATGAGTTAACATCATTCCTAATAAGTAATATGCCATCCATACATAATACTAGGAATATGCCATCCATACATAATAGGTTTGTACTCTACCATCCATGTCAGTTTTCATCTTGAAAACCCACTTACAACCGATTGGTTTTACCCCGTCAGGTGGATCAACCAAAGTCCATGCTTGGTTGGTGCACATGGAATCCATTTTAGATTTCATGGCTTCAAGCCATTTCTCAGGTTCTGGTCCATTCATATCATCTTGGTAAGAAGTGGGCTCATCTTGATCTATGAGCATTACGTCTCCTGTTTGAGTTATTAGATATCCAAAATATCTATTGGGCTCATGATGTATTCTACCAGATCTACGAATATTTTGTTTAATTTGAGCAGGTTCGGTTTCCACAATAGATTGTGCTTCTTGCTCAACTTCAAGTTCAGGTTCAATAACATCTTGTGGTTCTCGAATTTCTTCGAGTTCTACTTTATTCCCATTGGTAATTTTAGAGACTAGATCTCTTTCCATAAAAGTACCATTTCGAGCAAAAACACTTTATGCTTTGAAGGTTTATAAAAATAATATCCTTTTGTTTCCTTTGGATATCCCACAAAATAACACTTTTTTGATTTGGGTTCGAGCTTGTCAGAGTTAGGAAGCTTAACAAGAACCTCACATCCCCAAATTCTCATATAAGAGACATTGGGACATCCCCATGTCCATATCTGATATGGTGTCATCTGAACCGTTTTAGTTGGAACTTGATTAAGTGTGAATGTAGCTGTTGTAAGGGAAAAACCCCAAAAACTTATTGGAAGATCTATATGACTCATCATTGATTGTACCATATCTAATAGTGTTCGATTTCTCCTTACACCATTCCATTGTGGTGTTCCCGGTGGAGTGAGTTGTGATACAATCCCACACTCTTTCAGAGAGTCATTAAACTCTTAGCTTGAATATTCTCCTCCTCGATCCGTTCAAAGAGTTTTTATATTCTTGCCAAGTTGGTTCTGAATTTCATTCTTGAATTCCTTGAACTTTTAAAAGGATTCTGATTTGTGTCCCATGAGATACACATATCCAAGTCTACTGAAATCATCAGTAAATGTAATGAATTAAAACAACCTACCTCTAGCTGATGTACTCATTGGTCCACATACATCACTATGTATTAAGGCCAATAGATGATTAGCCCGTTCACTGTGTCCAGTGAAAGGAGCTTTCATCATCTTGCCTAATAAACATGATTTACATTCTTTACATGATTCAAAATCAAATGATTTCAAAATTCCATCTTTATGGAGTTTTGATATGCGTTTCTCGTTTATATAGCCTAAACGACAATGCCAAAGTTATGTTGGATTTAAATCATTCGATTTAATCCCTTTGGTATTAATGTTATAAACTGGCATATCAAAATTAAGAATATAGAGACCATTAACTGGCCGTGCATTTCCATAAAATATCTCATTCAAATAAAATGAACAACAGCTGTCTTTTATTTTAAATGAAAATCCAAGCTTTTCCAAACAAGACACAGAAATAATATTCGTCTAATGGCGACACAAAATAACAATTCTCTAATTCTAAAATTAATCCACTAGGTAAAGACAAGTGACAACTTCCTATGGCTAATGCGGCAACAATTGCTCCATTTCCCACTAGTAACTCCACTTCTCCTTCTGCCAAATTCCTTCTCTTTTGCATTTCCTGAATTGGGTGAAGTCACACTTCCCTTTTTCTTTTTCAGGTCTTCTAAATAAGCATAACAATTGCGTTTCCAATGACCTAGCTTTCTGTAATAGTGATAATCTCCCTCTTTGGGAACCCCCCTTTTGGCTTTGAAGCCTTTTTGAAATTGGTCTTATTAGCACTCTTCTTAAGCTGCTTTTTCTTCCCATTGCCCTTGGGTTTAGCAGTCTCCTTTGTACCATCATTATGCCAGCCGGTTCTGCTTTCTTCATGTTATTTTCAGCAATTCTCAACATGCTTAATAACTCAGTCAAGGGTTTCTCAATTTCGTTCATGAGATAATTCATGACGAATTGAGAATACTTACTGTTTAATGATTTTAGAACAAGATCGGTTTGAGATTCCGGTGTCAACGAATACCCTAACCTTTTGAGATGCTCAATGTATCCAATTATTTTCAGTACGTGTGGACCAACAGGTTCCTTTTCTCCCATTTTACAGTGATGTAGAGCCTTGCTTGTGTCATACCTTTCTTGTCAAGTATGTCGTTCGAACAATTTCTTAAGGTGCTGATCATCTCATAAGCTTCCATGAACTCGTGTTTCTTCTGAAGCCCCGGAGTCATGGTTGCCAATATGAGACATTTGACATCAAGAGCATCATCTTGGTGCTTCTGGTGGGCATTAATCTCTGGACGGAGTGCAGTACTTAGCCGTGCCTCTAGAATAGGTCCATCAAGTACATATAACTTCCTTTCTTGTTTGAGGACTCAAATTACGATGCCAGTTAAGGAAATTATTTCCATTCAGTTTTTCTTTTCAAGAATAGACCTATGTGATAAATTGTTGGTGTTGCTAGCCATTTAGTATCTATAGGAGATAATAAATAATATTGATTAATAATTTTGACAATCAAAATTATACCAATTATTTCATTATTAATATTAATGTATAAATAAAATAAATATTCTCCCACTCAAATCAACATCCCTATATTTTAATATACATATGTTTTATTATATATATATATATATATATATAGGTGTTCCAAGATCCATATCTAATCATGCATTGACCTAGCTTTGTTTAATTCCCCAAAACACAATCTTTTAGGTAAACATCTTATGTCAATTATATCGTATATATAATTCTTGAATCGCATGATGAACATTTTGTTCATTAAATTATTCATTTTCTCAAATATAGAATAATGCATGCTCTTTGTCCATATGGCCATAATCTTATTACGCAGCTTAGTTAAGTCAGACCCAGTAATATGTTGGAGCACCACATTTACTCCATCGCATATAACCAAAATAAAAGGATGCACAACGCTTTGGAGTTACCTACATCCAGTGATTTTGGGTATTGATAAGTGTATTATTGAAGACGTTACCATGACTTAATATAAGCAATGTTTTTATTAGGGATTTTAAATTCGATTTGGAAAATCATGTTATTTATACATCTTTTAAAATATAATTATTTTAAACTGATAATTTTAATTCCACATTAATGTATTTCAAAGACATGAGTGCTAAAAGGAATTAAATATACCAAGCCTTTATTTTAAATATTTTAAAACAATTTGCAATTTTACTTATGAAGAATAAAATAAAAAAAATGCAAAACAGTTCATTATAATGTGCGGCCCCTCAAAATTGTACCAAAATAGAGTAATGGTTTTTTGAACTTGTCAAAACTAACTGGCATGTTTATTTCGCACTTCACACATGTTGCAAAATAAAAATACTATCTGCATAAACAATTATAATCAGGCCTTTGTAGGCCTAGACACAATAATTAAACTGATTCCGGCCTTACTAGAACAGTATGGCAAAGTAAAATTGCATTCGCGTTTAGCATACACATTTGCAAATAAAATAAAATAAAATATCATTACAGAACATTGCAGACGTGAAACATATATTCCTATAACTATATAAGATATATCATCACAGATTTATAGGCATACCATATTTACACATATACTGACATTTCTCAGGTAATAGGTAACCATGGAATATATTAACAACTATATATATATATATATATATATATATATATATATATATATATATATATATATATATATATATATATATATATATATCATATGCCAACTTTCAGATTTCAATATTATTTTAACTTCACAGATATATACACATGTATATATATTTCAGTGAAGTAGAAATTGAGTTATAGACTGATATAGGTAAATATGCAAACAATTACATTACATGTTCAAGTTTTTCACTAAAACATATAGATGAACACTGCGCATGTATATTATATCTCATTAAAAAGACATATATATATATATATATATATATATATATATATATATATATATATATATATATATATATATATATATATATATATATATATATATATATAAACGAATGAATAAAACCATTCACTCAGCTGGTTTAAAATGGGCAAACACAGTATTGTAACAGTAAAACATAATATGATCAATGTACTCAAAATTAAAGGACATCATATGCAAATTTATATGTACTAGCAGACCGGTGGTTCAAAGTCTGGCATGCATTATACAATTATGCGCATCATTCATATGACACAACGTATGTGCATGTTCTGATTTAAAAAAAAGGTATAAACTGTTGTGATATAATAAAAGATACACTGTATATATATTGATCAACAATCAATGTATAGTCTTTGCCCAAATTTATAATATACATACACCTCTACCTACACAACATCATATGCCTTAAACATGCATGCCTAGATTATTTTCAAAATATATGTTGGATAAACTGTTTATTTTAACATGCATAATTGCAGATGTATGTATATGTAATCAAATTTTATAAATACTTACATAAAGTTAAAACAGTTTTTATTTATTGTTAGACCAAAAAGTGGTTCTAACACCCAACTTGATTAAAAGCAGAATAAAATGAGATCAGAAATAAAAATGAGCACACAGGATTTATAGTGGTTCGGCGAAGAAATGCCTACGTCCACTTGTCTTTCACTATTTCCAATGATTTTGTTGCAAGTATAATGAAATATTCACTTGATTTCTCTCACAACTCACTTACAATCGCTCAATTGTCTAAAAACAAATAATGAAGGAAGATTTGGATTTTCCGGGAGTGCTGGAATTCGAGTTATGAAGGTGGTTGAACTCTCAAAATGCCAGAAAAAAGAAGATCCTTCTCTTTGTCTCCAGACGGGGTATTTATAGGTGAGAATTTGCTCAGAACCCGATCCGGATCGGAGCCACGTGTCATCCATCCCATTAGCCTCGGGTTCGGATGGATTTCTGTGTTGACAACGCATCAGAGCAGTGGACGTTGTGGGTAGGAACTGGTCATAGCCGCTCCGAATAACAAGGCGCTCATGCAGGAAAGTGACGTGGGAAATGGGTTTGGATCGGAGGGATATGCTCATGGGGTTCGGATCGGCATCTCTGATCCGACCAGGATTAACTCAGGTCCAATTCTCTCTCCTTTTTACTCTTCTCCGCCCCGATCTATTTCTGTAGCAACTGGGTGGATTTCTGATCCAACCTGAAGTAGATTGCCCTCCGATCCGAACAGCTGTGCCTCTCTGATTCCAACAGCGATTGCTCACCGATCCGAACAGAAGGTTTTATCCGATCCGAACCGATACGCTGCTTCGATCCGACCTACTTCAGTACTTCCCAAGTTTTTTCAATATTTCACATCTTGACTTTGTGTTGCCCAGTTCACAAAGTGGGCTAACGTTTATTAATCTAAATAATAACTAGTGTATAGGTTAACATATATTCCCTAATTCTAATTGGATTCATATGTCAAAAGGAATTATCACATAAAATTTTAGAACGGGGGATATATTATGGAATTTTCAGAACTCATAATGGTACGTGTGTGTGTGTATATATACACACATTTGCATCAATGAATGTATGGGATTATCAGGTTTTTCTTAACCTATCCAGTGGTTATCATACAATTAACTCCAAAAAATTTGGTTTTCTAACTCAGTCTTAATGTAAACAGAGTTTTTAAGTATTCAAGTTATCAGATCTATAGATTTTACCAATTTCTGATTGATCATAGAAATTATAGTAATCAAACAAATCATAGATCCAAACGCATATTCAGTCATATATTAAAATCTAAACACAGATCATGAAATCTAACAAAGCACAGTGATTAATATATGCCATAGAGTTAATTCGAAATAAAATTGGACATATACATATCATAATTTCTGTAAAAATTACAGAATTTATTTATACAGAAACAACTCTTGATTCTATATAAATTTACAAATTTTACATTTCAATTGAAATTTATAATTGTGTTCATAACACCGTAAAATTTTCATGTTTATACAAAAACCGGATACATGGTTTAAACCCCAATAATTGAATTCGAACGCACATCTCACTCTGATACCATTGATAACACTATATGATCGGATACGATCAATTTTTGAAACCCTAGTTAAAATCGAATGCGCAATTGAATCTTAAACGTATACCTTTTTCCTCGAATTGCAAAATCAGTGAATCTGGTTTTAGTTGAATAGAATCTAAAACTGGAATGGGAGTGTCTCTATCGGAGATCCACGAACGACGATCTCGGCATTGTCAAAACAAAGTCGAGGAAATTGGAATTTTGGTACTTGCCAAATTGGGATTAGGGTTTACTGAAATTTCATAGTGGATTGATTATTAAAAGAAAGGGGTCGGCCTTTCCTTTTATAAACAAACAATACGACATCTCTGGCTTTCCAATTAACCCGTTGTCTACTTTAAATAAAAGAAAATGTCAACCATTTTGAATTCCCTTTTATTTTAAGTAGTTCTCACCTTATTCAACGTCCTTATGTGTGACCCTATAGGTTATCATAATGTTGGCAACAATTTAAACAATATTTAAATTGTAAACAGTGAGTGGCATCTAGTATTACATCGTTGTTACCCAAGTTATAATAATATCAATGATTCGATACAACCTTTCTGTGATTAGTGTCTCAATGTAATTTAATCCTTTTAACCAATATATCCAAGGTTAAATTGGAGGCGCGAAACGTATCATCCTCTTTATAATTTAATCTATTTATCTCGATCGATGAGTAGACTATATAAAACAAATCAATATCTGAGCACAGCCATGTAGTTTATAGTCTTACTCAATCATGAGGCCCATGGATAATACTATATATATATATATTATAGGGTTAAATTCCATCTAGATCATTCATAATTTTCATTCGATTCAAGATATATGCTACAATCACCTTCAGTTACAAGCGACTTTTGATGATATCGAAACACAAATAACTTCGAATAAAATTATAATGATTTCAGGTCTGAGGATAATTACATCACTGTCACTATAATAATAACTTATGATGCTACTAATTATATTCCACGCAGTTATTCTCATGTTGAGTCAGCCCAGTATGTATTCTCTAATACATATTTATGTCTTGACATTAATATCACGTATATTAATGATCAATGATGTGTGATCATTTATCAATCAACACACTAGTCTCAATGTTTTATTGTTGTCCTATGTAAACAATAAAATTTGACTAGGGACATTTAAGAATTATAATACTTAACATATCATATAATCTCAAGTTCTAGTCTTACTCGAACTATACAATGGCGTATTATTATTCTAAGGGCTTTTATTATGTTAATATTTATAATACACAGTAAATATAACACAATAGAATATTTTATTCCAAATAAATTATAATACTAACAATGTTATTATTGTTATTCACATCAAATAAATTACCTCTAGGGAAAAAACTCTAATACGACCCAAGCCTTTCGGATGACCCAACTTTCGGATGACCCAAATTCTGGATGAACCAACTTCTGAATGACCCAACTTTTTGGATGAACCAACTTCTGGATAACCCAATTTATGGATGACCTAACTTCCGGACGACCCAACTTTCGGACGACTCAACTTCCGGATGACCCAACTTCCGGACGACCTAACATTTGGATCTGGTTATGCAACCGACCCGACTCCAATTCGTGCTCTGCAAGTCACGATCCCCACTCGAACCTGATCCTTGCTCCATCAACGATCGAATCACACATAACTCCGATCTGAAACCAACCAATTCAACAATTAATCACTGACAATCACGAACGCCCATTAGCACAAATGATAAATCATCATACAGCCATATGAATTTCACTGAAATCATGAATGAACAATAAACGAATCTAATAAATGGATCTAACCTTACATAAATGCATGAATTAGCATATTATTTTACCAGTTTAATTTTCTAGATTATAACCTATGGTGATTCGAAAGAAAATGTACGTACCATGATGTAGATCTAGGTGGAAACAACTTGAAATGATGAAAATAAGATCGAAGAATCCATATACTCGATTGGATCCATGTGAGAGATGCTTATCACTCAACAAATCTTCAAAATAGCTTGAAAACAACTAATCTTTAATCCGGGCAGCGAAGAACGATCTTCAACTCTCCCAATTTGGTGCGTTTTACCCTCTCTTGATGTAGATCTAGCCTTCCTTGATGTAGATCTTCAATCTTCTTACGTAGATCTAAGATTTTAATAGAGGAAAAATGTATTTGATTAAGGAAGAAGGATCAAAAGCTCAACCAAATAAGAGAAATGAAGAAAGTAAACCATTCTACATCTAACCCCCTATTTGTAGCCACAGCCCCAATCCTTAGCGGACCTACAAATCAACCCACTAATTACCAGTTAGCCTGGCTAGAAATTGTGTAGCACTAAACAGTGATTCCTCCCAAACCACTGAACCAAATCTCTAATATGACCACTCTACAGAATTAGCAACACCATTTCCTTTCCTATGAAATCAATCTCGGCACTTGATTCAATCCTAGTCAAAAGTTATGCCATGTACAAAACTGATAGAGGAAAAATGGTCACAAATGAAATTTACAAAAATTATGGACACATCTCACATCCCTATAACCAACATATCAAAATATGAGAATGATCCGACCCTTGGGGAATTAAATAAAAATATTTTACGATCCTACAATATGTAAAATGCGGGTCGTTTCATTCTCCCCACTTAGGAAATTCGCTCCCGAAATTCCAAACATACACAAGCAACCAAAACCATTCTACATGCCTACCATCCAGAAATAGCCAATTTATCATCCAATCTAGCATCCACCAAGTCATGCATCCACAGCCTTAACCTAGCATGCAATATTCTAATGAATAGTACAAGTTTTAATAGTGTAAGAGTGAAACGACATTAAGAGGTCATACCAGCGAAGAGTTCTGGATGTGTGATGACCCCAAACTCCCTTAGTATGAAAGCAAGGATAATCGTTGGAATAAAACACATAAACAATAACAGCAGAACAAAAATATAGAATTACAACAGAAAATGTGCATCAAATTACACTGGAAATAATATATCATCAGAGTTACACAACATAATAGGATCACACTTAGTTCATGATACATATTTCTGCTTAATATAAAATGTCTGCAGCGGAATCAAACATAATATACTAAATGAAGTATGAACAGCATAATAGAAATGATAAGATCCATCTTCAGCTGAATAGCTATCCAGAATGAGTCTGCTAAAACCTGTGTACAAGGCTGCCCGTGTGGAAAAGAGGGCTTCCCGGTTTGCAAAGTGAAACAAACTACGAGTCAGTCATTGGACTGGTATGAGAAATCTTACTTAACCTGTTTAATAATAAGGCTAATCACAGGACCACTACGCTAATGCGGAACGAGTTTATTCCATTGGATTGCCAATGCATGAGATAAAGTAAATCGTTAAACAACGTAATGCTTTTTGGAAAAATGAAATCATTATACGACACAAGTCCCATCACATAATGCAACACAAATCGGAGAATAGAGTTTTACCTTATAATGGTCTAAAATGCTTGATACGATAAAACGAATTTGATATTATTATTAGTGTATATATGTTTCAAAAACATTTCAATCATAATATATCAATCATAGACGGCATAGCTACAATATACTATGTTATCATACTAGTTATACAATCAAAACCGCATGTGTCGTATTGGAAGTTGGATTTACATCATGAACTATGGCAAGAGATTGTCCTTACCGAATTCGAGACAATCTAGCCTACCATGTCTCAGGATACAGCCGCAACTGCACCTTGGATCTTCAGGGCCGGTCCACAAATATATTAGTGGATTAGTTATGCCTAAACAATACGTTTCCCGCCTTATGGGGCGTAAATATAGAGCCACTAGGGACTCAAATCCGAGGCGCCTCATTCCATCATCCACATAAGTAAAATGTTAGGGCTTGCAAAACCATAACACCACTTCTAGCTAGTAAGAAACATATGCCCTCCCTGCAGCCCTCTCCCGTTTCTGGTTCATACCGGGGTGTGTGGATCGCGAAGTAACGCTTTACACAAAGCTATGCCTAAAATGGGTTGTGCTTTGATCATCAACCGCATGGCTCTGCTTTTCAACAATAAGGCTTGATCATTTGCATCTTGGCATGCCACACTGATAATACACCCCGTGCGACTGATGTCTACCAATATATAACCTCTGATCTCGTGCATCTTAGAGAAGGGTGTTAAGAAAGAGAATAAATTCTCTACCACCACGCAGATATATATTAAATAGAAATCAATCAGCACAGAATAAAATCCAATGTCAGACATACATCCATTTACAAGTCCGTTCTTGAAACACCCCACCTCCGTTAGGGTCACTCTCAAAGGGAATGCCCTAATTTTGGTGGAGGTTTATAAGTATAAGTCACGGATATACAAGACAGATATTAGAACACATATTTTTGAACAGCGGAAAACAACAACAACTTTTATTTCATTAAAATATGTGATATGCAAACCATGCCATAATTGTCTTACAATACTTCCAAAAACATAACATCTTCATAACTGTCTTGATTACATTATTTAAAGAAGCATAAAAACATAAGTGAACTGCATAAGTCCCATAATTGCTGTCCGAAGCCATAGTCCAAAATGAAAAAGATCCAAGCAATACATTCTTTCTCTTTAAGCTGGATGTGAAAACTGGTCAAGCTGTAGTATTCCCTCCCTGAGGACCTGGGGGGGAACGGAAGAAAAGAAGACAAAAGAAAAGTAGAGTCAGACATAAATCCTGAGTAAGTCTAGGACTATTCAGTCTATGAATAAAGAACTGGGTATGACAAGTATAAACTGGAAATGGGAAAGCACCATAAACTAAGTTAAGTTGTCTAGAGTCGAATATACTATCGTACCCCATATTAATCTCTGCATCTGTATAAACTAGTTCCCAACAGGCACCCCATAATCAGGGTGAAGTGATTCGTTTCTAATGATCGACTCCTACTCGCATAGTTACATGTGTCTTACGGCCCCCGATGTTGTAGTTACCTATGTTGGTCCCACCATGGGGTGTATCAAGTCCCATGGTGGCGGTCCGACACAATCCAAGAATGCACAGGTATGCTACTGGTGCCCAGTGCCTTATTTTTCTGTGTCGGAGTGTGTGCATGCCCGCACCCCGTTAGAACCTACACTGCTGCACCACCGCCGTCGATTTGACCTCTTACAGTCAGCCCAGTAATCGTGCCCCACCCTGCCAAATTCAGGGTATCCTGATACACCTTGTAGGGTTACTGCTGAAAAGGGTGCCCCTCTACTAGGTTTTCTATTTCTAGCCGACATGCTAAGTTGGTTAAGTGTTTTGTAAACCTAACCCCCAATCAGTCCGTATAGTTTAGCATGTTCCATTTTGATTAAGTATTAATTCAATTTACTTAATCCTATCAATCATGACTCATCCTTAATTGTCTTATTAAAGCCTCGACCTCTCACATTAGACAGGTATTGTTGTGGCTGCCTATTGCCGGTTGGGTCCGGGAAGTCTTACGCCACAACTCAGTCTAACCTCGGGTCCTTATTAGGCTCCGTATTTAACCACCCACATTGGATAGGTATTATTGTGACTACTGGACAGCTGGGCGGTTCCAGGCAGGTTTACATCACAACTCAATCCAACCTCGGGTTAAACACATCGTATTTTCTAAATTTACATATTTTGTCTCTTTTCTTTTTATATGTAAATATTTGCGGCCCATTATTCAAATCCATCTTTATTGGGTAAAATTGATTTATATGACTTAATTGTTTTTCAAGGTTGTTGGCATGCGTCAAACATGCCAACACATATGTTCTATATTTTAACTCAATCGTCATTACCCCCGTTTTATACGTTCGCTACAATATAACATATGTTGGGTTTAACATTTAAACCCAACTTAGCCACATGAAAAAGGGGAGGCTTATAACGTGGTGTATATATATCCTAAGTAACATAAAAAGGGGAGTGTGAACGCATGAACTTGAAACATAGCGAACTAATTAACATGAATTAGGCACATGTGAACTTGCATTGTAATAGCATATAATCATGGCATAAACATGCTTAAAGATGAATCATTCTGTTCATATAATCGTGGCATAAACATACCTAAACATGAACCATTCTATTCATATAAACTTGCAATTGGAATGTAAATCTAATTTAATTATGTGTCACATATATCATCATATGATTTTGATAACAACATAGGCCTAAAACATGTTTTCAACTAGGTATAACAACAAACATAGTTTAGTCATGTTCATAAAGGTGCTTACTTTTGTCTCTAATACAAAAGTATGGTTTTTACACTTGAATTACGATTCCAATTCCAACATAAATTCATATAAACCATAGTACTTAGTTGAATCCAGTTACACACTAAAAGTGATCATAAAAGTATGTACATCATATTGGCATAATGATGAATGGTATACTTGCATGAATCTCAAATAAACTACCACAACACATGGTCGCTAACATGAATCATATACTTGCATGAATCTAAGTTAAACCACCACAAACACGTAGTTGTTAATTTCCAACATAAATCACATACTTGCAAATATCCAATCGTTATACCACAACATTTCCAAATCGTTTAGAATCAAAGCAACATACAAATATAGATTATTATCACCACAAATCGAATACAATTCTATTTCTCATTTTACACAAATCAAAACACAATAATTTATTCACATCGAAATAGCACTCTACTTACAACGTATGACGAATCTTCAATTCAGGAATCTGAATTCTGAATTTGGAGATGCTATCCTTTGTTGTAGGCGTTGTTTTGATTTAATTGACGTTACTTTAAGCTTTCGAATTGTCTCCTAATTGTCTCTCAATTTCTGACGGCTATTCCTAGTCTTTCCTCAACAGCATGACGGTCTCATCTTCATTTTTGTTTGTGTGAATTAGGTGGAGTCTTAGGTCCTTTTTATAGAGTTTGTGAGTTGATTAGGACCGTTGATGGAGCTTGATTTAATAATAGCCGTTCGTTTGAAGGAGAGACCAATCAGGGGCTGACACCTAGCCCTAGTGACAAGGCAAGGCTCAGAAAATCGACCAAGCACAGACCAGGCCAGCCAGGAGGGGCTGGGTTCGACCTGGCTCAAGGGCCAGGTCGACTACCCAGTCGACCCACAGGTCGACTATGTAGTCGACCTGGGTGCCCCAGGTCGACTACCCAGTTGACCTGGGTAGCCCAGGTCGACTACCCAGTCGACCTGGGTGCCTTGTGCGGGATAATTCCGGCCCTGGCCAATCTGGCCCGATTTTTGATATTTAAATCTGACTTCTGAGTTGTTTTGGTCTGTTTGAATTTTAAACTGAATTCTGAAACTTCCGGAGGCCATATCTCCCTCATACGTAGTCCGTTTTACACAAACTCAGACTCTATTTCAAGCAGAATTCCAAGACGAACGCAATGGCGTATCCCGTTTCCCTTAATTCTTTGATTTGAAATTAGTTATGCTGTAATTTGTGAATTTCACTGTTATAGAATACACGGGGTGTTACATTCTCCCCCACTTAAGAGGATTTCGTCCCCAAAATCTTCATGTTCAGGAAGAATGTTCATCCTAACATCCAAACATACATCTACTCATCCATCAAACACGAGCATCCATTGTCCTTAAAAGATTTCTAATGCTTCATGATCATATGCGAAGTGTGTGTACATGTACTTATCTAATGCAAAATTAGTCGGTCTACTGATTCAGTTGACCTCCTTAATGTGAATTATGTAAGTGCCATGAATCCATTATGTATGCAAATTCTCCTACTCATGATTCTACATGAGTGCACAATCATTCATATAAATGCAACATCCATATGACAACAAATTAAACTTCAACCATATACGAATATAAATACAAATATGCATATGCAATATGAAGTGACTGAGCCGATCTAAAACCTAAATTGTGTGTGTATATGCAACCACGAGCAACCACTAGCAATCACTTGCAACCACTTGCAACCATCACCCATAACATGTTTCAATTACATGTTTTCATCCAAAGAGTTTCTACCTAAAAGATAAGGTCGAGGAGATATACCTAAAAAGATAGATAAAAGCGCAACTTAAGGAAAAAGAAAGATCAAAGATGTACCCTCGAAAAGAAAAGGGTAGGCTGCGCGTATCCTAGCTTCAGTTTCCCAAGTTGCGTCTCCCTCGGCGTCGCTCCACTGAACTTTGACGAGCTTGACTTTGCGGTTGCGTAGCTTCTTCACTTCCGTTCCTAATATGCGGGTTGGAACTTTCCTCACGGTTGCTTCGCGTTCCACTTCAGCTTCTTCTAGGATATTTGGCTCTACCACTTCAGCAGATTCATGTAGACATTTTCGGAGGTGCGAAACATGGAAAACGTTGTGAACTCCAGCTAGCTTTTCGGGTAACTCTAATTTATAGGCCATTTTCCCAATTTTCTCAATAATAGGAAACGGCCCTACGAACCTTGGTGCTAGCTTTCCTGTGGTTCCAAAACGAACAACGTTCCTTAGCGGAGATACCTTAAGAAAAACTCTGTCCCCAACCTCAAATTCAAGGTCGGTCCTCCTCTTGTCGGCGTAGGATTTTTGTCTGTCTTGGGCTGTCTTCATTCTTCTCCGTATTAAGTATATTTTCTCTGAAGTCTCTCGGATCATATCTGGTCCAAGTATGAGCTTATCAGTAGACTCCCACCAACAAGTGGGCGATCGGAACGGTCTTCCATACAAGGCTTCGAAGGGCGCCATTTCGATGTTTGCTTGGTAGTAGTTGTTGTAGGCAAATTCCACCGAAGGGAGATGGTCTTCCGACGTCCCTTCGAAGTCAAGGACGCACAGTCTTAAAAGGTCCTCCAAACCTCGGTTCACTCTTTCTGTTTGGCCGTCGGTTTAGGGATGATAGACCGTGCTCAAGCATAACTGTGTGCCTACCGCTTCTTGCAGACTCCGCCAAAACACACTTGTGAAGATAGGGTCTCGGGCACTAACAATGCTGGATGGTATTCCATGGAGCCGAACAATTTCCTTGAGGTAAAGAGATGCTAGGGATGAGGCAGTTCTTTTATTCTTGACAGGTAAGAAGTGGACGCTTTTAATAAGCCTATCCACTATTACCCAAATGCTAATGTTCCCTCTTCTAGACCTAGGCAGCCTATCAATGAAGTCAGTTGAGATGCTATCCCACTTCCACTGCGGGACCTCTAGAGGATGGAGCAGACCGCCAGGCTTTTTCTGTTCCGCCTTAACCTGTTGGCACACCATACACTTAGAAACAAAATCTGCCACGTCCTTCTTCATGCCGTTCCAAAAGAAAGTTCTCTTTATGTCCTTGTACATTTTAACTCTGCCTGGATGTATCGTCATCATGGAGCGATGTGCTTCCTCGAGAACCTTCTTTACTAAATCCCTTGTCTGTGGGACACATAGTCTTCCGTCTCGCCTTAGCCAAACCTTGTCGTTGATGGAGTATCTGCTGAGGTGACTTAAAGTCTCACCCCTAATTAGCCTATCAATAGTCTCCACGAGCTGAGGGTCTTCGCGTTGTGTTGTCCCTATTGCGTCCACTAAAGTCGGGCGTACTTCGAGAGATGCTAGCAAGCCCGGTACAAAATCAGAGGAGGGCCTAAAGTCAAAGCTGGCTATAAATTCTAGGCTTTGTCTTTCAACAAACAGCGGGCTTAGGGTTAGTTTCTTTCGGTTCAACGCGTCTGCCACTACGTTGCCTTTGCCCGGAGTGTAGGAGATCTCGAAATCGTACGAGGCAAGAAACTCCATCCATCTCTGTTGCCTCAAATTAAGATCTTTCTATGAGAAAAGATATTTCAACGATTTATGGTCAGTGTAAAGTTCGAACTTCTCACCTGGGAGATAGTGTCGCCAAGACATGAGTGCAAAGACGATGGCAGCTAACTCAAGATCGTGGGTCGGGTAGTTCTTTTCATGCACTTTCAATTGCCTTCCACCATAAGCTACTACCCTCCCTTCTTGCATCAAGACACCGTCTAGCCCTGTCCTACATGCGTCTGTATAAACTGTGAACATCTTGCTTCCATCTGGCAATGTCAAAACTGGGGCTGTTGTAAGAGCCCTTTTTAGTCGTTGGAAAACAAACTCGTAATCCAAGTCCCGATTGAACACTAGATTCTTCTTGGTCAGCTTTGTGAGTGGATCTGATATCTTTGCAAAGTCTCTGATGAATTTCCGATAGAAGCCTGCTAGCCGGAGAAAGCTTCGGACTTCTGTTGCGTTCTTTGGTGTCTTCCAGTCCTGCACCGCTACTACCTTAGCCGGGTCTACAGCTAACCCTTCTTTGGATACTATATGCCCAAGGAACCTCACTTCTTCTCTCCAAAAGTGGCATTTGGAGAATTTGGCTTTTAGCTAATGGACTCGCAGAGTTTCCATGATTGCCCTTAGGTGCTGAGCATGCTCTTCTTCATTCTTTGAGAAGATCAAGATATCGTCTACGAAGAACACTACGAACTTATTGAGGAAATCTCTGAACACCCTACTCATTAGGTCCACGAAGTAAGAGGGTGCGATTGTCAAGCCGAAAGGCATGACAAGCCATTCAAAGAAGCCGTTTGGGGTTTTGAATGTTGTCTTATCGATACTATCTTCAGCCACCCTTAGCTGATGAAATTCGGTCGCTAAATCGAGTTGGGAGAAAACAGACGCTCCTACAAGTTGATCAAACAGATCGTCAATTCTGGGGAGAGGGTGCCTATTCTTTTTCGTTAGCTTGTTGAGCTCCCTATAGTCAACACACAGACGGAGTGAACCATCTACCTTTGTAGCGAACACCACTGGAGCACCCATTCTGAAATGCTCCTTCGAATGAACCCCTTCTCTAGAAGCTCTTTAATCTGTTTACTGAGCTCCTTCCTTTCCCATGGAGCCATGTGTCTAACGGGCAACGCAACGGGCTTTGCATTATCTACAAGATATATGCGCAAGTCTATCTCCCGCTTCGGAGGCAAGCCCTTCAACTCTTCGAAGACATCCGGATATTCCCGGACCACTTTAACCGATTGCAAACTCTCAACAGAAGCATCTAGCGATTCAAGATAACTAAGCATAACCGCGTACGAGGGATTACATGTAATTTCCAGAGTATTACCAAGTTGGGTCAGAAGCCTAACCACCCTTTTTTCACAATCCAGGATGGCACCATTACTGGATAGCCAATCCATGCCCAAAATCAAAACATATCCCGAAAAGCCCAAAACAAAGGCACTACATTTAAATTCTACGCTTAGAATAGAAATTTTCAACCCCACACAGATCATAGATAAATAAGCTGGGCCCCCAATTGGAATTGAAACAATTAAGGGGTCCTCTACCATTCTAGTTTCTAGATGCAAAGATTCTACTAAAGCAGATGAGATAAAGGAGTGTGATGCGCCAGAATCAAATAAAGTGCGAACTGGGTGATCATAAAGATAAACTACACTTTCTACAGAAGTATTTATATCTCGCTGCTGGAGAGGTGGCGCTTCTAGCGCATGAACTTGTGCCCCAGAGGTGGATTCAGCCCTCTGCCCCTACCCTCGCTTCTTTGGGCAATCCTTGGCCAAGTGGCCTGTCTCACCGCAAGAAAAGCACCCACCATTCATCTTGGCCTTCTTTTTCCGGCAATCTTTCACTAAGTGCCCCACTTTGCCACAAAAATTACACTATCTATTCTCTTTGTTGTCTTTCCCACCCTTCTTAAAGTCTGTCTTCTTAGGCTGTAAACCCTCTTTCTTCCCTTGAGAGCTTTCTGCCTTTGTCTCCTTCTTGCCCTTATCCTCTTCGTTCAGCAATGCCATCTGCACCAACCTTTCATACGTAGCTCCCATGGGTATATGGGTCATGGCCAAACTGTGTAATGGCTCATTCAACCCCTTGACAAAGCGGAGAGCCTTCTTGTGCGGGGTGTTGACTAGGTCCAGTCCGAACCTAGCCAGCTGATCGAACTGGTTACCATACTCTTTGACTGTCATATTCCCTTGCTTAAGAAATAAGAATTTTTCCAACTGAAGACTCCTTTTAGCTTCTGAGAGAAATTTAGCCTCAAACCTTGCCCTAAAGTCCTCCCATGTTTTCACTGGTCTTTCTGCATTAGTGACTTCCCACCGGTAAGAAGCCTCGCCTTTAAGTAGCCATACTGCCAGTTGTACCTTCTGCCTATCTTCTACCTCAAAGATGACGAACAAGTCCTCGGTTTCTTTGAACCAATTCCTGGCTACCACGAAGGACTCGGTTCCATGAAAGTCCTTTCCTCCCATAGCTTTAAAATCTTTACATATCTTAGCAAAAGTATTTCCCCACGGAGGAGGTGGAGGTAGAGGTGCTGCTGCAGCTGGATGATTTCCTGCAGCAGGGGGAGGAGGAACGGTAGGACCTGGCTGAGTTGCCCTTGCTTCTAAGAATCGTCTAAACCAACCAGGTATTGGTATACCCTCTGGCAAGTTAAGTTCTTCGGACATGCTGAAACAAAAAGGATAAATTCATAACGAAGGATTAAAGATAGTACCTATGGCTTTGGGGGGAAATATGCCTTTTTAAAATAAAATAATATTTTATCTTTAAAAATGCTTCTTTAAATTTTCTTTTGAAAATAAATTTTCAAAACTTTTTATATTATCTGGTAAACCTATGCTCTGATACCAAGAGAAACACCCCACCTCCGTTAGGGTGACTCTCAATGGAAATGCCCTAATTTTGGTGAAGGTTTATAAATATAAGTCACAGATATACAAGACAGATATAAGAACACATATTTTGAATAGCGGAAAACAACAACAACTTTTATTTCATTAAAATATGTGTTACACAAACCATGACATAATTGTCTTACAATACTTCCAAAAACATAACATCTTCATAACTGTCTTTATTAGATTATTTAAAGAAGCATAAAAACATAAGTAAACTGCATAAGTCCCATAATTTCTGTCCAAATCCATAGTCCAAAACGAAAAAGATCCAAGCAATACATTCTTTCTCTTTAAGCTGGATGTGAAAACTAGTCAAGCTGCAGTATTCCCTCCCTGTGGACCTAGGGGGGGGGGGGGGATGGAAGAAAAGAAGACGAAAGAAAAGTAGAGTTAGACATAAAGCCTGAGTAAGTCTAGGACTATTCAGTTTATGAATAAAGAACTGGCTATGATAAGTATAAATTGGAAATGGGAAAGCACCATAAACTAAGTTAAGTTGTCTAGAGTCGAATATATTATCGTACCCCATATTAATCTCTGCATCTGTATAAACTAGTTCCCAACAGGCACCCCATAATCAGGGTGAAGTGATTCGTTTATAATGATCGGCTCCTACTCGCATAGTTACCTATGCTGGTCCCACCATGGGGTGTATCAAGTCCCATGGTGGCGGGCCGACACAATCATAGAATGCACAGGTATGCTACTGGTGTCCAGTGCCTTATTTTTCTGTGCCGGAGTGTGTGCACGCCCGCACCCCGTTAGAACCTACATTGCTGCACCACCGCCGTCGATTTGACCTCTTACAGTCAGCCCAGTAATCGTGCCCCACCCTGCCTAGTTCAGGGTATCCTGATACACCTTGTAGGGTTACTGCTGAAAAGGGTCCCCGCCTACTAGGTTTTCTATTTCTAGCCAACATGCTAAGTTGGATAAGTGTTTTGTAAACCTAACCCCCAATCAGTCTGTATAGTTTAGCATGTTCCATTTTGATTAAGTATTAATTCAATTTACTTAATCCTATCAATCCTGACTCAGCCTTAATTGTCTTATTAAAGCCTCGACCTCTCACATTAGACAGGTATTGTTGTGGCTGCCTGTTGCCGGTTGGGTCCGGGCAGTCTTACGCCACAACTCAGTCTAACCTCGGGTCCTTATTGGGCTCCGTGTTTAACCACCCACATTGGATAGGTATTGTTGTGACTACTGGACAGCCGGCCGGTTCCGGGCAGGTTTACATTACAACTCAATCCAACCTCGGGTTAAACACATCGTATTTTCTAAATTTACATATTTTGTCTTTTTTCTTTTTATATGTAAATACTTGCGGCCCATTATTCAAATCCATCTTTATTGGGTAAAATTGATTTATACCACTTAATTGTTTTTCAAGGTTGTTGGCATGCGTCAAACATGCCAACACATATGTTCTATATTTTAACCCAATCGTCATTACCCCGTTATATACGTTCGCTACAATATAACATATGTTGGGTTTAACATTTAAACCCAACTTAGCCACATGAAAAAGGGGAGGCTTATAACATGGTGTATATATATCCTAAGTAACATAAAAAGGGGAGTGTGAACGCATGAACTTGCAACATAGCGAACTAATTAACATGAATTAGGCACATGTGAACTTGCATTGTAATAGCATATAATCATGGCATAAACATGCTTAAACATGAATCATTCTGTTCATATAATCATGGCATAAACATACCTAAACATGAACCATTCTATTCATATAAACTTGCAATTGGAATGTAAATCTAATTTAATTATGTGTCACATATATCATCATATGATTTTGATAACAACATAGGCCTAAAACATGTTTTCAACTAGGCATAACACCAAACATAGTTTAGTCATGTTCATAAAGGTGCTTACTTTTGTCTCTAATACAAAAGTATGGTTTTTACACTTGAATTACGATGCCAATTCCAACATAAATTCATATAAACCACAGTACTTAGTTGAATCCAGTTACACACTAAAAGTGATCATAAAAGTATGTACATCATATTGGCATAATGGTGAATCGTATACTTGCATGAATCTCAAATAAACTACCACAACATATGGTCGTTAACATGAATCATATACTTGCATGAATCTAAATTAAACCACCACAAACATGTAGTTGTTAACTTCCAACATAAATCACATACTTGCAAATATCCAATCGTTATACCACAACATTTCCAAATCGTTAAACTCAAAGCAACATACAAATATAGATTATTATCACCACAAATCGAATACAATTCTATTTCTCATTTTACACAAATCAAAACACAATTATTTATTCACATCGGAATAGCACTCTACTTACAACGTACGACGAATCTTCAATTCAGGAATCTGAATTCTGAATTTGGAGATGCTATCCTTTGTTGTAGGTGTTGTTTTGATTTAATTGACGTTGCTTTAAGCTTTCGAATTGTCTCCTAATTGTCTCTCAATTTCTGACGGCTATTCCTAGTCTTTCCTCAGCAGCATGATGGTCTCATCTTCATTTTTGTTTGTTTGAATTAGGTGGAGTCTTAGGTCCTTTTTGTACAGTTTGTGAGTTGATTAGGACCGTCGATGGAGCTTGATTTAATAATAGCCGTTCGTTTGAAGGAGAGACCAATCAGGAGCTGACACCTAGCCCTAGTGACAAGGCAAGGCTCAGAAAATCGACCAAGCACAGACCAGGCCATCCAGGAGGGGCTGGGTTCGACCTGGCTCAAGGGTCAGGTCGACTACCCAGTCGACCCCCTGGTCGACTATGTAGTCGACCTGGGTGCCCCAGGTCGACTACCCAGTCGACCTGGGTAGCCCAGGTCGACTACCCAGTCGACATGGGTGCCTTGGGCAGGAAAATTCCCGCCCTGGCCAATCTGGCCCAATTTTAGAAATTTAAATCTGATTTCTGAGCTGTTTTGGTCTGTTTGAATTTTAAACTGAATTCTGAAACTTCCGGAGGCCATATCTCCCTCATACGGAGTCCGTTTTACGCAAACTCGGACTCTATTTCAAGCAGAATTCCGAGACGAACGCATTGGCGTATCCCGTTTCCCTTAATTCTTTGATTTGAAATTAGTTATACTTTAATTTGTGAATTTCACTGTTATAGAATACACTGGGTGTTACAGTTCTGCGTCTGAACGAAACCGAAGACGCCTTATTCCTCGTTCCATATGTCCAATACGGAAGAGAGGCTCTCACATATCTGGACAATCAACAAGTACGTCCGGCCAACTACCACTGTAACCCCTTCCTGGGAGCTAATCAATCCAGAGCATCCGTAGTCTTCCATTCGATGTGAAGATCGCCGGTCTTCAATCCCCCGTCTTCAAATCTTCGACTTCTAAACGTCGATTAATTATTTGAAATGGGAATTAACTCGGTCTTTTCAAATAATTAGCGAATATATAAAATTCAAATCAATTCTTTTCATTCCATATTGTTTATAATATTTTATAACGATTTATCACTATTTTTATTTATATAAAAATAGCCATTTTTAATTTAACGACGCTTCAGGTCATTACGCGGCTCTGGCTCTGTTTTCATCAAAATTTGATTCACATTTCTCAAAATCTGACCATTGGATCTTAGCAAATTTTATATTTCCGGAAAGATCTTTCCAAAGTGAACCCAACGGTTCCAGTTGTAGGAAAATCCAACAGTTGGATATTTCGGTATAATCGTTTAAGGTTACGATTTCAAACCACGAACTGTAGCAGCACGATTCATTTTATTTTAGTTTTATTTATATATATATATATATATATATATATATATATAATTCAATCGACAATTTCAACACCATTTATTCCTTAAATAATTCTGCACACTTCATACGTATGTTAAAAGAATATTTTATCTAATGAAAATATATTTTTAACACATGGTTCTTTTTAACGACCCATTCATACATTAAAAATATAGTTTTTAATGTTGAAATATTTCCATCCAACAAGAATCTTTTTAACGATTCACTTTTATTCATTTTATGACTTCTATTTTACTTTAAAAATGTAATCTCTTATGTTAAGACATTTTATCACCTTTGAATCTTTTTAATGATTCACTATTTCATTAAAATGTAATCTCTAAGGTAAACACAACTTTATTAACTTGAACCTTTTGATAGGAGTCATACATACATTAAAATGTAAATTTTAATGTAAACACCATTTTATTTACTTTTCTATTTTACAAAGGTTCATTTTTCATAAATCCTCATTTACTCTAAAAATGTAACTTTTTATTGTTAACTTTTTATTTAAACAAATGAATCATTTTCATGTACAATAAAAATGTAAGTTCTCACGTTAACATAATTTTATCAAAACAAGCATCTTTAAATGAATCATATTTCATTTAAAATGAAAATGTAAACTTCTCATGTTAACCTAATTTTATCAAAACAATGAATATTTTCTAATGATTCATTTACATTAAAAAGAAATGTGAATCCTAATGTTAACTCATTTTGTTAAACAATGAATCCTTTCATTGAATCATTTACATTAAAAATGTGAATTCTAATGTTGACTCATTTACAATAAAAATGTAATTTTTTTATATTACATGAAAATTTAATTCTTTTTGTCTTACATAAAAATGTAATTCTTTCTAATCTTACATAAAATGTACATCTTTTTAATCAACATAAAATGTAATTCTTTTTAATCTACATAAAATGTAACTCTTTTTAATCTACATAAAATGTAATTCTTTGCATAAAAATGAAATCGCTTTACATTGTATAAAAATGTAAACTTTTTACATTACATAAAAAATGAAATCTTTTCTATATTACAAAGAAAATGTATTCTTTTATATTGCATAGAAAAATGAAATCTTTTCTATATCCAAAAATGTATGTTTATTTGGTTAACCACTTTTCTATTCCACTAATGTTCATTTCCATATGTTCTGTATATACAATAAAAAATGAGATTTTTTATTGTTTTCCTATTTTATTTAAATAATGAATCATTTTCCATGTTTTCTTATTTACAATAAAAACGTAACCTTTTTTTATTGTTTAACTTTTTAATCTAAACAAATGAATCATTCTACATATATTCTCTTTTTACAATAAAAATGAGAACTTTTTTATTGTTTAACTTTTTAATGCAAACAAATGAATCATTTTTCATGTATTCTCTTTTTACAATAAAAATGTAAAATTTTTATTGAACTCATCTTTACATTAAAAATGTGAATTTCTATGAAAGAACAAATTTGTAACACCCCACGTCCATTAATGTCACTCACAAAGGGAATGCATTAACTTCCATGGAGGTTTTAAGTGAATATAGAACAGTAAAATTACAACAAGACAGATATAAAATAGTACTTGGAAATTCAAAAACTTTATTTTCATTGTAGCAGAAGTCAAAACATGTTTGATTACATCATAACACCATATTCAATGTCAAGTACAATATCTATCTTGATAAAACAAGTACATAATCCCATTACATGAATAGCCATTAAAAAGAAAGATAACAAGCTGGACTTTACTTCAGTAGTCCAAGCTTTCCAGAAGATAAGCGATCCAACTAGACTCCACTAGAACTTGGCCCAACCTGCGGACCTGAAGGGAGAAAAAGGATGGAAAAGAGGGGGTCAGACATAAAGTCTGGTGAATATGATAATTCTACAATACTATTACCAAAATAACTGGACTAAGGCATAAGCTGGAAAACAAGAAAATGTCTATGAAGAGCAGATTAAGGACATAGACAATCGCTAAAGGCAACGTTATAGGCGCTCCTAAATACTAAAGGATAAACACTATACTGCACCACACCAGTCACCCTAAAGATTCATCCCACTTAGCTTCACTTAGAAACTTTCCCAATGGCTTTACGTATCCCTAGCTGACTACATAGGTGCCGCCTGCCCCTATCTCCACTAGGTGTACCCTACTTCCCATTATTCGATCGGCTCCCTAACTCGTAAATACCCGTGCTGGCCCCACAGTGGGGTGTATCACTCCCCTAAAGTAGCAACCTGATACAACGGACATGCATGGCTTATACCTACACGATGCAACAACGTCTTACCTACCAGCCCGGGTCCACACACGCATATGAAACCCGTTGGACTTGCGTTGCCACCGCTCCCTGTTTTGGCCTCTTATAGTCAAACCCAGTATGCGTGTCCCGTCCTCGACTTGGGTCGAGCCCACAAAGATACGTTTTGGGATACTGGTTGAAATGGGCCCCCACTATTTACCACAAGCATTCCACCTAAGCTTGTCCCCATTAGTCCATCCCACTTAACCCACTTAGTCATGTTCATTTACATGTGTGTTTGGTTAAGTCTAATCGTATTTCAAATGCCTCTAAAGGCAACCACCAGATTCCTCATGCCACCCAAGGCACCTACTTAACCCCCATGTCCCACCTTACATGATTATCTGGTTAAGTATTTCTTAGTTCATTAAGGCCATAACCTCATAAAGACCTCTCACATTAGACTGGCATTTATGGCAGCTGGATTTGCCGGGCGGGTCCGGGCAGTCTTATACCATAAAAGAGTCTAACCTCGTGTCTTTACAACTGTTATGCTTTAGTTTGGGCCTAGGACCTCTCACATTGGGCCGACATTTGTGACTACTGGATTTGTCGGGCGGGTCCGGGCAGGTTTACATCACAAACGGGTCCAACCTCGTGTCCTAAGCATTGATTATTAATAATAATCCACTTTCCCCCAATTTTAATAATTCCCTACTTGAATTATTAATTACTTCCAATTTTTAACAATGTCCATAATTGACTCAATTATGGACATTCATTCATGGTATGCAACATCTTACAAAATTGCACCCTATTTATTAATTCCTAATATTACCCCTACCCCACGTTTGAACGTTTATTCGCAAAATATATGTTAGACTCGAATAGCCTAACCCATAGCATAAAAGAGATTATCATAATAACAACATGTATATGTGACCAAATGAATCATAATAAGGGGTGAAACTTGCATATGTCCAACTTGCATAGATTATACATGTCATGGATCTAAAGGTGTCAACTTGTTCAAAATTCACCTAATATGATCTCAATCAATTTTCATAAACTTACATATGAACATGTGTGAATCAACATCATCTAATTTTTTAACAACATGGTTTTATATGGGTACACCTAACTCAATAGGCAAATTCCCATAATCAAGTTTTATTTAATTATAGTTTCAAGTTTATGGGTACACCTAACCTAATACGCAAATTCCCATAAACAAGATCCATTTAAATTAAGAAAAAAAAAAACATAACTTTAAGCATGATCCAACAACATGATTTTTCAACATAATATAGCATGATTTATAACATGGCATAGTATGATAGTATAACATAGCTTGACATGATTCTCAACATAGCACGACATGGCATAAGAGAATTTACAACATAGCATGACATAGCATATATAATTTACATCATACGACAACATAATAACATAATAAGAGATCCACAATATATAGAATTTACAATTACAAATCACATCACTTTCTTGTGATCCATTCATAACTGAGTCAAATTAGTTTGTAATAGTCTTGTGAGAATCATCATACTCACCAACAAAAGAAAAGAATTAGAGAAAGAGAGATCTTTTGATTTGATTTGTGTAGATTTAGTTGTAGATGATTAGGCTTCCTCTTCTTAGTTTGTGACGGCTATGCTGAACTCCATGGCAGCAGCATGACGGTAGCTTCTCTAATTTTACAAGTGATTTAGGTCTAGGGTCTACCCACTTATTTATAGATTTTAGAATTCATTTAGGCTATTAGATTTAACCTAGAAATAACCGCAGCCGTTCAGAAAAGATGGGGTTTATCTTGTTGACTCAGCAATGAGTCAGAAGTGACTCAGCAAACACTCAGCATATTAATAAACTTCTATTCATGTCATAAATATATATATATTTTCTACAATGTACATATTAGATACATCCCCCTTTACTTATTATTGTTTTTATATACATATTAGATACATCCACTCTCTCACACACTTATTAATATTTTTATATTCATATTAGATACATCCCCTCTCTTACACACTTATTAATATTTTTATATTCATATTAGATACATCCCCTCTCTTACACACTTATTAATATTTTAGCAACTTTAGTGTTAATAGAAAATTCGGGGTGTTACATTCTCCCCTCCTTTTAGGATTTCGTCCCCGAAATCTTCAAGTCTGGAAGAATGTATATCCTACCATCCAAATGTCCATCTACTCATCCATCATACACAGGCATCCATTGTCCTTACAGACTTCTAATGCTTTCATGTTTAAATGCACAGTGTGTGTATATGTCCGTATCTAATGCAAAATCAGGCGGTCCACTGATTCAGTTGACCTCCTTAATGCAACTATGATCGTGCCATGCATCCATTATGTATGCAAAAGATTCTTAATGCTACATAATACTTCTATATGCGTGCACAACCATCATCTGAATGCAGCATCCACATGATAATACAACCATCGTTCATCCATTTTACTAAATACATCCATATATATATATATGCAATATGCAATATGTAGTGACTGAGCCGATCTAGTGCCTAAAGTGTGTGTATATATGCATCCACGAGCAACCACTAGCAAACACTTGCATCCATTTTGCATCCATCATACATAACATGTCTCAAACACATGTTTCAACCATAGGATTATCCTAACTAAAGGTCAAAGATACTAATGAGAGGACATACTAAAGATAAGATAAGATAAGCTAAGCGATAAAGGAGAAATTAAAAGACATACCCTCAAAAAGAAAAGGGTACAACGAACGCATCTTCTCTTCTGTCTCCCAAGTTGCGTTGCTCTCATCATCTCCCCATTGCACTTTAACCAGTCTGACCTCTCGATTCCTTAACTTTTTGATCTCCGACCCAAGAATGCATGTAGGAGCTCGTCTAATTGTTGCATCACGCTCTATTTCCACCTCTTTAAGCAAGCTCGGGTCTACCACCTCCGCGGTCTTGTGCAAACACTTCCTCAAATGTGATACATGGAATACGTCGTGTACTCCACTAAGTTTCTCAGGCAACTCCACCCTATATTCCATCTTCCCAATCCTGTCTTTTACAGGAAACGGCCTTACAAACCTTGGTGCTAATTTCCCCACGGACCCAAAGCGAACAACATTCTGTAACGGAGATACTTTGATAAAAACCATGTCCCCAATGTCAAACTCAAGATCTGTCCTCTTATCAGCATACGATTTTTGCCTATCTTGTGCTGCTTTCATCCTCCTTCGAATCAACTCAATCTTCTCTGAGGTTTCCCTAACCATATCGGGCCCAAGTAGGATTTTATCGGTAGATTCCCACCAACATGTAGGCGAACGGCAAGGCCTTCCATAAAGAGCTTCGAAAGGTGCCATGCCAATACTAGACTGAAAGCTATTATTATATGCGAATTCTACTAACGGAAGGTGCTCTTCCCATGTACCCCCAAAGTCTAGGATACAAAGCCTTAAAAGATCCTCTAGAATGCGATTCACCCTCTCGGTCTGGCCGTCTGTCTGAGGATGATATGCGGTGCTCAAACATAGCTGAGTCCCTACCGCCTCTTGTAAACTCTTCCAAAATTCGCTAGTAAAGATGGGGTCACGGTCGCTTACTATACTAGAAGGAATACCGTGCAAACGAACTATCTCCTTAATGTATACAGAAGCCAACCACGGAGCAGTCCTCTTACTTTTCACGGGAATAAAATGGGCGCTTTTAGTAAGTCTATCTACTATAACCCAAATCCCCGTGTTACCCTTCCTTGATCTTGGTAATCCATCCACAAAATCCATTGAGATGCTTTCCCATTTCCACAGTGGAACTTCTAATGGGTGAAGCAACCCACCGGGTTTCTTTTGTTCTGCTTTAACTCGTTGGCACACCAAGCATCTAGCGACGTACTCGGCCACATCCTTTTTCATACCGGCCCAAAAGAAAACCCGCTTCATATCTTTGTACATCTTATCCCCGCCGGGATGAATGGTCATTTTTGAGCGATGAGCATCATCAGGAATGGCCTTCCTTAAGTCTTCGTCTTGTGGTACACAAAGTCTATTATCCCTTCGTAACCAACCCTTATCGTCTAGGGTATACCTACGAAGATGGCTTGACGACTCCCCCCCTTTGAGCTTTTCTACTATCTCAACCAACTGTGGGTCGTCTCGCTGTGCCTCACCAACCCGTCCTAGAAGTGTAGGTCTAACCTCCAAGGATGCTAACAGACCGGGTACTAAGTCAACGGAGGGTCTGAAGTCAAACATAGAGATGAATTCTAAGCTTTGTCGTTCAACAAACAACGGACTCAAGGACAACCTTTTCCTACTTAAGGCGTCTGCCACCACGTTACCCTTGCCCGGGGTATATGCTATTTCAAAATCGTAGGAGGCTAAGAATTCCATCCACCGTTGCTGCCTTAAATTCAAATCCTTCTGAGAGAATAAGTATTTTAATGATTTGTGGTCAGTGAACAGTTCGAATTTCTCACCAAGAAGATGGTGACGCCAAGACTTAAGCGCGAAAACAATTGCGGCTAGCTCTAAGTCATGCATGGGGTAATTCTTTTCATGAACCCTCAACTGCCTTCCACCATAGGCTATTACTCTTCCCTCTTGCATGAGGACCGCGCCAAGTCCCGTCCCACAAGCATCAGTATAGATGGTAAACGGTTTATTCCCGTCTGGCAGCACTAAGACTGGGGCTGAAGTTAAGCTCTCTTTAAACGTTGGAACGCATCATCGCAATCTTTGTCCCACATAAAAACCAGGTTCTTCTTCGTTAGCCGTGTTAATGGAGCTGATATTTTTGCGAAGTCTTTGATAAACTTCCTATAATAGCCAGCCAACCCCAAGAAACTTCTTACTTCGGTTGCATTTTTAGGGACCTTCCAATCTTGGATGGCCACCACCTTTGCGGGATCCACTGCTATCCCTTCTTTGGAAACCACGTGCCCTAAGAACCGTACTTCCTTCCTCCAGAAGTGACACTTAGAAAATTTTGCCTTAAGGTTATGCGCTCGAAGGGTTTCCAACACTTCCCTAAGATGTAGGGAGTGCTCTTCTTTATTCTTAGAAAAGACTAAGATGTCATCCACAAAGACTACCACGAATTTGTTAAGGTATTCCCTAAACACCCTACTCATCAAATCAACAAAATATGCAGGGGCGTTTGTCAAACCAAAGGGCATCACTAGCCATTCATAGAATCCGTCAGGAGTCCTAAAAGCAGTCTTATCTACACTATCCTCAGCCACTCTCAGTTGATGAAAGCCAGTGGCTAAGTCCAACTGCGGAAACACTGAGGCGCCAACTAACTGATCAAAGAGATCGCCAATCCTCGGCAGTGGGTGTCGGTTCTTTTTAGTAAGCTTGTTCAGTTCTCTATAGTCCATACAAAGTCTAAGAGACCCATCCGCCTTTGTGGCAAAAACTACTGGAGCACCCCACTCCGATATACTACGTCTTATGAACCCCTTCTCAAGCAACTCCTTTACTTGCTTATTGAGTTCCCTCCTTTCACGAGGAGCCATGTGGCGCACTGGCAAAGATATGGGTTTAGCATTATCCACAAGATAAATTCGAAAGTCTATCTCCCGCTTTGGAGGTAAGCCCTTCACCTCCTCAAACACATCCGGATATTCCCGGACCACTTCTACCGATCGCAGGTTCTCTACAGACGCGTCAAGCGATTCAAGATAACTTAGCACAACGGAATTTATGGGATTACAAAAGATGTCGAGAGCATTACCAAGGCGAGTCACAAGCCTAACTACTCTCCTTTCACAATCAAGAATGGCCCTATTTCTAGACAACCAATCCATTCCTAAAATTAGCCCATAGCCCGTGAAGCCCAATACATAAGCATCACATCTAAATTCAACGCTAAGTATAGAGATTTTCAAATCCAAACATATCATGGTCAAATGAGCCGAACCCCCAATTGGATTTGAAACGACCAAGGGATCCTCTACTAAACTGGTGTTCAAGTGCAGTGATTCAACTAATGATGCAGAGATAAACGAATGAGATGCGCCAGAATCGAATAAGGTACGGACAAGATGATCAAACAGAAAAACTAAGCTTTCAACAGAAATTGTTCTACCTCTTTCTTGCAGCGGTGGGGCCGCAATAGCCTGAGCTTGCCCCCTTGCCTGCCCTGGTGCCGTAAGAGCCTACACCTGTCCTCCCGAGGTAGACCCTGCCCTCTGCCCCTTCTTTGGACAGTCCTTCACTAAATGTCCCGCATCTCCACAATGAAAACAACCAGTCTTCTTTTTCTTTCTACAATCTTTGCTGAGATGGCCAGGCGTCCCACAATTGAAGCATTTCTTCTTCCCTTTGCCATTATTGTTTTTACCACCCTTCTTATTTTGCTGTTGGGGTTTCTTCTGATCCCCTTTCTTTTCAACTGCCTTATCCTCATGCATAAGTGCCATTTCTACTAGCTTTTCAAAGGTGGCTCCCATAGGGATGTGGGTCATAGCCAACCCTTGCAACGGTTCATTCAAGCCTCTAACGAACCTCAAAGCTTTCTTCTCTGGCGTGTTCACCAACTCCAAGCCAAACCTTGCTAACTGATTAAATTTATTGACATATTCCTTTACTAATGGGCTCCCTTGCTTTAGTGCCAGGAATTTTTCCATATTTAAGTTCTCCTCTGCCCTTGAAAGAAACTTTGCCTCAAACCTTCGTCTGAAATCCGCCCATGAATCAACTGGACGTTCCCCGTTAGTGACCTCCCACCAAAACGAGGCCTCTCCCTTCATTAACCAAGCAGCTAAACGGACTTTCCTCCCATCTTCCACTTCAAAGATATCCAACAATTCCTCAGTCTCCTTAAGCCAATCTCTGGCCTCCACAAACGTCTCAGTCCCTTGAAAAGTTTTTCCTCCCATAGCCTTGAATTCCTTGCACGTCTTTGCAAAAGTGTCAGCACGAGGAGGAGGAAGAGGAGGAGGAATGGGTGCAACTAGGGGTGGAGGAGTATCCGCTGGGCCTGCAGTGGTGGCCCTAGCCTCCAAGTATCTCCTAAACCACCCTGGAATCGTCACACCTTCTGGGAGATTAAGATCTTCAGCCATGCTGAAACGAAAAAGGAAAGATTCAAAATGGAGAATTCGAAAGATAAAGATAAGGATATGGCTATTTGGGATTATGTTTTTCATAAAAACTCTCTTTAAATAACATGTTTTTTTTTTTTTTTGAAAGCACTTCTTCCAAAAATACTTTAGAAAAAAAAATATTTTTCTAAAAAAAATTTTTATCTGTTCTGGTAACCTTATGCTCTGATACCACGTGTAACACCCCACGTCCATTAATGTCACTCACAAAGGGAATGCATTAACTTCCATGGAGGTTTTAAGTGAATATAGAACAGTAAAATTACAACAAGACAGATATAAAATAGTACTTGGAAATTCAAAAACTTTGTTTTCATTGTAGCAGAAGTCAAAACATGTTTGATTACATCATAACACCATATTCAATGTCAAGTACAATATCTATCTTGATAAAACAAGTACATAATCCCATTACATGAATAGCCATTAAAAAGAAAGATAACAAGCTGGACTTTACTTCAGTAGTCCAAGCTTTCCAGAAGATAAGCGATCCAACTAGACTCCACTAGAACTTGGCCCAACCTGCGGACCTGAAGGGAGAAAAAGGATGGAAAAGAGGGGGTCAGACGTAAAGTCTGGTGAATATGATAATTCTACAATACTATTACCAAAATAACTGGACTAAGGCATAAGCTGGAAAACAAGAAAATGTCTATGAAGAGCAGATTAAGGACATAGACAATCGCTAAAGGCAACGTTATAGGCGCTCCTAAATACTAAAGGATAAACACTATACTGCACCACACCAGTCACCCTAAAGATTCATCCCACTTAGCTTCACTTAGAAACTTTCCCAATGGCTTTACGTACCCCTAGCTGACTACATAGGTGCCGCCTGCCCCTATCTCCACTAGGTGTACCCTACTTCCCATTATTCGATCGGCTCCCTAACTCGTAGATACCCGTGCTGGCCCCACAGTGGGGTGTATCACTCCCCTAAAGTGGCAACCTGATACAACGGACATGCACGGCTTATACCTACACGATGCAACAACGTCTTACCTACCAGCCCGGGTCCACACATGCATATGAAATCCGTTGGACTTGCGTTGCCACCGCTCCCTGTTTTGGCCTCTTATAGTCAAACCCAGTATGCGTGTCCCGTCCTCGACTTGGGTCGAGCCCACAAAGATACGTTTTGGGATACTGGTTGAAATGGGCCCCCACTATTTACCACAAGCATTCCACCTAAGCTTGTCCCCATTAGTCCATCCCACTTAACCCACTTAGTCATGTTCATTTACATGTGTGTTCGGTTAAGTCTAATCGTATTTCAAATGCCTCTAAAGGCAACTACCAGATTCCTCATGCCACCCAAGGCAACTACTTAACCCCCATGTCCCACCTTACATGATTATCTGGTTAAGTATTTCTTAGTTCATTAAGGCCATAACCTCATAAAGACCTCTCACATTAGACTGGCATTTATGGCAGCTGGATTTGCCGGGCGGGTCCGGGCAGTCTTATACCATAAAAGAGTCTAACCTCGTGTCTTTACAACTGTTATGCTTTAGTTTGGGCCTAGGACCTCTCACATTGGGCCGACATTTGTGACTACTGGATTTGCCGGGCGGGTCCGGGCAGGTTTACATCACAAACGGGTCCAACCTCGTGTCCTAAGCATTGATTATTAATAATAATCCACTTTCCCCCAATTTTAATAATTCCCTACTTGAATTATTAATTACTTCCAATTTTTAACAATGTCCATAATTGACTCAATTATGGACATTCATTCATGGTATGCAACATCTTACAAAATTGCACCCTATTTATTAATTCCTAATATTACCCCTACCCCACGTTTGAACGTTTATTCGCAAAATATATGTTAGACTCGAATAGCCTAACTCATAGCATAAAAGAGATTATCATAATAACAACATGTATATGTGACCAAATGAATCATAATAAGGGGTGAAACTTGCATATGTCCAACTTGCATAGATTATACATGTCATGGATCTAAAGGTGTCAACTTGTTCAAAATTCACCTAATATGATCTCAATCAATTTTCATAAACTTACATATGAACATGTGTGAATCAACATCATCTAATTTTTTAACAACATGGTTTTATATGGGTACACCTAACTCAATAGGCAAATTCCCATAATCAAGTTTTATTTAATTATAGTTTCAAGTTTTTGGGTACACCTAACCTAATAGGCAAATTCCCATAAACAAGATCCATTTAAATTAAGAAAAAAAAAACATAACTTTAAGCATGATCCAACAACATTATTTTTCAACATAATATAGCATGATTTATAACATGGCATAGTATGATAGTATAACATAGCTTGACATGATTCTCAACATAGCACGACATGGCATAAGAGAATTTACAACATAGCATGACATAGCATATATAATTTACATCATACGACAACATAATAACATAATAAGAGATCCACAATATATAGAATTTACAATTACAAATCACATCACTTTCTTGTGATCCATTCATAACTGAGTCAAATTAGTTTGTAATAGTCTTGTGAGAATCATCATACTCACCAACAAAAGAAAAGAATTAGAGAAAGAGAGATCTTTTGATTTGATTTGTGTAGATTTAGTTGTAGATGATTAGGCTTCCTCTTCTTAGTTTGTGACGGCTATGCTGAACTCCATGGCAGCAGCATGACAGTAGCTTCTCTAATTTTACAAGTGATTTAGGTCTAGGGTCTACCCACTTATTTATAGATTTTAGAATTCATTTAGGCCATTAGATTTAACCTAGAAATAACCGCAGCCGTTCAGACAAGATGGGGTTTATCTTGTTGACTCAGCAATGAGTCAGAAGTGACTCAGCAAACACTCAGCATATTAATAAACTTCTATTCATGTCATAAATATATATATATATTTTCTACAATGTACATATTAGATACATCCCCCTTTACTTATTATTGTTTTTATATATATATATTAGATACATCCCCTCTCTCACACACTTATTAATATTTTTATATTCATATTAGATACATCCCCTCTCTTACACACTTATTAATATTTTTATATTCATATTAGATACATCCCCTCTTACACACTTATTAATATTTTAGCAACTTTAGTGTTAATAGAAAATTCGGGGTGTTACAAAATTCCACTTCAAATAATGATCATTTCTCATATTCAATAAAATGTGCATTTTTATTGTTAATAAACTTTCATTTCAAATAAATAAATATTTTTCATTTACATAAAAAAAAGTGTAAGTTTCAATGTAAAGACAATTCTATTTAAAAATGATCATTTTCTCAGAATTCCTTTACATTATAAATGTAGATCTCAATGTCAACATATTTTTATTTCCACTAATGATCATTTTCTAATTTTATATATATATATACCATAAAAATCCAATTTTGATGGTTCAAACAATTCTATATCGTAGCATGAATATATCACAACAATAAATGTTTCAGAAAAATTCGGCAGCATAACGGCAGGGTAATTAAAACCGGCATCGTCCCTAGTACGGCTGCTCATGCTACCTTAGGCCTCGCGGCTTCAGATGGGGTTTAATTTCCTAATACATTTTTCTAGGCAATCTATTGCCAAAATATCAACCAATTTTGTTTCAACCACAATCAATCAACAAAAATCAACCAATTTCACACCATAATACAATCAAGTCGTCCATGGTGTGTGCACGACGGTGTGGGGAGTTGCTAAACTCCGTTTGCAACCTAATATAATTTATTCAATTATTTTCGGATTCAGAAATCTCACATCGCTTTTTATTTCTTCTAAAATTGTAGACTGCTCAAAAAATTATGCGGTCTATTCTGAAATGTAGATCTCGAATTTACGGTCCCGATGTTTCCTGTTTCATCGAATTTCATTATCGTATGGCCAAGATAAGATTTTATGAAGGTTGATAACATTTATAGGAAAATAAACAATTTAATTTATTAAATATACCCTTCTACCTCTTCAAAATTTTTAGGCCGACAGTTCTTGGCTATTGTTCGAATTTAGGGTTGGTTTTTGCAGCCAATTCATAAAGCTTGGTGCCGATCAACCACTGCCACATGGAAGGTCTATGAGCGGCGGCCTCCGTCTAGAAGATGGACGAACTCGATGGTGAACCCCGACCAGAAATCAAGGTGCGAGCGTCGGTTTTGACGCCCAAATTCTGATCTATACATGCAACCCCAAGGGATCTCAGCCGTATGGAATTGAAGATTGGAGATTTCTCTTTAAACTTTTCTTTGATTTTTTGTTTTAATCCGCCATGGATTTTGTGGAATTAGAAGATTAAATTTGAACGGTTATGTTCGTTCATACGAGATGGTGGCGGCCCAAAAGAAAATCTATGGTTTTTAATGAATATTTAACATATATATTATTAAATAAAATTTTAAACTTAAAAATGGCTATTTTCTGGTCGATCCAAATTGACTGAAATTGACAACACACATTTTCTTTTGCCACGCTCACATATTAATTCCAAAAATTATAAAAATTGGAATCTTGCAATAATATGACATTCCGGATCCAACAAGGGTGGTTTCGTCGAAAATGGAGGTTGTTTGCAAAATGGCTATTTCTACGGGCTATATGTTATATTAAATTCCATAGCGACTATTTCTAATATTCAACTGACCATAACATTTTATTCCCGCTATTAAATTCCAATTTTTCTGATTCGTTGGAAAGTTATTATTAAATAGATTTAAATATTTTTGGTTTCACTAAAATCCGATTTATTTTGCATCCATACATTTAGTCAAAGTTCAAATTCAAATTTTCAAACTGTTGTGCTATTTCTAATTCCTTTTAAAAATAAAATAAATATATTCATTCTAACTTCGATTTAAATAAATTTTTAATCGTTATTACATAAAATAAATTATTTTAAATTTTCAAAATTCTGTAAAATAGCCAAAATAAAAATTTTAAATTGGTTCTAATTTTCCGGGTTGTTACAATTACCCCACTTAAAAACTTTCGTCCCCGAAAAGGAAACAACAGTAAAGTAGGAAACAAAACGGAAAATGTAAAATATTGTAAATGTACCTTGCACTAGAGCTAGTCAGTGATATCCACTCTGCACTGGGGATAAGCCTATTTGATGCTATCATCGGTCTCCTATGTACAGTCTCTAGGATCTCCGCTCCACTGCACTTTGACTAAATGAATTCTTTTGTTTCTCAGAACTCGGGTTTCTTTGCCAATAATCTTCACTGGCTCTCTTCTTACTGCTAAGCTCGGGGTAATCTCCAAATCTTGTTGTGCAGCTTCCTCCAAAATCAATTTTGGATCATGTACATGCTTTCAAAGTTGAGACACATGGAATACATCATGTACCCCTGGCAACTAGTCAGGCAACTGAACCCTGTAAGCGAGAGTCCTTTCTAGAATAGGGAATGGACCAATGAATTTAGGAGCCAACTTCACAGTCTTCCCAAAACGAACTACTCCTCTTAATGGAGAAACTCTCAAGTACACATAATCACAAACAGCAAATTCTAAATCTCTTCTTCTTGAAGCTGCATAACTTTTTTGTCGGCTCTGAGCAGTTAGCAGTCGCTTCTTAATGAAATCAACTTTATTTGAAGCTTCACGAATCATGTCGGGACCCAATACTAGTCTATTGCCAGGTTCTATCCTAACATGTGGGGGATCTACATGGTCTGCCATAACAAACTTTGAATGGTGACATTTGCAAGCTTGCTCGGTAACTGTTATTATAAGAGAACTCAACCAAGTGCAAGTAATCTTCCCATGATCCGCCAAAATCAAGAATACATGCCCGTAACAAGTCTTCCATTATACGGTTTACCGTCTCAGTCTGGCCATATGTTTAAGGATGGTAGGCGGTGCTAAGATTTAATGTTGTCCCCAGCTCCTCTAGGAATGCTTCCTAGAATTTACTAGCGAATATCGGATCACGGTCACTAACAATGCTACTGGGAACTCCATGTAGTCTAACGAGTTCTTTGAAATAAATTTTTGCCAGACTTTGGGTTGTTCTAGTGGATATAACAGGAATGAAATAGGCGGTCTACCGGAAACGATCTACGATCACCCATATGTTGTCATTACCTTTTCTAGTTCGGGGAAAGCCATCAATGAAATCCATGGAAATTTGATCCCACTTCCAACTTGGATCTTCTAGTGGTTTAACAATCCGGCAGGTTTTTACTGATCACTTTAGACATGTTGGCAAGTAGAACACCTGCTAACATAAATAGAGATGTCTCTTTTCATAGATTTCCACCAGAATGTGCGATTGAGATCATGATACATCTTGCTCACCCCTGGATGAATACAAAGCTTGGATTTATGACATTCATCCATTACTTCTCTTCTGAGCTCAGGGATATTCGGAACACAAATTCGGCCTTTTAACCGCAGAAACCCTTGTTATCGATTTGGAAACTGGAGGGTTCGCCTTCCCGAAATCTTTTACTATTTCTCTGAATAAATTCATCATCCTTCTGAAGAGCAGAGATTTTGTCAATTAATGTAGGTGTAATGATAAGATTGGCGATGATAAGATTAGCGGTGACCGCGTTCTTCCTACTAAGCGCATCGGCTACAACATTGGCTTTCCGTGGAGTATACAAGATGTCCTTATCATAGGCTGCAAGAAATTCTAACCAACGTTGTTGCCTCAAATTCAAGTCCCTTTGGGTGAACAGATACTTCAAGGATTTATGGTCTGTATATAACTCGAACTTCTCACCCAAAAGATAGTGCCTCCATATCTTTAAAGCAAACACGATGGCTAACAACTCAAGATCATGAGTTGGATATCTCTTCTCATGTTGCTTCAATTGACGGCTAGCATAAGCAACTACTTTGTCTCTTTGCATTAATACTGCACCAATTCCTTCAATAGAAGCATATGTCCAGACTTTCAAATCTTGGTTGCCATCAATAATAGTCAACACCGAAGCAGTAGTCAACCTTAGTTTCAGCTCTTAGAAAGCAGCCTCACATTCAAGTGTCCAATTAAACATTGTATGCGTTATGGTAAGTTTCGTTAATGGACAAGATAGTTTCAAAAAATCCTTAATGAATTTCCGATAATAGCCAGCCAGTCCTAGGAAACTTTTGACTTCGGTAGGAGTGCTAGACTGCTTCCAATCTTGAATGGCTGTGATTTTACCGGGATCCACTGAAATTCCTTCCTTCGATACTACATGACCGAGGAACTTCACTTCTTCTTACTAGAATACGCATTTAGAAAATTTGGCTTTTAAAACGTTCTTTCTCAGAATTTCCAAAACTTGTTCCAAATGTTTCTCATGCTCGGAAGTTGATTTAGAGAAGATTAAAATATCATCAATGAAAACCAGCACAAATTTGTTCAAAACATCCCGAAATACTCTGTTCATTAAATCGACAAAATAAGCAGGAGCGTTGCGTAAGCCGAACGGCATTACCAACCACTCATAAAATATGTCTGGCCCTCTGAAAGCTGTCAAAGGAACACATTCTTCGGCAATCCGCAGTTGATGGAAACATGTAGCTAGGTCCATTTTAGAAAACACTTTTGCTCCATTCAAACGATCCAATAAATCATCTATACGGGGTAATGGATATTTATTCTTGAGTGTCTGCTTATTTATATCTCGGTAATCCACACAAAGTCTGAGAGTACTGTTTGACTGAGGAACAAACACTCTTGCCGCACCCCAATTTGAAAAGCTAGGCCTGATCAGACCTTTCCATAAAAGCTGTTTAGTTTAATTGCCCAATTCTTCTTTCTCTTTCCATGCCATTCTTCGAATAGGATGTACCACTGGCCTTGCATTCGGAACTAGATCAATTCTGAAGTCAATTTCTATCCGCGGAGGTAAGCTATCAACTTCTTCGAACACATCCGCATAATTCTTAACGACAGGAGTATTTTCAAGAGCAGTGGTGGTGACCTCATGAGCAGCCCAAAATTCTTTTCTATCTGAATCTGAGCATATGCATGGTATAACAATATTGCTAAGCTTCGTTTTGACTTTAACAACCCTTTCAGCACATTTAACTTCGACTTCATATTTGGTCAACGAATCCAACCCAAGAATGATATCAATTTCAGAAAGGTCCATAGCAATTAAATTGAAAGGAAACCGATAGCAAGAGTAGAAGACGGGCACTCTACAATATAAACCGAGAACAAGAGAACCCCCTATCGGATTGTGAACACTAATCGACTCTTTAAGATTCTTTAGGGTTAGCTTTAACTACTTAACTATGCTACTCGATATGAAACTTCGTGATGTGCCAGTGTCAAATAATACTGTAACTGGAATATTGTTGACAGTGAGAGTGCCTTCCAAAACATCTTGCCTTTCCATATTAGTTGAAGGTGTTGGAGTTTCTGCCACTTTATTGACTTGAGCTTCTTTGGTCTTTTTCAAAAGCGGGCAATCTTGCTTTACATGACCAGTCTGATGGCAGATGTTGCATTCTCTGTTTTCTTGAGACTTCTTATTGGATCTAGATCCGTCTTTCATCGAAGATTTACAGTTCCTTATCGAATGCCCTTGCTTATTACACTTGAGACATACGACTGTCTTTACCTTTTTCTGACTGACTTTAGGCTTCTTACTGACCTCTGGCTGTGTACTTGCCTCAGGCTTCGTACTTGCTTCTGGACTATCAGTTTCAAACTTTGTTTTGCTGCTAGAGCTGCTTTCCTCTTCATCTTCTGAACCATGTTGATCATCAATATACTCATAGCGATAAGACATTTTATCATCTCAGAAAATGGAAGATTCACATGAGCATGTACTCTACCTTTGTTTTTCTTTTGAAGTCCTTTGATAAATCTTAGATTCTTCCTTATAGGATCTCGAATTAGTTCTGAGGCAAAGCGAAAAAGTTCATTTAATTTATTCTGATACTCCTGAATGGTCATATCTCCTTGTTTCAGATTATAAAACTCATCATATAGTCGCCTAGTTGCTTCTGGAGGAATAATTTTTTTTGCAAACATTTCTTTAAATCTGTTCCAGGTAATATTACCTTCTGGATTTTCCTTAGTAATAGGTTCCCACCATATTAAGGCTTCGCCTTTGAGTGCCCAAGATGCTATTAATCTCTTCTGATCATCTCTCAGCTTTAAGCCTTCAAAAATTCTCTCAGAAAAACGCATCCATGCTTGTGTTTCAATAACGGGCTTTTTGCCCGAGAATGGTACTCCACCCAGATTTCGATACTTCTTTACTACAGCTTCTAGATCTGGTTCTGGTTGTGGGAGCATGAATGTCTCATTAGATTGCTGAACCATAGAACTACTTCTTCTGTTTCTACCACACATTTTCTACTATGTCTGTAAATAGCAGACAAAGAGTCAGGCTAACAGAAAAGATATTGTAAAGTATAGATACATTTACTTAAGTGTAAATGAATATATTGGGGTGAATTTTATTCTGCAATACTCATTCTAAGACATTACTAGTCCTATCTATGATGAGTTATTCGTTTTAGAATTCTGCTGATTCTATTTCTGATGAGTTTGTTAATATGTTATATCCCAAGCTAAGTTTAACCAAAGCTCTGATAGCAACTGTGATGATCCCGGACTCCCGTAGTACGAAAGCAAGGATAATCATTGGAATATAACACAAACAATAACAGCAGAACAAAAATATATAATTACAGCAGAAAATGTGCATCAAATTACACTGGAAATAATATATCATCAGAATTACACAGCATAATAGGATCATACTTAGTACATGAAACGGTTTTCAGCTTAATATAAAATGACTGCAGCGGAATCAAAAATAATATACTAAATGAAGTCTGAACAACATAATAGAAATGACAAGATCCATCTTCAGCTCCATAGCTATCCAGACTGAGTCTGCTAAAACCTGTATATAAGGCTGTTGTTTGGAAAAGAGGGCACCTGAATTTGCAAAGTGAAACAAACTACGAGTTAGTCATGGGACTGTTATGAGAAATCTTACTTAACGTATTTAATAATAAGGCTAAACACAGAACCACGCCGCTAACGCGAAACGGATTTACTCCATTGGATTGGCAGTGCATGAAATAAAGTAAATCGTTAAACAACGCAATACTTTTTGGAAAAATGAAACCATTATAAAAATCAAGTCCCATCACACAATGCAACGCAAACCGGAGGATAGAGTTTTACCTTATAATGGTAAAAAATGCTTGATATGATAAAATAGATTTCAAAAACATTTCAATTATAATATATCAATCATAGACGGCATAGCTACCATATACTATGTCGCCATACTAGTTATACAATCAAAACCGCATGTGTCGTATTGGAAGTTGGATTTCCATCATTAACCAAGGCAAGGGATCGTCCTTACCGAATTCGAGACTATCTAGCGTACCATTTCTCAGGATACAGCCGCAACTGCACCTTGGATCTTCAGGGCCGTTCCACAAATATGTTAGTGGATTAGTCATGCCTTAACAATACGTTTCCCCACCCTATGGGGAGTAAATATAGAGCCAATAGGGACTCAAATCCGAGGCGCCTCATTCCATCATCCAAAAATGTTAGGGCTTGCAAAACCATGACACCACTTCTAGCTAGAAAGAAACGTATGTCCTCCCGGTAGTCCTCTCCCGTTTCTAGTTCATACCGAGGTGTGAGGCTCGCGAAGTAGTGCTATACACAAAGCAATGCCTAAAATAGGTTGTGCTTTGATCATCAACCACAAGGCTCTGCTTTTCAACAATAAGCCTTGATCATTTGCATCTTGGCATGTCACACTGACAATTCACGCCATGCGACTGATGTCTACCAATATATAACCACTGAGCTCGTGCGTCTCAGAGAAGGTTGTTAAGCAAGAGAATAAATTCTCCGCCACCACGCAGATATATATTAAATAGAAATCAATCAGCACAGAATAAAATCTAATGTCATACATACATCCATTTACAAGTCCGTTCTGGGTTTGAACGAAACCAGAGACACCTTATTCCTCGTTTCATATGTCCAATACGGAAGAGAGGCTCTCGCATATCTGGACAATCAACAAGTACGTCTGGAAAACTACCACTGTAACCCGTTCCTGGGAGCTAACCAATCTAAGGCATCAATAGTCATCCATTCGTTGTGAAGATCGCCAATCTTCAATCCATTATCTTCAAATCTTCGACTTCTAAACGTCAATTAATTATTTGAAATGAGAATTAACACGGTCTTTTCAAATAATTAGTCAATATATAAAATTAAAATCAATTCTTTCATTACATATCGTTTATAATATTTTATAACGATTTATCACTATTTTTATTTATATAAAAATAGCCATTTTTAACTGAACGACGCTTCGGGTCATTACGCGGCTCTGGTGCTGTTTTCATCTAAATTTGATTTACACATTTCTCAAAATCTAACCATTGGATCTAAGCAAATTTTATATCGTCAGAAAGATCATTCCAAAGCGAAGGCAACGGTTCCAGTTTTGGGAAAATCCGACGGTCGGATCTCTCGGTATAATCGTTTAAATTTACGATTTCAAATCGTGAACTATAGCAGCGCGATTCGTTTTATTTTAATTTATATATATATATATATATATAATTCGCTCGACGATTTCAACACCATTTATTCTTTAAATAATTATGTACACTTCATACATATGTTAAAAGAATATTTTATCTAATGAAAATATACTTTTAACACATGGTTCTTTTTAACGACCCATTCGTACAATAAAAATATAGTTTTTAATGTCGAAATATTTCCATCCAACAAGAATCTTTTTAATGATTCACTTTTATTCATTTTATGAATTCTATTTTACATTAAAAATGTAATCTCTTATGCTAAGACATTTTATCACCTTTGAATCTTTTTAATGATTCACTATTTCATTAAAATGTAATCTTTGAGGTAAACACAACTTTATTAACTTGAATCTTTTGATAGGAGTCATACATACATTAAAATGTAAATTTTAATGTAAACACCATTTTATTTACTTTTCTATTTTACAAAGGTTCATTTTTCATAAATCCTCATTTACTCTAAAAATGTTACTTTTTATTGTTAACTTTTTATTTAAACAAATGAATCATTTGCATGTACAATAAAAATGTAAGTTCTCTTGTTAACATAATTTTATCAAAACAAGCATCTTTAAATGAATCATATTTCATTCAAAATGAAAATGTAAACTTCTCATGTTAATATAATTTTATCAAAACAATGAATCTTTAAATGAATCATATTTCATTTAAAACGAAAATGTTAACTTCTCATGTTAACATAATTTTATCAAAACAATGAATCTTTTCTAATGATTCATTTACATTAAAGATAAATGTGAATCCTAATGTTAACTCATTTTGTTAAATAATGAATCCTTTCATTGAATCATTTACATTAAAAATGTGAATTCTAATGTTGACTCATTTATAATAAAAATGGAGTCTTTTTATATTACATAAAAATGCAATTCTTTTTATCATACATAAAAATGTAATTCTTTCTAATCTTACATAAAATGTACTTCTTTTTAATCTACATAAAATGTAATTCTTTTTAATCTACAAAAAATGTAATTCTTTTTAATATACATAAAATGTAATTCTTTGCACAAAAATTTAATCTCTTTGCATTGTATAAAAATGTAATCTTTTTACATTACATAAAAAAATGAAATCTTTTCTATATTACAAGAAAATGTATTCTTTTATATTACATAGAAAAATGAAATCTTTTCTATATTTAAAAATGTATTTTTATTTGTTAAACAACTTTTCTATTCCACTAATGTTCATTTCCATATGTTCTGTATATACAATAAAAAATGAGATTTTTTATTGTTTGCCTTTTTATTTAAACAATGAATCATTTTCCACGTTTTCTTATTTACAATAAAAATGTAACTTTTTTTATTGTTTAACTGTTTAATGTAACCAAATGAATCATTCTTCATATATTCTCTTTTTACAATAAAAATGTGAACTTTTTTATTGTTTAATTTTTTAATGCAACCAAATGAATAATTTTTCATATGTTCTTTTTTTACAATAAAAATGTGAACTTTTTGTTGAACTCATCTTTACATTAAAAATGTGAATTTCTATGTAAGAACAAATTCCATTTCAAATAATGATCATTTATCATATTCCATAAAATGTGCATTTTTATTGTTAATAAATTTTCATTTCAAATAAATAAATATTTTTCATTTACATAAAACGAAGTGTAAGTTTCAATGTAAAGACATTTCTAATTAAAAATGATCATTTTCTCATAATTCCTTTACATTAGAAATGTAGATCCAATGTAAACATATTTTTATTTCCACTAATGGTCATTTTCTAATTTTATATATATACCATAAAAATCCAATTTTGATGGTTCAAACAGTTTTATATCATAGCTTGCATGAATATTTCACAACACATAAATATTTCAGACAAATTCGACAGCATAACGGCAGGGTAATTAAAACCGACACCATCACTAGTACGGCTCCTCGCGCTACCTTAGGCCTCGCGGCTTCACATGGGGTTTGATTTCCTAATACAATTTTCTAGGCAATATATTGCCACAATATCAACCAATTTCGTTTCAACCACAATCAATCACCAAAAATCAACCAATTTCACATCATAATATAATCAAGTCATCCATGGTCTGTGGACGAGGGTGTCGGGAGTTTCTAAACTCCGTCTGCAACCTAGTATAATTTTATTCATTTATTTTCGGATTCAGAAATCTCACATCGCTTTTTGTTTCTTCTAAAATTATAGAATGCTCCAAAAATTCTGCTGTCTCTTCTGAAATGTAGATCTCGAATTTACGGTCCCGATGTTTCCTGTTTCATCGAATTTCGTTATCGTATGACCGACATAAGATTTTACGAAGGTTGATAACATTTAAAGGAAAATAAACAATTTAATTATCCTTCTTCCTCTTCAAATTTTTTAGGCCGGCAGTTCTTTGCTACTGCTCGAATTTAGGGTTAGTTTTCATAGTCAATTCATGAAGCTTGGTGCCGATCGACCACTGCCACACGGAAGGTCTACGAGCAGCGCACCTCCGGCTAGAAGATGAACGAACTTGATTGTGAACCCCGACCAGAAATCGAGTTGCGAGTGGCGGTTTTCATGCCCAAGTTCTGATCGATACACACAACTCCAGCGGATCTCAGCCGTACGGAAATGAAGATCGGAGATTTATCTTTAAACTTTTCTTTGATTTCTTGTTTTAATCCGCCATGGATTTTGTTGAACTAGAAGATTAAATTTGAACGGTTCTGTTCGTTCATACGAGACGGCGGCGGCCAAAAAGAAAATCTAGGGTTTTGAATGAATATTTTTATATATATATATATATTATTAAACAAAATTTTAAATTTACAAATCATTTGTTTGTTGGTCCTAAATCCAAACGAAGCCCAACGACTACCGCTCCTAGCTAATTACCCCTATTACGGACATAATGGACTAGGTCTCATCAGGCCATTCGACTGTTTCAGTCCACTTTTCTTTAAATTAAATAATAAAACATTTTATTATTTAATTTGATCTCACATTTCAATTTACCAAGGCATGGACTAACTCCAAAAATTCATGAAAAATAAATCTAGCTATGTTTTAAAGATACAGTCCTAACAAAATTAATTTCATCGAATTTGGAGACCGTTTGAAAAATGGCCATTTTCTGGTCAATCCAAATTGACTGAAATTGACAAAACACATTTTCTTTTGCCACGCTCACATTTTAATTCCTAAAATTATGAAACTTGGAGTCCTGCAATAATTTGACATTCCGGATCCAACCATGTTGGTTTCGTCGAAAACGGAGGTCGTTTGCAAAATGGTTATTTATACGGGCTATATATTATATTAAATTCCATAGCGACTATTCTGAATATTCAACTAACCAAAACTTTTTATTCCCACAATGAAATTGCAAGTTTTCAGATTCGTTGGAAAGATATTATTAAACATATTTAAATATTTTTATTTCACTAAAATCCGATTTATTTTGCATCCCGTACATTCAGTCAAAGTTCAAATTCAAATTTTCAAACTACCGTGCTATTTTTAACTCCTTTTAAAATAAAAATAAATATATTCGTTCTAACTTCGATTCAAATAAATTTTTAATTGTTATTATTTAAAATAAATTATTTTAACTATTCAAAATTCAGTGAAATAGCAAAAATAAAAATTTTAAATTGGTTTTGATTTTCCGGGTTGTTACAATCACCCCCACTTAAAAACTTTTTGTCCCCGAAAAGGAAACAACAGTAAAGTAGGAAATAAAACGGAAAATGTAAAATATTTTAAATGTACCTTGCACTAGAGCTAATAAGTGATATCCACTCTGCACTGGGGATAAGCCAGTTTGATGCTATCCTCGGTCTCCTATATACAGTCTCTAGGATCTCCGCTCCACTGCACTTTGACTAAATGAATTTTTTATTTCTCAGAACTTGTGTTTATTTGCCAATAGCCTTCACTGGTTCTCTTCATACTGTTAAGCTCGGGGTAATCTCCAAATCTTGTTGTGCAGCTTCCTCCACAATCAAAACTGGATCATGTACATGCTTTCGAAGTTGAGACACATGGAATACATCATGTACCTCTGGCAACCAGTCAGGCAACAGAACCTTGTAAGCGAGAGTTCCAATCCTTTCTAAAATAGGGAATGGACCAAGAATCTAGGAGCCAACGTCCTAGTCTTCCCAATACGAACTACTCCTCTTAACGGAGAAACTCTCAAGTACACATAATCACCAACAACAAATTCTAAATCTCGTCTTCTTGAATCTGCATAAATTTTATGTCGGCTCTGAGCAGTTAGCAATTGTTTCTTAATGAAATCAACTATATCCGAAGCTTCGCGAATCATGTCGGGATCCAATACAAGTCTATTGCCTAGTTCTACCCAACATGCGGGGGATCTACATGGTCTGCCATACAAAGCTTCGAATGGTGACATTTGCTTGGTAACTGTTATTATAAGAGAACTCAACCAAGTGCAAGTGATCTTCCCATGATCCTCCAAAATCAAGAATACACGCCCGCAACAAGTCTTCCAGTATATGATTCACCCTCTCAGTCTGGCCATCTGCTTGAGGTTGATAGGCAATGCTCAGATTTAATGTTGTCCCCAGCTCCTCTTGGAATGCTTCCCAGAATTTACTAGCGAATATCGGGTCACGGTCACTAACAATGCTACTGGGAACTCCATGTAGTCTAACAATTTCTTTGAAATAAATTTTCGCCAGACTTTGGGCTGTTCTAGTAGATATGATAGGAATGAAATGGGCGGTCTTCGTGAAACGATCTACGATCACCCATATGCTGTCATTACCTTTTCTAGTTCGGGGCAAGCTATCAATGAAATCAATGGAAATTTGATCCCACTTCCAACTTGGAACTTCTAGTAGTTGTAACAATCCGGCAGGTTTTTGCTGATCACTTTTGACTTGTTGGCAAGTAAAACACCTACTAACATAAATGGAGATGTCTTTTTTCATAGATTTCCACCAGAATGTGCGCTTGAGATCATGACACATATTGCTTACCCCTAGATGAATACAAATCTTGGATTTATGACATTCATCCATTACATCTCTTCTGAGCTCAGGGATATTCGGAACACAAATTCTGCCTTTTAACCTCAGAACCCCCATGTCATCAATTTGGAAACTGGAGGGTTCGCATTCCCAAACTCTTTTACTAATTCTCTGAATAAATTCACCATCCTTCTGAAGAGAAGAAATTTTGTCAATCAATATATGTGTAATGATAAGTTTAGCGGTGACCGCGTTCTTCCTGCTAAGCGCATCGGCTACAACATTGGTTTTCCCTGGAGTATACGAGATTTAGATCATAGGCCGCAAGAAATTCTAACCAACGTTGCTGCTTCAAATTCAAGTCCCATTGGGTGAACAGATACTTCAAGGATTTATGGTCTGTATATAAATCGAACTTCCCACCATAAAGATAGTGCCTCCATATCTTTAAAGCAAACACGATCGCTAACAACTCAAGATCATGAGTAGGATATCTCTTCTCATGTGGCTACAATTGACGGCTAGCATAAGCAACTACTTTGTCTCTTTGCATTAATAACGCACCAATTCCTTCAATAGAAGCATATATCCAGACTTTCAAATCGTGATTGCCATCAATAATAGTCAACACTGGAGTAGTAGTCAACCTTAGTTTTAGCTCTTAGAAAGCTGCCTCACATTCAGGTGTCCAATTAAACTCTGAATGCTTTTTGGTAAATTTCATTAATGGACAAGATAGCTTCGAAAAATCATTAATGAATTTCCAATAATAGGCAGCCAATCCTAGGTAACTTCTGACTTTGGTAGGAGTGTTAGGCTGCTTCCAATCTTTAATAGTTGTGATTTTACAGGGATCCACTGAAATTCCTTCCTTCGATATTACATGACCGAGGAACTTCATTTTTTCTTGCCATAATACGCATTTAGAAAATTTGGCTTTTAAAACGTTCTTTCTCAAATTTTCCAAAACTTGTTCCAAATGTTTCTCGTGCTCGGCAATTGACATAGAGAAGATTAATATATCATCAATGAAAACCAGCACAAATTTGTTTAAAACATCCTAAAATACTCTATTCATTAAATCGACAAAATAAGCAGAAGCGTTGCATAAGCCGAAAGGCATTACCAACCACACATAAAATATGTCTGGCCCTCTTAAGGCTGTCAAAGGAACACATTCTTTGGCTATCCGCAGTTGATGGAAACCTGTAGCTATGTCCATTTTAGAAAACACTTTTGCTCCATTCAAACGATCCAATAAATCATCTATACGGGGCAATGGATATTTATTCTTGAATGTCTGGTATTTAAATCTCGGTAATCCACACATGGTCTGAGAGTACCGTCTGACTTAGGAACAAACACTACTACTGCACCCCAATTTGAAAAGCTAGGCCTGATCAGACATTTCTATAAAAGTTGTTTAGTTAGGTTGCCCAATTCTCCTTTCTATTTCCATGTCATTCTTCGAATAGGATGCACCATTGGCCTTGCATTCGGAACTAGATCAATTCTGAAGTCAATTTCTCTCCGCAGAGGTATGCTATCAACTTCTTCGAACACATCCGCATAATTCTTAACGACAGGAGTATTTTCAAGAGAAGTGTGGGTGACCTCAAGAGCAGCCCAAAATTCTTTTCTATCTGAATCTGAGCTTATGTATGGTATAACAATATTCCCAAGCTTCGTTTTGACTTTAACAACCCTTTCAGCACATTTAACTTTGGCTTCATATTTGGTCAACCAATCCAACCCGAGAATGATATCAATTTCAGAAAGATCCATAATAATTAAATTGAAAGGAAATCGATAGCAAGAGTAGGAGACAGACACTCTACAATATAAACCGGGAACAAGAGAACCCCCTATCGGATTGTGAACACTAATCGATTCTTTAAGATTCTTTAGGGTTAGCTTTTACTTCTTAACTATGTTACTCGATATGAAACCTCGTGATGCGCCAGTGTCAAATAATACTGTAACTGGAATATTGTTGACAGTGAGAGTGCCTTCCAAAACATCTTGCCTTTCCCTATTAGTTGAGGGTACTGGAGTTTCTTCCACTTTATTAACTTGAGCTTCTTTGGTCGTTTTCAAAAGCGGGCAATCTTGCTTTACATGACCAGTCTGATGGCAGATGTTGCATTCTCAGTTTTCTTGAGACTTCTTATTGGATCTAGATCCGTCTTTCTTCGAAGATTTACATTTCCTTATCGAATGTCCTTTCTTATTACACTTGAGACATACGACTATCTTTTACTTTTTCTGACTGACTTTAGGCTTTTTACTGACCTCTGGCCGTGTACTTGCCTCAAGCTTCGTCCTTGCTTCTGGACTATCAGTTCCAAACTTTCTTATGCTGCTAGAGCTGCTTTCCTCTTCATCTTCTGAACCATGTTTCTCATCAATATATTCACAGTGATAAGCCATTTTTATCATCTCAGAAAATGGAAGATTCACATGAGCAAGTACTCTACCTTCGTATTTCTTTTGAAGACCTTTGATAAATCTCAGATTCTTCTTTATAGGATCTTGAATTAGTTTTGGGGCAAAGAGAGAAAGTTCATTGAATTTATTCTGATACTCCCGAATGGTCATATCTCCTTGTTTCAGATTATAAAACTCATCATATAGTCGCTCAATTGCTTTTGGAGGAATAAATTTTTCTACGAACATTTCTTTAAATGTATCCCAGGTAATATTACCTTCTGCATTTTCTTCAGTAACAGTTTCCCACTATGTTAAAGATTCGCCTTTGAGTGCCCAAGATGCTATTAAACTCTTCTGATCATCTCTCAGCTTTAAGCCTTCAAAAATTCTCTCAAAAGAACGCATCCATGCTTGTGTTTCAATAACGTACTCTTTGCTCAAGAATGGTACTCCACCCAGATTTTGATACCTCTTTACTAGAGCTTCTAGATCTGGTTTTGGTTGCGGGGGCATGTGTATCACCCCGTAATTTTAATAACATTGAAATTCACTAATTAAAATATACTTAATTTTTAGAAGAAGAATTAAGTAAAACGGTTTATTCCATTGCGTTCTTCTAGGAATTCTGCTTGAGATAGAGTCCGAGTTTGCGTAAAACGGATACAGTACAAAGAAGTTATGGAGGTTAGAAGATTTAAAATTAAATAATTCAAAATTTAAACAGCAGGGGGCTGGCGGGAAATTTCCCGCCAGAGGGTGTCGACCCCCACCAGGGGTGTCGACATAGGGGTCGACCACCCCTGTAGGGGTCGACCCTACGAGCAATTTTGGGCTGTGACGATTTTTAACCCTTTAGGTCTACGTGGCGACTTCTGGTTGGTTGTGTTAGGTGTATTTCGGATTTGGAGGGTTTAGATGAAACCTAACCTAATCCAAAGGCCCTAATTAACTCACTACACCTATATAAACACCCCTAGACCTAAACCCTAATTCGTTAATAAAAGTAATAGCGCATCCATGCTGCTAAAACCTAAAGTGATCTAGCCTCCACCCTAATTAATCAATTCAAAGTAAAAGATAATTATCAAAGCCTACATCAACGGATAGCTTTACAACTTCAGAATTCAGATCTCAGAATCGCTCTCTTCTTTCTTAAAACCTCAATCTGTGAGTTCATATAGTTTTCACAAGATAATTTAACTAAAGTAATGGTGTTAGGGTTGTGAACTGAATCATATGCTTATGCCTGTAATAGATGTCACCAAGTTTGCAAGTTTATCACCTTTTACCTAAGCCTATCACATGCTTATTCATGTTCATATGTCACCTATGTTCATATGCCTGTTATGTTCATATGCCTGTTATGTTCATATGTTTATGCCGTTTTTACTCTCTTAACTCTCCTTTTCCTTTTTCTTTTTATGAGGTTTGGCTGCCTTCGAGCCTAACCATACTTCTTCAAATTATGCGAAAGAATAACGTGGGAACAATGAGGAAAAGTTTGGGAAATTTTATAAAATGCGATTTGACCAAAAATTGTGATAATTGGTAATTGCGGCATAAATTGATGATGGCCATAGTTGGGCCAAATTGTGTATGAAATGTAAAACATGAAATTTGGCATATTTGGGTTTGAATGTAAAATTGGCATAACCTATAAATTGTAATTATAGGCATATAGTGATTAGAAACTTGTCACCTAAATTTGGGTTGAATTTATGGGTAAACGGGGAAAACCTAATTTGTATGAATTTAGGTTAATGAACGCCTACGACACGAGGTTAGGTATGTTGTGCTGTAAGCCTGCCCGGAACCGCCCGACATGTCCAATGACCGCAATATTATCAAATGTGAGAGGTCAAAGGCATAAAACTAGATATGTAATAAGGCAAAGACACGAGGTTAGACGGGTTTGCGGTGTAAGCCTTCCCGGAACCGCCCAGCATGTTCAGCAACCGCAAACGGTGTCTAATGTGAGAGGTCTTGCAGGATTATGGTTAAAATAAATTAAAGAACACTTAACCAAGACATGTTGTTAGCATGGGAATATTGTGGGTTAAGTGGGAATTCCTAGTAGGGACCAAGCTTAGGAGGGAAGCTTGTGTCAAGTGTGTGGACTCTTTTCAACCAGTAACCCATTTAGTATCTTAGTGAGCTCGAACTCGGTCGAGTACATGACACGCTTACTTGGGTTGATCGTAAGAGGTCAAATAAAGGATAGCGGTGGCAGTGCAAGTCCAACGGGGTCATGTGCGTGCATGAGTCCAGGCGGGTAGGTAAGATGTTGTTGCATCGTGTAGGTATAAGTCGTGCCTTCTAGTCGTATCGGGTTGCCAATTTAGGGAGTGATACACCCTAATGTGGGTCAAGCACGGGTATCTACGAGTCAGGGGGCCGATCGAATGGGGCAGGGTAGTGGGTACACTTAGTGATGATAGGTGCAGGTGACACCTATGACAACAGCTAGGGTTACACGAGACACTACCATTATTACTATTATTACCTTCTTTATGGTTGTGTATGTGGGATCATATCTTTAGTAGGTTAAGTTCGATGTAGAGCATATCTCATAGTAGTTAGATGCGCAATCGTTGTTGGAATCTTTCTTACCTTATTTACCTTGTCACCTCTGTTATGTTACATTCATTCCTTATGTTCAGTTTATTCCTTATCCTATTGCTTTACTTATTATATTGTTAAAGTTACTGGACTCGCCAGACTTTATGTCTGACCTCGTTTTGTTTTCGCCTCTTTTCTTCTGTTTCCCCCCAGGTCCTTAGGGTGGGAATTAGTGGAGCTTAGCTTGGATTTCTTTCTTGGAGAGCTTTCGAGTGCTGAGAGTAGAGATCAGCTTCATTTACCTTTATCTTTTCCTTTATGGCTATTTGTAGTAGTGGGCTTATGCTTTTATTTTATGTACTCTGATTTTGTCAAAATGGATATTATGCACTTGACTTTAGCCGTTGGTTTTTGATGATGTAACCAAACTTATTTGTTTTCCGCTGCAATGAATGAAGTTTTAATTTTTAAGTGCTGCTTTATATCTGTCTTGTTGTGATTTTCTGTTCTATATACACTTACAATGCTCCATGGAAGTTAATGCATTCCCTTAGTGAGTGACATTAATGGACGTGGGGTGTTACACGTGGTATCAGTGCTGAAGGTTACTAGAACAGATAAAAAAATTTAAAAACCGTTTTCAAAAGTATTTTTGGAAAGAAGTATTTTCAAAAACATGTCTTAAAGAGAGTATTTTAAGAGAAAATGTTCTTAAGATAAACATAATACCCAATAGCTATATATCTATCTTTCGAATCTCCGTTTTGAATCTTTCCCTTTTTCCTATCAGCATGGCTGATCAAACCGAAAGACCCGAGGGCGTACAGATACCAGCCTTATTCAGAAGGTACTTGGAGGCAAGGGCTAATGCCGCAGGCCCAGCAGATTCTCCTCCTCCTCTACCTCCCCCTCCTCCTCCTCGTGTAGACTCTTTTTTTAAAGATATGCAAGGACTTCCATGCAATGGGCGGGAAGCCATTTAATGGGACTGAGACATTTGTTGAGGCTCAAAATTGGCTCAAGGAAATGGAAGATCTATTTGGTATCTTTGAGATAGATGATGGGAGAAAAGTTCAATTGGCTGCTTGGTTGATGAAGGATGAAGCTTCTTATTGGTGGGAAGTAACTAATGGGGGACATGTAGTGGAAACATGGGAGGATTTTAAGCGAAGGTTCGTGCTGAACTTTCTATCACAAGCGGAGGAAAGTTTATATATGGAAAGGTTCTTAGCTTTGAAGTAAGGGAGTTTTTGAAGGAATATGTGAACAAGTTTAACCAGTTATGTAATGACCCGTATTTTTCGTGGTGTAATAATTAATTTATTTAATTATTTACAAGGTTATTAAGAGGATTTAATGGTCGTTGAATTTAATAATAGTGAATATTTAATTAAAATAATAATTAAATAATATATTTAATTCTGAAATAATCAGAATTGGCCGAGATGGCGATATGGTGTGAATTTCCCAAATCAAAATATATAATTCAGTTTAGAGTTGAATTATATTAACGAATATATTTAAAAAACGATCGTTGAACGTATAAATTATATTATAAATATAATCGAGCTCGAAATGGCGTGGCAGTTCGCGAATTGGCGATTCGAACTTTAAACGAATATACAGAAGCCGTTTTAAATCGGATTTCTATGAAACAAGAAACGTGTGGAGCTGGTGGAATATATCTTTCGAGTGGAAGAGAAAAATCTGGATTTCATCAGGTAGATTTTGATTTACGTCCAAATCAAATTTTAGAAAATTCGTTGTGGAATTCCTTTATAATTTATAAAGGAATTATTTATATTTTAAAAAGAAATTCCAATACAAATCGAATATCGGGTTGACCCAGATTTGAAATATCAAGTTAGAAATTCATATAGGAATATTCTAGAGCTGTATGGTTTTCCACTGTGAATATATACGATAATATTTATTTATAAATATTTAATTTAATTATATTTAAATATATTTATATATTTAAATGGGTCATTTAGAGCTTTAAAAATAGCCAGTTTTGCAAACGACCTCAGAATTCGACAAAACCAATTTTGTTGGATCCGCAATATTAAATTATTGTTAGATTCCAAGTTTCGTGATTTTTACCGTCACTGTGTGGCCGTACCGATTTTTAGAGTGAAAAACAGTTAGTATTTTGACTGTTAAAAATAAACTGTGTGGGCGTACGAAGTCGGAAATCGACGAAACTAGTTTCGTTGGGACCGTAATGTCGAACTGTTGCCGTTTGTCCAGTTTCGTGATTTTTAGATAGTGTGTGTGAGCACACGATTTTATAGAAGGCGAATTAACAAAAAGAATATTCCGAGAATATTCCCTACCTTAAAAATATCTAAATCAAAACCCCTATATATACCCCTCTATACTTCTTAAACCTAATTTTCCTCTTCCAAAGTCAACAGAGAAAAAAGAACAGCCTTCTCATCTTCTTACAATCGAAACAATGGGGCACTTCAAAATTTAGTAATAATTCAAATCAAATGTTATAAATTGGGAAACCGATCTATATACAATCTTCAAGTCTTTCTCTTCAAGTCTATCTAATTTTGGTTAAGTGCGGTCAAGTGCTGTCGAACTCGATTTTTCTACAGTCAAACTAGGGTTGTATTTTGGGTGAGATTGATGCAGTGATTCTCGATTTGGGGATTAGATTTGAACTCCTTGTGGAAAAATCGAAGTTAAGTGCAGAGTTTGGGGTGAATTCGTTTTGAATGATGTCGGCCCTCTTCAGTAGTCGAGCGTGAGAAGTTGAAACAGAAGTAATGGGATACTCGAGGTGTTGATGAAGCAAGGTCATGAGGTCTGGAGGAGTTGTCGAGACCGAGTTGAAGGGAAGACTGAAAATGATTTTAGTTGTGAGATTTTGGAGAGGATAGTAGCTGTTAAGAAGTGGAAATCGATGTATGTAGTTTGAAGAAGAAGTCTGTGTTGAGGAAAATGGTGTTAGAATTACTGAAGGAGCAGGTCGCAACCAAGAATTTGAGGAAGAGGTACTGTTCAAAATGGTCATAGGTCCGGTTTAGATGAACATGGGCCGCCGAACTCAAATGGGTTAAAGCCCAATGGAAAGTTAGGGGTAATTAAAAGTGATAAATAAAATAGTGGGATTGGGGAATGCAGTATTGACCGAGCAGCAGTTAAGGGCGTGAGGAAGAAGCCTCCTTGTATCAAAGTAAATATTGGGAATTTGTTTGGAGCGGCTATTTGGTATGGGCCGACAATTCAAGGTTAAGCCAAATTTTTGTAAAAGTAAATGGTGAAGTTACGGGGGTTGAAGTCTTGGAATTGTCGAGTGGGAAATTACCTGGAGCGTGAAAATCAAATTGGGGAAGGAGCACTATTCATACGGGTCTGGGATAATGGATGGGCCGAATAAAATTGGTAAAGGCCAAGTGTTAATTTAAATAGAAATTTATTTAAAATCAAATATGTGTCCATCTAGTAATCATGATAACTTCTACATACTGTATCAGAATTCAGAATGGTTAGTCACGTTAGGATCATATGGACCGCGGCTACACCATGCAACTGACTGTGAGTGAAACGAGGCTAGTTACAATTTATAGTGAAATAAATTGTTAGAATCAAATCAAGCGATGATTATCGTTATTAACGATGATCGTCCAATGTGAGTAAATCTCACTAACTCTGAACAGTTTATAATTTCATGTTGTATTTTTATAACTGTTAAATATTGGCTGATTGACTGTGTGTTGACTGATTGATTGAAATGCTAGATAGTTAGTGGAAATTATATATATATATATATATATATATATATATATATATAAACCGTTAAGTAAATATTGATGCTGTCTATCAGAATATTTCATATTGAACTGAAAGTGATGATAATCATATTGTGTAACATCTGTGGATGCAGGATACAGGTTGGGGGAATCCGACAGGATTCCTTAACAGTTATTTTATTGTTTTTCATATATTGAAATATATGATGTGATATACAACCTGTTGTTGAGTATATGTGTTTGGACGATATTGGTCATCGTGATTTGATGTGTTAAGCACCATAAAATATCGGAATACGAAAAGAAGAATTTCAAAGTGTATTGAAATGAAGTTGGTATAAAATCAAAGGATTTTATAAAAGAGAATATTTATAAAGTGGAATATGTAGAAATAGGGAAATATGTTTAAGTGGAGTAATTTGAAAAGGAAATATTTATAAAATCATAAGATTTTATAAATGAGTTATTTATTTGTTAAATAAATAGGAGATATTAAATGAGATATTTATTTGTTAAATAAATAGAATTAAAAGGAGATATTTATTTGTTAAATAAATAGAATAAGATATAAGGGATATTTATTTAGGAAATAAATAAGATATTATTAAAGGAAAAATTTAGGGTAAATAAATAAGGTTAATAAAGGAAACACTTAGAAATAAAACCCAAAAGGGAAATATTTGTAAACCATTTACAAATAAAATCGAAAAGGAATTTATTTATTTGGTAAATAAATAAAGTGAAAAAGAAATATTTATTCGTTAAACAAATAAGATATTGAAAAGAAAAAGAGAGCTATTTATTTAGAAAATAAATAGGATAATTATAAAAGGATATAAAGGGAAAAGTATTATTTATTTAGAAATTAAATAAAGAGAAAAGGGGAATTTATTTAAAGAAAATAAATAGAATTAAAAGGAGATATTTATTTGTTAAATAAATAGAGTTAAAAGGTATTTATCGAATGTAGTTTATTCGAATAGAATAAAGGAAGTTATCGAATAAAGTTAAAAGGAGTTAATCGAATTAGAATAAATAGATTAGAGTTAGTTAAAAGGAGTTATCGAATATTAGTTATTCGAATCGAGGGAAAAGGACTTAATCGAATTAGAATAAATCAATTAGAATTAGTTAATAGGCGTTATCGAATATTAGTTATTCGAATCGAGAGAAAAGGAGTTAATCGAATTTTGTTATTCGAAAGAAGTTATAGATTAGTTTAATCGAAATGAGTTAATCGAATTTATTTATTCGAAGTGAGATAATCGAATCAAAAATATTCGAAGTGAGTTGATCGAATCTATTTATTCAACAGGATTTAAATCGAATAAGATTTATTCGAATATAAGTATTCGAAAGTAAGCAAATCTAATATAAGTTATTCGAATGAGTTATATGAATAAGAGTTAGATCTAGTAAAGGATATTACTTTGGAGTTATTCGAATAAGAGTTATAGATTAGAGTTAACCGAATAGGAATTAAATACATTAGTTGTTCGTTTAATTATTCGAGTTAGGAAATAAAGTTTAGATAAGTTATTACATTTCGAAAATAGGAAACAGGAAATTATAACACCACTGTTATAATCAAATAATTCTTTAAAGGAATGGGGTTCGTAAATAGAATCCGAGAGTGACGTAAGGAAGTGTTAAAAAGCTAAAAGATGAACTTACCCTATTTCGAGATTTGAAATATTGTTCAGTTAAGGTCTTAGAGGTAGCTATACCCCAACTTGATTGACTTCGTTTTTAATTTAGAAATAGTTAAGGTTCGAGAGTGAAAGTGGTTAAGTGAATTTAGTAAATAAGTATAGGGGTTTGAGTGTTGTCGCGATGTTGATTTAAACATCTGTTTAAATCCAAGTAAAGAAGATTTGGAAATGTTTTCCAAATAAAATCAGAAACGTAATCAAATGTTGAAATTGGAAATATGAATTAGAAAAGGAAACGTTTTCCAGTGTTAACGTATATTTTCTTAACATAGAAAATAAGGATATATATATATATATATATATATATATATATATATATATATATATATGTATATATATGATTGATGATTGATTGATAGAATTTCCATTTGGAAATAATATCGTTGTTTGCACACATGTTTTTCTTTGATAGTAAAATCACAGACTATCAAAGTTTTGACCCTTTTAACGTTGTTAATATGGAGAGACTGGTTGGATTATTTATCCAAAGAACCACTCTGTATTAGCATAAGCGTTGTGAATCATATATGCCAAAGATAATTGAAGACTAAGTAAAGTGCAAGGGCTATTGTATAAGTCTTAGATAACAGTGCCTAAGATGGATGTACTGAATAGTGCCTTCGGTTCATCCAGTTCCTGGATGACTTGTATGGATGAATGTCTGACAGAGTATTTCCAAAAAGGTCACGTACATTGATTTCTTCAACCATACTAAGAGTGGGAGCGGAGAAGGAAAATTCTTTTAGCTGACACGTAATGTATGGTTGTGGACGTCAAATTAGTGATTTTTGATGGATCTGACAATGTGGCATTCGAAGTGAATCTGATGTAATGATAAAGCGTAACCTCAAGTCTCATCAATCGGTAAATGACAGAAATCGGGCAGGTAGCATGGCTATGTAGGTCGCACCTATTAGGGTGTATAATCACCTTTCGTTTACTACTAAAAATCTATTGTTGATGCGGTCCCATTCGAGAAACGGTTGTTGATCCCAACCGTTGGTGATATACATTCGATACACTCAAGCAAAAGGAGTGGTCGTTCATGTGTGGCCGGGTTGCAAGATGTTCTTGTTGAACCCATTGTATTCCTCTCTAGACGTACACTAGCGAAAGGTGGTTCCATACCTTGTCATAGTTGGAAATCCATTACCCAATACGTGCCTGCGGTTTTGATTGTATACTATGTATGTAGAACGTGAGATGAAAGCGTTTCTGCTAGATATATTGTGGCTGGTTGACATTATTATAATATCAAAAGAGTTTTGATATAAAGATTATTTTGGATTCTCATAAGGGAAAAACCCGTTCCGTTATACGGCGTGGTCTTACGAGATATCATTTAAAGGCTCAAACTGTTTTAAACAGTTTTACTCATACCAGTCCCATGACTGACCCGGAGTTTATTTAATTTTGTTTTCCCTAAACTCTTGGGTGCCCAATTTTGTACGGTCAGTCAAGTAGTCGAGATTTACAGATACTTGAAGAACCGGAGCAGGTGGCTTCAGGATTATATAACTATTATTATTCCGCTGCGTTGTAAGTGATGTACTTGATAATGATATGTATATTCAATTACGATCTTTTATTTCAAAGTTATATTATATTTTATTCGTTCCGCTGTGAGGTTCGTGTTACTCTGATGTTGTGTTCTTCCTCTTCTTCTATTATAAGTTTCTATCTTATCTTTCCTCACCCTCTGTCTTCTTTCTATTAGTTCCCTGTTTTCCAGTTTAATTTGGGGTTGCACTTGTGTTTTTGTCAGCTCAAATTGGGCTGGATTTTCGGGTCACTACAGTTGGTATCAGAGCGAGGTTAAGTGAATTACCTTGGCTCTGTGGCGTGACTCGGTAGAGATAGGGTTAGTAATACCCTAGATTGAGTTTGAGTGTATATATACGAGTGTGTATTTGTACTTTGATATAAAGTGGTTTTATATTGTGGAGATATATTGGTTGAGTTGTTTATGGGTTCTGGTCGATCAGTTTGATCCATTGTATCGATAAGGGTTACTAAACACTTGAATACGATGGGTCGTCACGATATGTTTTGAAAAAAGGGTAAATGAAAATAAGTTTACCCAAAGTATATTTTGATATAAGGAAGATATATATCTTGGAATTGTAATAGATTGGATATATTGGTTGTTATTATAATCGAGTAAGATTATAAAATTAACGGTTATGTAAATAATTCATCAAAAATCATATAAGCGAAATACGTGAAATCAGATGAGTTAAATCTGAAATTTTAAACCAGAAATTGAATTAAAATTCTGGAAAATTGGATAAGTGTTTGTAAATTGATTTGGATTAAAAATACGGGAAATTTAAGATCCTGGGAGATTTTATATTGTTTTACAAGTAGTGTGAATTATATTTTGAAATGAATTTCAAAGTGGAAATGTTTAGAAATGGTTTTATAGTATTGAACTCACTTCGATAGCTGGAAATAGATTCTGATGATGACAGCTGCATCATAAGTATTCATTTTCGAGTTGTAAGTGACGAATTACGACCAGAGAAACTGTTTTGAATTTGTTTTGGGAAAGACAAGTTGTGTTGAATTTCAAAAAAGAAAATTTGATTTTTGAAAAGAGTAAACTATTTAAAAACTCCCAGGGAAAGACTATTTGAATTAAAAACAAATTTGACAGAAATTTGTGAAAGCAAATTTAAATTAAAGTAAAGCCAGTAAAGTGGCGACTGAGATTGAATTAGAATGATATCAAGACAAATTGGATTGTGAGATTCAAATTTGAAGTGTAATGTGATAATCAAGTTAAGAGTTGGGAATCGAGGAGAAACTCGAGTTGAAATGATATTTGGCTCGGATATAAGGGAATGGTTGTGTTGTGGATAAAAAGCAGATTGGAATTTGATTGGGATGACCCTTTTATTCGCTGAATTGATAACAGGTGGAAAGGATATAATGATATGCCGACAAAAGATAAAGGTTTATATTTGATATAAGCATGAAATTTATGAGCCAAATTGGCAAGCCGCTTGGCTGTTTGATTTTCTTTTGGGTTGGAGAAGGCCTAGAGAGGCGAGTTGTGGTTTTACCGATACGGCCGTACAAAGGAGGTTACGGCGAAAATTTTCGAAAATTAAAGGTGTTAGAAAATTTTCAGGATTTTTGAAAATTTTCATTGATAAGAATTAATTAATAATTTAATTGAAATTAAATGGGTTCAGTTGAAACTGAATTGAAGAAGTGAACAAATAAGTTCTAACTGGTCGATAGGGTTTGTTTTCTACCTTAGCAATTTCGAGGACGAAATTATTTTAAGTGGGGAAGAATGTAATGACCCGTATTTTTCATGGTGTAATAATTAATTTATTTAATTATTTACAAGGTGATTAAGAGGATTTAATGGTCGATGAATTTAATAATAGTGAATATTTAATTAAAATAATAATTAAATAATATATTTAATTCTGAAATAATCAGAATTGGCCGAGATGGCGATATGGTGTGAATTTCCCAATTCAAAATATATAATTCAGTTTAGAGTTGAATTATATTAACGAATATATTTAAAAAACGATCGTTGAACATATAAATTATATTATAAATATAATCGAGCTCGAAATGGCACGGTAGTTCGCGAATTGGCGATTCGAACTTTAAACGAATATACAGAAGCCGTTTTAAATCGGATTTCTGTGAAACAAGAAACGTGTGGAGCTGGTAGAGTATATCTTTCTAGTGGAAGAGAAAAATCTTGATTTCATCGGGTAGATTTTGATTTACGTCCAAATCAAATTTTAGAAAACTCGCTGTGGAATTCCTTTATAATTTACAAAGTAATTATTTATATTTTAAAATGAAATTTCAATATAAATCGAATATCGGGTTGACCGAGATTTGAAATATCAAGTTAGAAATTCATATATGAATATTCTAGAGCTGTATGGTATTCCACAGTGAATATATACGATAATATTTATTTATAAATATTTAATTTAATTATATTTAAATATATTTATATATTTTAATGGGTCATTCAGGGCTTTAAAAATAGCCAGTTTTGCAAACGACCTCACAATTCGACGAAACCAGTTTTATTGGATCCAACATGTTAAATTATTGTTAGATTACAGGTTTTGTGATTTTTAGAGTCACTATGTGGCCGTATGGATTTTAAGAGTGAAAAACAGTCAGTATTTTGATAGTTAAAAATAAGCTGTGTGAGCATACGAAGTCGGAATTCGACGAAACCAGTTTCGTTGGGACAGTAATGTCGAACTGCGTCCGTTTGTCCAGTTTCATGATTTTTAGATTGCGTGTTTGAGCACACGGTTTTTTAGAAGACGAATTAACAAAAAGAATATTCCGAGAATATTCCCTACCTCAAAAATATCTAAATCAAAACCCCTATATATACCCCTTTATACTTCTTAAACCAAATTTTCCTCTTCCTAAGTCAACAGAGAAAAAAGAACGACCGTCTCATCTTCTTACAAACGAAACAATGGGGCACTTCAAAATTTAGTAATAATTCAAATCAAATGCTATAAATTGGGAAATCGATCTATATACAATCTTCAAATCTTTCTCTTCAAGTCTATCTAATTTTGGTTGAGTGCGGTCAAGTGCTGTCGAACTCGATTTTTGTATAGTCAAACTAGGGTCGTATTTTAGGTGAGATTGATGCGGTGATTCTCGATTTGGGGATTAGATTTGAACTCCTTATGGAAAATGGAAGTTGCACGGAGAGTTTGTGTAACACCCCACCTCCGCTAGGGTCACTCGCAAAGGAATGCACTAGCTTTAGAGGGGTATTATTGGTAAAAATGTATAGAAATATTACAAGACAGAACATATATAAAACAGCGGAAGTAAAACAAATTTCATTGCCTTATAAAATAAGGTCTAAAGCCTTTTACATCAGAATACATCAAAACCTATCTTGCAATAATAAAGAAGCATAAAACCATTTCTATTAGTTATTCCCCAAGTAAAACAGTAAAGTAGCCATAGCCAAGAAAAGTCCAAGCCATGCGTGATGTCCTTCAAGCAGAAGAAATCCGAACTAGATAACATTGTTTCCTCCCTAAAACCTGGGGGGGAAATGGAAGACAAAGAGGCGAAACAAAACGGGGTCAGTCATAAAGACTGGTAAGACCTATCTACTTCCAGTATAAAAACAGGTAAAGGTAACATGACAAGCATAAACTGAAAGTAAACATAAGGATGACGACAAGATAGATAAACTAAACCAGGGTAACAGGCTGAACTACTGTAGCAAGGTAAACTAAGATATCATGATAAACTACGGTGTCAAGGTATCACATCGTCAGGTTCCTATCAAGTATAATATCCCAAGGTATCCATCCTGTATAACCTCCCACAATATCTATCATGTATATTTCTCATGGTCCTAACATGTATATTTGCTCTGCACCTCTCGTACTAGAATCCCAACCCGCGTCATGTGTTAACTATGAATGTCCCTTGCACAATGTCATGTAATGGTCCATGTCAACCTAATATATAGCATATGTAGGTTTTCCCAACTCGTATGTTTTTTTCCATTTATAAGTTCAGTCCTTTGCCGTAGGCCATACGGGCTTTCCCATGTAAACGTTTTATCCTTGAGGTTATTTTGGACTGCTACCCTTGATCTAGTTATGTTTCCTTACCATGAACTATCGCGTGTTCACTTAGGATTTATGCCGCCTAGGACCACTATGGATAATGCTACCTAATGAACGTTTCCGTGTCTCGGTTATGGTTTAGCCACCTAGGGCCACTAGGGATTATGCCACCCGTCAACCGCGCCCTTTATCCCGCGTATGTATCGTGAATCGTTTTCCATGTCTAGACGCACATGTTCCTCAATGTGCCATCCGAGTTCCGTGCCAGGGAAAATCAAGAAATACGGAACTCGGTCGGGAGCTTCAAGTCGTCTGCTGATGCAGATATCAAGGTCTGTTTTTGTACCCGTGGCTATGGTCCCACGTGACCCATCCCTCAACTACTGAAAGGCAATCCAAGAAAAATCATGTATGAGAACTACACTAAGGCCCATCGATGCCCATTTCCAGATGGCCAACCTCACCCATAACTAGATAGCTAGTATATGGTCTTTTGGGAGTTCCCTGCCTTTTAGTACGTACACGATTGACTAAAGATGGTAGGTAGTCGGCGACCTGCTATCCCGGGGCAAAATCAAGTATCGTCGACTCCACGCTAATCCATCCCAGTCTTTAGGTCGCTCGCATAGCAACCAAGGCATACTCTTGGCTCTTCTACCGCAGACCTTAACCCCTGTGAGGCCGGGTTTCATGGACCACTTGCCACCTCACAGAGGGATACCAAGAGTACCTGCACGTTCCCCGAAGCTTCCGCTTCGGCACCCAGTTCGTTGGAGCTTTTATCCAAGTCAGATAACTTGCTCCTCCTCATATACTAAGCGATGACCTACCGTACCAGGTTACTCATCTCTTTATGAACTAGTCCCATGTCCTTAGCTAAGATTTATTACTTAGTTATCCTTAACTAAGGTTTACCACTTAGCTTCTCTTCCCGCTATCCTTGTTAACCACGATTTCCAACCTAGCCCCCTGATCTAGGGTTTTGCCAAATGGGTTGTTATCCAAGTTCATGACTTAACCTGCCTACGAATCATGGCAAGATTGGCTAAGTACTCAAGTTCAAGGTTTAGCCCTACAAGTTGGTTAAGTGTACTAAGAAGCTCATGACTTAACTCTATCAAGTCAAATTGGTTAAGTATTTATTTGTCTTAACCCTATCAGATTATCATGTTAGATTGATTAAACATAGATTATCTTAATCCCATCAGATTATCGAGTCGGATTGGTTAAGTATAGGTTAACTTAACCCCCATCCACTAATCGTATACAATTGTTAAGCCTAAATTAAAAGGTCTTGTGACTTAACCCTACCAGGTCCACCTATTAGATTGGTTAAGTAAGGGTTACTTAACCTCATCCAATCATCACGTATAATTGGTTAAGTATAAGTTACTTAACCCCATTAGATTATCAAGTTAAATTGGTTAAGTATTGGTTACTTAACCTCATTGAATTACCAAGTTTAGATTGGTTAAGTGTTTAACTTAACCCCATCGAATTACCGTGTTTAGATTAGTTAAGTATAGGTTACTTAACCACATCTAATTACCGTGTTTAGATTAGTTAAGTGTAGGTTACTTAACCCCATCTAATTACCGTGTTTAGATTAGTTAAGTCTAAGTTACTTAACCCCATCTAATTACCATGTTTAGATTAGTTAAGTGAAGGTTACTTAACCCCATCTAATTACCAAGTTGGATTAGTTAAGCATAAATTACTTAACCCCATCCCCTAATTGTCTTGCATGGTTAAGTGTCATTAAGGAACCAAGTCCGGTTTAACTTAACCTACCCATTCGTGTCATATCGGTTAAGTGTCATTAGTCAAATTTACTTAACCTTATCATGTGGCATTAATTTAATTAATGCACTCTCAACCTCTCACATTAGACCTTGTTGTGGTTACTAGTTAAGCCGGGCGGGTCCGGGTAGTTTTACACCACAACTTAGTCTAACCTCGGGTCTTAAGCACGACATGACCAACTTCTCACATTGGGTCTTATTGTTTGTAGCCACTAGTTAAGCCGGGCGGGTCCGGGTAGATTTATGCTGCAAACTCAACCCAACCTTGAGTTGGCCACTTTCATGTTTGGTCTAGTGTCATATTACACTTACAACCCTCCTACGTCTAGTTCAAGTTCCATGTTTACCCCACATGTCATGCCCCCATTTTGGTTCAACTTATATGTCATGTTCACATGTAACCTCAAGTCAAGTTTTCGTGTCATATTCACGTCAAGCTTTCGTGTCATGTTCATGTTTATCTAACTACCCCAAAATCGTGTTTTCACTTGAGTGAAAGCGAGTCAACATAGTAGGTATACTATGGCTACATATAGACCCCAAAACATGCACGATGCCACAAAAGGGATTGGCTCCAAACATGCATGGTATCATAAGGGGGTTTGGCCTTAAAACATGCATGATAGTGTCATATAGGGATTGGCCATAAGCATGCATAATGTCATAAAGGATTTGGCCACAAACTTGCATATTATCATAGGAAATTTGGCCACAAACTTGCATATTATCATAGGAAATTTGGCCACAAACTTGCATATTATCATAACGGGATTTGACCTTACATAAACATGATATCATAAGTTGGTTTCATTTACATGCATAAGCCCCAAAGTCCAATTTATGCAACTATTTCAGAAGTCAAAGTGGCTCTAAGTGTTCATTCTATCATACTACAAGTAAAGGTCCAATCTTGCATGGCAAACTAAGTCCAATGCAACATGAATAGCATGGTTTAGTCGCTAAAACATAACCCAAAGTCATATATTCATGAAAAAGGAGCAAACTAGGCTCGCATAGGTTATAACATTCATGTTTAACCACATTTTATTCCATGCCATGATCAAAACTACCGTTTAGATCTAGAAGTAGCTAGAACTTACATAGCGAGGCTTAGGAAAAGGATCATGCATCATCTTGACGAAGAAAGGTGGCTCATTTGTCGAAGAACCGTCATGAAACTCGCATAGCAACGTTGATTTGGCCTCTATTTGGTGTAGCAAGCTTGCACCTTCGTCTTGGATCTAGTTTGAATGCATAGGCTCTTGAATTTGGGTATGGAGGCCATGATCACTTGGCATTTGGGCAGCACTTCGTGGCATGAGTGAATTATTAGGGGTTTACGGTAGGCTTAAGGTCTTTTTATAGAGATTAGGGTAGTTTTATGTCGTTAGATTAGCCCTAGGATAGATCCAAGCCCTCAAAAATCGTCACAAGCCTCCAAAACCGAGCCAAACAGCAAAACAGGTGCACCAGGTTGCTTGGGTCCGACCAGGCAGGTCGACCCCCATGTCGACCCTGGGGTCGACTCCCCAGTCGACCTGGGGCAGGGGGTCGACTCCCCAGTCGACCTCCCCTGGTCTGGCGGGAAATTTTCCTGCCTCTTCTGAATTCTGAAATTTGAATCTATTTTCGTTTTTGAATTTTTCGTGAAACTTCGCGAGGCCATATCTTGGTCATACGGACTCCGATTTACGAAATTTCGGACACTATTTCGCGTATTTTTCCGAGACGAATGCAATAGCATAGCCCGTTTTATCTGATTCAGAATTTATAATTTAATTCTGCCTTGATTCTTAATTTAACAAGTTGTTAAATTTCGGGTTGTTACATTCTCCCCTCCTTTAAGGATTTCGTCCCCGAAATCTCCAAATTAGGAAGAACGTACCCTACCATCCATCATCCATCTACTCAAACCATCATCCACAGGCAACCATTGTCCTTAGACGATTTCTAATGCCATATGAACATGTGCAAAACGTGTGTGTATATACTCCTTAGCTAATGCTAATGATCAGGCCTGAATGACCTTTCTAATGCAAAATATGTTTAGTACCATGAGTTCAACATGTATGCAAATAGTCCTAGTCATATAAGTACTATATGCGTGCACAAACATTCATTCATATGCAACATCCGCATGATAACACATTCAATTTCATCCATAAACAAGTATAAATACTCGTGCATATGCAACATGAAACGTGACCGCGTCAATCTAGTATCTAATGTGTATTGGCGCATCCACGAGCAACCACTTGCAACCATTTGCAACCATATCAATCATAACATGTTTCAAATACATGTTTACATCCATAGAGTTCTATCTAAGGTTCCCAAGATATGATCGAGGAAATAAACAAGACAAACTCCTTACGGGGTTTGTAACAGAAATAGGACCGAGAGGATATCCACCAAGCAGTAGCATGCAAGCAAGCTCTACAGGAGAACCAAGGATCAAAGATATACTCTAAAAAAGAGACTTGATGCGCGCGTCTAAGCCGCATTCCCATGAGCTTAATTCCATTGTGCCTTGACCGCCTTTGACTTCATGATTTCGTAGCTCCTTGATTCCTATTTCCAAGGTATGAGTTGGAACTCATTTCATTATCGCCTCTCGTTCCACTTCCACTTATTCTTTCCCTAGTATACTTGGCTCAACCATATCAGCATACTCATGCAAGCTCTCCAAAATTCACTAGTGAATTCTGGATCTCGTTTACCAATGCCAGTCCATTTTGCCACATGCACTTACTAGGGTGGTTCCTATAACCCATGCTCAAGCGTAATGAACCATCTGTCTTATTGGCGGACATTACTCGATTGGATCAGAAATTTCCGATAAATGCATCAAGAGATTCTAGGTAACCAACCACGACCGAACCCAAAAGGTTATACGAGACTTCGAAGGTATTACCAATGCAAGCCAAGAGTCTGACCACCCTCTTTTCAAAACCGAGAATGGTATCCCTTACTGGATAACCACTTTACCCCTAGAATCCATCCATAGCCGAGACATGTAATTCTCAAATCCAAACAAGTCATGAAGAAATGGACCAACTCTCCAATCAGATTTTGGGACAAAACTGGGATCCTTTACCATGCTAGTACTAAGGTGCAGAGACTCAACTATCCAAGCAAACTTAAATGATACGATGATCAAGACAAAGTCTAGACGGGATGATAGAAAAGAATGACTAAACCTTTACCAGAAACGGTACCATCTCTTTTAGGTACCCTAGAAATGGGAGAGTGCAATTGCCCTCTCCGATGATCTTGTCCTTGTCCTCCTTGATGGACTAAGCCATACCAACAATTGCTTATCCTTAAGCTCGCGTCCTTTATCCTTACTCTTATTATCCTTCCTCGTACCACGGCAACAGGTCTCTCGAGAACCACCTCCATCGTACGGAAAACACCTACGTGGCTAGAAAAAGATTAGTCACAGTTAGAACTACTGTGACTACAGATGGAGGAAAGAAAGGAAAAGAGATTCAATCAAGGAATCAAAGGATAGTGCTAATGGCCTTTGGGGAATAACCTTTTAAAACAAAACTTTTCTTGAAAAATGCTTCTTTGTAAAACGGTTTTTCAAATTGTTTCAGAAGGTTTTAAAAACTTTTGCCTAGTCTGGTAACCTAGCTCTGATACCAAATGTAACACCCCACCTCTGCTAGGGTCACTCGCAAAGGAATGCACTAGCTTTAGAGGGGTATTATTGGTAAACATGTACAAAAATATTACAAGACAGAACATATATAAAACAGCGAAAGTAAAACAAATTTCATTGCCTTATAAAATAAGGTCTAAAGCCTTTTACATCAGAATACATCAAAACCTGTCTTGCAATAATAAAGAAGCATAAAACCATTTCTATTAGTTATTCCCCAAGTAAAACGGTAAAGTAGCCATAGCCAAGAAAAGTCCAAGCCATGCGTGATGTCCTTCAAGCAGAAGAAATCCAAACTAGATAACATTGTTTCCTCCCTGAAACCTGGGGGGAACGGAAGACAAAGAGGCAAAACAAAACGGGGTCAGTCATAAAGACTGGTAAGTCCTATCTACTTCCAGTATAAAAACAGGTAAAGGTGACATGACATGCATAAACTGAAAGTAAACATAAGGATGACGACAAGATAGATAAACTAAACCAGGGTAACAGGATGAACTACTGTAGCAAGGTAAACTAAGATATCATGATAAACTACGATGTCAAGGTATCACATCGTCAGGTTCTTATCAAGTATAATATCCCAAGGTATCCATCCTGTATAACCTCCCACGGTATCTATCATGTATACTTCTCATGGTCCTAACATGTATATTTTCTCTACACCTCTCGTACTAGAATCCCAACCCGCGTCATGTGTTAACTATGAATGTCCCTTGCCCAATGTCATGTAATGGTCCATGTCAACCTAATATATAGCATACGTAGGTTTTCCCAACTCGTATGTTTCTTTCCATGTATAAGTTCAGTCCTTTGTCGTAGGCCATACGGGCTTTCCCATGTAAACGTTTTATCCTTGAGGTTATTTTGGACTGCTACCCTTGATCTAGTTATGTTTCCTTACCATGAACTATCGCGTGTTCACTTAGGATTTATGCCGCCTAGGACCACTAGGGATTATGCTACCTAATGAACATTTCTGTGTCATGGTTTGGGTTCAGCCAACTAGGGCCACTAGGGATTATACCACCCGTCAACCGCGCCCTTTATCCCGCGTATGTATCGTGAATCGTTTTCCATGTCTAGACGCACATGTTCCTCAATGTGCCATCCGAGTTCCGTGCCAGGGCAAATCAAGAAATACAGAACTCGGTCGGGAGCTTTAAGTCGTCTGCTGATGCAGATATCAAGGTCTGTTTTTGTACCCGTGGCGATGCTCCCACGTGACCCCTCCCTCAACTACTGAAAGGAAATCCAAGAAAAATCATGTATGAGAACTACACTAAGGCCCATTGATGCCCATTTCCAGATGGCCAACCTCACCCATAACTCGATAGCTAGTATATGGTCTTTTGGCAGTTCCCTTCCTTTCCGTACGTACACGACTAACTAAAGATGGTAGGTAGTCAACGACCTGCTATCCCGGGGCGAAATCTAGTATCGTCGACTCCACGCTAATCCATCCCAGTCTTTAGGTCGCTCGCATAGCAACCAAGGCATACTCTTGGCTCTTCTACCGCAGACCTTAACCCCTGTGAGGCCGGGTTTCATGGACCACTTGCCACCTCACAGAGGGATACCAAGAGTACCTCCACGTTCCCCGAAGCTTCCGCTTCGGCACCCAGTTCGTTGGAGCTTTTATCCAAGTCAGATAACTTGCTCCTCCTCATATACTAAGCGATGACCTACCGTACCAGGTTACTGATCTCTTTATGAACTAGTCACATGTCCTTAGCTAAGATTTATTACTTAGTTATCCTTAACTAAGGTTTACCACTTAGCTTCTCTTCCCGCTATCCTTGTTAACCACGATTTCCAACCTAGCCCCCTGATCTAGGGTTTTGCCAAATGGGTTGTTATCCAAGTTCATGACTTAACCTGCCTACGAATCATGGCAAGATTGGCTAAGTACTCAAGTTCAAGGTTTAGCCCTACAAGTTGGTTAAGTGTACTAAGAAGCTCATGACTTAACTCTATCAAGTCAAATTGGTTAAGTATTTATTTGTCTTAACCCTATCACATTATCATGTTAGATTGATTAAGCATAGATTATCTTAATCCCATCAGATTATCGAGTCAGATTGGTTAAGTATAGGTTAACATAACCCCCATCCACTAATCGTATACAATGGTTAAGCCTAAATTAAAAGGTCTTGTGACTTAACCCTACCAGGTCCACCTATTAGATTGGTTAAGTAAGGGTTACTTAACCTCATCCAATCATCACGTATAATTGGTTAAGTATAAGTTACTTAACCCCATTAGATTATCAAGTTAAATTGGTTAAGTATTGGTTACTTAACCTCATTGAATTACCAAGTTTAGATTGGTTAAGTGTTTAACTTAACCCCATCGAATTACCGTGTTTAGATTAGTTAATTATAGGTTACTCAACCACATCTAATTACCGTGTTTAGATTAATTAAGTGTAGGTTACTTAACCCCATCTAATTACCGTGTTTAGATTAGTTAAGTCTAAGTTACTTAACCCCATCTAATTACCATGTTTAGATTAGTTAAGTGAAGGTTACTTAACCCCATCTAATTACCAAGTCGGATTAGTTAAGCATAAATTACTTAACCCCATCCCCTAATTGTCTTGCATGGTTAAGTGTCAATAAGGAACCAAGTCCGGTTTAACTTAACCTACCCATTCGTGTCATATCGGTTAAGTGTCATTAGTCAAATTTACTTAACCTTATCATGTGGCATTAATTTAATTAATGCACTCTCAACCTCTCACATTAGACCTTGTTGTGGTTACAAGTTAAGCCGGGCGGGTCTGGGTAGTTTTACACCACAACTTAGTCTAGCCTCGGGTCTTAAGCGCGACATGACCAACTTCTCACATTGGGTCTTATTGTTAGTAGCCACTAGTTAAGCCGGACGGGTCCGGGTAGATTTAGGCTACAAACTCAACCCAACCTCGAGTTGGCCACTTTCATGTTTGGTCTAGTGCCATATTACACTTACAACCCTCCCACGTCTAGTTCAAGTTTTATGTTTACCCCACATGTCATGCCCCCATTTTGGTTCAACTTACATGTCGTGTTCACATGTAACCTCAAGTCAAGTTTTCGTGTCATATTCACGTCAAGCTTTCGTGTCATGTTCATGTTTATCTAACAACCCCAAAATCGTGTTTTCACTTGAGTGAAAGCGAGCCAACATAATAGGTATACTTTGGCTACATATAGACCCCAAAACATGCACGATGCCACAAAAGGGATTGGCTCCAAACATGCATGGTATCATAAGGGGGTTTGGCCTTAAAACATGCATGATAGTGTCATATAGGGATTGGCCATAAGCATGCATAATGTCATAAAGGATTTGGCCACAAACTTGCATATTATCATAGGAAATTTGGCCACAAACTTGCATATTATTATAGGAAATTTGGCCACAAACTTGCATATTATCATAACGGGATTTGACCTTACATAAACATGATATCATAAGTTGGTTTCATTTACATGCATAAGCCCCAAAGTCCAATTTATGCAACTATTTCACAAGTCAAAGTGGCTCTAAGTGTTCATGCTATCATACTACAAGTAAAGGTCCAATCTTGCATGGAAAACTAAGTCCAATGCAACATGAATAGCATGGTTTAGTCGCTAAAACATAACCCAAAGTCATATGTTCATGAAAAAGGATCAAACTAGGCTCGCATAGGTTATAACATTCATGTGTAACCACATTTTATTCCATGCCATGATCAAAACTACCGTTTAGATCTAGAAGTAGCTAGAACTTACATAGCGAGGCTTAGGAAAAGGATCATGCGTCATCTTGACGAAGAAAGGTGGCTCCTTTGTAGAAAAACCGTCATGAAACTCGCATAGCAACGTTGATTTGGCCTCTATTCGGTGTAGCAAGCTTGCACCTTCGTCTTGGATGTAGTTTGAATGCATAGGCTCTTAAATTTGGGGATGGAGGCCATGATCACTTGGCATTTGGGCAGCACTTCATGGCATGAGTGAATTATGAGGGGTTTAGGGTAGGCTTAGGGTCTTTTTATAGAGATTATGGTAGTTTTAGGCCGTTAGATTAACCCTAGGATAGATCCAAGCCCTCAAAAATCGTCACAAGCCTCCAAAACCGAGCCAAACAGCAAAACAGGTGCACCAGGTTGCTTGGGTCCGACCAGGTAGGTCGACCCTGGGGTCGACTCCCCAGTCGACCTGGGGCAGGGGGTCGACTCCCCAATCGACCTCCCCTGGTCTGGCGGGAAATTTTCCCGCCTCTTCTGAATTCTGAAATTTGAATCTGTTTTCGTTTTTGAATTTTTCGTGAAACTTCGCGAGGCCATATCTTGGTCATACGGACTTCGATTTACGAAATTTCGGACTCTATTTCGCGTATTTTTTCGAGACGAACGCAATGGCATAGCCCGTTTTATCTGATTCAGATTTTATAAATTAATTCTGCCTTGATTCTTAATTTAACATGTTGTTAAATTTCGGGTTGTTACCTTCTCCCCTCCTTTAAGGATTTCGTCCCCGAAATCTCCAAATTAGGAAGAACGTACCCTACCATCCATCATCCATCTACTCAAACCATCATCCACAGGCAACCATTGTCCTTAGACGATTTCTAATGCCATATGAACATATGCAAAACGTGTGTGTATATGCTCCTTAGCTAACGCTAATGATCAGGCCTGAATGACCTTTCTAATGCAAAATATGTTTAATGCCATGAGTTCAACATGTATGCAAATAGTCCTAGTCATATAAGTACTATATGCGTGCACAAACATTCATTCATATGCAACATCCGCATGATAACACATTCAATTTCATCCATAAACAAGTATAAATACTCTTGCATATGCAACATGAAACGTGACCGCGTCAATCTAGTATCTAATGTGTATTCGCGCATCCACGAGCAACCACTTGCAATCATTTGCAACCATATCAGTCATAACATGTTTCAAATACATGTTTACATCCATAGAGTTCTATCTAAGGTTCCCAAGATATGATCGAGGAAATAAACAAGACAAACTCCTTACGGGGTTTGTAACAGAAATAGGGCCGAGAGGATATCCACCAAGCAGTAGCATGCAAGCAAGCTCTACAGGAGAACCAAGGATCAAAGATATACTCTAAAAAAGAGACTTGATGCGCGCGTCTAAGCCGCATTCCCATGAGCTTAATTCCATTGTGCCTTGACCGCCTTTGACTTCATGATTTCGTAGCTCCTTGATTCCTATTTCCAAGGTATGAGTTGGAACTCATTTCATTATCGCCTCTCGTTCCACTTCCACTTATTCTTTCCCTAGTATACTTGGCTCAACCATATCAGCATACTCATGCAAGCTCTCCAAAATTCACTAGTGAATTCTGGATCTCGTTTACCAATGCCAGTCCATTTTACCACGTGCACTTACTAGGGTGGTTCCTATAACCAATGCTCAAGCGTAATGAACCATCTGTCTTAATGGCGGACGTTACTCGATTGGATCAGAGATTTCCGATAAATGCATCAAGAGATTCTAGGTAACCAACCACGACCGAACCCAAAAGGTTATACGAGACTTCGAAGGTATTACCAATGCAAGCCAAGAGTCTGACCACCCTCTTTTCAAAACCGAGAATGGTATCCCTTACTGGATAACCACTTTACCCCTAGAATCCATCCATAGCCGAGACATGTCATTCTCAAATCCAAACAAGTCATGAAGAAATGGACCAACTCTCCAATCAGATTTTGGGACAAAACTGGGATCCTTTACCATGCTAGTACTAAGGTGCAGAGACTCAACTATCCAAGCAGACTTAAATGATACGATGATCAAGACAAAGTCTAGACGGGATGATAGAAAAGAACGACTAAACCTTTACCAGAAACGGTACCATCTCTTTTAGGTACCCTAGAAATGGGAGCGTACAATTGCCCTCTCCGATGATCTTTTCCTTGTCCTCCATGATGGACTAAGCCATACCAACAGTTGCTTATCCTTAAGCTCGCGTCCTTTATCCTTACTCTTATTATCCTTCCTCGTACCACGGCAACAGGTCTCTCGAGAACCACCTCCATCGTACGTAAAACAACTACGTGGCTAGACAAAGATTAGTCACAGTTAGAACTACTGTGACTACAGATGGAGGAAAGAAAGGAAAAGAGATTCAATCAAGGAATCAAAGGATAGTGCTAATGGCCTTTGGGGAATACCCTTTTAAAACAAAACTTTTCTTGAAAAATGCTTCTTTGTAAAATGGTTTTCCAAATAGTTTCAGAAGGTTTTAAAAACTTTTGCCTAGTCTGGTAACCTGGCTCTGATACCAAATGTAACACCCCACCTCCGCTAGGGTCACTCGCAAAGTAATGCACTAGCTTTAGAGGGGTATTATTGGTAAACATGTACAGAAATATTACAAGACAGAACATATATAAAACAGCGGAAGTAAAACAAATTTCATTGCCTTATAAAATAAGGTCTAAAGCCTTTTACATCAGAATACATCAAAACTTGTCTTGCAATAATAAAGAAGCATAAAACCATTTCTATTAGTTATTCCCCAAGTAAAACAGTAAAGTAGCCATAGCCAAGAAAAGTCCAAGCCATGCGTGATGACCTTCAAGCAGAAGAAATCCGAACTAGATAACATTGTTTCCTCCCTGAAACCTGGGGGGAACGGAAGACAAAGAGGCGAAACAAAACGGGGTCAGTCATAAAGACTGGTAAGTCCTATCTACTTCCAGTATAAAAATAGGTAAAGGTAACATGACATGCATAAAGTGAAAGTAAACATAAGGATGACAACAAGATAGATAAACTAAACCAGGGTAACAGGCTGAACTACTGTAGCAAGGTAAACTAAGATATCATGATAAACTACGGTGTCAAGGTATCACATCGTCAGGTTCCTATCAAGTATAATATCCCAAGGTATCCATCCTGTATAACCTCCCACGGTATCTATCATGTATATTTCTCATGGTCCTAACGTGTATATTTGCTCTGCACCTCTCGTGCTAGAATCCCAACCCGCGTCATGTGTTAACTATGAATGTCCCTTGTCCAATGTCATGTAATGGTCCATGTCAACCTAATATATAACATATGTAGGTTTTCCCAACTCGTATGTTTCTTTCCATGTATAAGTTCAGTCCTTTGCCGTAGGCCATACGGGCTTTCCCATGTAAACGATTTATCCTTGAGGTTATTTTGGACTGCTACCCTTGATCTAGTTTTGTTTCCTTACCATGAACTATCGCGTGTTCACTTAAGATTTATGCCGCCTAGGACCACTAGGGATTATGCTACCTAATGAACGTTTCTGTGTCTCGGTTTGGGTTCAGCCACCTAGGGCCACTAGGGATTATGCCACCCATCAACCGCGCCCTTTATCCCACGTATGTATCATGAATCGTTTTCCATGTCTAGACGCACATGTTCCTCAATGTGCCATCCGAGTTCCGTGCCAGGGCAAATCAAGAAATAAAGAACTCGGTCGGGAGCTTTAAGTCCTCTGCTGATGCAGATATCAAGGTCTGTTTTTGCACCCGTGGCTATGGTCCCACGTGACCCCTCCCTCAACTACTGAAAGGCAATCCAAGAAAAATCATGTAGGAGAACTACACTAAGGCCCATCGATGCCCATTTCCAGATGGCCAACCTCACCCATAACTCGATAGCTAGTATATGGTCTTTTGGGAGTTCCCTGCCTTTCCGTACGTACATGATTGACTAAAGATGGTAGGTAGTCGGCGACCTGCTATCCCGGGGCATAATCAAGTATCGTCGACTCCACGCTAATCCATCCCAGTCTTTAGGTCGCTCGGATAGCAACCAAGGCATACTCTTGGCTCTTCTACCGCAGACCTTAACCCCTGTGAGGCCGGGTTTCATGGACCACTTGCCACCTCACAGAGGGATACCAAGTGTACCCTCATGTTCCCCGAAGCTTCCGCTTCGGCACCCAGTTCGTTGGAGCTTTTATCCAAGTCAGATAACTTGCTCCTCCTTATATACTAAGCGATGACCTACCGTACCAGGTTACTCATCTCTTTATGAACTAGTCCCATGTCCTTAGCTAAGATTTATTACTTAGTTATCCTTAACTAATGTTTACCACTTAGCTTCTCTTCCCGCTATCCTTGTTAACCACGATTTCCAACCTAGCCCCCTGATCTAGGGTTTTGCCAAATGGGTTAAGTGTTGTTATCCAAGTTCATGACTTAACCTGCCTACGAATCATGTCAAGATTGGCTAAGTACTCAAGTTCAAGGTTTAGCCCTACAAGTTGGTTAAGTGTACTAAGAAGCTCATGACTTAACTCTATCAAGTCAAATTGGTTAAGTATTTATTTGTCTTAACCCTATCACATTATCATGTTAGATTGATTAAGCAAAGATTATCTTAATCCCATCAGATTATCGAGTTTGATTGGTTAAGTATAGGTTAACTTAACCCCCATCCACTAATCGTATACAATGGTTAAGCCTAAATTAAAAGGTCTTGTGACTTAACCCTACCAGGTCCACCTATTAGATTTGTTAAGTAAGGGTTACTTAACCTCATCCAATCATCACGTATAATTGGTTAAGTATAAGTTACTTAACCCCATTAGATTATCAAGTTAAATTGGTTAAGTATTGGTTACTTAACCTCATTGAATTACCAAGTTTAGATTGGTTAAGTGTTTAACTTAACCCCATCGAATTACCGTGTTTAGATTAGTTAAGTATAGGTTACTTAACCACATCTAATTACCGTGTTTAGATTAGTTAAGTGTAGGTTACTTAACCCCATCTAATTACCGTGTTTAGATTAGTTAAGTGTAGGTTACTTAACCCCATCTAATTACCGTGTTTAGATTAGTTAAGTCTAAGTTACTTAACCCCATCTAATTACCATGTTTAGATTAGTTAAGAGAATGTTACTTAACCCCATCTAATTACCAAGTCGGATTAGTTAAGCATAAATTACTTAACCCCATCCCCTAATTGTCTTGCATGGTTAAGTGTCATTAAGGAACCAAGTCCGGTTTAACTTAACCTACCCATTCGTGTCATATCGGTTAAGTGTCATTAGTCAAATTTACTTAACCTTATCATGTGGCATTAATTTAATTAATGCACTCTCAACCTCTCACATTAGACCTTGTTGTGGTTACTAGTTAAACCGGGCGGGTCCGAGTAGTTTTACACCATAACTTAGTCTAACCTCGGGTCTTAAGCGCGACATGACCAACTTCTCACATTGGGTCTTATTGTTTGTATCCACTAGTTAAGCCGGGCGGGTCCGGGTAGATTTATGCTACAAACTCAACCCAACCTCGAGTTGGCCACTTTCATGTTTGGTCTAGTGTCATATTACACTTACAACTCTCCCACGTCTAGTTCAAGTTCCATGTTTACCCCACATGTCATGCCCCCATTTTGGTTCAACTTACATGTCGTGTTCACATGTAACCTCAAGTCAAGTTTTCATGTCATATTCACGTCAAGCTTTCGTGTCATGTTCATGTTTATCTAACTACCCCAAAATCGTATTTTCACTTGAGTGAAAGCGAGCCAACATAGTAGGTATACTATGGCTACATATAGACCCCAAAACATGCACGATGCCACAAAAGGGATTGGCTCCAAACATGCATGGTATCATAAGGGGGTTTGGCCTTAAAACATGCATGATAGTGTCATATAGGGATTGGCTATATGCATGCATAATGTCATAAAGGATTTGGCCACAAACTTGCATATTATCATAGGAAATTTGGCCACAAACTTGCATATTATCATAGGAAATTTGGCCACAAACTTGCATATTATCATAACGGGATTTGACCTTACATAAACATGATATCATAAGTTGGTTTCATTTACATGCATAAGACCCAAAGTCCAATTTATGCAACTATTTCACAAGTCAAAGTGGCTCTAAGTGTTCATGCTATCATACTACAAGTAAAGGTCCAATCTTGCATGGCAAACTACGTCCAATGCAACATGAATAGCATGGTTTAGTCGCTAAAACATAACCCAAAGTCATATGTTCATGAAAAAGGAGCAAACTAGGCTCGCATAGGTTATAAATTCATGTTTAACCACATTTTATTCCATGCCATGATCAAAACTACCGTTTAGATCTAGAAGTAGCTAGAACTTACATAGTGAGGCTTAGGAAAAGGATCATGCATCATCTTGACGAAGAAAGGTGGCTCCTTTGTCGAAGAAACATCATGAAACTCGCATAGCAACGTTGATTTGGCCTCTATTTGGAGTAGCAAGCTTGCACCTTCGTCTTGGATCTAGTTTGAATGCATAGGCTCTTGAATTTGGGGATGGAGGCCATGATCACTTGGCATTTGGGCAGCACTTCGTGGCATGAGTGAATTATGAGGGGTTTAGGGTAGGCTTAGGGTCTTTTTATAGAGATTAGGGTAGTTTTAGGCCGTTAGATTAACCCTAGGATAGATCCAAGCCCTCAAAAATCGTCACAAGCCTCCAAAACCGAGCCAAACAGCAAAACAGGTGCACCAGGTTGCTTGGGTCCGACTAGGCAGGTCGACCCCCAGGTCGACCCTGGGGTCGACTCCCCAGTCGACCTGGGGAAGGGGGTCGACTCCCCAGTCGACCTCCCCGGGTCTTGCGGGAAATTTTCCCGCCTCTTTTGAATTCTGAAATTTGAATCTGTTTTCGTTTTTGAATTTTTCGTGAAACTTCGCGAGGCCATATCTTGGTCATACGGACTTCGATTTTCGAAATTTCAGACTCTATTTCGCGTATTTTTCCGAGACGAACGCAATGGCATAGCCCGTTTTATCTGATTCAGAATTTATAATTTAATTCTGCCTTGATTCTTAATTTAACATGTTGTTAAATTTCGGGTAGTTACAGTTTGGGGTGAATTCGTTTTGAATGATGTCGACCCTCTTCAGTAGTCGAGCGTGAGAAGTTGAAAAAAAAGTAATGGGATACGCGAGGTGTTGATGAAGCAAGGTCATGAGGTCTGGAGGAGTTGTCGAGACTGAGTTGAAGGGAAAACTGAAAATGATTTTAGTTGTGAGATTTTGGAGAGGATAGCAGCTGTTAAGAAGTGGAAATCGATGTATGTAGTTTGAATAAGGAGTCTGTGTTGAGGAAAATGTTGTTAGAATTACTGAAGGAGCAAGTCACGGCCAAGAATTTGAGGAAGAGGTACTGTTCAAAACGGTCACAGGTCCGGTTTTGATGATCGTGGGACGCCGAACTCAAATGGCTTAAAGCCCAATGGAAAGTTAGGGGTAATTAAAAGTGATAAATAAAATAGTGGGATTGGGGAATGCAGTAGTGACCGAGCAGCAGTTAAGGGCGTGAGGAAGAAGCCTCCTTGTATCAAAGTAAATATTGGGAATTTGTTTGGAGCGGCTATTTGGTATGGGCCGACAATTCAAGGTTAAGCCAATTTTTTGTAAAAGGAAATGGTGAAGTTACGGGGGTTGAAGTCTTGGAATTGTCGATTGGGAAATTACCTGGAGCGTGAAAATCAAACTGGGGAAGGAGCACTATTCATACGGGTCTGGGATAATGGATGGGCCGAATAAAATTGGTAAAGCCCAAGTGTTAATTTAAATAGAAATTTATTTAAAATCAAATATGTGTCCATCTAGTAATCGTGATAACTTCTACATACTGTATCAGAATTCAGAACGGTCAGTCACGTTAGTATCGTATGGACGGTGGCTACACCATAGAACTGACTATGAGTGAAACGAGGCTAATTACAATTTATAGTGAAATAAGTTGTCAGAATCAAATCAAGCGATGGTTATCGTTATTAACGATGACCGTCCAATGTGAGTAAATCTCACTAACTCTGAACAGTTTATAATTTCATGTTGTATTTTTAGAACCGTTAAATATTGGCTGATTGACTGTGTGTTGACTGATTGATTGAACAGCTAGACAGTTAGTGGAAATTATATATATATGTATATATGTATATGTATATATATATATATAAACCCTTAAGTAAATATTGATGCTGCCTATCAGAATATTTCATATTGAATTCAAAGTGATGATAATCATATTGTGTAACATCTGTGGATGCAGGAAATAGGTTGGGGGAATCCGACTGGATTCCTCAACATTTATTTTATTGTTTTTCATATATTGAAATATATGATGTGATATACAACCTGTTGTCGAGTATATGTGTTTGGACGATATTGGTCATCGTGATGTGTTCTGTTACGCACCATAAAATATCGGAATATGAAAAGGAGAATTTCAAAGTGTATTTAAATGAAGATGGTATAAAATCAAAGGATTTTATAAAAGAGAATATTTATAAGGTGGAATATTTAGAAATAGGGAAATATGTTTAAGTGGAGTAATTTGAAAAGGAAATATTTGTAAATCATAAGATTTTATAAATGAGTTACTTATTTGTTAAATAAATATGAGATATTAAATGAGATATTCATTTGTTAAATAAATAGAATTAAAAGGACATGTTTATTTGTTAAATAAATAGAATAAGATATAAGGAATATTTATTTAGGAAATAAATAAGACATTATTAAAGGAAAAACTTAGGGTAAATAAATAAGGTTAATAAAGGAAACACTTAGAAATAAAACCCAAAAGGGAAATATTTGTAAACCATTTACAAATAGAATCGAAAAGGAATTTATTTATTTGGTAAATAAATAAAGTGAAAAAGGAAATATTCATTTGTTAAATAAATATGATATTGAAAAGAAAAGGAGAGCTATTTATTTAGAAAATAAATAGGATAATTATAAAGCGAAAAGAATTATTTATTTAGAAATTAAATAAAGAGAAAAGGGGAATTTATTTGTAGAAAATAAATAGAATTAAAAGGAGATATTTTTTGTTAAATAAATAGAGTTTAAAGGAATTTATCGAATGTAGTTTATTCGAATATAATAAAGGAAGTTATCGAATAAAGTTAAAAGGAGTTAATCGAATTAGAATAAATCGATTAGAGTTAGTTAAAAGGAGTTATCGAATATTAGTTATTTGAATCAAGATAAAAGGAGTTAATCGAATTAGAATAAATCGATTAGAGTTAGTTAAAAGGAGTTATCGAATATTAATTATTTGAATCGAGAGAAAAGGAGTTAATCGAATTTAGTTATTCGAAAGAAGTGATCGATTAGTTTAATCGAAATGAGTTAATTGAATTTAGTTATTCGAAGTGAGATAATCGAATCAGAAATATTCGAAGTGAGTTGATCGAATCTAGTTATTCGACAGGAGTTAAATCGAATAAGATTTATTCGAAGAAAGAGATTATCGAATATAAGTATTTGAAAGTAAGCAAATCGAATATAAGTTATTCGAATGAGTTATCCGAATAAGAGTTAGATCCAGTAAGGGATATTAGGTTGGAGTTATTCAAATAAGAGTTACAGATTAGGGTTAACCGAATAGGAATTAAATACATTAGTTGTTCGTTTAATTATTCGAGTTAGGAAATAAAGGTTAGATAAGTTATTACATTTCGAAAACAGGAAACAGGAAATTATAACACCACTGTTATAATAAAATGATTCTGTAAAGAAATGGGGTTCATAAATAGAATCCGAGAGTGACGTAAGGAAGTGTTAAAAAGTTAAAAGATGAACTTACCCTATTTCGAGATTTGAAATGTTGTTCAGTTAAGGTCTGAGAGGTAGCTACACCCCAACTTGATTGACTTCGTTTTTAATTTTGAAATAGTTAAGGTTCGAGAGTGAAAGTGGTTAAGTGAATTTAGTAAATAAGTATAGGGGTTTGAGTGTCGTTGCGATGCTGATTTAAACATCTGTTTAAATCCAAGTAAAGAAGATTTGGAAATGTTTTCCAAATAAAATCAGAAATGTAATCAAATATTGAAATTGGAAATATGAAATAGAAAATGAAATGTTTTCCAGTGTTAACGTATATTTTCTTAACATAGAAAATAAGGAAATATATATATATATATATATGTATATATATGATTGATGATTGATTGATAGAATTTCCATTTGGAAATAATATCGTTGTTTACACACATGTTTTTCTTTGATAGTTAAATCATAGACTATCAAAGTTTTGACCCTTTTAACGTTGTTAATATGGAGAGACCGGTTGGATTATTTATCTGAAGAACCTTTCTGTATTGGCATAAGCATTGTGAATCATATATGCCAAAGATAATTGAAGACGGAGTAAAGTGCAAGGGCTATTGTATAAGTCTTAGATAACAGTGCCTAAGATGGATGTACTGAATAGTGCCTTCGGTTCAACCTGTTCCTGGATGACTTGTATGGATGAATGTCTGACAGAGTATTTCCAAAAAGGTCACGTACATTGATTTCTTCAACCGTACCAAGAGTGGAAGCGGAGAAGGAAACTTCTTTTAGCTGATACGTAATGTATGGTTGTAGACGTCAAATTAGTGATTATTGATGGATGTGACGATGTGGCATTCGAAGTTAATCTGGTGTGATGATAAAGCGTAGCTTCTAGCCTCACCAACCGGTAAATGATAGAAATCGGGCAGGTAGCATTGCTATGTAGGTCGCACCTATTAGGGTGTATAATCACCTGATCTAGAGTTTCATTTACTACTGAAAATCTATTGCTGATGCTATCCCATTCATGAAACGGTTGTTGATACCAACCATTGGTCATATACATTCGATACACCCAAGCAAAATGAGTGGTCCGTCATGTGTGGTCGAATTGCAAGATGTTCTTTTTGAACCCAGTGTATTCCTCTCCAGAGATACACTAGCGAAAGGTGGTTCCATACCTTGTCATAGTTGGATATCCATTACCCAATACGTGCTTGCAGTTTTGATTGTATACTATGTATGTAGAACGTGAGATGAAAGCGTTTCTGCTAGATGATTATTATATTGTGGCTGGTAGACATTATTATAATATCAAAAGAGTTTTGATATAACGATTATTTTGGATTCTCATAAGGGAAAAACCCGTTCCGTTATACGGAGTGGTCTTATGAGATATCGTTTAATGGCTCAAACTGTTTTAAACTGTTTTACTCATACCAGTCCCATGACTGACCCGAAGTTTATTTTGTTTTGTTTTCCCTAAACTCTTGGGTGCCAATTTTGTACGGGCAGTCAAGTAGTCGGGATTTACAGATACTTGAAGAACTGGAGCAGGAGGCTTCAGGATTTTATAACTATTATTATTCCACTTTGTTGTAAGTGTTGTACTTGATAATGATATGTATATTCAAGTACGATCTTTTATTTCAAAGTTATGTTATATTTTATTTGTTCCGCTGTAAGGTTCGTGTCACCCTTATGTTGTGTTCTTCCTCTTCTTCTATTCTAAGTTTCTATCTTATCTTTCCTCACCCTCTGTCTTCTTTCTATTAGTTCCCTATTTTCCAGTTTAATTTGGGGTTGGACTTGTGTTTTTGGTCAGCTCAAATTTGGCCGGATTTTCGGGTCACTACAGTTGGTATCGGAGCGAGGTTAAGTGAATTACCTTGGCACTGTGGCGTGATTCGGTAGAGATAGGGTTAGTAATACCCTAGATTGAGTTTGAGTGTATATATACGAGTGCGTATTTGTAATTTGATATAATGTGGTTTTATATTGTGGAGATTCATTGGTTGAGTTGTTTATGGGTTCTGGTCGATCAGTTTGATCCACTGTATCGATAAGGGTTACTAAACACTTGAGTACGATGGGTCGTCACGATATGTTTTGAAAAAGAGGGTAAATGAAAATAAGTTTACCCAAAGTATATTTTGATATAAGGAAGATATATATCATGGAATTATAATAGATTGGATATATTGGTTGTTATTATAATCGAGTAAGATTATAAAATTAACGGTTATGTAAATAATCCATCAGAATTCATATAAGTGAAATACGTGAAATCAGATGAGTTAAATCTGAAATTTTAAACCAGAAATTGAATTAAAATTCTGGAAAATTGGATAAGTGTTTGTAAATGGATTTGGAATAAAAATAAGGAAAATTTAAGATCCTGGGAGATTTTAAATTGATTTACAAGCAGTGTGAATTATATTTTGAAATGAATTTCAAAGTGGAAATGTTTAGAAATGGTTTATAGTATTGAACTCACTTTGATAGCTGGAAAATAGATTCTGATGATGACAGCTGCATCATCAGTATTCATTTTCGAGTTGTAAGTGACGAATTACTACCAGAGAAACTGTTTTGAATTTGTTTTGGGAAAGACAAGTTGTGTTGAATTTCAAAAAGGAAAATTTGATTTTTGAAAAGAGTAAACTGTTTAAAAACTCCCAGGGAAAGACTATTTGAATTAAAAACAAATTTAATAGAAATTTGTGAAAGCAAATTTGAATTAAAGTAAATCCAGTAAAGTGGTGACTGAGATTGAATTAGAATGATATCAAGACAAATTGGGTTGTGAGATTCAAATTTGAAGTGTAATGTGATAATCAAGTTAAGAGTTGGGAATCGAGGAGAAACTCGAGTTGAAATGATATTTGGCTCGGATATAAGCGAATGGTTGGTTGTGGATAAAAGCAGATTGGAATTTGATTGGGATGACCCTTGTATCCGCTGAATTGATAACAGGTGGAAAGGATATAATGATATGCCGACAAAAGGTACAAGTTTATATTTGATATAAGCATGAAATTTATGAGCCGAATTGGCAAGCCGCTTGGCTGTTTGATTTTCTTTTGGGTTGGAGAAGGCCTAGAGAGGCGAGTTGTGGTTTTACCGATAAGGCTGTACAAAGGAGGTTATGGCGAAATTTTTTGAAAATTAAAGGTGTTAGAAAATTTTCAGAATTTTTGAAAATTTTCGTTGATAAGAATTAATTAATAATTTAATTGAAATTAAATGGGTGCAGTTGAAACTGAATTTAAGGAGTGAACAAACCGGCCGATAGGGTTTGTTTTCTACCTTAGCAATTTCGAGGACGAAATTATTTTAAGTGGGGAAGAATGTAATGACCCATATTTTTCGTGGTGTAATAATTAATTAGTTTAATTATTTACAAGGTGATTAAGAGGATTTAATGGTCTATGAATTTAATAATAGTGAATATTTAATTAAAATAAGAATTAAATAATATATTTAATTCTGAAATGATCAGAATTGGCCGAGATGGCGATATGGTCTGAATTTCCCAATTCAAAATATATAATTCAGTTTAGAGTTGAATTATATTAACGAATATATTTAAAAAACGATCATTGAACGTATAAATTATATTATAAATATAATCGAGCTCGAAATGGCGTGGCAGTTCGCGAATTGGCGATTCAAACTTTAAACGAATATACAAAAGCCGTTTTAAATCGGATTTCTGTGAAACAAGAAACGTATGGAGCTGGTGGAGTATATCTTTCTAGTGGAAGAGAAAAATCTTGATTTCATTGGGTAGATTTTGATTTACGTCCAAATCAAATTTTAGAAATGTCGCTGTGGAATTCCTTTATAATTTACAAAGTAATTATTTATATTTTAAAAAGAAATTTCAATATAAATCGAATATCGGGTTGACCCAGATTTGAAATATCAAGTTAGAAATTCATATATGAATATTCTAGAGCTGTATGGTATTCCACAGTGAATATATACGATAATATTTATTTATAAATATTTAATTTAATTATATTTAAATATATTTATATATTTTAACGGGTCATTCAGGGCTTTAAAAATAGCCAGTTTTGCAAACGACCTCAGAATTCGACGAAACCAATATTGTTGGTTCCGCAATATTAAATTATTGTTAGATTCCAAGTTTCGTGATTTTTAGAGTCACTGTGTGGCCGTACGGATTTTTAGAGTGAAAAAGAGTCAGTATTTTGATAGTTAAAAATAAGTTGGGTGAGCATACGAAGTCAGAATTCGACGAAACCAGTTTCGTTGGGACCGTAATGTCGAACTGTAGCCGTTTGTCCAGTTTCGTGATTTTTAGATAGTGTGTGTGAGCACACGGTTTTTTAGAAGACGAATTAACAAAAAGAATATTCCGAGAATATTCCCTACCTCAAAAATATCTAAATCAAAACCCCTATATATACCCCTCTATACTTATTAAACCTAATTTTCCTCTTCCTAAGTCAACAGAGAAAAAAGAACGGCCATCTCATCTTCATACAAACGAAACGATGGGGCACTTCAAAATTTAGTAATAATTCAAATCAAATGCTATAAATTGGGAAACCGATCTATATACAATCTTCAAGTCTTTCTCTTCAAGCCTATTTAATTTTGGTTGAGTGCGATCAAGTGCTGTCGAACTCGATTTTTGTACAGTCAAACTAGGGTTGTATTTTGGGTGAGATTGATGCGGTGATTCTCGATTTGGGGATTAGATTTGAACTCCTTATGGAAAATGGAAGTTGAGCGCAGAGTTTGGATTGAATTCGTTTTGAATGATGTCGACCCTCTTCAATAGTCGAGCGTGAGAAGTTAAAACAGATGTAATGGGATATGCAAGGTGTTGATGAAGCAAGGTCATGAGGTAAGGAGGAGTTGTCGAGACTGAGTTGAAGGGAAGACTGAAAATGATTTTAGTTGTGAGATTTTCGAGAGGATAACAGCTGTTAAGAAGTGGAAATCGATGTATGTAGTTTGAAGAAGGAGTCTGTGTTGAGGAAAATGGTGTTAGAATTACTGAAGGAGCAGGTCGCAACCAAGAATTTGAGGAAGCGGTACTGTTCAAAATGGTCATAGGTCCGGTTTTGATGAACATGGGCCGCCGAACTCAAATTGGTTAAAGCCCAATGGAAAGTTAGGGGTAATTAAAAGTGATAAATAAAATAGTAGGATTGGGGAATGCAGTAGTGACCGAGCAGCAGTTAAGGGCGTGAGGAAGAAGCCTCCTTGTATCAAAGTAAATATTGGGAATTTGTTTGGAGCAGCTATTTGGTATGGGCCAACAATTCAAGGTTAAGCAAAATTTTTGTAAAAGGAAATGGTGAAGTTACGGGGGTTGAAGTCTTGGAATTGTCAAGTGGGAAATTACCTGGACCGTGAAAATCAAATTGGGGAAGGAGCACTATTCATATGGGTCTGGGATAATGGATAGGCCGAATAAAATTGGTAAAGCCCAAGTGTTAATTTAAATAGAAATTTATTTAAAATCAAATATGTGTCCATCTAGTAATCGTGATAACTTCTACATACTGTATCAGAATTCAGAACGATCAGTCACGTTAGGATCGTGTGGACGGTGGCTACACCATGGAACTGACTGTGAGTGAAACAAGGCTAGTTACATTTTATAGTGAAATAAATTGTCAGAATCAAATCAAGCGATGGTTATCGTTATTAACGATGATCGTCCAATGTGAGTAAATCTCACTAACTCTAAACATTTTATAATTTCATGTTGTATTTTTAGAACTGTTAAATATTGGCTGATTGACTGTGTGTTGACTGATTGATTGAACTGCTAGACAGTTAGTGGAAATTATATATATATATATATATATATATATATATAAACCGTTAAGTAAATATTGACGCTGCCTATCAAGATATTTCGTATTGAACTGAAATTGATGATAACCATATTGTGTAACATCTGTGGATGCAGGAAACAGGTTGGAGGAATCCGACTGGATTCCTCAACAGTTATTTTATGGTTTTTCATATATTGAAATATATGATGTGATATACAACCTGTTGTCGAGTATATGTGTTTGGACGATATTGGTCATCGTGATTTGATGTGTTAAGCACCATAAAATATCGGAATATGAAAAGGAGAATTTCAAAGTGTATTGAAATGAAGATGGTATAAAATCAAAGGATTTTTTAAAAGAGAATATTTATAAAGTGGAATATTTGGAAATAGGGAAATATGTTTAAGTGGAGTAATTTGAAAAGGAAATATTTATAAAATCATAAGATTTTATAAATGAGTTATTTATTTGTTAAATAAATAGGAGATATTAAATGAGATATTTATTTGTTAAATAAATAGAATTAAAAGGAGATATTTATTTGTTAAATAAATAGAATAAGATATAAGGAATATTTATTTAGGAAATAAATAAGATATTATTAAAGGAAAAATTTAGGGTAAATAAATATGGTCAATGAAGGAAACACTTAGAAATAAAACCCAAAAGGGAAATATTTGTAAACCTTTTACAAATAGAATCGAAAAGGAATTTATTTATTTGGTAAATAAATAAAGTGAAAAAGGAAATATTTATTTGTTAAATAAATATGATATTGAAAAGAAAAAGAGAGCTATTTATTTAGAAAATTAATAGGATAATTATAAAAGGAACTAAAGGGAAAAGAATTATTTATTTAGAAATTAAATAAAGAGAAAAGGGGTATTTATTTATAGAAAATAAATAGAATTAAAAGGAGATATTTATTTGTTAAATAAATAGAGTTAAAAAGAATTTATCGAATGTAGTTTATTCGAATAGAATAAAGGAAGTTATCGAATAAAGTTAAAAGGAGTTAATCGAATTACAATAAATCGATTAGAGTTAGTTAAAAGGAGTTATCGAATATTAGTTATTCGAATTGAGAGAAAAGGACTTAATCGAATTAGAATAAATCGATTAGAGTTAGTTAAAAGGAGTTATCGAATATTAGTTATTCGAATCGAGAGAAAAGGAGTTAATCAAATGTAGTTATTCAAAAGAAGTTATCGATTAGTTAAATCGAAATTAGTTAATCGAATTTAGTTATTCGAAGTCAGATAATCGAATCAGAAATATTCGAAGTGAGTTGATCGAATCTAGTTATTCGACAGGAGTTAAATCGAATAAGATTTATTCGAAGAAAGAGATTATCGAATATAAGTACTCGAAAGTAAGCAAATCAAATATAAGTTATTCGAATGAGTTATCCGAATAAGAGTTAGATCCAGTAAGGGTTATTAGGTTGGAGTTATTCAAATAAGAGTTATAGATTAGAGTTAACCGAATAGGAATTAAATACATTAGTTGTTCGTTTAATTATTTGAGTTAGGAAATAAAGGTTAGATAAGTTATTACATTTCGAAAACAGGAAACAGGAAATTATAACACCACTGTTATAATCAAATGATTCTGTAAAGGAATGGGGTTCGTAAATAGAATCCGAGAGTGACGTAAGGAAGTGTTAAAAAGTTAAAAGATGAACTTACCCTATTTCAAGATTTGAAATGTTGTTCAGTTAAGGTCTGAGAGGTAGTTATACCCCAACTTGATTGACTTCGTTTTTAATTTAGAAATAGTTAAGGTTCGAGAGTGAAAGTGGTTAAGTGAATTTAGTAAATAAGTATAAGGGTTTGAGTTTCGTCGCGATGTTGATTTAAACATCTGTTTAAATCCAAGTAAAGAAGATTTGGAAATGTTTTCCAAATAAAATAAGAAACGTAGTCAAATATTGAAATTGGAAATATAAATTAGAAAAGGAAATGTTTTCCAGTGTTAACGTATATTTTCTTAACATAGAAAATAAGGAAATATATATATATATATATATATATATATATATATATATATGATTGATGATTGATTGATAGAATTTCCATTTGGAAATAATATCGTTGTTTGCACATGTGTTTTTCTTTGATAGTTAAATTACAGACTATCAAAGTTTTGACCCTTTAACGTTGTTAATATGGAGAGACTGTTTAGATTATTTATCCAAAGAACCACTCTGTATTGACATAAGCGTTGTGAATCATATATGCCAAAGATAATTGAAGACGGAGTAAAGTGCAAGGGCTATTGTATAAGTCTTAGATAACAGTGCCTAAGATGAATGTATTGAATAGTGCCTTCGGTTCATCCTGTTCTTGGGTGACTTGTATGGATGAATGTCTGACAGATAATTTCCAGAAAGGTCACGTACATTGATTTCTTCAACCGTACCAAGAGTGGAAGCGGAGAAGAAAACTTCTTTTAGCTGACACGTAATGTATGGTTGTAGACGTCAAATTAGTGATTTTTGATGAATCTGACAATGTGGAATTCGAAGTGAATCAGATGTGATGATAAAGCGTAACCTCAAGTCTCATCAACCGGTAAATGACGGAAATCGGGCAGGTAGCATGGCTACGTAGGTCGCACCTATTAGGTTGTATAATCACCTGATCTAGAGTTTCATTTACTACTAAAAATCTGTTGTTGATGCTGTCCCATTCGGGAAACGGTTGCTGATCCCAACCGTTGGTGATATACATTCGATACACTCAAGCAAAATGAGTGGTCCGTCATGTGTGGCTGGGTTGCAAGATGTTCTTGTTGAACCCAGTGTATTCCTCTTTAGAGGTACACTAGCGAAAGGTGGTTCCATTCCTTGTCATAGTTGGAAATCCATTACCCAAATGTGCTTGCGGTTTTGATTGTATACTATGTATATAGAACGTGACATGAAAGCGTTTCTGCTAGATGATTATTATATTGTGGCTAGTAGACATTATTATAATATCAAAAGAGTTTTGATATAAAGATTATTTTAGATTCTCATAAGGGAAAAACCCGTTCCATTATACGGCGTGGTCTTATGAGATATCGTTTAATGGCTCAAACTGTTTTAAACTGTTTTACTCATAACAGTCCCATGACTGACCCGGAGTTTATTTTGTTTTGTTTTCCCTAAACTCTTGGGTACCCAATTTTGTAAGGGAAGTCAAGTAGTCGGGATTTACAGATACTTGAAGAACTGGAGTAGGAGGCTTCAGGATTATATAACTATTATTATTCCGCTGTGTTGTAAGGTTGTACTTGATAATGATACGTATATTCAATTACGATCTTTTATTTCAAAGTTATGTTATATTTTATTCGTTCCGCTGTGAGGTTCATGTTAATCTGATGTTGTGTTCTTCCTTTTCTTCTGTTCTAAGTTTCTATCTTATCTTTCCTCACCCTCTGTATTCTTTCTAATCTGATGTTGTGTTCTTCCTTTTCTTTTGTTCTATGTTTCTATATTATCTTTCCTCACCCTCTGTCTTCTTTCTATTAGTTCCATGTTTTCCAGTTTAATTTGGGGTTGGACTTATGTTTTTGGTCAGCTCAAATTGGGCCGGATTTTCGAGTAACTACAAGTTAGCTAGATTTGGGATGGAATTGGTTAATACACCGCATAAGAAGACCTTGAGGTTTGCTAAAGGTCTGAATGAATCGTGGCATGGATTGGCTATGTCCCACATTCCTATGGGGGCTACTTTCGAGAATCTAGTTGATATGGCGCTGATTAATGAAGAGGAGAAAATTGCTAATGGTAATAAGGCACTGGATAAGAAGGTGGATCCAAAGAAAGAACAACAACAACAACAAAAGAAAGGTGGTAAGGATAACAAGGGCCAAGGGAAGAAGAGGTGCTTTAATTGTGAAACACTGGGCCACTAGAGCAAGGACTATAGGAAGAAGAAGAAGACAGGTTGCTTCCAGTGTGGTGAGGAAGGACATTTTATTAAAGACTGTCCAAGAAGGCAAGGGCAAGGGAAGAGGGCAGGATCAACTTCTGAAGGGCGGGTGCACAATCTTATCGCACCCCCTCAAGAGAGAGGTAGAATCTTTTCCGTTGAAAGCTTAATATTTCTTTATGATCATCCTATTCATACTTTGTTCGATTTTGGCGCTTCACACTCATTCATATCTTCTTCTATTGTTGAGTCTCTGCGCCTAGAAACTAGTATAGTAGTGGATCACGTTAGTGTCTCAAATCCTATTGGGGGTACGACCCATCTTTCCATGTAATGTCGGGGTTTGAGAATTTTTGAGTATGGCATTGAGTTCGAATGCAACGCTTTTGTGCTTGGTTTCACGGACTATGGGTTGATTCTAGGAATGGATTGGTTAGTCAAATATGGTGCCATTCTTGATTGTGAAAGGAGGGTAGTTAGACTATTTTCTAGTTTGGGCAATACTCTCGAGATCTCATGCGATCCTATGGGTTCGGTGATGCTTAGCTACCTAGAATCTCTTGACACTTCTATTGATGATTTGCGATCTGGTCGAGTAGTCTGTGAGTTTTCAGATGTCCTTGAGAAGGATAGGGGTTTACTTCCAAAGTGTGAGATAGATTTCCGTATATACTTGGTTGACAATGCAAAGCCAGTTGCATTGCCTGTGCTCCACATGGCTCCAAGGAGAGGAGGGAGCTTACTAAACAAGTGAAGGAGTTGCTTGAGAAAGCGTTCATAAGAAGAAGTATCTCGAAGTGGGGTGCTCCAGTTGTTTTTGCTACGAAGGCTGATGGTTCACTTAGATTGTGTGTGGACTATAAAGAGCTAAATAAACTCATGAATAAAAATAGACACCCATTGCCGAGGATAGATGATTTGTTCGATCGGTTGGTTGGTGCTTCGGTTTTTTCGCAGTTGGACTTAGCTACTAGATTTCATCAATTGAGGGTGGCTGAGGATAGTATAGATAAGACTGCATTAGAACTCATGATGGTTTCTTTGAATGGCTTGTCATGCCTTTTGGTTTGACAAATGCACCCGCGTATTTCGTAGACTTGATGAGTAGGGTGTTTAGGGAGTTTATAAACACGTTCGTGGTGGTCCTCGTAGATGATATTCTGATATTCTCTAAAAGCGAGGAAGAGCATGCCCTACATCTTAGGGAAGTATTAAATACCGTTCGAGCACATTAACTCAAAGCTAAGTTTTCCAAGTGTCATTTTTGGAGAAAAGAAGTGAGGTTCTTAGGGCATGTGGTCTCTAAGGAAGGAATAGCTGTGGATCCCGCGAAGGTAGTGGCAATCCAAGATTGGAAGATTCCTAAGAATGCAACAGAAGTAAGAAGTTTCCTTGGTTTGGCGGGCTATTATAGAAAGTTCATTAAAGATTTTGCTAAGATATCAGCCCCGCTTACTCGATTGACAAAGAAGAATTTGGTCTTTTCATGGGATGTTGACTGTGATGATGCTTTCCAATGTTTGAAGAGAGCTTTGACGACAGCTCCAGTTTTAGTTTTGCCAGATGGGAGTAAGCCATTCACAGTATATACTGATGCTTGTGGGACAGTGCTTGTCGCAGTCTTAATGCAAGAGGGAAGGGTGATATGTTATGGTGGAAGACAGTTGAAGGTCCATGAAAAGAATTACCCAACCCATGACTTAGAGTTAGCTGCCATAGTTTTTGTGCTCAAGTCTTGGTGTCATTATTTGCTTGGAGAGAGGTTTGAGTTGTATACAGACCATAAGTCACTTAAGTACTTGTTCTCTCAGAAAGATCTAAACTTAAGGCAACAGAGATGGATGGAGTTCTTAGCATCCTACGATTTTGAGATTGCATATATCCCTGGCAAGGGTAATGTTGTAGCAGATGCCTTGAGTGAAAGAAGTTGACTTTGAGTCCTTTGTTTGTACACCGGCAGAGCTTAGAGTACATCTCTACCTTTGACTTTAGACCCTCGATTGATTATGTGTCTGATTTGTTGGCATCATTGGAGTTGCGACCTACGCTCGTGGGACAGGTAGGGGCGGCACAGCGAGATAACCCACAGTTGATAGATATAGTAAATAAGCTTATAAGAGGGGAGTCTTCGAGCCATCTTAGTAGGTATACTATTGATGAGAGAGGTTGGTTGCGTAGGGATGGAAGGCTTTGTGTATCACGAGATGAGAACTTGAGGAAGGCAATTCTTGAAGAAGCACATCGTTCTAAGATAACCATACACCCCGGTGGTGACAAGATGTACAGGGACATGAAGCAAGTTTTCTTTTGGGCCGGAATGAAGAAGGATGTGGCTAAGTTCATTTCTAGATGCTTAGCGTGCCAGCAAGTAAAAGCTGAGCAAAAGAAGCCTGTTGGTTTGCTTCACCCTTTAGAGATTCCACAGTGGAAGTGGGATAGCGTTTCCATGGATTTTGTTGATGGGTTGCCAAGGTCGAGGAAGGGTAATACGGGGATTTAGGTAGTAGTAGATAGACTTACCAAGAGCGCCCATTTCATTCCCGTTAAGAGTAAGAAGACAACAGAATGGTTAGCATCAGTTTATCTCTGAGAGATAGTTCGTTTGCATGGCATACCTTCGAGTATTGTGAGTGATCGAGATTCCATTTTCACTAGTGAATTTTGTAAGAGCTTGCAAGAGGCGGTAGGAACGCAGTTGTGTTTGAGCACCGCTTATCATCCTCAGACGGACGGCCAAACCGAAAGAGTGAATCAAATTCTAGAAGATCTTTTGAGTTTATGTATCTTGGACTTTGGAGGGACATGGGAAGAGCACCTTCCATTAGTAGAGTTCGCCTACAACAATAGCTATCAGACTAGTATTGGCATGGCTCCTTTTGAGGCTTTATATGGACGACCGTGCCGTTCACTAACTTATTGTGGGAGTCCATGGATAAGATTTTGCTTGGGCTTGATATGGTTAGAGAAACTTCAGGGAAAGTAGACTTGATTCGAAGACGCATGAAGACAACACAGGACAGGACAGGTAGAAGTCGCATGCTGATAAGAGAAGGACTGATCTTGGGTTCGAGGTTGGAGACATGGTTTTCATCAAAGTACCACCATTGAGGAATATTGTTCTCTTTGGAGCAGTAGGGAAATTGGCACCAAGATTCGTAGGTCCATTTCTCATTACAGAGCGAATTGGTCAGATGGCCTACAGAGTGCAGTTGCCTGAGAAGCTCAGTGGTGTGTATGACATGTCACGTGTCAAAATTGAGGAAGTGTTTGCATTGTACAGCAGAAATAGTAGAGCCGGCCATGCTTAGAGAAGTGGAAGTAGAGCGAGATGCTATGAATAGACGAGCTCCTACATGCATCCTTGGATTGAAGGTCAAGAAGTTACGCAACCGAGAGGTTAAGTTAGTTAAAGTTCAACGGGGAGATGATCAAGGAGACGCGACTTGGGAGGCGGAAGATAAGGTTCGTACATTGTACCCTTTCCTTTTTGAGGGTATGTTCTTAACTTCTCCTTTTTTCTACCTCTTAGTTTGTACTTGTTCTATCGTTTAGGTTATCCTCTCGAGTTTATCTCCGGTCTTTAGGTAGAAATCCTATGGTTGTAAACATGTGTTTGAAGCATGTTATGTTTTGTGGATGCAAGTGGTTGTTAGTGGTTGCTCGTGGATGCATTTACACACGCTTTAGGCACTTAGATCGACTCAGTCACTTTTGCATACTGCATATATGTGTTTATTTATTTTGACGTGTTATCATGTGGATGTTGCATTTGAGTGAATGATTTTGCACTCATATAGAAGTTATAAAGTGCATTAGGATAATTGCATACATGTTGGACTCATGACACTAACATAATTCGCATTAAGGAGGTCAATTGAATTAGTAGACCGCCTGATCTTTGCAATAGATAAGGAACATATACACACACTTTTGCATATGTTCATATATCATAAGAGATCTTTTAAGGACAATGGATGCTTGTGGATGATGGTTGAGTAGACGGATGATTGGATGTTAGGAAACATTCTTCTTAACTTGGAGATTTCGGGGACGAAATCCTTTAAGGAGGGGAGAATGTTACACCCCGTAATTTTAATAACATTAAAATTCAATAATTAAAATATACTTAATTTTTAGAAGAAGTATTAAGTAAAACGGGTTACGCCATTGCGTTCGTCTCGGAATTCTGTTTCAGATAGAGTCCAAGTTTGCGTAAAATAGATACAGTACGAAGAAGTTATGGAGGGTAGAAGATTTAAAATTAACCAGAAATAAAATAATTCAAAATTCAACAGCAGTGGGCTGACGGGAAATTTCCCACCAGAGGGTCGACCCCCCCAGGGGTTTCGACACTAGTGTCGACCCCCCTGTATGGGTGTCGACATAGGAGTCAACCCCCTGTAGGGGTCGACACCTACGAGCAGTTTTGGTCTGTGATGATTTTTAACCCTTTAAGGCTACGTAGAGACTTCTGGTTGGTTGTATGAGGTGTACTTCAGATTTGGAGGGTTTAGATGGAACCTAACCTAATCCTAAGCCATAATTAACTCACTACACCTATATAAACACCCCTAAATCTAAGCCCTAATTCATTAATCAAAGTAATGGCGCCTCCATGCTGCTAAAACCTAAAGTGACCTAGCCTCCACCCTAATCATTCAATTCAAAGTAAAAGACAACTATCAACGCCTACATCAACAGATAGCTTTACAACTTCAGAATTCAGATCTCATAATCGCTCTCTTCTTTCTTAAAATCTCGATCTATGAGTTCATGTAGTTTTCACAAGATAATTTAACTAAAGTAATGGTGTTAGGGTTATGAACTGAATCATATGCTTATGCCTGTAATAGATGTCACCAAGTTTGCAAGTTTATCATCTTTTACCTAAACCTATCACATGCTTATTCATGTTCATACGTCACCTATGTTCATATGCCTATTATGTTCATATATTTATGCCATTTTGACTCTCTTCCCTCTCCTTTTCCTTTTTCTTTTTATGAGGTTATGCTGCCTTTGAGCCTAACCATACTTCTTCGAATTTTGCGAATGAATAACGTGATAATGATGGGGAAAGTTTGGGAAATGGAATAATATGTTATTTGACCAAAAATTGTGATAATTGGTAATTGGGGCATAAATTGATGATGGCCATAGTTGGGAAAAATTGTGTATGACATGTAAAACATGAATTTTGGCATATTTGGGTTTGGGTGTAAAATTGGCATAACGTATAAACTTGTGATTATAGGCATAAAGTGATTAGAAACTTGTCACCTAAATTTGGGTTGAATTTATGGGTAAATGGGGAAAACCTAATTTGTATGAATTTAGGGTAATGAATGCCTACGACACGAGGCTAGGTATGTTGTGGTGTAAGCCTACCCGGAACCGCCCAACATGTCCAGCAACCGCAACATTATCTAATGTGAGAGGTGAAAGGCATAAAAATAGATATGTAATAAGGCAAAGACACGAAGTTAGATGGGTTTGCGGTGTAAGCCTGCCCGGAACCACCAGGCATGTCCAACAACCGCAAAAGGTGTTTAATGTGAGAGGTCTTGCAGGATTAAGGTTAAAATAAATTAAAGAACACTTAACCAAGACATGTAGTTGACATGGGAATATTGTGGGGTTAAGTGGGAATTCCTAGTGGGAACAAAGCTTAGGAGGGAAGCTTGTGTCAAGTGTGGGCGCCCTTTTCAACTAGTAACCCATTTAGTATCTTAGTGAGCTCGAACTAGGTCGAGGACGGGAAATGCTTACTTGGGTTGATTGTAAGAGGTCAAATAAAGGATAGCGGGGGTAGTGCAAGTCCAACGGGGTCTTGTGCGTGCATGGGTCCGGGATGGTAGGTAAGACGCTGTTGCATCGTGTAGGTATAAGTCGTGCCTTCTAGTCGTATCGGCTTTCCACTTTAGGAGTGATACACCCTACTGTGGGAACAGCATGGGCATCTACGAGTTAGGGGCCAATTGAATGGGGCAGGGTAGTGGGTACACTTAGTGGAGATAGGAGAAGGCAGCACCTATGATAGCAGCTTGGGGTACATGAGAAACTACCATTATTACTATTATTACCTTCTTTATGGTTGTGTAAGTGGGATCACATCTTTTAGTAGGTTAAGTTTGGTGCAGAGCATATCTCGTAGTAGTTAGGAGCGCAATCGTTGTTGGAATCTTTCTTACCTTATTTACCTTGTCAGCTCTGTTATGTTACAGTCATTCCATATGTTCAGTTTATTCCTTATCTTGTTGCTTTACTTATTATATTGTTAAAGTTACTGGACTTGCCAGACTTTATGTCTGACCTCGTTTTGTTTTCGCCTCTTTTCTTCCTTTTCCCCCCAGGTCCTCAGGGTGGGAATTAGTAAAGCTTAGCTTGGATTTCTTTCTTGGAGAGCTTTGGAGTGCTGAGAGTAGAGCTCAGCTTCATTTACCTTTATCTTTTCCTTTATGGCTATTTGTAGTAGTAGGATTATGCTTTTATTTTATGTACTCTGATTTTGTCAAGATGGATATTATGTACTTGACTTTAACCGTTGGTTTTTGATGATGTAACCAAACTTATTTTTTTCCACTGCAATGAATTAAGTTTTAATTTTTAAGTACTGCTTTATATCTGTCTTGTTGTGATATTATGTTCTATATACACTTACAATGCTCCATGGAAGTTAATGGATTTCCTTAGTGAGTGACATTAATGGACGTGGGGTGTTACAGCATGACTGACTCATTAGATTGCTGAACCATAAAGCTACTTCTTCTGTTTCTACCACTCATTTTCTACTATGTCTGTAAATAGAAGACAAAGAGTCAGGCCAACAGAAAAGATACTGTAAAGTATAGAGACATATATTTAAGTGTAAATAAATCTATTGGGGTGAATTTTATTCTGCTATACTCGTTCTAGGACATTACTAGTCCTATCTATGATGGGTTATTCGTTTTAGAATTGTGCTGATTCTATTTTTGATGAGTTTTTTAATATGTTATATCCCGAGCTAAGTTTAACCAAAGCTCTGATACCAACTGTGATGACCCCGAACTCCCGTAATACGAAAGCAAAGAAAATCTTTGGAATATAACACATAAATAATAACAGCAGAACAGAAATATAGAATTACAGCAGAAAACGTGCATTAAATTACACTGGAAATAATATATCATCAGAGTTACACAGCATAATAGGACCATATTCAGTACATGATACAGTTTCCAGCTTAATATAAAATGTCTGCATCAAACATAATTTACTAAACTAAGTCTGAACAGCATAATAGAAATGATAAGATCCATCTTCATCTCCATATCTATCCAGAATGAGTCTGCTAAAACCTGTATACATGGTTGCCCGTATGGAAAAGAGGGCACCCTAGTTTGCAAAGTGAAACAAACTACGCGTCAGTCATGGGACCAACATGAGAAATCTTACTTATCCTATTTAATAATAAGGCTAATCACAGGACCACGCCGCTAACGCGGAATGGATTTACTCCATTGGATTGCCAGTGCATGAAATAAAGTAAATCGTTAAACAACGCAATGCTTTTTGAAAAAATGAAACCCTTATTAGACTCAAGTACCATCACACAATGCAATGCAAACCGGAGGACAGAGTTTTACCTTATAATGGTAAAAAAAGCTTGATACGATAAAACGGATTTAATATTATTATTAGTGTATATATGTTTCAAAAGCATTTCAATCATAATATATCCATCATAGACGGCATAGCTACCATATATGTAACAACCCGTATTTTGATAACGTGTTATAGCTAAAAATCAAGGCAGAATTAATACTTAATATAAGAATCAAGGGCAACGGGTTATGCCATTACGTTCGTCTCGAAATTCTGCTTGGAAACGAGTCCGAGTTTTTGAAAAACTGAGTCCGTATGACCAAGTTATGGCTCTCCAAATTTTCAGAAATTTTCAGCATTCAAAACAATTCGAATTCAAGTTCAAAATTCGAATTTCAAACCAAACAGAATGGGTGGGGAAAAATCCAGCCCAGACCAGGTCGACTGGGGAGTCGACTGGGTAGTCGACACCCCCAGGACCAAGTCGACTTCGCAGTCGACTTGGGTGTCGACTTGGTCCCCGAAATACTTTTTGGGCCAGAACCCTTTCTGATGTTTCTGGTACGATTTTCAGTCCTGGTTCATCCCTTAAACCCTATATAAACAACCCCTAATCCTAGACTCTCTACACAAATTTCCTACGGCCTTGTGCTGCTAAAATTCTGATTGGGAGAGTAGAGAGAAGGTGACTGTTCAAGCCATCATTAGAGGTTCGCTAATTGGGGGATTTCTAGAGATTCGGCATCAACTCTTTTGCTTTCTTATTCTCTAGACCACGTTCTGTAAGCCCCTGTCACTCTTAGATCTAAACTGTAAATTTAATCTGAACATGTTGTTAAACTGAAATTGAACCTAAACATGATAATTAGGTTGGATCTATCATTGTATGCCTGTGATCTATGACTATCCCTTTTAGATCTATTTCTTTGGATCTAATTACGTAACCCTAAATCTATTCATGTGGAACTGTGACTTGTAGGAATATTTTATATTCATGTTTAAACCTAAAACCCCTTATCTTGACGTGCCTGTGATGTTGAAACCATTATTGTTCACATATTGGGGTTATTATCTTATGTCATCCTTTACCATGTCTATCACCATATTTTTCCAAGTTAATGTTGAGACCCTATTTCATATGCCTGTAATGTTATAATCATCATGCTTAACTTGTGAAAACCATTGCCATCCTATGACTATCCTTCTTGTGTTATTCCCTATTTGGACATGTTGTATTTATGCGAATTCACGTACGTTGGGGATACATTTTGGGTAGATTAGGCAAACTTGAATTTGGTTATGAAATTGACATGATATGACATGTAAACTTGACATGAGAATAAGCCTGTAAACATGAATTTTGGGACATGACAATTAGATAACTGGAAAGTGGCCAACTCGAGGTTGGGTTGAATTTGCAACGTAAATCTGCCCGGAACCGCCCGACAAATCCAGTAGTTGCAAATAATAGGACCCAATGTGAATAGTTGGTCATATAGCACTTGTAACCCGAGGTTAGACTAGGTTATGGTGTAAAGCTGCCCGGACCCGCCCGGCACATCCAGTAACCATAACCAAGTCTAATGTGAGAGGTTGGGGTGCATTAAGTAAATTAACGCCACATGGTAAGGTTAAGTCACGGACCACTTGAATATACTTAAACAGTTGGACACGTTGATTTGTTAAGGTTAAGTCATGAACTGTTTAGACACACTTAACCAACTTGATACATGAACAGATAGGTTAGGTCATGATTTTTAATGACAACACTTAACCTTTAGAAACCCTAGTTGCGTGATCCCTTTCAGCAGTAACCACTTAGGAGTATCACGATACCCTAAGACTAGGCAGGGTGGGGCACGATTACTGGACTGACTATAAGCGACCAAAAAGACGGCTGAGTAGGTGCGCCATTGTAGGTTCAGGCGGACTATGGTCGTGCACCTCCTCCGGAGTTGAAAAATTAGGCATGGGCACCAGTAGGGCTACACTGTGCGTGCTTGAATTGTGTCAGTGGTTGACACCCTAGGGTTTGATACACCCTTGGGGTGGACCTAGCACAGGTGACTACATTCCGGGTTTGGGCCGTATGACACCGATACACAACGAGTTAGGTTGTAGGGAGCCGATCGATTAGATCGTTATGTTGGACCTATATTTGGGTCATTCATGGTATTGGGCCAAGGGATCATTTTTGGATTTATACTTGACATGGATTTGAATACTAGTATAGTTGGTGCAGTAAACCTTGTTTATGCGATGCCACTTTTATCTTGTTATCTCTAGTTATAATGCCAGTCCAGTTATTACCTTTATGTTTAATCTCAGTTATCTCATATCCAGTTAACTTTATTAGTTTTTATGCTGATACTCACTATGGCTTACCAGTCTTTTTGACTGACCCATTTTCCTTCCACCTCTTTTCTTTCATTCCCCCCCCCGGTTCTCAGGGAGGAAATCCTAGCACTTAGCTTGCTTATCTGACAGCTCATGTACGGTTTGGTCTTGAGCTATGTTGTAGCTGCACTCTTGCTTATTTTTGGGAATAATGTTTTACTTATGTTATTTTTAAGTACTTTGCTTCTTTAGAACTCTGATGTATTGAAGTAATGACTTGGTATTTTGATGTAAGAGGTTTTGACTCTATTTATCAAAAATGAGATTTGGTTTTTAAATTTATATCCGCTGCTTTATATACTCTGTTTTATTTATGTTCTGTTTTTTGTTATCTCTGGGCCTGTTTACTAGATGATACCCCTCCAAAACTAGTGCATTCCCTTTGTGAGTGACCCTAGCGGAGGTGGGGTGTTACATTTGGTATCAGAGCAGAAGGTTACCAAGATGGACAAAAGTTTTTAGGAAAAGTTTTGAAAACCTTCTGAAACTATTTTCAAAACCACTTATAAAAAAGCAATTTTCGAGAAAAATTTTTATTTTTGAAAAAGGCTATTTCCCAAAAGCCATTAGCACTTTCCTTTATTTCCTCGTTTGAATCCTTTCTCTTTTCGTTTTTCAGTATGTCTGGGGATCTTAACTTACCCAATGGCGTGCAAGTACCCAACTGGTTTCGTCGGTACTTAGAGCCCACTACCCTCGCAACGGGGCCATCTAATGTGGTTCCTCTAGATAATGCTCCTCCTCCTCCTCCTCAACCCCCTCGAGTAGACCCTTTCGCTAGGATTTGCAAAGACTTTAAGGCGATGGGCGGCAAGGATTTCATGGGGACCGAGACCTTTGTTCAAGCAAGGAATTGGCTAAAGGAGACCGAAGACCTATTTGTTATCTTCGATATAGAGGATCGTAGAAAAGTTCACTTGGCGGCATGGTTACTGAAAGATGAGGCTGCATTTTGGTGGGATGTCACCAATGCTACTAGGCCAATAGAGACTTGGGCCGACTTTAGGGGAAGGTTTGGGCTTAGGTTTCTATCACCAGCAAAAGAGAGTCTTCAGATGGAAAGGTTCCTAACACTAAAGCAAGGGGACATGACCGTCAGAGAGTACGTGAACAGATTTAATCAGCTTGCTCGGATTGGACTTGGTTAACACGACCCAGAAAAAGGCTCTACGCTTTGCTCGAGGATTGAACGAGCCACTACGTGGGTTGGTCATGACTCATATACCCACGGGGGCAACCTATGAAAGCATGGTGGACATGGCCCTACTAAATGAGGAAGATAATAAGGGGAAGAAAGAGGTTAAGCCTGATGAGACTCAGAATAAGAAGGTGGGCTTCCAGAGGGGAGGCAACCAAAACAACAGAACTAACAAGAATAACAAGGGCAACAACAACAACAAGGCACGTGAGACAAGGAAGTGAAACTATTTTGGGATTGTGGGGCATATAGCAAAGGACTGCAGAAAGAAGAAGAGAAAGTTGGGCGAATGCTTTCATTGTGGAGAGATTGGACACTATAGTAAGGATTGCCCTAAGAAGCCAGCACAGGGACAAGGGCAGACTCAGCGAGCAGGACCTTCTGAAGGGCAGTTACAGGCTCTCAATACCACTCCAGCGCTTGACCGTGGTAGTATTTCTGTAGAAAGCCTTGTTTACATTTCTGACTTTCCTGTTCGAACCTTATTTGACTCTGGCGCATCGCATACTTTAATTTCGTCTGATATTGTTGAAAATCTGCACCTAAGTACTAGTCTAGTTGAGGATCCCGTCAGTGTTTCTAACCCAATTGGGGGCTCCGCTCATTTATCTATGATCTGTATGGATGTTAGGATTTCTATCTTGAGCGTAGAATTTTCATGTAATACTTATGTTCTCGGGTTCATGGGATACGGTTTCATTGTGGGCATGGATTGGCTATCCAATTATGGAGCTATTCATGATTGTGAGCATAGGGTAGTGAGGCTCATGACTCGCCTTGGTAATACCCTAGAAATTTCTTGTAACCCTATGGGTCCCATCGTGTTATGTTATCTTGAATCTCTTGACTCGTCCATCAATGATCTGCAATCTGTAAGGGTGGTCCGAGAATATCCCGATGCCTTCGAGGAAGTTAGGGGTTACCCCCTAAACGAGATATAGATTTCCGTATTTATCTAGTTGATAATGCCAAGCCTGTTTCATTGCCTGTTAGGAACATGGATCCGCGAGAGAGAAGAGAGCTTAGTAAGAAGGTTAAGGAGTTGCTTGAGAAAAATTTCATAAGGCGAAGCATTTCTGAATGGGGTGCTCCTATGGTATTCGCTACTAAGGCGGATGGCTCGCTTCGTCTGTGCGTGGATTATCGTGAATTAAACAAGCTGACAAAGAAAAATAGGCACCCACTACCTAGAATCGATGATCTGTTTGACCAGCTTGTAGGAGCGTTTATTTTCTCTCAACTCGATCTAGCCACAGGATTCCATCAGCTCAGAGTGGCTGAGGATAGCAGTGACAAGACTACTTTTAGAACCCCAGATGGTTTCTTCGAATGGCTCGTCATGCCGTTTGGATTAACTAATGCACCCGCATACTGTGTAGATTTGATGAGTTGGGTGTTTAGGGAGTTCCTTAACAAATTTATGGTGGTATTCGTAGACGATATTTTGATCTTCTCAAAGGACGAGGAAGAACATGCCAGACATCTCAAGGAAGTTATGGATACGCTTAGTGCTCACAGGTTAAATGCTAAGTTCTCCAAATGCCATTTTTGGAGAGAGGAAGTTCGATTTCTTGGGCATGTAATTTCTAAGCAAGGCATAGCCGTATACCCCGCAAAGGTAGTTGCGGTGCAAGACTGGAAAGTTCCAAAGAACGCAACCGAAGTGAGAAGCTTTCTCGGTTTGGCAGGCTTTTATAGGAAGTTCATTAAAGACTTCGCTAAAATTTCAGCCCCTCTTACTAGGCTAACGAATAAAAACCTGGTTTTTGCATGGGACATAGAATGTGAGATTGCTTTTCAAAGACTCAAGAGAGCCCTTACAACAGCTCCAGTTTTGGCATTACCCGACGGAGGTAAGATGTTTACCGTGTACACAGATGCATGTGGCATGGGGTTAGGCGCTGTCCTAATGCAAGAAGGAAAAGTGATATGCTATGGGGGTAGACAACTTAAAGTTCATGAGAAGAACTGTCCCACACATGACTTGGAGTTGGCGGCGATTGTTTTTGCATTGAAATCTTGGCGCCATTATCTTCTAGGCGAGAAGTTCGAGCTCTACACCGATCACAAGTCTCTTAAGTACCACTTCTCGCAGAAAGACTTGAATTTAAGGCAACAAAGGTGGATGGAATTCTTGGCATCATATGACTTCGATATAGCTTATACCCCTGGCAAGGATAACGTGGTGGCGGATGCGCTTAGTAGGAAAAGGTTGACTTTGAGTCCCTTATTTGTTGAAAGGAAAAATCTAGAGTTTTTGGCAATGCCTTTGATTTTACACCTGCTGTTGAGTCATTGACTGTTTCATTAGCATCTCTTGAGCTTATACCTACACTTCTAGACCAAGTTGGGGCTTCGCAGAAGGAGGACCCACAGATAGTCGAGATCATGGACAAGTTAATTAGTGGTGAGACGTCAAGTCACCTTGGTAGGTTTGCCATTGATGACAAGGGATGGCTAAGGCGAGATGGAAGGCTATGTGTTCCACTAGTGGGAGACTTAGTAAATACATTTCTCGAAGAGGCGCATCACTCAAAGATGACTATACGTCCCGGAGGGGATAAGATGTACAGGGATATGAAACGCATTTTCTTTTGGGCTGGGATGAGAAAGGACGTGGCAGAGTTCGTTTCAAAGTGCATGGTGTGCCAACAAGTAAAGGCCGAGTCGAAGAAGCCCGGTGGGCTATTGCATCCTTTGGAGGTTCCACTATGGAAGTGGGAAAGTATCTCCATGGATTTCGTGGATGGACTGCCTAGGTCGAGGAAACGAAATACTAGCATATGGGTCATATTTGATAGACTCACAAAGAGTGCTCACTTCCTTCCGGTGAAAAGCAAGAGGACTGCATCATGGCTAGCGACTATTTACATTCAAGAGATAGTACGGTTGCACGAGGTTCCTTCTAGTTTAGTTAGTGACCGTGACCCAATTTTTACTAGCTAGTTTTGGAATAGTCTGCAAGAAGCTAGGGGTACACAACTGAATTTGAGTACAACCTATCACCCACAGACGGATGGAAGACCGAAAGGGTAAATAGGGTACTAGAAGATCTTTTGAGACTTTGCATTCTTGATTTCGGTGGTACTTGGGAACACCATCTCCCTCTCGTGGAGTTTGCTTATAATAATAGCTACCAAGCTAGCATAGGGATGGCACCGTTCGAAGCCTTATATGGAAGACCGTGCAAGTCACCAACTTGTTGGTGGGAGACGACAGACAAGCTCATACTTGGGCCCGACATGATAAGGGACACTTCCGAGAAGGTTGAGTTGATATGAAGACGGATGAAAACGGCCCAAGATAGACAGAAATCTCATGCGGACAAGAGAAGGACAGACCTAGAATTCGAAGTCGGAGATATGGTTTTTATCAAAGTTTCTCCCTTGTGCAATGTGGTTCGTTTTGGAGAAGTTGGGAAGCTTGCATCAAGGTTCGTAGGACCGTTCCCCATTATTGAGAGGATTAGGCAGATGGCCTATAAGGTAGAATTACCCGAAAGGCTGGCCGGAGTACACAATGTCTTTCATGTCTCGCATCTCCGAAAGTGTTTACATGAATCTGCCGAAGTGGTTGAACCAAGCATCCTTGAAGGCGTAGAAGTGGAAAAAGAAGCAACATTGAGGCGAGTTCCGATTCATATCTTAGGAACGGAAATCAAAAAGCTAAGGAATCGAGAAGTCAAGCTAGTTAAAGTACGGTGGACTGAAGCCCAAGAAGACGCAACTTGGGAAACCGAAGAGAAGATACGCGCGCTTTACCCATTTCTTTTTGAGGGTACATTCTCTTTTTCCTTTTAGCCTGAAAACCTTTCTTTTGCCACATATGATTTTCTTGTTTTATCGATCTTGTCTTGAGAACCTTTGGTAGAACCCAATGGATGTAAACATGTATTTGAAAACATGTTATGCTTGATGTTTGCAAGTGGTTGCAATTGTATGCCATTGATTGCTAGTGGATGCATGACACACATTAGGCACTAGATCGGATCAGTCACATTTTCATATTGCATATGCATGAGTGCTTATTCTTGTACATGGATGAAACTTGTTATGTTATCACGTTGATTTTGCATATGGAAGATGTTTGTGCACCCATGTAGAAAATTTTAAGTTATGTTAGGAATTTGCATACATATTGGACTCATTACACTAACATATTTCGCATTAAGGAGGTTTACTGAATCAGTAACCGCCTGATCTTTTGCATTAGATAAGTACATATACACACACATGCTGCATATGTTCATACAGCATTAGGAGTCTTTTAAGGACAATGGTTGCTTGTGGATGATGTTTTGAGTAGATGGATGTTGGATGGTAGGATATGTTCTTCCTAACTTGGAGATTTCGGGGACGAAATCCTTTAAGGAGGGGAGAATGTAACAACCCGTATTTTGATAACGTGTTATAACTAAAAATCAAGGCAGAATTAATATTTAATATAAGAATCAAGGGCAACGGGTTACGCCATTACGTTCGTCTCAAAATTCTGCTTGGAAACGAGTCCGAGTTTTCGAAAAACGGAGCCCATAGGACCAAGTATGGCTCTCCAAAGTCTCAGAAATTTTCAGACTTCAAAACAGTTCGAATTCAAGTTCAAAATTCGAATTTCAAACCCAAGCAGAATGGGCAGGGAATAATCCCGCCCAGACCAGGTCGACTGGGCAGTCGACACCCCCAAGACCAAGTCCACTGCGCAGTCGACTTTGGTGTCGACCTGGACACCGAAATACTTTTTGGGCCAGAACCATTTCTGATGTTTCTGGTTCGATTTTCAGTCCTGGTTCATCCCCTAAACCCTATATAAACATCCCCTAACCCTAGACTCTCTACACAAATTTCTTACGGCCTTATGCTACTAAAATTCTGACTGAAAGAGTAGAGAGAAGGGAATTGTTCAAGCCATCGTTAGAGCTTCGCTAATTGGGGGATTTCTAGAGATTCGGCATCGACTCTTTTGCTTTCTTATTCTCTAGACCACGATCTGTAAGCCCCTGTCACTCTTAGATCTAAACTGTAAATTTAATATGAACATGTTGTTAAACTGAAATTGAACCTAAACATGATAATTAAGTTGGATCTATCATTGTATGCCTGTGATCTATGACTATCCCTTTTAGATCTATTTCTTTGGATCTAATTCTGTAACCCTAAATCTATTCATGTGGAACTGTGACCTGTAGGAATATTTTGTATTCATGTTTAAACCTAAAACCCCTTATCTTGACATGCCTGTGATGTTGAAACCATTATTGTTCACATATTGGGGTTATTATATTATGTCACCCTTTACCATGTCTATCACCATATTTTGCCAAGTTAACGTTGAGACCTTATTTCATATGCCTGTAATGTTATAATCATCATGCTTAAATTGTGAACTCCTTTGCCATCCTATGACTATCCTTCTTGTGTTATTCCCTATTTGGACATGTTGTATTAATGCGAATTCACGTACGTTGGGGATACGTTTTGGGTAGATTAGGCAAACCTGAATTTGGTTATGAAATTGACATGATATGACATGTAAACTTGACATGAGAATAAGCCTGTAAACATGAATTTTGGGACATGACAAGTAGATAACTGGAAAGTGGCCAACTCGAGGTTGGGTTGAATTTGCAACGTAAATCTGCCCGGAAGCGCCCGACAAATCCAGTAGTTGCTAATAATAGGACCTAATTTGAGTAGTTTGTCATATAGCACTTGTATACCCGAGGTTGGACTAGGTTATGGTGTAAAGCTGCCCGGACCCGCCCGGCACATCCAGTAACCATAACCAAGTCTAATGTGAGAGGTTGGGGTGTATTAAGTAAATTAATGCCACATGGTAAGGTTAAGTCATGGACCACTTGAATATACTTAACCAGTTGGACACGTTGATTTGTTAGGGTTAAGTCATGAACTGTTTAGACACACTTAACCAACTTGATACAATAACGGATGGGTTAGGTCACGATTTTTAATGACAACACTTAACCTTTAGAAACCCTAGTTGCGTGGTCCCTTTCAGCAGTAACCCACTTAGGAGTATCACGATACCCTGAGACTAGGCAGGGTGGGGCAAAATTACTGGACTGACTATAAGCGACCAAAAAGACGGCTGAGTATGTGCGCCATTGTAGGTTCAGGCGGACTATGGTCGTGCACATCGTCCAGAGTTGAAAAATTAGGCATGGGCACAAGTAGGGCTACACCGTGCGTGCTTGAATTGTGTCAGTGGTTGACACCCTAGGGTTTGATACACCCCTAGGGTGGACCTAGCACAGGTGCCTACATTTCGGGTTTGGGCCGTACGACACCGATACACAACGAGTTAGGTTGTAGGGAGCCGATCGATTAGATCGTTATGTTGGACCTATATTTGGGTCATTCATGGTATTGGGCCAAGGGATCATTCTGGATTTATACTTGACATGGATTTGAACACTAGTATAGTTGGTGCAGTAAAGCTTGTATATGCGATGCCACTTTTATCTTGTTATCTTTAGTTATCATGTCAGTCCAGTTATTACCTTTACGTTTAATCTCAGTTTCTCATGTCCAGTTAACTTTATTAGTTTCTATGCTGATAGTCACTAGGGCTTACCAATCTTTTTGACTGACCCGTTTTCCTTCCACCTCTTTTCTTTCGTTCCCCCCCAAGGTTCTCAGGGAGGAAATCCTATCACTTAGCTTGCTTTTCTGACAGCTCATGTACGGTTTGGTCTTGAGCTATGTTGTGGCTGCACTCTTGCTTATTTTGGGGAATAATGTTTTACTTATGTTATTTTTAAGTACTTTGCTTCTTTAGAACTCTGATGTATTGAAGTAATGACTTGGTATTTTGATGTAAGAGGTTTTGACTCTATTTATCAGTAATGAGATTTGGTTTTTAAATTTATATCCTCTGCTTTATATACTCTGTTTTATTTATGTTCTGTTTGGTGTTATCTCTGTGCCTGTTTACTAGATGATACCCCTCCAAAACTAGTGCATTCCCTTTGTGAGTGAACCTATCGGAGGTGGGGTGTTACAATATACCATGTCGCCATACTAGTTATACAATCAAAACCACATGTGTCGTATTGGAAGCTGGATTTCCATCATGAACCAAAGCAAGGGATCGCCCTTACCGAATTCGTGACAATCTAGCCTACCATGTCTCAGGATACAGCCGCAACTGCACCTTGGATCTTCAGGGCCGGTCCACAAATATTTTAGTGGATTAGTCATGCCTGAACAATACGTTTCCCCGCCCTATGGGGCGTAAATATAGAGCCACTAGGGACTCAAATCTGAGGCGCCTCATTCCATCTTCCACATAAGTAAAATGTCAGGGTTTGCAAAACCATGACACCACTTCTAGCTAGAAAGAAACGTACGCCCTCCCTGCAGTCCTCTCCCGTTTCTGGTTCATACCGGGGTGTGAGGCTCACGAAGTAACGCTTTACACAAAGCTATGCCTAAAATGAGTTGTGCTTTGATCATCGACCACAAGGCTTTGCTTTTCAACAATAAGCCTTGATCATTCGCATCTTGGCATGCCACACTGACAATTGATGCCATGCGACTGATGTCTACCAATATATAACCTCTGAGCTTGTGCGTCTTAGAGAAGGGTGTTAAGCAGGAGAATAAATTCTCCGCCACCACGCAGATATATATTAAATAGATATCAATCAGCACATAATAAAATCCAATGTCAGACATACATCCATTTACAAGTCTGTTCTGGGTCTGAACGAAACCGGAGACACCTTATTCCTCGTTCCATATGTCCAACACGGAAGAGAGGCTCTCGCATATCCGGACAATCAACAAGTACATCCGGACAACTAACACTATAACCCCTTCCTGAGAGCTAACCAATTCAGGGCATCAGTAGTCATCCATTCGATGTGAAGATCGCCTGTCTTCAATCCACCGTCTTCAAATCTTCGACTTCTAAACGTCAATTAATTATTTGAAATGAGAATTAACTCGGTCTTTTCAAATAATTAGCGAATATATAAAATTCAAATCAATTCTTTTCATTCCATATCGTTTATAATATTTTATAATGATTTATCGCTATTTTTATTTATATAAAAATAGCCATTTTTAATTGAACGACGATTCGGGTTATTACGCGGCTCTGGCGCTGTTTTCATCAAAATTTGATTTACACATTTCTCAAAATCTAACTGTTGGATCTCAGCAAATTTTATATCGTCGGAAAGATCTTTCCAAAGCGAACCCAAACGGTTCCAGTTTTGAGAAAATTCGATGATTGGATCTCTCGGTATAATCGTTTATAGTTACAATTTCAAATCGCGAACTGCAGCAGCGTGATTCATTTTATTTTTATTTATATATATATAAATATATTTCGCTCGATGATTTCAACATCATTTATTCTTTAAATAATTATGTACACTTCATACAAATGTTAATAGAATATTTTATCTAATGAAAATATATTTTTAACACATGGTTCTTTTTAACGACCCATTCATACATTAAAAATATAGTTTTTAATGTTGAAATATTTCCATCCCACAAGAATCTTTTTAATGATTCACTTTTATTCATTTTATGAATTCTATTTTACATTAAAAATGCAATCTCTTATGTTAAGCAAACGGTTCCAGTTTTGGGAAAATTCGATGATTGGATCTCTCGGTATAATCGATTATAGTTACAATTTCAAATCGCGAACTGCAGCAGCGTGATTCATTTTATTTTTATTTATATATATATAAATATATTTCGCTCGATGATTTCAACATCATTTATTCTTTAAATAATTCTGTACACTTCATACAAATGTTAATAGAATATTTTATCTAATGAAAATATATTTTTAACACATGGTTCTTTTAAACGACCCATTCATACATTAAAAATAAAGTTTTTAATGTTGAAATATTTCCATCCCACAAGAATCTTTTTAATGATTCACTTTTATTCATTTTATGAATTCTATTTTACATTAAAAATGCAATCTCTTATGTTAAGACATTTTATCACCTTTGAATCTTTTTAATGATTCACTATTTCATTAAAATGTAATCTCTAAGGTAAACACAACTTTATTAACTTGAATCTTTTGATAGGAGTCATACATACATTAAAATGTAAATTTTAATGTAAACACCATTTTATTTACTTTTCTATTTTACAAAGGTTCTTTTTTCATAAGTCCTCATTTACTCTAAAAATGTAACTTTTTATTGTTAACTTTTTATTTAAACAAATGAATCATTTTCATGTACAATAAAAATGTAAGTTCTCATGTTAACATAATTTTATCAAAAAAAGCATCTTTAAATGAATCATATTTCATTTAAAATGAAAATGTAAACTTCTCATGTTAACATAATTTTATCAAAACAATGAAAGTTCAAATGAATCATATTTCATTTAAAATGAAATTGTAAACTTCTCATGTTAACATAATTTTATCAAAACAATCAATCTTTTCTAATGATTCATTTACATTAAAAAGAAATATGAATCCTAATGTTAACTCATTTTGTTAAACAATGAATCTTTTTATTGAATCATTTACATTAAAAATGTGAATTCTAATGTTGACTCATTTACAACAAAAATGTAATCTTTTTATATTAAATAAAAATGTAATTCTTTCTACCTTACATAAAAATGTAATTCTTTCTAATTTACATAAAATGTACTTCTTTTTAATCTACATAAAATGTAATTCTTTTTAATCTACATAAAATATAATTCTTTTTAATCTACATAAAATGTAATTCTTTGCACAAAAATGTAATCTCTTTACATTGTATAAAAATGTAATCTCTTGTCCGCGGCTCTAGTGCGGGTGGTGGGGTTCCTAGCTCCCCAGGAAGAGGGAGAGGGTTCGGTTCTCGCCTCACGCACTTTAGTTCAAATAAGGGGGCTTACCATGTGCATAATCCTAATGACCCCGCGGACCGGGTTAGGTGCACTAGGGGGAGTTTTACGGCAGTGCCGGTTTCTCCTTTGAAAGTATTCAAAAAAATAAAAATGTAATCTTTTTACATTACATAAAAAAATGAAATCTTTTATATATTACAAAGAAAATGTATTCTTTTATATTACATAGAAAAATGAAATCTTTTCTATATTCAAAAATGTATGTTTATTTGTTAAACAACTTTTCTATTCCACTAAAGTTCATTTCCATATGTTCTGTATATACAATAAAAAATGATATTTTTTATTGTTTGCCTTTTTATTTAAACAATGAATCATTTTCCATGTTTTCTTATTTACAGTAAAAATGTAACTTTTTTTATTGTTTAACTTTTTAATGTAAACAAATGAATCATTCTTCATGTATTATCTTTTTACAATAAAAATGTGAACTTTTTATTGTTTAACTTTTTAATGCAAACAAATGAATCATTTTTCATATATTCTCTTTTTACAATAAAAATGTGAACTTTTTATTGAACTCATCTTTACATTAAAAATGTGAATTTCTATGTAAGAACAAATTCCATTTCAAATAATGATCATTTCTCATACTCAATAAAATGTGCATTTTTATTGTTAATAAACTTTCATTTCAAATAAATAAATATTTTTCATTTACATAAAAAAAAGTGTAAGTTTCAATGTAAAGACATTTCTATTTAAAAATGATCATTTTCTCAAAATTCCTTTACATTAGAAATGTAGATCTCAATGTCAACATATTTTTATTTCCACTAATGGTCATTTTCTAATTTTATATATATACCATAAAAATCCAATTTTGATGGTTCAAACAATTTTATATTTTAGCATGAATATTTCACAACACATAAATATTTCAGAAAAATTCGGCAGCATAACGGCAGGGTAATTAAAACCGGCACCGTCCCTAGTACGGCTCCTCGCGCTACCTTAGGCCTCACGGCTTCACATGGGGTTTAATTTCATAATACATTTTAAAAAAAATCTATTGCCAGAATATCAACCAATTTCGTTTCAACCACAATCAATCACCAAAAATCAACCAGTTTCACACAACAATACAATCAAGTCGTCCGTGGTCCGTGGACGACGGTGTCGGGAGTTTTTAAACTCCGTCTGCAACCTAATATAATTTTATTCAATTATTTTTGGATTCAGAAATCTCACATCGCTTTTTATTTCTTCCAAAATTGTAGAATGCTCAAAAAAATTTGCGGTCTCTTCTGAAATGTAGATCTTAAATTTACAGTCCCGATGTTTCCTGTTTCATCAAATTTCGTTATCGTATGACCGAGAGAAGATTTTACGAAGGTTGATAACATTTAAAGGAAAATAAGCAATTTAATTAATTAAATATACCCTTGTTCCTCTTCAAATTTTTTAGGCTGACAGTTCTTGGCTAATGTTCGAATCTAGGGTTGGTTTTTGTAGTCAATTCATGAAGCTTGGTGCCGATCAACCGCTGCCACACGGAAGGTCTACAAGCGGCGCGCCTCCGGCTAGAAGATGGACGAACTCGATGGTGAACCCCGACCATAAACCGAGGTGCGAGCGGCAGTTTTCACGCCCAAATTCTGATCGATATACTTAACTCCAGGGGATCTCAGCCGTACGGAATTGAAGATCGGAGATTTCTCTTTAAACTTTCCTTTGATTTCTTGTTTTAATCCGCCATGTATTTTGTGGAATTAGAAGATTAAATTCGAACGGTTCTGTTCGTTCATACGAGATGGCGGCGACCCAAAAGAAAATCTAGGGTTTGGAATGAATATTTAATATATATATTATTAAATAAAATTTTAAATTTACAAATCATTTGTTCATTGGTCTGGAATCCAAACGAGGCCCAACGACTACCACCTATAGCTAACTACCCCTATTCTGGACACAATGGACTAGGTCTCATCTGCCCATTCGACTGTTTCAGTCCACTTTTCAGTAAATTAAATAATAAAACATTTTATTATTTAATATGATCGTACATTTTAATTCACCAGGGCCACAGACTGACTCCAAAAATTCCCAAAAAATAAATCTAGCTATCTTTTGATGATACAGTACTAACAAAATTAATTTCATCGAATTTGGAGACCGTTTGAAAAATGGTCATTTTCTAGTCGACCCAAATTGACTAAAATTGACAAAACGCATTTTCTTTTTCCATGCTCATATATTAATTCCAAAAATTATGAAAATTGGAATCCTGCAATAATTTGACATTCCGGATCCAACCAGGGTGATTTCGTCAAAAATGGAGGTCGTTTGCAAAATGGCTATTTGTACGGGCTATATACTAAATTCCATAGCGACTATTCTGAATATTCAACTGACCATAATTTTTTATTCTCGCTATGAAATTTCAAATTTTCAGATTCGTTGGAAAGATATTATTAAACAGATTTAAATATTTTTGGTTTCACTAAAATCCGATTAATTTTACATCCCGTACATTCAGTCAAAGTACAAATTCAAATTTTCAAACTACCATGCTATTTCTAAATCCTTTTTAAATTAAAATAAATATATACGTTCTAACTTCGATTTAAATAAATTTTTAATCGTTATTATTTAAAATAAATTATTTTAACTATTCAAAATTCAGTAAAATAGCCAAAATAAAAAATTTAAATTGGTTTTGATTTTCCAGTTGTTACAGGATGTATCGTCTTCATTCTCTCTTCCGTTTCCCCTATACAATAGTCATCATTCTTTCTCCATTGCATGTTGATTAGCTTAACCGTCTTCCTCATAAGTTGTTTCGTATAATTCTCCACAACGTGAAGCGGTTTACGAGGTTTCATAACTATGGACTCGAATTCTAAGTCTTCGTACTGCTCTAGAGATACCTCCACATTCGAATCGTGCACACCATTCCGTAGAAACCACACATGGAAAACATTATGCACACTCGACAACTTCTCGGGTAACTCCAATCCATACGTGAGCTTCCCAATCCACTTGATTATCGGAAACAGCCCAACGAATCTTGGAGCTAACTTTCCTTTACTTCCGAACCGAAAATCATGCTTCAATGACGAAATCTTCATGAAAACCATGTCACTAATGTCGAATTCCAAATCTTTTCGATGCTTATCGGCATAACTCTTCTGACGATCTTGGGCAGCTTTCATTCGTTGTCAAACGATCTCGATACAATCCGAGGTTTCTCTGAGCATCTCTGGCCCAAGTATCTGCTTATCTCTAGTTTGTAACCAACATGCTGGAAAATTACATGGTGTACAATACAACACCTCGTATGGTGTCATCCCAATGCTCGACTGGCAGCTGTTGTTGTACGCAAACTCAACTAAATGTAGATGGTTTTCTCACGCTCCTCCGAAGTCCAATACACAAGATCTTAGGAGATATTCCAAAGCTCGGTTAACCCACTCGGTTTGACCATCAGTCTGGGGAAATAAGCCGTACTTAAACACAACTCGATTCCCAAAGTATCTTGCAAACTCTTCCAAAACCAACTTGTGAACAATGGATCTCGATCACTAACTATGCTCTTCGAGACACCATGGAATCGAACTATCCATTTAATAAATAGATCAGCTAACTTCAATGCTGTCCTAGTCGATTTGAAAAGAATAAACCTCGAGCTTTTGGTCAAATGATCCACGATGACCCAAATCCCTTCATTTCCTGCCCTAGTTCTAGGTAGTCCGTCGATATTTGCTTCCACTTCCATGTGGGAACTTCCATTGGTTGAAGCAATCCACTCTGCTTCTTCTGTTCAGCTTTCATTAACTAATAGTTCATGCATTTGGAAATAATTTTCCAACAACCCTCTTCATCCCTCCCAGTAGTAAGCCCGCTTCATGTCCTGGTACATCTTGTTACCACCAGGATGAATCGTCAACATCGAGTGATGACATTCCTTTAGAACCTCATCTCCCAATCCATCGATATCAGGAACAACCAGTCGTCCTTGTTTCCAAAGAAAACCCTCTCGATAGACTTCAAATTCCTTATCCTATGGTTCCAACTTCTGGAAATTTTTGACAAGCTTTATGTCATGCTTATGGTTTACGCCAATCCTTTCGATGAGAGTAGCTTTTATCAATAAGCTTGTCAACATCTCAAGCTCTAACACATACTTAGGCCTGAAATCAAATCCTTCCAAGAACTCGAAGTGCTTCCATTCTGAAAGCATCGCTTCTGAACTTGCGTGTCTTTGACTCAACGCATCAATCATTGCGTTTCCTTTACCAAGAGTATAGGCTATACCAAAATCATATGATGCTAGAAACACCAACAACCACTGCTGCCGAAGATTCAAATCCATTTAGGAGAAAAGACATCAACGACCTGTGATGCGTAAACAACTCAAATCAAACTCCCAACATGTAATATTTCCACATCTTCCAAGCAAATACGATCGCTGCCAACTCAAAATCATAAGTTGTATAATTCCTTTCATGCGGTTTCAGCTGTCGACTCACGTAGGCCACGACTTTATCTTTTGCATAGGTACTGCTCCGAGTCCATTACCACACGCATTTGTGTATACCGCCATCTCTTCATTCTCGCTTGGAATGGTCAAACAAGAGCACTCGTCAGTCTCTTTTTCAGATTCCAAAAGCTTGCTCACACTTTGCATTCTATGTGAAAACTTGATTCTACTTCGTCAATCAAGTGAATGGTGAAGCTATCTTGGAGAAATCCTTGATTGTGACAACCGCCCATAACCCCCATACTTAACAAAAGGAATAATACACTAAAAGATGTGCCAGGCAGCCATGGACGATCATCAAGGTAGGTAAACATACACAGAACCTCGCATAGAACTCACAGCGCAAGTATAAAATATAATAGAACATATTCAACAGGTAGAAATAGTGAAGCATCACATAGCAGAAATCCAAACTTTCATATTATCTTTAAAATATCTATACAACTTTGGAATACTCTTTAGAAGTCTGTACATAAAGCCCCACTACATAACCCTCAGAGAATGCATCAAATAGAACAACGAAAACACCCAATATGTACAGTAGTAAGCAAAAAATGCAAGCCTTCAGCTCATCTTCAATTAGCAGCTCCATCCACTAAGATCTACCATCTACAAGTTGCTACTCAGACTGTCCATCCACAACACCCTAGATGAATAGCCTAAGGTAATAAGAGAAATCATAAAAACTTGAGTCAGAGAATAGTCTTAGTGAGCGATAAAAAAGCTATCTAACATCATCAATGAAGTGTATGCGAATAGGTCAACCAAATCTGCCAATATCACTCGAGAAGAAACCCCAAACTTGTCTTCCCCATATCCGACCATGATAGCCTTTGTAACAACCCACTTTTCTTAGGGAAATTGAATTGGGAATCAACTAATTGATTTGGTAATTAAGATAAAATAAAATATATAATAATGAATAAATAAATAAATAAAAGTGAAACATATATTTTGGGATGAGAGGAAAATACATGTTTTATGAATTATTTTGCGTATGTAATTGATGTAAAAGGTAGCATGTTTTATTGTAACAATGATGAAGTTTATTGCCTTTGATTAAATAACAATTTTAAAAGGAAAAAAATATTTTCTTTATGATTACATAAAGAAGTTTTGTCTTTATGTATGCGAAGTTTAAATAACATACTACTTTTGTGTGTGTTAGTTTTCAAGTATGCATTTGAAACAAAAAAGAGGAAGAGAAAGAACTTTTATATTAATTTAAAAAAAAAATGTAAACAAAATAAAAATAAAAATATAGGAAGTATTCAATTTAAAAGATATTTTGATGAATACTCTAGAAACTAACTGAATAAGGAGGAAAATGAAAATATCTCATAAAGAGACAAAGAGTAATCATTATGTTACATGAGAAAAGAAAAGGAAAAGAAATAAAAAGAAGGGGAAAGTAATAAAATAAAAGGGGGACTTGGTTTAATGTTCTAGAGAGGGGGCTAAGGATAAAAATCCTTCCCATCCTCTTTCACCGATTATGGACAGTAAATATTTTTTCCCCCAAACCAGAAACAACCGAGAACAAATACGAAAACCTAAAAATTTCTCTCATCTATAGTCTTTCCATTCAATCAAAGTTTCATACAAAATTGAAGATAAAAGAAGATTCCCAATCCAAGGGTTTCAATCAAGAGACTAATCAATTTCAGAGCTGAAAGATGGCTTTTTTGGAGTTGTAGGTGAGTGAAGATTTAGTTTTTATTCAATTTCATATTTTGAGATTCTTGCCTTAGGCCTAAAGATGAAATCTTTAGGTATGTTTGATTGTTATCTTCCTTCCACTATGTTATTTTGTGTTGTTGGAATATTGGCAATTAAAATTGATTAGAAATTCCAAATTAACTTTGATGGAATTAATTTTATGATGAGGCAATATGGAAGAGTGATTTGATTTTTTTTAATGCATTTGAAATGCATGTTTCATGTATGATGAACTAACTCAAAGTGGAGACATGGAAATTAAGATTTTCAGACATGAACTGAAAATAGTTGTCAAAGAATATGAAAACTGAACCGATTGGTATGGTATCTAGCTTTGAAATTTTGAACACATGAATTAAATTCATATTCAAAGATACTGTAAAAATTTTAAGTTAAAAATTTTAAATTTCGAATTTTTATGATTTTTGCAAGTTGGATATATGAAAAATGAAAATTTCAAAGCACAGCAGAAAATGGAATGTGAAGAACATGAAATCTGTACCAATTGGTAAGGAATTTGGCTTTGAATTTTTTTACACATAAACTATATTCATATTCAAAGATAATGTAAAAAAATTGAGATAAAAATATAAAATTTCGAATTTCTGTGATTTTTCCAAGTTGGGTATATGAAAATTGAGATCTTTAGAACAAAGCAGAAAATGGAACATGAAGAACATGAAATCTGTACCAATTGGTAAGGAATTTAGCTTTGAAATTTTGGTCACATAAACTAAATTAATATTCAAAGCTGCTGTAAAAATTTTGAATTAAAAATATTAAATTTCGAATTTCTATGATTTTTGCAAGTTGGGTATATGAAAATTGAGATTTTTAGAACACAACAGAAAATGGGTTGTGAAGAATATGAAATCTATACCAAATGGTTTGGAGTTTAGTTCATAAATTTGGTACATACAAACTAGACTGATATTCAAAGGTATTGTAAAAATTTTAGCTTTAAAAGATTAAATTTTGATTTTATATGATTTTTATAAATTGTTTTGGGTATAACTTTGTGGTTTCTTATAGGATTTTGATATGTCTTGAAGTTTTGGAAAGCTTATAAAATGTGTTACGAATTTTATGTTTTAAGATTTGTATAAATTTAATGTCTAGATTATCAAAAACTTAATTATTTGCAACTGGTCTGTCAATAAAGATAGAATGAATTTTAAGACATGACTTACGAACCAAGTTTCATATTTAGGATTTTGAGACAATTGTTGATCTACATAAGTGGATCTCAAATACGATTTATAACATTATAACTTTGTAGAATAGTTACTTATGTATATTTTCAGTAAGTGGAATTTACTCCCATTTAGTAAATATTAAAGTAATGCAATGTGGTATGGGACGCAAGTGCACTACTTAAGTACTTGCTATTTGGAAGTATATGACACTTTTTTAATTGATGTGGTTTTAGTTCTTCATTGAGTTGGCATACTTATATGCCATTCTTATGATGATATCTTTTTCTCTATTGCAACTATTGTTATTTGATTTATTTTGTCATATTGTTTTATATATGATTTTTATTATGTGTAACGGCGCGATTTTCGATGCCTCTAAAGTCGTGTCGTTATTGAAAGAATTTGGAAGATGAGATAGAAAAGGTAGAACTTATAGAATAGAAGAATAAGAAGTTATCAGAATCTCACAGCGGAATTTCACAAATACATATATATTACATCACTGGGTCTGTTACATCAGAGTATATCATCATAATACAATATCATAGTACAACAGCATAATTATACATCCTGATATAGATGTCAAATTGGATACATAGATATAGACATAGTATTGGTCTTGAATCTTGAACTTCATTGGGTTCCACTTGCCTTACCTGAATTACTTGCCTACTCATAACAAGCGTTATGAGTACCCAAGAGTTAGGAAACACAGAAAATAAACTCTGGGTCAGTCAGAGGACTGGTGTGAGTAAACACAGTTAAATAGATTAGAAAACAGGGAATAAGGTTTTCCATATTGTACAGTTTTACTTTAGAAATCTTCAGATCATTTCATGTCTAATATCTGGATAATGACCTAAATAATTTATATCAAAACGTTTGATATTACTATAGTTTGTATCAAATAAATAACCATCTAGTGAAACGCTTGCATCTCATGTTCACATATATAGTATAAAAACATAAACCGCAGGGCTCTTATTGGAGATCCGATTCCAACAGACAAGGTATGGGAGCACCCACCGATCAGTGTACTCTAGCGGGTATACACTGCAGGTTCAACAAGAACGTCTTGTAACCCGGCCTCACATGCCCGTCCACTCATTTAGCTTGAGTGTGACGAATATATTATCACCCCCACGGTTGGGAGTGACCCACCGTTTTCGAAAGTTGCAGCAGTGAAATATAGATTAAGAAACAAATAGGAATTTCTCTAGATGGTGATAATACACCCTGCTTGGGAATGACCCAACTAGCCATGCTGCCTAGCCCAACTTTTGTTATTTTCTGGTTGTGAGGTTTGAGGTCACGTTTTATTCTTCTGACAGATTCTTTCTTCAATTACTTTGAATGCCACGTCTTCATATCCGTCAGAAACACTCATTCGATTACCCAAATATATTACGGGCAATAACGCTAAGAGAAACGACTTTCTCCGCCACCAACGCAATATACTTACGTAAATTCGATGTGTGTAATCTAACTGATATACGTTGTCAAACACTCGTCCATTCGGGTTTGTTTCGGGACTGAACAGCCCAAAAATACTAATTTAAATAGTGCTTGCATCTCGTTGACTCCAGCATTCTTGATATGCGTCGTATACTTCGAGTCGAAGTGGAATTGTTTATTCCGGACTCTTCGAACGATGTACGGATATCTTTTTACAGTCGATAAATGTTTATCTGTGTAATCATGAGTATTACTCCGTTACAAATTCATTATCATTTTACGGCAGCGTTTGGTTATCTGGTTTATATCAAAATAGCTAAATTATCCTTCGAAAAATATTAAGTTGAGGAGTATGTGGTTTTCACAGTGTTTTATTCATCATTGGTAAATGCCCGTACTTCGCACACTGTATATTCTTTTCTTTTGTCATTTCTGCTCGGGAGATGTTTCAAACTCTTTCCTTTCCTTTTAATTTCTTCCTTTATGATTATTATTTATAAATAAATTAAATGGTTAAATTTAAATTATTTATTCACGTATTATTTAAATTTCAAACCGATCGAAACTCCTACAGTTGAACTTGTTGGTTTTATCTACTGCTTCTAATTTCCACTTGCCTTCGGTTTATTAAATAAAAACTCTTCTTTTTATTTAATAAATTAATTAAATTGTTTATTTCAAAATTTATTTACATTTCAAATTTTAAATCCAAAGCCGGTTTAAATTTAAAACATCGTATCTAATTAGGTACCGAAGTACCGGTTTTGAAATTATCAAAATACTGGCTTTTGCAAATATCAAAACACCGGATTTTCGCATCGATGAATACTCAAAAACTGGTTTGGAAAATGCCAAAATTCTGGATTTGGCAAGTGCCAAAATCCTGGCTAGGCAAGTGCCAAAGTACCGGATTTGGCAAATGCCAAAGTACCGGCTTTGGCACTAACAAAGTAACAAGCTTTGGCATTGCCAAAGTACCAGGCTTTGGCACTGCCAAAGTACCAGGCTTTTGCAAATGCCAAAGTCCCTGGATTTGGCAAGTGCTAAACCAGTGTATTTGGCAAGTTCCAAATACTGGATTTGGCAAATGCCAAATCATTGTATTTGGCAAGTGCCAAATACAGTTTGGCACTTTGTTTCTCCCCCCAGGTATCAGTTCACGGTGGTGCATGTGCACACCACCTCGGCTCGACGAGGTGCCACCGCAACCTTTTCAACATGTCGAGCTCCTCCTCCGGTTCGTCTATCACCTACCCGATCATCTTTTCCCCGTCGCTACAGTAAAATCACCATTCCACCTCATCTTGACAGTAAACCGTCCTCCAAGAAAACCATCACCGTGCCTCACCTCGACCCCGATTCCCCGTCCGCTTCCTGCCACGCCATCATGGGTCCTCGGCGCCGCTATTCCCCCATGACCGCACCCCTAACCCTTCACCGTTGACGAACAATTCCGACGCAAAGAATCGAACCCATGAACCACCCAAAAACCCTATTTCTCCCTCGATCTCGAAAATTACACATTAGAAAAAATAAATTGTATTTTTCCCTAATGCGCCTATCCCCGATGAAGCTCCCCTCCCAACCGCCTGACCTCTGGTGGCTACGACGATCGGAATTTGACCAAAAACCCAATTCCGTTCATGTACGAAATTCTCGTGATCCACTAACTTAAAAATCATGATTTTCTTATTAAAAATCATCATTTCGGTCTGTCATTACGTTTATATAATTCAAACGAGCTTCTATTACATTTCAAAATCCACCTTGAATTTGTATTACAGAGAACTGCTGTGTTTTCTATTTGAACATGACCATATTTATATATCTTCCTTCTTTGATTCCATTTGTCAATGTGTGTGATATATTTCTATAGTTTTCATCAATCAAATGTGAAGCAACATGTTTTATTTATTTCCATAAATCAAATTACACATGTTCTGTATTTTACAGAGCACAATACAGGTTCTACTTAAGGTACTCAATCATCAACCAAATTTGCACAGGCATTCTAGTATGGTTTCTACATGGATCTTTGTTCTTACAGGTGCAGATCAGAGTATTCTAACATTACTCCTTACTAGTTGACAGTGACACAATGATCAAACAGACTTTATACTTAACCTAAATAAACAAAACTGTTTACAGTAAATGTTTAAACACAAAAATATAACACAAAAATATAAGGGCGTTTCACTCACCTGATGTTATCCAAGATTTCCAGAAAAGAGTCTTTAGAAATGAGAAGTAAACTCAGTTTTGATTGTGAGAAGAATGTGAGAGATTTAGGGTGTATTTATAGTGGAACTCAAATTTTAAACAATTATTTCCTACACATGTTTTAACAGTAACTTTCCCTTAGCCTTACTCCTTTACTCTAGTCTCTACGGCCCAAATTTTAGGGAGAACATGCATGGAACTTCTGTTTTATTAAGGATTCTAGCCAATGAGAGGGTACTAGGTGATATCTTCTAGAAACTTTTACCATACTTCATTTAATGCTTGGATTCTTCTTAAGATTTTTTAGTATTTATCAAATGTTTTTCCTTTGTCCCTTCTAGTTAGATATTTTCTTTGCACATGCAAACTTGATATGATAATCTCTTTACGTGCCTTAGGGAAATGGCTTTGAAATCTTAGTCTACTATTTGTAGTATCATACATTAATTGGTTTTGTTTGTATGTGACTTTACTTTTGTCTTGCTTGTACAAAGATATTAGTTTTATGAAAAGGTCAAATGGTTTATGTGCCGTTTCTTTGATGGTTTCATGTATGTTATGGCAAACTATCAATTTCCATATGCATACAAGCTTGGTTGTTTTTTTCTTAAGTCCTTTTCTATTTTCAAGTGAGAAAATGCTCTTTATGCCATAAGGCTTTTTATCTTTAAAACCTTGTTTTGTTAAATGGTCAAACTATGAACCATTTTGTTCTTGTATGTATTTTTACTTAAGTATTCAATTTAAATGTTTTACACTTACTTTATCTTTTCAAATCCAAGATTTAATCAAGTATATATATTTACAATATTGTTACATACATATGCTTATCCATATATATATATATATATATATATATACATATATATCAAGATTTTCTTTAGTTTTGTTTTTATATAGCCAATCTCATTTTAATTTCTTATTTAAATGATTTTGAAACTAGGCGAAAAAGTCGGGACATTACAGTCCACCCCCCTTATAAGAATTTAATCCCCGAAATCAAAAGTAAGAAAGATAGAAATATTTTCCCCGAAGATGATATTCCATATTATAATCACTTAGTACACTCTAATTATACATTAGACCCACACTCGTACTAGGCATATAACATACTACCGTACTAGTGCCACACTTGACTAGTTCAAGTTGTAGACTATCATATCATATACGTATATATATATATATATATATAGTCTAACCCATTCCTCCATCCTACTCCTTTGACACTGTGTAGGTACTTTTCATGATTCCTTTTCCCTTCATGTCCCCAGAAGTTGATGGCTCATTCATGATAGCGTAAACATTAGGCTGTGGTGCCTTCTTCATCAGTGGGCAGTTCTTGACCATGTGTCCAGGCTGATGACAGTTGAAACAAAGGTTCTTTACTATCATTTCATTCCTTTGAACCTGATTCTGCTATTGCTACTGCTGTTGCTGAGGTTTCTGTTGCTGTTGGGGTTGTTCTGGTTCCTTATCCTTTGGCTCCTTACAAAATCTAGCTATATGCCCCTTTTGTTTGCAGTTGTGACACATTACATTCTTGAAATGATTTTCATACTTCTCCTCCCCTGTATCTCTCTTTTCCTTGTTTTCCCAATTTGGTTTGAATTTCCTCTTCCGGGAGTTCTCTCCACTAATTTCTTTAGTCTGACCTTTCGCTGTTGTGGGTTTCTTAGCATCCAGGGCTTCTTATATGAGTGCTAAATCCACGAGTTCAACAAATGGGTCTTTCAGGTGTCCCATCATACGGCCTTGCAGACTATCCTTCAGTTCAGCTACGAACATTTCGTTCTTCTTCAGTGAGGTATTTACCAACTCTGGTCCAAAGCTTGACAGTGCATTGAACTTGTTCTCGTAATCAGTCACAGACAGGTTTCCTTACTTCAAGTCAATAAAGTCTTGGTACAACCTTGTCTTTCCAGTGGATGGCAAATACAGGCTTTCAAAAGCTTCTTTGAACATGGCACAAGTAAAATTCTCCTCAGGAGTGTTTGCAGTTTGGGCATCCCACCAGATAGCTGCAGCTCCCTCCAGATTCCATGATGCTAAGAGACGTTTATACCCGTCATCCAACTTCAGTCCCTTAAAAATCTTCTCACATGATCTTATCCATGCTTGGACTTCAATTAGTAATTCAGTACCCTTAAAAACTTTTCCTCTCAGAGTAGTGTAGTTCTTGCAGATCATTGCAAAGTTTGGCTGCGTTGGAGCTTGAACCACTTCAGTTGTATCCATTTGGGTTTGATTAATAGTGTGCCCATTGGTCGTGGTTGTGCTGCTTGTTCCTCGGACTCGTCTTCCACGAGAACTCATTTCCAATTATCTAAATATAAGAGTTTGTTAATCAAACTTAATCAGAAGATATTCTTAAGTCAATAACTAGGGTCGTCCTATATTAAAATAGTTTTTCGTAAAAATACGATCTCTCGATACTTACCCAAACTCAATTTAGGGTGTTACTAACTGTAACACCCTGAATTTCAGTTAATGCTAAAATTCACAAATTAAAGAATAACTAATCCCAGATGGGGGAATTAGGGGAAACAGGTTGCACCATTGCGTTCGTCTCGGAAAAATACGCGAAATAGAGTCTGAGTTTTCGAAAATCGGAGTCCGTATGAAGAAGATATGGACGAACGAAGTTAGGCAGAAAAACCGAAAAACTAGCCAGAATGCACTGGCGCACTTGTGAAGTGCGCCAACACAAAAATGCACTGGCGCACTTGTGAAGTGCGCCAACACATTTTTACACTGGCGCACTTGGGAAGTGCGCCCGTGTCGAGCCAGAAACCTGCACAGCTTTCTGGCTGGCCTGGTGCACCATTTTAGGGTTTAGGCTGTGTTTTGGGGCTGGTTTCTGGAAGCTTCCGAGATCTGATGGTCCTAATCTAATTTAGGGTTAATCTAATGGCCTAAAACACTTGCCTAATCCTATAAATAAGACCCTAAGCTAGCCCTAAATGATCATAATCCTATCTCCTAACTAAACTATGCCAAAATTTTCTATGATCATGGCCTTCACTTAAAACCCTAGCCTCCATCCTATTTCTAAACTATTTCTATGAAGGCTTTCATGTTCATACAAGCATCTTTGAGTTGTGTGAGTGATCATTAGCTTGCATTCATCATCAAGTTGCAAGCTTTATGTTCAAGGCTAGAGTTTTGGGTAATTTGTGGCAAGGGTTTGCTTATGGGAGCTTAGTGGTGAGTTTCTATAGACTTAACAATCAATTGTTAAATTGAATGTGATAGGATATGATAAGATATGGCTATGTTTGTGGAATCAATGTGTTTATGCAAGTTTAGTATAGTGTATGTTGTGTGCTATATGCAAGTTTAATGCTATGTTTTATGATGCAAAACACTATATTGAACATTGATTCATATGTAACATGTTATGCAAGCTATATGGGAGATTATATGCAAGTCTATATGTAACATGTTATGCAAGTTATGTATTTGGTTTTATGCATGCTAAGTATTTGGTTTTATGCATGCTATGTATGTGGTTTTATGCATGCTAAGTATTTGGTTTTATGCATGCTAAGTGTTTGGTTTTATGCAAGTTTGTCTCTTTTTATGATATGCATAATATATGCAAGTTTGTCTCTAAGTATGGCATGTTATGCAAGTTCATATGCAAGTTATGATACATATTCATATGCAAGTTATGATGCAAGTTCATATGCAAGTTATGATACATATGCAAGTTATGATGCAAGTTCATACGCAAGTTATGATACATGTTCATATGCAAGTTATGATGCAAGTTCATATGCAAGTTATGATGCAAGTTCATATGCAAGTTTATGTGCAAGTTCATATGCAAGTTGTCTCTTTTATGATATGCATAATGCAAGTTTGGGTTAAATACTAGTTGGGTTTAATGTATGTTCATATATGCAAGTTGACACCTTTTGAACCCGTGATAAAGTTACATGCTATGTTGGCTAAACCCATGACCTTTGCGATGAATCTTCCCTTTATTATGTCGTGTTATGAGAACGAACTACGTGGGGAACGATGGGGTTAATATGCATGTTAATAAAATGATGTGAAATGGGTATGATTAATCATACCACAAATTAAATGGACGTAATTGGGAATTTACCTATTAAGTTAGGTCTACCCATATTATGTAGTTGGGAATTTACCTATTAAGTTAGGTCTACCCATACTATGGAATTGGGAATTTACCTATTGAGTTAGGTCTACCCATATTCTTAAAAATGTGTAATTAATTAGGCATAATTAATTCAAATTATGGGGGTGATTAATTAGGTGTAATTAATCAACTAAGACACGAGGTTGGACCCTTTTGTAGCGGAAGTCTGCCAGGAACCGACCGACCATCCAGCAGCTACAAATGATTGGCCCAATGTGAGAGGTCTTAGTCATAAATTAAATACGTGATTAAAGTAAAGACACGAGGTTAGACCTTTTTATGACAGAAGTCTGCCCGGAACCAACCGGCATATCCAGCAGTCATAAAAGATGGTCTAATGTGAGAGGTCTTTATGAGGTCATGATCTTAATTAATTAAGAAACACTTAACCATATTAGCATGTAGAGGGACATGAGGGGTTAAGTGAGTGCCTTGGGTGGCATGTGGAAATCTAGTGGGTTGCCTTGGGTGGCAATAGAAAATACGATTAGAATACTTAACCAAAGAGGAACATGTAATTAAACATGGGTAAAGGGTTAAGTAAGTGCTTTGGGTGGCATGTGGAAATCTAGTGGGTGCCTTAAGTGGCAATTGATATATGATTAGATGACTTAACCAAACCTTAACATGTAGGTGGGCATGATTATAAAAGGGGTTAAGTGGGATACACTAGATAAAATAACAAGCTTAGGTGGTAGCTTGTGGGGGCCCATTTCAACCAATATCCCAAACTTATCTTAGTGGGCTCGACTCTAGTCGAGTGACGGGACACGCATATTGGGCTTGACTATAAGAGGCCAAAATGGGTTAGCGGTGGCAACGCATGACCAACGGGTTTCATATGCGTGTGTGGACCCGGGCTGGTAAATAAGACGTTGTTGCATCGTGTAGATATAAGCCGTGCACCGTTAGTTTTATCAGGTTGCCACGTTGGGGAATGGTACACCCCACGGTGGGGCCAGCACGGGTATCTACGTTAGGGAGCCGATCGAATGGGGAGTAGTGTGTACACCTAGTGGATTGTAGGGCCCCGAGGCGTCTACTTAGTCACCTAGGGGTACGCGAGAACTATTAAGTTAATTTTATAAGTCAATGGGTGGGATCAACCTTTAAGTTAGGAATGACTGGTGTGGTGCAGTGTAGGAATTACCCTTGGGTGGGTAGATCTGGGGTGGTGTAATCTAGTAATTATCCTTGGGTGGATAAATGCGTCTTTTCGGTTATCTTAGTACATCCTGTGTTTAGTTGGCTACTTAGTGTAGTCATTGTCCCCAGAGGTACCGTACCTTGTTTATATCATACCCTAATTACTTTAATGATTGTATTGTTAGGGTTATAGGACTCACTCAGACTTATGTCTGACCCCGTTGTTTCTTTATTTTTTTTCCCAACCCTCAGGTTTTCAGAGTGGGCCTAGCACTAGTGGGCTTTGATCAGACTGCTTTATCTATCTTTTGGAGCTTGGACCGTGGATGTAAAGCTCAGTTTATCTTTTCTATTATGGCTATTAGGTTATGTAGTGGGATTATGTACTTTCGTTTTTATCAGGATGGATATTATGTACTTGACTCTTATTTATGGTTTTGGTGTAACCAAACATGTTTTACTTTCCGCTGAAATGAAATGATGTTTTAAATTCTCAAGTATTACTTATATATGTCTTGTTGTAATTTTTCTGTTCTATATTCACTTAAAATACTCCACCGATGTTATGGCATTCCCTTAGTGAGTGACCGTAGCGGATGTGGGGTTTTACACGTGGTATCAGAGCTTAAGGTTACCAGAACAGATAAAATTTTTAGAAAAACTATTTTCTAAGAATATTTTTGAAAGGAGTATTTTCAAAAACATGTCTTTTAAGAGAAAAGTTTTTGAAAGAAAAGCATAATCCCCGGTAGCCATATCTTTATCTTTCGAATTCTCCGTTTTGAATCTCTTCCTCTCTCGTTTTGAGTTTCCCCTCCGCGTATAGATGATCTTTCTAAGATAGATAAGAATGGAAAACCACTTCAAGGAACTTGGACATTAGTCGGACTAGAAGTTGGTTCAAGAAGGAGGAGGACTTGTAGGTACCTATTGGATAGACGATGGGAGGAAAGCTCAAATAGTTGATGTTTAATGAAGGACGAAACCTCATTTTGATGGGAAGTTACGAGTGGAGAATAGGAAGAAGAGGGCTAGTAGTTATCCTTTTGGAGGAATAGGACACCTTATTAGGATTGTCCAAAGGGGCATGGGCAAGGTATGGAATCTCCTGGAGGGTAGTTGTATTCCCTCGCGGCTAGTGTACCAGATGGGGATAGGACCGTCTAGGTTGGAATTTGGATTTCTTTATTATCCGATTCGAACTTTATTCTGACGCATCGAGTTCGTTTATCTCATCGTTGTTAGTTGAGTCACTGCAATTAGACACCAGTTTAGTAGATGATCCCTTAGTTGTTTCAAACCCAATTGGGGCTCCATGATGTGTTTGTGTTTGAAAGTTTCTATACTTAGCGCCGAGTTTAGATGTGATGCTTTTTGGGCTTCACGGGCTATGGGTTAGTTTTGGGCATGGACTGGTTATCCAGTAGGGGTGTCGTTCTTGATTTTGAAGGGAGAGTTGTTAGGCTTATGACCCGTTTGGGTAACACTCTCGAGATCTCTTGTAATCCCATGGAATCTGTTATGCTAAGTTATCTAGAATCGCTTGACACGTCGGTCGAGAGTTTGGGATCTGTTAAAGTGGACCAGGAATACTCGGATGTGTTTGAGGGGGTGAAGGGTTTACCTCCGAAGCGGGAGATTGACTTCCGAATATATCTGTTAGACAATGCCAAACCAGTATCTTGGCCAGTGTGCCACATGGCTCCCCGTGAGAGGAGGGAACTCCATAAGTAAGTAGGCGATTTGCTTGAGAAGGGGTTCATAAGACGAAGTGTATCGGAGTGGGGTGCTCCAGTAGTTTTTGCTATGAAGGCGGATGGGTCCCTCAGACTTTGTGTAGGCTAAAGAGAGCTAAATAAACTCACAAAGAAGAATAGACACCCATTGCCGAGGATTGATGATCTTTTTCCAATTAGTTGGCGCCTCAGTGTTTTCACAAGTTGGACTTAGCCATGGGGTTTCGTCAGTTGAGGGGGCTGAGGATAGTATAGAGAAGACTGCCACTAGGGCTCTGGATGGTTGTTATGAGTGGCTGGTGAGGCCATTTGATTTGACAAACGCCCCCGCATACTTTGTTGATTTGATGAGAAGGGTGTTCAGGGAGTACCTGAATAAGTTTGTGATGGTCTTTTCTAGGAGCAAAATAAGTTTTCGTATATGCTCAATAGGTTGAGCAAAGCCAGTTATGGAATAAACGGTGGTATTAGAGCGAGACTGGCAAGGACATCCAGAGTTGGACAAGGGCTTAATTATTTATCCGTTTTTACTAGTATTATCTCACGTAGGTTGTCTGAATTCGAAGGAGGTATCCCTTGGGTGTTTGTCTGATATTGGTTTAGGCCTTTGGGGCTTGCATTTGGGGGATGTCGAGTTCGACTAGGGTGGTCTGCGTGAGAGATGGATAGTTGTGACGATTTTGCATGGGAGAATATCCTGATTTTCTCTAGAAGTGGAGAAAAGCATGCCCTACATCTTAGGGAAGTGTTGGAGACTCTTTGAGCGCATTGTCTGAAGGCAACAAAGGTGGATGGAATTCTTAGCATCCTATGAGTTTGAGATAGCGTATACCCCTGGTAAGGGTAACGTGGTGGCAGAGGCCTTAAGCAAGAAAAAAAAGCTGTCTTTGATTCCATTGTTCGTGGAATGGCGAAGCTTGGAGTTTTATTCTATGTTTGACTTTAGACCTTCCGTTGACTTTGTACCCGGTTTGCTAGCCTCCTTGGAGGTTAGGCCTACTCTTTTAGGGCGGATTGGCGAGGCTCAACGAGACGACCCACAGTTGGTTGAGTTGGTAGAGAAGCTTATAAGGGGGGAGTCGTCCAGCCATTTGGGTAGATACACCATAGATGATAGGGGATGGTTGCATAGAGACGGTAGACTTTGTGTACCGCAAGATGAGGGTTTGAAGAAGGCTATTTTGGATGATGCACATCGTTCAAGAATGACTATTCATCCCGGTGGAGACAAAATGTACTAAGACATGAAGAGAGTTTTCTTCTGGGCCGGTATGAAGAAAGATGTGGCCGAGTATGTGGCTAGATGCTTAGTGTGCCAACAAGTTAAAGCGGAGCAAAGGAAACCCGGTGGGTTGCTACACCCATTGGAAGTTCCGCAATGGAAGTGGGATAGTGTCTCGATGGATTTCATCGATGGGTTACCGAGATCGAGGAAGGGCAATACGGGAATTTGGGTTGTGGTAGACAGACTTACAAAGAGTGCCCATTTTATACCCGTGAAGAGTAAGAGGACCGCTCCATGGCTTGCTTCAGTCTATGTTAGAGAGATTGTTAGATTGCATGGCGTACCATCCAGCATTGTGAGTGATCGAGATCCTATCTTCACTAGTGAGTTTTGGAGAAGTTTGCAAGAGGCGGTAGGGACTCAGTTGTGTTTGAGCACCGCATATCATCCTCAGACGGACGGTCAGACCGAGAGGGTGAACCGTATCTTAGAAGATCTCTTGAGGCTTTGTATCTTGGATTTTGGAGGTACATGGGAAGAACATCTTCCTTTGGTGGAGTTCGCATACAATAACAGCTTTCAGTCTAGTATTGGCATGGCACCTTTCGAAGCTCTTTATGGAAGGCCTTGTCGATCTCCTACATGTTGGTGGGAATCTACGGATAAGATCTTGCTTGGGCCAGATATGGTTAGAGAGACTTCAGAGAAGATTGATTTGATTCGAAGAAGGATGAAGGCAGCGCAAGATAGACAGAAATCTTATGCGGATCGGAGAAGGACGGATCTTGAGTTTGAGGTTGGGGACATGGTTTTTGTCAAAGTATCTCCGTTGAGAAATGTTGTTCGCTTTGGGTCCGTTGGGAAGTTAGCACCGAGGTTTGTTGGGTCGTTTCCTATTAAGGAAAGGATTAGACGGATGGCATATAGGGTGGAGTTGCCCGACAGACTTAGTGGTGTTCATGATGTATTCCATGTATCACATTTGAGGAAGTGCTTACATGAGACCGCAGAGGTGGTAGAGCCGAGCTTGCTTAGAGATGTAGAGGTAGAGCGTGATGCGACGATTCAACGAGCTCCTACTCGCATCCTTGGGTCAGAAACTAGGAAGTTGAGGAACAGAGAAGTTCAGCTAGTTAAAGTGCAATGGGGAGATGACGAAAGCAATGCTACTTGGGAGACGGAAGCGAAGATGCGTTCTTTGTACCCATTTCTTTTTGAGAGTATGTCTTTTAACTTCTCCTTTATCGCTTGTCTAGTACTTATCTTATCTTTAGTATATCCTCTCACTAGTACCTATTACCTTTAGATAGGGTAAATCTATGGTTGAAACATGTGTTTGAGACATGTTATGTTTGATGGATGCGTGTGGATGCAAGTGGTTGCTAGTGGTTGCTCGTGGATGCATATACACACACTCTAGACACTAGATCGGCTCAATCACTTCATATGGCATATTGCATAAAATTGTGTGTAGGAAGCTATATTTATGGATGTATAATGATAGTGTTAACATATGGATGATGCATTTTGGTGAATGATTGTGCACTCATGTAGATATTGTATGTGTCGATAGGGTTCTCTTGCATACATAATGGATGCATGGCACTATCATGGTTTGCATATGTTCATACATTAGATAGGGAACATATACACACACTTTTTGCATATGCTCATACATCATTAGAAACTGTTTTAAGGACAATGGATGCCCGTGTTTGATGGATTGAGTAGATGGTTGTTTGGATGGTAGGATATGCATTCTCCTTAGCTTAGAGATTTCGGGGACGAAATCCTTTAAGGAGGTGAGAATGTAACACCCCGAATTTCGGTTAATGCTAAAATTCACAAATTAAAGAATAACTAATCCCAGATGTGGGAATTAGGGGAAACGGGTTGCACCATTGCGTTCGTCTCGGAAAAATACGCGAAATAGAGTCTGAGTTTTCGAAAATCGGAGTCCGTATGAAGAAGATATGGACGAACGAAGTTAGGCAGAAAAACCGAAAAACTAGCCAGAATGCACTGGCACACTTGTGAAGTGCGCCAACACAAAAATGCACTGGCGCACTTGTGAAGTGCGCCAACACATTTTTACACTGGCGCACTTGGGAAGTGCGCCCGTGTAGAGCCAGAAACCTGCACAGCTTTCTGGCTGGCCTGGTGCACCATTTTAGGGTTTAGGCTGTGTTTTGGGGCTGGTTTCTGGAAGCTTCCGAGATCTGATGGTCCTAATCTAATTTAGGGTTAATCTAATGGCCTAAAACACTTGCCTGATCCTATAAATAAGACCCTAAGCTAGCCTTAAATGATCATAATCCTATCTCCTAACTAAACTATGCCAAAATTTTCTATGATCATGGCCTCCACTTAAAACCCTAGCCTCCATCCTATTTCTAAACTATTTCTATGAAGGCTTTCATGTTCATACAAGCATCTTTGAGTTGTGTGAGTGATCATTAGCTTGCATTCATCATCAAGTTGCAAGCTTTATGTTCAAGGCTAGAGTTTTGGGTAATTTGTGGCAAGGGTTTGCTTATGGGAGCTTAGTGGTGAGTTTCTATAGACTTAACAATCAATTGTTAAATTGATTATGATAGGATATGATAAGATATAGCTATTTTGTGGAATCAATGTGTTTATGCAAGTTTAGTATAGTGTATGTTGTGTGCTATATGCAAGTTTAATGCTATGTTTTATGATGCAAAACACTATGTTGAACATTGATTCATATGTAACATGTTATGCAAGCTATATGGGAGATTATATGCAAGTCTATATGTAACATGTTATGCAAGTTATGTATTTGGTTTTATGCATGCTAAGTATTTGGTTTTATGCATGCTATGTATGTGGTTTTATGCATGCTAAGTTTTTGGTTTTATGCATGCTAAGTGTTTGGTTTTATGCAAGTTTGTCTCTTTTTATGATATGCATAATATATGCAAGTTTGTCTCTAAGTATGGCATGTTATGCAAGTTCATATGCAAGTTATGATACATATTCATATGCAAGTTATGATGCAAGTTCATATGCAAGTTATGATACATATGCAAGTTATGATGCAAGTTCATATGCAAGTTATGATACATGTTCATATGCAAGTTATGATGCAAGTTCATATGCAAGTTATGATGCAAGTTCATATGCAAGTTTATGTGCAAGTTCATATGCAAGTTGTCTCTTTTATGATATGCATAATGCAAGTTTGGGTTAAATACTAGTTGGGTTTAATGCATGTTCATATATGCAAGTTGACACCTTTTGAACCCGTGATAAAGTTACATGCTATGTTGGCTAAACCCATGACCTTTGTGATGAATCTTCCCATTATTATGTCGTGTTATGAGAACGAACTACGTGGGGAACGATGGGGTTAATATGCATGTTAATAAAATGATGTGAAATGGGTATGATTAATCATACCACAAATTAAATGGACGTAATTGGGAATTTACCTATTAAGTTAGGTCTACCCATATTATGGAGTTGGGAATTTACCTATTAAGTTAGGTCTACCCATACTATGGAATTGGGAATTTACCTATTGAGTTAGGTCTACCCATATTCTTAAAAATGTGTAATTAATTAGGCATAATTAATTCAAATTATGGGGGTGATTAATTAGGTTTAATTAATGAACTAAGACACGAGGTTGGACCCTTTTGTAGCGGAAGTCTGCCAGGAACCGACCGGCCATCCAGCAGCTACAAATGATTGGCCCAATGTGAGAGGTCTTAGTCATAAATTAAATACGTGATTAAAGTAAAGACACGAGTTAGACCTTTTTATGACAGAAGTCTGCTCGGAACCAACCGGCATATCCAGCAGTCATAAAAGATGGTCTAATGTGAGAGGTCTTTATGAGGTCATGATCTTAATTACTTAAGAAACACTTAACCATATTAGCATGTAGAGGGACATGAGGGGTTAAGTGGGTGCCTTGGGTGGCATGTGGAAATCTAGTGGGTTGCCTTGGGTGGCAATAGAAAATACGATTAGAATACTTAACCAAAGAGGAACATGTAATTAAACATGGGTAAAGGGTTAAGTAAGTGCTTTGGGTGGCATGTGGAAATCTAGTGGGTGCCTTAAGTGGCAATTGATATATGATTAGATGACTTAACCAAACCTTAACATGTAGGTGGGCATGATTATAAAAGGGGTTAAGTGGGATACACTAGATAAAATAACAAGCTTAGGTGGTAGCTTATGGGGGCCCATTTCAACCAATATCCCAAACGTATCTTAGTGGGCTCGACTCTAGTCGAGTGACGGGACACGCATATTGGGCTTGACTATAAGAGGCCAAAATGGGTTAGCGGTGGCAACGCATGACCAACGGGTTTCATATGCGTGTGTGGACTCGGGCTGGTAAATAAGACGTTGTTGCATCGTGTAGATATAAGCCGTGCACCGTTAGTTTTATCAGGTTGCCACGTTGGGGAATGGTACACCCCACGGTGGGGCCAGCACGGGTATCTACGTTAGGGAGCCGATCGAATGGGGAGTAGTGTGTACACCTAGTGGATTGTAGGGCCCCGAGGCGTCTACTTAGTCACCTAGGGGTACGCGAGAACTATTAAGTTAATTTTATAAGTCCATGGGTGGGATCAACCTTTAAGTTAGGAATGACTGGTGTGGTGCAGTGTAGGAAATACCCTTGGGTGGGTAGATCTGGGGTGGTGTAATCTAGTAATTATCCTTGGGTGGATAAATGCGTCTTTTCGGTTATCTTAGTACATCCTGTGTTTAGTTGGCTACTTAGTGTAGTCATTGTCCCCAGAGGTACCGTACCTTGTTTATATCATAACCTAATTACTTTAATGATTGTATTGTTAGGGTTATAGGACTCACTCAGACTTATGTATGACCCCGTTGTTTCTTTATTTTTTTCCCAACCCTCAGGTTTTCAGAGTGGGCCTAGCACTAGTGGGCTTTGATCAGACTGCTTTATCTATCTTTTGGAGCTTGGACTGTGGATGTAAAGCTCAGTTTATCTTTTCTATTATGGCTATTAGGTTATGTAGTGGGATTATGTACTTTCGTTTTTATCAGGATGGATATTATGTACTTGACTCTTATTTATGGTTTTGGTGTAACCAAACATGTTTTACTTTCCGCTGAAATGAAATGATGTTTTAAATTCTCAAGTATTACTTATATCTGTCTTGTTGTAATTTTTCTCTTCTATATTCACTTAAAATACTCCACCGATGTTATGGCATTCCCTTAGTGAGTGACCGTAGCGGGTGTGGGGTTTTACACCCTATCTCTACTGAGTTACGCCACATAGCCAAGGTTACCACTCAACCAATAGCTCTGATACCAACTGTAACGGCGCGATTTTCGATGCCTCGAAAGCCGTGTTGTTATTGAAAGAATTTAGAAGATGAGATAGAAAAGGTAGAACTTATAGAATAGAAGAATAAGAAGTTATCAGAATCTCACAGCGGAATTTCACAAATACATATATATTACATCACGGGGTCTGTTACATCACAGTACATCATCACAATACAATATCATAGTACAACAGCATAATTATACATCCTGATATAGATGTCAACCTGGATACATAGATATAAATATAGTAATGGTCTTGAATCTTGAAATTCATTGGGTTCCACTTGCCTTACCTGAATTACTTGCCTACTCATAACAAGCGTTATGAGTACCCAAGAGTTTAGGAAACATAGAAAATAAACTCTGGGTCAGTCAGGGGACTGGTGTGAGTAAACACAGTTAAATAGGTTAGAAAACAGGGAATAAGGTTTTCCATATTCTATAGATTTACTTTAGAAATCTTCATATCATTCCATGTCTAATATCTGGATAATGACCTAAATAATTTATATTAAAACTTTTGATATTACTATAGTTTGTATCAAATAAATAACCATCCAGTGAAACACTTGCATCTCACATTCACATATATAGTATAAAAACATAAACCGCATGGCTCTTATTGGAGATTGGATTCCAACAGACAAGGTATGGGAGCAAGCACCGATCAGTGTACTCTAGAGGGTATACACTGCAGGTTCAACAAGAACGTCTTGCAACCCGGCCTCACTTGACCGTCCACTCATTTAGCTTGAGTGTGACGAATATATTATCACCCCCACGGTTGGGAGCGACCCACCGTTTCTGAAAGCTGCAGCAGTGAAATATAAATTAAGAAACAAATAGGAATTTCTCTAGATGGTGATAATACACCCTGCTTGGGAATGACCCAACTAGCCATGCTGCCTAGCCCAACTTTTGTTATTTCCTAGTTGTGAGGTTTGAGGTCATGTTTTATTCTTCTGAAAGATTCTTTCTTCAATTACTTTGAATGCCACATCGTTATATTCGCCAGAAACACTCATTTGATTACCTAAATATATTGCGGGCAATAAAGCTAAGAGAGACGAATTTCTCCGCCACCAACGCAATATACTTACGTAAATTCGATGTGTATAATCTAACTGATATACGTTGTCAAACACTCGTCCATTCGGGTTTGTTCCGGGACTGAACAGCCCAAAAATACTAATTTAAATAGTGCTTGCATCTCGTTGACTCCAGCATTCTTGATATGCGTCGTATACTTCGAGTCGAAGCGGAATTGTTTATTCCGGACTGTTCGAACGATGTACGGATATCTTTTTACAGTCGATAAATGTTTATCGGTGTAATCATGAGTATTACTCCGTTACAGATTCATTATCATTTTACGACAGCGTTTGGTTATCTGGTTTATATCAAAATAGCTAAATTACCCTTTTAAAAATATTCAGTTGAGGAGTATGTGGTTTTCATAGTGTTTTGTTCATCATTGGTAAATGCCCGTGCTTCGCACACTGTATATTCTTTTCTTTTGTCATTTCTGCTCGGGCGATGCTTCAAACTCTTTCCTTTCCTTTTAATTTCTTTCTTTATGATTATTATTTATAAATAAATTAAATAGTTAAATTTAAATTATTTATTCACGTATTATTTAAATTTCAAACCGATCGAAACTCCTACAGTTGAACTTGTCGGTTTTATCTGCTGCTTCTACTTTCCACTTGACTTTGGTTTATTAAATAAAAACTCTTCTTTTTATTTAATAAAATAATTAAATTATTTATTTCAAAATTTATTTATATTTCAAATTTTAAATTCAAATCCGGTTTAAATTTAAAACATCGTATCTAAGTAGGTACCGAAGTACCGGTTTTGAAATTATCAAAATACTGGCTTTTGCAAATATCAAAACACCGGATTTTTGCTTCGATGAATACTCAAAAACTGGTTTAGCAAGTGCCAAAATTCTGGATTTGGCAAGTGCCAAAATCTCGGCTTGGCAAGTGCCAAAGTACCGGATTTGGCAAATGCCAAAGTATCGGCTTTGGCACTGCCAAAGTACCAGGCTTTGGCACTGCCAAAGTACCGGGTTTTGGCAAATGCCAAAGTCAAGTGCCAAACTAGTGTATTTGGCAAGTGCCAAATACTAGATTTGGCAAATGCCAAATCACTATATTTGGCAAGTGCCGAACACAGTTTGGCACTTTGTTTCTCCCCCAAGTATCAGTGCACGGTGATGCACGTGCACACCACCTCGGCTCGACGAGGAGCCACCGGAACCCTTTCAACATGTCGAGCTCCACCTCCGGTTCGTCGATCACCTACCCGATCATCATTTCCCCGTTGCTACAGTAAAATCACCATTCCACCTCATCTCGACAGTAAACCGTCCTCCAAGAAAACCATCACCTCGCCTCGACCCGATACCCCGTCCGCTTCCTGCCACGCCATCGTGGGTCCCCAGCGCCGCTATTCCCCCATGACCGCACCCCTAACCCTTCACCGTTGACGAACATTCCGACGTAAAGAATCGAACCCATGAGCCACCCAAAAACCCTATTTCTCCCTCGATCTCGAAAATTACACATTAGAAAAAATAAATTGTATTTTTCCCCAATGCGCCTGTCCCCGATGAAGCTCTCCTCCCAAGCGCCTGACCTCTGGTGGCTCCAACGATCGGAATTTGACCAAAAACAGAATTCCGTTTATGTCTGAAATTCTCGTGATCCACTAACTTAAAAATCATGATTTTCGTAATAAAAATTATCATTTCGGTCTGTCATTACATTTATATAATTCAAACGAGCTTCTATTACATTTCAAAATCCACCTTGAATTTGTATTACAGAGAACTACTGTGTTTTCTTTTTGAACATGACCAAATTTATATATCTTCCTTCTTTGATTCCATTTGTCAATGTGTGTGATATATTTCTATAGTTTTCATCAATCAAATGTGAAGCAACATGTTTTATTTATTTCCAGAAATTAAATTGCACATGTTCTGTATTTTACAGAGCACAATACAGGTTCTACTTAAGGTACTCAATCATCAACCAAATTTGCACAGGCATTCTAGTATGGTTTCTACATGGATCTTTGTTCTTACAGGTGTAGATCAGAGTATTCTAACATTACTCCTTACTAGTTGACAATAACACAATGATCAAACAGACTTTGTACTTAACCTAAATAAACAAAACTGTTTACAGTAAATGTTTAAACACAGAAATCTAAGGGTGTTTCACTCACCTGATGTTATCAAAGATTTCCAGAAAAGTGTCTTTAGAAATGAGAAGCAAACTCAGTTTTGTTTGTGAGAAGAATGTGAGAGCTCTAGGGTGTATTTATAGTGGAACTCAAATTTTAAACAATTATTTTCTGCACATGTTTTAACAATAACTTTCCCTTAGCCTTACTCCTTTACTCTAGTCTCTACGGCCAAAATTTTAGGGGGAACATGCATGGAACTTTTGTTTTATTAAGGATTCTAGCCAATGAGAGGGTACTAGGTGCTATCTTCTAGAAACTCTTACCATACTTCATTTAATGCTAGGATTCTTCTTAAGATTTTTTAGTATTTATCAAATGTTTTTCCTTTGTCCCTTCTAGTTAGATATTTTCTTTGCACATGAAAACTTGATATGATAATCTCTTTAGGTGCCTTAGGGAAATGGCTTTGAAATCTTAGTCTACTATTTGTAGTATCATACATTAATTGGTTTTGTTTGTATGTGACTTTACTTTTGTCTTGCTTGTACAAAGATATTAGTTTTATGAAAAGGTCAAATGGTTTATGTGTTGTTTCTTTGATGGTTTCATGTATGCTATGGCCGACTATCAATTTCCATATGCATACAAGCTTGGTTGTTTTTTCCTTAAGTCCTTTTCTATTTTCAAGTGAGAAAATGCTCTTTATGCCATAAGGCTTTTTATCTTTAAAACCTTGTTTTGTTAAATGGTCAAACTATGAACCATTTTGTTCATGTATGTATTTTTACTTAAGTATTCAACTTAAATGTTTTACACTTACTTTATCTTTTCAAATCCAAGATTTAATCAAGTATATATATTTATAATATTGTTACATACATATGCTTATCCATATATATATATATATATATCAATATTTTCTTTAGTTTTGTTTTTATATAGCCAATCTCATTTTAATTTCTTATTAAAATGATTTTGAAACTAGTTGAAAAGGTCGGGACATTACATTATGAGTATCATATTGACTTATATATGATACTCTGACTTGATTTATTTTATCATATTGTTTTATATATGATAAAGTTGAATATCAGCTTTGTTTTGTTTAATTCGGGTTGTGATTATTATTTTATTTTGCATGTGATGGTATATTTTCAAAACATAACTAAGTTTACAAAGTGTTTTGACGTTATAAACACTTTGAACTTCATGGCATATTTATTATAAAATAATGTTTATAAAAATACTTTTGATTTCGGGATTGGGATTGATTGGACTCTGTTGTACCAATGGATCAAAACTCCATCTTGGCCGACCTGATTCAGGATCGCTACCTGTATCGGTCGTTTTAAATTTCGTCTACCTACCACCAAAGGTCAATGGTCTGCTTCATTTATAATTTGTTGTTTAGATCGGGATTCCCGATCGGAAGGTCATGGACTACAATAGATGGAGATGTGGGGGTCCCACGTGCAGTACCGTGAACGAGTAGCATACGGCCTTCGCCTTAGACCATCTTCTTTATTCTGGGTTGATCGCCGATGTGTTATGACGCTATGAGTAGATTACGGTGCTAGTGTCTCGATGCGCGCTCGAGCTCTACCACTGTGATTTTACAATACTAGCGTCTGTTTATTTGGTATGTTATCAGTCGAGTTATATTTATCCCATAATCCCCTAATATTTTATTACATTACTATAATGGATTTGATTATATTATCATATTGATTTATATATGATAATTGTTATGAGTATCGTATTGATTTATATATGATACTCTGATTTGATTATATTATCATATTGATTTATATATGATAATTGTTCCGAGTATCGTATTTTTTTATATATGATACTCTGATTTGATTATATTATCATATTGATTTATATATGATTATTGTTATGAGTATCATATTGATTTATATATGATACTCTGATTTGGTTTATATTATCATGTTAATTTATATATGATAATTGTTATATTGATTTATATTGTGATTTGATTGACCAAAGGCAAAAGCCATGAAGATTTTGTTGACTTGATTAATTATCATAAAATATTTATCTTATTGTTTTGTATATGTATTTGTTATGAGTATCATATTGCTTTGTATATGGTACTCTGTTTTGGGGTATTTTATCATATTGTTTTTATTTATGATAAATGTCATGTGGATTTCATTAGTTTATGATACTCTGACCTAATGAGTATCCTATTAATTTATAAAATTGTTAAGAGCATCGCATTGATTTATGTGTGATACTCTGGTTAGATTTATTATGAGTATCATATTGATTTAGATATGATACTCTGTTTTGATTCATTTTATCATATTGTCTTATATATGATAAAAGTTATAAGTATTTTATTGGTTTATATGTGATACTCTAACTTTATTTATTTCATCATTTTATTTTACATGTGATAATTGATGTTGGTATTATATTGAGTTACATACAACACGTATGTTTGGAATTATGGCTTATTTAAATGCGATGATTATGCTAAATTGTTCAAATATTGTAACTATCGTATGCCTCATGTTGACTTATACATGTGACACCTTTACTTCTTTGATAAATTATTTAATGTCCATAGATACTTAATTCACTCACGCTAGACATGGTCTGACCCATGTGATTTGTTTTGTTAAAACAATCCTCGGGTCAGGCTGAGGCTTGTTAATAGGTTAGGTTTGCGTGGATTGCAGCGTCACTCTTATCTTTTTCCACGTTTTGGGGTTTTGGACTATGCAGCTTCGGACTACCAGTAGCTATTAGTATTATGGTATGTATGCTATTATGTATTTTGGGAAGTGATTCTATGTATTATGGACTATGTATCCCGGATATCTCTATTATGATATGTATTATGTATTCTGTTGTTGTTATTGTGTTGCGCTTGATTCTATTATATTTTGTACTATGGAACTTGGGAAATTTTCTTGTACCCTTATTTTGAACTTATACTGAGCACGAATGGTAAGTTGAGAAATTAAAAAAAAAATGTGTCAGTGTTCGTTCAAGGGAATGAGTACAACATTTAGCGCTATCAAGTCCCATTCTCCGTGCTTTCCGACAGTAATACTTAGTGTTGCTCTTGGTTAGCATGGGTATTGGGTTCGGGCGTTACAACCTTTACACAACAAGCAGAAGCATACAAGAAGTTGCAATCATAGCAGCTAGTTTAAGTCCCACATAAACTGCCCTAATCGAGATCAACATCCCTTAAGCACAAGCTCCGAAGGTAGAAATCAACATCAAACAAGCACCCAAGAGATTTCCCCTTCGACGTCGAACAATCTACGTGGGAAGGTACAAGCAAAGAAATCAATCATCCATGACTCTGGCTATCACCGCCTAATCCCGCTTTGAAATGATCGTTAACCATATGACGACCAATCTTTCCCTGTTTCAAAGACTAATGGTAACCCTGGTTTTAGCAAAAAATTCCATACGCCTTTCAACGGTATGTATCTCTAGGCCTTTCAACGATATCTAGGGTAGTCGACCAGCAACCTTCCGGTCTTTTAGATGTCTCTAGTATACCCTTGCTTGGAGTTTGCTAGAACCTACAACAGCGATAATCTCTCAGCCTTCAATACCTCTAGTCATCCTTTCTGATGGCTATTCTTAGCTCAAGCAACCTTCTCGAGCAACCATTATCATTAACTCACAACCTTTGAGTTATCTTGACATTCGTTTCTTTTCAACGATCAACGAACGTCTCGCAACACTTTGAACATTCCACTCACATAGAAGCTAGAACCATCTTCGACTCAAAAACGAGCTTCGTTTGGTCAATACTGCATTTCATAGCATTTCCGGCTTTTTCGCTATGAAAAACGAGCCAAAATGTCAAAACGGTCTTTTGCGCGCTTCTGAAATGCTATTATATCTTCTGGCTTAATTCTGCATCATTTTGGTGTGAAAAACTAAGTAAAACATCAAAACAGCCTTTCACAGTGTTTCTGGAATGCTATCATTTCTCCTGGGCGGTCCATTCACCTCAATGGATCGTTTCTGCTTAAAACAGCCTTTCACAACTTTTTTGAAATGCTATCAATTCTCCTAGGCGATCCATCTACCCCTATGGGTCGTTTGCACGATCCATGCCTTTCTACAGTGTTTCGAGAACGCTATCAATTCTCCTGGGCGATCCATCCACCCCTATGGATCGTTTGCACGATCCATGCCTTTGTACAACGTTTGTCAAAATGCTATCTAAAGCCAGCGATCCATCCTCATTGTCAGACCAAGAAAAATGCCACGATCCATCATGTTTTCAAAGCTAATCCACCCATTTTTGCCTTATGCGATTTATGCTTGTCGTGTTCCCTAAGCCAGCCGATTCATCCACCTACCACAGCGTTTCCCAAACGTTGTAGATTCCATTTTTTTTAAGATTTTGCCAGAAAATTCAAATTTTGCTAAATTCATCAAAACTTGCCCGATCCATCATTTTTTCGTGCCGATTCACCGATTTTTGGTCACCGATCCATACTAGGCTTTGTGCTCGATCAATGATTTTCTATAACGTTTCCCAACGCGATAAATTTCCATATTTTTCAAGATGGCCAATTTTTTCTCTTTTTCTTGGTGGATTTACTCCTTTTCCACTATTTGAGTCACGCCAAAGCCTCTACAACACTGATCCATCACAAATCTCACTCGATCAATGATTTTCACTTCGATGTACGCTTTCCAACAATGTTTTTCGTAATGTCCCGGTTTTTAGACAACTTTGTTTAGTAACAAAACATTGATTTTTATGAGTTAATTACATTGAAATGGAATTAAATTATCATAACAAACAAAGTTGAATGAAGAACCTATGTGTGAATATAATATTGTATATATTATAAGAAATAACTACATGTATATTTTAGGACTTGATTCTATCTTACTTAAATAATCTCTTATATAAAATCCTATGGAAAGAAACATATGTATGCACATATGTTTAAAATTAATATAAACTAATGTATTTGTTAATGTATATATATGTCATATTTTATAAATGATTTTGCATACATATATTTATAACAAAATCCACGTGTTAATATTAATAATACGGGTTTTAATTACTTAAGAAATGTAGATAGGAAGCCGTGTAAACAATGGAGTAAATTAAAACATATGCAAAGAATCAATACAGCAAAACAAAAGTATCCTCAAATGTTAAATGTAAATTATGTTATGAAGCACACCACGCATTTGATAAAATGCCAACAAAGAAGAGATTGCCAAAATCAAAACATTTATGAGATTTAACAGGTGCAATAGTATAGCTATGATGTAAACAAGCCATTCCTCTAATCAAATCCGCACAAAAAATCTTGTATAAAATTCTTTTTAACAAATTTAAATATGTTTTTATTTGGCAAACAAATCAAAGGATCTTGAGACCATTTCAAGCATTAATGAGGCATGTTGTAGGACTTCTAGAATCATAGATAAGGACAGTTATAAGTAAATATCTGGTATAAAGAAATAATACTTATAGATATAAGTCAATCGAATAGGATTGAGGAAATAAGGAAAACCTAAAGCTAAGTACTGTAGCATTAAGATAGAAGAGCCTACAACCTAAAATTATAAAGTACACCAATTGTTTAATATAAGACTTTGTCTATAAATAACACCTTAGCTTCCACACTTCCTCACACAAATATTTGAAGACAAATGATCATGTAGCCACAGCATTCTAGGAACAGAGGATAACAGAGGAAAGCAAGATCTGTGAGTAAACTTATCTTTCTTTAATTTTTACACACATATATGGAAGTGCTCAAGTATATACATGAACACAGGTCTAAATGATGGTATTTGTTGTCATGAAAACCCGGAAACTAAACAGAGTAAATCTTTATTTTGGTTACTGGCTACTTTATGATTGTGAGTAAACCTTTTTCCTCTGTTAATTCTTAATTTTCGACTGATATTGAATGCATACAACTAATACAAGTTGTTCATATATTGTTGTGTACATATTGAATCTATAACATATATAAATTGGTTTGTGATTTGAAACAGAAACACTAGGAATTTAAAAGCTGGAAATAGTGGACCAAAACTTATGTGAGTAGATTCTCACTTTGATTACTGATTATGTAGGTTTATATAATACACATATTAATGTGTTGATGAAAATTCTTGTAGTAAAATCTGAAATGAAATATGAAAACAAATAGATTAAAAACTTAAGTGAAAACCAGTAGAGCTCCATCCCAAATTTACAAAAGATATCTGCGCTTTGCATGGGTTTTCATGGTTGCTAAACTAACCTTGCAGTTCACATGAATTTGTGTCATTAATGTCATTAGTTATGTACTTATTTCTGAGAATCAATTGCTTTATTTTTGGATGAAAATGAAATCAAGGATAGAGCATTATTTCATTGAGTTAATACCGACAGAGGCCCTTGTTATCTTTTCAAGTTATGATCTAGGCATTATATGCGGTAGTTTAGCAATATATGATTTGTGCTTAGGAACAAATGGGTATCTATTATCTTAAGTGAGAAAGGGGAACAGTGAGGTCGCAACCTGTACACAGAAGTGGGGTATCAGGAATTGAGATAAAGGAAGAACAGGACGTGTAAAACAAAAGAGAAACATGCGTTTAAACGTGAAATTACCGTTGAAGTGTTAAGGGGAAGATCTGGGTTTGGAAGGGAAATCCCGTACATGTTCAGTGAGGTGAATGGATGGTGAAATGAAGTGATGCTGTGTGGCAAGCGTATTGTGTGTGTACTGGACGGTTCTGTGAACATGATAAAGAAGAATGCTCCATGTACAACTGTTAAGGGTACATCGGCAAGACATGTTACGTCGATTTGGTCTACCCAAGATAGACATGCAGTGGCAAATTGAAAGAAATTAGGAAAATAATTATTTGATGTAAAGTGTTTTAAATGGCTACCTGAGTCAGTAACAACACTGGGTACAACAATAGATTCCATTTATATTAGGTAATAAACAAGTTAGTTCTCCACAACATTTCTATTGAATGGTGGCATTAAACGATGAAAACACGGTAAAGGCGACGGGGAGGTGATATGGGTGTGGAAATAGTGACGGTGCGTGTATTGGAGTTTGCGACGATGGTCGGAGGGACGTGATCTACGGTGGAATATGTGTGCACGTGCACCATGGGTGTGTACGTGCACCATAAATGCACAGCGCTACATCAAAGAAGAAGAAGCCGAAGTAGCGATGGAAGATGATTCGACTGGTACAAAGGGGGATTAACACACAACAATTGTTTGAAATATATATATATATATATATATATATATATATATATATATATATATATATATATATATATATATATATATATAAATACTGTTACGAAAGAAGAAAAGGTAATGCAAATTTTTAAAAAGAAGGATACGAAGAAGAGGATAGATGAACACGGATAGGGGTCTTTTTGCTGAGGGAAAATGTTTGCCAGGGTAGCATAGTAGGTGAAAGCTCCGTGGCAAATACATATCTGGATTCTACATTTGGAAGAATGGTACTAGCGTGAGCCAACCCAAAGTAACAAGAAAGTAGAGTAAAAAGGGAGATAAAGGAAGAAATGGATGGGCATTTGAATTGGCACTTGCTTGCCTGGAAGGTGTACTGGGTAGAAGGGGCAGCGTTTATCTGTGTCGCATGCAGTTTGATACCGGGCTGGGTTAAGCCTATAAAAAAATGATGATGATGGTGAATTAAAGAATAAGTGTAAGATGTTAAATTTGGTGATACAAAATCACAAATTAATTGAAGCAAATTTGCAAAGAATGAAAAGTAAATATTTTTATAATGGGAATGCATTGATTGCATTTGATGAGATGGCAGAGAAATAAATGAAGAGATTAATTTCTTTCATCTATGCTAAAGAAACAGATTGATTTACTTCCTATATTTGCACATTTGTTGTTATGGTAATTTGCCTCCATTATATTATTACCATATGTTGGTAATTTAATTGATGACTCACATTGATTTGAACTGGCTATATATTGAGGGATAGATTTTAGTGTAAACCCATCCTGACTTGGTGCCAGTGATCCCCAATGGTGTCTCTTCTTGTTAAACCTGATTGAGGTTTGGATATGTAAACTCTTATTTTGTAATCTCTTGTAATTCTCTCATGTGGAATAAAATCTCTCTCTATTGGACTGGATGTACACTTTCTCGAGGATAGTGGAACCAGTATAAATATTGTGTCTCTTTGTTTCTCTGTTATAGTTATTTACTATTTTGTTGTTGTAATAGAATAATTGCTATCAGATTAGATTGATGTCCAATTGACAAATCTAGATCTTGCTTATTTTCGCTTCCGAATAGGCGCAATTTTCATAAAAGATTGGTATCAGAGCGAGGCGGTTTGTTTTAAATTGTGCATCAATTATTTCTGTAAAGGTTGGTAGATTCAGTGGTTATTATGCTATTACTATTTTTGGAGAAAAGAAAGACTTTGCTGGAGGAGATTATGTTGAGAGCGAAGAGCGTTCCAATCTGGGAACTTTAACGTGATATGGAGTTTACTATGAAGAAGCCCTCTGATATGGATGAGGGAAGATGGAAGAAGACGAAGAAGAAGGCGGGTGACGGTTGAAGAACCTAGTCCACAGCAAGGTGGAGAGCTTAATATGGTCACTGCTTATGGTCCTAAGGTAGAGGATCATGGTATCGACAAGAGTCTAGATGTTGATGATGCTCGAGGGATCCCGGAGATGACGAGACCATGTCAAACGGAAGACGGACGTCGAGTTTTGAATCCACAAAGACGATGGAGATCTTTTGGTATTGTAAGCATTTTTTAGACCGTTGGTTTATGTGCGGTGCAACTCAGATGGTAGATGCATCTTTTGCAGGCGGTGGGTTGTGCTTGTAATTGAGGTGTGGTCGTAGTCCTTTCGAATCGACTGGGTATATCTCATTGCCCTGAAATCGAGGTTGGTTTTAATTGAGAGAATTAAATTTTTGGCCTTGGCGGCGTTGAGATTACTTTGGTGTCTGCATTCTTTGTTATTTCGGATATTTGCAACATTTGTTGGCAGGCGGGGACGTAGTCTAAGCTCGTTAACATGGTGTGATGGGAGGTAGCTTTGTTGGAACCCATTAGGCAAATATTCATTTTTGGTTTCTATCTCATGGTGAGATTTTGATTGAAGGTGGAGTTCTTTTTGAAGAGTTTTATGTTGTGAAGAGAATTTGATTGGAGATGGGGTGTTGCAGATATGTGATTTTGCATCAAGGCGGAGTGTTAAATTTGTTGATACAAAATCACAAATTGATTGGGGCAAATTTGCCAAGAATGGAAAGTAAATATTTTTATAATGGAAATGCATTGATTGCATTTGATGAGATGGCAGAGAAATAAATGAAGAGATTAATTTCTTCCATCTATGTTAAAGAAACAGATTGATTTACTTCCTATATTTGCACATTTGTTGTTATGGTAATTTGCCTCCATTATATTATTACCATATGTTGGTAATTTAATTAATGACTCATATAGATTTGCACTGGCTATATATTGAGGGGTAGATTTTAGTGTAAACCCATCCTGGCTTGGAGTCAGTGATCCCCAATGGTGCCTTTTCTTGTTAAACCTGATTGAGGTTTGGATATGTAAACTCTTATATTGTAATCTCTTGTAATTCTCTCGTGTGGGATAAAATCTCTCTCTGTTGGACTGGACGTACACTATCTCGAGGATAGTGGAACCAGTATAAATATTGTGTCTCTTTGTTTCTCTGTTATAGTTATTTACTATTTTGTTGATGTAATAGAATAATTGCTATCAGATTAGATTGATGTCCAATTGGAAAATCTAGATCCTGCTTATTTTCGCTTCCGCATAGGCGTAATCTTCATAACAGATTGGTATCAGAGCGAGGCGATTTGTTTTAAATTGTGCATCAATTATGTCTGTAAAGGTTGGCAGATTCGGTGTTGATTATGCTATTACTATTTTTGGAGAAAAGAAAGACTTTGGTGGAGGAGATTATGTTTAGAGTGAAGAGCGTTACAATCTGGGAACTTTAACGTGATATGGAGTTTAATGTGAAGAAGCCCTCTGATATAGATGAGGGAAGATGGAAGAAGACGAAGAAGAAGGCGGGTGACGGTTGAAGAACCTAGTCCACAGTAAAGTGGAGAGGTTAATATGGTCACTGCTTATGGTCCTAAGGTAGAGGATCATGGTATCGACAAGGGTCTAGATGTTGATGATGCTCGAGGGATCCCGGAGATGAGGAGATCATGTCAAACGGAAGACGGATATCGAGTTTTGAATCCACAAAGATGATGGAGATCTTGTGGTATTGCAACCATTTTTTAGACCGTTGGTTTACGCGCGGTGCAGCTCATATGGTAGATGCATCTTTTGCAGGCAGTGGGTGGTGCTTGTAATTGAGGCGTGGTCGTAGTCATTTCAAATCGACTGGGTGTATCTCGTTTCCATGAAATCGAGGTTGGTTTTAATTGAGAGAATTAAATTTTTGGCCTTAGCGGTGTTGAGATTACTTTGGTGTCAACCTTCTTTGTTAGTTTGGATATTTGCAACATTTGTTGGCGGGTGGGGACGTAGTCTGAGCTCGTTAACATGGTGTGATAGGAGGTAGCTTTGTTGGAACCCATTAGGCAAATATTCATTTTTGGTTTCTATCTCATGGTGAGATTTTGATTGAAGGTGGAATTCTTTTTGAAGAGTTTTATGTTGTGAATAGAATTTGATTGGGGACGGGGTGTTGCAGATATGTGATTTTGCATCAAGGTGGAGTGTTAAATTTGGTGATACAAAATCACAAATTGATTGGAGCAAATTTGCAAAGAATGGAAAGTAAATATTTTTATAATGGGAATTCATTGATTGCATTTGATGAGATGACAGAGAAATAAATGAAGGGATTAATTTCTTCCATCTATGCTAAAGAAACAGATTGATTTACTTCCTATATTTGCACATTTGTTGTTATGGTAATTTGCCTCCATTATATTATTACCATATGTTGGTAATTTAATTGATGACTCACATAGATTTGCACTGGCTATATATTGAGGGGTAGATTTTAGTGTAAACTCATCCTGGCTTGGAGACAGTGATCCCCAATGGTGTCTCTTCTTGTTAAATCTGATTGAGGTTTGGATATGTAAACTCTTATTTTGTAATCTCTTGTAATTCTCTCATGTGGAATAAAATCTCTCTCTGTTGGACTGGATGTACACTATCTCGAGGATAGTGGAACCAGTATAAATATTGTGTCTCTTTGTTTCTCTGTTATAGTTATTTACTATTTTGTTGATGTAATAGAATAATTGCTATCAGATTAGATTGATGTCCAATTGGCAAATCAGGATCCTGCTTATTGTTCTTCCGCAAAGGCGCAATTTTGCATAACATAAGAAGCATATGACAATTGAAGTTTTCAAAGTATGCATGATAACTGGAGTAAATATTAGAAGGGTGCAGTGTTCTTTCCTTTGGTACTGGGGATCTTAACTTATGTGTGAGTATGGGCTTGGGCTTGGCCCATAAATAGATTAATAAATAAAAGTTTAAATTTAAATTTAGTTTAAATGATATATAAATATGAATAAATATATAATGGAATATATGTTAGTGTGTGTGTGTATATATATATATATATATATAAATATATATATATATATATATATATAGGGTAGGCTGATATATTTGGGCTCGGCCCATTTCCAATATATATATAAAGAAGAGAAGAATGGAAATTTAATTTTATTGTAAATCAAATATATTTACATGTTTAAAGTATATCTATATATCGATACGGTTAAATAAAGAAGATAGGCTGGAATGGTTTTGATTCGTGTAAGTGTAGTTAAATCAATCGATGGTATACATTAGAAACTCGACGTAGTTATCAAGGCGAACTATAATTATAAAATTAGAAGTGGTTTTAATACTAAATAGCATTTAAACTAAATTGAATATAAAATTAGTCATGAACTAAATTAACATTAATGTTCTATAATTCAATAAATACTGAATGGTTTGTTCAATTTATTAATGTGATAAATTAAATTGTGTTTAATTACGTGATCGTAATTATATATTTATATTGTCATCGGTTAGTGGAAATAAACCTCGTCCCACTATATATTTGATCAACTGAATTGTGTGAACACCCTATTAACAGAAATAAATATCTTTCTGCTATTATATCAGTTCAACATATTTTTTCAGGTATTGTATGTTGTTGAATTATTAAATTATCAAGCGATAATATCGAATTGTATTTAATTGTGCAAATCTGGTTAACGACTTGAATATCGTCAGTTATAAGAACTGTTATATATACTGTTGGAGCTGCTAAGTCGTTAATTGATCAGTTTAAATTGGTAACTGTGCATTTATGACGATTTAAATATAATTATAAAGTAAGTCAAATGTATTGATTACAAAATAATTGTCGAAATAAATGAACTAACATTATTATTAATTGTTGTGTGCGAAGCACGTGCCTTACAGTTAGATAAATAAATGATGTGTGTATAGTTGTTTATTTACATTATTGTATTCATTTCCGTGTACGAAGCACGGGCCTTCTAGTTAGAAAATTTTAATGATATAATAAAGTAAAGATTTTATATAGAATAGTTTCCTTAAATACCGTCTGACTTTAAAAGACATACGCTGATCGTGTCGAAGTTAATATTTCACTTCGATTCGATTTATACATTGGGTGTCGGAGATTATTGAAGATAATTAAAGACGGTGATATGCAAGGGCTATTTTACAGAATAGTGCCTTCGGTTTGTCCAGTCCTAGGACAACTTGTACGAACGAATGTCTGACAGAGTATTTCCAACGGTCACGCCCGTTGATTTTACGAATATACCAAGTTGGTGGGGATAAGGTAACTTCTCTTTATTTTACACCCAGTGTGTATTTTTGTAATCAATATGTGATTACGAATTTGACGACGTGGCATTCAAAGTGAACAGTGGACAGGTGTTCTACAAGATAACGTAGCCTTAAAGCCTCATCAACCAGGAAAGATAGAAATCGGGCAAGGCAGCATGGCTAGGTGGGTCATTCCCAAGCAGGGTGTATTATCACCATCTAGAGAAATTCCTTTTGTCTTCTTAATCTATATTTCGATGCTGCAGCTTTCGGGATGGTTGGCTAGCTACCACCGTGGGGTGATAATATATTCGCTACACTCAAGCTAAATGAGTGGGCGGTCATGTGTGGCCGGGTTGTAAGACGTTCTTGTTGAACCCCAGTGAATACCCTCTAGAGTACACTGATCGGCATGTGATCCCATATCTTGTCTGTTGGAATCCAATCTCCAATAAGAGGCCAGGGTTTTCGATTTTATATATATGTGTGTGTGTGTGTGTGTGTGTGTGTGTGTGTGTGGAGCGTGAGATGTAAGCGTTCCGCTAGATGGTTATTTATTTGATACGAACTATTATAATATCAGATGATTTTGATATCAAAGATATTTTGGGTTATAGTAAGGTAAAAATCGTCCATGTTTATGTGTGGGCTGGACTTACTATTTTTTTTTCTTTCAAAACGTTTTTGAAAGGTTAAACTAATTATTCTGTATCTCATGTGGGAAAAACCCGTTCCGTTTTTACGGCGTGGTCTTATGAGATATACTGTACTAATCAAGATGTGTTTTAAAATTCGTTTACTCATACCAGTCCTCCGACTGACCCAGAGTTTATTTTTTGTGTTTTCCTAAACTCTTGGGTACTCATAACACTTGTGTAACACCCCACCTCCGCCCGGGTCACTCTAAGCAAGTACACTAGCGTTGGAGAGGTGTTGTCTCGGTAAACATGCACAAAGATATCACAAGACAGAACATAAACAGATATATAAGTAAAACAGAGTAAGTAAAGCAGCGGTAGAAATTAAAAACCAAGCTTAACCATTTTCAAAACCAAAGTCAACTTACATCAAAATACTAAGTCATCATTTTCCAACTACTACAAGTCTAGAAACATAAACTGAAAAATACATAAGTAAATTATTCCCCAAAATGACAGTGGTGTAGCCATAGCAAAGCTCAAGTCCAAACCGTACATGAGCTATCAGAAAAGCAAGCCAAAGATCCAAGCTAGGTGCTAGTGTTCCCACCCTGAGAACCTGGGGGGGGGGACGGAAGAAAAGAAGCGAAAGGAAAACGGGTCAGTCATAAAGACTAGTAAGCCCTAACTACTATCAGTATGAAAACTAGTAAAATTAACTGGACATGAGAAACTGAGATTAAACATAAGGATGGTAAATAAACTGGCATGGTGAGTAGTTAACAAGATAGATCAAGTGTGGCATCGCATATACAAGGTTAAGTTGCACCAAAAGTGTACTAGTGTTCTAACCCATGTCAACTATAAACAAGAAACGATCCCTTGGCCAAAAATCATGAGATGACCCAAATCAAGGTCCAAATATACGATCCAGTCGATCGGCTACTTACAAGCCTAACTCGTCAGGTGTCGGGGTCATACGGCCCAACCGCGGAATGTAGTCACATGTGCTAGGTCCACCCTAGGGTGTATCAGGCCCTAGGGTGTCAACCACTGACACAAATCAAGCACGCACAGTGTAAACCTACTGGTTCCCATGTCTGAACGTTCAACCCCGGACTCATGTGCACGACCATGGGCCGCCTGAACTTACAATGGCGCACCAACTCAGTCGTCCCTTTTTTTCCCTTACAATCAGCCCAGTAATCGTGCCCCACCCTAGCCTAGTCCCTAGGGTATCGTGATACATCTAAGTGGGTTACTGCTGAAAAGGACCCCGCAACTAGGGTTTCTAATGGGTTAAGTGTGGTTAACCCTATCCAACCATGTATCCAATTGGTTAAGTGTACCCAAATGGTTCGTGACTTAACCCTATCAATCCATCGTGTTTAACTGGTTAAGTATATTCAAGTGGTCCATGACTTAACCCTATCATGTGGCATTAGTTTTACTTAATGCACCTCAACCTCTCACATTAGACCTTGTTGTGGTTACTGGTTAAGCCAGACGGGTCCGGGCAGGTTTATACCACAACCTAGTCTAACCTCGGGTTTTAAGCGCGACATGACCAACTACTCACATTGTGTCCTATTGTTTGTAGCTACTAGATTTGCCGGGCGGTTCCGGGTAGATTTATGCTACAAACTCGACCCAACCTCGAGTTGGCCACTTTCATGATTTTCTAAGTGTCATGTCAATATTCATGTTTTCAAGCATAATCACATGTCAACTTTCATGTCATGTTTCATGTCATTTAATTTTTCCTAACTACCCATAATGTATTCCCATTGCATGTAAATTCGCATCAAAACAAATAGATCAAAGAGGACACATAACAATATGACAAGGTGGGCATAAGGTGGCAAAGTCTATCACAAGTTAAACATGGTGATATTTGAGGCAAAGGTGTTCATCATAATTTGCATATAGCATATTGGCCTCAAAACATGTATGACATCAAACTTAGCAAATAGGGTGCCAACATGGTAACAGTTGAAATAGGGTGATAAATTGTGACTAGCATATAGTTCATATCATAGGCAAGTTAACATCAAGGTCATGAGGCGTTCTATGTTGCATTATGCATAAATCCCAAATAAAGCTCATAGCTTTCTACCCAAAAGTCAAGATGAACGGTACTAGGTTCATGATAGTTCCACAATCATATATCAAAAGAGTCATGAATAGATCTATGCATACAATGATAGATCCAAGGCAAGTATTACACAAAAATCCCATTTCAACTTGCTACATGTTCATATTAATTTCATAGTTTAAATCTAAGAGTAGAATGGGGCTTACAAAGCGTGGTTATGAGAACTAGAACAAAACAGAACAAGATAGAGACGTTGTAGAAGCTCTAGGAATGATGTAGCAACACTAGAATTCTCCAAATAATAATAAGCTCCACACAAAGCCTTGAGAAATAAGAAGAAGTAGCTCCTTGTTTTAATGAAGAAAGATTGCTCCTTTTCCTTAGATCTAGTTTAGAACTCTCAAGCTCTCAAGATGAAGATGAAGGCCATGATTAGGGAGCATTTTGGCAGCACTTAGTTGTAGGAATGATTTGTGGTGATTTAGGGTAGGTCTTAGGGTGCTTATATAGAATTAGGACTAGTTTAGGCCATAGAATTAACCCTAGTTTAGATCTGAACCATCAAAATCCGTAACAGGGCCAAAAACATGACTACAGGGACAAGCAGGTTCACCCAGGCCAACCTGGCCCAACCAGGCAGGTCGACCCCCAGGTCGACCCCTTGGTCGACCTGGTTGGGGCAGGTCGACCCCCAAGTCGACCCCCTGGTCGACCTGGGGCTGGGCGGGAAATTTTCCCGCCAAGTCTGTTTTGAACTCTGGATTTTCTGAAAACTTCGACGGGCCATAACTTGGTCATACGGACTTCGATTTTCGAAAACTCGGACTCTATTTCGCGTATTTTTCTTAGACGAACGAAATGGCACTGTCCGTTTCCCCCGATTCAGATTTTAAAATTTAATTCTGCCTTGATTTTCGTGATAACATGTTATTCAAAATACAGGTTGTTACATTCTCCCCTCCTTAAAGGATTTCGTCCCCGAAATCTCTAAGTTAGGAATAAAGTATCCTACCAACCATCATCCTTCTACTCAAAACATCATCCATGAGAAGTCATTGTCCTTAAAAGATTCTAAATGTTGTATGAACATATGCAAAAGGTGTGTGTATATTTACTTATCTAATGTGAAAGATCAGGCGGTTACTGATTCAGTAAACCTCCTTAATGCAAAGTATGTTAGTGAAATGAGTCCATATGTATGCAAATTCCTAACATAATTTATAATCTCTACATGAGTGCACATAACATTCATTCATATGCAACATCCACGTGATAGCATAACAAGTTTCATCCATGAATAAGTATAAGCACTCGTGCATATGAAACATGAAAGTGTGTGAGCCGATCTTAGTGCCTAACGTGTATCATGCATCCACGAGTATCCACTTGCAAACACTTGCAAACACTTGCAAACATCAAGCATAACATGTTTCAAATACATGTTTCATCCAAAGGGTTTCTACCTAAGGTTCTCATGACAGGATTAACGAAATAACAAGATAAACATGGATAGCAAAAGAAAGATATGCTAATTAGGAAAAGAGATCGAGAATGTACCCTCAAAAAGAAATGGATAAAGCCCACGCAGCTTCTCCTCGGTTTCCCAAGTTGCGTCCTCTTCGGCTTCACTCCACTGAACCTTTACTAACTTGACTTCTCGATTCCTCAGCTTCTTGTTCTCTGTTCACAAGATACGAATAAGAGCTCGCCTCAGGGTTGCCTCTTTCTCTACCTCTACGTCTTCAAGAATGCTAGGCTCAACCACCTCGGCTGACTCATGTAGGCACTTTCGGAGATGCGAGATATGAAAGACATTGTGCACTTCGGCCAGCTTCTCGGGAAATTCCACCTTATAAGCCATCTGCCCGATCCTCTCAATGATAGGGAATGGTCCTACGAACCTTGATGCTAGCTTCCCAACTGCTCGAAAACGAACCACATTACGCAAAGGAGAAACCTTTATAACCACCATATCATGAACTTCGAATTCCAATTTTGTCCTTCTCTTGTCCGCATAAGATTTCTGTCTATCCTGGGCCGCTTTCATCCGTCTTCGAATCACTTCAACCTTCTCGGATGTGTCCCTTATCATGTCGGGCCCAAGTATAAGCTTATCCGCGGTCTCCCACCAGCAAGTTGGTGACTTGTACGGTCTCCCAAACAAAGCTTCGAATGGTGGCATCCCTATGCTTTCTTCGTAGCTGTTATTATAAGCAAACTCCACTAGAGGAAGGTGGTCTTCCCAAGTTCCACCAAAGTCAAGAATGCATAGCCTCAACAGATCTTCTAGTACCCTATTCACCCTTTCAGTCTGACCATCCGTCTGTGGGTGATAGGCTGTACTTAGATTCAATCGCGTACCCATCATTTCTTGCAAACTATTCCCAAACTGTCTAGTGAAGATTGGGTCACGATCGCTAACTATGCTAGAAGGAACTCCATGCAACCGCACTATCTCTCGAAGATAAACAGATGCTAGCCATGATGCGGTCCTCCTGCTCTTTACCGGAATGAAATGAGCACTCTTCGTGAGCCTATCAACTATGACCCATATGCTAGTATTCCCCTTCTTGGACCTAGGCAATCCATCCACAAAATCCATAGAGATACTTTCCCACTTTCATTGCGGGACCTCCAACGGATGTAATAGCCCACCGAGTTTCCTTGACTCGGCTTTCACTTGTTGGCATACCATGCATTTTGAAACAAACTCTGCCACGTCTTTCTTCATTCCGACCCAAAAGAAAATGCTCTTCATATCCCTATACATCTTATCCCCTCCAGGATGTATAGTCATCTTCGAGTGATGCGCTTCTTCGAGAACTTTATTCACTAAGTCTCCCACTTGTGGGACACATAGTCTTCCATCACGCCTTAGCCACCACTTGTCATCAATAGTATGTTTAGCGAGGTGACTTGACGTCTCACCACGAATCAACTTGTCCATGATCTCGACTATCTGCGGGTCTTCCTTCTGCGAAGTCCCTACTTGATCAAGAAGTGTAGGTCTAAGCTCAAGGGATGCTAACGTGCCAGTCACCGACTCAACAGCAAGTGTAAAATCAAAGGTTGCTAAGAACTCTAGATTCTTCATCTCAACAAATAAAGGGCTCAAAGTAAATCTTTTTCTACTTAGCGCATCCGCCACCACATTACCCTTTCCAGGGGTATAAGCTATATCGAAGTCATATGATGCCAAGAATTCTATCCACCTTTGCTGCCTTAGATTCAAGTCCTTTTGCGAAAAGATGTACTCGAGCGACTTGTGATCAGTATATAACTCGAACCTTTCGCCTAGAAGATAATGGCGCCAAGATTTGAGTGCAAAGACGATCGCCGCCAACTCCAAATCATGTGTGGGATAGTTCTTCTCATGAAATTTAAGTTGTCTACCCCCATAACATATCACTCTTCCATCTTGCATTAGGACAGCGCCTAACCCCGTGCCACAAGCATCGGTGTACACGGTAAACACCTTACCACCATCGGGTAATGCCAAAACTGGAGCTGTGGTGAGGGTTCTTTTGAGCCTTTGAAAAGCAAGCTCACACTCTATGTCCCATGCAAAGACTAAGTTCTTCTTCGTTAACTTAGTAAGGGGAGCCGAAATCTTAGCGAACTCCTTAATGAACTTCCTATAAAAGCCTGCCAGACCGAGAAAGCTTCTTACTTCAGTTGCATTCTTAGGAGCTTTCCAGTGTTGAACCGCAACCACTTTCGCGGGATCCACAGCTATGCCTTGCTTAGAAACTATGTGCCCAAGAAACCGAACTTCGTTCCTCCAAAAATGACATTCGGAGAACTTGGCTTTCAACTAGTGAGCTCTAAGCGTATCCATCACTTCCTTGAGATGTGTAGCATGTTCTTCCTCGTCCCTTGAGAAGATCGGAATATCATCCACAAAAACAACCACAAACTTGTTAAAGAACTCCCTGAACACCCTACTCATCAAATCTACGAAGTAGGCGGGTGCATTAGTCAAACCGAATGGAATGACGAGCCATTCATAGAGTCCATCTGGAGTCCTAAACGCAGTCTTGTCAATACTATCCTCAGCCACTCTAAGCTGATGGAAACCGGTGGCTAGATCGAGTTGAGAGAAAACAGAAGCACCTACAAACTGGTCAAAAAGATCGTCGATTCTCGGTAGCGGGTGCCTATTCTTCTTTGTCAGCTTGTTTAATTCACGATAATCAACACATAGACGAAGCGAACCATCCGCCTTAGTAGCGAATACCACAAGAGCACCCCATTCAGAAATGCTTCGCCTAATAAAATTCTTCTCAAGTAACTCCTTGACTTGCTTACTATGCTCTCTTCTTTCTCGCGGGGCCATGTGCCTAATGGGCAATGAAACTGGTTTGGCATTATCAACAAGATAAATGCGGAAATCTATCTTACGTTTAGGGGGTAACCCCTTAACCTCTTCAAAGACATCGGGATATTCTCGGACTACCCTCACTGATTGAAGATTGTCAATAGACGAGTCGAGGGATTCAAGATAACACAACATGACGGGACCCATAGGGTTACAAGAAATTTCTAGGGTATTACCGAGGCGAGTCACGAGCCTCACTACCCTATGTTCACAATCAAGAATGGCTCCATAACTGGACAACCAATCCATGCCCAAAATTAACCCGTATCCCATAAACCCGAGAACATAAGCATTACACATGAATTCTACGCTCAAGATAGAAATACTCAAATCCACACAAATCATAGATAAATGGGCGGAACCCCCAATTGGGTTTGAAACACTGACGGAATCCTCAACTAGACTAGTACTTTGGTGCAAACTTTCAACAAGATCAGAAGAAATAAAACTATGCGATGCGCCAGAATTGAATAAGGTGCGAACAGGAAAATCAGAAATGTAAACAAGGCTTTCTACAGAAATACTACCTCGATCAAGAGCTGGAGCGGTGTTGAGAGCATGCACTTGCCCTCCAGAAGGTCCTGCTCGCTGAGTCTGCCCTTGTCTTTGCTTCTTAGGGCAATCCTTGCTATAGTGTCCGGACTCTCTACAATGGAAGCATTCGCCCAACTTCCTCTTCTTCTTCCTACAGTCTTTGGCTATGCGCCTAGTGATCCCACAGAAGTTGCACTTCCTTGTCTCCCTTGCCTTGTTGTTGTTGTTGTTGTTGCCTTTGTTACCCTTATTGTTCTTGTTATTATGGTTGCCTCCCCACTTGGAGTCCACCTTCTTGGTTTGAGTCTCATTAAGCTTAACTTCTTTCTTGCCATTCTTAACATCTCCTTGAAGCAATGCCATATCCACTAAGCTCTCAAAAGTGGCCCCTATGGGTATATGAGACATGGCCAAACCTTGCAATGGCTCATTCAATCCTCGAGCAAAGCGTAGAGCCTTCTTCTGAGGTGTGTTAACCATGTCTAAACCGAATCGACCAAGCTGGTTAAACTTATTCACGTACTCCTTAGTGGTCATGTCCCTTTGCTTCAGTGATATGAACCTTTCCATTTGAAGATTATCTTCTGCTGATGATAGAAACTTAAGCCCAAACCTCATCCTAAAGTCGGCCCAAGTCTCTATAGGCCTAGTAGCGGTGGTGACTACCCACCAATAAGAAGCTTCCTCTTTCAATAGCCATACCGCCAACAAAACATTCCTACGATCATCTACATCAAAGATATCAAAAAGGTCTTCAGTTTCTTGCCTCAACAAAAGTCTCCGTGTAACGACCCGCATTCTACGCATCATAGGATCGTAGAATATTTATTTATTTCACATACGAAGTCGTATGGTCATGTAACTTTGGAAGACGACTATTGGGGTCATTTCCCATGTTCATGATTTTTCCCGATTTTTAAATGACCATTTTGCCCTTGGTTGGCACTGTTTTGGCCATAACTTTTGACTGGAAAGGAATTTTGACCTGAAACCATTTCCATTGGCTCCGGATGATGGTTTCTCTTTCCGTAGAGTGGTCACACTAGTCAAACGGACTCACTGTTTGGGAGATATGACTGAAACAAGTTTCAGATGGTGAAAAACAGCTTAATTGGGCTTAACCGGGTGATTAGCAGCTAGGCCCAGAGGGGAATTTCGGGTTTGGAGGTATAGGAGGACTGATTAGGGTTAGGTTATCACTTTCATTTCAGTTTTGAGCCGCCACAAACCTTCTTGAGACCTTAGTAATGGCTTCCATCCTCTAAAACCATCCCAAAACACATTTTTAGTGAAGATTAAGCCTAAACTACATCAAAGCAAGGCCAAATAGCAACAAAGCAAGGTTGGAGCTGCTGCTATACATAGGAATTCGACCCAAACAGAGGATACTTCAGATTTGGTGTTTTATTTTGTGGCCAAGGTGAGTGATAGCATCGTTTTGACACTAATTACAGTGAATTAAGGGTAATTAGTGAAGATTAGCGAATTTATACACTAATAAATTCTGGAAAAATTCTTAAAATTCTAAAATAATGTTTTAAGGCTCTGTTAGAAATTTGGGTTAATTTCGATGTGTTTTGCTAATTGTATGCTTGAACATGATTAAGAATGATTAGGGGAAAATGTGAGGTTTTAGCCACTTTTGATCCATTTTGGTTCATTTGAATTGTTGTTAGCTGTTTGTGGTTACTATTACATGTTGCTATGACTCTATGGTATGTTTTATGATTGATTAGAATAGTTAAATTGGTCGAAAACGTCGTCGAATGGCGTAGAAAGCTCGCTGGAAAGTTGCAGAAATGTGCAGGTTCCTAACCGGTTCGGATCGGATGAGGCTCGGATCGGATATGTGAACTGGGCAAGAAAACCGACCCGAACTGGAGTTTGACACCTAGGAGACTTGGCGAGAAGGAAGGCCATTTACTTAGAGTTGGAGTGGACAAGGGGATCGGATCGGAAGAATAATTGGAGGCCAGATCTGATCGACTTGGAGACGCAGGGCTCGGATCGGAAGTAAACATTTGGGAGAACTAGCAAGAGGGAAGGCCACGCGGATCAGATGGCAAGGAGGGATCGGATCGGAATACGTGAAGAAATGAGGGAGCGGATCGGAGCACTGGAAGGAAGGACACCCAACCCGACCCGGAGGAGGACACCGACCCGACCTGAAGTGGAGTACCCGACCCGAACCGAATGGAAAGATGATAAGGAAGGAGGACCGAACCGAACCGACGAGGGTAATGACCACCGAACCGAACCGTATTCTAGGGCTGCTACTGCACGACAACTCTTCTGAAGACCCACTCCAATTCGATCAAAACCCGAGATGCAAAGGAAGTCCAAATGAGAAGCTAGAGCTTAAGATTCAGATGGGAATCAACGAGTTCGCTTCATGGTTGGGCTTTGCTGCGGGACGCGTGCCAAGGAGTTATCGACGTCTATAGCTTTGGACCACTATGGTAAGAGGTAGGAAGGCGGATTCAGGGCCATTATGGCATCGGTAGAACCAAGGGCTACAACCAATTAAGTGGGTCATTGAAATGTTTGGTCATGACTCCATATGTTTAGCTTGGTCATAGCAGGGTTTCTACAAGTCGGGATTCGTCGTTGCCTCAGTTTGTCTAGTGTTCCAAGGTGGTACATATCGTATGCTTTACGCACTGAGTGAGAGATGTGAGGATGGTGGCTATGGATGATTTGTTTGCTATCATTGTGACATGCACACCCCACCCCCGTATTCTTTACACTATTCATTATGGCACCTTGGAGTATTGTACGGTATGTGGTACTAACTCTTTGGTTGCAGGTCCAGGTTCAGGTATGGTTTAGTATACCTGTTATCATTCTGTTTAGATGCTTATCGCTCACACCAGGCTTTATGTCTGACCCAGAGTTTTATGTCTCTTCTTATTACTCTGGGTGCTCACACGAGCAGACTAGAGACAGGTTAGCTGGTGATGCACGGGTAGATGATCCGGAGACGAGCAGAAGGCTTCCACGTAATATATATAGTATTCTCCCTGTGCTGTTGAAGATCACTGCTTGGGCATTGGTGGTGCATCTTCTACTTTAGTTTTCTTTTGTTAGAGACAGTAAATTTGGAAAGTTGTAATAAGCTGTATTTGGATTTCCGCTGCTCTGATGTTGACAATGATTATTAGTTATCAGCTTATGCACTGTCTCGCCTGTTTTATGTCAAGTATGTTATTATTATATTTTATCCCATGCGCTGTGAGACATTCTACAGGTTCCTTGATTAGTTCATTCTCTTCTTTCCTTTCTCCTGACGACCGTCCCGTGCTAGTTGGGCATGTGTACAACGCACTTTTGGAGTAAATGCAGGCTGGTGCGGGGCGGGCCGTCACACTTGGTATCAGAGCTCTAGGTTGCGTAGTTAACCTAGGGAAGTTAACAGGGAGAGATAATATACGTATACGAGAGAGCGTATTTGTGATTACTTGGGTTTTTAAAAGCTATATATATACTATTAATAGTATAAGGATGAAGTCGTACTGCACTAGCGCCACTATGGAGTCGTTAATCGTTTCCTTTTTCAGATTGACGATGAGCCGGTATACTAGAGGTGCTGGTAGAGGGGCCAATAATGGGAATGTTGCTGACATGAGGACGATGTTTACTGACCTCATGAGAGAGATGCTTAGAGATGTGCAGAGGGCAGCTCCCAATGGTGGAAATGGTGGTGGTCCAATAGTGCAGGCGCCAAGAGTCGACTTTGCCAAGCTGAATAAGGATTATACTAGCCTTGGTGGGAAGCCGTTCCACAGAACGGAGTCGGCCACGGATGTTCAAGATTGGTTGGATAGTTGCGAACGTATCTTTGAGGATTTGGGTATCGAGGATGCGATGAAGAGAAAGCTAGCATCCCGTCAGCTGCAAGGGCGGGCAATGAATTGGTGGAATGCTATAAAGGCAGCTACTCCCGAAGATCAGATTACTTGGGAGCAGTTTAAGGCTCGCTTTAGCGAGAAGTTCATCCCAGCTGCTCAGAAGTTAGTGCTGTTTAAGAAATTCTTGGAGCTCAAACAGAATGGCAGAGCTGTCTCGGAGTATATTGCTGAATTTGACACTTTGTCAAAATATGGGTTATCTCTTATTGATACTGCCGAGAAAAAGAATGAGAAATTCATAACTGGTTTGGATCAGTACTTGGGGGAAAAACTTATTAACCACATCGATGAGACGTTTGAATCGATAGTGCGGAAAGCATTAAGATCAGAAAGTCTCTACCCTAAGTCGAAGACTGATGTTGCATCTGCAGATGAGCCAAAACCACAAGCAAGTGGTGGAGGCAAGGGTGGTTCCCAGAATAAGAGAAAGCAGAACCAAGCTAAGGATGGCCAGAAGAAAAAGAATAAGCAAGATGTTGAGTGCTTCAGCTGTGGTAAGAAGGGTCATTATGCTAGTAATTGTCGGGCCAAGCCAGCGGATAGGAAGTGCTTCAACTGTGGCCAAATGGGACATCACAAGGACAAGTGTCCACAGCCCCCTAAGGAAAGGCAAATGGTGAAAGCCTACGCTCTTAATGCTATTCCTTCTTCGTCGAATGCCCCAACTGCGGCGGAGAAGGGAAAGAATGTCGTCATTCAAGGTATGCTTTCTGTTTACGATGTTCCTGTTAGAGTTTTGTTTGATACCGGAGCTCCCAGTTCTTTCATATCTAGTGACCTGGTAGATAGGTTGGGATTGGAGCCCGAGATTGTCGATAGACCTTTAGTAGTGACGAACCCGATTGGTGGTTCGACTAGCCTTAGCATGATTTGTCGTAATGTGGTCTTATCGAGTCATGGATGCATGTTTGTTTGTGATTTCTTTGTTTTGGGCTTTACTGGGTTTGGCATTATTTTGGGAGTAGATTGGCTCCGAAGGTATGGGGTGGTGGTAGACTGTGAGGGCTTTTTGGTGACAGCTAGAGCGGATGATGGGCGGAGGATAGTGTTTGGTGGTCTACCCAGTAAGGGGGTATTGGCTAGTTTTCTAAACTCCCTCGACATTCCGCATAGTGAGTTGTCAGGTTTGCCCGTGGTTGGCCAGTATCCGGATGTTTTCGAAGAAGTGACCGGACTTCCACCACACCGAGAGATTGAGTTCCGTATTGATTTGGTAAAAGATGCCAGACCTATAGTGATGCCACTTCGTCGTATGGCACCAAGAGAGCAGCGAGAGCTCGAGGTGCAAGTCAGCGATCTTTTGAAGAAGGGATTTATCAGAAGGAGTGTTTCTGAATGGGGAGCACCAGTTGTGTTTGCTACCAAGGCGGATGGTTCCCTTCGTTTGTGCGTAGACTACCGCGAGTTGAATAAAGTGACGAGGAAGAACAAGTATCCTCTACCGCGGATAGATGATTTGTTCGATCAGTTGAGTGGCGCGAGGGTATTTTCTCAGTTGGATCTCGCGACAGGTTTTCATCAGCTTAGAGTGGAAGCTGAGAGTATAGCTAAAACGGCATTTCGGACGCCGTCTGGGTTTTATGAGTGGTTGGTCATGCCATTCGGGCTGACCAATGCCCCAGCATATTTTGTGGATCTTATGAATAGGGTATTCAGAGATCAGTTGAATAAGTCTGTCCTTGTGTTCGTTGATGATATTTTGGTCTATTCGAGGACAGAGGAAGAACACAAGGAACATCTAAGAGTAGCGATGGAGGTGTTGAGAAAACACCAATTGAAAACCAAGTTTTCTAAGTGTCACTTCTGGAAGAGGGAAGTGAGGTTCTTGGGCCATGTTGTATCAGAGAATGGTATTGCCGTGGACCCGGCAAAGGTGGCTACGGTACAAGATTGGCCTACGCCCAAGAACGCAACAGATGTAAGAAGTTTCTTGGGATTAGCTGGATATTATCGTAAGTTTATCCAAGGTTTCTCCAAGATAGCAGCACCATTGACCCAGTTGACCAAGAAGAATCAAGCTTTTGTCTGGGATGAAAGGTGCGAGAATGCATTTAAAAGTCTAAAGGACAAGTTGGCATGCGCACCAGTGTTAGTCATTCCTAAGGGGGATGAAGAGATGACGGTATACACGGATGCCTGTGGTACCGGACTGGGTGCTGTATTGATGCAAGGCGGTAGGGTTGTAGCTTACGCAAGTCGGCAATTGAAACCGCACGAGAGAAGATACCCTACCCATGATTTAGAATTGGCAGCAATCGTGTTCGCGTTAAAGATATGGAGACACTATCTCTTGGGAGAAAGATTTGAGCTGTTTACAGATCATAAGTCGTTAAAGTATCTCTTCTCTCAGAAAGATCTGAATCTCCGTCAGCAGAGATGGTTAGAGTTCTTAGCTTCCTATGATTTTGACATCGCATACACACCAGGAAAGGGCAATGCGGTGGCTGATGCATTGAGTAGAAGACATGCCAGCTTAGGGGCTATGTTCCTTGAATGGAAGCAACTGTAGTTTATCGCGGGGTTTGATTTCAGACCAAAGTGCGAATTGAATCCATAAATGTTAGCAAGTTTGACGATCAGACCCACTTTGATTGAGCGGATCGGCTCTAGTCAGAGGGACGATCCTAATGTACTGGAAATCATCTCCTAATTAGAGATGGATATCGATGAGGAGATGAACAAGTATGGGCTTGATCGAGATGGATGGCTTAGAAAGAATGGAAAGCTTGTTGTACCCAATGTCAATGGATTGAGAGATGAAGTGCTTAAAGAATGTCATCACTCAAAGTTGACTATACATCCCGGTGGTAATAAAATGTATAGAGACATGAAACAGACTTACTACTGGGAAGGAATGAAAAGAGACGTTGGGAAGTTTATATCCAAATGCATGAATTGCCAGCTAGTTAAAGCCGAGCAAAAGAAGCCTAGTGGTTTGTTACAGCCATTAGAAATTCCCGAATGGAAATGGGAGCAAGTCTCGATGGATTTCATCGATGGTTTACCAAGGACTAGATCGGGACATGATAGCATTTGGGTGATTGTGGATCGATTGACTAAAAGCGCAAGGTTTATACCAGTCAAATCGACCAGAACGGCAGCTAAGTTAGCAGAATTGTATATGAAGTGGGTAGTGAGATTTCATGGAGTACCTAAAAGAATCGTGAGTGACAGAGACCCGTTGTTCACTAGTGGGTTTTGGAAGAGCTTACAAGAGGCTCTAGGGTAAGAGTTACATCTCAGTACCGCATATCATCCTCAGACCGACGGTCAGACGGAGAGGGTGAACCGTATTTTGGAAGATCTCTTGAGAGCATGTATATTGGATTTTGGTGGATCATGGGATGACCATTTGCATCTAGTAGAATTTGCATATAATAATGGCTACCAATCCAGTATTGGTATGGCTCCGTTTGAAGCTTTATACGGAAGACCGTGTGACTCACCATCATGCTGGATAGAGACTGGCGAGAAGTTTATGCTTGGACCAGATGTGGTGAGGGAAACTTCAGATAAGATTAAGATCATTCAACAACGAATGAAGGCAGCCCAAGATAGGCAGAAAAGTTATTCTGATAAGAGGAGAAGAGACTTAAAATTCTCCATTGGCGACTTGGTGTTTGTCAAGATTTCTCCGTTGAAGAGCGTAATACGATTTGGCAGGAGAGGCAAGTTGGCACCAAGATTTGTTGGCCCATTCCCTATTCTTGAACTAGTCGGGAATTTGGCATATAGAATTGACTTACCAGAGAAGATGGAAGGAGTTCACAACGTATTTCATGTTTCCCAACTAAGGAAGTTCGTTCACGACTCAAATATGACTATTTCACCTGATCAGTTAGAGGACTTCGAAGTAGAACCCGAGGCGGTTGCGAACCGCAAGCCAACCCGTATTGTCGAGCACGACATGAAGCAACTTCGAAGGAAGGCGGTGACGCTAGTCAAGGTTCAGTGGGGCGAGGAAGAGAATGATTGTACTTGGGAGACAGAGGAGGACATTAGGAAGACACACCCAGAACTCTTTGCCTGGTAAGATTTTGACTTCGATTTAGTTTTCCGTATGCTAGGATAGGCTTGTTTGCTTGTTTTACATGTTTGATTGTTGTACGTGGCTGTTAGGCATGCGGGATCCTTTGTATGTTTTGGGTTAAGGAATTTCGGGGACGAAATTTCTTAAGGGGGGGAGAGTGTAACGACCCGCATTCTACGCATCATAGGATCGTAGAATATTTATTTCTTTCACATACGAAGTCGTATGGTCATGTAACTTTGGGGGACGACTATTGGGGTCATTTCCCATGTTCATGATTTTTCCCGATTTTTAAATGACCATTTTGCCCTTGGTTGGCACTGTTTTGGCCATAACTTTTGACGGGAAAGGAATTTTGACCTGAAACCACTTCCATTGGCTTCGGATGATGGTTTCTCTTTCCGTAGAGTGGTCACATTAGTCAAACGGACTCACTGTTTGGGAGATATGGCTGAAACAAGTTTCAGATGGTGAAAAACAGCTTAATTGGGCTTAACCGGGTGATTAGCAGCTAGGCCCAGAGGGGAATTTCGGGTTTGGAGGTATAGCAGGACTGATTAGGGTTTGGTTATCACTTTAATTTCAGTTTTGAGCCGCCACAAACCTTCTTGAGACCTTAGTAATGGCTTCCATCCTCTAAAACCATCCCAAAACACATTTTTAGTGAAGATTAAGCCTAAACTACATCAAAGCAAGGCCAAATAGCAACAAAGCAAGGTTGGAGCTGCTGCTATACATAGGAATTCGACCCAAACAGAGGATACTTCAGATTTGGTGTTTTATTTTGTGGCCAAGGTGAGTGATAGCATCGTTTTGACACTAATTACAGTTAATTAAGGGTAATTAGTGAAGATTAGCGAATTTATACACTAATAAATTCTTGAAAAATTCTTAAAATTCTAAAATAATGTTTTAAGGCTCTGTTAGAAATTTGGGTTAATTTCGATGTGTTTTGCTAATTGTATGCTTGAACATGATTAAGAATGATTAGGGGAAAATGTGAGGTTTTAGCCACTTTTGATCCATTTTGGTTCATTTGAATTGTTGTTAGCTGTTTGTGGTTACTATTACATGTTGCTATGACTCTATGGTATGTTTTATGATTGATTAGAATAGTTAAATTGGTCGAAAACGTCGTCGAATGGCGTAGAAAGCTCGCTGGAAAGTTGCAGAAATGTGCAGGTTCCTAACCGGTTCGGATCGGATGAGGCTCGGATCGGATATGTGAACTGGGCAAGAAAACCGACCCGAACTGGAGTTTGACACCTAGGAGACTTGGCGAGAAGGAAGGCCGTTTACTTAGAGTTGGAGTGGACAAGGGGATCAGATCGGAAGAATAATTGGAGGCCAGATCGGATCGACTTGGAGACGCAGGGCTCGGATCGGAAGTAAACATTTGGGAGAACTAGCAAGAGGAAAGGCCACGCGGATCAGATGGCAAGGAGGGATCGGATCGGAATACGTGAAGAAATGAGGGAGCGGATCGGAGCACTGGAAGGAAGGACACCCGACCCGACCCGGAGGAGTACACCGACCCGACCTGAAGTGGAGTACCCGACCCGAACCGAATGGAAAGATGATAAGGAAGGAGGACCGAACCGAACCGACGAGGGTAATGACCACCGAACCGAACCGTATTCTAGGGCTGCTACTGCACGACAACTCTTCTGAAGACCCACTCCAATTCGATCAAAACCCGAGATGCAAAGGAAGTCCAAATGAGAAGCTAGAGCTTAAGATTCAGATGGGAATCAACGAGTTCGCTTCATGGTTGGGCTTTGCTGCGGGACGCATGCCAAGGAGTTATCGACGTCTATAGCTTTGGACCACTATGGTAGGAGGTACGAAGGCGGATTCAGGGCCATTATAGCATCGGTAGAACCAAGGGCTACAACGAATGAAGTGGGTCATTGAAATGTTTGGTCATGACTCCATATGTTTAGCTTGGTCATAGCAGGGTTTCTACAAGTCGGGATTCGTCGTTGCCTCAGTTTGTCTAGTGTTCCAAGGTGGTACATATCGTATGCTTTACGCACTGAGTGAGAGATGTGAGGATGGTTGCTATGGATGATTTGTTTGCTATCATTGTGACATGCACACCCCACCCCCGTATTCTTTACACTATTCATTATGGCACCTTGGAGTATTGTACGGTATGTGGTACTAACTCTTTGGTTGCAGGTCCAGATTCAGGTATGGTTTAGTATACCTGTTATCATTCTGTTTAGATGCTTATCGCTCACACCAGGCTTTATGTCTGACCTAGAGTTTTATGTCTCTTCTTATTACTCTGGGTGCTCACACGAGCAGACTAGAGACAGGTTAGCTGGTGATGCACGGGTAGATGATCCGGAGACGAGCAGAAGGCTTCCACGTAATATATATAGTATTCTCCCTGTGCTGTTGAAGATCATTGCTTGGGCATTGGTGGTGCATCTTCTACTTTAGTTTTCTTTTGTTAGAGACAGTAAATTTGGAAAGTTGTAATAAGCTGTATTTGGATTTCCGCTGCTCTGATGTTGACAATGATTATTAGTTATCAGCTTATGCACTGTCTCGCCTGTTTTATGTCAAGTATGTTATTATTATATTTTATCCCATGCGCTGTGAGACATTCTACAGGTTCCTTGATTAGTTCATTCTCTTCTTTCCTTTCTCCTGACGACCGTCCCGTGCTAGTTGGGCATGTGTACAACGCACTTTTAGAGTAAATGCAGGCTGGTGCGGGGCGGCCCGTCACACTCCGTCCCAACAAAATTCTTGCCACCCATCGCCTTAAAGTCCTTGCAAAACTTCGCGAAATCCGCTTGTGGATGCTGAGGAGGAGGAGGAACCTCAGCTACAGGAGGAGGAGGAATATTAGCCATGGGAGGAGGAGGAGGAATGTCTACGGGGCCGACTTCATTTGCCCTTGCCTCCATGTACCTTATGAACCAAATAGGTACTGGTACGCCCTCCGGAATGGCAAAATTATCGGCCATACTAAAACGAAGAAAAAGATAGATTCAGAACGAGGAAACAAAGGATAGTGCTAATGGCTTTTGGGGAAAAGTTTTTTTTTTCAAATAAACTAGACTTTTCTTGGAAAAATACTTCTTTATAATCGGTTTTGAAAATAGTTTTTCTTTTCAAAAAGGTTTTTAAAACTTTTCTTTGAACACTTTTGCTCAATCTAGTAAACTTTATGCTCTGATACCAAATGTAACACCCCACATCCGCCAGGGTCACTCTAAGCAAGTACACTAGCTTTGAAGGGTGTTGTCTAGGTAAACATGCACAAAGATATCACAAGACAGAACATAAACAGATATATAAGTAAAACAGAGTAAGTAAATCAGTGGTAGAAATTAAAAACCAAGCTTAACCATTTTCAAAACCAAAGTCAACTTACATCAAAATACTAAGACATCATTTTCCAACTACTACAAGTCTAGAAACATAAACTGAAAAATACATAAGTAAATTATTCCCCAAAACGACAGTGGTGTAACCATAGCAAAGCTCAAATCCAAACCGTACATGAGCTATCAGAAAAGCAAGCCAAAGATCCAAGCTAGGTGCTAGTGTTCCCACCCTGAGAACCTGGGGGGGGGGGGGGGGGAACGGAAGAAAAGAAGCGAAAGGAAAACGGGTCAGTCATAAAGACTAGTAAGCCCTAACTACTATCAGTATGAAAACTAGTAAAATTAACTGGACATGAGAAACTGAGATTAAACATAAGGATGGTAACTAAACTGGCATGGTGAGTAGTTAACAAGATAGATCAAGTGTGGCATCGCATCTACAAGGTTAAGTTGCACCAAAAGTGTACTAGTATTCTAACCCATGTCAACTATAAACAAGAAACGATCCCTTGGCCAAAAATCATGAGATGACCCAAATCAAGGTCCAAATATACGATCCAGTCGATCGGCTCCTTACAAGCCAAACTCGTCATGTGTCGGTGTCATACGGCCCAACCGCGGAATGTAGTCACATGTGCTAGGTCCACTCTAGGGTGTATCAGGCCCTAGGGTGTCAACCACTGACGCAAATCAAGCACGCACAATGTAAACCTACTAGTGCCCATGTCTGAACATTCAACCCCGGACTCATGTGCATGACCATGGTCCGCCTGAACTTTAAATGGCGCACCAACTCAGCCGTCCCTTTTTGTCGCTTACAATCAGCCCAGTAATCGTGCCCCACCCTAGCCTAGTCCCTAGGGTATCGTGATACATCTAAGTGGGTTACTGATGAAAAGGACCCCGCAACTAGGGTTTCTAATGGGTTAAGTGTGGTTAACCCTATCCAACCATGTATCCAATTGGTTAAGTGTACCCAAGTGGTTCATGACTTAACCCTATCAATCCATCGTGTTTAACTGGTTAAGTATATTCAAGTGGTCCATGACTTAACCCTATCATGTGGCATTAGTTTTACTTAATGCACCTCAACCTCTCACATTAGACCTTGCTGTGGTTACTGGTTAAGCAGGATGGGTCCGGGCAGGTTTATACCACAACCTAGTCTAACCTCGGGTTTTAAGCGCGACATGACCAACTACTCACATTGGGTCCTATTGTTTGTAGCTACTAGATTTGCCGGGCGGTTCCGGGTAGATTTATGCTACAAACTCGACCCAACCTCGAGTTGGCCACTTTCATGATTTTCTAAGTGTAGGTCCATATTCATATTTTCAAGCATAATCACATGTCAACTTTCATGTCATATTTTCAAGTCATGTTTCATGTCATTTAAGTTTGCCTAACTACCCATAATGTATTCCCATCGCACGTAAATTCGCACCAACACAAATAGATCAAAGAGGGAACATAACAATATGACATGGTGGCAATAAGGTGGCAAAGTCTATCACAAGTTAAGCATGGTGATATTTGAGGCAAAGGTGTTCATCATAATTTGCATATAGCATATTGGCCTCAAAACATGTATGACATCAACCTTAGCAAATAGGGTGCTAACATGGTAATAGTTGACATAGGTTGATATACTTGTGACTAGCATATAGTTCATATCATAGGCAAGTTAACATCAAGGTCATGAGGGGTTCTATGTTGCATTATGCATAAATCCCAAATAAAGCTCACAGCTTTCTACCCAAAAGTCAAGATGAACGGTACTAGGTTCACGATAGTTCCACAATCATAGATCAAAAGAGTCATGAATAGATCTATGCATACAATGATAGATCCAAGGCAAGTATTACACAAAAATCCCATTTCAACTTGCTACATGTTCATATTAATTTCATAGTTTAAATCAATGAGTAGAATATGGCTTACAAAGTGTGGCTATGAGAAATAGAACAAAATAGAACAAGATAAAGACGTTGTAGAAGCTCTAGGAATGATGTAGCAACACTAGAAATCTCCAAAGAATAATAAGCTCCACACAAAGGCTTGAGAAATAAGAAGAAGTAGCTTCTTGTTTTGATGAAGAAAGATTGCTCCTTTGCCTTAGATCTAGTTTAGAACTCTCAAGCTCTCAAGATGAAAATGAAGGCCATGATTAGGGAGCATTTTGGCAGCACTTAGTTGTAGGAATGATTTGTGGTGATTTAGTGTAGGTCTTAGGGTGCTTATATAGAAGTTAGGACTAGTTTAGGCCATAGGATTAACCCTAGTTTAGATCTAAACCATCAAAATCTGTAACAGGGCCAAAAACATGACTACAGGGACAAGCAGGTGCACCCAGGCCAACCTGGCCCGACCAGGCAGGTCGACCACCAGGTCGACCCCAGGTCAACCCCCAGGTCGACCCCAGGTCAACCCCCTGGTCGACCTGGTTGGGGCAGGTCGACCCCCAAGTCGACCCCATGGTCGACCTGGGACTGGGCGGGAAATTTTCCCGCCCAGTCTATTTTGAACTCTGGATTTTCTGAAAACTTCGACGGGCCATAACTTGGTCATACGGACTCTGATTTTCGAAAACTCGGATCTATTTCGCGTATTTTTCCGAGACGACCGAAATGGCGCAGCCCGTTTCCCCTGATTCAGATTTTAAAATTTAATTTTGCCTTGATTTTCGTTATAACATGTTATTCAAAATACGGGTTGTTACAACTTGTTATGGGTAGACAAGTGATCTAGGTGCTAATGGAAATCCTTTGAAGTATTGTGGAGTACAAGTTCAAGAACTCGTCTAGTAGTTGCATTTATGCCTAAGTATCCAGTTTGTGTATTGGGCCGGTATCATGTTGTATTCTAATGTTGTTATATGATGTAACAGACTCAATATGTAATGTGATATTATATTTTGTTAAAATTCCGCTGTGAGATTCTGATGTGATGTTCTTCTTACTCTTCTATTATATTAGTTCTATCTTTTATATCTCATCCTCTAATTTATTTCTATTAAAGATTCGTAATTTCGTGCAATCTGGTTCGGATGTAAGTTATAATTTGTCAGCTCAAATTGGTACGGATTTACAGGCTGTTACAGTTGATATTAAAGCATATGGTTTACCAAATACCTAGGCTCTGGGTGAATATTGAGAGAGCCTATTTTGAAATTTTAAACTACAAAATAAATTATATACTTAATACATGTCAACTAGAGTTATCAACTTAGGTCACCTTTAAATAAATCTTCCGATTAAGTTTGATTAACATACTATTATACTCAAAAAGCTGAAAATGAGTCCTCGTAGAAGAAGAGACCAAGGAACGTGTAGGACAACCATAAAAACCAATGGAAGAAGTCAAATGATTAGGGGTCGACCTCAGGAAAAGTTAAATAGTTTAAAAGGAAGAGTATTGGGTAAAATCCATATAAGAACTAAAGTTGAATTAAATTAAGAATGATATCCAGCGAATAAATTTGTTTTTTCCCGGTAATAAAGACCAGATTTGAGTTATAACTTGAATATAAAATCACGCGAGTTAAGTAAACTAATAATAAATTTAGATTTTGGACTTCAGAAACAAGGATAACTAATTTTTAATTAAAGAGGGAATATACATCCAGACGGTAGTTTAACTTTAATTAAAACTAAAATCTACTCGTGACTCTTTAATTTCGGGGACGAAATTCTTTTAAGGGGGTGGATTGTAATGTCCTGGTTTTTAGACGACATTGTTTAGTAATAAAACATTGATTTTTATGAGTTAATTACATTGAAATGGAATTAAATTATCATAATAAAAAAAGTTGAATGAAGAACCTATGTGTGAATATAATATTGTATATATTATAAGAAATAACTACATTTATATTTTAGGACTTGGTTCCATCTTGCTTAAATAATCTCTTATATAAAATCCTATGGAAAGAAACATATGTATGCACATATGTTTAAAAACAATATAACCTAATGTATGTGTTAATGTATATATATGTCATATTTTATAAATGATTTTGCATACATATATTTATAACAAAATCCATGTGTTAATATTAATAATATGGGTTTTAATTACTTAAGAAATGCAGATGGGAAGCCGTGTAAACAATGGAGTAGACTAAAACATATGCAAAGAATCAATACAGCAAAACACAAGTATCCTCAAATGTTAAATGTAAATTATGTTATGAAGCACACCACGCATTTGATAAAACGCCAACAAAGAAGAGATTGCCAAAATCAAAACATATATGAGATTTAACAGGTGCAATATATAGCTATGATGTAAACAAGCCATTCCTCTAAACAAATCCTCACATAAAATCTTGTATAAAATCCTTTTTAACAAATTTAAATATGTTTTTATTTGGCAAACAAATCAAAGGATCTTGAGACCATTTCGAGCATTAATGAGGCATGTTGTAGGACTTCTAGAATCATAGATAAGGACAGTTATAAGTAAATATCTGGTATAAAGAAATAATACTTATAGATATAAGTCAATCGAATAGGATTGAGGAAATAAGGAAAACCTAAAGCTAAGTACTGTAGCATTAAGATAGAAGAGCCTACAACCTAAAATTATAAAGTAAACCAATTGTTTAATATAAGACATTGTCAATAAATAGCACCTTAGCCTCCGCACTTCCTCGCACAAATATTTGAAGACAAATGATCATATAGCCGCAGCATTCTAGGAACAGAGGATAACAGAGGAAAGCAAGATCTGTGAGTAAACTTATCTTTCCTTAATTTTTACACACATATATGGAAATGCTCAAGTATATACATGAACACAGGTCTAAATGATTGTATTTGTTGTCATGAAAACCCTGAAACTAAACAGAGTAAATCTTTATTTTGGTTACTGGCTACTTTATGATTGTGAGTAAACCTTTTTCCTCTGTTAATTCTTAATTTTCGACTAATATTGAATGCATACAACTAATACAAGTTGTTCATATATTGTTGTGTACATATTGAGTCTATAACATACATAAATTGGTCTGTGATTTGAAACAAAAACACTAAGAATTTAAAAGCTGGAAACAGTGGACCAAAACTTATGTGAGTAGATTCTCACTTTGATTACTGATTATGTAGGTTTATATAATACACATATTAATGTGTTGATGAAAATTCTCGTAGTAAAATCTGAAATGAAATATGAAAACAAATAGATTAAAAACTTAAGTGAAAACCAGTAGAGCTCCATCCCAAATTTACAAAAGATATATGCGCTTTGCATGGGTTTTCATGGTTGCTAAACTAACCTTGCAGTTCACATGAATTTGTATCATTACTGTCATTAGTTATGTACTTATTTCTGAGAATCAATTGCTTTATTTTTGGATGAAAATGAAATCGAGGATGGAGCATTATTTCACTGAGTTAATACCGATAGAGGCCCTTGTTATCTTTGCAAGTTATGATCTAGGCATTATATGCGGTAGTTTAGCAATATATGATTTATGCATAGGAACAAATGGGTATCTATTATCTTAAGTGAGAAAGGGGAATAGTGAGGGCGCAACCTGTACACAGAAGTGGGGTATCAGGAATTGAGATAAAGGAAGAACAGGACGTGTAAAACAAAAGAGAAACATGCGTTTAAACGTGAAATTACCATTGAAGTGTTAAGGGGAAGATCTGGGTTTGGAAGGGAAATCCCGTACATGTTCAGTGAGGTGAATGGATGGTGAAATGAAGTGATGCTGTGTGGCAAGCGTATTGTGTGTGTACTGGACGGTTCTGTGAACATGATAAAGAAGAATGCGCCATGTACAATTGTTAAGGGTACATCGGCAAGACATGTTACGTCGATTTGGTCTACCCAAGATAGATATGCAGTGGCGAATTGAAATAAATTAGGAAAATAATTATTTGATGTAAATTGTTTAAAATGGCTACCTGAGTCACTAACACCACTGGGTACAACAATAGATCCCATTTACATTAGGTAATAAACAAGTTAGTTCTCCACAACATTTCTTTTGAATGGTGGCATTAAACGATGAAAACACGGTAAAGGCGACGGGGAGGTGATATGGGTGTGGAAATAGTGACGGTGCGTGTATTGGAGTTTGCGACGATGATCGAAGGGACCTAATCTACGGTGTAATATGTGTGCACGTGCACCGTGGGTGTGTATGTGCACCATAAATGCACAGCGCTACATCAAAGAAGAAGAAGCCGAAGTAGCGATGGAAGATGATTCGACCGGTATGAAGGGGGATTAACATACAACAATTGTTTGAATATATATACATATATATATATATATATATATATATATATATATATATATATATATATATATATATATATATATATATATACATACATACATATATATATAATATATATACACACTGTTAAAACAAAAGAAGAAAAGGGAATGTAAATTTTTAAAAAGAAGGATACGAAGAAGAGGAGAGATGAACACGGATAGGGGTCTTTTTGCTGAAGGAAAATGTTTGCCATGGTAGCATAGTAGGTGAAAGCTCTGTGGCAAATACATATCGGGAATCTGCATTTGGAAGAATGGTACGAGCGTGGGCCAACCCAAAGTAGCGAGGAAGTAGAGTAAAAAGGGAGATATAGGAATAAATGGATGGGCATTTGAATTGGCACTTGCTTGCCTGGAAGGTGTACTGGGTAGAAGGGGCAGCGTTTATCTATGACGCATGCAGTTTGATACCGGGCTGGGTTAAGCCTATAAAAAAATTGATAATGACGGTGAATTAAAGAATAAGTGTAAGAAGCATATGACAATTGAAGTTTTCAAAGTATGCCTGTTGACTGGAGTAAATATTAGAAGGGTGCAGCGTTCTTTCCTTTGGTACTGGGGATCTATACTTATGTATGAGTATGGGTTTGGGCTTGGCCCATAAATAGATAAATAAATAAAATTTTAAATTTAAATTTAGTTTAAATGATATATAAATATGAATAAATATATAATGGAATATATGTTAGTATATATATATATATACATATGTATGTATATATATATATATATATATATATATATATATATACATATGTATGTATATATATATATATATATATATATACATATGTATGTATATATATATATATATATATATATATATATATATATATAGAGAGAGAGAGAGAGAGAGAGAGGGCTGATATATTTGGGCTCGGCCCATTTCCAATATATATAAAAAGAAGAGAAGAATGGAAATTTAATTCTATTGTAAATCAAATATATTTACATGTTTAAAGTTATCTATATATCAATACGGTTAGAGCAAGAAGATGGGCTGGAATGGTTTTGATTCATGTAAGTGTTGTTAAATCAATCGATGGTATACATTAGAAACTCGACGTAGTTATCAAGGCGAACTATAATTATAAAATTAGAAATGGTTTTAATACTAAATAGCGTTTAAACTAAATTGAATATAAAATTAGTCATGAAATAAGTTAACGTTAATGATCTATAATTCAGTAAATACTGAATGGTTTATTCAATTTATTAATGTGATAAATTAAATTGTGTTTAATTACGTGATCGTAATTAAATATTTATATTGTCATCGGTTTGTGGAAATAAACCTGGTCCCACTATATATTTAATCAACTGAATTGTGTGAACACCCTATTAACAGTAATAAACATCGTTCTGCTATTATATCGGTTTGACATATTTTATCAGGTATTGTATGTTGCTGAATTATTATATTATCAAGCGATAATATCAAATTGTATTTAATTGTGCAAATCTGGTTAACGACTTGAATATCGTCAGTTATAAGAACTGTTATATATACAGTTAGAGCTACTAGGCCGTTAATTGATCAGTTTAAAATTGGTAACTGTGCATTTACGAAGGTTTAAATATAATTATAAAGTAAGTCAAATGTATTGATTACAAAATAATTGTCGAAAGAAATGAACTAACATTATTATTAATTGCCGTGTGTGAAGCACGTGCCTTCCAGTCAGATAAATAAATGATGTGTGTATAGTTGTTTATTTACATTATTATATTCATTTCCGTGTACGAAGCACGGTCCTTCTAGTTAGAAAATTTTAATGATATAATAAAGTAAAGATTTTATATATATCAGTTTCCTTAAATACCATCTGACTTTAAAAGACAAACGTTGATCGTGTCGAAGAGTCCGAGTTAATATTTCACTTCGATTCGATTTATACATCGGGTGTCGGAGATTATTGAAGATAATTGAAGACGGTGATATGCAAAGGCTATTTTACAGAATAGTGCCTTCGGTTTGTCCAGTCCCAGGACAACTTGTACGGACGAATGTCTGACAGAGTGTCTCCAACGGTCACGCCCGTTGATTTTACGAATATACCAAGTTGGTGGGGAGAAGATAACTTCTCTTTATTTTACACCCAATGTGTATTTGTGTATTCAATATGTGATTACGGATTTGACGATGTGGCATTCAAAGTGAACGGTGGATAGGTATTCTAGAAGATAACGTAGCCTCAAAGCCTCATCAACCAGGAAAGACAGAAATCGGGTAAGGTAGCATGGCTAGGTGGGTCATTCCCAAGCAGGGTGTATTATCACCATCTAGAGAAATTCCTTTTATCTTCTTAATCTATATTTCGATGCTGCAGATTTTGGGACGGTTGGCTAGCTACCACCGTAGGGTGATAATATATTCGTTACACTCAAGCTAAATGAGTGGGCGTTCATGTGTGGCCGGGTTGCAAGACGTTCTTGTTGAACCCCAGTGTATCCCCTCTAGAGTACACTGATCGGCAGGTGATCCCATACCTTGTCTGTTGGAATCCAATCTCCAAAAAGAGCCCGGGGTTTATATATATATATGTGTATATATATATATATATATTTAAATATATATATATATATATGGAGCGTGAGATGCAAGCGTTCCGCTAGATGGTTATTTATTTGATACGAACTGTTATAATATCAGATGATTTTGATATCAAAGATATTTTGGGTTATAGTAAGGTAAAAACCGTCCATGTTTATGTGTGGGCTGGTCTTACTATTATTTTTTCTTTCAGAACATTTTTGAAAGGTTAAACTATTTATTATGTATCTCATGTGGGAAAATCCCATTCTGTTTTTATGGCATGGTCTTATGAGATATACTGTACTAATAAAGATGTGTTTTAAAATTCGTTTACTCATACCAGTCCTCCAACTAACCCAGAGTTTATTTTATGTGTTTTCCTAAACTCTTGGGTACTCATAACACTTGTTATGGGTAGACAAGTGATCCAGGTTCTAATGGAAATCCTTTGAAGTATTGTGGAGTACGAGTTCAAGAACCCGTCTAGTAGTTGCATTTATCCCTAAGTATCCAATTTGTGTATTGGGCCAGTATCATGTATGATGTTGTATTCTAATGTTGTAATATGATGTAACAAACTCTGATATGTAATGTGATATTATATTTTGTCAAAATTCCGCTGTGAGATTCTAATGTGATGTTCTTCTTACTCTTCTATTCTATTAGTTCTATCTTTTCAATCTCATCCTCTAATTTCTTTCTATTAAAGATTCGTAATTTAGTGCAATCTGGGTTGGACGTAAGTTGTAATTTGTCAGCTCAAATTTGTACGGATTTACGGGCCGTTACCATCAATAAATCACATCAAAACAACAATCGTTAAAACAACGATTTTCATTTCAACAACATAGAAAAACTTTCCGGTTTAGGTTGCTAATTAGATCCTATGGTGAATTGAGTTAAAAACCATATTTACTTCGATTAGATCTTTGCAAAAACTACTTGAAATGATGAACATGAGATCAAACATCCTATATACTTGATTGAATCCATGCGAGAGATGTATATCACTCACCAAAACTTTAATCTTGCTCAAAATTGATGAAATATGAATCCAGACAGCGAAGATCTATCTTCAAACCTCACGATTTGATGCGATCTATCTTATTTTGATGTAGATCTAGCTCCCTTTTGGTGTAGATCTTCAATCTGTACTTGTAGATCTAGAATTTTACTGGTGGAAAGGTGTATTTGTTTGAGCATGGATCAATCACAAGATCAACCAAATGAGAGAATGAAGAAGTAACCCCCTCTCCATGTCCCTGACCCCCTACTTATAGCTTCCAACTAGCCCATTAATAGGCCTCCTCAAATCAGCCCATAGCTTAAAACCTGAACAGAAAATTGTGTAGCAATAAAACAACAATGTCTCGCAAACCGCTGAACCAAATCTTTAATGTGACCACTCACATAACGGGAATCATCATTTCCTTTCCAATGAGACCGACCATAACACTTGATTTGATACATGTCAAAAATTATGCCCTGTACAAGACTGATAGAGGAAAAATGTTCACAAATAAAATTGGTAAAACTATGGACATGTCTCACATCCCCATAAACACCATATTAAAATATGAGAATGATCCAACCCTTAGGGAATAAAATAGAAATATTTTACGATCCTCCGATACGTAAAACGCGGGTTGTTACATTCTCCCCTCTTTTGGAATTTTCCCCCCGAAATCCCAATAGAGATAAGAACTAAAACAATTATGCATGCCAATCACCCAATAGCAACAAATGCTATAACCCAGACTAGCAGCCATCAACCATGCATCCATTGTCTTATCCTAGCATATTGAATTCTATCAACGACAACAACAACCACAAGAGTACAAGCTACAACGGGGTAAGAGTGACACAACAACCATGGGTCATACCAACGAAGAGTTCGGGATGGATCGACTTCATCTTCTCTTCTGTTTCCCACATACAGTCTTCATCATCCTCATTCCATTACACCTTGACTAGCTTAACCGTCTTCCTCCTAAGTTGTAACACCCCACTCCCGCTATGATCACTCACTAAGGGAATGCCATAGCATCGGTGGAGTATTTTAGTGAATATAGAACAGAAAAATTACAACAAGACAGATATAAATAGTACTTGAAATTTTAAAACATCATCTCATAACAGCGGAAGTAAAACATGTCTGGTTACATCATAAAACCACAATAAAGGTCAAGTACAATATCCATCAAAATAAAGAAGTACATAATCCCACTCTCATACAATAGCCAAACAAAAGAAAAGATAACTGGATAACTGGAGCTTTACATCTATCCAAGCTCCTAAAGACTGGAACAGCAATCCGATCAAGCTCCACTACTGCTAGGATCCACCGTAGGACCTGAGGGTTGGGAAAAAGATAAAAACAACAGGGTCAGACATAAGTCTGAGCGAGTCCTATAACTTTAACAATACAATCGTTAAAGTAACCAGAGAAGACATAAACTGATATACGGTAACATATAGGGATGAATGGCTACCCTAAGCAGTCAACTAAACGAAGATAAAGGATAAAGACGCATCTACCCTCCCTAAGGTAAATTACTAAACTGCACCACACCAGTCGTTCCTAACTTAAAGGTTGATCCCACCCAAGAACTTATAAAATTTACTAATTAGTACCTGCGTACCCCTAGGTGACCAAGTAGGCGCCACGGGGCCCTACAATCCACTAGGTGTACACACTACTTCCCATTCGATCGGCTCCCTAACGTAGATACCCGTGCTGGCCCCACCGTGGGATGTATCATTCCCCAATGTGGCAACCTGATGAAACTAAAGGTGCACGGCTTATATCTACTCGATGCAACAACGGCTTACCTACCAGCCCGGGCCCACTCACGCATATGAAGCCCGTTGGACTTGCGTTGCCACCGCTAACCCGTTTGCCTCTTACAGTCAAGCCCAGTATGCGTGTCCCGTCCTCGACATGGGTCGAGCCCACAAAGATACGTATGGGTTACTGGTTGAAATGGGCCTCCACAAGCTACCCACCTAAGCTTGTCCCTTTTTCTAGTATATCCCACTTAACCCTTTAATCATGTTTTAATTACATGTTCTATTTTGGTTAAGTATTCTAATCGTATTTTCTATTGCCACCCAAGGCAACCACTAGATTTTCTCATGCCACCCGAGGCACCCACTTAACCCCTCATGTCCCTCTACATGCTAATATGGTTAAGTGTTTCTTAATTAATTAATTAAGAACGTAACCTTTGTAAAGACCTCTCACATTAGACTGTCTTTTATGACCGCTGGTTAAGCCGGTTGGGTCCGGGCAGCCTTATGTCATAACAGAGTCTAACCTCGTGTCTTTACATTAATTACGTATTTAGTTTGTGCCTAAGACCTCTCACATTGGGCTAACATTTGTAGCAACTGGTTAAGCCGGTTGGGTCCGGGCAGTTTTACGCTACAACTGAGTCCAACCTCGTGTCTTAGTCAATTAATTACACCTAATTAATCACCCTCATAATTTTATATTAATTATCCCTAATTAATCAAGTTTTCTTAACATGGGTAGACCTAACTTAATAGGTAAATTCCCATGGGGTAGACCTAACTCAATAGGTAAATTCCCAACACATAGTATGGGTACACCTAACCAAATAGGCAAATTCCCATACTATGTTTATTTATTTTGTGTTATGCATAATTATATTAATTTCACACAATCTTATTAACTTATGCATTTAATTACCCCATCGTTCCCACGTAATTTCGTTCATGATATAACACATATAAAAGGTGTCAACTTGCATATGAATGAACATGTTTCAAAGGTGCCATCTTGCATATTAACAAACACATAACTTGCATATGAACTTGCATAACATGTCACATAACTTGCATATAATATGTCACATAACTTACATATTCATTTTGCATAACAAACTTGCATATTAGCTTATAGACTTGCATAATGTGTCATCATGAACTTGCATATTAATAAACATGTAACTTGCATATTTACATACATGTAACTCGCATATTAACAAACATGTAACTTGCATATAAAGAAACATGTAACTTGCATATTTACATACATGTAACTTGCATATTAACAAACATGTAACTTGCATATTAACAAACATGTAACTTGCATATTAACAAACATGTAACTTGCATATTTACATACATGTAACTTGCATAGCATATTACCATGAACTTGCATAACATGCATATGATTACATAGCCCACAACTTGCATATTTAGCATCATGCAAACATAACATACATCATATTAAACTTGCATAAGCTTACATACTCAACATGCATAAACATAAGATTAATGCTAACATCATATCATATGATTCAAAGCTCATTAACCCACATACAAAACCATAAATCTCATCACATCTCATCTAATTAGTTTACCAAAAGATCATCAAAGTGATAGAAACTCACAACTAGCAACTTTGAACACCAAATGAAGAAGATTAAGATGCTAAGAAGGGATTAGAAGTTGATTAGAGAGTGATTAGTATGCAACCCTCTTCATAAAATTAGTGGAGGCCATGAGAGCTAGCATTTTGCCATAGTTTAGTCACTAGGTTTAATTATGAATGAATTAGGGTAGGTTAGGGTCTTATTTATAGATTAGGCAAGTGTTTTAGGCCATAGGATTAACCCTAGATTCAATCCAAGCCATCAAAGCATGTCTTGGGGAAGAAGTCAAGTGTAGGAACCATCTAGGGCCTTTAGATTAAAGATGGACCATGAGAACCATTCAAATGCAAAATCTGCACTTGAGCGAATCGGCCCACGGGTTGACAGCCAAACACCCTGGATTAACCCCTAGTCGACCCAGCGGGCTCGGGTCGACTTCAAAAATCGGCCGGTTCGGTTATTCCCCTCTCCCAATTCGCTGTTTTGAGCATTTTTGCATATTTATTTATTAAATTTTCAATTATATATATATATATCAATATATATATATATATATATATCTACACAACCCATTTCACTTAATTAAGTATACTTTAATTTGGGAATTTTCGTGAAACTTCGCGAGGCCATATCTTGGTCATACGGACTCCGATTTTCGAAAACTCGGACTCTATTTCGCGTATTTTTCCGAGACGAACGCAATGGCATAGCCCGTTTCCCTTGATTCCCATTTTAGAATTAAATTCTGCCTCGATTTATGTTATTACAGGTTATTGAAAATACGGGTTGTTACATTCTCCCCTCCTTAAAGGATTTCGTCCCCGAAATCTTCAAGTTAGGAAGAACGTATCCTACCATCCAATCATCCATCTACTCAAAGCATCATCCACGAGCAATCATTGTCCTTACAAGATTCTAAATGCTGGATGGATATATGCAAAAGTGTGTGTATATGTACTTACCTAATGCAAAAATCAGGCGGTTACTGATACAGTAAACCTCCTTAATGCAAACCATGATAGTGCCATGCATCCAATATGTATGCGAAACCCTATTGACACATACAAATTTCTACATGCGTGCACAACCATACACAAAAATGCATCATCCATATGATAACACAGCCATGATACATCCATCAATCTAACTACCACATCCATTTATGCAATATGCAACATGAAGTGACTGAGCCGATCTAGTGCCTAATGTGTGTGTATATGCATCCACGAGCAACCACTAGCAAACAATTGCATCCATATGCATCCATCAACCATAACATGTTTCAAACACATGTTTCAACCATAGGTTTTACCCTATCTAAAGGTCATAGGTATTAGCGAGAGGATATACTAAAGATAAGATAAGTACTAGACAAGCAATAAAGGAGAAGTTAAAAGACATACTCTCAAAAAGAAATGGATACAAAGAACGCATCTTTGCTTCCGTCTCCCAAGTAGCATTGCTTTCGTCATCTCCCCATTGCACTTTAACTAGCTGAACTTCTCTGTTCCTCAACTTCCTAGTTTCTGACCCAAGGATGCGAGTAGGAGCTCGTCGAATCGTCGCATCACGCTCTACCTCTACATCTCTAAGCAAGCTCGGCTCTACCACCTCCGCGGTCTCATGTAAGCACTTCCTCAAATGTGATACATGGAATACATCATGAACACCACTAAGTCTGTCGGGCAACTCCACCCTATATGCCATCCGTCCAATCCTTTCCTTAATAGGAAACGGCCCAACAAATCTCGGTGCTAACTTCCCTACGGACCCAAAGCGAACAACATTTCTCAATGGAGATACTTTGACAAAAACCATGTCCCCAACCTCAAACTCAAGATCCGTCCTTCTCCGATCCGCATAAGATTTCTGTCTATCTTGCGCTGCTTTCATCCTTTTTCGAATTAAATCAATCTTCTCTGAAGTCTCTCTAACCATATCCGGCCCAAGCAAGATCTTATCCGTAGATTCCCACCAACATGTAGGAGATCGACAAGGCCTTCCATAAAGAGCTTCGAAAGGAGCCATACCAATACTGGACTGAAAGCTGTTATTATATGCGAACTCCACCAAAGGAAGATGTTCTTCCCATGTACCTCCAAAATCCAAGATACAAAGCCTCAAAAGATCTTCTAAGATACGGTTCACCCTCTCGGTCTGACCGTCCGTCTGAGGATGATATGCGGTGCTCAAACACAACTGAGTCCCTACCGCCTCTTGCAAACTTCTCCAAAACTCACTAGTGAAAATAGGATCTCGATCACTCACAATGCTGGATGGTACGCCATGCAATCTAACAATCTCTCTAACATAGACTGAAGCAAGCCATGGAGCGGTCCTCTTACTCTTTACGGGTATAAAATGGGCGCTCTTGGTAAGTCTGTCTACCACAACCCAAATTCCCGTATTGCCCTTCCTCGATCTCGGTAACCCGTCGATGAAATCCATCGAGACACTATCCCACTTCCACTGTGGAACTTCCAATGGGTGTAGCAACCCACCGGGTTTCCTTTGCTCCACTTTAACTTGTTGGCACACTAAGCATCTAGCCACATACTCGGCCACATCTTTCTTCATACCGGCCCAGAAGAAAACTCTCTTCATGTCTTGGTACATTTTGTCTCCACCGGGATGAATAGTCATTCTTGAACGATGTGCATCATCCAAAATAGCCTTCTTCAAACCCTCATCTTGCGGTACACAAAGTCTACCGTCTCTATGCAACCATCCCTTATCATCTATGGTGTATCTACCCAAATGGCTGGACGACTCCCCTCTTATAAGCTTCTCTACCAACACAACCAACTGTGGGTCGTCTCGCTGAGCCTCGCCAATCCGTCTCAAAAGAGTAGGTCTAACCTCCAAGGATGCCAACAAACCAGGTACAAAATCAACAGAAGGTCTGAAGTCAAACAAAGAAAGAAACTCCAAGCTTCGTCGTTCCACGAACAATGGACTCAAAGATAGCCTTTTTCTACTTAAGGCGTCTGCCACCACGTTACCCTTACCATGGGTATACGCTATCTCGAAATCATAGGATGCTAAGAACTCCATCCACCTTTGCTGTCTTAAGTTTAAATCCTTCTGAGAGAATAAGTACTTCAATGATTTATGGTCGGTGAACAACTCGAATCTCTCACCAAGAAGATAATGGCGCCAAGACTTAAGTGCGAAAACAATCGCGGCCAACTCTAGATCATGGGTAGGGTAATTCTTCTCATGCACTCTCAATTGTCTCCCTCCATAGGCTATTACCCTTCCCTCCTGCATCAAGACTGCGCCTAATCCTGTTCCACAAGCATCGGTATAAACAACAAACGGCTTACTCCCATCCGGGAGCACTAAAACTGGAGCGGTGGTCAAAGCTCTCTTTAACCGTCGGAAAGCATCATCACAATCTACATCCCACGAGAAAACCAGATTCTTTTTCGTCAAGCGGGTTAATGGGGCTGATATCTTCGCGAAGTCTTTGATGAACTTCCTATAATATCCTGCCAACCCCAAGAAACTTCTTACCTCGGTAGCATTTCTAGGAACTTTCCAATCCTGGATAGATACTATCTTTGCGGGATCCACAGCTATCCCTTCCTTAGAGACCACATGCCCTAAGAATCGCACTTCTCTTCTCCAAAAATGGCATTTAGAGAATTTAGCTTTAAGACTATGCGCTCGAAGAGTCTCCAACACTTCCTTGAGATGTAAGGCATGCTCTTCTTCATTCTTGGAAAAGACCAAGATGTCATCCACAAAAACTACTACAAACTTATTCAGATACTCTCTGAACACTCTACTCATGAGATCAACAAAGTATGCGGGGGCGTTTGTCAACCCAAATGGCATCACTAGCCACTCATAAAAACCATCCGGAGTCCGGAAAGCAGTCTTCTCTATACTGTCCTCCGCCACTCTTAACTGATGAAACCCTGTAGCTAAGTCCATCTGCGAAAATACTGACGCGCCAACCAACTGATCAAAGAGATCATCTATCCTCGGTAATGGGTGTCTATTCTTCTTCGTGAGCTTATTAAGTTCCCTATAATCCACACAAAGTCTGAGGGACCCATCCGCCTTCGTGGCAAACACTACTGGAGCTCCCCACTCCGATATACTTCGCCTTATGAACCCCTTCTCAAGCAACTCCCCTACTTGCTTATGAAGTTCTCTTCTCTCACGAGGAGCCATGTGGCGTACTGGCAAAGACACTGGTTTGGCATTATCCACCAAATAAATTCGGAAATCTATCTCCCGCTTCGGAGGCAAACCCTTTACTTCTTCAAACACATCCGGATATTCCCGGACTACTCTGACAGAACACAAACTTTCGACCGAAGCATCGAGCGATTCAAGATAACTTAGCAAAACAGATTCCATGGGATTGCAAGAGATCTCGAGAGTGTTACCCAAGCGGGTCATGAGCCTGACAACTCTCCTTTCGCAATCAAGAACGGCACCATTACTGGATAACCAGTCCATGCCCAAGATCAACCCATAGCCCGTGAAGCCCAATACAAAAGCATCACATCTAAACTCAACGCTAAGTATAGAAATCTTCAAACCCAAACATATCATAGACAGATATATGGAGCCCCCAATTGGGTTTGAGACAACCAAGGGATCATCAACTAGACTGGTGTCTAAGTGCAGTGACTCAACTAACGATGATGAGATAAAAGAATGCGATGCGCCAGAGTCAAACAAAGTACGAACTGGATGATCAAACAGAAAAACCAGACTTTCAACGGAAATAGTTCTACCTCTCTGCTGAATCGGTGGAACTGAGAGAACCTGAACTTGCCCCCCTGACTGAGGTGGTGCTATAAGAGCTTGCACCTGGCCTCCTGAGGTAGACCCCGTCTTCTGCCCCTTCTTTGGGCAGTTTTTCACAAGATGCCCTGCTTCACCACAATGAAAGCAACCGGTCTTCTTCTTTTTGCGACAATCCTTACTGAGGTGTCCTGGTGTTCCACAATTGAAGCACTTCTTCTTCGTCTTCTTTTTGTCACCATTGCCTTTTCCGCCCTTGCCTTGTTGTTGCTGTTGCGGTTTCTTCTGATCCCCCTTTTTCTCTGGTGCCTTAGAATTCTTATCATCCTCATGCATAAGTGCCATGTAGACGAGCTTCTCAAAAGTGGCCCCCATAGGAATGTGAGTCATAGCTATTCCTTGCAATGGTTCGTTCAAGCCTCTAACGAACCTCAAAGCCTTCTTCTCCGGTGTATTCACCAACTCTATGCCAAACCTTGCTAATTGATTGAATTTGTTGACATATTCTTTCACCGTGAGATTCCCTTGCTTCAAATTCAAGAACTTCTCCATAAACAGATTCTCTTCCGCCCTTGAGAGAAACTTAGCCCCAAACCTTTGCTTAAAATCTGCCCAAGAGTCAACAGGGCGTTCTCCATTAGTGACCTCCCACCAGAATGAGGCCTCTCCCTTCATTAACCAAGCCGCCAACTTGACTTTCTTTCCCTCTTCCACTTCAAAGATATCTAGCAACTCTTCCACTTCCTTAAGCCAATCTCTAGCCTCTACGAAAGTCTCTGAACCAAGAAAAGGTTTTCCTCCTATAGCCTTGAACTCCTTGCAAACCTTAGCAAAATTATCCACTCTAGGCTGAGGAGGAGGAGCGGTTGTCTCTGGTGTAGTAGCATTGGCCGGACCCGCAGCCGCGGCCCTAGCCTCTTGCAACCTCCTATACCATAGTGGTATAACTAAACCCTCCGGGATGTTAAGATCTTCAGCCATGCTGAAACGAAAGAGGAAAGATTCAAAAAGGAGATTCCGAAAGATAAAGATATGGCTATTGGGGATTATGCTTTTCTTTTTCAAAAACTTTTTCTCTTAGAAGACATGCTTTTAAAAATACTTTCTTCGAAAATACTCTTAGAAAGTAGTTTTTCTCAAAAATTTTGTCTGTTCTGGTAACCTTAAGCTCTGATACCACGTGTAACACCCCACTCCCGCTATGATCACTCACTAAGGGAATGCCATAGCATCGGTGGAGTATTTTAGTGAATATAGAACAGAAAAATTACAACAAGACAGATATAAATAGTACTTGAAATTTTAAAACATCATCTCATAACAGCGGAAGTAAAACATGTCTGGTTACATCATAAAACCACAATAAAGGTCAAGTACAATATCCATCAAAATAAAGAAGTACATAATCCCACTCTCATACAATAGCCAAACAAAAGAAAAGATAACTGGATAACTGGAGCTTTACATCTATCCAAGCTCCTAAAGACTGGAACAGCAATCCGATCAAGCTCCACTACTGCTAGGATCCACCGTAGGACCTGAGGGTTGGGAAAAAGATAAAAACAACAGGGTCAGACATAAGTCTGAGCGAGTCCTATAACTTTAACAATACAATCGTTAAAGTAACCAGAGAAGACATAAACTGATATACGGTAACATATAGGGATGAATGGCTACCCTAAGCAGTCAACTAAACGAAGATAAAGGATAAAGACGCATCTACCCTCCCTAAGGTAAATTACTAAACTGCACCACACCAGTCGTTCCTAACTTAAAGGTTGATCCCACCCAAGAACTTATAAAATTTACTAATTAGTACCTGCGTACCCCTAGGTGACCAAGTAGGCGCCACGGGGCCCTACAATCCACTAGGTGTACACACTACTTCCCATTCGATCGGCTCCCTAACGTAGATACCCGTGCTGGCCCCACCGTGGGATGTATCATTCCCCAATGTGGCAACCTGATGAAACTAAAGGTGCACGGCTTATATCTACTCGATGCAACAACGGCTTACCTACCAGCCCGGGCCCACTCACGCATATGAAGCCCGTTGGACTTGCGTTGCCACCGCTAACCCGTTTGCCTCTTACAGTCAAGCCCAGTATGCGTGTCCCGTCCTCGACATGGGTCGAGCCCACAAAGATACGTATGGGTTACTGGTTGAAATGGGCCTCCACAAGCTACCCACCTAAGCTTGTCCCTTTTTCTAGTATATCCCACTTAACCCTTTAATCATGTTTTAATTACATGTTCTATTTTGGTTAAGTATTCTAATCGTATTTTCTATTGCCACCCAAGGCAACCACTAGATTTTCTCATGCCACCCGAGGCACCCACTTAACCCCTCATGTCCCTCTACATGCTAATATGGTTAAGTGTTTCTTAATTAATTAATTAAGAACGTAACCTTTGTAAAGACCTCTCACATTAGACTGTCTTTTATGACCGCTGGTTAAGCCGGTTGGGTCCGGGCAGCCTTATGTCATAACAGAGTCTAACCTCGTGTCTTTACATTAATTACGTATTTAGTTTGTGCCTAAGACCTCTCACATTGGGCTAACATTTGTAGCAACTGGTTAAGCCGGTTGGGTCCGGGCAGTTTTACGCTACAACTGAGTCCAACCTCGTGTCTTAGTCAATTAATTACACCTAATTAATCACCCTCATAATTTTATATTAATTATCCCTAATTAATCAAGTTTTCTTAACATGGGTAGACCTAACTTAATAGGTAAATTCCCATGGGGTAGACCTAACTCAATAGGTAAATTCCCAACACATAGTATGGGTACACCTAACCAAATAGGCAAATTCCCATACTATGTTTATTTATTTTGTGTTATGCATAATTATATTAATTTCACACAATCTTATTAACTTATGCATTTAATTACCCCATCGTTCCCACGTAATTTCGTTCATGATATAACACATATAAAAGGTGTCAACTTGCATATGAATGAACATGTTTCAAAGGTGCCATCTTGCATATTAACAAACACATAACTTGCATATGAACTTGCATAACATGTCACATAACTTGCATATAATATGTCACATAACTTACATATTCATTTTGCATAACAAACTTGCATATTAGCTTATAGACTTGCATAATGTGTCATCATGAACTTGCATATTAATAAACATGTAACTTGCATATTTACATACATGTAACTCGCATATTAACAAACATGTAACTTGCATATAAAGAAACATGTAACTTGCATATTTACATACATGTAACTTGCATATTAACAAACATGTAACTTGCATATTAACAAACATGTAACTTGCATATTAACAAACATGTAACTTGCATATTTACATACATGTAACTTGCATAGCATATTACCATGAACTTGCATAACATGCATATGATTACATAGCCCACAACTTGCATATTTAGCATCATGCAAACATAACATACATCATATTAAACTTGCATAAGCTTACATACTCAACATGCATAAACATAAGATTAATGCTAACATCATATCATATGATTCAAAGCTCATTAACCCACATACAAAACCATAAATCTCATCACATCTCATCTAATTAGTTTACCAAAAGATCATCAAAGTGATAGAAACTCACAACTAGCAACTTTGAACACCAAATGAAGAAGATTAAGATGCTAAGAAGGGATTAGAAGTTGATTAGAGAGTGATTAGTATGCAACCCTCTTCATAAAATTAGTGGAGGCCATGAGAGCTAGCATTTTGCCATAGTTTAGTCACTAGGTTTAATTATGAATGAATTAGGGTAGGTTAGGGTCTTATTTATAGATTAGGCAAGTGTTTTAGGCCATAGGATTAACCCTAGATTCAATCCAAGCCATCAAAGCATGTCTTGGGGAAGAAGTCAAGTGTAGGAACCATCTAGGGCCTTTAGATTAAAGATGGACCATGAGAACCATTCAAATGCAAAATCTGCACTTGAGCGAATCGGCCCACGGGTTGACAGCCAAACACCCTGGATTAACCCCTAGTCGACCCAGCGGGCTCGGGTCGACTTCAAAAATCGGCCGGTTCGGTTATTCCCCTCTCCCAATTCGCTGTTTTGAGCATTTTTGCATATTTATTTATTAAATTTTCAATTATATATATATATATATATCAATATATATATATATATATATATATCTACACAACCCATTTCACTTAATTAAGTATACTTTAATTTGGGAATTTTCGTGAAACTTCGCGAGGCCATATCTTGGTCATACGGACTCCGATTTTCGAAAACTCGGACTCTATTTCGCGTATTTTTCCGAGACGAACGCAATGGCATAGCCCGTTTCCCTTGATTCCCATTTTAGAATTAAATTCTGCCTCGATTTATGTTATTACAGGTTATTGAAAATACGGGTTGTTACATAAGTTGTTTCGTGTCATTCCCCACAATGCAAAGTGGCTTACTAGGCTTTGTAGCTGCGGACTCGACTTCTAGGTCATCGTACTGCTCCGGAGAAACCACCACATTTGAATCATGAACACACTTCCGAAGAAACGACATATGGAAAACATTATGCATGCTCGACATCTTGTCGGGTAACACCAACCTATACGCGAGCTTTTCAATTTGCTCGATTATCGGAAATGGTCCAACAAACCTTGGAGATAACTTTCTTTTTCTTCGAACAACGTGCTTTAATGGCGAAATCTTCACGAAAACCATGTTTGTAACATCCCATGTCCATTAATGTCACTCACAAAGGGAATGCATTAACTTTCATGGAGCGTTTAAGTGAATAGAACAGAATATTACAAGACATGTACATAAAAGAGTACTTGAAAATTTTATAACTTTATTGCAGCGGAAACAAAAACAAGTTTGGTTACATCTTCAAAACCCATCTTACTAGAAATAAAACCAAGTACTTAATATCAGTCTTGTACAAAAGCCATCAGAGTACATAATTTTTTAAGACCAGAATCCCCAATCCAAAATACCATATGCAAGAGAGACAAAGCTATGCATTACTTCCAGCACTTCAAGCAGGAAAGTCCGAATCAAACTTCAGTACTCCCTCCCTAAGAACCTGGGGGGAGGGGGAAAGGAAAGAAAAGGGGCGAAAAAAAGAGGGTCAGACATAAAGTCTGGTGAGTCCAGTAACTTTAACAATATAATAAGTAAAGCAACAGGATAAGGAATAAATTGAACATAAGGAATGATTGTAACATAACAGAGGTGACAAGGTAAATAAGGTAAGAAAGATTCGACAACGGTTGCGCTTCTAACTACTACAAGATATGCTCTGCGCCGCACTAACATACTAGTCACATACTAAAAGATGATCCCTCTTGAACGAACATAATGATGATAGTCTCGTGTACTTCTAGTTACTATCATTGGTGCCAACTTGCTCCTATCCCAACTAGTTGTATCCACTATCCGCCCCGTTTGATTATCTATTTCTAGCTGCTATCATAAGTAACCAATGTGTACCTATAAGCACTAAATGTACGCTCTTACTAAACATAGTAATAATAATAGTAATAATGGTAGTTTTGTGTACTCCTAGCTGCAGTCATAGGTGCCGCCTGCTCCTGTCTCCACTAGTTGTACCTACTACACTCCCCATTCGATCGGCTCGCTAACTCGTAGATACCCGTGCAGGTCCCACAGTAGGGTGTATCACTCCCTAAAGTGGCAACCTGATACGACTAGAAGGCACGAATTATACCTACACGATGCAACGACGTCTTGCCTACTAGCTCGGACCCATGCACGCACATGACCCTGTTGGGCTTGCACTACCACCGCTATCCTTTAATGGACCTCTTACAATCAACCCCAGTAAGCGTGTCCCGTCCTCGACCTAGTACGAGCTCACAAAGATACTAAATGGGTTACTGGTTGAAAAGAGTCCCCACACTTGACACAAGATTCCCTCCTAAGCTTGGTCCCCACTAGGAATTTCCACTTGATCCCTCTTTATACCCATGTCAAACTACATGTTTTCATCTAGTTTAAGTGTTCTAATTATGTTTTCACATGTCACCCATGTTACCCACTTAACCCTTCATCATACCCATGTCTTCTTACATGTTTCACCTTGGTTAAGTGTTTATTATTTAGTCGCCCAGTTGATTTAACCCAATCCACGTATCAAATCAATATGTATTATTGATTAAGCTTGCCTTAATCCTATCCACTTTATTCATGCAACGTTGGTTAAGTCGTCATCTCACACAGGTTAACTTAACGCCACCCACCTAACGTTTTACTTAATTTATAATTAAGTACATCTTAATTCTCATAAACATTGGTTAAGAGAATAGCTCCCTAAGTGTCAACCCCGGAGACCAAAATCCACATCAGATTGACACTCAGAGAATTACTCAACCCAACCAATCTTATGTTATGTCCTTCATATAATTATAGTCTTCAAGACCTCCTACATTAGATTATCGTTTTGCGGTTGCTGGATGTGCCGGGTGGTTCCGGGCAGGCTTACACTGCAATCCAAATCTAACCTCGTGTCTTTGCATTATTACACATCTAATTCTATGCCTTTGACCTCTCAAATTAGATATCGTTTGCGGTTGCTGGACATGCCGGGCGGTTCCGGGCAGGCTTACACCGTAAACCTGTCTAACCACGTGTCGTAGGCGTTCATTGCCCTAAATTGATATAAATTAGGTTTTCCCCGTTTAACCATAAATTCAACCCAAATTTAGGGGACAAGTTTCTAATCACTTTATGCCTATAATCACAAGTTTATAGGTTATGCCAATTTTACACCCAAACCCAAATATGCCAAATTTCATGTTTTACATGTCATACTCAATTTTGCCCAACTATGGCCATCATCAATTTATGCCCCAATTACAAATTATCACAATTTTTGGTCAAATCACATATTATACAATTTTCCAAACTTTTCCCTATCGTTCCCACGTTATTCATTCGCATAATTCAATAAAGAATGGTTCGACTGGAAGTTAGCCAAACCTCATAAAAAGAAAAAGGAAAAAGGAGAGGGAAGAGAGTCAAAATGGCATAAACATATGAACATAGGCGACATATGAACATGAATAGCATATGAACATGAATAGCATATGAACATGGATAGGCATATGATAGGTTTAGATAAAAGATGATAAACTTGCAAACTTGGTGACATCAATTATAGGCATAAGCATATGATTCGGTTCATAACCCTAACACAATTACTTTAATTTCATTATCTTGTGAAAACTACATGAACTCACCTTGCTACGATTAAGAAAAGTAAATTGAATCGTTTGTTGTTGCAACTCTAATCTTGAATAATCTCTATTTGATTTGAAGAAGAAAAGCTCTCTACTTTTATTTTTAGATTTGAGGCGGCGGCTAGGTTAGATGAGGAATTAGCAGCATGGAGGCTAGGGTTGAAGAGAGAAATTAGATTAAGGTTAGGTTTTGGTGTTTATTTATAGGAGCATTAGGTGTATTAGGACCTTTAGATTATCCCAGAAACCATCAGGACCGCTCAAATGCCACATTAGCCCTAGGGCGAATCGGGCCACGGGTTGACAACCAAAAACACCATGAATCAACCCCTAGTCGACACAGCGAGGCTCGGGTCGACCCCAAAAATGGTGCGGTTCGGCTATTCCCCCTCCCGATTCGCTGTTTTAAACATTTTTGAATATTTATTTATTTAATTTTTATATATATCTTTATATATATTTTTCTCATATGCAAACTGTTAGACCAAAGGTTGGCTCTAACACCCAAATTGTTTTGATTTGTAGAGAATTATATCTAAAAATTGAAGAAAAGGAAGAAAACACACAAAGTTTATAGTGGCTCGGCGTTAACGAGCCTACGTCCACTTTATATGTTTTTGATTATACAATGAATGCAAATACAATCAATAATTTCGCTCAATCTCACTTTTACAATTATGATTCTCTCAGTAATTTCGAGATAATACTGACAAGAAATGATGACACATTAGTAATGGTGGAAGCAACACTGAGAACTGCCAAAAGATCCTGAAAAATGCCAAGTTTGAGGCTATTTATAGCTGATTCCTTCAGGCGGATCGTGGTCATACGTGGCACAAATCCCGAGAATCTCAAACTAGTTCGTAGCTTGATGGAGAAATAGTCAATATGACATTTGTGGACAGGTGTCGCGAGATCCATGCCTTTCGGGTCGTGACAGACCAGCTCATTACTTCCATTCTTTGGTTTCTGGAGCCAGATCGTGGCCATGGGCCAGTTGAGGGCGGATCGGGTCGCAGTGAGGGACCACGAACTGGATCGTGGTGGTAGCTCCATGAGCCGTGAGGAGCAGAGGGACCACGAATCGAAGATAAAGAGGAAACTAGGCTGAGATCAAGATGAATTCTCAAATGATACTTCACACTGAACTAGCATATGTGTCTAGGTGGCTGGGTTCAAAATCTAGCCAACATTCTGCCCCCTCGAAGTATGTTTTATCAAGGATGGAATATGCTTCGAAAGTACTGAACTATCTTTTCATGAAGTGATGTGAATCAAAAGTTGTGTCTGTCTGAAATATCGTACTGCTCCAGGAGGTTGTATCCTTTGATTGGTATAAATATCGGATTAAGTCAATCATTATTTCTTTGTTCATCGACCAATTTTCAATTCTTGAATTCCGGAAGACATTGTGATTAATCTGCTTTGTATGTGTTTTTTTTGGATCGCCGTGATATAGTACGATCGGGGTGGACACAACAGACATATAATCAAACGTGCCACCGGTTGTACTGCGATGGGCCTTCTTGCATGCCCATGGTCCAATTGTCCTCACGGATTGGAATAAAACAAAAATGGGAAGACGAAAAGTCCCTCATTCAGCTATATAAGCCGACCGACCGCCTCTCCTTTCCTCTCCTTCTCTTTTTCTTTGCCACCACCACCAGTTCTTCAGCCAAAACCAAACTTTTCTTTTACCGGAAATCGACGTTACTCCATAATCAACAGGTAATGGCAATAGGATTACTTCAATCTTTGCACTGTTTATTCTTCGTTTCTCTCATATTTCCACCGGTACTGCGATAGCGGTAGGAGGTTCAATTTCATGGATTCGTGGATGGAGAGGAGGAACGAGGAGGAAGAAGGAGAAGAATAGATTGACTGGTGGACGAGGTTTTGGCTTGGGTCGCGGCGATAATCGGTTGGTGCGATAAGGAATGAAGACAAAGTATTATTTTGACTAGTGGATCGGGTCATGGAAATGGGGAGTGAGGCGGATCGCGGCGCCAGGAAACAAAGTGGATCGTGGGGGGTCTTCCATGAGTCGTTGGAATTAGGGAGAGTTATCACTAGGTGGGTCATTCCGCGATCCGAAGCTTCCTGCACGAGTTGGTGTTCCTTCGCGAAGAGAGCTTGTTGGCGATCCACCATCCGTGACCCGATCCTTGTTCCATGCCTTGACACCTATATAGAGACCCGAGCCCTACGACTTGACGAACCATTCTTGTTGATGATCCCATGGACACATTGACTAGAAAATACAATGCAGTTCTGATATACCAATGGACAGTTAGGCTAGAGCCCTCGAGATGAACTTTTTGAACTAAACAACAGCATAACCTAGCAGCGGATAACGACCAATATCTATTTATCTGATTAACTTCACGCTTTCCTTATTGTATGCACATGCACATACTTGCACTTACACACACGGGGAACGAGTAACTGTATTCTAATTTCTCATGTTTGCTCGCCACCATAGCTATGTCTGATAAACAAGTAACTGAGAATCCAGAGAAAGATACCGAACTAGAGTCATCAGAGCATCATGATCCCAATGTGCTTCCTTCAGATCCAGATTGGGAGAATTCCGACCCCGACTATGAGACAGATACCGATGCAGAATCAACGACTTCTGAGAGCGCGTCACTTGAAGACGAGGATGAACGAGCTCCTGATGAGATTCCAGGTGTTAAGGAGATAGTGAAGCTCACTGATTCTCTAGCCTCCAAATTAGACGATATTAAACTTAAGAAGATACGCTTAAGACACGGGATTCCTTGGGTTGATGTGAAAACCCCATAGGATGGAGATAGGCCTCATTCTGCCCCTTAAGGGTACATGACGGTCAGCCGACTCATGTGTTGGGTAGGCGCTATTCCTCCATTTACTCCAATTGTTGTCGATCTCCTCAAGCAATTACGAATTGCCCCCATGCAACTCCATCCTAATTCTTAAGAAGCTCTGTATACTCTATACATTGCGTACGCAGAGGTTCTACAGACCGAACTTACCCTCAAGGATATGAAATTCTATTACCACTTCAACCATCGTTCCGTAGGGACTCCCAATTTTTCTTTCTTCGAATCAGTTGCTAACAGAAAAGTTATAACGGATGGTCATAACAATATAGGTGATGTCAAATCTGATTGGTCTACATAAAGCATCAAGCTGGATGTGCGAGGAAGTGGCTACAAGCAAGTATGTCTTCAACTTTTCCATGTATACTTTGAATACATAGTTTAAGTGCTAATGTGTCATTTTTTCCATGCATACCACAACTTTGCGAGAACGGAGGGTTCGATATATGAAGATCAATTGTCCCGTCTCCTCGATAGTAAATCAGATTTTTTAAGGGTTAAGAAGTGTCTTACCAACGAGAATCTTCACAAAAACTGCCTTCTTGATGTGAGATTTGGACTTGGCACGGGTGGCAAACCTTACAAATATGTGCCCGCGGCTGAGGGAGAAGGAACCTCTAAGGCCGCGCAAACAACTGGATTCCGTAAAAGTTCCTCACCAATGGTCGATCAGGATGATGAGGATTTGAATGTATACAAAGGGGATGAGGCCCGAACTGATGAACCAAAGGAGGTCCCATCTTCTAAAGGACAATCTCCTTTAAGGACTTCGCCACCGATTGAGCCTACTACCCATGAAAAATTAACCGAGGAACAAATACTCGGGGAATTGAATAAGATTCCTTTACCAGACGATATCTATACATAGGAAGACTTTGGAGGGAAACCATTTTTTCCTATCTCTGAGGAAATGAATGCTCCAGTTGGAGAGAAAGAAGTCACACAGACGAGCCTAACTCTGGGCCCTGGTCCATTAGGAGGGATTTCATGGGATGCACAAATCACATGCACCACTTATCACAACACTCTTATACCACCGGTATTCATGGTTTTAATATATACTTGTTTCCTTTGCAGGGGAGATGCCTCGTAAACGGTCTTATTCTTATCGTTACCTCCGTGAGGGCACACCAAGTCTTCTTTCAAATCCCGAGCACGTTCGCAGTGATAGTCGGGGGAGAGATAGTCATCGGCCCAGCAATTCTCATCAATCTTATTCTACACGATCTCGATCTCCGTAAAAGCAAGACCCGGGAAAACCACATAGTCGTCAATTGCCACTGGCGGGGGGTAAGCAACTTCCTAAAGACTTAACTCCTCCAAAGAGTACGCCTTCTCATAGTAGGTGCTCTAAGAAACACCATGAGCCAAAAGACAAGAACAAGGATGAAGGTAAGATCATGGAAAAGGAGAAAACAACCCTTGCTTCTTCTAGTCAGCACAGCTTGGGTACTACCGCCACACTGGATGTTGTCCCTACTTCTTAAAATCAAGCCAAACTGGTGCGTTTGAGGAAGCAGTTTCCTGATATCTTCTTTGAGAGAATGATGTTCGTCCCGGATTTCGAACCGGTCCTCGAGGATTGGGACACAGAGGTGATAGGGTACGTGTGCCATGCGGCCAAATAATACGGGGTGATGAAGAGGCATGCCATTCATATTTCCGATGCCATCCGTTGCCTAGAAACGGACGCGGCCAGATCCACAGTGAAAATTGAAAATGATGCTAGGGCCAGGAGCAAAATGGAAAAGGAACTAGAGGATGCACAGGCCCAATTTGTTTTAGCTCAGCGGGACGCGGAAAACTATAAGATAGAGCTGGAGAATGCCAGGAAGCGTTTTCATAGTGAGCTTGATTCAAACAGCCAAGAACGTGTGGGTCTGAAATAGGAAATAGAGGATCTTGGAACGGTCAATACTGATCTAAAGACGACACAAGACCATTTTGCTGCTGAGAAGGCCGCTTGGGAGAAATGGAAAGCGAGCTTAAAGGATAGTCTCGCTCTCGCTGAGAAGGAAAAAACAAATTTGAATGATCAACTTGTTCGCGCTGAGGAGCATGCGGCTCTTGCCGAAAGTAATGTCGATAGTGCTATTGGATCGACCACTTCCACTGCTGACAAGCTTGCTGAAAAAGACAAAGATATTGCTGGTTTTGAGGAACTGCTGTTCGACTTCATTGTTCAAGTCATCAAGACTTGAGTCATCTCTTGGATTCCGGACTATCACGTTACTCTGGCCAATGTATGGGCTGCAATTGTCGAAGGCGAGAAGCGATGATTGGAGGTCGATGAGGTTGATGAAAACCAGCTGATGTAGACCTTTCTGAGAGGTGAAGAACCCGAGGCTTTGGAGAAAGGCAGACGCATGATCCAAGAAGAGATCGAGAGGGAGAAAGTTAAGGTCAAGGGAAAAAATAAACTTGACAACGGCTAAAGCTCAGCGGCGGAGCCCAAGGCCTCCGAAGTTGAGGAATACAACCCTGATGATCCGTTGATTCCCATGATTCCAACTCCTCCACCTGTTGGAGCTTCTGCTGTAAACTTGGATGAAGAGTCGGCTTAAGGTATCTCCATTTTCTGTCCATAATTTGTTAAAGAAACTATAACATGTCGTCATTTTGCGAAGCAGCAAATCGAAAAGACCACACGCTCTCCTAACTTAATAACATGTGCATCTTATGATACAGGTGATAATCCAGCTGAGAAAGAAGAGGAAAAGGAAGCGGAAGCTGTGAAGGCCAGCATACCTTCAAGCGTTGAAGTCTCTGAGGCTCCGAAGCAAACCGGAGAAACAACTACTGAGAAGATCACCTTGGCTTCAAGCACTGACGTCCCCAAGGATGCTGAGACTATTCATGCTCTAAGGGATATGGACGGTGGTCACGGGGACGACGAAGAGGAGGTCACCATTACAGAGGAAGCCAAGGGTGATGATAACGAGACCTTAGCTGAGATGTAGGCTAAAAAAGAGAAACAATTGGCCTTAAAGAAAGAGGAATAGGAGCCTCTATATGTGGCTCCAATTTCAGAGGTAGACCCCACAACGGGGCAGGTCTTAAAATTCTCTGCTAAGTCAATAACTGCACAGCTCGCATCTCAGCCTTCCAACCTTCCGCATGATCCTCCTTCTGATAAGAGGAAGAGGAAGAAGGGTGATCGCTTTGACGCTGACAAGGAGGAGTTGGAGAAGCAGAAGAAGGAGAAGAAGGAGAAGAAATCGAAACCGTCTCCCAAGCGTAAATAGGATGCAGTTGTTAGTCCATATTTTTCTTTTAGGCTTTCCACTGGCCAAGAAATGTAGTTGTGAGAGTGGCCCTCACTTTTGTTTAGCTTTTTCGTCTTGTAAACCTGCATCTAGTGAATGAAAACTTGTTTTTGTTGCCTCATTGCATACCTGCAAGTTTAATTTATTGCACTTAGTCGTTAAATAGTTAATCTCATAACTAATTTAGAATCAAATCATGAATCACTTTAGCAGATAAATTCTTAAAAATTTCGTATTGCATAGATATGTGTATATATATATATGCCCCCAATCAATCATCAATATAATGCCTGGCCAGGGCTTATTGAGGATTGATTAGAGTCATGTGTGTGCTGCCCCCTACATTCCCAAGAATGAGGGGAAAAGAGTACTTTTGGCGCTAAGTCTCTAACGCCTTTATACTCTCCCAATCCTTCAGCAGGTTAGAGTTCGAGCTTGGTTCTTAGTCTGCTCACCGATCCTTCAGCGGGGCAGGAATTCTAGGGACGCTAAGTCTCTATTGCCTAAATACTCTCCCGATCCTTCAGCGGGGTGGAGTGTTGTCAAGGCGGCTTTATCATGGTGCACCCTCACGCCTTGCGGATGTCATCTTCGCGTCCTTTATACTCTCTCAATAGTCTTGAGAGTTAGAGTGTGAGTGGCGGTGTGATTTATTTTGCTGCATTTTCAATCTGACATATTGTTGCATAATCTATAACGAATCTCAATATGATAATGATTCATGTTAATTAAACAAAAGAGAAGATAAATGACCGTGTAGTAAAGGTAAATGACACAAGAGGTTTTTATAGTGGTTTGGTCGAATCATGACCTACGTCCACTTTATTATCTTTTGCTTAAGTAAGCAGACTATTCTAGGCAAGTCGTGCCTTTTTACATGGTCCTAGAAAACAAAAGAATAAAAATGACAATTTCATGTCAGATAAAGCCGCAAATGCTGGGCGTTCCACACTCTGGGGATTTCATCTCCATCCACAGTTGCTAGCTTGAAGGTTCCGTTATCAAGCCTTAGTAGAATGGAATACGGTCCTTCCCATTTCGGGCCCATATGCACCGAGGATGGGAAGACACATTTTAGAACCAAGTCTTCGGGTTCAAAGGTTCGAGCTCGGAATCTTTTGTTGTAATACCGAGCGACCTGTTGTTTGTGCCTCAGGGCGCGTAGGTCGGCTTCTTCCCTCTTTTCTTCAACCATGTCCAGGGATTCAAGGAGCATCTCATTGTTGGCCATCGGGTCATAATAGTGACCCGGTGAGAGGGTACTTCAAACTCGAACGGGATGACCGCTTCGGCTCCAAAGGCAAGGGAAAAGGGAGTGTGACCCGTCGCCGACTTGTACGTTGTTCTGTAGGCCCATAATGCCAAGGGTAATTCATCAACCAACATGGCCTTGGCCCGCTTCTATCTTTTCTTCAGGATGGATTTAATCACCTTGTTTGCCGCTTCAACCTGTCCGTTCGCTTGCGGGTGCGCTACAGAGGTGTACCTTTTCTCAATGTGGTATTTCTGGCAGAAATCTCTAAACTCAGTGCTATCAAATTGAGTTCCATTGTCTGTTATAACAACCATTGTAATCCCGAATTGGCATATAATGTTCCTAACTACGAAATTGATTACTCTCTTAGTTGTGATTGTGGTCAATGGCTCTGCTTCGACCCATTTAGTGAAATAATCCATGGCCACAATAGCGAACTTTGCTCCGCCCTTTGCTATGGGGTGGCTTCCGATGATATCAATTCCCCACATAGCGAAGGGCCACAGACTTGTCATTGTCTTTAACTGGCTAGGCGGTGCCCTGTGAATCTTAGAAAACCTCTGACAGGTGTCACAACGTCGCGCGTATTTAGCCACATCCATATTTATGGTTGGCCAGAAATAGCCATACCGTAATATTTTCTTTGCCAATGTTTGTCCTCTCGTGTGATCTCCACATTCGCCATCATGTACTTCTTGCAATACGCGTTTGATGTCGTCATGGGCGATACATTGGACGAGGGGCATCGAAAATCCCTGTCTGTATAGGAATCCGCCCTGCACAACATACCGGGAAGCCTTTCGAATAACTGCTCGCCTATCACTCTTCTTTGTAGGAAGCGTTCCTTCCCTCAGAAAATTCTTTAGAGGAGTCATCCATGACTCCCTTCCGGCTTCAATCTCCAGTACCAGATCAATTTCCATCTGATCTATACTATGTGACTGAAGTACTTCAATCGGGACTAACTCCGTGTCTTTAGGATTATCAGAGCTAGCCATCTTAGCCAACTTGTCTGCCTTTTGGTTTTCCGCTCGAGGGATGTGGGATAGGCTATAGTGATCAAAATCATTCAGCAGCTTCTTTACGTTTTTCAAATATAATATCAGCCTTGGGCCCTTGGCCGTAAATTCTCCCGTGACCTGGTTCATGACTATCTTGGAATCGCAAAAGATGTCTAGCTTCCTTATATCCAACTCCTTTGCGAGCTTCAACCCAGCAATTAGAGCTTCGTACTCAGAGTCGTTATTAGTGGCGTGGAACTCCAACCTGAGAGCATAGTATATTAGCCGTTTTTGGGGAGTTTCCAGAACCATTCCTGCACCAGATCATCTGTCGTTCTTAGCTCCGTCGTTGTACAATTTCCAGGCACTAGGATCGAGAAGTAGTTTTGGTGGATCGGCTTCTTCGTTTACCACATCATCTTCCGGGATGGTGAACTCTGCTATAAAATTTGCCAGCGCTTGTCCCCTTATTGACCGTTGGGGCTGAAAATTCCAATCAAACTGGCTTAGCTCAATGTTCCATTTAAGTATTCTTCCTGATGCTTCTGCCTTTGCAGAACTTGCTTGAGCGGGTGATTTGTGTACATAATAATAGGATGAGCATGGTAATAGTGACGAAGCTTCCTGGATGCAATCAACAAACTGTACGCAAGCTTTTCTATTCTTGGATAATTTCGCTGCTCATAGGTGATGACGAAATGACCCATCAGGTCAACCCTTCGGCCCCAGCTACTAAAGGAGATCTCTCTCGCCTTATTGAAATGTGGGATAAACTATATGATGAGCTAGCCGCTCAGAGGCAAGAGAGTTCAGTATTGCGACAGAATCTAGCCGCTATGGATAGGCGTCTCGATGATCTTATAAGGCAAAGAGTCCCTCCTCCAGCTCATCCGCTCACCCCAGAGTATTCCTCTTCGTCTGAGGAATCTCCAAAACCTCCACGGAGACCGTTAGAGAGGCCCGAGAACATAGAACATCTTCGATTTGGATCTCTTCCTCCGCGAGAAGAAGAGGCATTCAACTTGGGGCCCGTCAACCGTGACCTGAATAATCCCGCAGCACCTCCCAAAATGCAAGTAGTCAATGATCGTGTTGAGAATAGACCGCCTCAATCCTTCCGCCGCGTGAATGACCGCGGTAACAGGGGGCAAGGATGTTCTGCTCGGGCTCCAGACTTCGTCCCGGTCCCCCGGAGAGACAACGGAGGACCCCGCAGGGCGAGGAGTGCCGACCCTGAATCTACAGTGACCAGTGCAAACCTCGCGGCAATGGTCAGGAAAATCATGGCAGATAGTCATGGGCAGAGGAACGAAGACTGGGGTATTGACCGTAGACATACTTCGTTTACCGATGATATCTTGGATGTTACATTCCCGAGGCGCTTTAATATGCCAACAATGAATCGCTATGCAGGCAAAACTGATCAGATCCAGCATCTAATGTAATATTCCTGGTCAATGAATGCCACTGTAGCTACAGACGCAGTAAAATGTAAGGCATTCCCTATATTCCTGGAGTATGTGGCATTATTGTGGTTTACCCGCTTACCAGCACGTTCAATATCCAGTTTCAGGGAATTGAGCGAGAGATTCGTGAACCAATTCCGTCTTCATGCCCAGAGGTCTAAGAATGTGATTGAGCTATCCCTTGTTAAACAACGACCTGATGAAAGCCTAAGTTCATAAATGGATCACTTCAACTTGGCTGTCACAGAAGTCAGAGATCCTCATGAGCAAACTGTTTTGATGGCCCTGATCGATGGAGTCGACAAAGATACCGAGTTTCGAAGATATCTAGCCGGCAAGCCACCCCTGACCAGAGAGGTATTTTATGAAAAAGCCAATGTCCTCTTACATCGGGAAGAAATATATGCAAACCGAAAAAGGAAGGCTACTAACAAAGAAGATATCCAGAGTAATGTGGCCATCAAACAGACAGGGGACAACTCAGGAAAAGTTGAAGTGAATGTCGGGAACAAGAATCAAGGCAATGGTCAACAATCGGGGAAAAATAACAACAATCGAAAAAAAATCGAGGGAATGACGCTCAGAGAAGATCTCGGCCCAGGACATTTGATAACTTTACGCCATTGAAAGACACATTGGAAATATCTTCATGGATACTTATAATGTCCTTCCGTACAAGAGGCCTCCCCTGAGAGACTCGACAGAAAAGGAATGTAAGACAGGGAAATTCTGTCTTTTCCACCAGAGTCATGGTCACTCCACAAATGAATGTCGTCATCTAAGAGATGTGGTCGAGAAGCTACTCCGAGAAGGAAAGCTCGATGAGTATAAGGTGACTCCCAGGGACGGGGGCAAGCCGCACAAGTCCCAAACCAAAACCAAAACGAAACCCAACATGCTGCCAGACCAACTGATCAGCAGAAAGGAAAGAAGCTCGTCATCAACACCATAATCGAAGGTCTCCATCTGGCTGGGCATAGCTTCAAGGCAATGGACCAGTATGTCAACGCAGCTAAACAACCCCTCGAAGTAGGAGAATGTTGCAGTCCTGAGGATATTGCTCCAATTAAGCAGTAAAAGACGATGACTGATGACATCATATTCCACGACAGAGATAGCATTGGCGTTCATTCCCCAACTGAAGACCCGTTAGTAATCACCGTCGCCATCGGTCCAGCTATAGTCCATAAAGTCCTAGTGGAAAACGGGAGTTCGGTTAACATTCTGTCCAACAAAACATTCGACCAAATGAAACTCAAGTCAAAATATTTGAAACCATGCGAGGGTTGGATACTTGGATTCAATGGAGCCACAACTACTCCAACGGGATACGTAAAACTGTCAGTAACCCTTAGGGAAAGAGAGCACCAGAGAGTGAGAATCCTTCCATTTGTGGTTCTGCATGTTGAATCCCCAAACAATGCTCTTTTGGGCCGACCGGCCCTAGCAAAATTCAGGGCTTGTATAGCCCCCTGATGTTTATTGCTGAAGTTCCCTATGGATGCCGGTATAGGCATAGTCATAGGAGATCAAGTTGTCGCATGAGCATGCTATATTACAGAGCTGAAGTTGCTCCGCAAAGGAAGAGATGTAGAGACCAAAGGCGCTTCCTCCCCGGCAAGGGAGGAAACATCGTAGCAACTAAAGAATGTAACTGTGGGAGAGTCGCCCAGAGAACTTCCCGAGGACATAGATCCCAGAGAGGATGAAGAGCCTCGGGGCAGGATGGAGACTCCCAATGAAACAACTGTGGATGTAACGATCGATGATAGTGACCCAGAGAAGGCCCTGAAGATTGGATCCCCTTCGAGCCAGAGAATTAACTGATTTTTTGGAAGCTAACTTGGATGTATTTGCCTGGACCCACGCTGATATGTGTGGAATATCCCCTTCGATTATGAGTCATTCGTTAAGCATCAACCCGAAGCACCCTCCCGTCAAACAGAAAAGGTGAATGCTTGGCCCAGAGAGGTCGGCTGCCTTAAAGGAAGAAGTCGAAAAGCTGAAAAGTAATGGGATTATAAAAGTCTCAACAAACCCTGACTGGATTTCGAACCCGATTTTGGTAAAGAAGGCCAATGGAAAGTGGCGCACATGCATTGACTTCTCAGAAATAAACAAAGCCTACCCAAAGGATAGCTTTCTGTTACCAAGAATTGACCAACTAGTGGATTCCACCGCCGGTCACGAACTTCTCTCTTTCATGGATGCCTACTCGGGGTACAATCAAATCCCCATGCACGTCCTGGACCAGGAACACACTAGCTTCATTACGGATCTGGGATTATATTGTTATGTAGTGATGCCTTTCGTTTTGAGGAATGCCAGTGCTACATATCAGCGATTGGTGAATAGAATATTCTATAACCAAATCGGGTAAACGATGGAGGTATATGTTGACGACATGTTGGTAAAGTCCAAACAATCATCCGACTATACTGCCGATTTAGCAGAGATGTTTGAGATTCTCTGGATATACGGGATGAAACTAAATCCTTTTAAATGCTCATTTGGGGTGGAATCTGGAAAATTCCTAGGATTTATCATCAACTCACGCGGGATCGAGATCAATCCAGATCAGATCGCGGAAATTAGAGACATTCAGAGACCTAGACAAATCAAGGAGGTGCAAAGCCTCGTAGGAAAAGTAGCAACATTGAGTAGATTCATCTCCAAAGCTACAGACAAATGTATTCCATTCTTTGAATTAATAAAGCGAGGAAAACACAATTTTGAATGGACTCCTGATTGTGTTGAAGCGTTCCAGAATCTCTTGAATCACTTGGAAAAACCCCTGATTCTGTGTAAGCCAGTGGATATTGAGGATTTATTTGTATACTTAGCAGTGTCACCCAATGCGATCAGTTCTTCTTTGGTTAGAGAAGAAGATAAGGTGCAAAGTCAAGTGTACTATATGAGAAAGAAATTTGCGACAGCCGAGCGAAATTATCCAAGAATAGAAAAGCTTGCGTACAGTTTGTTGATTGCATCCAGGAAGCTTCGCCACTATTTCCAAGCTCATCCTATTACTGTGTACACTGATCACCCACTCAAGCAAGTTCTACAAAGGCCAGAAGCATTGGGAAGACTACTTAAATGGAACTTTGAGCTAGGCCAGTTTGATTTGAATTTTCAGCCCCGATGGTCAATAAGGGGACAAGCATTGGCAGACTTTATAGCAGAGTTCACCATTCCGGAGGATGATGTGGTAAACGAAGAAGCCGATCCACCAAAACTACTTCTCGATCTCAGTGCCTGGAAATTGTACACCAACGGAACTAAGAAAGTTAGACGATCTGGTGCCGGAATGGTGATGGAAACTCCCAAAAAATGCCTAATATACTATGCTATCAGGTTGGAGTTCCACACCACTATTAACAACTCCGAGTACGAAGCTCTAATTGTCGGGTTGAATCTTGCAAAGGAGTTGGATATCACGAAGCTAAACATCTTTTGCGATTCCAAGATAGTCGTGAACTAGGTCACGGGAGAATTTCAGGCCAAGGGCCCAAGGATGATATTATATTTGAAAAACGTAAAGAAGCTGCTGAATGATTTTGATCACTACAGCATATCCCACATCCCTCGAGTGGAAAACCAAAAGGTAGACAAGTTGGCGAAGATGGCTAGCTCTGATAATCCTGAAGACCCGGAGTTAGTCCCAATTGAAGTACTACAGTCACCTAGTATAAATCAGATGGAAATTGATCTGGTACTAGAGATTGAACCCGAAACGGAGTCATGGACGACTCCTCTAAAGAATTTTTTGATGGAAGGAACGCTTCCACAAAGAAGAGTGAGAGGCATGCAGTTATTCGAAATGATCCCGGTGTGTTTTGCAGGGCAGAGTCCTATACAGACAGGGATTTTCGATGCCCCTCCTCCGGTGTATCGCCCATGACGACATCAAATGCGTATTGAAAGAAGTACATGAAGGCGAATGTAGAGATCACACGGGAGGACAAACACTGGCAAAGAAAATATTATGGTATGGCTATTTCTGGCCAACCATAAATAAGGATGCGGCTAAATACGCGCGACGTTGTGACGCCTGTCAAAGGTCTTCTAAGATTCACAGGGCACTGCCTAGCCGGATGAAGATAATGACGAGTTGTTGCCCTTCGCTATGTTGGGGATTGATATCATTGGAAGCCCCCCCATAGAAAAGGGCAGAGCAAAGTTCGCTATTGTGGCCATGAATTATTTCACTAAATGGGTCGAAGTAGAGCCATTGACCACACTCACAACTAAGAGAATAATCAATTTCGTCGTTAGGAAAATTTTATGCCAATTCGGGATTCCAAATGTCATTATAACAGACAATGGAACTCAATTTGATAGCACTGAGTTCAGTGATTTTTGTTAGCAATGTGAAGGGTGAACTCTTAATAGTTATACATGAATTATTTTACAAATTCCCCAATGTGGGACTTCTTTCAACACACCCCCGCACGTGTGGCATATCATGAGCCTAACACGTAGAACTTCTTGCGTGATGTGGATAAGTGGCAACATGCGCACGAATTAAACCCGCTATGATACCATGTTAGAGAACCCCGGATTATCACAAAACCAATTGGATAATTATAGTATTGATAATCAACTTTTGAATACCAGAGACCGAAGCACTCTCATTGTGTTTAGGTTGTCCCGCAGAAGTTCCTTGGACCTGAGCATTCTGGGTATTCTGCAGGTTCTTCATGTGCTGTTGAAGTCTGTTTTTCCTTATCAATTCCTCGATCATGCTTTCAGATGTCTACACTATTTGTATTGTGATCGGGCTGGTTATGGAATCGGCAGAACCTTCCTGACTTGACTGCTGCCTCACTGACCTTCACTTGTTTGGTAATCTTCAGTATCTTTCATTGACGTGAAGATGTTTTCAATAGTATCATTCAATGGAGTCGATTCCGAATTCTTAAAGAAACAAAGCTTTTTATTTGGTCTGTTGTCTCTTTCGTCATTCCCTCTTTTCTGATTACCGCGATTCTTATGATTACTCTCTGCATTACAACCCTTCTTCTCAGGCTGTATACTACTTTCCAGAACATCCATGGTATAGGCTGGATCCTCATCCACGCCTATAAATTTCTCGGCTTTATTGAACAATTCCTCCAGAGTAGTTGGTTTCTTCTTTTTGATCCATCGTCCGAGCTTGGTTTTCTTGCTTATGGCTGCCCTCAAAGCCATTAAAACCAAGCGTGCTCATAGTTTCCAACCTCAGCCATGGCGGTGTTGAAAAGGGTGAGAAAAGCCCTTATTGATTCCCCTGGACTTTGCTCAAGCTCGTTTAACTCCATAATATCTCACACTTTCGTCGCTTGAAGCATGAATTGTTCTCGAAATAGATTAGCCAAGGTAGCAAAGTCATCCACAAACCTGGGTGGTAGCTTTGTGAACCAAGGCGATGCCACTCCCTCGAGATAAGTTGGAAAATACAAACACTTCAACTCGTCAGTGGCCCGTGCCCCATCCATATGCTGATCGTATTTAAACAGAAATATGTTGGGACCACTTATTCCATTGTAAGCCTGTACTGTTGGTGGTTTAAATTTGTTTGGATATGGCGTCATTTTTATCCTTTCTGTGAGTGGTGCTTTGGTGGGAGAAAATCCCCAGTCCTTCTCATCATCGTCTTTTTCAAGGTCCTTTCCATAATTATGCGCACCATGTCTGTTATGCGTTCTTCTTCGTTGGGCTAGCCTACGGAGAGAACGCCTTCATCCCTACTGGATATTTGCCTAAGCAAACGGTCATGGTCTGGAATCTAGGGCTTCTTCGTTTACCACATCATCCTCCGGAATGGTGAACTCTGCTATAAAGTCTGCCATCGCTTGTCCCCTTATTGACCGTCGGGGCTGAAAATTCAAATCAAACTGGCTTAGCTCAATGTTCCCTTTAATTAGTCTTCCCAATGCTTCTGGCCTTTGCAAAACTTGCTTGAGCGGGTGATCAGTGTATACAGTAATAGGATGAGCTTGGAAATAGTGGCGAAGCTTCCTGGATGCAATCAACAAACTGTACGCAAGCTTTTCTATTCTTGGATAATTTCGCTCGGCTGCCGCCAATTTTTCACTTACATAGTACACTGGTCCTTGCATCCTATCTTCTTCTCTGACTAAAGTTGAACTGATCGCATTGGGTGACACTGCTAAGTATACAAATAAATCCTTATGATCCACTGGCTTAGATAGAATCGGGGGTCTTTCCAAGTGATTAAAGAGATTCTGGAATGCTTCAACACAATCAGAAGTCCATTCGAAATTGCGTTTTCCTCGCTTTATTAATTCAAAGAACGGAATACATTTGTCCGTAGCCTTGGAGATGAATCTACTCAATGCCGCTACATTTCTTGAGAGATTTTGCACATCCTTGATTTGTCTAGGTTTATGAATGTCTCTGATTGTCGCGATCTGATCTGGATTAATCTCGATCCCGCGTGAGTTGACGATAAATCCTAGGAATTTTCCAGATGCCACCCCAAATGAGCGTTTCAAAGGATTTAGTTTCATCCCGTATTTCCGGAGAATCTCAAACATCTCTGCTAAGTCGGCAGTATGGTCGGATGATTGTCTGGACTTTGCCAACATGTCGTCAACATATATCTCCATCGTTTTCCCGATTTGGTTGTAGAACATTCTATTCACCAATCGCTGATATGTAGCACCGACATTCTTCAGATCGAAAGGTATCACAACGTAACAATATAATCCCAGATCCGTAATGAAGCTAGTGTGTTCCTGGTCCGGGACGTGCATGGGGATTTAATTGTACCCCGAGTAGGCGTCCATGAAAGAGAGAAGTTTGTGACCGGCGGTGGAATCCACTAGTTGGTCAATTCTTGGCAACGGAAAGCTATCCTTTGGGCAGGCTTTATTTAGGTCTGAGAAGTCAATGCATGTGCGCCACTTTCCATTGGCCTTCTTTACCAAAACAGGGTTCGAAATTCAGTCAGGGTATGTTGAGTCTTTTATAAACCCATTACTTTTCAGTTTTTTGACTTCTTCCTTTAAGGCAACCGACCTCTCTGGGCCAAGCATTCTCCTTTTTTGTTTGACGGGAGGGTGCTTCGGGTTGATGCTTAATGAATGACTCATACTATTGAACTCATCTTCATGGCAACCAAAGATACTAAAGATTACCCAGTACCAAAACAAGTGAAGGTCAGTGAGGCAACAGTCATGTCAGGAAGGTTCTGCCGATTCCATAACCAGTCCGGTCACAATACAAATAGTGTAGACATCTGAAAAGCTTGATCGAGGAATTGATAAGGAAAAACAGACTTCAGCAGTACACGAAGAACCCGCAGAATGCCCAGAATGCTCAGATCCAAGGAACTTCTGCGGGAAAACCTAAACAGAATGAGATTGCTTCGGTCGCTACTATTCAAAGGCTGATTGTCAATACTATAATTATCCAATTGGTTTTGTGATAATTCGGGGTTCTCTAACATGGTATCAGAGCAGGTTTATTTCGTGCGCATATTGCCACACTTATCCACGTCACCCAAGAAGTTCCACGTGTTAGGCTCATGATATGCCACACGTGCTGGGGTGTGTTGAAACAAGTCCCACATTGGGGAATTTGTAAAATAATTCCTGTATAACTATTAAGATTTCAACCTTCACATTGCAGGCAGAAATCTATGAACTCAGTGCTATCAAATTGACTTCCATTGTCTGTTATAACGACCCCTGGAATCCCGAATCGGCATATAATGTTCCTAACGACGAAATTGATTACTCTCTTAGTTGTGATTGTGGTCAATGGCTCTACTTCGACCCATTTAGTGAAATAATCCACGACCACAATAGCGAACTTTGCTCCGCCCTTTGCTATGGGGAGGCTTCCAATGATATCAATCCCCCACATAGCAAAGGGCCACATGCTCATTATTGTCTTTAACTGGCTAGGTGGTGCCCTGTGAATCTTAGAAAACCTCTGATAGGGGTCACAACGTCACGTGTATTTAGCCGCATCCTTATTTATGGTTGGCCAGAAATAGCCATACCAAAATATTTTCTTTGCCAGTGTTTGTCCTCCCGTGTGATCTCCACATTTTCCTTCATGTACTTCTTGCAATACGCGTTTGATGTCGTCATAGGCGATACGCCGGAGGAGGGGCATCGAAAATTCCTGTCTGTATAGGACTCCTCCCTGCAAAACATACCGAGAATCCTTTCGAATAACTGCACGCCTCTCACTCTTCTTTGTAGGAAGCGTTCCTTCCATCAGAAAATTCTTAGAGGAGTCATCCATGATTCCCTTTCGGGCTCAATCTCTAGTACTAGATCAATGTCCATCTGATCTATACTAGGTGACTGTAGTACTTCAATCGGGGCTAACTCCGTGTCTTCAGGATTATCAGAGCTAGCCATCTTCGCCAACTTGTCTGGCTTTTGGTTTTCCGCTCGAGGGATGTAGGATATGCTGTAGTGATCAAAATCATTCAACAGCTTCTTTACGTTTTTCAAATATAACATCAGCCTTGGGCCCTTGGCCTGAAATTTTCCTGTGACCTGGTTCACGACTATCTTGGAATCGCAAAAGATGTCTAGCTTCGTGATATCCAACTCCTTTGCGAGCTTCAACCCATCAATTAGAGCTTCGTACTCAGAGTCGTTATTAGTGGCGTGGAACTCCCACCTGAGAGCATAGTATATTAGCCGTTTTTTGGGAGTTTCCAGCACCATTCCGACACGAGATCGTCTGTCGTTCTTAGCTCCGTCGGTGTACAATTTCCAGGCACTGGGACCGAGAAGTGGTTTTGGTGGATCGACTTCTCCGTTTACCACATCATCCTCCAAAAATGGTGAACTCTGCTATAAAGTCTGTCAGCGCTTGTGGACTTATTGACCGTTGGGGCTGAAAATTCAAATCAAACAGGCTTAGCTCAATGTTCTATTTAAGTAGTCTTCCCGATGCTTCTGCCCTTTGCAGAAATTGCTTGAGCGGGTGATCAGTGTACACAGTAATCGGATGAGCTTGGAAATGATGGCGAAGCTTCCTGGATGCAATCAACAAACTGTACGCACGCTTTTCTATTCTTGGATAATTTCGCTCGGCTGCCGCCAATTTCTTACTCACATAGTACACTGGTCTTTGCACCTTATCTTCTTCTCTAACCAAAGCTAAACTGATCGCATTGGGTGACACTGCTAAGTATACAAATAAATCCTCATCATCCACCGGCTTAGATAGAATCGGGGGTCTTTCCAAGTGATTCAAGAGATTCTGGAACGCTTCAACACAATCGGGAGTCCATTCGAAATTGCGTTTTCCTCGCTTTATTAATTGAAAGAACGGAATACATTTGTCCGTATCTTTGGAAATGGATCTACTCAATGCCTCTACTTTTCCTGCGATGCTTTGCACATCCCTGATTTGTCTAAGTTTCTGAATGTCTCTGATTGCCACGATCTGATCTGGATTGATCTCGATCCCGCATGAGTTGACGATAAATCCTAGGAATTTTCCAGATGCGACCCCAAATGAGCATTTCAAAGAATTAGTTTCATCCCGTATTTCCGGAGAATCTCAAACTTCTTTGCTAAATCGGCAGTATGGCCGGATGATTGTTTGGACTTTACCAACATGTTGCCAACATATACCTCCATCGTTTTCCCGATTTGGTTGTAGAACATTTTATTCACCAATCGCTGATATTTAGCACTGGCATTCTTCAGACCGAAAGGAATCACTAAGTAACAGTATAATCCCAGATCCGTAATGAAGCTAGTGTGTTCCTGGTCCGGGACGTGCATGGGGATTTGATTGTACCCCAAGTAGGCATCCATGAAAGAGAGAAGTTCGTGACCGCCAGTGGAATCCACTAGTTGGTCAATTCTTGGTAACGAAAAGCTATCCTTTGGGCGGGCTTTGTTTAGGTCTGGGAAGTCAATGCATGTGCTCCACTTTCCATTGGCCTTCTTTACCAAAACTGGGTTCGAAATCCAGTCAAGGTATGTTGAGTCTTTTATAAACCCATTACTTTTCAGTTTTTTGACCTCTTACTTTAAGGCAGCCGACCTCTCTGGGCCAAGCATTCGCCTTTTCTATTTGACGGGAGGGTGCTTTGGGTTGATGCTTAACGAATGACTCATAATCGAAGGGGATATTCCACACATATCAGTGTGGGTCCAGGCAATTACATCCAAGTTAGCTTTCAAGAAATCCGCTAATTCTCTAGTTAGATGGGGATTCAACTGGGATCCAATCTTCAGGACCTTCTCTGGGTCACTATCATCGATTGGTACATCCACAGTTGTTTCATTGGGAGTCACCATCCTGCCCTCAGGCTCTTCATTCTCTCTGAGATCTATGTCCTCGGGCGGTTCTCTGGGCGACTCTCCCACAGTTACTTTCTTTAGCTACTACGACGTTTCCTCCCGTGTCGGGGAGGAAGCGCCTTTGGTCTCTACATCTCTTCCTTTACGGAGCAACATCAGCTCTGCAATATAGCATGTGATGTGCACGTAAATATGCACATTCATATTCACATATTTATTCTTGTTTCAATTAAATAAATAACATAATTGGCTATTTTTACAAGTTTTAAACCAAAAACCCAAAATTCTTAAATAATCATACATTCATCTTCATATTAGGAAAAAAATGATCTTTTATGCATGTATTTATTTTTGAAAACATTTACTCCTTCATTTTTTATGTTCTTTTGTAGGAAATTGGCTACAAATACAATTGGGCTACATGATGATATGCATGCACAAAATGAATACAAAGGAATTGGAGATGGAATTAATTCATACACTACTTAGTGGAGGACCCCACCCACTTTCACTCTTTCTCTTAAGTTTTTTTGGATGAGACAATGGGCTTCATGCATTCTACATGACTTCTTAGTGGCTAAAGACAATTAGAAGCTTCTTGAAGGGGCAATTTGGGGATTTCCCAACAAAAGTGATTAGGGTTTTAGGGTTTTGAACATGTATATATACCCCTTTATGTCATGAAAATAGCCTATTCCTCTTTTAGGCTCTCCTTTAGTTAGTTTAGTTTAGAAGAAAGCTCTCTTTTTCTTTCATGGCTTCTTAGCCATTTCTCTCTTATGTAACTTCTTTATTTTAATGCAATCTAATTTCTATGCTTTTTTACTTTCATGTTTATAGCTTTAGATTTATATTCATGTTCATAGCTTAGATTTACTTTCGTGTTCATTTACTTTATGTTCATAGATTAGATTTACTTTATGTTCTTAGTTTAGTTCCCTTCTTGTTCTACTTAGTTTTTCTTTCATTTTGCGTTATTTTCTAATGTTGAAACTTACATGTGTTGATATGACAACAGAAATGAGTGGCTAATCCCTTGATTTAGGGGTAATGACGCTCTCTAACTTTATGTAAGTTCAACATTTGTATGATTTGTGATCTCTATTTTGTGCTTCATGTTAGTGGATGTTGATGTAAGTTTATACAAATGATTTTGATAGTCCATGTTTGTTGACAACAAAATAGGCTATTCTTAGTCAATGTAAACACAAATTACATCAAAATTTGCCAAGTAATTATTGATTTTGAACTTAAAAGTAAGAACAAAATTTGATGGCTTATAGTTCTAACTAATAGTTCATAGGCCATACTTAGAATAGTTTTGCTTAAGTTTCATTTTCATGAGAATCATAAGTGGTTAAATTTTGCATTTATATCACTTAATGGAGATCATAAATTGTACTTTTGATAACTTACATAAATGTGAGAGTTGATTTGCCTCTAAATTGCTCTTTCATTTCATATTTAGCTCTCAACTTAGTTCTAGTTTTAATTAGTTTTTTTAGAACAATTCAAAGTTTTGTTTAATTTGATTGAATAAGATTGTGATTATTCTTTCCCCGTGGATCGACTCGTACTCACTACGTATTACAATAGTACGCCGTGCACTTGCGGTTATTTCAATATTTGTGACGATTTTCTAATTCAATAGAAATATCATTTAGCAAACAAGTTTTTGGCGCTGTTGCCGGGGAGAGAATTTAATTTTGATTTTATTCTTCGGATTAGTTTTCTTGTTTGTTTTCATTGAAAAAAAAGCGTGTTTGTGTTTAGTTTACTTGGTTTGTTCATACTTGTGTTCATTCATTTTGGTTAAGTAGTGTTTGTTTTGTTTTGTTTCAATTGATTGTTGTGTGTTTGTATTGATTTTTGTGTGTGTGTTTGTTTGATTGTTTTCATATAGTGTTAGTTTCATTTAAAAAAAAAAATCCATGCATTCTTTTGTGTTTAGTTGTAGTTTTGTGTTTTCGTTGTCATTTTAGCATTGTGTTCGTAGTCTTTGTGTTTGAGTTCTTTTGTTAGTTAAGTTCTTTATTCCTAAAAAAAAAAAAAATCATTTTGTGTTTAGTTAGCTTGTTGTGTCATTTGCATTTGTTGTGTTTATTTGTTTGTGTGTTTGCGTTTCTTTTGTGTGGTTTTCATTTAAGAAAAAAAAAGGTTGTGTATTCATTTTGTTTGATCTTGTGTCACTTGCATTTGTGTGTGTTGTGTGCATTTTTGTTTTTGTTTCAAGTCATATAAAAAAAAAAAACTGTGGTTTGTTCTTCTTCTCTGTTTATTGTGCTAGTTTCCAGTTTGTTATTTGTGTTTTTATTGGTTTTGTTCTTTTGTTTTTCTTTGTTTCTTAGATACATTTAAAAAAAAATACTTGTTTCATTTCTGTGCATTTGTTTCCTATTACAATATTTGCATTGCTCTCATCTTTTCTAGTGTGCATATCCTATCCCTGTGTTCCCTGTTCATTCATCTCTTCTTTAAAAATCATTTTGTTAGTTTTACTTCTCACCATTGCATCTTTGTTTGCCAGTGTATATTTGAAAAAAAAAAGTCTGTTGTTCATTTCATTTTGTTTCTGTTCACTGTTTTCTTTTTTGTGTTTTGTTCAATTAAGTAGTAGCATTGTTCATTTGGTTTCTGTGCACAGTTTTGCATCTTGGTTCTGTTTTTCATCAGTCCCTTGGAAACTACAGTGCATTTCATAAACAAATCCTTCCATTTCCACAAACAAACACTTACAAACAAGCCAAACAACTTCACAGCAACCATTTCCGTGACCCTTGCCACTTACATCTTCTACAACTAAACTAAACCATCATCAAACCACCATCAACATTCTTCTTCACCAGAAAGCTACGGCAACCAAAGCCATCTTCATCTTCATATCTCAAACAACCACATTCACACACTACACTCCTGTCATTGCCACACAACCACAAATCAACTAGTTCGAGATCCCCTACCAAATACACCCCCCTCCTGTCACCTCCTACAACACATCCCCGATCTTCCAACAGCAAGCCTACAAACTCCTCCTTGCCTTTCAACAATCAGTTCTCAGCAATTCTATCTCTTTACACTCTGTTTTTTTTTCATTACAGTTAAAACTGTGTACACCAGAATACATCACTCAGACCACATTACACTCTCACAAACTACACTACACGTTTCCATCTTCAAACTGCAGTTCTTTCTTCAACCGTCTACTCAAACAAGACTGCATCAGCCCCAAATAGCACAAAGCCTTATACAACTTCACTCCCACTTCCACTTTCTGCCTTGCAACAGCACAGAGCCTCCTTCATACAAACTGTCTTCACCACCTGCCGAAGCCAGTTGCCACCTTGCACTCAGACAAATCATACCCTAACACCATAAATAATTCACGTTCCCATCTCCGACCAGTCCAATCCTGTTCTTGGTCATTTACTGTGTTGTTTTGTATATCCACTCTTGTTTTGTTTTTCAACTTCTTGCATACTGTTTAAAAAAAAATAAAACATCACAGTTTTCATCAGACACTGCCATTTCATTCTGTCAAGAAGAAGCAAATTTACAAGTTACAATTTCATCATACATTTCAGTTTTCTATGTAGTACTACTTCTATTTGCTGTTTTTATTCTTGCATTAGCAGCCATCCATCCTCCAATCTGAAAACTCCACAACACCAACAGCTTCACTCACAACCACTTCCAAACTCCACTGTGCACCACCCTTTCAAGTGCTTCTACCACACTGCCAATAGATCGTACTACCAACCTGCACATCGACGTCTCAAGTTCCCTGCCTTCATCAACTACTCGACACTCGTAGCAAACAGGTACACTCACTCAAACCATAACTGTCAACATTATCCACTTCTTTCCTACCATACATCCTCTGTTTATCTCCTCATCTCACCATCGACAGCAAAAAGCACAAACACAATAACCCATAATCACTGCCTTCTTCCATAAACCAATACTCCATCAATAGCACCTCAATTCGCTCACCTTACACAGTGCAATTCTATCAAAATCCACCCACTGCAGCTTTGACCAAGAGAAAGCCCCGTCTCCCCTACTACAATCGGCCTCTTCGTCCCACACACTTGCTTCAACCAATCCTTTCAACCACCTCCTTCCCCATAATTCCCCCCTACATACCACATCCCTCGACTACAAGAACACCACCACGGCCAAAACCGTGAATCAAACTTCCTCCTGAATCACACAAGTCCACTCCACAAAACGACTCACATTCAAACTCAAAACTGCCACACACCCTCGTATCAACTAGCAGAAAACCAATCCACTGCAGCAGTCCGCCAAGTCGAACTGTTTAACCACTTTATCACTCCACAAACACCTACAACCTGCCATTTCCTCCTGTTTGCCCCCTGCTTCATCACTTCAGCCTTGTCAACAAGACTCCCCTCGACCACATACACAACCACTCTGTTACCAAAATCAAAACCATACCTGATACAAACAATCCATACAGTCATCGACCTCAATTAACACCAAAGCAAATCACGTAGCCCCTCTACACCAACAAATCCGACTTCATCACAAATCCACAAATTCGAGAACCACCCGAGACCCCTAAATTCACAAATCCACATATCGACAACACCCCAGCTTCAATCAAACCTGCAAATCTAGATCAACTAGCCAACTCTGGCCCAAATCGCGAATTCAATCGACATTGAACCCCCATCAACGCAGTTCAGCCTTCAACTCATTAACATCCTCCATCTGTAGCTTCTTCATCCCGTACCCAAGCCTCGCACTAATTCCAACCGAAAATCCCCAATTCGAGCCGACCACCTTCGTCGACTCAGAAAGCCGACACCCCTTCGCACTAGTTTCAAACTGTATGTCGAATTTGAAGTGGGTTTTCATTTTTGATTTCGAAAAAAAAGGGGAACGAAAACCTATGATTTCAAGCTGTATGGAGGAGTCCTGATTGTCGGTTTACAAGTAACCTTGAGTTGGACTTGTGGGCTCTAGTGGGCAGAGTGGGTTTGGCTTGGTTTCCACTTGGGTTTCCTTTTTCATTTGTGTTGTATTTTCTTGTTTTTGATTTTCATTTCTTTTTCTTCTTACCAAAAAAAAAAAGAAAAAAAAGAAAAAAAAGAAAGAAGGGCTTGGTTTTGATAGCTTTTGCATAAGGTCAGCTTGGGCCGAGTGGTTTAAATTGAACTGAGCTTGTGTGCTAATTTGAATCAAGTTTTTAGTTGGGTCGTGTGTTATTGGGCCAAGTCTATGTGAATTTGCTGTTTTATTTCATTCTATTTTCCCTTCTTTTAAAATTTGTGTAAAGTGGTGATTTTAAGTTTCAAAAAAAAAAATTAAATAAATAAATAACTCCATTTCATTTTAGTTGTTTTAGCTACTGTTGGGCTCGTTTTGTTTATTTTCTTTCGAAATTTTCAGTGTATTTATTTTGTTCTTATTTTCCCTTTATTTAAAAAAAATCTCATCGCTTTCCTTTCAGTTGTATATATTTTGTCATCTATTTTCAGGTTGCAAAAATAGGATGTGCTTTGCTTAAAAATTTGCTAAGGATTGCGCTTTGCTTGCTTGCTTAAAATAAAAAATTACCGCAAAAAAAAATGCTAATAAACTCAGACCCTCTGGAATTGTTCTCTTCTCCCTTATTTCTATTTTTTTTAACCTTGCATTGTTGTTTGCTTGCATTTGCATCAAAAATTTCAAAAACAAAATAAAAATTCATTCGTAGTTGCATTTTAATTCACGTTTTATTTCTGTTTTGCATTTATCTCCTTTTATTTTTTATTTTTTTCTAAGGACATCATTATATTTTGACAAATTGGTTAATTTTTAACGATTTATTTCTCGGTGTCTAGACTACGGCAGTGAAATAACCGTGTATAAATATTACGGTGATTCGTAAATATTATATCGGTTGTTCCTCTGAAGGTACTTAAACCTTCGGTTGCATTGCTAGGGTATTTCCTGGTGCACCGATAACTCCTGTCCGTTAACTGGCTGAGAAATCTTTTGTTGAAATTAATCAAACTGTCATTATATAATTTAGAAAAATTGTAAATATTTAGTTTGCATTCATACAGGTGCATTAGGTTCATGCATACATAAAAAAAAACAAAAAAAGTCAAAATCTTAAAAAAAAAACTTTTTCACTTTGTAAATTTTGTTTTTCACCTTTTTCTCTTTTTAAAAAAAAACACAAAATCCAAAATCTAAAAAAAAAGCAATTTTCTTTTGTGAATATTTTTTTTAAGCAAAAAATTCAAGAAAACAACTTTCTTGAAAATGTCTCAATTTCCTTATTCTTACGAATTTTACAATAGTTGTGAAAATCCATATAATTTCACACCAAATTCATATGGATATTTTAATAACAACTATTGTACAAACAATTTGGATTTTGCACCATCGACTTTTCAAAATTTTCAAAATAATCACGATTTTACACCACCAAATTTTCAAAATGATGATCAACCCTCAAGTCTTGAAATAAGTATGCAATCCCTACTTGAAGCACAACAAAGATTAAACAAAACCATTAATTCATCAAATTCGAGTCAAAGTTTTTAAGATAATCAAAATATAAGTGTGGGGGTATTTCTAACAAATACTGATTTATCACCACAAAATTTTTACAACAACGATCAACCCTCAACTCTTGAAACACAAATGGAATCCTTACTTGAAATGATCACATAACAAAATCAAAGAATAAATGAATGGTGTAATTCATATTTGTTCAACAATTCAGGTCAAAGTTTTCAAAATAATCAAAAATTGAATTCACTTCCAAATTCAAATGATTTTGATTATAACCCTTGCCAAATCAATTTTGAACTCCAAAATGAATTACAAATTCAAAATGAAAATGTGAATAATTTTTCAAATGATTTTGGCAAGGGGAATAATTTCAATTATGGTGAACCTGAAAATTTTTGTTCTCAACAATTTCAAATTGAAAATTTTCAAGTAAATAATTATAAGTTTGATTTTGTTGAGCAAATGAACGAAATATTTGATAATCACACGGATTTGGTATTTGAAACAAACTTAAAACAACGTAAACAACAAAATAATCAAAACCGAATGTGTGACGAGTCAAACGATAATCCATCTTTTACGAATATCGACGATTTTCAAGTAACGACTTTCGACATTGAAAATGACGATCTTAACGAAATTGTTGAAAATACAGTAATTGATTTGGATTTTAATTATTTTGAGAGGGTGGAACAAAATTTAAAATTCGATCTTCCTTTTTCTGAAAATAATGAATTTCAAACAACAACTTTGGATTTTAAAAATGATACACGCATTGAAGTAGTTGACAATTCACCAAAGGAACACGAATTTGACGAACACGAATTTTTCAGACTTTTCGAAAACGAGTTGAATTTTAAAGAGGTAGATTTGAATCACCATTTTGATTTTGAAATCGATGATTCAAAAGAATTTTTCAACTATAATTTTGAAAATCAATTTGGTGGAAATAAACATGAAATTCAATCCATTATTCAATCTACCCAAAAAACCGTCGAAAACAAACCAACTCATTCGATATTTAATAAAACAACATTCGTTTTTCCAATCAAACTTTTAACTTCGAAATCTGTTACTGTTTGGTTTTTCGAGCTTAAATTGAGTCTCTCATACATGAAGAGACAAATGAATCGGTCTTTAGAAGACCGTTTCATTTACTTCTTATCAATATATTTTCTGATAAATATAAATAATTTTCCCCCCTTTTCTCTTGTAAATATGGCACATACTTTCAAATTTTCTTTTCTTCTTCCGCTTGGTTTGACTATGGGGACACAGTCAAAATCAAGTGTGGGGGGAGTTTCATATTTATTTTGGTTTTGTATAGATTTTTCTTTTCCTTTTTCATCCAAAAAAAAAATCAAAAAGCATTCTAGTTTACTTTTAAATGGGCACGATGAAATAAATATACGGTTTTGGTCGTACGTTAAAATATTTGGAATTTACTTCTCTTAATGGATAACGAAAGAAAAGTTTGAATTATAAGCAAATTTGGTGTAACTGGTTTATAGGTAGATTCGTGGGTGATGAGTATGAAATGTTTTCTAAATTGTAATCCGATTAAAGGAATGGTGGATTTAGTTTACTTGCGATAACATTTTAGATCATTTAAGTGAAGTTGTGCTAAGATGTTCTCGCTAAAATCTCTCTTATTTAAAAAGGAAAAAAAACAAAGAAAAAAAAAGAAAAAAGAAAAGTATATATATGTATATAGATATAATAATCCAAGGGTATCCAACATTGCTGGTACATCTGGCGTTGGTTTACAAACCCGCAAAGCTCTTTCCGACACCTTGTTGACAAAGTCAACGTCGGTATACCTTGGTCTCATTTCGTGAGTTGGAAGCCTAGGAATTACCGACCCTCACGTAAGTCGTAATGCAGTATAGGGGTGGTATACCTAGGTATTTATAAATGATAATAATGTAAATAGTTTGTTATAAAGAGAGAGTTAGCACTTGAAATCCAAGCACACTCTTCACTTATTTGACCTAACTTGTTAACCAAAAGTAAATAAAGATACCACAGTACAATTGTTGATATCGATTACAGAATTCATTTCATATTTGCACTACGTTTCTACCAAAACAACTAGCCAAGCTGGAGGAGTTTGTAATGATAACTGAATTTTTTTTGAAGTTTTGATTAGTAATGGACTTAAATTTCATAGTGATGACCCAAACTTGTGTTAACTCCTTCGTGTTAAATTTAAAAGTAAACTACCCATTTGTAAATAATCTTCATCTTGTAAATATTTTTCGACTCTTACATATTGTAAATATTTTTGAGTCTTACAATTTGTAAATATTTTTTCCACTTAACGTTTGGATTTTGTGGGTAGTATCCGCTGAAAACCCTCACGAGACAACACTCGTCCTACTGGTGACACCCAGAGGTTTAACGGCTTGTTGCTTACACTCAATGCAATCGTGATCCCTACGAAAACGAATTTATCTTAGTTTTTTTGTTTTATTCGAGGACGAATAAAAAGATAAGTGTGGGGGTATTTGATGTGCACGTAAATATGCACATTTATATTCACATATTTATTCTTGTTTTAATAAAATAAATAACATATTTCGCTATTTTTACATGTTTTAAACCAAAAACCCAAAATTCTTAAATAATCATACATTCATCTTCATATTAGGAAAAAATGATCTTTTATGCATGTATTTATTTTTGAAAACATTTACTCGTTCATTTTTTATGTTCTTTTGTAGGAAATTGGCTACAAATACAATTGGGCTACATGATGATATGCATGCACAAAATGAATACAAAGGAATTGGAGATGGAATTAATTCATACACTACTTAGTAGAGGACCCCACCCACTTTCACTCTTTCTCTTACGTTTTTTTGGATGAGACAATGGGCTTCATGCATTCTACATGACTTCTTAGTGGCTAAAGACAATTAGAAGCTTCTTGAAGGGTCAACTTGGGGAGTTCCCAACAAAAGTGATTAGGGTTTTAGGGTTTTGAACATGTATATATACCCTTTTATGTCATGTAAATAGCCTCTTCCTCTTTTAGGCTCTCCTTTAGTTAGTTTAGTTTAGAAGAAAGATCTCTTTTTCTTTCATGGATTCTTAGCCATTTCTCTCTTATGTAACTTCTTTATTTTAATGCAATCTAATTTCTATGCTTTTTACTTTCATGTTCATAGCTTAGATTTATATTCATGTTCATAGCTTAGATTTACTTTCGTGTTCATTTACTTTATATTCATAGCTTAGATTTACTTTATGTTCTTAGTTTAGTTCTCTTCTTGTTCTACTTAGTTTTTCTTTCATTGTTCGTTATTTTCTAATGTTGAAACTTACATGTGCGGATATGACAACACAAATTAGTGGCTAATCCCTTGATTTAGGGGTAATGATGCTCTCTAACTTTATGTAAGTTCAACATTTGTATGATTTGTGATCTCTATTTTATGCTTCATGTTAGTGGATGTTGATGTAACTTTATACAAATGGTTTTGATAGTCTATGTTTGTTGACAACAAAATAGGCTATTCTTAGTCAATGTAAACACAAATTACATCAAAATTTGCTAAGTGATTATTGATTTTGAACTTAAAAGTAAGAACAAAATTTGATGGCTTATAGTTCTAACCAATAGTTCATAGGCCATATTTAGAATAGTTTTGCTTAAGTTTCATTTTAATGAGAATCATAAGTGGTTAAATATAGCATTTATATCACTTAATGGAGATCATAAATTGTACTTTTGATAAATTACATAAATGTGAGAGTTGATTTGCCTCTAAATTGCTCTTTCATTTCATATTTAGCTCTCAACCTAGTTCTAGTTCTAATTAGTTTTTTTTTAGAACAATTCAAAGTTTGGTTTAACTTGATTGAATAAGATTGAGATTATTCTTTCCCCGTGGATCGACTCGTAATCACTACGTATTACAATAGTACGCCGTGCACTTGCGGTTATTTCAATATTCGTGACGATTTTCTAATTCAATAGAAATATCGTTTAGCGAACTTCGGCTCTGCAATATTCATTCCCCGTGGAGCAACTTCAGCTCTGCAATATAGCATGCTCATGCGACAACTTGATCTCCTCTGACTATGCCTATACCGGCATCCGTAGGGAACTTCAGCAATAAACACCAGGGATCTATGCAAGCCCTGAATTTTGCTAGGGCCGGTCGGCCCAAAAAGGCATTGTATGGGGATTCAACATGCAGAACCACAAATGGAAGGATTCTAACTCTTTGGCTCTCTCCTTCCCCAAGGGTTACTGACAGTTCTACGTATCCCATTGGAGCAGCTGAGGCTCCATTGAATCCACGTATCCAACCCTCGCATGGTTTCAGATCTTTCGGCTCGAGTTCCATTTGTTCGAATGTTTACTTGAAAAGAATGTTAACTGAACTCCCGTTATCCACTAGGACTTTATGGACTATAACTGGACCGATTGTGATGTTGATTACTAACGGGTCTTCATTTGGGGAATGAACGCCAATGCTATCTCTATCGTGGAATATGATATCATCAGTCATCGTCTTTTGCTTCTTAATTGGAGCAATATCCTTAGGATTGCTACATTCTCCTACTTCGAGGGGTTTTTTAGCTGCGTTGACATACTGGTCCATTGCCCTGAAGCTATGCCCGGCCTGATGGAGCCCTCTGACTATGGTGTTGATGACGAGGTTCTTTCCTTTCTGCTGAGCAGTTTGTTTGGCAGCTGGTTGGGTTTGGTTTTGTTTCGGGACCTGTGCGGCTTGCCCCTATCCCTGGGAGTCACCTTATACTCATCGAGCTTTCCTTCTCGGAGTAGCGTCTCGACCACATCTCTCAGATGACGACATTCATTTGTGGAGTGACCATGACTCTGGTGGAAAAGACAGAATTTCCCAGTCTCACGTTCCTTTTCTGTCGAATCTCTCAGGGGAGGCCTCTTTTACGGAAGGATATTATAAGTATCCATAAAGATATTTTCCAATGTGTCATTCAATGGCATATCGTTATCAAATGGCCTGGGCCGAGATCTCCTCTGAGCATCATTCCCTCGATTTCTTTTTCGATTGTTGTTATTATTCCTCGATTGTTGATCATTGCCTTGATTCTTGTTCCCGACATTGACTTCAACTTTTCCTGAGCTGTCCCCTGTCTGTTTGATGGCCACATTACTCTGGATATCTTCATTGTCAGTAGCCCTCCTTTTTCGATTTGCATATATTTCTTCCCGACGTAAGCGGACATTGGCTTTTTCATAAAATACCTCTCAGGTCAGGGGTGGCTTGCCGACCAGATATCTTCCAAACCCGGTGTCTTTGTCGACTCCATCGATCAGGGCCATCAAAACAGTTTGCTCATGAGGATCTCTGACTTCTGTGACAACCAAGTTGAAGCGATCCAAGTATGACCTTAGGCTCTCGTCGGGTCGTTGTTTAATAAGGGATAGCTCAATCACATTCTTAGACCTCTGGGCATGAAGACAGAATTGGTTCATGAATCTCTCACTCAATTCCCTGAAACTGGATATTGAATGTGCTGGCAAGCGGTAAACAACAATAATCCCACATTTTCCAGGAATATAGGGAATGCTTTACATTTTACTACGTCTATGGCTGCAGCGGCATTCATTGACCAGGAATATCGCATTAGATGCTAGATCGGATCAGTTCTGCCTGCATAGCGATTCACTGTTGGCATATTAAAGCGCCTCGGGAACGTAACATCCAAGATATCATCGGTAAACGGAGTATGGCTACGGTCAATACCCCAGTCTTTGTTCCTCTTCCCACGGCTATCTGCCATGGTTTGCCTGACCATTACCGCGAGGTTTGCACTGGTCACTGTAGATTAAGGGTCGACACTCCTCGCCCTGCGGGGTCCTCCGTTGTCTCTTCGGGGAACCGGGACGAAGTCTGGAGCCCAAGCAGAACTTCCTTGCACCCTGTTACTATGGTCATTCAAGCGGCGAAAGGGTTGAGGCGGTCTATTCTCAACATGATCATTGACTACTTGCACTTTGGGAGGCGCTGCGAGATTATTCAGGTCACGGTTGACGGGCCCCAAGTTGAGTGCCTCTTCTTCTCGCGAAGGAAGAGATCCAAAACGAAACTATTCTATGTTCTCGGGCCTCTCTAACGGTCGCCGTGGAGGTCTTGGAAATTCCTCAGATGAAGAGGAATACTCTGGGGTGAGCGGATGAGCTGGAGGAGGGACCCTTTGCCTTATAAGATCATCGAGACGCCTATCCATAGCGGTCAGATTCTGTCATAATACGGAACTCTCTTGCCTTTGAGCGGCTAACTCGTCATATAGTTTATCCCACATATCAATAAGGCGAGAGGGATCTCCTTCAGTAGCTGGGGAAGAAGGGTTGAACTGATCATCAACATTCTCTCTTGTACGCAAAGAACTTGAGCCAGGTCGAGCAGATGCACCAGCACGGGAAGAACGAGCCATAACCTCCTTTCCACGTCGAGTTATAGTCTGATTGTCATTTCGGATCGTGTTACCCTTATGTCTATGGCTCGTGGTGGCTCCCTGATGTTGGGTCGTGGTAATGTGTGCAGGTGGGTTCGTGGCGAGGTCCTGAGAGCGAGTAGTGACGCCATCAGCGGTACAGGTCGTGGTACCCTTATCAGGTCGGATCGCCTCTTCCTCACCGCGATCCGAGAGCTCTTCCTCGACCTGCTCGTGCACACTTTCTTCAATTGCTTCATTTGCCTGCAAAGCTCGTACTTCCTTAGAATTCTTTCTAGCCATGATATCTGAGCTTTACTGAGATCTTCAAAAATCGAAACAGTTGGATTTAGGACTGTTTTCTTCGGACTTGAGTATCCAAACAACGGAGCAACAATCCAATATGCTGAGAATTCGATTCTTAGTGAAAGCACCAAAATGTTAGACCAAAGTTTGGCTCTAACACCCAAATTGTTCTGATTTATACAGAATTATATCTAAAAATTGAAGAAAAGGCAGAAAAGGCAGAAAAGACACAAAGTTTATAGTGGTTCGGCGTTAACGAGCCTACGTCCACTTTATATGTTTCTGATTATACAATGATTGCAAGTACAATCAATAATTTCGCTCAATCTCACTTTTACAATTATGATTCTCTCGGTAATTTCGAGATAATACTGATAAGAAATGATGACATAACAGTAATGGTGGAAAGAACACTCAGAACTGCCAAAAGATCCTGAAAATGCCAAGTCTGTGGCTATTTATAGCTGATTTCTTCAGGCGGATCGTGGTCATACATGGAACAAATCCCGATAATCTCGAACTGGTTCATAGCTTGATGGAGAAATAGTCAATATGACAGCTGTGGACAGGTGTCGCGAGATCCGGGCCTTTCGGGTCGTGATAGACCAGCTCGTTACTTCCATTCTTTGGTTTTTGGAGCCAGATCGTGGACATGGTCCAGTTGAGGGCGTATCGGGTTGTAGTGAGGGACCACGAACTGGATTGTGGTGGTAGCTCCACGAGCCGTGAGGAGCAGGGGGACCACGAATCGAAGATGAAGAGGAAACTAGGCTCAGATCAAGATGACTTCTCAAACGATACTTCACACTGAACTTGCATATGTGTCTAGGAGGCTGGGTTCAAAAGCTAGCCAACAAGCGTATGTCAAATATCATCCCAATACCCGTGTGAGGTTTTCAAACAACAAATGCTGATTATTATTTGTGCAGTCCGGCGATGTGTAAAATTTATTGTCCCAATCAATATCACTTAAATTTGTGTACATAAACCAGTCGTCTGACTTGTAAATGGATATTTACTACACTTTTACAGTTTAAATTATAAATGGATATTTATAATTTTAATTTCGATTTCCACAATAATATTAACAATATTTTAATATGTTAAACATTCCAGCGTCACAAACAAAATACAATACGGTCAATTAAATCGTCCATGGTCTGTGGACGAGAGAGGTGAGCTAACAGGCACCGTATACAATTTATAATAATTAAAACTGATAAAAATCTACACTGGCAATTCTATATATTTATATACATGAGTAAAGAACATGATAAAATATAGTTTAGTGTGAAGGAGTTCTCACATTAGGTTCCACTCCGTTAGTCTTTACTGAAGATTGGATTTTTAAACTAAATCAAACACGCGCTTAGTTTATCCTAAAATTAAACTTGCTCCGTTTCCGTTTTGGTCAATTCCATGTTGTAGAGTTTGATTTCGCGGTTCTAATGCGTCTGAAATCGTTCAATTTGGACTTTGTATGCAAAAGATACGATAGTAAACACATTAAATAATATTTAATAAATTTAACCAATTATTAATATCTAAACCACTCTTCCTCTTCACTAATTATCTGGAGAACGTCGAACCCGTGTTCCCCTTCCTCTCTCCACCACGCACCATGCCAGAAGCCGCCTTCACCAGATCCGACGCCGGCACGAGGAGCGCCGTCGCCTCCTCTACACTCTCCCACCACCTAGCCCCTCGCGGTGGACTCCATTCATTGGAAACGGGTTGCGCGTGAAAGCACGTCGAGTCCTGAAATCGAGCGATTTACTCAATAATAATCCATCAGACTTGTATGGATTGAAAGAGCAGAGATTTCTCTACAAAATTGGCTTTACAATCCTAAGCTAATTCAAAATGTTTTGAGCGTGATTAGCCGATTTTTCTGGGAGGATTTCTGCCGTTATTGAATGGCGGTGGCGGTTTTTGTCTAAAGGGGGCGCTAGGGTTTTGTCAAGGATAATTAATATATATACACTATTTTTATATTATTTAATTGGTAAATTATTTGTTTATTGCCACGAATTCCAAATTAAACCCAACGACTGTTGCCCCTAACCAAATACCCCCATGCCAAACACAATAGGATATGTTTCATAAGACAATTCGACTGTTTGGATCAGATTTCATCAAAATTAAAATATAAATCAATATATATTGAATTTGAACGCACATTTTAATTTACCGGGGCCACATACTGACTCCAAAAAAAAAGAAAAATAAATCTAGTTATGTTTTGACGATATTGTCCTAACAAAACTAATTTCATCAAATTTGGAGACCGCTTGAAAAATGGCCATTTTCTGCTCGATCCAATTCAAACTGAAACTGACAAAACACGTTTAAATTTACCACACTCACATATTAAATCCAAAAATTATGAAATTTGAAACCTAGCAATAATTTGATATTCCGGATCCAACAAAAGTTGTTTCGTCGAAAACGGAGGTCGTTTTGCAAAATGGCTATTTTTAAGGGCTATATATTATATAAAAATTTATATAAATTCCATAGCGACTATTTTAAATTTTAAACTGGCGATAACTTTCTATTTACATTATGAAATCTCAATTGTTCACATTTGTTAGAAAGATATTATTAAACAAATTCAAATGTTTCTTGTTTTACTAAAATCTGATTTATTTTGAATTCTGTACATTCAATTAAAATTTAAAATCGAATTTTCAAACAACCCCGCCATTTCGAGTTCGTTTTATAATTAAAATAAATTTTTGTTCGTTATTATTTAAAATAAATCATTTTAAATATTCTAAATCCATTAAACTAGCTAAAATAAAATTTTAAATTGGTTCAGAAATTCCGGGTTGTTACAGATTGTAACACCCCGTGTATTCTATAACTGTGAAACTCACAAATTAAAGTATAATTAATTTCAAATCAAAGAACTAAGGGAAACGGGATACGCCATTGCGTTCGTCTTGGAAAATTACGCGAAATAGAGTCTGAGTTTGCGTGAAACGGATATCGTATGAAGAAGTTATGGATGAACGAAGTTGGGCGAAAAACCGGAAAAGGGTCAGAATGCACTGGCGCACTTGGGAAGTGCGCCAGAACAAAAATGCACTGGCGCACTTGCGAAGTGCGCCAGTACATTTTTGACCTGGCGCACCTGCCAAGTGCGCCCAGGTCAAAAATGACCTGCTGGCCAGGTCAGGTCTAGCCCTGGCTGGCCAGGTCTGTGTTTGGCCGATTTTCATAAGCTTGCTTTGTCATTAGGGCTAGGTGGCTGGCTCTAATTGGTCCCTCTTTCGAATGAATGGCCACGATCAATCCAAGCAACATCAATGGTCCTAATCAGTTCATAAACCCTATTAAAATGACCCTAGACTCACCCTAATCTATTCATTCAAAAATAAGAACAAAGCCGTCATGTTGCTGAGGAACGACTAAGAGTAGCCACCAATTGGAGAGAGGATTAGGAGGCAAATTCTAAAGCAAAAAACAACTTAAACAAATCAAATCAACAAGGAATCGCATCTTCAAATCCCTAAATTTGAGAATTCACCACACAATTGTAAGTAGAGTATTATTTTGGTATGAACAAATAACTGTGTTGGTTTGTATACTCGATTTGTGGTGATAAAGTAATTCATATTTGTGCGTTACTATGATTCTTATCGATTTGGAATATTGTATACGTTTGGATATTCTCAAATTATGTTATTCATTATAAAAAGTACATGTTTGCGGTAGTTTTATGCAAGTATACGTTTGGATATTCTCAAAGCATGTTATTCATTATAAAAACTACATGTTTGCGGTAGTTTTATGCAAGTATACGTTTGGAATATTCGCAAATTATGTAATCCATGTTGAAGCTACATGTATGGAGTTGTTTAATTGAAATTCATGCAAGTTTGGGGTTTTGCTACTATGCCATCATAATGTGTATTTTTATACAAAAACCATTTTGTGGGTAATTGGAGCAAATTTGGGTTATTATAATCCATATAAAATTATGTTGAAAATTTGGCATCATGATCTATGTATTAAGCCATACTTTTGTACTAGAAAACCTCTTTGTGAACTTATGAATATGACTAGGCTATGTTGGATATTTTGCATAATTGAAAAACTGAATATGACTAGGCTATGTTGGATATTTTGCATAATTGAAAAACATGTTAGGCCTATATTGTTCACAAGAATTATATGATAATATATGTGACACATAGCTAGGCTAAATTTACAATCCCCTTTGCAAGTTTGTATGAATAAAGTAAAAACCATGATTTCGTTTGTAGGAATATTTATGCCATAAGTATATTTGAGCCATGGTCATGTGAATAGATTTAAAACCATGATTAAGTTGGAATAATTCTAGTGGAATTATACATTTGTATTAGTAACAAAAGTAAGCACCTTTGTAAACATGTAGTAATCTTATAAACATGATTTGCTTATGTTTGACATTATGCCAAAATAAAAATATAGGTTTATGTTGTAGTTAAGACTATACGTCAATAGTGACATACAATTTAGATTCTTAACTTAACTGCAAGTTTACATGGTTTGATTCATGTCACTTATGCTTTATGACCAAAGTATATGTTACTACTATGCAAGTACACCAGTTTCTATTTTGTAGTTCCAACGTTATGTTGCAAGTTCATGCGTTCACATTCCCCTTTTTGTGTATGTAATCATGCTTTAAGCCTCCCCTCTTTCGCATGGCTAAGTTGGGCTTAAAAAGGTTAAGCCCAACATATATATAATAAACGAACGTATTAAACGGGGGAAAATAACGTTGGGCTAAATTAATTAATAAATGAAAATATAAAGTAGAAGGGCCCAAATTCAAGTATGGGTTGGGCCCATGATTGGTGTAACCTTCACACCATTGATTTTTAATAATGGGCCACAAATATTTACATATAAGAAAATAAAGAAGAAAGACAAAATATGTAAATGTAGAAAATACGATGTGTTTAACCCGAGGTTGGATTGAGTTGTGATGTAAACCTGCCCGGAACCGCCCGGCTGTCCAGTAGTCACAACAATACCTATCCAATGTGGGTGGTTAAACATGGAGCCCAATAAGGACCAGAGGTTAGACTGAGTTGTGGCGTAAGACTGCCCGGAACCAACCGGCAACAGGCAGCCACAACAACACCTGTCTAATGTGAGAGGTCAAGGCTTTAATAAGACAATTAAAGCTGAGTCAGGATTGTTAGGATTAAGTGGACTAAAGACTTAATCAAAATGGAACATGCTAAACTAAACGGACTGGTGGGGGTTAGGTTTATAAAAACACTTAACCATCTTAGCATGTTGGCTAGAGATAGAAAACCTAGTAGCGGAGGACCCTTTTCGCAGTAACCCTACAAGGTATCATGATACCCTGAAACTAGGCAGGGTGGGGCACGAATACTGGGCTGATTGTAAGAGGTCAAATCGACGGCGGTGGTGTAGCAGTGTAGGTTCTAACGGGGTGCGGGCGTGCACACACTCCGGCGCAGAAAAATAAGGCACTGCGCACCAGTAGCATACCTGTGCATTCTAGGGTTGTGTCGGGCCGCCGCCATGGGACTTGATACACCCCATGGTGGGACCAGCATAGGTAACTACAACATCGGGGGCCGTAAGACACATGTAACTATGCGAGTAGGAGCCAATCATCGTAAAATGGATCACTTCACCCTGGTTATGGGGTGCCTGTTGGGAACTAGTTTATATGGGTTCAGAGATTAACATAGGGTACGATAGTATATTCGACCCTAGATAACTTAACTAAATTTATAGTGCTTTCCCACTTCTTGTTTATACTTATCATACCCAGTTCTTTATTCATAGACAGAATAGTCCTAGACTTACTCAGGCTTTATGTCTGACTCTACTTTTCTTTCGTCTTCTTTTCTTCCGTTTCCCCCCTCCCCCAGGTCCACAGGGAGGGAACACAGCAGCTTGACCAGCCTTAACATCCAGCTTGAAGAGGAGAAATGTATTGCTTGGACTTTTTCGTTTTGAACTATGGCTTTGGACAACCACTATGGGGCTTTTGCAGTTTATCTATGTTTTCTTTATGCTTCTTTAAATAATGTAATCAAGACAGATTATGAAAGTGTTATGTTATGTTTTTTTTTGGAAAAGATGTAAGACAATTATGGTGAAGTTGATGTAGCACGTATTTGCTTTTATGAAATAAAAGTTGTTGTTTTTCCGCTGTTTACAAATATGTGTTTTTATATCTGTCTTGTATATCTGTGACTTATACTTAAAAACCTCCACCAAAATTAGGGCATTCCCTTTGAGAGTGACCCTAACGGAGGTGGGGTGTTTCACTTGGTATCAGAGCATAGGTTTACCAGATAAGATAAAAAGTTTTGAAATTTTATTTTCAAAAAAGGAAATTTAAAGAAGCATTTTTAAAAAGAAAAATATTATTTTATTTTAAAAAGGCAAAGTCCCCCCAAAGCCATAGGTACTATCTTCTATCCTTCGTTTTGAATCTATCCTTTCTGTTTCAGCATGTCTGGAGACTTTACTCCCCAGCTGCTGACGCTTTCACTCCTCCTCCTCCACGTGAACCAGCAAGCGGAAGAGTCCCAGAGTAGGAAGACGAATAATAGTCAAACAAGAAAGGATCGTAACAGTAATAATAAGAAACGAGAAAAAAGGAAATGCAAATTTTGTGGTACGGAGGGGCACATAGCCAAGGATTGTAGAAAGAGGAAAAGAAAGCAAGGTGAATGTTTTCATTATGGGGAGACTGGACACATCAGCAAAGACTGCCCTGAGAAGACAGACTTTGAGAAGGGCGGGAAAGACAACAAGTCCCGAGAGAAGAGGAAGTGTAAATTCTGTGGCAAAGTGGGGCACTTAGTAAAGGTCTGCCGGAAAAAGAAGGCCAAGGAGAATGGTGGGTGCTTTTCTTGTGGTGAGACAGGCCACATTGCTAAGGACTGCCCAAAGAAACGAGGTATAAATACTTCTGTAGAAAGTGTAGTTTATCTTTATGATCACCCCGTTCGCACTTTATTTGATTCTGGCGCATCACACTCCTTTATCTCGTCTGCTTTAGTAGAATCTCTGCACCTAAAAACTAGTATGGTAGAGGACCCCTTAATTGTTTCAAACCCAATTGGGGGCCCAGCTCATTTGTCTATGATCTGTTTGGGATTGAAAATTTCTATTCTAAGCGTAGAATTTCAATGAAGTGCCTTTGTTTTGGGCTTTTCGGGGTATGGTTTGATTTTGGGTATGGATTGGCTATCCGGTAATGGGGCCATCCTTGATTGTGAGAAAAGGGTTGTCAGGCTCCTAACCCAGCTCGGTAATACTTTGGAAATTTCTTGTAATCCCTCGTATGCGGTTATGCTTAGTTATCTTGAATCGCTAGAAAAATTTGCAATTGGTTAGAGTGGTCCGGGAATATCCGGATGTCTTCGAAGAGGTGAAGGGCTTTCCTCCGAAGTGGGAAATAGACTTCCGTATATATCTTGTAGATAATGCAAAGCCTGTTGCGTTGCCCGTTGGACACTTGGCTCCACGGGAAAGGAAAGAGCTCAGTAAACAGATTAAAGAGCTTCTAGAGAAGGGGGTTCATTAGGAGGAGCATTTCAGAATGGGGCGCTCCAGTAGTGTTCGTCACTAAGGCAGAAAGTTCATTTCGCTTATGAATGAGTTGTGGAGAATCACCTTAGTAAGTACATTTGGCAACATAGTTGACATTTGTTTATTTTCTAGAGATAATTCATCTATGTGGAATACCTTCTAGTAAGTTAACAAGATCCAAGATTCACTAGTGAATTTTGGAGAGCTTGCATGGAACCATGAGTACGCAGTTATGCTTGAGCCAAGTATACTAGAAGGAGAATAAGTGAAAGAAGAACGAGAGGCAACAGTGACATAGGTTCCAACTCATATTTTGGAAACAAGAATTAAGAAACTACGAAATTGTGAAGTTAAAGACGGACAAAGCAGAATGGAGTTAAGCTCAAGGAAATGCGACTTAGAAGATTGAAGACTAGATTCGTGCATCATATCTCCCCTTAAGAGTATATCTTTGATCCCTCTCTTCCTGTAGAGCTTACTTGCATGCTATCTTTTGTGTATATCCTCTCGGTCCCATTCTCAATCCAATTTCTGTTGCAAACCCCATAGGGAGTATGACTCATCTGTTAGTAACACATGTTGGGGCTCGAGGGTGTTCATTGGTTTGACTAAAGTTTTTGGGTTTTATAGGATACAGATTGGTCTTAGGAAGAGACTCCCTTGTGACCTAAAAGGAGTCCATCATGCTTAGTTTCCTAGAATCATATATAGTGGTTGGGTTGAGTAATTCTTTGGGTGTCAGTCTGATGTTGATTTCGGTCTTCGGGGCTGATGCTTAGAGAGTTCTTCTCCTAATCAATATATACGTGTGGCATAGATTTCCAGTTTTGACATTGCCTAATAGGCACAAAGTTTTTACTTGCTTCTATCATTCGACTATACCTTTAGGTAGGACCATTTCCTATCATTGAGAAAATTTGGAAAATGACCTATAGATTAGAGCTACCCGGAAAATTGGCCGGAGTTCACAACGTTTTTCATGTTTCACATCTCCGAAAATGTCTACATGAGTCTGCTGAAGTGGTAGAGCCAAATATCCTAGAAGAAGCCGAAGTGGAACGCGAAGCAACCATAAGAAAAATTCCAACCCGCATATTAGGAACAGAAGTGAAGAAGCTACGCAACCGCGAAGTCAAACTCGTCAAAGTTCAGTGGAGCGACGCCGAGGGAGACGCGACTTGGGAAACTGAAGCTAGAATACGCACTGCCTACCCTTTTCTTTTCGAGGGTACATCCTTGATCTATCTTTTTCCTTAAGTCGCGCTTTTATCTATCTTTTTAGGTATATTTCCTCAACCTTATCTTTTAGGTAGAAACCTTTTGGATGAAAACATGAAATTGAAACATGTTATGGATGATGGTTGCAAGTGGTTGCAAGTGATTGCTAGTGATTGCTCGTGGTTGCATATACACACACAATCTAGGTTTTAGATCGGCTCAGTCACTTCATATTGCATATGCATATAAGTTTGCATTCGTATATGGTTGAACTTTAATGTGTTGTCATATGGATGTTGCATTTGTATTGAATGATTGTGCACTCATGTAGAATCATGAATAGGAAAATTTGCATACATAATGGATTCATGGCACTTACATAATTCGCATTAAGGAGGTCAACTGAATCAGTAGACCGCCTGATTTTGCATTAAATAAATACATGTACACACACACTTCGCATATGATCATGAAGCATTAGAAGTCTTTTAAGGACAATGGATGCTCGTGTTTGATGGATGAGTAGATGGATGTTTGGATGTTAGGATATGCATTCCTCCTAACTTGAAGATTTCGGGGACGAAATCCTTTTAAGTGGGGGAGAATGTAACACCCCGTGTATTCTATAACTGTGAAACTCACAAATTAAAGTATAATTAATTTCAAATCAAAGAACTAAGGGAAACGGGATACGCCATTGCGTTCGTCTCGGAAAAATACGCGAAATAGAGTCTGAGTTTGCGTGAAACGGATATCGTATGAAGAAGTTATGGACGAACGAAGTTGGGCGAAAAACCGGAAAAGGGTCAGAATGCACTGGCGCACTTGGGAAGTGCGCTAGAACAAAAATGCACTGGCGCACTTGTGAAGTGCGCCAGTACATTTTTGACCTGGCGCACCTGCCAAGTGCGCCCAGGTCAAAAATGACCTGCTGGCCAGGTCTGGTCTAGCCCTGGCTGGCCAGGTCTGTGTTTGGCCGATTTTCAGAAGCTTGCTTTGTCATTAGGGCTAGGTGGCAGGCTCTAATTGGTCCCTCTTTCGAATGAATGGCCACGATCAATCCAAGCAACATCAATGGTCCTAATCAGTTCATAAAACCTATAAAAATGGCCCTAGACTCACCCTAATCTATTCATTCAAAAATAAGAACAAAGTCGTCATGTTGCTGAGGAACGACTAAGAGTAGCCACCAATTGGAGAGAGGATTAGGAGGCAAATTCTAAAGCATAAAGCAACTTAAACAAATCAAATCAACAAGGAATCGCATCTTCAAATCCCTAAATTTGAGAATTCACCACACAATTGTAAGTAGAGTATTATTTTGGTATGAACAAATAACTGTGTTGGTTTGTATACTGGATTTGTGGTGATAAAGTAATTCATATTTGTGCGTTACTATGATTCTTATCGATTTGGAATATTGTATACGTTTGGATATTCTCAAATTATGTTATTCATTATAAAAACTACATGTTTGCGGTAGTTTTATGCAAGTATACGTTTGGATATTCTCAAAGCATGTTATTCATTATAAAAACTACATGTTTGCGGTAGTTTTATGCAAGTATACATTTGGAATATTCGCAAATTATGTAATCCATGTTGAAGCTACATGTATGGAGTTGTTTAATTGAAATTCATGCAAGTTTGGGGTTTTGCTACTATGCCATCATAATGTGTATTTTTATACAAAAACCATTTTGTGGGTAATTGGGGCAAATTTGGGTTATTATAATCCATATAAAATTATGTTGAAAATTTGGCATCATGATCAATGTATTAAGCCATACTTTTGTACTAGAAAACCTCTTTGTAAACTTATGAATATGACTAGGCTATGTTGGATATTTTGCATAATTGAAAAACTGAATATGACTAGGCTATGTTGGATATTTTGCATAATTGAAAAACATGTTAGGCCTATATTGTTCACAAGAATTATATGATAATATATGTGACACATAGCTAGGCTAAATTTACAATCCCCTTTGCAAGTTTGTATGAATAAAGTAAAAACCATGATTTCGTTTGTAGGAATATTTATGCCATAAGTATATTTGAGCCATTGTCATGTGAATAGATTTAAAACCATGATTAAGTTGGAATAATTCTAGTGGAATTATACTTTTGTATTAGTAACAAAAGTAAGCACCTTTGTAAACATGTAGTAATCTTATAAACATGATTTGCTTATGTTTGACATTATGCCTAAATAAAAATATAGGTTTATGTTGTAGTTAAGACTATACGTCAATAGTGACATACAATTTAGATTCTTAACTTAACTACAAGTTTACATGGTTTGATTCATGTCACTTATGCTTTATGACCAAAGTATATGTTACTACTATGCAAGTACACCCGTTTCTATTTTGTAGTTCCAACGTTATGTTGCAAGTTCATGCGTTCACATTCCCCTTTTTGTGTATGTAATCACGCTTTAAGCCTCCCCTCTTTCGCATGGCTAAGTTGGGCTTAAAAAGGTTAAGCCCAACATATATATAATAAACGAACGTATTAAACGGGGGAAAATAACGTTGGGCTAAATTAATTAATAAATGAAAATATAAAGTAGAAGGGCCCAAATTCAAGTATGGGTTGGGCCCATGATTGGTGTAACCTTCACACCATTGATTTTTAATAATGGGCCGCAAATATTTACATATAAGAAAATAAAGAAGAAAGACAAAATATGTAAATGTAGAAAATACGATGTGTTTAACCCGAGGTTGGATTGAGTTGTGATGTAAATCTGCCCGGAACCGCCCGGCTGTCCAGTAGTCACAACAATACCTATCCAATGTGGGTGGTTAAACATGGAGCCCAATAAGGACCCGAGGTTAGACTGAGTTGTGGCGTAAGACTGCCCGGAACCAACCGGCAACAGGCAGCCACAACAATACCTGTCTAATGTGAGAGGTCAAGGCTTTAATAAGACAATTAAAGCTGAGTCAGGATTGTTAGGATTAAGTGGACTAAAGACTTAATCAAAATGGAACATGCTAAACTAAACGGACTGGTGGGGGTTAGGTTTATAAAAACACTTAACCAACTTAGCATGTTGGCTAGAGATAGAAAACCTAGTAGCGGAGGACCCTTTTCGCAGTAACCCTACAAGGTATCATGATGCCCTGAAACTAGGCAGGGTGTGGCATGATTACTGGGCTGATTGTAAGAGGTCAAATCGACGGCGGTGGTGTAGCAGTGTAGGTTCTAACGGGGTGCGGGCGTGCACACACTCCGGCGCAGAAAAATAAGGCACTGGGCACCAGTAGCATACCTGTGCATTCTAGGATTGTGTCGGGCCGCCGCCATGGGACTTGATACACCCCATGGTGGGACCAGCATAGGTAACTACAACATCGGGGGCCGTAAGACACATGTAACTATGCGAGTAGGAGCCGATCATCGTAAAATGGATCACTTCACCCTGGTTATGGGGTGCCTGTTGGGAACTAGTTTATATGGGTTCAGAGATTAACATAGGGTACGATAGTATATTCGACCCTAGATAACTTAACTAAGTTTATAGTGCTTTCCCATTTCTTGTTTATACTTATCATACCCAGTTCTTTATTCATAGACAGAATAGTCCTAGACTTACTCAGGCTTTATGTCTGACTCTACTTTTCTTTCGTCTTCTTTTCTTCCATTCCCCCCCAGGTCCACAGGGAGGGAACACAGCAGCTTGACCAGCCTTAACATCCAGCTTGAAGAGGAGAAATGTATTGTTTTGACTTTTTCGTTTTGAACTATGGCTTTGGACAACCACTATGAGGCTTTTGCAGTTTATCTATGTTTTCTTTATGCTTCTTTAAATAATGTAATCAAGACAGATTATGAAAGTGTTATGTTATGTTTTTTTTTGGAAAAGATGTAAGACAATTATGGTGAAGTTGATGTAGCACGTATTTGCTTTTATGAAATAAAAGTTGTTGTTTTTCCGCTGTTTACAAATATGTGTTTTTATATCTGTCTTGTATATCTGTGACTTATACTTAAAAACCTCCACCAAAATTAGGGCATTCCCTTTGAGAGTGACCCTAACGGAGGTGGGGTGTTTCACAGATCTTATGTGCAAGCGCATGAAGACAGCTCTGGACAGGCAGAAGTCCTATGCAAATAGGAGAAGGACTGATATTGTTTTCATGGTGGGAGATATGTATTTCATCAAGGTATCACCTTTGAGAAATGTATTTCGTTTTGGATCTATAGGGAAATTAGCACCAAGGTTTGTAGGGTCATTTCCCTTAACAAAAAAGATTGGATAAATGGTCTATAGATTAAAGCTACCAGAGAGACTGTTCTGCATTCATGATGTTTTCCACGTCTCTCATTTACGGAAGTGCTTGCGTGATACCGTAGAAGTAGTTGAGTAAAGTATGCTTGAGGAAGTAGAGGTGGAACGGGAGGTGACATTCAGAAAATTCCCTACCCGTATTCTTGAATCAGATGTTAAGAAGCAACGCAATCGAGAGGTCAAGTTGATGAAAGTTCAATAGGGAGATGACCAGGAGGATGCAACTTGGGAGAATGAAGACAAGATTCGTGCTTTGTACCCTTTTTTCAAGGATATGTTCTTAACTTCTTTTTCAAAGCTTTTGTTCATGCTTGATTCTATCATTTAAGTATATCATATCGACCGAATCTTCAACCTTTAGGTAGGAAACCCATGGATGTAAATAAGTGTTTGAGACATCTTATGTTTGATGGATGCAATTGGATGCAAGTGATTACTCTTGGATGCATATACACACACATTAGGCACTAGATCAGCTCAATCACCCTCATACTGCATACGGATGCGTGTGCATTTTTCTTCTTTTTGTGGATGAAAATGGGTGTATCATCATATGGATGTTGCATTTGGATGAATGAGTACACACACATATAGAACTTACATGTTATAATAGGATTATTTGCATACATGTTAGATTCATGGCACTAACATACATTGCATTAAGGAGGTCAACTGAATAAGTAGACCGCCTGATCTTTCGCATTAGTATAAGGAAATATACACACACCTTTGCATATATTCATATAAGCATTAGGAATCATTTAAGGACAATGTGTAACACCCCGCATTTTTAACTCAAGATAATAAAATGAGAATAACTTAATTTAATATTCAGAATTAAATGAAACGAACTGCGCCATTGCGTTTGTCTTGGAATTCGGGCTAAAATAGACACCTGGTTTGCATAAAACAGACACCGTATGAAGAAGTTATTAAGGTTTGAAGTTTGTATATACATAAGAAGAGTATATGTGAATAAAATAAGTCCAGAAATTCAAAACAGTTCAAATTCACATGGAAAAGGGGGAGCGGGAAAATTCCCACATAGCGGTGTCGACCCCTAGGTCGACCCCATAAGGGTGGTGTCGACCCATGGGTCGACCCAATAATGGGGGTCGACCCCCTACTGAAAATCTGGGCAGATTCTTCTACAGTGAACGTGGACTATTTCTTTTACCAAATACATTGTTAAACACCTATAAATAAGTCTGTAGAGCCAACCCTAAATCTCATATATCTGAGACAACGCAGAAGCTCTGCAATTCCTCTTCCTTCTCAAATCCATTCGGAAAATTAAGATTATTAGTTTAGGAAAAATTCTAAATGCAGATTTAAAGGAAAGGAACGTATATTTGTAAATGGGTGTTCAGGTCTCTTATCGAAGTGAGGTAATTCCTAGATCTGGTCTATTTTCAATTCTCTTCTCTTTCTTTCCTTTTTCTTTTAGTAAAAATAATAATGAATCCATGGTTGTTAGGTCTGAATCCAATTAGGGGAAAAACCATGGAATGATATATCTGGACCAGATCCAGGATTTGGAAAGCATACAAGGTGAGTGGATTTAAGTTATATTATATTTGATAATGGTGTATTATCGTTTAACATTCCCCGTTATCGTATAATGTGAATTTGCTTGAATAATTAAAAGTATTGGAATGTTATCAAGACATGTTTAAATATGAGATGTTGAAATGTTTAAACATATGTTAAAAGGAATAAAGTGACGAATATGACATGTTGGAATATTAATATGCTAAGGTATTAATATGTTGGGAAAATTTGCCAATTATGCGTAGAAATTAATGTTGTCTCAATTCCATGTTAATTTGTGACATTTATGTACCTGGACCATTAACGATAGAAATTGAGAAAATTACATGTTAAGTTAGAATATTTACATGATTTGGCGATCATTTGTTACTGTTAAATTTGAACAATTATCTGATTAATTGATTACATGTTAGAATAGAATTGATTATATGTTAGAAAGAACATGTGACATAAAGTAGGCATAATATGATGACATGAAAAAAATAGGTTTCAGTGAAAATTGAAAGATTAAGACATGCCTAAATTATATAGAAAATGTATAATAATAAGAAACTGTAATCGCGCTTAGACACGAGGTTAAATTGCACTTGTGATAGAAGTCTGCCAGGAACCCCCAGCATATCCAGCATCCACAAGTGGTAAATATAATACGAGGGGTCTAACTGCTTAAATAAAACATGTAATGGTGCTAAGACACGAGGTTAAGTCAACTTGTGGAAGAAGTCTACCCGGAACCGCCTGGCAAATCCAGCATCTACAAGTGTAGGCTTAATGTGAGAGATCTAGTGCATAAACAAACATATGTATATATATATATATATATATATATATGTGTGTGTGTGTGTGTGTGTGTGTGTGTGTGTGTGTGTAAATGGAAGGATTCATAAATGACATTAATCATAATTAATGGGAATGAATGGAATTGAATGAAAGATAATTACAACAGTAAAAGGAAATGGGAATGAACGGGGAATAATAATAAACTATTATAATTAAACTACATTAATGAGAATGTCATATAATAGGTAGACTTGTCCTAGGGAAAAGTGAAGATTATAACTTTAGTTGTTATAATATACTAGTAAGGAAATGAGATAACTAGTGAAATGAGATAAGTGACACATAATTGTAAATTAAGTAATCAGTAAACGGGGAAGCCTAAAACCAGTTGTTAGTAATAAATAGAGAAAAGGGGGAAAATTTATGAAATGTAAGAAGTTGTACTTAATTATAAATTAATTAATCTGTAAACTTGGAAGTATGAAATCTGCTGATAAGAATAAAGTGCTTAGGCATGTCCTAGGGACAAGTGGAAATTATAACTTAGTTTATAATGAACGATAAAGGGAATGGAATAACTTATGTAAGGATATAAGTTGTACTTAATTTTAAATTAAGTTATTTATAAGAACGAGAATCTGAAATCTACGGAGGAGGACAACATAAGTTATATTTATGGGAAGAGAAACTTAGTAGTGGACCTTAGTTAAGAGAACTAAGTTACGAAGTAAACAACAATAAGTTGTAGTGACAATGAAAGATGGAATTATGATTAAATAGGAAAGAGTGAGGCAAACTTATATGATATAAGTTTTATTTAATCATAAATGATAAGTGACATGTTAAATAGAAAACATGTGAATTGAGATATACTTAATTACAGATTAAGTAGAATTTGTTATTGTAACCTTAAATCAAACAGGAATATAAAAGGGATTGTGGATTATACACCTTGGACCATAATCTAGAGAATAACATGTTGTGGTCTTATTAGTAAACTTAAATGGGCTAAGTTATATTACTGAAATTATTAAGCAAGAGGAACATGGTAACTTGAATAAGAAGTCAATGTGAATGGGAATAACCAAGTTAAATGGAAACACGATGAGGTAAAGCAAGTGCATAAAGGAATGTTTAGACATAGGGTCTAATAACATATTAAAAGGAGGCGCTTGGACTAGTCCGCACGTTTGAGGGTGAATAACCCAATATCGTAGATCATCGTGGTGTCATGAGGCACAAGGGGAGCGCACGTTCATCTGATTATTCTAACGGCTCTGGAGGGATGGAAGGGGAAGCACGCGACTTCTTGAGAAACGTAAGGTACTCCTGGTAGCCCTCTGTGCGGTGGCAGATGTTTATGTTGTGCCCGCAGAGGTTGGGTCTGCGCATAACTACCAGGTGGGTGGGCCTTGACTGCAAAAGTAGCTATGTAGTCAGAATGCCGTGACGTGGTAACACTAGGGTGATTTGGCGGTCACCTCAATAGGGAGGCATAGGTCATGACCAATAGAGATAGTAGATCGTCGGGTACCCGTCATCGGCAGCCAGTGGGATGCGAAAAGACTAGAGCTGACAATTCACCTTTCACTATCGAGGTACGGTGGTTGAGGGAAGACGAAAACTTTATGTTTAGACTTTTTGTTGGGGGACAGTCGTTTAGCTCTTGTAATCTTTACTAGTTGAGGGAGGGGCTGAGGTGGGGCCATAGCTACCATGAAAAACAAACCCTAGGAATATTTGTATTTTGAGGCTCTTAAAGACGGTCCTGTATAGATATAGAGAAGCTCCCGACTGAGTTCCATGTTTCTTGTTGTTTACACCAAAAACTGTCAGAACACCCAAGGTACTAAATTGTACTTCACCAATTCGGTAAGAAATAAATGGAGCCGTGTTTAATCAGTAGTAAAAAGTGAAAAAATGCGAGGAAAGTAAAGTAGAGAGGAGATTTAAAGTGGTTCAGCCGTTAACGAGGCCTACGTCCACTATGAAGACGATTTCCTGTCTTATAATGAGCATTACAAGGTACATCAACTCTCTCTTTTCATACATCTCTCTATCCCTCAATAAGCCCTCGTTTATGTATTTCGATTTAGAGAATTATACAAGAGAATAGTGGATTTTTTGGAGAAGAAGGATGTATGAATGATTGAGAAGGAGGATGCCTTTGTCTTTCTTCATCATAAGATGGTACTTGACGCCATGGCCAGATCTGCGGTTGAGTGTGGAATTTAGCAGCACTTCATGGTTTCAAAAAGCTTCCCCCAAAATGTTGGTAGCCATGGTGTATTTATAGGTGAACTCCTCTTGGTTATTAATCTAGAATCCGTTTACCCAGGCTGTGGATCGTTCATTCTTCTAATTACGACCATGCCACAGGACAGTTGTAGCCAGCTTTCCGTGGTCGTATTCAGTGTTATGCGCGGGCGACTCATCAAGTGTCCTGAATAGCTGAGCGGGTCCTTAAAAGCGGGAACGAATGCTTTTAGAGATCTTGTAAGAACGAGATGCGTAGTTGGAATCGGTTCTCCTTTGTTCCTTGCACGAACGTCCCTCTTGGTCCCAGGGCGCTCACCCTCTTGCTGCCTTTGTACGACGCTGCTTGGCTTTATGGCTATGCTATGAGATCACCCCTGCTTGTGCTGAACGGGTGACCTGTCTTATTTCGGTGTTTGCGCGGTTCTCAGGATATGTGACCTTTGTCTTTGTCGATCGCGCTCCTCATGCATGTTGACTTGGTCGGCCTTGAGTTTGGTGTCTGGATCTTGCTTAGTGCGGTTGTGTTGTGCACGACCGACCCTGGTGATATCCGCTTTGTATCTTTCACTCAATGCGTGTATGGATTTTTAGGGATTAACACTTGCCCCTCGAAGTCCGTGATTTCTCTTTAGTAGGGAATTTCGGACTTCGACATGTTTGATCGCGCATTGTTTGGTAGGTTTATCCTGACTTGGCGAGGGTTCGGTCATGCCAAAGTTTAGGATAACTTTATTACTGCTGACTGGCATTGTCTTTTCCCATGATCGAGAGGCTCAATGTTTCTCTTTGATTAACATGCGAACAGTTGAATTTCGGGATGACAATTGGGACTTGATGAGACACTTTCGTGTAGTCAGGCACTAAGCTGACATGGCAAGAATTTTTTGGATGAATGCCTTTTAATCTTCCTTATTTACCCTTTTCCGTTCGTTTTTGATTGGTTTTCCCACGTTTATCTATGTGTTCTTGATTCGGGCGATTCCCTACTCGTTTGAATGCTGGGCCCATTGATTTGACCGTTGAGCTGTTGAGCAACCGGATGGAAATACTACTTGGTTTGTCATCCCTTTCGTCTATCTTTCATGTATTATTTTGCTACATATTTAAAAAAAAAAAAAAACTTTAATGGCGGCATCTTTTTAAGCAGTTTTCTTTATCGCTAGGATCCCTTTTGCAATTCCTAAACATCACAGTTCTTTTTCTGTTCCAACTCGCACTCGCACGCGACACCATCATCAAAGCTTCAGTGATCTTGAGATCGGTTCGACCGGATTGTTTGCTTAGATTTGAGACTGCTCACTTGTCTGTAAGCAATTTTCTCTGTTGGTTTTCTCTTACCCTAATTTTGGGGTAAGAACTTGATTGTGCCACTTTGGGGTTTCTTAGTAGGGTTTTTCCCTTTTCTGAAATTCCATAATTTCAGGGAGCTAACTATGTCAGATTAGGTCGAAAGGTTGGACCGAGAAGTCAGCTCTGTCCAAGTTACGTCCACGCCCCACGTTGTTCCCTTGACGGGTGCTACCCCAGAATTCCCACAACTCTGTGCACTTTCTGAAACGCCTATAGAGAGGCATCCGATGGAGCTTCCTCCCAGCTTGTTCCATCAGCTATGTAAGCAATTTGGTATTTCTGTAAAAGAAGAGGCCAAGATGCCTGTGGGAAAAATGTTCACAGATATCCCTCCTAAAGGATATGTTGCTGTTACTCGTGGCATGTTAAAAAGCGGGGCACTTCCTCCCCTTAATCCTTATATAGACTTGATACTCCGGAACCTCGCCATCGCCCCGTATCAGTTACATCCCAACGGTTACGCGATCTTGACAAGTCTTTATGTCCTTTTTATGAGTGTGAAACATCGGGCTCCTTCGTTTAGGGATATCCGTTCATTTTATGCTTTTAGGACAAGAGAACCGCGTCCCTCATTTATCTTTATTGAAAGCCGGGGTTCGAAAATAATCACTGGTTTAGAAGACAGCGTGCGAGGATTTCCCAACCAATATTTCTTTGCCCGATGTCCCGATAATTTCCACGGCCTTTGAAAGACAGTCGGTGAGTATCTTTATTCCTTGAATTCCAACTCGCTCTTTTATTTTGGCTTTCTTAAAAATCCTTTAGGTGTATTGCAGTGCTTCCCGATCAGAGCGTAACCTTTGACCAAGATCTATGCAACTCGTTATTAGCCGTCGATGAGGGGCAAAGAAATAGAAATTTTTTTATTAACGAAGTGTTCTTAAGGCAATACAACTTGCTTTCATCTCCGCGTACCTTCCCGGTGGATGCTTCTGGCAAAAAGAAAGCTATCAGCAAATCCCCTGCCAAGAAATTTTTGGAAAAAGGATGTTCTAGCGTCATAGGGAGCAGTGAGACAACTTCTAGTAGCAGAGCGATCCCTGCCAAAAAGGTTGCATCCAGGCGCCTAAAACGCAAAGGCTCTATGACTTCGGTGGCTTCGTGCGAGGAAGATGGGTCTTTGCTAGAGGGAGCCACCCGAGGAGATGTGAACATGATTCCTTCGAAGATTGCCCCGTAACAGGTTCGGGAAGCGGAGCGGCTTGATGACATTAAGAAGCTTCTGTAGAAAATTTAGGAAGCGAAGGGGACTCTTCTAAAGAAGACCAGGGAGAAGATGATTCAGAACTTCAAAAGGAATTGATCCTCCTAACTTGGCTGGAGAGCTCGGTCAAGGTAAGATCGCTACCTGGACATTCACATTTCAAAAACCTTTTAATCGTGAGGACTTTTTGGGCAAAACCCCTTGTTTTTGGGTCAAAGCGATATCTCATTAAGCCTTTAACCGCTTTAGCACGTTATTATCATGTTTTCTAATTTTATGTATCCTCTTTCTGGCTTCTTTTCTCATCTTAACAAAACCACAGTGGTTAAATTTTCTTTTCTTTCCTAGATTCGGGAATGAAGTCACCCCTGTCGGAAAGTTTCTCTCAGCAATTTTCTCTTGTTGATCCAAGGATTATCTTGCAATCTAGTCTCTCTCATTATCTCAAGCGTTCCCATCCATCTTCAGACCTTCTAACCCAAGATGCTCTTGAAGCACCACTAGCGAGTTTGCTAAAGAAGAAGAAGCATGATCATTCTCGGGTATCTGGAGGAGAGAACCAAGATACCGAGAAGAGAGGAAGTAACAATAAACAAGTTGGGTCCGATGGATTTTCTTTACCGGCTGAGCTTCCATGCCCCAGCTCCTCGGTCCTTGTGAAGCCATTGATTAGATCCCCTATTTCTGATACACCTGCTCTTCGTCAGATCCAAGCAATTCTTGACAGACCTCCCTATAGAGTTGCCCCTGGGAATCCTAAGTTGAAGGACAGGTTCGGAGACTGGGACTTGAGGGGAGTGGACTTGGACATAGATTTGTCTCCATATGATGACAAGAGCGCTGTCGGGGAGTTGCGCGCCATGAAAAACTATGTTACTTCCCAGCTTGCCACCGTTGTGGGTCAGCTTGAAGTTCAGTTGGATGAAGCCAAAAACACTTCCAAAAAGCGATTCGAGTCTTCGGATAAATTCTGCTTTGAATTTCAGAAGTTGAATACTCAGCATCCTGAACGTATCGAACTTTTGGAGAACGATAAAATTGAACTAAGCCGTGTGATTGAAGGTCAAGTGACCGAAATTGCATTCTTTAAAGATGGGAACAACAGGATGACTAGCTTAGAAGCTGACAACAAAAGACTCCAGGAAGAGATTGAAGCCGCTAAGAGACAACTTGACGAGGCTCAGACCGGCCTTGAGTTAGTTGAATCTCAATTAACTTATGCACGACATGATGTGGCTTCTTGTCGGCAGGAGAAAGCAATGCTTGAAGGTAGACTCTCCTTTCAGAATGGGACTCTGGAAGCTTTAGAAGGAGATGAAGCAAGGCTAACTAGTGATCTTGAGCGAGCCTGAAATAAAGCTAAAGAGACCCTGCTTCGATTCTACACCCTCAATGTTATGACCCGTGGAAGCTTGAGTTATTTGAACAAAGACTTTCCCCGTACGTTAGCCCTTGTTTGGGAGGAGGTTCTCAAGTACTCCAAAGATTAGGAAGATGGTGCTCTTCAAGAAGCCCTCCTTGAGGCAAAAGATCGCGATGCTTTGGAAGAAGGCAGGAGAATATTGGCTGATGAACGAGCCCGATCCTTTGGAACAGAAGTCCAGAATGTTGTTCCTGTTCGTGCCTCTAGTACTGCGGGAGAAGAAGCCTTGGGAGGAGGGATTCCCCAGACTAAACTTTTCGTTGCTGATAAAGGTACTTCCGAAGTTCATTTGGTTGAGGGCCATGACGTCCCTGAAAAAATTGTTACCTGATATGGTGTTAGTTCGAACTTCGTGACCATGTATCTTTATGATGGATTTGCATTTTTTTGTCATGCGCTATCGTTGAAAGGTTATAACTCATCGTAATTTATTTGTTTGCGTTGTATTGGTCGCACAATGATTACGTTTTTACGTCGTACGTCGTTCAATATTGCTGATTTGCTCTGAATTTAGGACATCGTATTTCCATTTTGGCCCCTTCTTTGAGGGGTTTATTCTTGTTATGCATATGTTTGCGTTTTTATTTGGTATGGTAATTCAAATCTTTGAAGTTAATTTTTGGATAAGTGCCCTTATAAGGCGCAGATATCCTGTTGTACATTTAATCTTGTTCCCTATTGATTCAGCGTCCCAAGTCCTTTGGAAACATGATTAAAAGTACTCTATATGTTCGGTTTGTGTTTTTTTGTTGTTGTATCCAATCCCATATCTCACTAACTCAGTGACCCGAGCCCTTTGGAGACTGGTTTTGGATACGTTACCCCATAGGAGGACTTTGTTTTGGATGGCCCCAAATGGCTAGGATTTCTGATACCCCCTTTCGGCTAGGATTTCTGCTGTTGTAATCCATTCTTGGCTTTGTTTGACTTGGTTAACAACAAAGAACAAGAATGGCCACCTCCTTTCGTTCGGGTTTATGTTTTGGTGCTAGTTTTTCTAGCATGTTTATGGGACATTCCGATCCTAGGACTGGTGTTATCCAGCGTAGGTTTTTCTCTTCTTCTTTCTTTAGAAAAGAAAGGAAAGAGCGCAGGCTCCAGATTTTGGTGTGCTCTTCAAGAATTGTTTTGGAATGGTCCTTTCCTTTTGAGTTCTACAGGATGATAGGTTTGATCACCCCGCCTTTTTTGACCAATGCTCTTGATGCTCGATGCACAACTAGCCCTACATCAGAGACCCATTTTAGCATTAGCTTGTAAATAATTTTTGCCTTTTATGAGATTATAATCCATGAGCGAATATCTTTCATCTTGTATATTTTCTACTTAACACAATAAAAAAGGGGGAATCATAGATCCCTTCATGGAAATACAATCGGAAAAGACAGAATACAGAAGTAGTATAATAAAGGGAAGGATGGTCGCATTTCCAGTTCTGGATGTTGGACTGTGTCCAGTTGTAATAAGTCAATGATCGGTCGTAAATCTTCAGGCGCCCAGGTTATCTCGCGCGACCCGGCCTGATCAGCAACCTTACCTTGCCATTGGCTTTCTGATGTGTTTTGTGGATTCTTAACATATTGCTGCAGTTGATTTTTTTGGACGAGCTCCTCAATCAAATTTCTCAAGTGTCGACATTCATTTGTGTTGTGTCCCAACTGATTATGAAATCGGCAGAACTTTCCAGAACTTGCCTGCTGTTCTGTGATTCTTTGCGGTTTCACCTGAGGGAACATGCCTGAGTCCTTCGTGGCAGAGTAGATTTTATCTGGGGTTTCATTCAGGGGAGTAAATTCTGAATGTTTGAAGAATTTTCACTTCTTGTGTACTCCACTGTTTCTTCCATCAAACCCTCTCTTATGCCCAGAATATCCTTCTGAATTATCTGAGAAGATTCGTCGTTCTTCCCTTCCTTAATAGTATTATTCCCCGCGTTCTTCTGAACATTCAGGGTATCAGTTTCCACGCTCATGTACTCTTAGGCTTTCCTGTAGAACTTATTTAGAGTCTTTGGCTTCTTCATCTTGAGCCATTTTCCGAATTCTGATTCTTGTCGATAGCCCCTTTTAGGGCCGCCAATAACTACCAAGGCTCCGGTTCGGTTACCTCTGTTGTTGCAGCATGAAAGCGTGTAAGGAAAGCTTTGATGGTTTCTCCGGATATCTGTTCCATCTCACTGAGTGACATCATGTCCCTTACCTTGGTAGCCTTTAATCGAAACTGATCCTAAAATCTCCTTGCCAGATCAGCAAACTGGTCAATACACTTAGGTGGAAGTCTTGTGAACCATAGTGAGGCCACACCCTCCAAACAAACGGGAAAGTATAAGCACTTGATTTCATCAGTGGCCCTAGCTCCATTCATGTGCTGGTCGTATTTGAACAGAAAAATGGTCGGATCTTCGACTCCGCTGTAGGGTGCTATCGCTGGAGGTATAAACTTCCTCGGAAACTTCGCATGGCCGATCTCCTCTATGAATGGATTTTTGCTGGGGGAAAACTCCCATTCTTTCTCCTCGTCCACTCGAGTCGCCTTCTCCTTCATCACCCGCTGGATTAGGTCTGTGATGCGCCTTTTGTCGCCCGCTTGTTCATCAGGATCGATGCTGATGTTCTTTTCAGCGCGTCCATGGTTTGAGCTTTGGCGTCTTGCATCCTTCTTGAGGGAGGTTATGTTGGTGTGACTCCTCGCACGTTCTTCTTTGCGTTGTAGAGATCTGACCTTTGGGTCCTCAACGTTGGCCTCTCCCCTATCTCTCACTGGGCTGTGAGGTCGTCCAGGGTCTAAGGATGATGAGTCCTCTTTTTCATCAACATTAGCTACAATATTTGGCGGTAACAAATTGGCTTGACCATTGGCCAGGACATCAAACCGTTCCATTATAATCTTCGCTGTATTATCCATTTTCTCGTTCAAACCTGTTACAACCACATTCAATTCATCTCGCGTTACAGATGGTCTAGGGGTTTCCCCAGCCCCTTGATTCAAGATTTGAGGTGTAGCTTCGCCGGCATTATCATCCTCACTGATTGCAACGACTTTAGTAGATTTGCCGCTTTTCTTCGATCCAACCATGATTTCAAAGGAGAAAACAGTTTTGGGGTATTTTTATTGCTGAACTACAAAAAAGGAATTTATGAACACGACTCCACGGTGGGCGCCAAAATGTTTACACCAAAAATGGTCTAAACACCCGAGGTACTAAACTGTACTTCACCAATTCGGTAAGAAATAAATGGAACCGTGTTTAATAAGTAGTAAAAAGTGAAAAATGCGAGGAAAGTAAAGTAGGGATGAGATTTAAAGTGGTTCAGCCGTTAACGAGGCCTACATCCACTATGAAGATGATTTCCTGTCTTATAATGAGAATTACAAGGTACATCAACTCTATCTTTTCATACATCTCTATATCCCCTCAATAAGCCCTCGTTTATGTATTTCGATTTAGAGAATTATACAAGAGAATAGTGGATTTTTAGGAGAAGAAGGATGGATGAATGATTGAGGAGGATGCCTTCGTCTTTCTTCATCATAAGATGGTACTTGACGCCATGGCCAGATCTGCAGTTGAGTTTGGAATTTAGCAGCACTTCGTGGTTTCAAAAATCTTCCCCCAAAATGTTGGTAGCCATGGTGTATTTATAGGTGAACTACTCTTGGTTAATAATCTGGAATCCATTTATCCAGGCTGTGGATCAATCATTCTGCTAATTACGACCATGCCACTAGACAGTTGTAGCCAGCTGTTCGTGGTCGTATTCAGTGTTTTGCGCGGGCGACTCGTCAAGTGTCCTGAATAGCTGAGCGGGTCCTTAAGAGCGGGCATGAATGCTTTGAGAGATCTTGTAAGAACGGGAAGCGCAGTTGGAATCGGTTCTCCTTTATTCCTTGCACGAACATCCCTCTTAGTCCCAGGGCGCTCTCCCTCTTGCTTCCTTTGTATGGCGCTGCTTGGCTTTATGGCTATGCTATGAGATCGCCTCTGCTTATTCTGAACGGGCGACCTGTCTTATTTCGGTGTTTGCGCGTTTCTCAGGATATGCGTCCTTTGTCTTTGTCGGTCGCGCTCCTCATACATGTTGACTTGGCCTGCCTCGGGTTTGGTGTCTGGATCTTGCTTAGTGTGGTTGTGTTGTGCACGACCGACCCTGGTGATATCCTCCTTGTATCTTTCACCCAATGCGCATATGGATTTTTAGGGATTAACGCTTGTATAGCCCTACCATGGAATTTTGTGCACATTATGTACGGTTAAGGCATTGAATATGTTTGACGATACATACGTGGGACAGTCTACATACATTCATGTCTTCTCTGGGTGGTGAATCATAGACTTGAGGGCATTACCCCGGTATGAAATCTGATTAGTTCGACAATCGCAGTCCATTCGCTTACATAGCGTAGTCATATATGTATAACGTAACATTGTTATATAGAGATCCGTACATCACTCCGGCGTAGGATGAGGGACTGCGTTCATTTCTGCGGCACTACGGTGGAGACCGTGCGAGTGGACTACCATGGGGTGTACCTCAATATTGAGGGGTCGCTACATATATACTATATTAGGTTAATCCACTGGGAAGTAAATGGATACGACGTGTGTGTAAGCCTTGAGTGCTGTTAACCCAAGTAACCTAATAAATAAGAAAAATATGATTGAACGGTATATGTAGGATTATCCAAAGTGTATAGTTTAAATCCAGTCACCAGAACTTGTGTTCTGACCCCTTCCTCATAACATACTCGCATGTTAGATTTGTGGCAGAGTCATGATAGCTTTGGATATTAGTTAGGCAATATTATTAATACGGTATGACTATACTTTGATTATATTATATTTTATCTATTCCGATATGAGATATTTTCTAAGATCTGACATATTTTATGTCTCTATCTTTTCTACAGGATACCAGAGCAAACCAACACGAGTTTCTATAGATTAGAATTTTGAAAAAAATTCGGTCTGTTGGAATTCGGGTTGTTACATCTGGTATCAGAGCCTAGGTTTTGGATTCCTGAATAAATAGTGAGTGAACTTATTTATAATTTTAAAAATATAAATATATTATATATATACCTAGATCCATAAAGGAACCCACTAAATAAAAAGAGTATAATATGGTAAGAATTGGGATGACTGTTTTGTACACTAAAGGATTGAATATGGAAATTTGAGACCCTTAGTAAATTTGGGTGGGAAGTGTACAATATATTTTGAAATAGAGAAAGGAGAATCCCATATGTTTAGTATTTTGGGTTAGTGGGTTCGACGGTTGTTACTACCAAAATCAACATTTGAAAAGGCTGGCAGTGAAAGGGTACCGGATATCAGAAAGCTCGTGGAAGGCTTTATAAAAAGTAGGGTCTGGCAAGGAAAAAAGTGAGAGAAGGAGGATTTAATATGAAAGGCTGCCTCAACCGGTCTCTACGCCAAAGTCATTCCAATAAGACCCTTTCGACAGTACCGGCTAGACGAAAGGCTCCGGGTAGAGGATCGCTCTAATCCGAAACCAAGGAAGTTAGAAGCAACAAACTCAACGGACAGAGCTCAAAAGGAAATCTTTGATAATGTCCTGCCCAAATATTGATACACCTAAAGATGAAAGCGTCAAAGACACTAACTCGAGAGAATGCAAAAGTCACTCAAAACCAGCTTCCGAAACATCTACTACATAGCTACTGAAAAGGTCACATCCGCAAATAAATAAGAATGACACCAAAAGCTACCCGCCAAGAATACAGGCTACCGCAAAGGCCCTACCGGAGGGCTAGCCGAAACCCAGACAAGGATTACATGCTACCCGTGCTAGCCTGCCTAGTACCGAAACCCATAACAGTCTCAATCCAGCAGTTATCAACATACACCATAGGGTCAAGCCCTTCTACGTGTCCACGATAAAGCCGAAAGCCTACATCCGGAAGTTCCTGTCTGCAAGCCTACATTCAGAAGCTGCCCTTAAGAATTCAAGTATCATAACAAAATGCACCCAAGGCAGCTGAAGGTCAAGCACCCGAGACCAAGAATAAAACGACTGGCTAAAAGCACAGGCGGGCCCGATAGCTATACGACGGAAAGAGCCCAGAACCATTATAAATAGGACCCAGGGGTAACATTAAATGGGGCTTCTTTTCTCTTACTTTTTGATCCTTAAAAGCAACTTGGAAAATAACATCACTGGAGAATTCCACTCTATGAGATCTATGTATTTTCCAATGAAAGATTAATAAAAGGTGAACTTCTTAAGAAAATTGCTCTATAAGTGTGTACTTCTACTTACCCTAATTGGAATAGTCGTAGTCTATTATCAACTCTACAGAGAAGTCTAAGCTTACATCTATCAACTTTATCGAATGGCAATCAAACCTTGACCATTGAGTCAAGATCTGATATGGTAATCCTCAGTGAGCCTACGATTTAGCGCCCAAGCATCACAATCCCTCACTAAAGTTGATCGGGGAAGAGAACCAATCCACTTGGAGTTCCCTTAAGATTTGACCCCATTGATCCACATCCGGTGTTGACAAAAAATATCGTTAACATTTTGGCGCTAGAAGGTGGGCTTGAACCTCTGACCTTGTGGTTAACAGCCACAGATATACCTATGTTGTTCAGTCCTGGATCGGACTAGCTTTGAAGAAGCAAAGTTATGAGCAAGAAACACAGGCGGATGCCTTTAGAACCTCGAACGGATAAGTTGAGAACCACTAGCCGTAAGGTAATGAAGGAGCAAGAGTTGAGAGCATAGGCTTTGCGAGTAATAAAGTGGAAGAGGATATTGGAACTACATAATTACGAGAAGGGGAATAACGACTCTTCCCACATAAAACATTCCATGGCATTCCCACCCAGTGGATCTACATCACAGGACATTAGTGTTTTCCCCCACTTAAAGGATGCTCTCAACAGGCATGTTAAGGGAATGACGCTCGAACGCGAAATAATGAACGATTTCAACCGCTTCGCCGGCAAGTGGGCTAAAGAGATGACGACTCGATTCCGGTACGTTTCGGAAAGAAAGGACAAAAGTATTAGAACCACAACTAAAATGGTTCATAGGAGAATTAGGCCTCATCAGCGAAAAGAGAAGTGTACGCCAAAGATACCCTAGGAATACTACCTCACTACTTCTAGGGATAATGTTTACTTCCTAACCAAGCACGAACTCGACTATTGGATCTCCACAAAGAAGAGGCCTAAATATGAAAGAAAAATAGGAGGACCTTACTGTCATTACCACTTGATGAATGGACACGAGACTAATCACTGCAGAACTCTGTCAGATTCGTCAGTCAAGGCCAATTACGAGAGTTTGTCAAAAAAATCGAGATGAGTTTGAGGAAATCTTTAGGAAGAGGATTGATACGCATGTGACAATGTATAGAAAGCCCAAGAGGGGTCCAATCACCAACGGATTAAATCCCTCGTCATCGCCAAATTTGCGGAGTGAGGCTTCCTCCGAAGGGGGATGGTGTGTTAGTCTTTCTCCATGCCCAAACCAGAGGGGGAAGGGTTAAAGCATCAAAAGCATAAGCCATCGTTTCACACCAGAAATGGTCATGGCGATGCATCTAAAATTAGCACGCCCTACCTCTGCTTGCAGAAGAGTATGCCCTGCCTCTGCTAGAACTAAGCACGTCCTACCTCTACTCGCAGAAGAGAACGTCTTACCTCTGCTTATGTTCCGCGTTACCCGCAGAATGGAACACAAACCCCTATCATTGCCTACGATGGTCAGGGTAGGGCACCCCTTGGAGGGGGGTGGTGTATAAGCCTCTATCAGTGCCTACGATGGCCCGTAGAGCATCGAAAGAGTAAACCTTAGTTCTGTGCCCATGATGGCCCCGTCTAAGTTTCTAAGCCCTGATCATCGCCTATGATGGTCAGGATATGGCTCCTCTTGGAGGGAGGTCGGGTAAGTCCTTGCGCCCTGTATGTGGATAAGCTAGCCAAGCGCTCCAGACGCACATGCCCGGAGAGTGGCCAACAAAGTATGTACATCCTCTGCTTTGTCAATAAAAGCACATGAGGAGGCTCAAGAAGCACGTACAACTTCTGCTTCTCAAATCAAATCCGAGTGGATACTTGCTTTATTAATACCAGAGGGGGTTCCGGTCTTCAATACTAATACCCGAATCTGGGTCGATTAGGCGCTTCATCAATATCGGAGGGGGTTCCGGTCTTCAACACTAATACCCGAATCTGGGTCGATTTAGCATTTCACCAACACTGGAGGGAGTTCTACTCTTCAATACTAATACCCGAATCTTGGTCATTTCGGCATTTCACCAATACCTGATGGAGTTCCGGTCTTCAATACTAATACCCGAATCTGGGTTGACTCGGCGTTTCACCAATACCGGAGGGAGTTCCTGTCTTTAATACTAATACCCGAATCTGGGTTGATTCGGCGTTTCACCAATACCGAAGGGAGTTACGGTCTTCAATACTAATACTCGAATCTGGATCAATTCGGCATTTCACCAATACCGGAGGGAGTTCCGATCTTCAACACTAATACCCGAATCTGGGTCGATTCGGCGCTTCACCCTTACCGGAGGGGTTCCTGTCTTCATACTAATGCCCGAATCTGAGTCAATTCGGTGCTTCGCTAATACCGGAAGGGGGTTCCGACCTTCAGTACTAATACCCAAATCAGACTGATTCGGTGCTTCACTAATATCGGAGAGGTTCCGGTCACCTATATACCAAAACCTGAATCTGGATCCACTCTGCTCTCTACAATAGCCAAATGGGATTCTGATCGATACCCTACGCATCAATTTCTGAATCTAGTATGGATCGATTTCTCGGTAGCGTCCTTAAGCGAACCGGCGGTCTTACATACCACAGCCTGGAACAATCCCACAAAACTACCACTAGATATGGAGCCACTAAGGACACACCAAACGTGTGAAGAATCTGATTCCTGATTCAAACAAGAATGAATCGCATTCCCCTCTGGGGTGTTCAGGTGAGGGTTCAAGGTTTGCACCAAAGGTGGGCTCATAAACCTCTCAGGAAGGTACTTTTAACTTATACATCCATTAGTTGTTCTCCTTTTCAATATATCAATCCTTTACACAGCTCTGAAATACGACATTAGTTCAAAAAGCAATCAAGGAGAAGATTGCGAACGGTTTTCAATAACATCATAAGAGCGACTATCCCTTTTTATTTGTTCTAGGTGATTTTTCATTAGGAATATTTCAAGGACAATAGTTTTGAGAAGAATTTTCCTTATCGACACGCAATACTGGTGGGTTTCCATCCATCGCAACACCTTTGGAACACGATAATATTGTTTCTAGCAAAAGCATATATATATATATATATATATATATATATATCATGTGACACACGGTCAGTTCCACCGAAAATCGAGAAACAAGCCATTACATAGACACAGTCTTTGTTCTAAGAAATAAAATTTCCACACCCCAAACATGTGATAAAAATTTCTCATTTCAAATCGGGATTTTGCAAAGCGAACTCCAAAGAAGCACAATCCTCTTTAGACTTCTTCAACTCATCCTCCATCTTATCGATTTGTTGATATAACCTACCAACCACCACGTTTAACCTTTCGGAGAATCTCGTTGCTAACCTACACTGTAAACTGCGCATAGCCTCGTCTTTCTCTGTTAATTGCTTTTCCAAATAGGACACTTGTTCCTTGAAGTTTGTGATTGTCACCTTCTGGAGGTAATACATCTTTTTATGCTCCGACAAAGGAGCGTCGCTACCGGGGGTGTTTAGACTCTCCACCCTGAATTGTGAAAAAGGGGTCTGGAACGAATCCTCCAAACCCCAGACAAGGTGAAACATTGTAATATGAAAATCGCAAGCATCAAGTGTGCGTTAACTACATCTTACTTCCAAAAGGAGAAATGGTCACACTACGCTTATTGGTCCATGCACATTATAGGTACCACGTACACACTAGCACGTTATCATGACACCACACAATACCGAGAATCATAAAATCAACCTGAATCACAAAACAAACCACAAGAGAATGGATACTTAATACAACTACATTCAAAATCCCATGTAAAAATTGCTTGCACTGAACCAAGCTTCTTGAGTTTTTCCTTAAAATTCTAAAACAAAGAGTCCAAACATAACTGCAGTTCAAGTCTTCGGAGAAACAGAGTTTTGTTGTAATATGGGAAAGTTAATTATTAATGAAACTCAAGGGGAGAGAAAGACACCTTGAGAGAAAAAGCCATACCTGTGTGACATCAACATCAAAATGACACGGAGCCATCCTTTTCCTTAAGCCCAATGAGCTTTCATCCTCTGGAGGCAGCTCCAGAGATATAATGGTAGGTTCTCCAGCCCCTCCTCTGGACCCGCCTTCTTGATCTGTGTGGCCTTCTGATTCTCCATATGCTATATTGGGCTCCTCCCCGTCGTCCTCGTAATCTTCAACAAACAACAGAGATGCGGGATCAACCTTGTTCGTTGGGGGAACCTTATGCTCCTGTCTTACCTGCTCTATTTTCTCTAAGACCCTGTCCTGAACACAGGGATCGATTGAAGTAAGATTAAATTCCGAAAGTCTTTTATAGTTGTCTGAAAAGGCAAGGAGGAGGGACACTTCGTAATACTCCGTGGCAATATTGTCGAGGTGGACATTCAAAATTTCTGAAATTTTATCAGTGGCTTCACATATAATCCTCCTCGCGGTAGGAAGCCGGATATCCATCTTATCCATCTCGGCGGTATAGTCGACCTCCAGTTCCATCTTCTGTGCTTGAGGTCCTCAACCTGCTTCTTCAATCCCTGGTTGGCCTTCCTCACCTCCTCTAGTGAAGTCGCCAGCCCCTTGCGTTCATCATCTCTCTCTGGCTGCTCCCGCAGCAAAGCATCCACTTTATCCGCCAGCACCTTATCCTCCTCCCTTAAAATATTTACCTCAGTCGTCACAGTTGAAATTGGTCCTCGGGAGACATAATAAGTTTTCATTATCTAGAGAAGAAGAATAATTAAAAAAGGGGGGAGAGAGAAGGGTGAAAGTGCATATAATACCAATAGGAAATCCCTGATTTGTTGTCTATAAAGATCTATTGGATCCAAGGTAGGAGGATTTGAGACTTTATCCGCCACTTCAGGGGAAAAAACCGATTCCAGAAGCTTCTCAAAATCCAAGGCAGTCGAAGGAGGTATAGGAACATGCTGAGTGGAAGATGGATCGAGCCTCCCCTCATCCACCTCATCGACAATATCAAGAGGGGTAGGATCACCCGTGGATTTACCTTTCGGAGATGCTTCCGGGGAAGCATCAATATTTACCACATATTCGACAACTACAACGGAAGGGTCAAAAGTTCGCTTTGTTCTTGGAATAACGGAATTATCCCTTGAAAAGCTACCAGACTCGTCGCACTTGGATTTCTTCGATGAGGGACCGACGGTGGTTTGAGCAAGCCCCTTCATGGCCAGGGTGCTAGACCGGGTGTAAGCAGCAATGACAGAGGTATCTTGAGAAGTTGAGGTTCCTAAGCAGAAGAAAGGGTGAGTTATAAAAACAAAAGAAAAGGAATGAAAGAGGTTTTCGAGAAAAACAAATTGTTCTCGTCTAAAGATACCTGGGTGGAGGGGAGATCCTTGATTAAACACATCAAAACCCGGTAATAATCATTTTGGACCAGGGAATTGAATGGGGGGTTGCCCCAATATCTTCTGCCCAAATGGGAACAATCCATACTCGCGGAGTATGTCGACATTCAAAAGAAACGACCTGCACATATGCTTTACTGGTGCATTAAAGATGGTGTCAACCACTTGAGCTTCCTTCGGTGTCAAAATCACATCTTTGGAGGGAGGTTCTGCAACAAGGAGAAAGTCAAAAAAAAAACACATAAGGAAACCCACCTTCGTCAATGAATTGTCCTGATATGCCGGATGGACATCGAACAAGGAAATATTGGTCCCCCCACGACCTAGTTTTATTAGTGACATCAGTGGTAAACCTCTTAACCGGGTTAGCCCTCCATATCGGCGATTCTGAGGTCTTGGAGAACCGGGTCATGTGGCGGATAAGGTTAGGACTTAAGGTACGTTGTCCGAAGCAAGCGCCAGAGCCTCCGCGCACATTAGGGTCATATATGTGTTTGGTGAAAGTTGAATAGGAGCCACTTTCAAATCCACCACAAGATTGTGTAGAAAAGGGGAAAAGGAAGAAAACCACCATGCCAAATATAAATAGCCGAATACGCGAAGAAACCTTCTGGAGGATTCTTAAGGAAGTCTGGAGAAGCAGCAACTATGGAATCCACGCCCACTATACCAAAGTCATCCAAAATGGAGTTCACGGACTGTTGGGATGTAATCAAGGATGGCTTGGGCGCAAATGTCTTCTTAGGACGCGGAACCTTAGGATCCTTAACCTTCTCCTTAACAGGGCTTTTATGAGACATGATCCTGCCAGGTAACATCGTTTCATAATAATACAATAAATATAAGTATCTCTTACACAAATGCACATGCTACTGGCATTATCAATATCACAAAGTGCCATAGTACCTCGATTGACAGATGTCAGGTAGGCGGAAACCTAAATCGAACCAAGATAGGGGATACAGAGAAAATCACGTCTTTTATACCATAGCTAACCGCCACGGCAATTTTGACGCATAATTAAGATTGCAATTTATAAGAGATATGAAAACATTCACTAGTATTCGAGGAAGAATTCGAACGTTTTCTTTTGTAAGAACAGTCATCTTGTCTATGAATTTGATTTGCAGACGAAAGACGGGAACGATGAATAAGAAGAATTTAGGATCAAATTCAAAGATCAATTTAGAACGCACAACTAAAAGCCAACCAACGCTTCTGATTGAGGAAGACCGACGGACACATATATGACACTTCGAAGAAAAGACAAAAATTTAACTTAAAAAGTTGAAAACACCCCTTCACTAAGGGGGGCAAATGTTACTACCAAAATCAACATTTGAAGAAAGTTGGCAGTGAAGGGGTACCGGATAACCGAAAGCTCGTGGAAGGCTTATTAAAAAGTAGGGTCTGGCAAGGAAAAAAGCGAGAGTAGGAAGACATAATCCGAAAGGCTGCCTCAACCGGCCTCTGCGCCAAAGTCCATCCAACAAGACCCTTTCTATAGTACCGGTTAGATGAACGGCTCCAGGTAGAGGATCACTCTAATCCGAAACCAAGGAAGTTAGAAGCAACAAAATTGACGGACGGAACCCGAAAGGAAATCTTCGATAATGTCCTATCCAAATATTGATGCACCTAAAGATGAAAGCATCAAAGACACTAACTCGAGAGAATGCAAACGCCACCCAAAACTAGCTTCCCAAACATCTACTACATAGCTACTGAAAAGGTCACATCCGCAAATAAATAAGAATGACACCGAAAGCTACCCTCCAAGAATACAGGTTACCGCAAAGGCCCAACCGGAGGGCTAGTCGAAACCCGGACAGGGATTACAGGCTACCCGTGCTATCCTACCTAGTACCGAAACCCATAGCGGTTTCAACCCGGCAGTTATCAGTATAAACCACAGGGTCAAGCCCTTCCACGGTCCATGATAAAGCCGAAAGCTTACATCCAGAAGTTCATATCTGCAAACCTACATTCAGAAGCTGCCCTCAGGAATTCAAGTATCATAATAAAATACACGCACGGTTGCTGAAGGTCAAGCACCTGAGACAAAGAATAAAACTACTAGCCAAAAGAACAGGAAGGCCCGATAGCCATACGACATAAAGAGCCCAGAACCATTATAAATAGGACCTCAGGGGTCACATTAAAGGGGGCTTCTTTTCTCTTATCTTTTGATCCTAAAAAAAAACTTAGAAAATAACATCAATGGAGAATTCCACTCTATGACATCCATGCATTTTCCATTGAAAGCTTAACAAAAGGAGAACTTCTTATGAAAATTTCTCAGAAAGTGTGTATTTCTATTTTCCCTAGTTACAGTAGTCGTAGTCTATTGTCAACTCTATAAAGAAGTATGGGCTTGCATCTATCAACTCTATCGAATGGCGATCAAACCTCGACCACTGAGTCTAGATCTGATTTTGTAATCCTCAGTGAGCCTACGACTTAGAGCCCAAGCATCACAATCCCTCACAAAAGTTGACCGGGGAAGAGAACCAATCCACTTGGAGTTCCCTTTAGATTTGTCCCAGTTGATAAACTGCCGGTATTGACGAAAAATATCATTAACAACGGTAAAACCTTATAAATTGGAAAAGGTTAAAAAGAGAAGAATGGATTAGAAATATATATTATTGAAAGAACTGACTTTGTGGGAGTGTCTACGAAAGCCTAGAAAATTTGTAACCCGCTTTGAGTCTAACCCCATTGTTAACTTTTAAGAACTTGAAATTGTAAAACTTTTGGGAAGATGGTTTATTGTATTTTCAAGTTTTAATCTTAAAAGTTATAGTTTTAAGTATGTAAGGTACACATAAAGGGTTTTAGAGTAAAATGGGGTATATTTTGTAAATAGTGATTTCTTGCGAAAATTTTGTTTAAAATAATAATCTCCCAGTAAAAGGTACATATTATAAAGCATGTACAGCTCGCTAGTTTTCTTGTTATATTTCATACAAGAATTTTTAGTAAATAAAGTTTTGAAGTCTCTATTATTTTGACAATCATTTTTGATAAATTGTTTAAAAGAGAAAAATTTGTTGGGTGGACAAAATAAGTTATAGAAATTAAGAATAGACTGGATGTTTGCACCTTGTAGTAAGAGACTGAACGGACTTTATAGGTAAGAACAAGTGATAAACTCGATTGAGTAATAGTCGTCCTTATTTACTCCATTTTTTGTGATTTGAAAGATAAATGATTTACAATTTTTTTGACATGTTTTATGGTTTGGAAAAAGTAAGTTTTCATAAGGAAAATACAGTTTTGACACTTTTAAATTTTTGGAAGAAAAATTAAATGTAAAGGTCAAATTTTTATTTAAAAGTATGGATTAGGTAAGGATTAATGCCTAGGGAAGACGGGAAATGTTTTAAGGCTATGAAGTAAATAGTGAGAATTATCTTGGAATAATGGTAAGTTACAGTAGAATGCGTAATCATTGAAAACCTAGGGTGTTGCTTGAAATAATTGTTAGTACACAGATAGGACTAGTGGTGACTACTAGATAGTAAAAGGGCAAGTAAGTATTTAGATCATCTTGCAAATTTTCATGTTAGGGGTACAATCCGTTATTGCATTTCTGTTGGGATCGTTCTGTTAATTTTTTGTTGGGTAGTTAAGGTAACACCTAAACTTGTTGTGGATTCCATGGTTTGGGCTTTTCTGTCTGAGGGGGATATAGTCCCGAGATTCTTGGCCCTTAATAGCAGATTTGTAGAGTGTCTATTTTTTTGTTTTAGTTGAAAAACTATAAGGCTTATTTGAAAAATAAACTTAGGCCAGATGATTAAATAAGCTAAGGGAAGAGTAAAGGCATAACTAAAAAGGAAACGGAAAATTCAGTAAAGCAACAAACATGATAAATTATGAGAAAATATGGATAAGAATAAAAATTTCCAAGAAAAGATGGAAAAGGAAATCAGTAACAAAAGAAACTTTTCTTATGTGGGATGTACTTGGATAGGAAAATAGGAAATCTTTATAAATAATTACCTTAAAATCCAAGTACGATTGGAAAAAGGTATATAAAATAAAAACAGAAGTTGTGAAATTTTCCGTTTTCCACCTTTTTGTAACATAAGAAATCGAATTTAGAAAATTAGATTTTTTTGAAATTTGAGAAACAAAGTTGGTTGGTAGGATTTTGGATGCAGCAATTGGATGAACAATACTCTTACCCAGTAAGAGTGTGGGAAAATTTGGATGAAAAAGCATTTTTATTTTCAAAATAATGCATTCATGTAGAACTGCCAGTATATTTAGGATGTACCGTTTACTGAAAAACTTGCATACACATAGGAGGTACCACTTAGGCATACATGCATTATTATGTTGTATTCCACTTTGCACAAGTGCACAATGTTTGCAAAAATTGGATGCATACATGATGGATTTATATTATGCGAGGGGTTAATTGATTTTTACCCTTATCAAATTTCGAGGACGAAATTTTCTAAGGGTGGGAGAATGCAACACCCCGCATTTTTAACTCAAGATAATAAAATGAGAATAACTTAATTTAATATGCAGAATTAATTGAAACGGATTACTCCATTGCGTTTGTCTTGGAATTCTGGTCAAAATAGACACCTGGTTTGCATAAAGCGGACATCGTATGAAGAAGTTATTATGGTTTGAAGTTTGTACATGCATAAGAATAGTATATATGAATAAAATAAGTCTAAAAATTCAAAACAGTTTAAGTTCATGCAGAAAAAGGGGAGAGGGGAAATTCTCGCCCAGAGGTGTCGACCCATCAAGGGGGTGTCGATCCCTAGGTCGACCCTATAAGGGGGTGTCGACTCATGGGTCGACCCCATACGGGGGGAAGGGGGTCTACACCCCTACTACAGATCTGCGCAGATTCTGCTACAGCGAACGTGGACTATTTCTTTTACCAAACACGTTGCTGAACACGTATAAATTAGTCTATAGAGCCAACCCTAAATTTCATATTTCTGAGACAACGCAGAAGCTCTGCCATTCCTCTTCCTTCTTCGATCCATTCAGAAAATTAAGATTATTAGTTTAGGAAAAATTCTGAATGTAGATCTAAAGTAAAGGAACGAATATTTGTAAATGGGTGTTCTGATCTCTTATCGAAGTGTGGTAATTCCTAGATATGATTTATTTTCAATTCTCTTCTCTTTCTTCCCTTTTTCTTTTAGTAAATTTTTTTTTTGATTCCGTGGTTGTTAGGTTCTGAATCCAATTACGGGAAAAACCATTGAATGATAGATCTGGACTAGATCAAGGATTTATAAAGCATATGAGGTGAGTGAATTTAAGTTATATCATTTTTGATAATGATATATTATCGTTTAACATTCCCCGTTATCATATAATGTGAATTTGCTAGAATAATTAAAAGTATTGGAATGTTATCAAGACATATTTATATATAAGATTATGAAATGTTTAAACATATGTTAAAAGGATTAAAGTGATGAATATGACATGTTGGAATATTAATATGCTAAGATATTGATATGTTGGGAAAATTTGCCAAATTATGCGAAGAAATTATTGTTGTTTCAATTCCATGTTAATATGTGACATTTATGTACCTGGACCATTAACGATAGAAATTGAGAAAATTACATGTTAAGTTAGAATAATTACATGATTTGGCGATCAGATGTTACTATTAAATTTGAACAATTATCTGATTAATTGATTTCATGTTAGAATAGAATTGATTATATGTTAGAAAGAACATGTGACGTAAAATTGGCATAATATGATGACATGAAAAATATAGATTTCAGTGAAAATTGAAAGAATAAGACATGCCTAAATTATATAGAAAATTTACAGTAATAAGAAACTGTAATCGCGCTTAGACACGAGGTTAGATTACACTTGTGGTAGAAGTCTGCCCGGAACCGCCCAGCACATCCAGCATCCACAAGTGGTAAATCTAATGTGAGGAGTCTAATAGGTTAAATAAAACATGTAATGAAGGTAAGACACGAGGTTAAGTCAACTTGTGAAAGAAGTCTACCCGGACCGCCTGGCAAATTCAGCATCCACAAGAGTAGGCTTAATGTGAGAGGTCTAGTGCATAAACATATATATAAATATATATAAATTGTGGGATTGATAAATGGCATTAATCGTAACTAATGGGAATGAATGGAATTGAATGAAAGATAATTACAACAGTAAAAGGAAATGGGAATGAACAGGGAATGATAATAACCTATTATAAATAAATTACATTAATGAGAATTTTGTACAATAGGTAGACATGTCCTAGGGACAAGTGAAGATTATAACTTAGGTTATAATAAACTAGTAAGGAAATGAGATAACTGGTGAAATGAGATAAGTGGAACTTAATTGTAAATTAAGTAATCAGTAAACGGGGAAGCCTAAAACCAGTTGTTAGTAATAAGTAGAGAAAAGGGGGAAAATTTATGAAATGTAAGAAGTCGTACTTAATTATAAATTAAGTAATCTGTAAACTTGGAAGTATGAAATCTGCTGATAAGGATAACGTGTTTAGGCTTGTCCTAGGGACAAGTGGAAATTATAACTTAGGTTATAATAAATGATAAAGGGAATGGAATAACTTATGTAGGGAGATAAGTTGTACTTAATTGTAAATTAAGTTATTTTTAAGAACAAGAATCTGAAATCTACGGAGGACAACATAAGTTGTATTTATGGGAAGAGAAACTTATTAGTGGACCTTAGTTAAGAAAACTAAGTTAAAAAGTAAACAACAATAAGTTGTAGTGACAATGAAAGATGGAATTATGATTAAATAGGAAAGGGCGAGGAAAACTTATATGAAATAAGTTATATTCAATCATAAATGATAAGTGACATGTTAAATAGAAACATGTGAATTGAGATATACTTAATTACAGATTAAGTAGAACACGTTATTGTAACCTTGAATCAAACAAGAATATAAAAGGGATTGTGGATTATGGACCTTGGATCACAATCTAGAGAATAACATGTTGTGGGCTTATTAATAAACTTAAATGGGCTAAGTTACATGGATGAAATTAATAAGCAAGAGGAACTTGGTAACTTGAATAAGAAGTCAATGTGAATGGGAATAACCAAGTTAAATGGAAACCTGATAAGGTAAAGCAAGCGCATAATAGAATGTTTAGACATAGGGTCTAATAACATATTAAAAGGAGGCACTTGGACTAGTCCGCACGTTTGAGGGTAAATAACCCAACGGGGTAGATCATTGCGGTGTCATGAGGCACAAGGGGAGCGCACGTTCATCTGATTATTCTGACGACTCCGAAGGACTGGAAGGGGAAGCACGAGGCTTCCTGAGATACATAAGATGCTCCTGGTATGAAACGGCCCAAACTTCCCCTTTTGGGAAGCCGGGATTGAGTTGAGAACACGACAAATCAAAACACAAATAGAAGAACATTTCATTACTTATTACAACAATTTACATCAGAAGACAAGAATATAACAGAGTATGAATAAATATTACACATTGGAAAATATCAGAGATTTAAAATTACAATGCAGCGGAAAAATAATACATAACACAATTGAAAGAAATACACGGATACAGAGCTTTCTGAGTATAGTTCCAGCTGTAAATCCAGGATCCTGCAAATATAATATCTGCAAAACCAAAACTACTAGCTGCCCGTGTGGAAAATAGGGGCACCCAGAGTTTAGGTTAAAACAATAAACTACAGGTCAGTTATGTGACTGATGTGAGAACTAAAACAGTTATTTAAAACTTTACTTTAAAAATAAAGTAAATCAAGGGACCACACTGTATAACATGGAACGGGTTTCCTCCCAAGAATACCAGTGCACAAAATAATCAACGCAATACTTTTTGGAAAAATGAAGCTATTATAAGACTCGGGTCCTGTCACACAATGCAACGCAAGCTTGAGGATAGAGGTTTACCTTATAATAGCCAAACATGATTGATACGTTTAAAACAAATCATTTTGATATTACTATAAATGTATAGTGTCAAAATCCACTTCAAATATAAATGTATCAATCATAGACGGCATGTGTACCATATATCATGTCGCCATACTAGGCTCTACAATCGAAACCGAAATGTCACGTATTGGAAATTGGATTTCCGTCATGAGTCGAGGCCAGGGATGGCTCCTCAACGATTCGAGACACTATACCAAATGTCTCAGGGCTCAGACGCTGGCGAACCCTTGGATCTTCAGGGCCAGTCCACACTTACTTTTGTGGATTAGTTATTCCTGAACAAACGTTTCCCGGTCCTATAGGACCTATCCATTGGCTCCATAGTAACCGACATATCCGAGGCACCTCGCTATCCATCATCCACATAGGTAAAAAATATAAATGTACGGGCTCCATATCATGACATCACCCATATATAGGAAGAAACGTCGTGCACTCCCTGTAGTCACGATCCCGTTTTTGACTCATATCGAGGTGTGAGGCTCATGAATTAACACTCTACACAAAGCTATGCTATTTAAAGCTGTGCTTTGATCATTAACCACAAGACTCTGCTTTTCAACAGAAGTCTTGATCATTTGCATCTCAGCATGCCACACAGGCAATTCACGTCATGCGACTGATGTCTATCGATATATAACCTCTAAGCTCGTACGTTTCAGAGAAGGGTGTTGAGCAAGAGAATAAATTCTCCGCCACTAAACAGATATATATTTAATAGAGATCAATCAACATAGAATAAAATCGAATGTCAGACACACATCGATTTACCAGTTCGTTTTGGGTCTGAACGAAACCGGAGGCACTTTATTCCTTGCCCCATATGTCCAATACAGGAGAGAGGTCCTCGCATATCTGATCGATCTCCAAGTACATCTGGACGATCACCACATACTATCTTGTCTTGGGTGTACGTCCCAATCAAGACATCAGTAATCATCCAAACGATGTGAAGAACTCTGGTCTTCAACCACCGTCTTCTTTGTCGACTTATCGTCGAATCAATTATTCATAATGCGTATAAACCCGGCCTTTCCGAAAAATTCACATATTTTTATAATCAAGTGCTATAAAAACACAACATATGTCTCATTCCAATTATGAATATTCTTTTATTCAAATATTCATATCCTTTGGGAAAGGTTCCCATTAATTTTATCAAATATAAATTCTTTTAAATTTATACTTTAATCTTCCTTTGGATATCAATTCTAAACCAAATTAAGGTTTATCCAAACTAGTCGGGATTATCGAGTCTTACCGAAGTAATCATTTGTTTAATTTCCCAATCCCAACCTATTCATCCCATGGAGAAAACTGGTAATACTCCATATCTAACACCACAGTGTTATCGGTAAATTTAATTACCATTTCCCGCTCAAATCTAATTAAAGATTTAACTTATCGCTTGGAGCAACACTAGTGATACTCCATTCTCGATCATTTCCCAAATTTGATAATTTAAATTATCACATTCACATTTCAATCTAATTAAAGATTCATTAAAACTCCACTTAGTTTTTATCTTCCCAAAAACCATTATTAATGATTATTTAACTTTGGGAATCAAACACGCTGCATCGACAATCTACACTGTAACATTGATTTTTGTCGATATATAACCTCTAAGCTCATACATCTCAGAGAAGGGTGTTAATTAAGAGAATAAATTCTCCACCACCAAACAGATATATATTTAGCAGAGATCAACTATATGGTTCGAAATACAATGTTAGACATGAAATCCTATCTTTAACTAGGTTAAAGAACTAATGTCATTTAAAAACACAGTTCACGATGTACCCAAAATCACATTCCACTAATTATGGAATCTTCACGAAAACAGATCAATATATAATCAATTTCTGTGTCCGACTAATAATATAAATGGAATAACGACAAAGCCTTTTAAATTCCATATATATTAACTGTCTTCCTCCACAGAAGCTCACTTCGATTATTACCAAATCGAATTCCATTCCATTCCAATTTACTGTATTAAATTGGAAAACTTTACTTTGGAAAATTTCCATTTAATCTTAATAAAAAGATTTTTAAATTCCAAATCACATTTCACTGTTAATCGGGTTAAAGAACAAATGTCATTGAAAACAGAATTCACGATAAACCCAAAATCAACTTTCATTTCATTTCCAATTAAACGTTAATTAATTGGTAAACTTCTCTAAATCTTAATTAAAAGATTTATTCTTTTCTCAACTAGATTTAAGAATAGTGTTGATGAAGACACCATTCACGACAAACCCAAAATCCAATTTAATATTAAATACAAGACTCTGAACAGAAATTATATCGGCTTATATTCAATATCAAATTCTGAAACTAACGGATATTGTATTAGGAATAAAAATAACGGATATTGGATCTCCCATAATGTCAATTCGAAGCAATGGTCAAAATTTGCGAAAGGTCGCGGCGTTTTCGATTCGGGCCATTAAATATATATAATATACATATTATACATATTTCATCGATTTGTATTTAAAACGTATGTTATAAATCGTTTATAAATTCGTTTTAAAACGATTCCTACTTCGTTTTCAACTTTAAATCAAAATTGAATATTTCATATCATTATAATATATAAATGATAATATTTTCAAAATATCTGATTTTGAAATCATTTCCTTTTCGATATTCATTAAAAAAATAAATAAAATTGATATAAATATCTTTCGCGCTAAAAAGGCGCAAATCTATTCAACACGGCTTCACACATTCCAATATTTTCATGTCCTTTCCAAATCGGACATAAAATCATATTTTAATCCTTTACTGAATATTATTTTAAAATATTCGTTATTTTAAATTATTCGTTATTTTAAAATATTCGTTCCTTTTAAATTGGAATCAGACCCCATCAATTACCATATAATGTTATTTATATGGATTTCATACACACATGTACACAACAATAATGATATGCAATCAACCATCGTCCAGAGTGCATTACACAACTGTATAAGCGTTAAATATCAATAATTAACGCTTACAACAGTCTGTCAACAAATCAATTGACATACAACTAAAAAATTGGGATTAGTGTACGCCAAATATCATCCCAATACCCGTGTGGGGTTTCAGCCATCAAATAAAAATTATTATTTGTGCATTTGGGTGATGTGTAAAAATTATCGTCCCAATCGATATCACAAAAATAGACGAATATAAACAAGTCGTCGGACTTGTAAATGGTTGTGTAAACTTATTTTTAACTATTCAATAAATATATATAATTTTATAACTTTGCGTATAAGATTCTTTACAACGCCTAAATAATTTTATTCATCGCCGTTATAAACTAAAAATAATATTTTTAATGAACTAGTATTTATTCCATCACATTGTCATTTTATATATCTCATATATATGTTAATAATAATTTTTTTAACTAACCATTAATTTTTCTAACACATTTTAGAAATATCGGCAGCATAACGGCGCAATATTAAAACCGGAATAACGTTTAGCTTTATCCCTCGCCTAATACTGGCTCGCGCCATACACAAACCAATTTCAACCCAATTCACATCCAAATCAAATCCAAACAAATAAATCAATCAATATCCAAATCTCCATAATTCAATCCAAAAAACAACCATGGTTTGCGCAATAAAATAGTGTCGGGGGCTTCTAAGCCCCGTCCGCATCCTTAAATATTTTTAACTGTAAAACAATTAGAGTGAGAAGGAGTTCTCGCCTTTGGTTTCCACTCCATCATTCTTTAATTGAACGGTTTGGATTTGGATTTGTTCAAGTGCGTAGCGTTCTCCACCATGATTCCAGCGCAATCTGTTTCTTGCGATTTATATTAAAAATCATATTTTTAACAATGCTATATACATTTAAAAATCACATTTTTTATAACGCTCCTGCATATATTAAAATCACATTTTTATAATGCTGCTACATGTATAAAAATCACATTTTTATATCGCTATTACATATATAAAAATCATACTTTTATATCGCTATTATATATAAAAATCATATTTTTATATCACTATTATATATATAAAAATCATATTTTTATATCACTATTATATATATATATATATAAATCATATTTTTATCTTTCTAAAAACATTTCCATGACATACACTAGTTAAAAATCATATTTTTAACTTGCCAAAAATATTTTCTTCCTATGATAAAAATCCTATCTTTAACTGACTAAAAATGATATTTTTACATAAAACTAAAAATCATAACTTTATGTAATTGAAAATAATAACTTTATATAAATAAAAATCATAAATTTATATAAATAAAAATCATAACTTTATATAAATAAAAATCGCATTTTTAAAACAAAGTTATCTATATAAAAATTACATTTTTATAACTATGCTTCATATATTTTAAAAACTGAAATTAAAGTTCAGTGCTATTTACATTAAAAACTGAAAATAAATTCAATGTGAATTCATATTAAAATCATATTTTAAAATTTGAGTCTACTCACGATGAAGCAGGAAGAAGATGCGGCGGCTTCGGGCGGAGTCCGGGGTTGCATCAGACGGAGGTGGAGCAAAGGGGGTGGCGCTATGACTAGCAGCGGCTTGGGTTTGAAAGGGGTTGTTTTAGGCTGTAGAGGGAGAGAGAAGAGGCGATGAGGAGGAGGAGATCAGAGGGGGCTGTGGAGGCCGGCGTTGTCTGGAAGCGGCGGCGCAGTGATCGACGGCGAGGGGGGCTGAGGGCTGACCGATGCGGCAGTTTTTATTTATTTACCTTTCTGAATCAGGGAGAGAGAATAGAAAAAGGGGTTGACTATATAATATATATATATTTAATTTAATTTTAAATTCCAAATGTTACTTTTTCATTCTAACCCCAAATCGAACCCATCGACTATCTCCCCTAGGTAATTACCCCCATTCCGAACACAATGGGATATGTTCCGTAAGCCTATTATGCCGTTTCGATCAGTTTTTTTAAAATTAAAATATAAATTAATATTAAAGTTAATACTGAATTTAACATACATTTTATTTTATCGGGGCCAAATATTGACTCCAAAAATTCCAGAAAAATAAATCTAGCTATGTTTTGACGATATGGTCTTAACAAAACTAATTTCATCGAATTTGGAGAGCATTTGAAAAACGGTCATTTTTCAGTCAATTAAATTCAAATTGAAAGTACAAAACACGTTTAAATTCACCACGCTCACATATTGATTCCAAAAATTATGAAAATTGTAATCTAGCTATAATTTGACGTTTTGGATCCAACAAAAGTAGTTTCATCGAAAACGGAGGTCGTTTACAAAATGGCTATTTTTAAGGGCTATATATTATATTAAAATATATATAAATTCCACAGCGACTATTTTAAATTTTAAACTGGACCTAACTTTCAATTTATATTATGAAATCAAAATTTTTCACATTCATTAGAAAGATATAATTAAACAGATTCAAATATTTCTGGCCTTACTAAAATCAGATTTATTTTGAATTTTGTACAATCAATTGAAATTTAAAATCGAATTTTTAGACTACACCGTCATTTTAGGCTCGCTTTATAATTAAAATAAACTTACACGTTCTAACTTCGATTTAAATAAAATTTTAGTCATTATTATTTAAAATAAATCATTTTAAATATCCAAAATCCATTAAAATTGCTAAAATAAAATTTTTAAATTGGTTCTGAAAATCCGGGTTGTTACATGGTAGCCCTCTGTATGGTGGCAGACGCCTAGGCTGTGCCCGCAGAGGTTGGGTCTGCGCGTAACTACCAGGTGGGTGGGCCTTGACTGCAAAAGTAGCTCTATAGTCGGAATGCTATGACGTGATGACACTAGGGTGATACGGCGGTCGCCTCAATGAGGAGGCAGAGGTCAGGACCAACAAAGACAGTAGATCGTCGGGTAACCTTCATCTGTAGCCAGTGGGATGCGAAAAGACTAGAGCTAAAACCAATAGACCATTCACCTTTCACTATCGAGGTACGGTGGTTGAGGGAAGACGCTAACTGGATGTTTAGATTGTTTGTTAGGGGAAAGTCGTTTAGCTCTAGTAGTCTTTACTAGTTGAGGGAGGAGCCGAGGTGGGGCCATAGCCACCATGAATATCTGTATTTTGAGGCTCTTAAATACAGGCCTGTATAGATACGGAAAAGCTCTCGACTAAGTTCTGTGTTTCTTGTATAGCCTTTCCACGGAACTCGGTGCACATTATGTGCGGTTAAGGCATCGAATACGTTTGACGATATGTATGTGGGACAGTCTAGATATATTCATGTCTGCTCTGGGTGGTGTATCGTAGGCTTGTGGGCATTACTCCAGTATGAAATCTGATTAGATCGACGGTGGCAGTCCGCACGCTTACATAGCGTAGTAATGACAGATATATGTGTAATGTAACATTGTTATGTAGAGATCCGTACGTCACTCCGGCATAGGATCAGGGACTGCTTTCATTTCTATGGCATTACGATGGAGATCGTGCGAGTGGGGTACCATGGGGTGTACCTAAATATTGAGGGGTAGCTACATATATACTATATTAGGTTAATCCACTAGGAAGTAAATGGGTACGACGTGTGTGTAAGCCTTGAGTGCTGTTAACCCAAGTAACCTAATAAATAAGAAAAATATGATTGAACGGTATAAGTAGGATTATCCAAACTGTATAGTTTAAATCCAATCACCAGAACTTGTGTTCTGATCCCCTCCTCATAACATACTCGCAGGTTAGATTTGTGGTAGAGACATGATATCTTTGGATACTAGTTAGGCAGTATTATTAATACGGTAAGGCTATACTTTGATTATATTATATTTTATCCATTCCGCTGTGAGATATTTTCTGAGCTCTGACATATTTTATGTCTCTGTCTTTTCTGTAGGATACCAGAGCAAACCAACATGAGTTTCGATAGATTAGAATTTTGAAAAAAAATCAGTCTGTTGGAATTCAGGTGGTTACACAATGGATGCATGTGATTGATGGATGAATAGATGGATGATGGATGTTAGGATATATATTCTTCTTAACTTAAAGATTTCGCTGACGAAATTCTTTAAGTAGGGGAGAATGTAACACCCCGTAATTCTAATAACACTTTGTTGACGTCAAAAGTTGGTCACTAGTGACGTACAACCCCCAATCGTGCGAGCGACACACGAAATAAGATAAAAATACAGAAAGAACAAGAAAAAAGGTGAGGGCACACACAGAGTTTTTATAGTGGTTCAGCAAAAGTCGATGCCTACGTCCACTTTATATATTATTACTTTTCTTTTGATTACAAAAACAACACTTTTTCTATTCGAGGAAGAAGAAGAAGACGTTGACAGTTATCCTCTTCTCTCTTAGAGAGTTTTGAAAGAAGGAGAATCCAAAGATTAATGGGGGAATGTCAACTCCAAAGAGTGGTGGAGAATATCCAAAACCGAACCCCTTTCATCTTCTGGATGAGGGGTATTTATAGGTGGGAGAATAGCTTCGTCCGCCGTAGTCTGGTCCGACCATTTCAGGAAAGCCTGGCCACGTGGCACCCCATTGGTGGCTGGAATAGCGGCCATTGACTAATTCCACTGCTCATAAATGGTATCCTGGAAGTTGTGGCTGACGTGGCGTCCATTGGAATGTATATTAAGAGTTGAGCTTTGTCCGGGAGTGGTTTGACCGTAGTAATTCCCTAATAAGCCGAGATATTCGATGACTGTAGAAGGTATTCAAATTGGCCCGAAATAATCGGTCTCGGCGAGATATCCGGTCGAGGTGGAATAATGGCAGTCCGCACGCTTACATAGCGTAGTAATGACAGATATATGTGTAATGTAACATTGTTATGTAGAGATCCGTACGTCACTCCGGCATAGGATCAGGGACTGCTTTCATTTTTATGGCATTACGATGGAGATCGTGCGAGTGGGGTACCATGGGGTGTACCTAAATATTGAGGGGTAGCTACATATATACTATATTAGGTTAATCCACTAGGAAGTAAATGGGTACGACGTGTGTGTAAGCCTTGAGTGCTGTTAACCCAAGTAACCTAATAAATAAGAAAAATATGATTGAACGGTATAAGTAGGATTATCCAAATTGTATAGTTTAAATCCAATCACCAGAACTTGTGTTCTGATCCCCTCCTCATAACATACTCGCAGGTTAGATTTGTGGTAGAGACATGATAGCTTTGGATACTGGTTAGGCAGTATTATTAATACGGTAAGGCTATACTTTGATTATATTATATTTTATCCATTCCGATGTGAGATATTTTCTGAGCTCTGACATATTTTATGTCTCTGTCTTTTCTGTAGGATACCAGAGCAAACCAACATGAGTTTCGATAGATTAGAATTTTGAAAAAAAATCAGTCTGTTGGAATTCAGGTGGTTACACAATGGATGCATGTGATTGATGGATGAATAGATGGATGATGGATGTTAGGATATATATTCTTCTTAACTTAAAGATTTCGGTGACGAAATTCTTTAAGTAGGGGAGAATGTAACACCCCGTAATTCTAATAACACTTTGTTGACGTCAAAAGTTGGTCACTAGTGACGTACAACCCCCAATCGTGCGAGCGACACACGAAATAAGATAAAAATACAGAAAGAACAAGAAAAAAGGTGAGGGCACACACAGAGTTTTTATAGTGGTTCAGCAAAAGTCGATGCCTACGTCCACTTTATATATTATTACTTTTCTTTTGATTACAAAAACAACACTTTTTCTATTCGAGGAAGAAGAAGAAGACGTTGACAGTTATCCTCTTCTCTCTTAGAGAGTTTTGAAAGAAGGAGAATCCAAAGATTAATGGGGGAATGTCAACTCCAAAGAGTGGTGGAGAATATCCAAAACCTAACCCCTTTCATCTTCTGGATGAGGGGTATTTATAGGTGGGAGAATAGCTTCGGCCGCCGTAGTCTGGTCCGACCATTTCAGGAAAGCCTGGCCACGTGGCACCCCATTGGTGGCTGGAATAGCGGCCGTTGACTAATTCCACTGCTCATAAATGGTATCCTGGAAGTTGTGGCTGACGTGGCGTCCATTGGAATGTATATTAAGAGTTGAGCTTTGTCCGGGAGTGGTTTGACCGTAGTAATTCCCTAATAAGCCGAGATATTCGATGACGGTAGAAGGTATTCAAATTGGCCCGAAATAATCGGTCTCGGCGAGATATCCGGTCGAGGTGGAATAATCGGTCAAGGAAGAATATCTGGAAGCGTTATCCACGAAAGCGAGATCTTAGGCCGATTAGGAGAGCGACTCGAGCCTTCTATTGGTCGGACAGGAGTTGGGCCGATCTGTAACTTGATCGACCTATGCACCTATCTTGTTTTCGGAAGCTCGATCCGCATAAGGTCGGGCGTTTGTTCTTCGGCTCGACTTGTTGAGGCTCTTGACAAAAAGAGGGTTAACACTCTGCCCCTCAAAATATATCTTCATCGGAAGAGGAAGGTGTGTTCTGAATTCTGAACCGAAGCGCAAATGCTCGAGCTACTATGGTTGTGCCAAACCATATTAAGGCTATAAAGCTGACGGTTTCGATACTGTATTAAAGCCAGAAAACCGACGACCATACTTGGTCGTATTAAGGCTAGAAAACCGACAGTTATCTAGGAACCGTATTAAGGCTAGTAATAATTGCCACGCATACGACAGTTCCTACACATACAAAAAAAACCATTTGGGTAGGGCACTTCAATTCACTTGGCTTTATAGGGCGGCGAGCATTAGTCATGCTCGGCTCGGAGGCGAACGCTAACCTGGTTCGGCTTAGTGGAAAGCACTGATCTGGCTCGGCCTAATTGGCGAGTGCTGGTCTGGTTCGGCTTAAGGGCGAACGCTGATCTGACTCGGCTTAGGAGTGGCGAGTATTAGCCATACTCAGCTTAGGGCAAGTGTTTCTTGTGCTCGACTCACATTAAGTTAGTATATCCAGCGAGCTATAATTGCTCATGGTGGAAAAGAGGAGTATGTTTCATACTAAAAACGGGGTAAAGGGAGGGCGAGCATTGTCCATGCCCGACTTAGAGATCTTTAGACACAATTCAGATTTGGTAAAGAAAATTCATAACTAATTATTACAAGAAACAAAACAATTCAAGGGGAAATACATCAAGGGAAAAACAAAATCTAATCGATGATTATGCCGCGGGTGCTAGGCTCACGGTCCCTTCCATTTCGAGGAGCTCGAGGACCGTCCTGAGGAGCTTGGGCAGAGGGCCGCGGCGGCTTGGCCGGGGCACGACCATTAACATAATCATGGAGCTCTCCTTTTCTAACCCGCCCATCAATGAGATCGTGCAGATGTCGGCATTCATTTTTATTATGTCCAGCTACGTTGTGGAATATACAATGCTTGCCCGAGTCAAGTTCCATCTGGGTTGGCTCTCGTCGAGGTGGTTTTGGAGTAGGCAGAGACCCATGGATGTCAAGATAGATGTCGAGAAAAGAGGTATTGAGCTCGGTGTATCAGTCATTTCTGTTCTCATTTCGAGACCGTACATTGCGTTCAAGGCTCTCCAGAGCTTTTCCTCTTCCTTTATTCTGGCCGCCGCCCTCAAATGGACCCTGTTGCTTAGCAACTAAGACTTCAAGGCTTTCCATTTCAAGGCTGGCATCTTCTTGTCAGAGGAATCGCTCGGCTTCAGAATAAAAGTCGTCAATATCCTTAGGAGTATCTCGAGTTAATGAGATTGAGAATTCTGATCGGTTCTGAACTCCTGCGATGGCGGCCATAAGCACCATTGATGGCTCGGGCCGACCAACTGATGCTACAACCGCGTTGAATCTTTCTAAGAAGGATCTGAGCGTCTCTCCGGACCGCTGCTTGATGGTAGATAAGAACATGACACTCTTCGATCAAGATATATGCACGCGAAATTGCTCGATGAAATGGGTGACCAGGGTGTTCCAGTTGTTGATCGATTCCGTTGTGAGCTGCCGAAACCACATGCCGGCTATTTCTGTAAAAATGAGGTGGAAGCAGTTAGCCATGACATTAGTCGATGCGCCAAGCACCTCCATATGCCTTATATATCGCTTGAGGTGGATTGTTGGGTCGGTACAACCGTTGTATGGCTCGATTGCTGGGAACTTCAAATCTGGAGGGTTACAAGAATTTCTGATCTCCCTGGTGAAGGGGCTGCGATTGACATTGTCGATGTCTTGTTGCGACGAGTTGCCCCGAGTGAAGCGATGTACGATACTTGCGAGTTGACTCCCATCTCCGAGGAGTCGCTGCCATGGATTAAACTCGGTACTCGGAAGAATTTCTGTATGGGGATCGGGCGAAAGCATGCTTGGAAGGGCGGCCGTTGGTTGGGCCCGTCCTCCGGGAGTTGAGTGAAGGTGCGAGAGAAGGTGAGCCATAGTAGTTGGTTCTGGGGAGAATGGCCCCTCTTGAACCTGACAAGTTGTGGGTTGATCCGCTCTCAGTCCCAAGTGTCCTGGCCGACTCAGCATAGCATGTGATGCTCGGAGCCCGGAGTTGCCCACGTTTGAGGTGTGGTTAGGAGGGTCTATGGTAACATTATCTTCCACCATAATGAGGGTCGGTACAGCGGGCTGATTTTCCTCGTTCGAAGGGAAGGCTACACCAGCTCTTTGTTGATGGGGAAGAGCGGTTAGACTGGTCTGTGGTAAGATCTCGGGTTGTAATGGGAATGGCGTTGATCCTGAGGGACCCGGTGGTAGCTCGACTGGCTCAATAGATCGAGACGTTCCAAAGAGCAGAGGCATATTTGCTTGACGAACTATATCTTGATCGCGTGCCTCCTGAGAATCTATTGCTACAGCTGCGCTGGTCGCTGGAAGCGATACTTCTGGTTATGCTCGATCGGTTGGTGGGACCAAACCAGGATGAAATGAAGGTGTAGGCCGATCAGTGGCCTGATTCTGTGCAGACCGAATATCGGTTATCACACCAGCTTCGTTCGGTGGAGGGATTGATGTTGAAGAGATAAACCCCAAATCCACTTGACCGAGGAGATGATTCATCAGCTGTTGTTGTTGTTCGAGGAGTTTACCCTAAGATATCATATGATCTCTGAACTCGACCATGATTTTATCTAGGTCGTCCTGGATAAGAAATTGAAGATGATCATCATGAGAGGAAACTTCGTGGCTTACTTCCGCAACATCAGTCTCGGCTGCGTTGGTACCTGAGCGACGAGAGGATGTTGCATCTTTCTTTCGTTTGTTCGCCAAGATCTGAGATGAACAAAGGCTCGATGGGTATGCAGGCGTGCCTGCCCCTACGTGGCATGCCGAAGTGTTGACGTCAAAAGTTGGTCACTAGTGACGTACAACCCCCAATCGTGCGTGCGACACACGAAATAAGATAAAAATACAGAAAGAACAAGAAAAAAGGGGAGAGCAACCATAGAGTTTTTATAGTGGTTCGGCAAAAGTCGATCCCTACGTCCACTTTATATATTATTACTTTTCTTTTGATTACAAATACAACACTTTTTCTATTTGAGGAAGAAGAAGAAGAAGACGTTGACAGCTATCTTCTTCTCTCTTAGAGAGTTTTGAAAGAAGGAGAATCCAGAGATTAATGGAGGAATGTCAACTCCAAAGAGTAGTGGAGAATTACCAAAACTGAACCCCTTTCTTCTTCTGGCTGAGGGGTATTTATAGGTGGGAGAATAGCTTGGGCTGCCGTAGTCTAGTCCAGCCATTTCGGGAAAGCCCGGCAACATGGCACCCCATAGTTGGCTGGAATAGCGGCTGTTGACCAATTCCACTGCTCATAAATAGTATCCTCGGAAGTTGTGGCTGACGTGGCGTCCATTGGAAGGTATATTAAAAGTTGAGCTTTGTTCGGGAGTGGTTTGACCGTATTAATTTCCTAAAAAGCCGAGATATTCAATGACTGTAGAAGGTATTCAAATTGGCCCGAAATAATCGGTCTCGGCGAGATATTCGGTCGAGGCGGAATAATCGGTCAAGGTGGAATATCTGGAAGCGTTATCCACGGAAGACAGATCTTAGGCCGATCAGGAGAGCCACTCGAGCCTTCTATTGGTTGGACGGGAGTTAGGCCAATCTGTAACTTGATCGACCTATGCACCTGTCGTGTTTTCTGAAGCTCGATCTGCATCAGGTCGGGTGTTTGTGCTTCGGCTCGGCTTGTTGAGGCTCTTTACAAAAAGAAGGTTAACACACTTTAATGATGAATTAAATAATAATTAATTAAATAATAGGAATTAAGTAAAACGGACTGCACCATTGTGTAATCTGCTTAAGATAGACACCAAGTTTGCGTAAAATGGACATCGTATGAAGAAGTTATTAAGGTATAAGTTTATACATGCATAAGAGGATTATATATAAAATAATAAGTCAAGACCAAAATAATTCGAAACCAGAAGCGGGAAATCTAGGGGGAAATCGGCCCGTTGGGGGTCGACCCACCTTAGGGTTGTCGATGCACGGGTCGACACCCTAACAGGGGTGTCGCCACCCATGTCCACCCCCCCATGAATCTGGACCTGCCATGCGTCCTGGTTCGTTGGCTGAAGGCTATATAAAAGACTTTAATCCCATTGTTTTATTCATCTAAATTAATGGCGACAACGAGTTGTGGCCCCAACTCAGTTTAATCTAGCCTATTCTTCTTCAACAACAAGTCATACGAATTCAAAGATCTGTGCTACAACATCTACGATCAATTCTCTGTTCTTTAGATCCAATCACAGTGAGTTCATGTTATTTTTAAATATAAACACCTAAAATATAATCTTGGCATGTTTATAAGTATGGATCTAAGTCTATACCTGTTAGTAACCTGAATCATCACAGGTCGCCATTACTTGCAAACCTGATCTATTGGTTTATGCCTATACACCTATTCATGGCATCCTTATTATGCTAGTCTGCCTAATCATGTCATCTTATGCCTATTATGTTAGCTTGCCAAATTTTGACATCATATGCCAGTTTTTTTTACTGTGCCTATTCTTGTTCTCTTCTCTCCCGTTTTCCCTTTTTGTTTTATAGCCAGGTTACCTTCGAGCCTAGGCCTATCGCTGAAATATGCGAACGCACGAATTTGGGAACGATTGGGAAAGATTAATTTGGGGCGTAATTCATATTGTAAACATGAATGGGAAATTTGATCATAATTCGTACTTTGAGCCAAAACTTGTGATTTGGGGGCATAATTTATAACTTGATCTAAACCTTAACTTGGGGCAGGACTTGTACTATAGATCAGACGGGGATTTGGGGCATGATAAACATGAAAATTGGTTAGTAATGAAAATGCCTAGATTTACAGTAATTAGAAACTATAACCATGGTTAGAGACCAGGTTAGATTACACTTGTGGTAGAAGTCTGCCCGGAACCGCCCGGCATATCCAGCGACCACAAGTGGTAAATCTAATGTGAGGGGTCTAAGTGCATAAACATGTAACGGTGCTAAGACAAGAGGTTAAGTCCGACTTGTGGAAGAAGTCTGCCCGAACCCGACAAGGGGTTAAATTATATTATATTAATTTATTATGGTTATTTTACATATACATTCAAATTAAAATTCAGAATATATTTTGTTGAGCTCAGAATATCATTATTACATTTAAATGTCGGTCTATACGCTAAAATATCGATTCGTGATTTAAATTAATGGACCCTGACATATTTGATTGTGTATAGGTTTGAAATCAAATCAGTATCTATTTAAAAAGAAAAAAAATCTCTTTAAACTCAAATCACATTACATATAACGTACCCTTGCATAAACAATTTCTTAATGGTGAAGTATTCATCATCTATAAATCCGCGCATACCTCCTTTCCATTTTCATTCTGTTGTAATTCGATCCAGACTTCAATAACAAAATCACTCTCTTCATTTCATATTTAAAATCAAACAGATCCTCCTAAATTCAAAAGAAAATTAGGGAAAATTCTCCTAAATTCATAAGACCATATCTTTGAGTCTCGTGAGTGTCTCTCGTCATTTCTATGTGATAATTGCAAGGCGCGAGGCACGTTTTAGTCATTGTATAAGTGACGCAGCGAGCTAGCGGTTAGAGTTCGACAACGATGGTGATTCTCGTGATATCAAGGGAGAATAAAGGTCAATGTTTGATAGGTTCCCGATGCTGTGTGAGGGAAACTGGCGATTGTAAGGGAAAACGTGGGACTGGCATCACAGTTTTGGTTTGAGGCAATTGGGGTTCAGCTCGCGATGTGAGGAAGGGGGCGACGGTTTATGAGTTGTTTCGAACTCACCAGTGAAGTCTCGTTCAACGAGAGAGGCAGAATGGGGGCTGGCAATGTTAGGAGAGGCCACACTGGAACAAGGGTGATCGGTAAGGTCGGCAGTGTGATATTTTGGTAGTGCGGATCTAGGATGAGGATGAGTTCTACCTGTTCTTTTTTTCTTGGGCAATGATGGTGGATGGAGAAGTGGGGTCTCTGGCCAAACGTGACAGTGGCATTCAATGTGGTGGAGGGCTTCAAGCAATTTTCATATTATAAAGGAAAAGCATTTCCTGCTTTAGAGAGGGGAAGTACGTGAATATTGCAAGGTAAATAATTTATTTCAAGACAAGAAATTTGCTTAAGTATTTTCATTTGTGTAAAATAAATTAAATAATGCATGGAAATCAGGTAACTTAGTTTATATAAAGAGAATTAGTTAATAACGAAATAAGATGTGTAGACTAATCATTTAAATAAAATTAAGGTTTAAACTTAAATTATATTACATGAATAATTAATTAAATTGAATTCGTAAAATTTAAATAACTGGAATTTTATTAATTATTGTTTTACATTGGAAAACTGACATATGGAGGAATCGCTGTGAAATTATATAATATGATTCAATGAATATTCAACGCAGTTAAAATCATGGTGAGTAAATTTCACTCAGATTTTATTTAGAATTATTTTATTAGTTAAAAATAATAGTTTGTTGCTTGTTTGCATGAATTAAAATAGTATTGTGGCTATTGTATATATATATATATATTAGTTATTTAGGCTTGGTGTTTGTGGCTATATATATATATATATATATATATATATATATATATATATATTGGTGGTTGTATTCCCGTAGTATCATTAGCGGATGCCCGCAGTATCATTAGCAGATGACCCTATGCGCCCCACAATATGATAGTGGATGACCTTCTGTACTGCGATATCCTGCCTCGAAGCAGGATGGGTATTATTTATGTTGGCTAAAGTCTGTGGATGCAGGAAAATAGATTGGAGGGATCCAACTGGATTCCCAAAAATTTATTATTGTTTGTTTTCATATATATATATATATATATATATATATATATATAAAATCTTATATGATGTGTTGATGGAAAATTGGGTGGTTTGATTGTTTAAATATTGCTGGGCCCAAAATGTTGATTTATAAAAATACCGTGAAAAAGATATTTCGAGATTTGAAATGGAAAATCTATTTTTCAAAAATAGAATTTGAATTTTGAGTGGGCTTTAAAGATATTAACTTGTTTCAATAAATAAAACAAGTATTGAATTTATAAACGATGTTTACAAATTAATTAATACAAGAAATTGAAGTATTGAATTTATAAACGATGTTTATAAATTAAATAATACAGGAAATTGAGGTAAATTTATAAACGGTGTTTATAAATAAAATGGAATGATTTTCATTGGATAATCAAGGAATTGAAATGAATTTATAAACAATGTTTATAAATAAAGTGGAAAAAATATCATTTGAATATTTAAATTCAAATGTGAATTTAAAAATGGAAATGAGGAATCGTTTTAAAAGAAAACGATGAAATTTATTCTAATGTAAATTGAACTAAAAGTAAATCTGTAAGGATTTGTGATTTGAATCTGATTAGATAGAATTTGTTTAAATAAATATTTTTAGAAAATATGTTAAATGGAAGTTTAAATCGAAATATGGAAATAGATTCTATATTTATATAGATAAGTTAAAATAAATTTAATATTCCAAAATAAGATTTTGGTTTTAAATAGATTTCGAAATGGAACTTGCTGGAATTTATAAAACAAGTAAGTTTTTAAATTATGTTTATAAATATAGTGAATTAGTTATTTGGAGATATTCTGTAATTTTAAATTCAAGTATGAATTTAAAATATAATTTTAAATCATTTCGAAAAAGGAACGATGGGTTTTATTCTGGAATTCAGAATATAAAAGGAATTGAGTTTCAAATAGACTTTGAAATGTGACTTGTTTTATTTTATAAAACACGAAAATTAAATTATAAACGATGTTTATAAATATAGTGGATAAAATTATCATTAGATAATTTGGAAGTCATACTTTTATCGTGAATTTTATAAAAATGTATTGGAAATAATTTCAAAAAAGAAGAACGATTTATTTTATTTCAGAATTTGGATTTCAAACTGAATAAAGATCATCCAAGAGATTAATAATTTGAATTAGATTATATCGAATTTTATAAACTAATTTATTTCCAAAGGAAGTGGAATTTAATTTAGAAGTTGAGTTGAAAATGATTTGATAATAAAATAATCGACAATTGAGTATAATTGGAAATACTAAGTTGGATTTGGAAAACTAATATATTCTATATTAAGATATATTAGAATGAAGTTAAAATTTATTTATAAACAACGTTTAAACATTTATATTTAAGACGAACTCGCCGCAGCGCGGCAGTTCGTAAATTGGAGTTTCTAACTTCAATTGAGTATATAGAACTCAATTTAAGTCGGAATTCCTTGAAACAAGAATCATCAGGACCGATTGAATTTCGTCTTATAGATTTTGAGTTATGTTAAAATCAATTTTTCAGAAAAACAGTGCCATAACCATTATAAACCATAACGGTTCATTTAAATAAATAAAAGGATTTTAAGTAATTAAAATCCGAATTTCCATTAGAAAAATTCAGACTTGAGGTATAAAATGAATATGAACTCAAGTGGAGTAAATGAACTGATTTTTGAAACAAAAATTAGATTTCTAAATATTAGATAAAATTAACTAATTTGAATAATAATTATTTAATTGAAATTTGATACGAAATTGGGCATTGCATAATTGAAGATGATTTAAGAATTTATATTTGAAATTGAAAAAGGAGCTTGAATTGAAAATGAAATTCAATTTGTTATAAGTAAGTTAATATTATATTTGAACACGTTATGTTCAAACAAAAAGTGAAATAGGCAAAATAGCTAATTATAAAATAAATTAGTGAATTGGGTTAAGACGAATGGATTGAGTTGAAATAAAGTGAGAATATTTGGATATGTGTTAAGTAGGTCTGGAACGATGGTATGAAGAGATATAAATTGAAATGACCAAAAAAAGTACATATTTAATTTAATATGGGATTTTATGCGCCGAATCGGCAAGCCACTTGGCTTTTTGATTTTCTTTTTTAGTGGAAAAGGCCCAAAGAGGCGTTTTGTAGTTGTACCGAGTGAGCCATACAAAGGAGCTTATGGCGAAATTTTTCGGAAATTTAAGGAGTTAGAACATTTTTAAGAAAATTGGATAACTAGAAAATCAATATATCCATATATATTGAATTCGATAAGGAAATGAATTTAAAATAGAGTATTATAAACAAAAAGGAAATCGATAATCTGGTAATAGAAAGAGAAATATGTATATACACTTTAAAATGAATAATTGATTTTTATGGTGTTGATTATTCAGGAATAATGGTCTTGTCTGTTTTGAAGTCAAGGATGTTTTCAGTCAAGGTCTGAGAGGTAATTTTACCCCAACTCAATTATTTTCATTACTAACTGATAAATAGCAAGATTCAATCTCGAATATCAATATTTGAATAAGATTTAGTTGAATAATGTATTTTGAGTTGTTATTATAATGTTTTATGCAACATTCGTTTTAACCCAAGTAAAGGGAATTTTGGAAATATAATAAATAAATATTTCCTGAGTGTAAAAGTGAACGGTCATGGAAGAGATAAATAATTGGAATATTTCCAATTATAAATAGAGTATATTTTCTAAGTATAGAAAATAAAAGAAGGCGATATATGGAAATGTTTTTCCAAATAGCGTAAGAGACCAAGATGATTACTGAAAATATATGGTTAACAAATATTGATAAGAAAATGGAGAAGTGATTTAATTAATGAAATATTAATTAAGGGGCCCAGTGATTGTTTGATGTTTTTTATGAACGTTTGTTTTTCTTCGATAGTTAAATAACCGACTATCGGAGTATTTGTCCATATCGTTGTCAATATGGAGAGACCGGTTGGATTATTATCCGAGAACCACTCCGTATTAGCAGTAGCGTTGCGAATCAGATTATATGAAGATAATCGAAGATGGAGTAAAGTGCAAGGGATATTTCTGTTAATCCTAGGTAGAAATTGCCTAAGATGAATTAATGGAAATTGTGCCTTTGGTTTCGTTCAGTACTAGAATGAAGTGTATGGACAAATGTCTGACAGAGTATTTCCAACGATCGCATATGTTGATCTGTGTAGATATATTTATGGTGGTGGAGAATTTATTCTCTTAGCATAATATTCAGAATTTATTTGTGCAAATCAATTAGTGATTAACGGATCTGACAATGTGGCATTCAAAGCGATTGTGCTATCAAATAAAGCTAACTAAAGCATAGCCTCAGGCCTCAACAACCGGGAAATGACAAAAGTCGGACAGGCAACATGACTAAGTGGGTAGCTCCCAATTAAGGTGTATCATCACCTATATAGAGAAATACATTTCATTATTTATTCTATTCGATGTTGTCCCATTCGGGAAAACGGTTGTCGATCCCAACCGTTGTTGGTATACATTCGATACACTCAAGCGAAATTAGTGGTCGGTCATGTGTGGCCATTTTGCAAGATGTTCTTGTTGAACCCGGTGCATTCTCCTCTAGAGATACACTATCGGAAGGTGGTTCCATACCTTATTATAGTTGGAAATTCATTACCCAATAAGTGCTCGCGGTTTTGATTGTATATTATATATATGTGGAACGTAAGATGCAAATGTTCCACTATATTGTTATTTATTTGATTTAGACACTATTATAATATCAAATGAGTTCTAATATAAATATTATCATTTCTTTCAAAAGGATTTTGAAAGTTAAATCAGTTGTTTTGGATTCTTATAAGGGAAAAACCTGTTACGTGTTATATGGCGTGGTCATATGAGATATCGTTAATTTTCTCAAACTGTTTTAAATTGTTTACTTATACCAGTCCCGTGACTGACACAGAGTTTATTTTTCTATGTTTTCCCTAAACTCTTGGGTTCCCAAATTTGTACGGGCAGTCAAGTAGTTCAAGATTTTTATGATTTATCTAAAGGAGCTTGGAGAAGGAGGCTTCAGCGTTATTTAGTTATTATTTTCCGTTGTGTTGTAAGTGTTGTACTTTGATGATGTTACGTATATATAGAAAAAAAATTGTACGCCAAAAGCTGATATATATTATAGTTTGTTCCACTGCGATGTGAGATTCTGTAATGTTATTTTTGTTCTTCTACCTTTTTCTTCTTTATTAATAATGATTCGTATTTCTGTGATATTTGGGTTGACGTGTGGTGTATTTAGTCAACTTAGATAGTACGGATTTGCGGGCCATTACACGCTTGCATCTCACGCTCCACATATATAGTATACAATCAAATCCTCAGGCGCTTATTGGAAAAGGGATTTCCAACTGGCATGGTATGAGACCAACTTCCGACAGTGTATCTCTAGAGAGGAATACACTGATTCTGTAATGATCCGAAAAAATCGACGCTCGAATTTTCGACAATAACACATAATTTTGTATTACTTGCCAAAAACCAAAGTATCAGAAATCCAGATCGTTAATAGAAAGAAGTTATAGGATGAGAAGAGAAAGAAATGCTAGAATAGAAAAAACAGAAGATCAGAATCTCACAACGGAACGAATAAAATATAATATATCAAAAACTGCTTTATAAAAAGAAATTGTGTATATATGGGTTACAATCAGAGTGTACATTCATTTCAGTACAACACACACATCGGAATAATTTATTACCAAAAAATATAGATATACGTCTCAACTCCATATTTTTTTCTAAAGCTTCAAGCGAAAACTTAACCTGATAATGTACTCGGTCTGACCCGAGCACATTTGAAGCAAAGCAAAATTCACCCGGATCAATATGGGATACTTTCAGTGGTAAATTCATATTACAACCAACTTGTTTAACTTTAGAAAATTTTTTTGAACCAAGAAGATAATCGTAATTCCAATCCACACATAAACATGGATGGTTTTTATCTTATGATAACCCAAAACATTTTTGACATATTAAAAATCCAATGATATTATAATAGTGTTTTCAAATCAAAAATAAATAATCATCTAGAAGAACACTTGCATCTTACGCTCTGCTTATTCATTATATAATCAAAAACTGCAAGGCGCTGATTGGAGATTGGATTTCCAACTATGACAAGGTATGGGACCACGTTTCGACATTGCACCTCTAGAGAGCAATGGTCTAGGGTTCACAAGAACATCTTTTAACCCGACCACACATGACCGGTCACTCATTCAGCTTGAGTGTAGCGAATATATTGTCACCCACGGTTGGCGCCAACATAACCGTTTCCCGGGAGATACGGAAGTGAAAGAAGAACAAATATGAATTTTCTCTAGATGGTGATAATATACCCTATTTGGAAATGACCCACTTAGCCATGCTGCTTGCCCGATTTCTGTCATTTACCAGTTGATAAGGCTTGAGATCACGAATTTCCTTTTCTGAGAACATCTCCATATCTTTGAATGCCACATCATCAGATCCATCAAATCATTAATTGACGTCTACAAATATACTCTGGGTGTTAAGTAAGAGAATTTTTCCACCATCAAACTTAGTATACTTGCAAAAATCAACGTATGTGATTCTTAAGGAAATACTCTGTTAGACATTCGTCCATACAAGTCATCCAGGAACAGGATGATCTGAAGGCATCCTCCTACCACATTCTATATACGGGAATCACCCTAAGGATCAATAGAGAGAAATCCTTGCAATCCGAAGATTTCAATTCACGACAGAGTCACAAGTCAAAATATCTCCAGGAGCTACACTTCGAAATTCAACCAGTAATTCTTCCGCTCATGAAGATCCACGGTCTTAAATTCTCCATCTTTATAAGCCTGCAAGTTAGTTTCGAGCGTGCAGTTGGTTCGAAGTGGTTTTGGGTTTAGTTCCCATCCCGGTCTCTTCGAAACAACACGTCAAATGGTCAACAATATTTATTGATAGTCGGTGATTTAACTATCAACTCAAACAGTATATATATTGGTACATTGGCAACTCATGGCCTTAAAAATCATTCATTTAAAACATCCCATAGATTCTTAGAAATAGATAACATATATTTGTCTTAACAAACTTCTCTTGTTCCATTAGTTTGAAACATAAATCAACTTATATCTTTAAAATAACCATATTTAACAAACTTCATTAAACAACTTATCTCTGCTTTATAATCTCTTCACGCAGTTTCATTATAATTTTGGTTATAATAACCCATTCAACGAATTCTTCGGCAAAGTCATTAAACATTCATTATAAACTTAATTTGGATTTAAAATCACTAATCTCAAACCACAATGTTTACTTAAGTAAACGTCAAACTAAAATCATCGCCTTTATTTATAAAAACCTCGTTTATAAACATAGATTTATACAAAACCCCTTAATCACATATTCTTGAAATCTCCTTTTATCTTATTCCTTTTTTACTTCATTAAATTATCAAATAATACTTTTCTTAAAATCCTTACATTTATTTCAAGTCTCTTCATTTTTCATACTTGGATTTACTATCAAAACTGTACTCACTATATCCTTTATATCAATCCAATTCACATTCTTTATATTTTTAAATCTCTTTCAATTATAACACTTTTCTCCTAATACAATTATTAAGAAAAAACACTAATTCAAAATAATCTATTAGCTTCAAATCCTTTTTCTAACTTTTGTTATAAACTTGGGTTTTATTATAACATCGTTTTTTTTAAAAACCTTAAACAAATTCAACTATGTTCTACTACAGACTAGATTTATTCTTAAATGAATTTCATTTACAAAAGTAACCACTTTAATTATTATTAATTGAAACAATAATTGATTTCAACATTAACCACAGTAAAAGTAGTTGTCATCTTAATTAACTAAAAATAGATTTTTTTTTTGAGGAAGACGGGTGTGTAGCGTGATACCACACAGCCGGTTACGTGTAGTAATAGATAGCTAATAATATAAGTTGGTTGGCAGGCCTAACCAGTGGCATAAAAAGTCTTGACCCTGAAGGTCAACAGAGATAGTACAAACATAGCATAGAACATGTACATCAAACAGTAGAAATCATAACATATAACTACACAACCAAAATGGGTCATAAAGATAATATATATAGCTTCGTCTGACATTAGTAGGGGAAGAGGGAGCTGCTGCCTTGCGTTCCAGGTGACTACGGCCTGGGGAGAGCGAGTTTGAAGCGAGAATGCCTAACTATTCCTATTCATGTTTCGAAAAGATGCAGGATATGATGACATGTTCCCATCAAGAGTTTCTTAGGTCTGCCGAAGATGTGTGCATTGCGTCTTAACCAGATGCTCCAGGAGAAGAAGGCTCACTAAGGAATCCAGTTTGAGATCGGTGGGTTGTGCTGCCAATATTCAGAGAATGAGTGGATAGAAGGGATGAAAATAAGCAAGAACGAGCTGATTTCAGCCCAAACCGCAAAGGAGAAGTCGCATTCAAAGAAGAGATGTGAAAGGGATTCATTATGATGGTTGCAGAATACACATACAGGATCGGTCTGGATATTGAAGCGACAAAGTCTGTCTTTGGTGCTTATGCGTTTATGGATGAGGAGCCACTGAAAGAAAATGACGCAAGGAGGAAGATGACATTTCCATATGCGGGGGAAGGAGAAGCAACGGCCTAGGTGAGCTACGAATTTGTAGCAGGCTGAGACTGAGAAATTGTTAGTCGGGCCTAAAGCCCATTTGAATGAATCTGCTCCGTCCGAAAGCTGATTAAAAACAGAATAAGTAATCCTTTTAAAAAGGTTTTTTAAATAATAATTAATTTTATTAATTAAAAATAATTCAATAAATCACTTTTAAACAAAGTTAATTAAAGATTTATTAGCTTCTAGGAAATACCCACTAAATATAAACAATTATTGTTAAACTATTCTTATTAAATAACAAATTCAATAATAGTTCCAATTGAAAAACAGTTGACTAAGTCCACTTGAAAACACAGTTAACTGTTAACCTTTTTCCTTCAATCCTTCTTATTAAATTAATAAAAAATATAATTAATTTAATATAACTTGCTTAATTAATTTCTTGAAAATGATTATCTCAGATCATTAATCATTCGGTTAATTTCTTACTTCCTTATCATTTGGGAACATAAGGTTATACTATATAAATCTTTCAATAATTTTTCTTGTAAAAATATGGTTATAAATATTGATATAATTATAAAACTTTTATTTTAAATAATTTATATAAAATAAGCTTGAAATTCCGATTTAGTTATAAAAGTAAATTTTATAACTTCAATTATGTCAATTTGCCTGATGGCAAAATCAATGTCTAAAAGACGGGTTTCAGGCCACTCACTGCCAACTACCTAATCAATATTGTCTATTGATTAAAAACACAACAATCGTTGAATTAAAATTCAACGATCAACATTCAATCAGGGTACAACGTTATTGAAAATAAACAATTCAAAAATGAATAATATGAATAACAACAACATATAATTTATTTTGAGGAATGCGGTTGGTTCCCTCCAACCTGTTCTTCCCTGCATCACAGATCATTATTTATAAATGCATATGAAATATAATTCTATTCTAACTCATTTAAACCATGACGATCAATGATTAAACAACGAAAGCAATCAATAACTGATAAATCATCATATCACAAAATTTATACTATCAACCATAAATATGAATTTAACACATCATAGTATTTCAGAAGGTGTGAGAGTAAACTCACAATTTAATTGATGAACGATTCAGGATGTTTCATTTAATTTTAAACAGCCGTTTAAAATTAAATAAAAATCCTAACAGCTCCGAAGCCAACAAAATTGCTTGATAGCCTAGCCTTCTCTGACATGATTCCAACACCACGAGTTTCGTTCCATTATGATAACCTATAAACGGGTTATTAATATTTTAAGTATAACAATTCAATTATAATTAACTAAACATTTAATTATGAAATAAATAAACTAATTACGTTTTAAATTTTACCGTTAGCAGGCTGACTGTTTTAATTTTCGTTCTCTTCCCTTTCTTCTATCGTTTCTGTTCCCTTCCATATGCCACAACCACGCACTACATGACACCACCAACTCCACAATCATACATCCAAAACAGCTCCGGGCGTTTTCTTTTTCTTTTTTTCTAGGCCTAAGCCCAACCGTAATGAAATCCCACCACCTTCCTTAATTTTTCCTCTCGTCCTAATGATCCACGAGTATGGCTGCAACTCCACTGCCGCTTTTTCCAACTTACTTTCCACCTCATTACTTCACGTGAATTCACGAACTCACCTCCATCCCCTCAAGGAAGATTACGGTATCAACGCACGTCGCACCACCATTCACTAATTGGAGATTGATAGGACACCAGCGGCGGATGCGGCCCAAGCCTCTTGACCAACACCTGGACCCATGTTAAACTCGTATGCCCCATTTTTTCTAGAAATTACCCTCCAACACCGCGTGTTTCGAGATGGATTCTGGCCACCGTAGGTTGTCAGAGGCCATCACCACTGTCTAAAGTCGAGAGCTCCTTGAGTTGAGAAGATCTGATGTTGAAAGTAATTTAATTCGTGGTCTGGATCGTGAGAAAAAGAGGGATGAGATTAGTGATATTTGGTCCGTTCATTTCGTTCACATTATATATATATACACACACACCAAGCATTTATATTAGAATAAGCATTTATATATATAGAGAGAGAGAGGCACGGTGCTGGTTTTAGAAAGAAAGGACTGTGATTTTTTTTATTTCTTATGTTGTATTCAAATGAGGCAATACAAAAATTGAGGTTGTCAGCAAAATAAAGGAGAGTGGGGGCATATTTCTTTAATTTATTTATAACCTTGCCACCGAAAACACTGACTATCAGGCAAGTTGAATATTTATGTAGGATATTATGCCAGATCTCGAAGTGTTAGCTTGCGCTTTGTCTGAGATTACGCATTTATCAAACCAACCATTAGGAAAAGTAATTTCGTCTGAAGCCGAAATTACTCGTCGCATTCTTCTATTTTGTTTGTCCCGTGTTCTACTTCCGTATTCTTCTCATCCCAACACTCGATTTCTTCTAGCTCTCCAGTTATCGTACTAGTAATACCGTACAACGGTGAGAAAACTGAGCGTTAAATAGTATAGTATTAAAGAAAAGCATATTTGTTACTATTTTTTTAATAATATAATATCTACTCATAATCAATTGATTCAGGAAGAACATAAGTTGTGAAATATATAACTTTTAGAATAAAATCTAAATCACTAGCACATCCGTACAATGATCGAAAATTGATCATTTGATAAAACTTAATAAAAATAACTAAACATGATAATGTGTTCTATTATCAAGTTTCAAAAATATTACATATATACAAGAAGCATATGTACATATTTGAAATAAAATATATACAAGAAGCATATTTACATATTTGAAATAAACAGTATTGAAAAGAGGGGTGGCTTTAATTGGAATTTATATGCGTTAACAAATGTTCAGATAAGCCTGCATGAGATCATATCTTTCAATGGCGGCGCTTCGTGCCGAGCTTCGCTGGCGGCGCTTCGTTTCCGTTAGCCTGAAAAGTAGTGCAAACTTCTAAAACAAAAACAATATTATGTATATCTAGCTATAGTTTAATGGCATGTGGTATTGTTTTCATACCTTGCTGTCAAATTTTATGCTGGTACATGCGCATGGAACCATTTGCTTGTAATACTTGTTTGCATTCAAAGATACCAAGCTGGTGATTCCACTTTTCTTCAGATATTCAAGCGCATGAAGAAATAATTCAAGTAAATCACATTGGACCCTCACATGAATCCTGATGCTCACCCTCTAAAGGCCAATCTCCAATTCATATGCTTCTATTACTTGTAATTAATTGGACACTTACAGCATCCATTGATTCACTGGTATCTCCTTCATTATCTTCTTCCAATTTGTTGTTTTTCTCAAGCTCAAATATTTGAGCCTCTAATCTTTCAAGATAATCCTTAGTTTTGCGTAGAACCGATACCCTGTCGTCGTTCTGTTATACACAAAACAGGCACAGCTAGCTCAGACTAACATATAAATAGAGGTATATATGTGCGCCACGTAAACAATTTGAAGATACATAAATAAGTTACAAACCTTAGAACTGGGAGGGAGTAACTTTTTTAGTTCATAAAAAGAGTCACTAAGTTTCTCACGCCTCCTCCTCACTGATATAATATGATGCCGTTGATTCCTACTTGGGTGCAACTCTTCAGAGTAATCTCGTGCTCCATTCCTTTTCAAACTGATTTTTCTCAGAATAGCAATAGACCTCTTCATCATCTTTTGGCCATCTGCTGAATCTCCTTTTAATTCATACATAGGCGAGATAGTCGACTTGTATGGACTGAATGCTAAACAAGTTTTTTCTTGATTTTGATTTGGAACCATAACGGAACCAGAAAGCTGTGAAGAAGTAGTGGATAAGATGGAACATATAGCTTCTGTGATCATTATATTAGCAAACTCCAGAGTTGGAAAGTTAATGGGATGTTACTTCTCAGAAGATGAAGAGGACCCGTTGTTGATGATCGATGACAAATCGGAGCCGCCTGAAGAAAGACAGTGTCTTAAGGTGGATGATGACATGTATCCGTCTATCTCCGAGTAGAACTTTGTGGAGTATTCTGAAAACACTTGCTCCGTGTTTCTTTGCTCCATGATCATAGACAATGGCCGGTTGCGAAAGATTATATATTCTTAAATTTTCATAAGAATAACTAACGATGTGAATGAAGAATGGATATTGTAACTATAGAACATCAAATTTTAGAAATGTATCTTTGGTTAAGTCTCTACTTGACTGAAATTCTGTATGTTTAATCGTGAGGATAACTTGTGAATTTGGCTGATTGCCATCTTGTTTTAAATAGTCTTCAAGTTTTTTCTGTATATCTTATGTTGCAACTTGCAAGTGGGTTTGATTAGGCCAATTATATGTTACACTGCACTGCATGGAGTTGCAAAAGCAGTGAAAACTTGCACTGCCTTTCAAGGCAGTGCAAACTTGCAATGCCTGTGCAAGTTGGCACTGCAAAGCAGTGCAAGTTTGCACTTCAAAGCAGTGCATGTTTGCAGTTGCAGTGCAAACTTGCACTGCAAACGCAGTGCCTGTGAAAGTTTGCACTGCAAAGGCAGTGCAAACTTGCACTGCCTTCCAAAGCAGTGCAAACTTGCACTTCTTGTAGTGTGTTTGTACTACCTGAAGGTGAAACCTTGCACTGCCTGTAGTGCATTTGTACTGCCTGAAGGTGCAAACTTGCACTGCCTGAAGGCAATGCGAACACTCAGTAATGATTATTAATTGACGAAACTAACATTCAATGATAATGATTAAAATAATGTATTGTTATCCGGCTATTGCCATAACCTCAATCACTATGCTAACCATTCATTCACAGTCAGTTCTATTGAATCGATACCAAGAAAACATAAGTATAGTTTTATAAATACATTGTTTGAGTTACCAAAATAACTCACCAATTTTATTTTTTTGTTAGGGAACCGGTTATTTTAAACATCTGTTGGTCCAAGTATAAAGGACTTCATAAGATACAAGCAACAAATAATTACTTCTAAAATTTTATTTTCAACTATTTTTGCAAGCTCCATATAAGGAGTTCTAAAATAAAACTATTCAAATAAGTTGCGTGTTTAGTTATCTTGACCAGTTATAAGGAGTTGTAAAATATGCTCAAGTTGATAATATTAATACCTTGTCAGGAAGTGAGAAAAATGAAATATAATTATTAGGTGCTCGTCTTCTGCCCTCTTGCCCCTCTATCAGTGAATATGCAATCTGGGTATCAACAACGTTGTGAAGCTTAAAGTCGAACTGAAAATATAAAGCCTCGCTGTACCTCTTACAATCATGAATAACTTTGGTGACATAACTGGAATCAAGCACAGGTTTACAAGCTTCAACAAGTTCTTTTCCACCTTCAATGCCATCGACCAATTTATGGCATTCGGAAATGCAAGCTGCATTATACAAAGAGCTCCACTACGAAAAAGATCCATGCCTTCACAATCAAAACCAATGACCAACTACTTTTCAATTGAAGCTTCAAGGAATTAAAATAGTAGTTTAGAAGGATCAGTTACAATATAGATGGGAACTTGTGGGTAATCAACATTCTTCTCCAAGATCTGCACACCTGGAGAAGCAGATGCCATGAGATCGAGCTTTCGCAGCAAAATACAATTCAGAATAACTCACCATAAATCCATATACAGCAGCTCTAAACAATTGTGCCACAACCGGACGCCCTGCCCACCCCTATCTCCTCGCGACTACCAAGACTGACCATCCACCCGACCGCGTCCAAACTACCGTCGACCACCTACCTCTTGCCTCTAACCTCGAGCTGTCAATACCTAGACACGACAAACTAGCTGTGTCGTACCCCCATCCAGACTCCAGGTGATGATACCCAAATTCACTAGGCTATGGTCTCGATACTTAATTTTAGGGATAAGAATTTGAGAATTAGGGATTTTAGTAATTGTGGTTATTTTTATTTTTAGTTTCATACCAGCATCACTAAATTCCACATTTCTAGTGGTGTCCATATTAAATAAGATTAATTAGAAAAAATTGTTAGATGAAAATTATAATTCACAACCTGAAAGAAACAAATCAACCATATACTTAGCCAAAGCTTTTGATCAACTTTTAAAAGTAAAATTACGAACAACATTCAATTAAGAAATGAATAAATAAAATCCCATTGGTTAGATGAACTAAAAAAAATAACCATACGTATATTAAGTAATAACAACAAATTTTTTTTGGCTCTAGCAATTCACGAATGGGAATATATATTCAGTCAAATGGACTGGTCACATGAATTATAAGATAGAAAACTATTAACAACAGAAATAAACATGGATTGCCACATTAAAATTTCAATTGAGTTTAAATATTATAATTACTTAAATGCCAAAATTTCCAGCCCAAACACTTCAAGTTTGCACATGTGTAACCAAACTAATATTAAACAACAGAAAGTCTAGAAGTCTGGAGATAGAACTGTATAGAAAACATAATAAGATTTCAAAAGCATTACCTTTAACCAAATTATTTGTAATGGGGTCATGGGTCACGGTTCGCGAGATGTTTCGGCAGCGTATATCATTTGAAGGCAAAAACTTAGAAGGTTGAATTCATCCGAGACTTAGACTGCAATAGTGGAAAAACTGAGCGGATTCCAATGTGAAATAAATAGCAGCTTTTTTGTTCTAGATTTAGGTTTTGAATCAAAAAATTGCGGAGGACGAGGAGAAGGTGATGGAAGATCAAAGATGCCATTTTTCCTCTAGATTTAGGTTTAAAACAAATGCGGAGGATCAAAAACGAGAAAATTAGGGCTTTGCATGAGGCAAAAAAGAAGGAAGCGGCCCACGCGAAACATAAGAATCAGAGAGGAAATAGGATCAATCAGCAAAAGCGGAGAGGAAGTGGGAGCGTGGAACACGGGAGAGAAAACTGGCGAATTATTTTGGCTTCAGACGAAAATTGATTATCACCCGCAGTAGGCAAACCTACCTAACAGTCGGTTTGACTATGTTTTTAAAATTAAATCTAGTATTGGTAAATATTTTGTTTATATATGTATGATTTTTAACGATCTCTCCTTTTCGAGGACGAAAAGCCTTAAGGGGGAGATTATAACGATCCAGAATTTTCGACATTTAAATTTTATAGTTAATTTAATTTAATGTTTAAAATTTATGTTTATGCTTGTGTTTGGGTTTAATTTAAAATCTAGTCTAGTTTATTTTGGTTTTTAAATTTATTTTTGTAAGTTAAAATTTTAAATTTATATGTGAAACTAGATATTTTTATTAAATTAAACGTTATTATCCTTTTAAACTAGTATTTTGATATTGTAAACTTTTATTTGATAAATTTTAATCTATTTTGTTTTGTTTGTTTTGAATTTGATTTTTTAATTAAACGTTAGTATTTTTATTTTAATTGAAATATCTTAGCGAAATCATATTTTTCATTTTTGATATTGAGAATTAAAAATGGAATTTTACAAATTATTTGGATTTGAAGTTGTTTTATAGAAATAAATTTGGGTTGTACTAGAAATGTATGAATACCCTATTATTGTTATAGTATATACATAGTATTAATAATGGTATATACATTTAAAAATAGCTTTGACACTTGTCTAATTTAGCTTCAAAGAACGACACTTGTCTATTTCTCGAGTAACCATTATACCGCGTGTCCACGTTTTTCTTGTTCCCCCTTTATTCCGTCCACCCTCATTCTTTTTTCCATCATTCCTTTTATTTTGTACTTCAGCCAAACAAAATTCCCAAATCCTTTTTCCCCTAAAATCATGGCTCCATCGCAAATCAAACAGCAGAGACCTAGGTTGTTTCTCCATTCCCAAATTATAGAGCCACCACCTTTATCAGCTCCGCCCCTTTTGCATCGATGACCTAAGCCATGCCTTGTCATCGCCTTTCCACCGGCCTTCCACCGCCGAGCATCTCCACGTCTCCTGTTGCCGTCGACCCGTGCACCCTTCCAAACAACCACGGTTCGCTCCTCTGTCGTCTGCCTCACAACCAGTGACCGTAGTCCCAACCATCCGTTTTTTTATCCTCTTGAAACCCAACTCTGACCGAAGCACCTGCCTTTCCCTGACACCCTTCGTCGCCAGTCTCAGGTGATCCCATCAAGCTTGTGCAAGCCTGACCACATGTTGGAAAACATGTCGAACATCATTCCGCTAGGTTCTGAAAGGTTTAGGTGCTCTTCTAATTTAGTGTTTGATGTTTCTAGTGGTGCATGGGAGTCTTGATCCATTCACTGAAAGCGATAGAATTTTGGATGTTGAAATTGAGTCTGAAAGCTCGGGCTTTGGAATTGTCATCTATTGTGTTGTGCCGAACTTGTGTTCGAATTGTGGTGCTCGTGTCATTTAATTCTGAATCTATTCATCGTCATATCGTTTTCCTTCGTCATGGAAGGTGAGTTTACGCTCACGATTATCTTTATTCCAAGTAATTTAACTGCATAGAAATTATAATATAGTAGTTGATTGGTTTTCGTTATTGGGTTTGCTGCATGCTTGTTCCTTTGTGCTTCTGCTTTGGGGTTATCAGATATTATTGAAACTTAATTATGCAGGCTGCATGCTATATTATCTGCATCCTTAAAGTTGGAAATATGCATTGATTCCTTTAACACCCCGAAAATTTTAGACATTTTAAACAACATTATATAATGAATATAATGTGATAACTTAATGAAATACGGCGAATTGTGTAAAACAGACTGTCCCATTACGTTCGTCTCGAAATTTTGGTCAAGATAGACATTTGGTTTGCGTAAAACAGACACCGTATGAAGAATTTATTAAGCCTTGAAGTTTGTATGCATATGAGAAAAACATATATATAGATATATAAAAAATTAAATAAATAAATATTCAAACAAAATTCAAAACAACGAATCGAGAGAGGGAATAGCCGAACCGCCTCATTTTAGGGGTCGACCCGAGACCCGCTGGGTTGAACCAGGGGTCGATCTAGGGTGTCGACCCGTGGCTCGATTCGCCCTAGGCTAATGTGGCATCTGAATTTTGGAGGCTGATAACTATAAACACATGGTCATTCCTCTTGTTTTCTTCATTGAGAATCCATGGAGGCCAAACTCCACCGGCATCTGAACTGAATTGGATCCTTTATCTTCTACAACTATCAACTAAAGCAAATCTATTGGAAATTCAAGATCCAATCTTTTCTAGTTCTATCTTCTAATCCAAATTTTGTGAGTTCTTAGTTACTTTTAGAATTAAATATTTAAAAGTAAACTTGACAGGATTATAGTTTGGATTTGTTCATGTGCCTATATTATATTGGATCCATTGTAAATTATGAACATACGACATTATGGATTGGTTATAACTTGGATCTAAATTTCTATGATGTAGATCTTATCCTTATTTGTGTTAGATCTACTTTTATCTATTAGATCTGAATTATGTGGACATTCTATGATGTAGATCTTAATCCCTATTTATGATATATCTACTTTTATCTATTAGATCTGAATTATGTGGACATTCTATGATGCAAATCTTATCCCTATTTGTGTTAGATCTAACTTTATCTATTAGATCTGAATTATGTGGACATTCTATGATATAGATCTTATCCTATTTGTGTTAGATCTACTTTTGTCTATTAGATCTAAATTATGTGGACATTCTATGATGTAGATCTTATCCCTATTCGTGTTAGATCTACTTTTACCTATTAGATCTGAATTATGTGGATATTTTATGATGTAGATGTTAATCCCTATTTGCTAGATCTACTTTTACCTATTAGATCTGTATTATGTGAACACCTAAATTATTAATCAGATCTAGTTTATTATTTGGATCCCCTTGTGCTTCTCATATTAGATCGGAACCTATTGGACATCTAAATTAAATTTAAATCTTGTCATGTTCATCTTGTTACCTTTGCTATGTTACAACTAGTTAATTGCCACAAGTTCATTAGATCTATGCTTATATGTTCACCATGTTTGTATATGTTTATGCTAGTTGTGTTATAACATTCACCTTTGTCATATTTCCGTTACCTTCCTTTTTATCGTTTATGATTAGGCTATTATTTACCCTATACAAGCCGTAAATTATGTAAAAACGCTAGTTAGGGAATGGGGAGGGAAAAAGGTTAATATTGGCATAATTTGAATATAAACATGAGTTGGACAAAAAATTCAAACGGGGGAAGTGGGGACATAATCACCTATTAAGACATAGGTAAGAATTGGATAAAAATGGAATGTTTAATAATTACAATTAGAAATTGTAATTGCACTTATGACACGAGGTTGGGTTGCATTAGTGGTGGAAGTCTGCCTGGACCCAACCGACATATCCAGCAGCCACTATTGTTGAATCTAATGTGAGAGGTCTAAGTGCGCAAATACTAATCGAGCTAAGACACGAGGTTAGGCCCAACTTGTGGAATAAGAGTGCCCAGACCCGACTGGCATATCCAACATCCATAAGTTGTAGGCTTAATGTGGGAGGTCTAGCCATTATAAACCATAAATGGACATGGTAATGAATTGGACAACCAAACCTAATCTAATCTATAGGGATTATATGATTATGAACTAAAGTTAGGGTTACGTAAAAACTGGTTGGACAGTGGGTGGGTTATGTTAAGTTAAGTAAATCTTGGGTAGGTAGGTAATATTCTTATATATAGGCCCACAAACTTGACTGTTAAATAAACATGCTTGAATCAGTGGAAGGGTTAAGTAAATCTTGGGTAGGTGGGTAATATTATTATATATAGGCCCACAAACTTAACCGTTAAATAAACATGCTTGAATCAGTGGGAGGGTTAAGTACATCTTGGGTTGGTGGGTAATATTTGTATATATGGGCCCAAAAACTTAACCTGTTGGGGTTATGTAATTAAAGACACAGTTAGGTAAACATAACCGGTGGAAAACCTAGCAGTGGGGATGCAAGACATAGGGGAGAGTTTGCATCATCTTGTGTGGGATCCATTTCAGTCAGTGACCCTTAAATAGGTATCGAACGAGTACTCCGAACTAGGTCGGAGTGGGGCACTCTTACTGAGCTGAATATAAGAGATCCAAACGTGGAGGACGGTGTCATGACGGCGCGTTCCATCCGGGTCATGTGCATGCATGACTCCGCCTGCTCGAGAAAATAAGACGTTGTGACATCAGTAAATATGGTTGTGCACATCTGGAAAATGAAGGGTTGCCACTTTAGGGAGTGATACACCCTACCGTGGAGCCAGCACAGGGTATCTACGGTATAGGGAGCCGATCAATTAGGGGGTAGTAAATAGGGTACATCTAGTCATGTCTGTTTCTGTGGGGTACCTGCCTGTGTTTCTGTCTAAGCTAACACCCGTTATTTCTGTTTAGGTACCAGTTCTGTTTGGGTTAAAACCCGTTACTAGAGTACACCTAAAACAACCATTATGTTTCTGTTGGGATCATCTTGTTTCTTTTAAGCAATTGGGGAGCATGTAATCCTATTACATATATGTTATACTAGTATTGGTGCAGAGCAAGGAAAGTATTAAGAAGTGTTATTTATTCTATCCTATTGTCCTGTTTACCTTGTCATACCTGCCTTTTATGTAGTAATCTCTTTTATCCACTTTATATGCCTGTCATGCTACTTTTACTTATTTACTTGCTAAAAGTAACTGGACTCGCCAGACTTTATGTCTGACCCTTTTGTTTCTCCTACTTTATTCCGTCCCCCCCCCCCCCAACGTTATCAGGGAGGAAACAATCAGGCTTAACCGTGATTCTGCTTACTTTTGCTAGAGCTGCTGATATGTATGGCTCAAGCTCATATCCTTTTTGATATGGCTATATTCCGTTTTTCAGGAATTTTACTTCTTTTATGTACTCACATATTTATGAATTACAAGACAATAACTTTTATGTTGTAATGGGCTTTTATGTTTCAGACATGTGATGTTTTTGGACCATGGTATCTTGTGATAAATAAAGTTTTTTTTATTCCGTTGTTATTCTAAATATATGTCTTGTAATATTCTGTGTCTATATACCTATAACGCTTCACGAAACTTAATGCAATCCCTTTGTGAGTGACATTAACGGACATGGAGTGTCACACTTGGTATCAGAGCTTAAGGTTACCAGATTAGATAAAAGTTTTTGAAAAATATTTTCAAAATGGGTTTTAAAAGAAAGCATTTTCAAAAAGAAAAGCTTGTTTTGAAAAACATTCCCCAAAAAGCCATATGTAATATCTTAGATCCTTTGTCTAAATCTGTTCCTTTTCCATTTCAGCATGTTTGGGGAACCAAACATTCCAGAGGGCGTTATGATACCCGGATGATTCCGTAGGTATCTTGAGGACACGTGTAACAACCCGTATTTTTGATAACGTATTATAACTAAGAATCAAGGCAGAATTAATACTTAATGTAAGAATCAAGGGCAACGGGTTACGCCATTACGTTCGCCTCGAAATTCTGCTTGGAAACGAGTTCGAGTTTTTGAAAAACGGAGTCCGTATGACCAAGTTATGGCTCTCCAAAGTTTCAGAAATTTTCAGAGTTCAAACAGTTCGAATTTCGTGTTCAAATTCGAATTTCAAACCCAGGTAGAATGGGCGGGGAAAAATCCAGCCCATACCAGGTCGAATTCAAGTTCAAATTCGAATTTCAAACCCAGGTAGAATGGGCAGGGAAAAATCCAGCCCAGACCAGGTCGACTGGGGAGTCGACTGGGTAGTCGACTGGGTAGTCGACACCCCCAGGACCAAGTCAACTGCGTAGTCGACTTGGGTGTCGACCTGGTCCCCGTATCTGTTTTGGGCCAGAATCCTTTCTGGTGTTTCTGGTTCGAATTTCTGTCCAAGTTCACTCCCTAAACCCTATATAAACAGCCCCTAGCCCTAGACTCTCCAACACATTTCTCATTGGCCTTATGCTGCTGGATTTCTGACTGGAAGGATAGAGAAAAAGGGGGCTATTCAAGACTCTGTTAGAGCTACGTTGATTTAGGGATTTGCTAGAGATTCTTCTTATACTCTTTTGCTTTCTTATTCTCTAGACCACGATCTGTAAGCTCCTGTCACTCTTAGATCTAAACTGTAAACTTGACCTGAACGCGATGTAAACTGAAATTATGCCGAAACATGATAACTAGATTGGATCTATCCTTGTATATCTGTGATCTATGACCATCCCTTTTTGATCTATTTCTTTGGATCTAATTTTGTACACCCTAGATCAATTCATGTAAAACTTTGACTTGGAGGAATATTGTATCAACTTGATTTGGGGCATATTCATGTGTAAACCTATAAACCCCTTATGACCTTTATCTTGACATGCCTGTGATGTTGAAACCATTATTGTTCACATATTGGGGTTATTATCTTATGTCACCCATTGCCATGTCTATCACCTATTTTGCCAAGTTTTTATGTGAAACCCTATTTCATATGCCTGAAATGTTATAATCATCATGCTTAAATTGTGAACACCTTCGCCATCCTATGACTATCCTTTTTGTGTTATTCCCTATTTTGACATGTTTTATTGATGCGAATTCACGTACGTTGCGGATATGTTTTGGGTAGATTAGGCAAACTTGAATTTGGCTATGAAATTGACATGATATGACATGAAATTATGACATGAAAACTTGACATGAGATTAGGCTTGAAAACATGAATTTGGGACATGACAATTAGATAACTTGAAAGTGGCCAACTTGAGGTTGGGTTGAATTTGCAACGTAAATCAGCCCGGAACCGCCCGGTAAATCTAGTAGTTGCAAATGATAGGACCCAATGTGAGTAGTTGGTCATATAGCACTTGTAAACCCGAGGTTAGACTAGGTTATGGTGTAAAGCTGCCCGGACCCACCCGGCACATCCAGTAACCATAACCAAGTCTAATGTGAGAGGTTGGGGTGCATTAAGTAAATTAATGCCACAGGGTAAGGTTAAGTCATGGACCACTTAAGTATACTTAACCAATTGGACATGTTGATTTGTTAGGGTTAAGTCATGAGCTGTTTGGACACACTTAACCAACTTGATACATGAACGGATGGGTTAGGTCATGATTTTTAATGACAACACTTAACCTTTAGAAACTCTAGTTGCGTGGTCCCTTTCTGCAGGACCAACTTAGGAGTATCACGATACCCTGAGACTAGGCAGGGTGGGGCACGATTATAGGGCTGACTATAAGCGACCAAAAAGACGGCTGAGTTGGTGCGCCAGTGTAGGTTCAGGCGGACTATGGTTGTGCACATCGTCCGGAGTTGGAAAATTAGGCATGGGCACCAGTAGGGCTACACTGTGCATGCTTGAATTGTGTCAGTGGTTGACACCCTAGGGGTTGATACACCCCTGGGGTGGACCTAGCACAGGTGACTACATTCCGGGTTTAGGCCGTATGACACTGATACACTACGAGTTAGGTTGTAAGGAGCCGATCTATTAGATCGTTATGTTGGACCCGTATTTGGGTCATTCGTGATAATGGGCCAAGGGATCATTTCTGGATTTATACTTGACATGGATTTGAACACTAGTGTAGTTGGTGCAGTAAACCTTGTATATGCGATGCCACTTTTATCTTGTTATCTTTAGTTATCAGGCAGTCCAGTTATTATCTTTATGTTTAATCTCAGTTTCTCATGTCCAATTAGCTTTATTAGTTTTTATGCTGACAGTCGCTAGGGCTTACCAGTCTTTTTGACTGACCCATTTTCTTCTACCTCTTTTCTTTCATTTCCCCCCCCCCCCTCAGGTTCTCAAGGAGGAAATCCTAGCACTTAGCTTGGACTTAACTTGCTTTTTCTGACAGCTCATGTTCAGTTTGGTCTTGAGCTATGCTGTGGCTGCACTCTTGCTTATTTTGGGGAATAATGTTTTACTTATGTTATTTTAAGTACTTTGCTTCTTTACAACTTGATGTATTGAAATAATGACTTGGTATTTTGATGTAAGAGGTTTTGACTCTATTATTCAGTAATGAGATTTGGTTTTTAAATTTATATCCGCTGCTTTATATACTCTGTTTTATTTATGTTCTGTTCTTGTGTTATCTCTGTGCCTGTTTACTAGACGATACCCCTCTAAAACTAGTACATTCCCTTTGTGAGTGACCCTAGCGGAGGTGGGGTGTTACATTTGGTATCAGAGCAGAAGGTTACCAAGCTGGACAAAAGTTTTTAAGAAAAATTTTAAAAACCTTCTGAAACTAATTTCAAAACCACTTATAAAGAAGCATTCTTCAAGAAAAAGTTTTATTTTTGAAAAAGGCTATTCCCCAAAAGTCATAAGCACTTTCCTTTGTTTCCTCGTTTGAATCCTTTTTCTTTTCGTTTTTCAGCATGTCTGGGGATCTCAACTTACCCGATGGCGTGAAAGTACCCAATTGGTTTCGTCAGTACTTAGAGGCCACTACCCCAGCAGCTGGGCCAGCTAATGTGGTTCCTCCAGCCAACGCTCCTCCTCCTCCTCCTCAACCCCCTCGAGTAGACCCTTTCGCTAGAATTTGCAAAGACTTTAAGGAGATGGGCGGCAAGGATTCCATGGGGACCGAGACCTTTGTTCAAGCAAAAAATTGGCTAAAGGAGACTGAATACCTATTTGTTATCTTCGATATAGAGGATCGTAGGAAAGTTCACTTGGCGGCATGGCTACTGAAAGATGAAGTTGCATTTTGGTGGGAAGTCACCAATGCTACTAGGCCAATAGAGACTTGGGCCGACTTTAGAGGAAGGTTTTGGCTTAGGTTTCTATCACCAGCAGAAGAGAGTCTTCAGATGGAGAGGTTCCTAACACTAAAGCAAGGGGACATGACCGTTAGAGAGTATGTGAACAGATTTAATCAGCTTGCTCGGTTCGAATTGGACTTGGTCAACACGGCCCAGAAAAAGGCTCTACGCTTTGCTCGAGTATTGAACGAGCCACTACGCGGGTTATTCATGACTCATATATCCACGGGGGCAACCTATGGAAGCTTGGTGGATATGGCCCTACTAAATGAGGAAGACAATAAGGGGAAGAAAGAGGTTAAGCCTGATGAGACTCAGAATAATAAGGTGGACTTTAAAAGGGGAGGCAATCAGAACAACATAAATAACAAGAATAACAAGGGCAACAACAACAATAACAACATTGCGCGTGAGACGAGGAAGTGCAACTATTGTGGGATTGTGGGGCATATAGAAAAGGACTATAGAAAGAAGAAGAGGAAGTTCGGTGAATGCTTTCATTGTGGAGAGACTGGACACTATTGTAAGGATTGCCCTAAGAAGCCAGCACAGGGGCAAGGGCAGACTCAGCGAGCAGGACCTTATGGAGGGCAGTTGCAGACTCTCAACACCACTCCAGCTCTTGACCGAGGTAGTATTTCTATAGAAAGCCTTGTTTACATTTCTGACTTTCCTGTTCGAACCTTATCCGACTCTAGCGCATCGCATTCTTTTATTTTGTCTGATATTGTTGAAAATATGCACCTAAGTACTAGTCTAGTTGAGGATCCCGTTAGTGTTTCAAACCCAATTGGGGGCTCCACTCATTTATCTGTGATCTGTATGGATGTGAGGATTTCTATCTTGAGCGTAGAATTTTCATGTAATGCTTATGTTCTCGGGTTCATGGGATACAGTTTGATTTTGGGCATGTATTGGCTATCCAATTATGGAGCTATTCTTGATTGTGAACGTAGGGTAGTGAGGCTCATGACTCTCCTTAGTAATACCCTAGAAATTTCTTGTAACCCTATGGGTCCTGTCATGTTATGTTATCTTGAATCTCTTGACTCGTCCATCGATGATCTGCAATCTGTAAGGGTGGTCCGAGAATATCCCAATGTCTTCGAGGAAGATAGGGGGTTACCCCCTAAACGCGAGATAGATTTCCGTATTTATCTAGTTGATAATGTCAAGCCTGTATCATTGCCCGTCAGGCACATGGCTCCGCGAGAGAGAAAAGAGCTTAGTAAGAAAGTTAAGGAGTTGCTTGAGAAAAATTTCAGCTCCCCTTACTAGGTTAACGAAGAAAAACCTGGTTTTTTCATGGGACATAGAATGTGAGATTGCTTTTCAAAGACTCAAGAGAGCCTTTACCACCGCTCCAGTTTTGGCATTACCCGACGGAGGTAAGATGTTTATCGTGTACACAGATGCATGTGGCACAGGGTTGGGCGCTGTCCTAATGCAAGAAGGGAAAGTAATATGCTATGGAGGTAGACAACTTAAAGTTCATGAGAAGAACTATCCCACGCATGAATTGGATTTGGCAGCAATCGGTTTTGCACTGAAAGCTTGGCGCCATTATCTTCAAGGGGAGAGGTTTGAGCTTTACACCGATTATAAGTCACTTAAGTACCTCTTCTCATAGAAAGATTTGAATTTAAGGCAACAGAGGTGGATGGAATTCTTGGCATCATATGACTTCAATATAGCTTATACCCCTGGCAAGGGTAATGTGGTGGCGGATGCACTTAGTAGAAAAAGGTTGACTTTGAGTCCCTTATTTGTTGAAAGGAAAAGTCTAGAGTTTTTGGAAACCTTTGATTTTACACCCGCTTTTGATTCATTGACTGTTACATAAGCATCTCTTGAGCTTAGACCTACACTTCTAGACCAAGATGGGGCTTCGCAGAAGGAGGACCCACAGATAGTCGAGATTATGGACAAGTTAATCAGTGGTGAAATGTCAAGTCACCTTGGTAGGTATGCCATTGATGACAAGGGATGGCTAAGGCGCGATGGAAGGCTATGTGTTCCACTAGTGGGAGACTTAGTAAATAAAGTTCTCGAAGAGGCGCATCAGTCGAAGATGACTATACATCCCGGAGGGGATAAGATGCACAGGGATATGAAATGCAGTCTATTTTGTGCTGGAATGAAAAAGGACGTGGCAGAATTTGTTTCAAAATGTATGGTGTGCCAACAAGTAAAGGCCGAATCAATTAAGCCCGGTGGGCTATTGCATCCTTTGGTGGTTCCACTATGGAAGTGGGAAAGTATCTCCATGGATTTCGTGGATGGACTGCCTAGGTCGAGGAAGGGAAATACTAGCATATGGGTCATAGTTGATAGACTCACGAGGAGTGCTCACTTCATTCCGGTGAAAAGCAAGAGGACTGCATCATGGCTAGCGTCTATTCACCTTCGAGAGATAGTACGGTTGCACCGGGTTCCTTCTAGTATAGTTAGTGACCGTGACCCGATTTTTACTAGCCAGTTTTGGAATAGTCTGCAAGAAGCAATGGGTACGCAACTGAATTTGAGTACAACCTATCACCCACAGACGGATGGACAGACCGAAAGGGTAAATAAGGTACTAGAAGATCTTTTGAGACTTTGCATTCTTGATTTTGGTGGTACTTGGGAAGACCATCTCCCTCTCGTGGATTTTGCTTATAATAACAGCTACCAAGCTAGCATAGGGATGGCACCGTTCGAAGCCCTATATGGAAGACCGTGCAAGTCACCAACTTGTTAGTGGGAGATGACAGACAAGCTTATACTTGGGCCTGACATGATAAGGGACACTTCCGAGAAGGTTGAGTTGATACGAAGACGGATGAAAACTGCCCAAGATAGACAGAAATCTTATGCGGACAAGAGAGGGACAGACCTAGAATTCGAAGTCGGAGATATGGTTTTTATAAAAGTTTCTCTTTTGCGCAATGTGGTTCATTTTGGAGCGGTTGGAAAGCTAGCACCAAGGTTCGTAGGACCGTTCCCCATCATTGAGAGGATTGGGCAGATGGCCTATAAGGTAGAATTACCCGAAAGGCTAGCCGGAGTACACAATGTCTTCATGTCTCGCATCTTCGAAAGTGTTTACATGAATCTGCCGAAGTGGTTGAGCCAAGCATCCTTGAAGGCGTAGAAGTGGAAAAGGAAGCAACGTTGAGGCACGTATCTTAGGAACGGAAATCAAAAAGCTAAGGAATCGAGAAGTCAAGCTAGTTAAATTACAGTGGAGTGAAGCCCAAGAAGACGCAACTTGGGAAACCGAAGAGAAGATACGCACGCTTTACCCATTTCTTTTTGAGGGTACATTCTCTTTTTCCTTTTAACTTGAAAACCTTTCTTTTGCCACCTATGATTTTCTTGTTTTATCGATCTTGTCTTGAGAACCTTAGGTAGAACCCTATGGATGTAAACATGTATTTGAAAACATGTTATGCTTGATGTTTGCCAATGGTTGCAAGTGTATGCCAGTGATTGCCAGTGGATGCATGACACACATTAGGCACTAGATCGGCTCAGTCACATGTTCATATTGCATATGCATGGGTGCTTATTCTTGTACATGAATGGAACTTGTTATGCTATCACGTGGATTTTGCATATGGATGATGTTTGTGCACTCATGTAGAAAATTTTTAAGTTATGTTAGGAATTTGCATACATGTTGGACTCGTTACACTAACATATTTTGCATTAAGGAGGTTTACTGAATCAGTAACCGCCTGATCTTTTGCATTAGATAAGTACATATACACACACGTACTGCATATGTTCATACAACATTAGAAATATTTTAAGGACAATGGTTACTTATGGATGATGTTTTGAGTAGATGGATGTTGGATGGTAGGATACGTTCTTCCTAACTTGGAGATTTCGGGGACGAAATCCTTTAAGGAGGAGAGAATGTAACAACCCATATTTTTGATAACATGTTATAACTAAGAATCAAGGAAGAATTAATACTTAATTTAACAATCAAGGGCTACGAGTTACGCCATTACGTTCGTCTCGAAATTCTGCTTGGAAACGAGTCCGAGTTTTCGAAAAACGGAGTCCGTATGACCAAGTTATGGCTCTCCAAAGTTTCAGAAATTTTCAGAGTTCAAAACAGTTCAAATTTCAAGTTCAAATTCGAATTTCAAACCCAGGCAGAATGGGAGGGGAAAAATCCCGCCCAGACCAGGTCGACTGGGGAGTCGACTGGGCAGTCGACACCCCCAGGACCAAGTCGACTGCGCAGTCGACTTGGGTGTCGACCTGGTCCTCGAATCTGTTTTGGGCCAGAATCCTTTCTGGTATTTCTGGTTCGAATTTATGCCCAAGATCACTCCCTAAACCCTATATAAACAGCCCCTAACCCTAGACTCTCTATCACATTTCTCTTTGGCCTTATGCTGCTGGATTTCTGACTGGAAGGATAGAGAAAAAGGGGGCTATTTAAGAATCCGTTAGAGCTACGTTGATTTGGGGATTTGCTAGAGATTCTTCTTATACTCTTTTGCTTTCTTATTCTCTAGACCACGATCTGTAATCCCCTGTCACTCTTAGATCTAAATTGTAAACTTAACCTAAAAGCGATGTAAACTGAAATTATGCCTAAACATGATAACTAGATTGGATCTACCCTTGTATATCTGTGATCTATGACTATCACTTTTAGATCTATTTCTTTGGATCTAATTTTGTACACCCTAGATCTATTCATGTAAAACTTTGACTTGTAGGAATATTGTATGAACTTGATTTGGGGCATATTCATGTTTAAACCTAAAAACCCCTTATGACCTTTATCTGGACATGCGTGTGATGTTGAAACCATTATTGTTCACATATTGGGGTTATTATCTTATGTCACCCATTGCCATGTCTATCACCTATTTTGCCAAGTTGTTATGTGAAAGCCTATTTCATATGCCTGAAATGTTATAATCATCATGCTTAACTTGTGAACACCTTCGCCATCCTATGACTATCCTTTTTGTGTTATTCTCTATTTTGACATATTGTATTGATGCGAATTCACGTACGTTGGGGATACGTTTTGGGTAGATTAGGAAAACTTGAATTTGGCTATGAAATTGATATGATATGTCATGAAATTATGACATGAAAACTTGACATGAGATTATGCTTGAAAACATGAATTTGGGACATGACAATTAGATAACTTGGAAGTGACCAACTCGAGGTTTGGTTGAATTTGCAACGTAAATCTGCCCGGAACTGCCCGACAAATCCAGTAGTAGCAAATGATAGGACCCAATGTGAGTAGTTGGTCATATAGCACTTGTAAACCCGAGGTTAGACTAGGTTATGGTGTAAAGCTGCCCAGACCTGCCCGGCACATCCAGTAACCATAACCAAGTCTAATGTGAGAGGTTGGGGTGCATTAAGTAAATTAATGCCACATGGTAAGGTTAAGTCATGGACCACTTAAGTATACTTAACCAATTGGACACGTTGATTTGTTAGGGTTAAGTCATGAACTGTTTGGACACACTTAACCAACTTGATACATGAACGGATCGGGTAGGTCACGATTTTTAATGACAACACTTAACCTTTAGAAACCCTAGTTGCGTGGTCCCTTTCAGCAGTAACACACTTAGGAGTATCATGATACCCTGAGACTAGGCAGGGTGGGGCACGATTACTGGGCTGACTATAAGGGACCAAAAAGACGGCTGAGTAGGTGCACCATTGTAGGTTCAGGCGGACTATGGTCGTGCACATCGTCCGGAGTTGAAAAATTAGGCATGGGCACCAGTAGGGCTACACTGTGCATGCTTGAATTGTGTCAGTGGTTGACACCCTAGTGTTTGATACACCCCTGGGGTGGACCTAGCACAAGTGACTACATTCCGGTTTTGGGCCGTATGACACCGATACACAACGAGTTAGGTTGTAGGGAGCCGATCGATTAGATCGTTATGTTGGACCCGTATTTGGGTCATTCATGATAATGGGCCAAGGGATCGTTTCTGGATTTATACTTGACATGGATTTGAACACTAGTATAATTGGTGCAGTAAACCTTGTATATGCGATGCCACTATTATCTTGTTATCTTTAGTTATCATGCTAGTCCAGTTATTATCTTTATGATTAATCTCAGTTTCTCATGTCCAGTTAGCTTTATTAGTTTTTATGTTGATAGTCGCTAGGGCTTACAAGTCTTTTTGACTGACCCGTTTTCTTCCACCTCTTTTCTTTCGTTTCCCCCCTCAAGTTCTCAGGGAGTTAATCCTAGCACTTAGCTTGGACTTAGCTTGCTTTTCTGACAGTTCATGTACGGTTTGGTCTTGAGCCATGCTGTGGCTGCACTCTTGCTTATTTTGGGGAATAATGTTTTACATATGTTATTTTAAGTACTTTGCTTCTTTAGAACTTGATGTATTGAAATAATGACTTGGTATTTTGATGTAAGAGGTTTTGACTCTATTTTTCAGTAATGAGATTTGGTTTTTAAATTTATATCCGCTGCTTTATATACTTTATTTTATTTATGTTCTGTTCTTGTGTTATCTCTGTGCCTGTTTACTAGACGATACCCTTCCAAAACTAGTGCATTCCCTTTGTGAGTGACCCTAGCGGAGGTGGGGTGTTACAACACGACACCTGCCGGTGGTCAAACTGACGTTCCTCCCCCAACTCCACCAGTGATTCCTCCTCCTCCTCCTCCAAGAGCAGATAATTTCGCTAAGATCTGCAAAGACTTCCGTGCTATGGGAGGGAAGCCATTCCATGGGAACGCGACATTCGTAGAGGCGCAGAATTGGCTCAAGGAGACCGAGGATTTGTACATAATCTTTGAAGTAGAAGATAGAAGGAAGATTCAGTTAGCTGCATGGCTACTGAAAGACGAAGCCTCATTTTGGTGGGAAGTTACCCAAGTTGGACGCCCAGTGGAAACTTGGGAAGATTTTAGACAAAGATTTGAAATGAAATTTCTTTCCCAAGACGAGAGAAGCTGTAACACCCCACCTCCATCGGTACCACTCTTGCAAGGGCACTGACTTTGGAGGGGCGTTTGAATCAGGTAAACATGCATAATGATATATCAAGGCAGAACAAGAACATATGTATATATGTAAACAGAGTAAATAACATAGAGAAACATCGGAAGATTTAAACCATTTCAAAACAAGTCTGGTACAATATAATATCAATTTTCCAAATAAACAAGTCTGGATACAAAAACATCATCTGAAAACAGAAATACATAAGTGCTATCCCCAAAATACGTGAGAACCATAGCTAGCTTCATGTCGAAAGCGTACATGAGCTGAAATCCCACAAGCAAGCAATCCAAAATCCAAGCTAGGCTCCTGTATTCCCTCCCTGAGAACCTGGGGGGGGGGGGGGGGGAACGGAAGAAAAGAGGCGAAAGAAAACAGGTCAGTCAAAAAGACTGAGTAAGCCCTACTACAATCAATGTAAATTGATAAAGTTAACTGATATGGGCAGCAAGGGATGAACATGAGGATAACAACATACCAGCATGACGATTAACTATCAAGGTAGATAAAGGTGTCATCGCATAATCAGGATTAAGGTTTTGCACCACAGGTGTACTAGTAAACTAACATGACTTGAATAAACAAGTATTGATCTCTTGGCCCAAGCTTTGGCCCAATAACATGAAGTGACCCCAATACGAGGTCCAAAGTGTAAACAAGAAGTGATCCCCAGGCCCAAGTTTGGCCCAACATCATGAATGACCCAAACCAAGGTCCAACTAGCACGGTCTAGTCGATCGGCTCCCTATAAGCCTAACTCGTCAAGTGTCTGTGTCATACGGCCCAACTACGAAGTGTAGCTAAACTGTGCTAGGTCCACCCTAGGGTGTATCAAGTCCTAGGGTGTCAACCACCGTCCCAAACCAAGCACGCACAGTTTAAACCTACTGGTGCCCGTGCCTGCTTTTTCAACTCCGGACCATGTGCACGATCATGGCCCGCCTGAACCCACACCGGCGCACCTACTCAGCCGTCGTTTGGTCACTTACATGGCATCCCAGTAATCGTGCCCCTCCCTAGCCTAGTCCCTAGGGTGTCATGATACAACTAAGAGGGTTACTGGTGCAAAGGACCACGCAAATAGGGTTTCCTTAATGGGTTAACGTGGTTAACCCAACTCATCCAAGTACCAAGTTGGTTAAGTGTACCCAAGGTTCATGACTTAACCCTACCAACCCATCGTGTTTAATTGGTTAAGTATTCAAGCGGTCCATGACTTAACCCTACCAACCCATCGTGTTTAATTGGTTAAGTATTCAAGCGGTCCATGACTTAACCCTACTATGTGGCATTAATTAATTTAATGCACCCAACCTCTCTCATTAGACCTTGTTGTGGTTACTAGTTAGGCCGGGCGGGTCCGGGTAGGTTTACACCACAACTTAGTCTAACCTCAGGTTTCACGTGCAACATGACCAACTACTCACATTGGGTCCAATTGCTTGTAGCCACTAGTTAAGCCGGTCGGTTCCGGGTAGGTTTATGCTACAAACTCAACCCAACCTCGAGTTGGTCACACTTATCTTTTCTAAGTGTCATGTCCACCATGTTTCCAAAACACATTACAAGTTTTTCAAGCAATTGGGTAGACCTAACTTAATAGGTAAATTCCCAATGGGTAGACCTAACTTAATAGGTAAATTCCCAAGCTTATGTTTTTATGTCTTTTAAGTTTACCCAACCCCAAACGCAATCCCATCGCTTACATATCGCAATAGCGCATAAAGGATAGAAAGAGGGAACTTGGCATAATCATGACATAAGAGTGTTGAAGCCACAAGTTCAACATGGTGGCATATGAAATGTACATATGTTCGTATACTTGCATTAGGCCTCAAAAGCATGCATAACATGATAGCATGAACAAAATGTTCAACCCAAACTTGCATAACATACTTGCATACCATAACATGACATACTTGCCTATAAACTTGCACCTTACAACATGATAAACTTGCATATCAACTTGCATATTACAACATGATAAACTGGCATATCAACTTGCATAACATATGACAACTTGCGTATCAAACTCGCATACAAAACTTGCATAACATATGACAACTTGCATATCATACTTGCATAATAAAACTTGCATGACATATGACAACTTGCATATCATACTTGCATAATAAAACTTGCATGACATATGACAACTTGCATATCAAACTTGCATACAAAACTTGTATAACATATGACAACTTGCAAATCAAACTTGCATACAAAACTTGTATAACATATGACAACTTGCATACAAAACTTTTATAACATATGACAACTTGCATATCAACTTGCATAACAAAACTTGTACAACATATGGCAACTTGCATATCAACTTGCATAACAAAACTTGTATAACATATGACAACTTGCATATCAAACTTGCATAACAAAACTTGTATAACATATGGCAACTTGCATATCATACATTTAACTTTAAAGTTCAAGTATGAAAGGAATAGGGCTTACAATGCTTATGCGGACTCAAATGAGTTTAGCAAATGTAAGAAACTCCTTATGCAACTAATTAAACCCCAAAAATGCAAGCAAACTTGATCAAAACTCTCCCTTTAAGATGCCAATAGAGAAACAAGACTTGAATGCAAGCTAATGATGATCATACAAGTCTAAAAACACTTGTATGCATGGAAAATCACTTAGGAATTGATTTAGGAATTGTATGAAGAGAGTGGAGGCCATGAGAGGTTTGATTTTGCCATAGTTTAGTTGCTAGAATGAATAATGAATGATTTAGGGTAGGTTAGGGTCTTATTTATAGATTAGGCTAGTGATTTAGACCATAGGATTAAACCCTAGTTCCAATCTCAGCCCTCTAAACCGAATCTGGCCCCCAAGCTCAACATATTCTCAAAATGGTGCACCAGGCAAGACTTGCCGTCTGAGCCAAGTCGACAGCCAAGTCGACAGCCAAGTCGACCTGGTCAGACCAAGTCGACTCCCAAGTCGACAGGGCTGTCGACTTGGGTACTGTGGCGGGAATTTTCCCGCCTGGCCCAACTGGCCCAATTTTTTCCAATTTCAAGTTTGAATTTGAAATTTGTTTTTACCTTGGAATTTTCTGAAAACTTCGTTGGACCTTAATCGGGTCATACGGACTCCGATTTTCGAAAACTCGGACTCTATTTCGCGTATTTTTCCGAGATGAACGCAATGGCATAGCCCGTTTCCCTTGATTCAGATTTTAGAATTAAATTCTGCCTCGATTTACGTTATAACAGGTTATTGAAAATACGGGTTGTTACATTCTCCCCTCCTTAAAGGATTTCGTCCCCGAAATCTTCAAGTTAGGAAGAACGTATCCTACCATCCAACATCCATCTACTCAAAACATCGTCCACGAGCAATCATTGTCCTTACAAGATCCTAAATGCTGGATGAACATATGCAAAGGTGTGTGTATATGTACTTATCTAATGCGAATATCATCAATGCAAATTATGTTAGTGAAATGAATCCATATGTATGCAATTCCTAACATAATGTATATCATCTATATGTGTGCACATAACATACACCCATATGCAACATCCATGTGATAACACACAATTTTCATCCATGAATAAGCATAAACACTCATGCATATGCAATATGAGGAGTGTGTGAGCCGATCTAGTGCCTAATCGTGTATAATGCATCCACGAGTAACCACTTGCAAACACTTGCAACCACTTGCAACCATCAAGCATAACATGTTTCAAACACATGTTTCAACCAAAGGGTTTCTACCTAAGATTCTCATGACAAGATTAACACGATAAACTAGATAAACATGGATAGCAAAAGATATGCTAAAGAGATCGGGAGGATAAGCAAGATATACTCCTTTTGGATTACAAGAAATCCCTTCCTAACCCAACCCATATTCCATAAAAGCCCTAAAGGTTTAGTAAACCTAACGGACCCCTTCAAACCCTGACATGTATTACTAGCCAATAAGCCATACCTCCCGACAGAAATAGGACCGAAAATGGGACCGAGAGGATATACATAAAAAGATAATATGCGAGTAAGTTCCACAGGAAAACAAGGATCAAGAATATGCTCTTAAAAAGAGACATGATGCGCGTATCTATCCTTCAGTCTTCTAAGTCGCGTTTCCTTGAGCTTAACTCCACTGTGCTTTGACCGTCTTTTTCTTACTCTTCTATCATTCTTGGATTAAACATAACCACGATCTCACGGATTCGTGCAAGCTCTCCAAAATTCACTAGTGAATCCTGGATCTCGTCTACTTACTATAAAGTATTCCACGCAGCAGAACTTTTCTTGGGAAATACCAATCCATGTTGCCAATTGCTCTTACCAACATGATTTCCTATAACTCATGCTTGAACGAAATGGGTCATCCGCCTGCGAATGGTAGGCTGTACTTAGATTCAGTTGCTTGCCCATGACTTCCCGTAGACTATCTCAAAACTTGACTGGTGAAGATTGAGTCGTGGTTACTAACTATACTTTACGGAACCTCGTGCAACCGCTTTATTTCTTGAAAGTAAACTGTCGCTAGTTATGATGCAGTTCTTTCGCTCTTTACCGGAGTGAAATGAGCACTCTTCATGAGTCTACCTACTATGCCCCATATGCTCGTATTCCCTTTCCTTGATCTAGGCAGTCCATCCACGAAATCCTTCGTGACGCTTTACTACTTCCTTCTATTGCGGGGACCTCCAATGCACATAACAGTCCACCTGGCTTCTATGACTCGGCCTTTAACCTGTTGGAAAAACATGCACCTTGGGACAAACTCGGCCACCTCCTCGGGTGATGTGCATCTTCTAGAACCTTCTTTCTCTCATCGCGTCTTAGCCATCCCTTGTTATCTATAGCGAGGTGTCTTAACATCTCGCCTCGAATCAACTTGTTCATGATCTCAACTAACTGCGGGTCTTCCTTCTGCGAAGTCCCTACTTGATCCAGAAGGGTAGGTCTAAGCTCAAGGGATGCTAACTAACTAATTAAATTGAGAGAACTTCTTACTTCAATTGTCCTCGTCGGAGCTTTCCGGTCTTGAACCGCGACCATTTTAGCGGGATCCACCACTAAGCCTTGCTTACAAATATGTGCCCAAGAAATCTAACTTCTTTTCTCCAAAATGACCTTTGGAGAACTTAGCCTTCAACTGATGTGCTCTAAGCGTATCCATCACCTCCACGAGATGCCTTGCGTGCTCTTCCTCATCCTTAGAGAAGATCAGAATATCATCTACGAAGACCACGACAAACTTGTTCAAGAACTCCCTGAAAACCCTACTCATCAAGTCCACCAAATATGCGGGTGCATTAGTCAAACCGAGTGGCATGACCAGCCATTCTAAGAATCTATCTGGAGTTCTGAACGCAGCTTTGTCTATACTATCCTCAGTTACTCTGAGCTAATGGAATCCAGTAGCAAGATCAAGAGAGAACAGATGTTCCTACAAACTGATCAATCGGACCATCGATCCTTGGTAATGGTTGTCTATTCTTCTTGTTCAACTCACGATAATCAACACACGGGCGAAGCGAACTGTCCACATTAGTAGCGAATACTACTAGAGCACCTTCCTCGGAAATGCTTCACCGAATGGAGTTCTTCTCAAGCAACTCCTTCACTTGCTTACTTAGCTCCCGTCTCACGGGACCATGTGCCTTACCGGCCACATAACTGGCTTGGCATTATCAACCAGATAAATGCGGAAATCTATCTCTCGTTTAGGGGTAACCCCCTTCACTTCACCCAAGATATCAGGATATTCTCGGACCACCCTCACCGATTGCAAACTATCGATAGACGAGTCGAGGGATTTAAGATAACACAACATGACGAGACTCATAGGGTTACTAGAAATTCCTAGGGTATTACCGAGGCGAGTCATGAGCCTCACAACCCTATGCTCAAAAATCAAGAATGGCTCCAAAACTGGACAACCAATCCATGGTCAAAATCAACTCATACCCCATGAAACCGAGAATACAAGCATCACACGAGAACTCTACACTAGAGATAGAGTTTTTCAAATCCACGTAGATAATAGACAAGTGGGCGAAAACCCCAATTGGATTTGAAACACACACGGGATAATAAACTAGACTAGTACTCAGGTGCAAACTTTCAACTAGATCAGATGAAATAAGCTATGCGATGCACCAAAATCAAACAAGGTACGAACAGGAAAATCAGAAATGTATACAAGGCTTTCAACAGAAATACTACCTCGATCGGGAACTGGAGTAGCATTGAGAGCATGAACTTGCCCTCTCGAAGGTCCAGCACGCTGAGTCTGACCCTGGCCTTGCCCTTGCTTCTTCGGGCAATCCTTACTAAAATGTCCAGTCTCACCGCAGAAAAAGCATTCACCATTATTCCTTTTTCTCTTCCGACAATCCTTACTAAGATGCCCAACTGAACCGCAATAATGGCACTTCCTCTTGTTGTTCTTGCCCTTGTTCTTGTTCTTACTACCTTGACTGCTCTGACCGCTTGGATTACCCTGATTTCCTTTCCACTGGGAATCAGTCTTCTTGGCTTGAGTATCATTCATCTTGATCTCCTCCTTGTCACTCCTACTCTCTTCATTAAGTAGGGCCATATTCACCAAACTCTCAAAAGTTGCCCCCAAGGGTATATGAGTCATGGCCAAACCATGTAATGGCTCGTTTAATCCTAGAGAAAAGTATAGGGCCTTCTTCTGAGCTGTGTTAACCAAGTCTAAACCGACCTGAGCCAGTTGATTAAACTGATCTATGTATTCCCTAATAGTCATGTCCCCTTGCTTCAGTGATAGGAACCTTAGTCCAAACTTTCCCCGAAAGTCATCCCAAGTCTCAATTGGCCTAGTAACGGTGGTGACCACACACCAACATGCAGCTTCTTCCTTTAGCAACCACACTGCTAATAAAACCTTCCTACGGTCATCTATGTTAAAGAAGGTGAAATGATTTTCGGTTTCTTTCAACCAATTTCTGGCCTCTACATATGTCTCGGTTCCAATGAAATTCTTGCAACCCAACGCCTTAAAGTTCTTACAAATCTCCGCGAAATCCTCTTGTGGATGCTGAGGGGGAGGAGGAACATTAACTACTGGAGGAGGGGGAACATCAGCGGGGCCGGCTTCGGTCGCCCTAGCCTCAAAAAGTCTCCTATACCAAAAAGGTACGCGTACTCCCTCCGGAATGGCAAAGTTATTGGCCGTACTGAAAACGAAGAAAAAGATAGATTCAAAATGGAGAAAAACGAAGGGATTTTGCTAACGGCTTTTTGGGGAATAGCCTTCAAAATAAACTAGACTTTTCTTTGGAAAATACTTTATACTTGGTTTTGGAAATAGTTTTCCAAAAGTTTTCTAAAAACCTTTTTGGTTCCTTCTCGTAAACCATATGCTCTGATACCAAATGTAACACCCCACCTACATCGGTACCACTCTTGCAAGGGCACTGACTTTGGAGGGGCGTTTGAATCAGGTAAACCTGCATAATGATATATCAAGGCAGAACAAGAACATATGTATATATGTAAACAGAGTAAATAACATAGAGAAACAGCGGAAGATTTAAACCATTTCAAAACAAGTCTGGTACAATATAATATCAATTTTCCAAATAAACAAGTCTAGATACAACAACATCATCTGAAAACAGAAATACATAAGTTCTATCCCCAAAATACGTGAGAACCATAGCTAGCTTTATGTAGAAAGCGTACATGAGCTGAAATCCCACAAGCAAGCAATCCAAAATCCAAGCTAGGCTCCTGTATTCCCTCCGTGAGAACCTGGGGGGGGGGGGGAACGGAAGAAAAGAGGCGAAAGAAAACAGGTCAGTCAAAAAGACTGAGTAAGCCCTACTACAATCAATGTAAACTGATAAAGTTAACTGATATGGGTAGCAAGGGATGAACATGAGGATAACAACATACCAGCATGACGATTAACTATCAAGGTAGATAAAGGTGTCATCGCATAATCAGGATTAAGTTTTTGCACCACAGGTGTACTAGTAAACTAACATGACTTGAATAAACAAGTATTGATCTCTTGGCCCAAGCTTTGGCCCAATAACATGAAGTGACCCCAATACAAGGTCCAAAGTGTAAACAAGAAGTGATCCCCAGGCCCAAGTTTGGCCCAACATCATGAATGACCCAAACCAAGGTCCAACTAGCACGGTCTAGTCGATCGGCTCCCTATAAGCCTAACTCGTCAAGTGCCTGTGTCATACGGCCCAACTACGAAGTGTAGCTAAACTGTGCTAGGTCCACCCTAGGGTGTATCAAGTCCTAGGGTGTCAACCACCGACACAAACCAAGCACGCACAGTTTAAACCTACTGGTGCCCGTGCCTGCTTTTTCAACTCCGGACCATGTGCACGATCATGGCCTGCCTGAACCCACACTGGCGCACCTACTCAGCCGTCGTTTGGTCACTTACATGGCATCCCAGTAATCGTGCCCCTCCCTAGCCTAGTCCCTAGGGTGACATGATACAACTAAGAGGGTTACTGGTGCAAAGGACCACGCAACTAGGGTTTCCTTAATGGGTTAACGTGGTTAACCCAACTCATCCAAGTACCAAGTTGGTTATGTGTACCCAAGGTTCATGACTTAACCCTACCAACCCATCGTTTTTAATTGGTTAAGTATTCAAGCGGTCCATGACTTAACCCTACCAACCCATCGTGTTTAATTGGTTAAGTATTCAAGCGGTCCATGACTTAACCCTACTATGTGGCATTAATTAATTTAATGCACCCAACCTCTCACATTAGACCTTGTTGTGGTTACTAGTTAGGCCGGGCGGGTCCGGGTAGGTTTACACCACAACTTAGTCTAACCTCGGGTTTCACGTGCAACATGACCAACTACTCACATTGGGTCCTATTGCTTGTAGCCACTAGTTAAGCCGGTCGGTTCCGGGTAGGTTTATGCTATAAACTCAACCCAACCTCCAGTTGGTCACACATATCTTTTCTAAGTGTCATGTCCACCATGTTTCCAAAACACATTACAAGTTTTTCAAGCAATTGGGTAGACCTAACTTAATAGGTAAATTCCCAATGGGTAGACCTAACTTAATAGGTAAATTCCCAAGCTTATGTTTTTATGTCTTTTAAGTTTACCCAACCCCAAACGCAATCCCATCGCTTACATATCGCAATAGCGCATAAAGGATAGAAAGAGGGAACTTGGCATAATCATGACATAAAAGTGTTGAAGCCACAAGTTCAACATGGTGGCATATGAAATGTACATATGTTCGTATACTTGCATTAGGCCTCAAAAGCATGCATAACATGATAGCATGAACAAAATGTTCAACCCAAACTTGCATAACATACTTGCATACCATAACATGACATACTTGCCTATAAACTTGCATCTTACAACATGATAAACTTGCATATCAACTTGCATATTACAACATGATAAACTTGCATATCAACTTGCATAACATATGACAACTTGCGTATCAAACTCGCATACAAAACTTGCATAACATATGACAACTTGCATATCATACTTGCATAATAAAACTTGCATGACATATGACAACTTGCATATCATACTTGCATAATAAAACTTGCATGACATATGACAACTTGCATATCAAACTTGCATACAAAACTTGTATAACATATGACAACTTGCATATCAAACTTGCATACAAAACTTGTATAACATATGACAACTTGCATATCAAACTTGCATACAAAACTTGTATAACATATGACAACTTGAATATCAACTTGCATAACAAAACTTGTATAACATATGGCAACTTGCATATCAACTTGCATAACAAAACTTGTATAACATATGACAACTTGCATATCAAACTTGCATAACAAAACTTGTATAACATATGCCAACTTGCATATCATACATTTAACTTTAAAGTTCAAGTATGAAAGGAACAGGGCTTACAATGCTTATGCGGACTCAAATGAGTTTAGCAAATGTAAGAAACTCCTTATGCAACTAATTAAACCCCAAAAATGCAAGCAAACTTGATCAAAACTCTCCCTTTAAGATGCCAATAGAGAAACAAGACTTGAATGCAAGCTAATGATGATCATACAAGTCTAAAAACACTTGTGTGCATGGAAAATCACTTAGGAATTGATTTAGGAATTGTATGAAGAGAGTGGAGGCCATGAGAGGTTTGATTTTGCCATAGTTTAGTTGCTAGAATGAATAATGAATGATTTAGGGTAGGTTAGGGTCTTATTTATAGATTAGGCTAGTGATTTAGACCATAGGATTAAACCCTAGTTCCAATCTCAGCCCTCTAAACCGAATCTGGCCCCCAAGCTCAACACATTCTCAAAATGGTGCACCAGGCAAGACTTGCCGTCTGAGCCAAGTCGACAGCCAAGTCGACAGGGCTGTCGACCTGGTCAGACCAAGTCGACTCCCAAGTCGACAGGGCTGTCGACTTGGGTACTGTGGCGGGAATTTTCCCGCTTGGCCCAACTGGCCCAATTTTTTCCAATTTCAAGTTTGAATTTGAAATCTGTTTTTACCTTGGAATTTTCTGAAAACTTCGTTGGGCCTTAATCGGGTCATACGGACTCCGATTTTCGAAAACTCGGACTCTATTTCGCGTATTTTTCCGAGACGAACGCAATGGCAAAGCCCGTTTCCCTTGATTCAGATTTTAGAATTAAATTCTGCCTCGATTTACGTTATAACAGGTTATTGAAAATACGGGTTGTTACATTCTCCCCTCCTTAAAGGATTTCGTCCCCGAAATCTTCAAGTTAGGAAGAACGTATCCTACCATCCAACATCCATCTACTCAAAACATCATCCACGAGCAATCATTGTCCTTACAAGATCCTAAATGCTGGATGAACATATGCAAAGGTGTGTGTATATGTACTTATCTAATGCGAATATCATCAATGCAAATTATGTTAGTGAAATGAATCCATATGTATGCAATTCCTAACATAATATATATCATCTATATGTGTGCACATAACATACACCCATATGCAACATCCATGTGATAACACACAATTTTCATCCATGAATAAGCATAAACACTCATGCATATGCAATATGAGGAGTGTGTGAGCCGATCTAGTGCCTAATCTTGTATAATGCATCCACGAGTAACCACTTGCAAACACTTGCAACCACTTGCAACCATCAAGCATAACATGTTTCAAACACATGTTTCAACCAAAGGGTTTCTACCTAAGATTCTCATGACAAGATTAACACGATAAACTAGATAAACATGGATAGCAAAAGATATGCTAAAGAGATCGGGAGGATAAGCAAGATATACTCCTTTTGGATTACAAGAAATCCCTTCCTAACCCAACCCATATTCCATAAAAGCCCAAAAGGTTTAGTAAACCTAACGGACCCCTTCAAACCCTGACATGTATTACTAGCCAATAAGCCATACCTCCCGACAGAAATAGGACAGAAAATGGGACCGAGAGGATATACATAAAAAGATAATATACGAGTAAGTTCCACAGCAAAACAAGGATCAAGAATATGCTCTTAAAAAGAGACATGATGCGCGTATCTATCCTTCAGTCTTCTAAGTCGCGTTTCCTTGAGCTTAACTCCACTGTGCTTTGACCGTCTTTTTCTTACTCTTCTATCATTCTTGGATTAAACATAACCACGATCTCACGGATTCGTGCAAGCTCTCCAAAATTCACTAGTGAATCCTGGATCTCGTCTACTTACTATAAAGTATTCCACGAAGCAGAACTTTTCTTGGGAAATACCAATCCATGTTGCCAATTGCTCTTACCAACATGATTTCCTATAACTCATGCTTGAACGAAATGGGTCATCCGCCTGCGAATGGTAGGCTGTACTTAGATTCAGTTGCTTGCCCATGACTTCCCGTAGACTATCTCAAAACTTGACTGGTGAAGATTGAGTCGTGGTTACTAACTATACTTTACGGAACCTCGTGCAACCGCTTTATTTCTTGAATGTAAACTGTCGCTAGTTATGATGCAGTTCTTTCGCTCTTTACCAGAGTGAAATGAGCACTCTTCATGAGTCTACCTACTATGCCCCATATGCTCGTATTCCCTTTCCTTGATCTAGGCAGTCCATCCACGAAATCCTTCGTGACGCTTTACTACTTCCTTCTATTGCGGGGACCTCCAATGCACATAACAGTCCACCGGGCTTCTATGACTCGGCCTTTAACCTGTTGGAAAAACATGCACCTTGGGACAAACTCGGCCACCTCCTCGGGTGATGTGCATCTTCTAGAACCTTCTTTCTCTCATCGCGTCTTAGCCATCCCTTGTTATCTATAGCGAGGTGTCTTAACATCTCGCGTCGAATCAACTTGTTCATGATCTCAACTAACTGCGGGTCTTCCTTCTGCGAAGTCCCTACTCGATCCAGAAGGGTAGGTCTAAGCTCAAGGGATGCTAACTAACTAATTAAACTGAGAGAACTTCTTACTTCAATTGTCCTCGTCGGAGCTTTCCGGTCTTGAACCGCGACCATTTTAGCGGGATCCACCACTAAGCCTTGCTTAGAAACTATGTGCCTAAGAAATCTAACTTCTTTTCTCCAAAATGACCTTTGGAGAACTTAGCCTTCAACTGATGTGCTCTAAGCGTATCCATCACCTCCACGAGATGCCTTGCGTGCTCTTCCTCATCCTTAGAGAAGATCAGAATATCATCTACGAAGACCACGACAAACTTGTTCAAGAACTCCCTGAACACCCTACTCATCAAGTCCACCAAATATGCGGGTGCATTAGTCAAACCGAATGGCATGACCAGCCATTCTAAGAATCTATCTGGAGTTCTGAACGCAGCTTTGTCTATACTATCCTCAGCTTCTCTGAGCTAATGGAATCCAGTAGCAAGATCAAGAGAGAACAGATGTTCCTACAAACTGATCAATCGGACCATCGATCCTTGGTAATGGTTGTCTATTCTTCTTGTTCAACTCACGATAATCAACACACGGGCGAAGCGAACTGTCCACATTAGTAGCGAATACTACTAGAGCACCTTCCTCGGAAATGCTTCACCGAATGGAGTTCTTCTCAAGCAACTCCTTCACTTGCTTACTTAGCTCCCGTCTCACGGGACCATGTGCCTTACCGGCCACATAACTGGCTTGGCATTATCAACCAGATAAATGCGGAAATCTATCTCTCGTTTAGGGGTAACCCCCTTCACTTCACCCAAGATATCAGGATATTCTCGGACCACCCTCACCGATTGCAAACTATCGATAGACGAGTCGAGGGATTTAAGATAACACAACATGACGAGACTCATAGGGTTACTAGAAATTCCTAGGGTATTACCGAGGCGAGTCATGAGCCTCACAACCCTATGCTCAAAAATCAAGAATGGCTCCAAAACTGGACAACCAATCCATGGTCAAAATCAACTCATACCCCATGAAACCGAGAATACAAGCATCACACGAGAACTCTACACTAGAGATAGAGTTTTTCAAATCCACGTAGATAATAGACAAGTGGGCGAAAACCCCAATTGGATTTGAAACACACACGGGATCATAAACTAGACTAGTACTCAGGTGCAAACTTTCAACTAGATCAGATGAAATAAGCTATGCGATGCACCAAAATCAAACAAGGTAGGAACAGGAAAATCAGAAATGTATACAAGGCTTTCAACAGAAATACTACCTCGATCGGGAACTGGAGTAGCATTGAGAGCATGAACTTGCCCTCTCGAAGGTCCAGCACGCTGAGTCTGACCCTGGCCTTGCCCTTGCTTCTTCGGGCAATCCTTACTGAAATGTCCAGTCTCACCGCAGAAAAAGCATTCACCATTATTCCTTTTTCTCTTCCGACAATCCTTACTAAGATGCCCAACTGAACCGCAATAATGGCACTTCCTCTTGTTGTTCTTGCCCTTGTTCTTATTGCCTTGACTTCTCTGACCGCTTGGATTACCCTGATTTCCTTTCCACTGGGAATCGGTCTTCTTGGCTTGAGTATCATTCATCTTGATCTCCTCCTTGTCACTCCTACTCTCTTCATTAAGTAGGGCCATATTCACCAAACTCTCAAAAGTTGCCCCCAAGGTTGTATGAGTCATGGCCAAACCATGTAATGGCTCGTTTAATCCTAGAGCAAAGTATAGGGCCTTCTTCTAAGCTGTGTTAACCAAGTCTTAACCGACCTGAGCCAGTTGATTAAACTGATCTATGTATTCCCTAATAGTCATGTCCCCTTGCTTCAATGATAGGAACCTTAGTCCAAACTTTCCCCGAAAGTCATCCCAAGTCTCAATTGGCCTAGTAACGGTGGTTACCACCCACCAATGTGCAGCTTCTTCCTTTAGCAACCACACTGCTAATAAAACCTTCCTACGGTCATCTATGTTAAAGAAGGTGAAAAGATTTTCAGTTTCTTTCAACCAATTTCTGGCCTCTACATATGTCTCGGTTCCAATGAAATTCTTGCAACCCAACGCCTTAAAGTTCTTACTAATCTCCGCGAAATCCTCTTGTGGATGCTGAGGGAGAGGAGGAACATTAACTACTGGAGGAGGGGGAACATCAGCGGTGCCGGCTTCGGTCGGCCTAGCCTCAAAAAGTCTCCTATACCAAAAAGGTACGCGTACTCCCTCCGGAATGGCAAAGTTATTGGCCATACTGAAAACGAAGAAAAAGATAGATTCAAAATGGAGAAAAACGAAGGGATTTTGCTAACGGCTTTTTGGGGAATAGCCTTTAAAATAAACTAGAATTTTCTTTGGAAAATACTTTATACTTTGTTTTGAAAATAGTTTTCCAAAAGTTTTCTAAAAACCTTTTTAGTTCCTTCTCGTAAACCATATGATCTGATACCAAATGTAACACCCCACCTACATCGGTACCACTCTTGCAATGGCACTGACTTTGGAGGGGCGTTTGAATCAGGTAAACATGCATAATGATATATCAAGGCAGAATAAGAACATATGTATATATGTAAACAGAGTAAATAACATAGAGAAACAGCGGAAGATTTAAACCATTTCAAAACAAGTCTGGTACAATATAATATCAATTTTCCAAATAAACAAGTCTAGATACAACAACATCATCTGAAAACAGAAATACATAAGTGTTATCCCCAAAATACGTGAGAACCATAGCTAGCTTCATGTAGAAAGCGTACATGACCTGAAATCCCACAAGCAAGCAATCCAAAATCCAAGCTAGGCTCCTGTATTCCCTCCCTGAGAACCGGGGGGGGGGGGGGGGTGGGGGGGGAACGGAAGAAAAGAGGCGAAAGAAAACAGGTCAGTCAAAAAGACTGAGTAAGCCATACTACAATCAATGTAAACTGATAAAGTTAACTGATATGGGCAGCAAGGGATGAACATGAGGATAACAACATACCAGCATGACGATTAACTATCAAGGTAGATAAAGGTGTCATCGCATAATCAGGATTAAGGTTTTGCACCACAGGTGTACTAGTAAACTAACATGACTTGAATAAACAAGTATTGATCTCTTGGCCCAAGCTTTGGCCCAATAACATGAAGTGACCCCAATACGAGGTCCAAAGTGTAAACAATAAGTGATCCCCAGGCCCAAGTTTGGCCCAACATCATGAATGACCCAAACCAAGGTCCAACTAGCACGGTCTAGTCGATCGGCCCCCTAAAAGCCTAACTCGTCAAGTGTCTGTGTCATACGGCCCAACTACGAAGTGTAGCTAAACTGTGCTAGGTCCACCCTAGGGTGTATCAAGTCCTAGGGTGTCAACCACCGACACAAACCAAGCACGCACAGTTTAAACCTACTGGTGCCCGTGCCTGCTTTTTCAACTCCGGACCAAGTGCACGATCATGGCCCGCCTGAACCCACACCGGCGCACCTACTCAGCCGTCGTTTGGTCACTTACATGGCATCTCAGTAATCGTGCCCCTCCCTAGCCTAGTCCCTAGGGTGTCATGATACAACTAAGAGGGTTACTGGTGCAAAGGACCACGCAACTAGGGTTTCCTTAATGGGTTAACGTGGTTAACCCAACTCATCCAAGTACCAAGTTGGTTAAAAGTACCCAAGGTTCATGACTTAACCCTACCAACCCATCGTGTTTAATTGGTTAAGTATTCAAGCGGTCCATGACTTAACCCTACCAACCCATCGTGTTTAATTGGTTAAGTATTCAAGCGGTCCATTACTTAACCCTACCATGTGGCATTAATTAATTTAATGCACCAAACCTCTCACATTAGACCTTGTTGTGGTTACTAGTTAGGCCGGGCGGGTCCGGGTAGGTTTACACCACAACTTAGTCTAACCTCGGGTTTCACGTGCAACATGACCAACTACTCGCATTAGGTCCTATTGCTTGTAGCCACTAGTTAAGCCGGTCGGTTCCGGGTAGGTTTATGCTAGAAACTCAACCCAACCTCGAGTTGGTCACACATATCTTTTCTAAGTGTCATGTCCACCATGTTTCCAAAACACATTACAAGTTTTTCAAGCAATTGGGTAGACCTAACTTAATAGGTAAATTCCCAATGGGTAGACCTAACTTAATAGGTAAATTCCCAAGCTTATTTTTTTATGTCTTTTAAGTTTACCCAACCCCAAACGCAATCCCATCGCTTACATATCGCAATAGCGCATAAAGGATAGAAAGAGGGAACTTGGCATAATCATGACATAAAAGTGTTGAAGCCACAAGTTCAACATGGTGGCATATGAAATGTACATATGTTCGTATACTTGCATTAGGCCTCAAAAGCATGCATAACATGATAGCATGAACAAAATGTTCAACCCAAACTTGCATAACATACTTGCATACCATAACATGACATACTTGCCTATAAACTTGCATCTTACAACATGATAAACTTGCATATCAACTTGCATATTACAACATGATAAACTTGCATAACATATGACAACTTGCATATCAAACTCGCATACAAAACTTGCATAACATATGACAACTTGCATATCATACTTGCATAATAAAACTTGCATGACATATGACAACTTGCATATCATACTTGCATAATAAAACTTGCATGACATATGACAACTTGCATATCAAACTTGCATACAAAACTTGTATAACATATGACAACTTGCATATCAAACTTGCATACAAAACTTGTATAACATATGACAACTTGCATATCAACTTGCATAACAAAACTTGTATAACATATGGCAACTTGCATATCAACTTGCATAACAAAACTTGTATAACATATGACAACTTGCATATCAAACTTGCTTAACAAAACTTGTATAACATATGGCAACTTGCATATCATACATTTAACTTTAAAGTTCAAGTATGAAAGGAATAGGGCTTACAATGCTTATGCGGACTCAAATGAGTTTAGCAAATGTAAGAAACCCCTTATGCAACTAATTAAACCCCAAAAATGCAAGCAAACTTGATCAAAACTCTCCCTTTAAGATGCCAATAGAGAAACAAGACTTGAATGCAAGCTAATGATGATCATACAAGTCTAAAAACACTTGTATGCATGGAAAATCACTTAGGAATTGATTTAGGAATTGTATGAAGAGAGTGGAGGCCATGAGAGGTTTGATTTTGCCATAGTTTAGTTGCTAGAATGAATAATGAATGATTTAGGGTAGGTTAGGGTCTTATTTATAGATTAGGCTAGTGATTTAGACCATAGGATTAAACCCTAGTTCCAATCTCAGCCCTCTAAACCGAATCTGGCCCCCAAGCTCAACACATTCTCAAAATGGTGCACCAGGCAAGACTTGCCGTCTGAGCCAAGTCGACAGCCAAGTCGACAGGGCTGTCGACCTGGTCAGACCAAGTCGACTCCCAAGTCGACAGGGCTGTCGACTTGGGTACTGTGGTGGGAAATTTCCCGCCTGGCTCAACTGGCCCAATTTTTTCCAATTTCAAGTTTGAATTTGAAATCTGTTTTTACCTTGGAATTTTCTGAAAACTTCGTTGGGCCTTAATCGGGTCATACGGACTCCGATTTTCGAAAACTCGGACTCTATTTCGCGTATTTTTCCGAGACGAACGCAATGGCATAGCCCGTTTCCCTTGATTCAGATTTTAGAATTAAATTCTGCCTCGATTTACGTTATAACAGGTTATTGAAAATACGGGTTGTTACAGAAGCATACAGATGGAGAGGTTCTTAGCACTCAAACACGGGAACTTGATGGTGAAAGTGTATGTGAACAAATTCAACCAACTAACAAGGTTCGGGTTAGAATTGGTGGATACGCCGCATAAGAAGTCTTTTCGGTTTGCTAAAGGGCTAAATGAACCCACTTCATTGGTTATCCATGTCCCATATCCCAATGGGAGCCACTTTTGAAAAGCTTGTTGATATGGGCCTAATGCATAAGGAAGACAAGGGAGAAAAGAAGGAAGGAAAGGCTGAGGAAGCAACGGAAAATGAGAAGGTGTAGCCCAAGAAGGGACAACAGTAGTAGAAACAACAACAACATAAGAAAGGCGAAAAGAATGACAAGGTTAAAGATAAGAGGAAGTGCCATAGTTGCGGGCGAGAGGGTCACTTAGCCAAGGAATGGAGGAAAAGGAAGAATGCTTGCTTCGCTTGTGGAGAGGTCGGACATCTTATTAAGGATTGCCCGAAGAAACAGTGACAAGGTCGAAGGGCAGGAACTTCTGGAGGGCAGGTGCATGCTCTCGCGATCAGTGCTCCTGATAGAGGTAGAAAAGAAATTTGTGGAAGGTTTAATTTCTCTTTCAAATCATCCTATTAGAACACTTTTCGATTCTGGCGCTTCACATTCATTTATATCCAGTTTTGTGGTTGAATCTCTGCACTTAATTACTATTATGGTATTGGATCCTGTAGTTGTCTCAAACCCCATTGGTGCTTCGGCTCATTTATCTATGATTTGTAGGGGTTTGAGAATATCTGTGTTAGGCGTTGAATTTGAATGCAACGCATATGTGCTCGGGTTTATGGGTTATGGGTTGATTCTAGGAATGGATTGGCTTACCACATATGGTGCCTTCTAGATTGTGAAGGGAGGGTCGTTAATCTTCTAACTTGTAATGGGAGGACCCTCGAAATTTCTTGTGACCCACAAGGGTCTGTAATGATTAGTTCCCTAGAGTCTCTTGAGACATCTATCGATGATCTGCGTTCGGTACCAGTAGTCCGTGAGTATCTTGATATCTTTGATGAGGTTCGGGGTTTGCCCCCTAGGCGCGAGATTGATTTCCGTATATACCTGGTGGACAATGAGAAGCCAGTTGCATTACCTATGCGCCATATGGCTCCTAAAAGAAAAGAGGGAACTTGATAAGCAAGTGCGGTAGCTACTTGAGAAGCGGTTTGATAGGTGAATCATATCAGGATGGGAAACCTATTGGAGATAGTCCTTGAGGAAGCCCATCATTCTAAGATGACTATTCATCCAAGCGGCGATAAAATGTATAGAGTTCGAGGTAATGGAGCCAAACATGCGAAAGGAAGTGAAAGTAGAGAAGGAAGCAATGATTGGATGAGTTCCGACTAGCATACTTGGATCAGAGGTTAAGAAACTGTGCAACATAGAGGTTAGGTTAATAAAAGTGCAATAGGAAGAAGACAGCGAGGATGCGACTTGGGAGACTGAAGATAAAGATCGTGCTTCATACCCTTTCCTTTTTAGGACTATGTTCTTAACTTCTTTTTCCAAAGCATTTTAATCGTACTTGTTACTATCATTCGTCTGTATACTATCAGTCGAATCTTCGACCTTTAGGCAGGGAACCCATAGATGTAAACATGTGTTTGAGACATGTTATGTTTGATGGATGCAAGTGTTTTCTAGTGGTTGCTTGTGGTTACAAATACACACACATTAGGCACTAGATCGGCTCAATCACTCTCATACTACATATGGATGTGTGTGCAATTTTCTTTTCTTTTAATGGATGAATTATCAAATGGATGTTGCATTTGGTCGAATGATTGTGCATACATATAGAACTTACATGTTATAATAGGATTATGTGCATACATGTTAAATTCATGGCACTAACATACATTGCATTAAGGAGGTCGACTGAATCAGTAAACCGCCTGATCTTTGCATTAGTATTGGGACATATACACACACCTTTGCATATGTTCATATAAGCATTAGAAATCTTTTAAGGACAATGGATGCCAGTGATTGGTGTATGAGTAGATAGATGTGGATGGTAGGATATACATTCTTCTTAACTTGGAGATTTCGGGGACAAAATCCTTTTGAGTAAGGGAGAATGTAACACCCCGAAAATTTTAGACATTTTAAACTACATTATATAATGAATGTAATGTGATAACTTAATGAAATACTATGAATTAAGTAAAACAGACTGTACCATTACGTTTGTCTCGAAATTTTGGTCAAAATAGAAATTTGGTTTGCGTAAAACGAACACCGTATGAAGAAGTTATCAAGCCTTGAATTTTTATGCATACGAGATATATATATATATATATATATAATTAAGTAAATAATTATTCAAAAAAAATTCAAAACAGCGAATCGGGAGAGGGAATAGCCGAATCTCCCCCTTTTGGGGGTCCACCCGAGACCCGGGGTCGACCCAAGGGTCGATCCAGAGTGTTTGGGTGTCAACCCGTGGCCCGATTCGCCATAAGCTGATGTGGAATCTGAATCCTGGAGGCTGGTAGCTATAAATACATGGTTATTTCTCTTGTTTTCTTCATTGAGAATCCATGGAGGCCAAACTCTGCCGGCATCTGAACTGAATCGGATCCTTTATCTTCTACAACTATCAACTAAAGAAAATCTATTGGAAATTCAAGATCCAATCTTTTCTTGTTCTATCTTCTTATCCAAATTTTGTGAGTTCTTAGTTACTTTTAGAATTAAATATTTAAAATTAAACTTGATAGGATTATAGTTTGGATTTGTTCATGTGCCTGTATTATATTGGATCCATTGTAAATTACGAACATATGACATTTTGGATTGGTTATAACTTGGATCTAAATTTCTATGATGTAAATCTTATCCCTAATTGTGTTAGATCTACTTTTATCTATTAGATCTGAATTATGTGGACATTCTATGATGTAGATCTTAATCCCTCTTTGTGATAGATCTACTTTTATCTATTTGATCTAAATTATGTGGACATTCTATGATGTAGATCATATCCCTGTTTGTGTTAGATCTACTTTTATCTATTAGATCTGAATTATGTGGACATTCTATGATGTAGATCTTATCCCTATTTGTGTTAGATCTACTTTTATCTATTAGATCTGAATTATGTGGGCATTTTATGATGTAGATCTTATCCCTATTTGTGTTAGATCTACTTTTACCTATTAGATCTGAATTATGTGGACATTCTATGATATAGATCTTAATGCCTATTTGTTAGATCTACTTTTACCTATTAGATCTGTATTACGTGGACACCTAAATTATTAATCAGATCTAGTTTATTATCTGGATCCCCTTGAGCTTCTCATATTAGATCTGAACCTATTGGACATCTAAATTAAATTCAGATCTTGTCATGTTCATCTTATCGCCTTTGCTATATTACAACTAGTTAACTGCCACAAGTTCATTAGATCTATGCTTACATGTTCACCATGTTAGTATATGTTTATGCTAGTTATGTTAAAACATTCACCTTTGTCATATTTCCATTACCTTACTGTTTATCGATTATGATTAGGCTATTATTTAGCCTATACATGCCGTAAATTATGTGAACACGATAGCTAGGGAACGGGGATGGAAAAAGGTTAATATTGACATAGTTTGAATATAAACTTGAGTTGGACATAAAATTCAAAAGGGGGAAGCGGGGACATAATCACCTATTAAGACATAGGTAAGAATTGGATAAAAATGGAATGTTTAATAATTACAATTAAAAATTGTAATTTCCCTTATGACACAAGGTTGGGTTGCGTTATGGGTGGAAGTCTGCCCGGACCCGACCGGCATATCCAGCAGCCACTAATGTTGAACCTTATATGAGAGGTCAACATACGCAAATACGCATTGGGCTAAGACACAAGGTTAGGCCCAACTTGTGGAATAAGACTGCCCGGACCCGACCGACATATCCAGCATCCACAAGTTGTAGGACTGATTTGGGAGGTCTAGCCCATTATAAACCATAAATGGACATGGTAATGAATTGGACTACTTAACCTAATCTAATCCATAGGGATTATATGATTATGAACTAAAGTTAGGGTTAAGTAAAAACTGGTTTGACAGTGGGTGGGTTATGTTAAGTTAAGTAAATCTTGGGTAGGTAGGTAATATTCTTATATATAGGCCCACAAACTTGACTGTTAAATAAACATGCTTGAATTAGTGGGAGGGTTAAGTAAATCTTAGGTAGGTGGGTAATATTATTATATATAGGCCCACAAACTTAACCGTTAAAGAAACATGCTTGAATCAGTGGGAGTGTTAAGTGCATCTTGGGTTGGTGGATAATATTTGTATATATAGGCCCACAAACTTTAACCTGTTGGGGTTATGTAATTAAAGACACCGTTAGGTAAACAAAACTAGTGGAAAACCTAGCAGTAGGGATGCAAGACACAGGGGAGAGCTTGCATCATCTTGTGTGGGACCCATTTCAGTCAGTAGCCCTTAAATAGGTATCAAATGGGTACTCCGAACTGGGTCGTAGTGGGGCACGCTTACTGAGCTGAATATAAGAGATCCAAACATGGAGGACGGTGTCATGACGACGTTTTCCATCGGGGTCATGTGCATGCATGACTCCGCCTGCTCGGGAAAATAAGACGTTGTGACATCAGTAGATATGGTTGTGCACATCTGAAAAATGAAGGGTTGCCACTTTAGGGAGTGATACACCCTACTGTGGGGCCAGCACAGTGTATCTACGGAATAGGGAGCCGATTGATTGGGGGTTATTAAATAGGGTACATCTAGTCATGTCTGTTTCTATGGGGTACCTGTGTTTCTGTCTGGGCTAACACCCGTTATTTCTGTTTAGGTACCAGTTCTGTTTGGGTTAATACCCGTTACTAGAGTCCACCTAAACTACCATTATGTTTCTGTTGGGATCATCCTGTTTCTGTTAAGCAATTGGGGAGTATGTAATCCTATTACATATCTGTTATACTAGTCTTGATGCATAGCAAGGAAAGTATTAAGAAGCACCATCTATTTTATCATGTTGTCCTGCTTACTTTGTCATACCTGCCTTTTATGTAGTAATCTCTCTTATCCACTTTATATGCCTGTCATGCTACATATTCTGCACATACACAATACATATATATACATATTCTAGACATACATATAAATACAAATTCTGCACATACACAATACATGTATACACATACATGTGTATGTATATACACATACATATGTATGTATATACACATATTTTGTGCAGGTGCAATATGGTCAACTATCAATGAATGGACATGAATCAACGTTTTCAATGCAAATGTTCAGCATGCAAGAATGTTAGAACTGCCAAATGTAACTAAGAATTAATGCAACATTCCAAGATATACTCTGTCTCACACACAGACACATATATATACACACACACATACATTGTATGTATATACACAATGACATATGAACAACGACATGGCTCAAGTACAAAGCAATGACAAGTGTAATTACAACTCATCAAGGGCCATTTTCAAATTCATTCTTCTAGTTCAAGACAGACCAGTAAAAATTCAAATGCATGAAGAAGTCAATACTAAAGTGACAAAACCAAGTCAGGGTAATGACAGGTGCAACATGTCGTGCACAAATGTCAAGACAATGTACAAAGAAAGTGTGCACATGTTTCAAGTAGTTGGTGCCAATATACAAACGTATGGCATGGCATATAAGGTACAAGAAAACTGTACATAAAATTTCAGCTCAAAATAGGATCAAATTTCAAATGATCATGACAGCAAAACAAACATTTCAACATAGGTTCAGCCAGGATGCAAAATGTGTTCAAACTCAAGAGCTCCAAAACCAGAGTTGGCCCTTAACCAAAGCAGATAAATCCATCGCTTTGGGCCTCGTGAAAATTAGGGCATCAAATTGTACGTGTGTCCACGGATCAAACTGTAGTAACCCGAAAATCCGGGGGAATTTGAGCTGACCAAAAACACAAGTCCAACCCCAAATTACACCGGAAATTCAAGAAACTAATAGAAAGAAGGCAGAGGGTGAGGATAGATAAAATAGAAACTTAGAATAGAAGAAGAAGAACATACAACATCATCAGAGTAACACGAATCTCACAGCGGAACGAATAAAATATAACATAACTTTTGAAATACAAAGTTATAACTGTATATACATACCATTTCAGAGTACAACACATAACATCACAGCGGAATAAATAATAGCTATCGACTGCTGGAGCCTCCTGCTCCAAGCTCTTCAAGTATACCAGTGAATCCTGACTACTTGACTGCCCGTACAAATTTAGGCACCCAAGAGTTTAGGGAAAACAAAATAAACTCCGGGTCAGTCATGTGACTGGTGTGAGTAAACTCAAATCATTTAAAACAGGTATATGATATCTCATAAGACCACGCTGTGAATACGGAACGGGTTTTTTTCCTTATGAGAATCCAAATAACTTTGCAAAGCAATATCATTCTGATATTATAATAATGTCTAAGTACAAATAAATATCAATCTAGCAGAAACGCTTGCATCTCATGTTACTACATGTATAGTATACAATCAAAAGCGCAAGCACGCATTGGGTAATGGATTTCCAACTATGACAAGGTTTGGAACCACCTTCCGATCAGTGTACTCTAGGAACGATACACTGGAGTTCAACAAGAACATCTTGCAACTAAGCCACACATGACCGACCACTCATTTCGCTTGAGTGTATCGAATGTACATCACCAACGGTTGGGATCAGCAACCGTTCCCATATATATATATATATATATATATATATATATATATATATATATATATATATATATATGGGACATCATTGATAGATTAAAGAAGCAAATGAATATTCTCTAGATAGGTGATTATACACCCTACTTCGGTGCGACCGAATTAGCCATGCTGTCTGCCCGATTTTTGTCATTTACCGGATGTGAGGCTAGAAGCTACGCTTATCTTTTCATATCATATCTACATTTACTTGGAATACCACATCGTCATACCCGCCAAATCATTATCGATTTCCCTAACGGTATTACGGGTATGAAGCTAAGAGTAATGAATTCCTCCGCCACCAACGTAATACGTTGATGAGATCAACATATATGATTCGTTAGTAATACTCTATCAGACACTCGTCCATACAAGTTGTCCTGGGACTGGACAAACTGAAGGTACTATTCAATACATCCATCTTAGGCACTGTTATCTAAGACTTATACAATAGCCCTTGCACTTTACTCCGTCTTCAATATATTCAGTATACTTGATTCGCAACGCTTATGCCAATACGGAGTGGTTCTTCGGATAATAATCCAACCGGTCTCTCCATATTAACAACGTAAAATGGTCAAAACATTGATAGTCTGTGATTTAACTATCAAAGGAAAACTCGTGTTCACACAACGATATTATTTCCAGATGGAAATTATATCGATCAATCATCATTTAACCTTTATGTCTTTAGTTCATTAATTTACTTATCTCCTATTTCCATATATTCAACATTTCTTATTTTTTAATTTTAGAACATATATGTTATTACAATGGAAAACATTTCCATTTCATGTTTTCTATATTAGAAAACATTTCTGGTTTCTTATTTGGAAAACATTTCCAAAGTTCTTTCATTGTATTTAAACAGATGTTTAAATAAAACATCGCTATGCCAACTCAAAACATTTATTATATTCTCTTAACCATCATTCACTATCAAACCTTACCATTTCTTAGTTAAGAAGGAAGTCAATCCAGTTGGGGTATAATTACCTCTCAGACCTTAACTGAACAACGTTATAACTTCGAAATAGTAACAGTTTATCTTTTAAACTTTTAACAACTTCTTTACGTAACTCTCGGATTCACATTGCGAATCCACTTCTTTATTGAAAACATTGATTTTAACGATAACGTTAAAATCCTTACTTTTGCAATATCTAACTTCAATTTTAACCTTTATTCTTTAATTCGAGTAATTAAACATAACCCTAATTTATTAGTGTATATTCTTGATTTAAAAACCGGAAAGTAAATATTACTTTCCCGAATTCGATATAATTGAATTCGACGTATATTTCGCTTTCGAGTAATCTCTATTTGATTAACTCTTCTTCGAATAACCTATATTCGATTATCTCTCTTCGAATAACTTATATTCGAAATCTCTCTCTTCGAATCACTTATATTCGATAACTCTCTCTTTCGAATAAACGATATTCGATAACTTCTCTTCGAATAACAAATATTCGATTACTCCTTTTCGAATACTAAATTCGATTAACTCCTTTCGATTTAAACTAAAATCTATAACTCCTTTCCTTTAACTCTATTCGAATAAACTATATTCGACTAACTCCTTTAACTCTATTTGAATAACTAATATTCGACTAACTCCTTTAACTCTATTCGAATAACTAATATTTGACTAACTCCTTTAACTCTATTCGAATAACTAATATTCGACTAACTCCTTTGGATCAACTCATTTGGATTAACTCGGTTTGATTAACTCCTTTTGACTAACTTAACTTAATTAATTCAACTTTATTAACTCTAACTGGTTAACTCTACTTACTTAACCCAACTGGTTAACCCTAACTCTTTAACTCTAACGGGTTAACTCTAAATGTTTAACTCTAACTGGTTAACTCTAACTGTTTAACTCTAACTGGTTAACTCTAATTGGTTAATTCTAATTGATTTACTCTATTCAACTAACTCGACTTGACTAACCCCTTTCGAATAACATATTTGATTAACTAACTTTCGAATACCATATTCGATTAACTAACTTTGAATACCAAATTCGATCAACTAACTTCGAATACCAAATTCGATTAACTAACTTCGAATACCAAATTCGATTAACTCCTTCGAATACCAATTTCGATTAACTAACTTCGAATACCAAATTCGATTAACTCCTTTCTAATTATGTTTATCCATTTAAAAGGATCTCCTTTTTAACAATGTTTATTCATTTATAAAGATTTACTTTTAGTAACGGTTCTTCACTTTACAAATGATTTCCTTTTCAATTCTATTTGTAAATGTTTTACAAATATTCTCTTTTGATTTCATTTGTAAATGACTTTACAAATATTCTTTTTTTTTTTTATTTCATTTGTAAATGACTTTACAAATATTCTCTTTTTATTCTATTTGTAAATGTTTTACAAATATTCTCCTTTTCTAATTTATTTTTAAAAATATTCTATCTCCTTAAATTCCCGAAAAATTCGCCATAACCTCCTTTGTATCGGGAGCATCGGGAAAACCCCCAAACCGCTACACAAGCGCTTTCCATTCAAAAAGAAAATGATTTGAAATTATTTCCTTTTCGAACCTCTCCTATTTATTTCTAAGTAAATAATCCCTATTTAATATTTTATTTATTTAACAAATAAATAATCCATGTTATAGTATCTTATCTATTTATTCTAAATAAATAATTCACTTTATAAATATTCCATTTATAAAGGCTTTCCTTCATTTATAATTCCACTTAACGTATTTTCTATTTATAAACATTTATATTTATAAATATTCTATTTATAAATATTCTATTTTATAAAATCCTCTTGATTTCATAAATATTCTCTTTTCAATATTTCGGTGTGTCACGGTGTTCAATCATATCAAATCACGATGTTCAATATCGTCCATACACACACAATCAACAATAGATTATAATTCACATCATATATCAAAATATATGAAAAATAATAAAATAAATGTTGAGGATTCTAGTCGGATTCCTCCAACCTGTTTCCCTGCATCCCCAGATGTTACACAATAAAATCAACATCACTTTCAGTTCCATATGATATATTCTGTTAAACAGAATCAATACAGAAATTCAAGTAACTGACTAGCAGTTCAATCAAACGGTCAACACACAATCAATCAATCAATATTTAACAGTTCTAAAAATACAACATGAAAATATAAACTGTTCAGAGTTGGTGAGATTTACTCACATTGGACTGTTATCGTTAAAAACGATTAACTGTCTTTGATTTAGACGGACAATTTATTTCGCCATAAATTGTAACGAGCTCCGGTCCACTTCCAGTCAGTGCCATGGTGTTGCCCTCGTCCATACGATCCCAACGGGTCCTGTTTTGTTCGATTTCGTTTACGTATGAATTAGATACGTATTTTACCAGTTATATAGTTGATTAAAATAAATTAAACATGACTTTAATTTGAATTTGGGCTTTACCCAATATTGCTCCACACATCCAAATGTTCGCCCGCCACCCTTGCGGTTTCCAATTACTTGACCATTCACGTCCACCCTTACTAGGCCTCTCCTTCCTCTTTTTCTTTTTATTTCTTTTGTTCTAACTTATTTTTGATTTGCTGTAACCTTTGAGGCCCAACATCTTCGGCCCAACATCCTAACCAAAAGCCACCAACCCGTTTCCATACTTCAGCCCATACCGCTTCATACTTCCCATCTTCCTCAATTGATTTCATGTTTTCCAGTATCCCAAAACACCCAACGTTGACCCCCTCTTGACCGTGGCTAACTCCTCCACCGGTCATCAATCCCGAGCGCCGCCACCACTACTGACCTCGTCTCCTCGTTCTTCATCCTCCCATCACCATTAAATTGAACTCGGCCCCTGTTTGCTCGTCGCGACCTGATGCTTCCTCGAACCCCTCCTGTCGCAATTCAAACCCCACCACTGGAGTTCCTTTCGACGCCAACATCAGCTACTCCTCCACACTAGAAATGCCACGGCGACCTCGCCTCGAGCTCCTTCCCTCCACATCAGCGTTGACCCTAGGCCCTAGCGTTACTGTCGCAATCGTCGAGCCCCCAAAACAGCCATCGAGTTGCACAAAACAGCTACAGAATTGAAGAGCACATCAGCCAGAGTTCGTATACACAGAGATTTGGATTTTTATAATTTTGTATGATTTTTATTTCGATTTTCTATATCCCACGAAATGCGTTTTGCTGTGTAAAATATTGGAGGCGCAAGTTTTATTGTCTATTGACTTCGGAGGAATGTAATTAGGTTTAGAATTGGTAAAAGGGGGGGTATTTATAGCCGATAAAAATATTTAGATATTTTTATATTAATATTTTAAATATTTTATTTAATCTTTTATATTCATTTCTGACTTCTAAAAATCCGTGTGATCACACACGATGCCCAAAAATCACGAAACCGGACATGTAGCTAGAGTTTGATATTACGGTCCCAAAGAAACTGGTTTCGTCGAATTCCGACTTTGTATGCTCACACAGCGTATTTTTAACCGTCAAAATACTGACTGTTTCTCACTCTAAAAATCCGTACGGCCACACAGTGACTCTAAAAATCACGGAACTTGGAATCTAACAAAAATTTGATGTTACGGATCCAACAAAACTGGTTTCGTCGAAAACGGAGGTCGTATGCAAAAGTGGCTATTTTTCAAGCGCTGAACAGACCATTTAAATATATAAATGCATTTAAATTAAATTAAATTAAATATAAATAAATTTATATTGTCGTATATAATTACCGAGGAATATCATACAGCTCCAGAAAAATTATGTGTTCTCTATTCCGAGTCCAGATTGAATCGATATTCAATTTACATTGAAATAAAATCCTTTTACAACGTATATAAAGCGTTACGAATTATAAAGGAATTCCATAGCGACTTTTCTGAAATTTGATTTGGACGTAAATCAAAATCTACACGATGAAATTCCGATTTTTCTCTTCCACTAGAAAGATATACTCCACCAGCTCCACACGTTTCTTGTTTCATAGAAATTCGGCTTAAAACGAATCCTGTACATTCAGTTGAAGTTCAAATCGCCAAATAGTGAACTGCCGCGCCATTTCAAGCTCGATTTTAATTATATTATAATTCTACGTTCAAACTGACGTCGATTGAATATATTCGTCAATATAATTCAACTCTAAGCTGAATTACATTTTAGGGACGACCCCATTCATAGAATATTGTGATTTCCAATATTTTTGATTATTTCAACATTATAATATATTTTATTATATTATAATTATTAAATAAATATTCAATATTATTTAATTCATGTTCTCGATATCGATAAATCAAAATTTAATAATTAAATAAATTAATTATTCAACAGCTAAAAATGCGGGTCACTACAATCTTCCCCCTTAATAAAATTTCATCCTCGAAATTGCTAAGTTAGAGGACGACCCTATCTATTTAGTAAGAGCTTATCGGTTTACCTCTTATCTCCAGTTTCAACTAAACCAATTAATATCGACTAAAATATTAATTTATTCCGACTAACTAAATTTTCAAAAATCCTGAAAATTTTCTAATGCCTTAACTTTTTGAAATTTTTTGCTAGCACCTCCTTTGTACTGGTCAATATCTCAAACTCCAACTCGCCTCTCTGGGCCTTCTCCACCCCAAAAGGAAATCAAACAGCCAAGCGGCTTGCCAATTCGGCTCATAAATTCCAAACTCATATAGAATATAAACTTGTACCTTTTTGTCGGGCATATCAACTCTATCACTTCCATATGCTATCAACTCAGCATATACCAATGTTATCTCAATCAAATTCCAATCAGTTCATATCCTCAAATCATAATCGAATTTCACTCGAACTCCAATATAAAATTTCAAATTTCTTAACTCATCAACCCAATTACATAACAGATTATTCTCTAATCCAATTCAATTCTATTTTAACTCAGTTCAAGTTAAATTTCAATTTATTTTTACCATCTCATTTTATTTAACTTCATTGGTTAAATTTTAAATCCCAGAACTTAAATTCCTGGGTTTCTTTCAAATCAATTTGAAATCATAATACCAATTTAAAACATTTGAATTTCTAAACAACTTGTTTTCTCAAAACAATTCAGAAACAAAACCTTTGGTAGTAATCCGTCACTTAGAAACTCGAAAATGAACACCGAGGATGTCATGATCATCATCGGAATCTATTTCCCAGCGATCAAAGTAAGTTCAATACTATATCATTTTCAAAACCATTTCTAAACGCTTCCATTTTGAAAAACATTTCAAAATCTCCCAGGAACTTAAAATTTCCTTATTTTAATTCCAATTCAGATTTAACTTCAGGTTTACTTCATCTTATTTCATATACTTTACTTATATGAATTATGATTAGTTATTTATAACCATTTCATCTTTTTATAATCTTGTTCCATTATAATAACAACCAACACAACTAATATACTATATTAATTTCAAAACATACCATGTCGGTTCATCGTATTCAAGTGTTTATAAAATTCCTACTGATACAGTGGATCAAACTGATCGTCCAGAACTCATAAGCCACTCAATCAATAAATCTCCACAATATAAAACCATTTTATATTGAATAACATATACGCACTCATATATATACACTCAACTCAATCTAGGATATTTCTAATCCCATCTCTACTGAGTTACGCCACAGAGCCAGGGTAATTCTTAACTTAAGCTCTGATACCAACTGTAGTAACCCGAAAATCCGGGGGAATTTGAGCTGACCAAAAACACAAGTCCAACCCCAAATTACGCTGGAAATTCAAGAAACTAATAGAAAGAACGCAGAGGGTGAGGACAGATAAGATAGAAACTTAGAATAGAAGAAGAAGAAGAACATACAACATCATCAGAGTAACACGAATCTCACAGCGGAACGAATAAAATATAACATAACTTTTGAAATACAAAGTTATAACTGTATATACATACCATTTCAGAGTACAACACATAACATCACAGCGGAATAAATAATAGCTATCGACTGCTGAAGCCTCCTGCTCCAAGCTCTTCAAGTATACCTGTGAATCCTGACTACTTGACTGCCCGTACAAATTTAGGCACCCAAGAGTTTGGGGAAAACAAAATAAACTCCGGGTCAGTCATGTGACTGGTGTGAGTAAACTCAAATCATTTAAAATAGGTATATGATATCTCATAAGACCACGCCGTGAATAAAGAACGGGTTTTTTTCCTTATGAGAATCCAAATAACTTTGCAAAGCAATATCATTCTGATATTATAATAATGTCTAAGTACAAATAAATATCAATCTAGCAGAAACGCTTGCATCTCACGTTACTACATGTATAGTATACAGTCAAAAGCGCAAGCACGTATTGGGTAATTGATTTCCAGCTATGACAAGGTATGGAACCACCTTCCGATCAGTGTACTCTAGGAACGATACACTGGAGTTCAACAAGAACATCTTGCAACTCAGCCACACATGACCGACCACTCATTTCGCTTGAGTGTATCGAATGTACATCACCAACGGTTGGGATAAGCAACCATTCCCGTATATATATATATATATATATATATATATATATATATATATATATATATATGGGACATCATTGATAGATTAAAGAAGCAAATGAATATTCTCTAGATAGGTGATTATACACCCTACTTCGGTGTGACCGACTTAGCTATGTTGCCTGCCCGATTTTTGTCATTTACCGGATGTGAGGCTAGAAGCTACGCTTATCTTTTCATATCATATCTTCATTTACTTGGAATACCACATCGTCATACCCGCCAAATCATTATCGATTTCCCTAACGGTATTACGGGTATGAAGCTAAGAGAAACGAATTCCTCCGCAACCAACGTAATACGTTGAAGAGATCAACATATATGATTCGTTAGGAATACTCTGTCAGACACTCGTCCATACAAGTTGTCCTGGGACTGGACAAACTGAAGGTACTATTCAGTACATTCATCTTAGGCACTGTTATCCAAGACTTATACAATAGCCCTTGCACTTTACTCCGTCTTCAATATATTCAGTATACTTGATTCGCAACGCTTATGCCAATACGGAGTGGTTCTTCGGATAATAATCCAACCGGTCTCTCCATATTAACAACGTAAAATGGTCAAAACATTGATAGTCTGTGATTTAACTATCAAAGGAAAACTCGTGTGCACACAACGATATTATTTCCAAATGGAAATTATATCTATCAATCATCATTTAACCTTTATCTCTTTAGTTCATTACTTTACTTATCTCCTATTTCCATATATTCAACATTTCTTATTTTCTAATTTTAGAACATATATGTTATTACAATGGAAAACATTTCCACTTCATGTTTTCTATATTAGAAAACATTTATGGTTTCTTCTTTGGAAAACATTTCCAAAGTTCCTTCATTGTATTTAAACAGATGTTTAAATAAAACATCGCTATGCCAACTCAAAACATTTATTAAATTCTCTTAACCATCATTCACTATCAAACCTTACCATTTCTTAGTTAAGAAGGAAGTCAATCCAGTTGGGGTATAATTACCGATCAGACCTTAACTGAACAACGTTATAACTTCGAAATAGTAACAGTTTATCTTTTAAACTTTTAACAACTTCTTTACGTAACTCTCGGATTCACATTGCGAATCCACTTCTTTATTGAAAACGATGATTTTAACGATAACGTTAAAATCCTTACTTTTTCAATATCTAACTTCAATTTTAACCTTTATTCTTTAATTCGAGTAATTAAACATAACCCTAATTTATTAGTGTATATTCTTGATTTAAAAACCGGAAAGTAAATATTACTTTCCCGAATTCGATATAATTGAATTCGACGTATATTTCGCTTTCGAGTAATCTCTATTTGATTAACTCTTCTTCGAATAACCTATATTCGATTATCTCTCTTCGAATAACTTATATTCGAAATCTCTCTCTTCGAATCACTTATATTCGATAACTCTCTCTTTCGAATAAACGATATTCGATAACTTCTCTTCGAATAACAAATATTCGATTACTCCTTTTCGAATACTAAATTCGATTAACTCCTTTCGATTTAAACTAAAATCGATAACTCCTTTCCTTTAACTCTATTCGAATAAACTATATTCGACTAACTCCTTTAATTCTATTCAAATAACTAATATTCGACTAACTCCTTTAACTCTATTCGAATAATTAATATTCGAATAACTCCTTTAACTCTATTCGAATAACTAATATTCGACTAACTCCTTTGGATCAACTCATTTGGATTAACTCGGTTTGATTAACTCCTTTTGACTAACTTAACTTAATTAATTCAACTTGATTAACTCTAACTGGTTAACTCGACTTACTTAACCCAACAGGTTAACCCTAACTCTTTAACTCTAACGGGTTAACTCTAAATGTTTAACTCTAACTGGTTAACTCTAAGTGTTTAACTCTAACTGGTTAACTCTAATTGGTTAACTCTAATCGATTTCTATTCAACTAACTCGACTTGACTAACCCCTTTCGAATAACATATTTGATTAACTAACTTTCGAATACCATATTCGATTAACTAACTTTGAATACCAAATTCGATTAACTAACTTCGAATACCAAATTCGATTAACTAACTTCGAATACCAAATTTGATTAACTCCTTCGAATACCAATTTCGATTAACTAACTTCGAATACCAAATTCGATTAACTCCTTTCTAATTATGTTTATCCATTTAAAAGGATTTCCTTTTTAACAATGTTTATTCATTTATAAAGATTTACTTTTAGAAACGGTTCTTCACTTTACAAATGATTTCCTTTTCAATTCTATTTGTTAATGTTTTACAAATATTCTCTTTTGATTTCATTTGTAAATGACTTTACAAATATTCTCTTTTTTTTTATTTCATTTGTAAATGACTTTACAAATATTCTCTTTTTATTCTATTTGTAAATGTTTTACAAATATTCTCCTTTTCTAATTTATTTTTAAAAATATTCTATCTCCTTAAATTCCCGGAAAAATTCGCCATAACCTCCTTTGTATCGGGAGCATCGGGAAAACCCCCAAACCACTACACAAGCGCTTTCCATTCAAAAAGAAAATGATTTGAAATTATTTCCTTTTCGAACCTCTCCTATTTATTTCTAAGTAAATAATCCCTATTTAATATTTTATTTATTTAACAAATAAATAATCCATGTTATAGTATCTTATCTATTTATTCTAAATAAATAATTCACTTTATAAATATTCCATTTATAAAGGCTTTCCTTCATTTATAATTCCACTTAATGTATTTTCTATTTATAAACATTTCTATTTATAAATATTCTATTTATAAATATTCTCTTTTATAAAATACTCTTGATTTTAAAAATATTATCTTTTCAATATTTCGGTGTGTCACGGTGTTCAATCATATCAAATCACGATGTTCAATATCGTCCATACACACACAATCAACAATAGATTATAATTCACATCATCTATCAAAATATATGAAAAATAATAAAATAACTGTTGAGGAATCCAGCCGGATTCCTCCAACCTGTTTCCCTGCATCCACAGATGTTACACAATAAAATCAACATCACTTTCAGTTCCATATGATATATTCTGTTAAAAAGAATCAATATAGAAATTCAACTAACTGACTAGCAGTTCAATCAAACTATCAACACACAATCAATCAATCAATATTTAACAGTTCTAAAAATACAACATGAAAATATAAACTGTTCAGAGTTGGTGAGATTTACTCACATTGGACTGTTATCGTTAAAAACAATTAAATGTCTTTGATTTAGACGGACAATTTATTTCGCCATAAATTGTAACGAGCTCGGGTCCACTTCCAGTCAGTGCCATGGTGTTGCCCTCGTCCATACGATCCCAACGGGTCCTGTTTTGTTCGATTTCGTTTACGTATGAATTAGATACGTATTTTACCAGTTATACAATTGATTAAAATAAATTAAACATGACTTTAATTTGAATTTGGGCTTTACCCAATATTGCTCCACACATCCAAATGTTCGCCCGCCACCCTTGCGGTTTCCAATTACTTGACCATTCACGTCCACCCTTACTAGGCCTCTCCTTCCTCTTTTTCTTTTTATTTCTTTTGTTCTAACTTATTTTTGATTTGCTGTAACCTTTGAGGCCCAACATATTCGGCCCAACATCCTAACCAAAAGCCACCAACCCGTTTCCATACTTCAGCCCATACCGCTTCATACTTCCCTTCTTCCTCAATTGATTTCGTGTTTTCCAGTATCCCAAAACGCCCAACGTTGACCCCCTCTTGACCGTGGCTAACTCCTCCACCGGTCATCAATCCCGAGCGCCGCCACCACTACTGACCTCGTCTCCTCGTTCTTCATCTTCCCATCACCATTAAATCGAACTCGGCCCCTGTTTGCTCATCGCGACCTGATGCTTCCTCGAACCCCTCCTGTCGCAATTCAAACCCCACCACCGGAGTTCCTTTCGACGCCAACATCAGCTACTCCTCCACACCAGAAATGCCACGGCGACCTCACCTCGAGCTCCTTCCCTCCACATCAGTGTTGACCCTAGGCCCTAGCGTTACTGTCGCAATCGTCGAGCCCCCAAAACAGCCATCGAGTTGCACATAACAGCTACAGAATTGAAGAGAACATCAGCCAGAGTTCGTATACACAGAGATTTGGATTTTTATAATTTTGTATGATTTTTATTTCGATTTTCTATATCACACGAAATGGGTTTTGCTGTGTAAAATATTGGAGGCGCAAGTTTTATTGTCTGTTGATTTTGAGGAATGTATTTAGGTTTAGAATTGGTAAAAGGGGGGGGGGGGTATTTATAGCCGATAAAAATATCTAGATATTTTTATATTAATATTTTAAATATTTTATTTAATCTTTTATATTCATTTCTGACTTCTAAAAATCCGTGTGATCACACACGATGCCCAAAAATCACGAAACCGGACATGTAGCGAGAGTTTGATATTACGGTCCCAAAGAAACTGGTTTCGTCGAATTCCGACTTCGTATGCTCACACAGCGTATTTTTAACCGTCAAAATACTGACTGTTTCTCACTCTAAAAATCCATACGGCCACACAGTGACTCTAAAAATCACGTAACTTGGAATCTAACAAAAATTTGATGTTACGGATCCAACAAAACTGGTTTCGTCGAAAACGGAGGTCGTATGCAAAACTGGCTATTTTTCAAGCGTTTAACAGACCATTTAAATATATAAATATATTTAAATTAAATTAAATTAAATATAAATAAATTTATATTGTCATATATAATTACCGAGGAATATCATACAGCTCCAGAAAAATTATGTGTTCTCTATTCCGAGTCCAGATTGAATCGATATTCAATTTACATTGAAAAAAAATCCTTTTATAACGTATATAAAGCGTTACGAATTATAAAGGAATTCCATAGCAACTTTTCTGAAATTTTATTTGGACGTAAATAAAAATCTACACGACGAAATCCCGATTTTTATCTTCCACTAGAAAGATATACTCCACCAGCTCCACACGTTTCTTGTTTCACAGAAATCCGGCTTAAAACGAATCCTGTACATTCAGTTGAAGTTCAAATCGCCAAATAGCGAACTGCCGCGCCATTTCAAGCTCGATTTTAATTATATTATAATTCTACGTTCAAACTGACGTTGATTGAATATATTCGTCAATATAATTCAACTCTAAGCTAAATTACATCTTAGGGACGACCCCGTTCATAGAATATTGTGATTTCCAATATTTTTGATTATTTCAACATTATAATATATTTTATTATATTATAATTATTAAATAAATATTCAATATTATTTAATTCACGTTCTCGATATCGATAAATCGAAATTTAATAATTAAATAAATTAATTATTCAACAGCTAAAAATGCGGGTCACTACACAAACGAAAAAGAAATGAAGCTTGGAGGCACAACCGCCATCATAAGAAGCGAATCTCGAACGAACTCGGAACTGCGACGATGGGCTGAAGATCGAAGGACAAAGACATTATCGAACAGCTACTTCTCAACAGCATTAGGGAATGGCCGAGCAGTACTTCATATCACCATGATTTCATGACTTGAGCCAGTGATCAATTTTTTCCGAATACCGTGTTGCTTGTTCTGTTAAGGTATTTATCTCTGATCGATTTCAGATTTTGACATTTGGGATTTTCTGGTTCTAAACTTTGTTCTAATTTTGTACTAGTTAATTTTACTTGTTAGTAACAAACAATGTCACTATTTGAAATCTTTTCTGGTGTATTTCTTTTATCATTTTTATGTTTGGAGCAAAAGAAGTCATCTTATTGCAAGTATCATTTTATGCGTTTCACACATGAACTTTTCTAAACTTTGATATGATTAGTTGCTACACATTAAGCACTTTTGACATGAGTAAATGGTTAATTGAAAAGTTTAGAAGTCCACAAAAATCAAACCAGTATTGCTTTTTTATGTAGTTGGTGCTTTAATTTGCAAACAAGCTATGTTTAGCGATTCTAATGACAATTAAATTTTGATCCATTTTCCGTATGTTTTAATTTTGAATTTGTAAAAAGAATGACTATGTTGTATTCTAGATTCTGATGGCAATTCAATTATTTTATTTAATCTGACCCTTATTCCATACGTTGTAAATTTGAGTTTGCAAATAATATGACCGTGTGGTCTTCTAAATTTCAGTGATTCAATTATTCAATTTTTATTCTTATTACATATGTTCTAATTTTGAGTTGGTTAATTATAAAATAAGGATTGATTTTAATAGTGATGCTTAAATCAAAATTGGTAAATTTAATTTATTATCTTAAGTAATTGTATAATTAGAATTATTTGATAATACTTAATGAATTTTAATGGTTTATTTAATGTAAATAAGATTTTTTTTGAATTGCATATAGGATAATTTAGACTATACCAGTTATAGTGGCCTCATTCCGTAAGAAGTTTTCAAAGCTAAAGTTAATAGTCTTATCTTCATTCCACTATGTCACAAAAAAGATTAAATGATTTGGTATTTTTATTGATTGAACAAGATATAGTCTATGAACTTGAATATGATAATATTATTAGTTATTTTGCAAGTTAGAAGGCTAGAAAAATGTTCCTAAGAAAAATTACTTATGATGTACGACCTGAATTATTATTACTAGTAAAGTTATTTTTTTTCCTCTTCTCATTATTTATAACATAAATATTTTGATTATTTAATTAACGACAATAACAGTAGTTTTGTAAAATGGCTTCAGTTTTAAAATTGGATTTAGGTACCAAAACTCCTAGGACCGTTCCTGACAAAAACTGTGTGCATTGCAATAATAAGTCAAAAGTGGAAATTGCATCAGGTACAAGCAGTACAAGTGGTTCAAAAGAGATATAGCAAGAGGACAGTGTCACACACAGGTCAAGACAACATTGGGTCAGTGTGTACAAGCAGTTGGTGTACACACGTGTTGTAACACCCCACACCCGCTATAGTCACTCACTAAGGGAATGCCATAGCATCGGTGGAGTATTTTTAGTGAGTATAGAACAGTAAAATTACAACAAGACAGATATAATATAATACTTGAAAATTTAAAACATCATCTCATAGCAGCGGAAAGTAAAACATGTTTGGTTACATCATAAAACCATAACAAGAGTCAAGTACAAAATATCCATCCTGAATAAAATAAGTACATAATCCCACTACTCATAACAAATAGCCATAACAGAAAAGATAAGATAAGCTGAGCTCTACATCTACGGTCCAAGCTCCAAGAGATAGATAAAGCAAACTGATCAAAGCCCACTAGCACTAGGCCCAACCTGAGGACCTGAAGGAAAAAGATAAAAACAACGGGGGTCAGACATAAGCCTGAGTGAACCCTATCTCCTTAATAATACAATTATTAAAGTAATTAGGGTATGATATGAACTCGGTATGGTATCTTTGGGGATAATGACTACACTAAGTTGCCCACGAACACAGGACGAACTAAGATAACCGTAAAGACGCATCTACCCACCCAAGGATAATTACTAACTGCACCACACCAGTCACTCCTACTCAAAGGTTGATCCCACCCAAGGATATCAAAGATAGATATAACCAGTAGTTTCCTGTACCCTAGTTGACTACATAGGTGCAGTCTGCCCCTATCTCTACTAGGTGTACCCCACTACCCCAAGCGATCGGCTCCCTAACGTAGATACCCGTGCTGGTCCCACAGTGGGGTGTATCACTCCCCTAAAGTGGCTACCCAATACTATCAACGGTGCACGGCTTTATATCTACACGATGCAACAACGGCTTATCTACCAGCCCGGGCCCACACACGCATATGAAACCCGTTGGACTTGCGTTGCCACCGCTACCCCGTTTTTGCCTCTTATAATCAAGCCCAATATGCGTGTCCCGTCACTCGACATGGGTCGAGCCCACAAAGATACGTTTGGGATATTGGTTGAAACGGGCCCCCACAAGCTACTACTTAAGCTTGTCATTTTATCTAGTGCATTCCACTTAACCCCTTTTTATAATCATGCCCCCTTACATATTAAGGTTTGGTTAAGTCATCCAATTATATTACAATTGCCACTTAAGGCACCCACTAGATTTCCGCATGCCACCCAAGGCACTTACTTGATTCCCCCATGCCACCCAAGGCACTTACTTAACCCTTTAATCATGTTTAGTTACATGTTCCACTCTGGTTAAGTATTCTAATCGTATTTTCTATTGCCACCCAAGGCAACCCACTAGTTTTCTCATGCCACCCAAGGCACCCCCACTAGTTACTACATGCCACCCAAGGCACCCACTTAACCCCTCATGTCCCACTACATGCTAATATGGTTAAGTGTTTCTTAATTAATTAAGACCGTGATCTCCCATAAAGACCTCCCACATTAGACTGGCTGTTATGACCGCCTGGTTAAGCCGGTAGGGTCCGGGCAGTCTTACGTCATAACAGAGTCTAACCTCGTGTCTTTACTTTAATCACGTATTTAATTTGTGCCTAAGACCTCTCACATTAGACTGGCTGTTATGACCGCCTGGTTAAGCCGGTAGGGTCCGGGCAGTCTTACGTCATAACAGAGCCTAACCTCGTGTCTTAGTCGATTAATTACACCTAATTAATCACCCCCATATTAATTATCCTTAATTAATATCAATTTATTCATAACATGGGTAGACCTAACTCAATAGGTAAATTCCCATGGGGTAGACCTAACTCAATAGGTAAATTCCCACTTATGTTAATTAATTTTTTTATGGTATGCTTAATCATACCCATTTCAACATACTTTTAATTAACATATTAATTAACCCCATCGTTCCCCACGTAAATCGTCATTATGACATAACATAATAAAGGGAAGATTTACCACACATAACATGGGTTTAGCATATAACTTTATCATGGTTTAAGAGGATGTCAACTTGCATATATGAGCATGTATTAACCCAACTATATTCAACCCAAACTTGCATATTATCAAACATGTGTCTTACATAACATGTTGCATATGAACTTACATATCATCAAGCATGTGATTTGCATAACATGTTGCATATGAACTTACATATCATCATACATGTGATTTGCATAACATGTAGAACTTGCATATATGACTTGCATCTTAAAGGAGGGTAAACATGCATAGCATATAAGGGTGTCATCTTGCATATGTATGCATCACATTTAAAAGGGTAAACTTACATGTCATGATTTATGCATAATACCAAACACTTAGCATGCATAAAACCACATACTTAGCATGCATAGAATCAATTACATATTATGCATAAACACACCACTTAACTTGCATAAACCCAAACACTTAGCATGCATAAAATCAAATACTTAGCATGCATAAAATCAAATACTTAGCATGCATAAAATCAAATACTTAGCATGCATAAAATCAAATACTTAGCATGCATAAAATCACATGCATAACTTGTATGACATGTTGAACTTGCATTTCAACATATACATAACTTGCATAAACATTCACATACTTGCATAGGCTTGCATATTATGTTAAACTTGCATTTCAACATATACATAACTTGCATAAACATTCACATACTTGCATAGGCTTGCATATTATGTTAAACTTGCATTTCAACATATACATAACTTGCATAAACATTCACATACTTGCATAGGCTTGCATATTATGTTAAACTTGCATTTCAACATATACATAACTTGCATAAACATTCACATACTTGCATAGGCTTGCATATTATGTTAAACTTGCATTTCAACATATACATAACTTGCATAAACATTCATATACTTGCATAAGATGTTAAACATGCATATAAGCATATACATGACTTGCATAAGTACTCACATACTTGCATAACATGTTTGCATAATGGATCCATATTCACTTAGTGTTTTGCATCATAAACATCATGAAACAACTTGCATAAAAATATCATGATTACATATTATGAAACTTGCATGACATAAGGCATATAACTTGCAAAACACATAATATTCACTACATCAAGCTTGCATAAATATATGGATCCACAAACATAGCCATACTTTATCACATCTTATCATAATCAATTCAATAATTGATTATTAAGGGGATAGAAGCTCACCAAAACAAGATTAGCAAGTTAAATGAAGCAAATCCCAATGATTAAGTAGAAGAAGATGTAGATTAGCTTGCAAACCCTCTTAGGATTTTTAGTGGAGGCTCTCCAATTTTCTAAGTGGTGGCATAATGGCCTTAGATCTATTTTTGGTAAGGATAAGGGGGGTATTAGGGTGTATATATAGATTAGTTAGATGTTTTAGGACCATAGGATATACCCTAGAACCAATCCTAGCCTTTAAAGCATGTCTTGGGGAAGAAGTCAAGTGTAGGAACCATTTAGGGCCCAAAAAAAACAGCCCAAAACTCATCCCGGGCCTCAAAACATGAGCAGTTTTCGTTTTTGATTTTTCGTGAAACTTTGACGGGCCATAACTTGGTCATACGGACTCCGATTTACGAAAACTCGGACTCTATTTCGCGTATTTTTCCGAGACAAACGCAATGGCACAGCCCGTTTCCCCTGATTCAGAATATTAAATTTAATTCTGCTCTGATTTATGTTATAACAAGTTAATTAACATACGGGGTGTTACATTCTCCCCTACTTAAAGGATTTCGTCCCCGAAATCTCTAAGTCAAGAAGAACGTATCCTACCAACCAAACAACCATCTACTCAACCATCAAACACTGGCATCCATTGTCCTTAAAACAATTTCTAATGATGTATGAGCATATGCAAAAAGTGTGTGTATATGTTCCCTATCTAATGTATGAATCATATGCAAACCATGATAGTGCCATGCATCCATTATGTATGCGAGGGAACCCTATCGACACATACAATATCTACATGAGTGCACAATCATTCACCAAAATGCATCATCCATATGATAACACAATCATTATACATCCATAAATATAGCTTCCTACACACAATTTTATGCAATATGCAATATGAAGTGATTGAGCCGATCTAGTGCCTAGAGTGTGTGTATATGCATCCACGAGCAACCACTAGGAAACACTTGCATCCACTTGCATCCATCATACATAACATGTCTCAAACACATGTTTCAACCATAGGACTATCCTATCTGAAGGTCAAAGGTACTAACGAGAGGACATACTAAGGATAAGATAAGTACCAGTCAAACGATAAAGGAGAAGTTAAAAGACATACTCTCAAAAAGAAATGGATACAAAGAACGCATCTTCGCTTCCGTCTCCCAAGTTGTGTTGCTCTCCTCTTCTCCCCATTGCACTTTGACTAGCTGAACCTCTCGATTCCTCAATTTCCTAGTCTCTGACCCAAGGATGCGAGTAGGAGCTCGTCGAATAGTCGCATCACGCTCTGCTTCCACTTCTCTAAGCAAACTTGGCTCTACCACCTCTGCGGTCTTATGTAGGCACTTCCTCCCATGGAATACATCATGTACACCACTAAGTCTGTCGGGCAACTCCACCAATGGAAGATGCTCCTCCCATGTACCTCCAAAATCCAAGATACATAGCCTCAAAAGGTCTTCTAAAATATGATTCACCCTCTCGGTCTGGCCGTCCGTCTGAGGATGATATGCGGTACTCAAACGCAACTGAGTCCCTACCGCCTTTTGCAAACTCTTCCAAAACTCTCTAATGAAGATAGGATCTCGATCACTCACTATACTGGAGGGTACCCGATGCAATCGAACTATCTCTCGAAGATATACAAAAGCTAGCCATGGAGCAGTCCACTTACTCTTCACAGGTATGAAATGGGTGTTCTTAGTAAGTCTGTCTACCACCACCCAAATTCCTGTATTACTCTTTCTCGATCTGGGTAACCTGTCAATAAAATCCAACGAGACGCTGTCCCACTTTCATTGCGGAACCTCCAATGGGTGAAGCAACCCACCCGGTTTCTTTCGCTCCGTCTTCACTCGTTGGCACACCAAGCATCGAGCGACATGCTCGGCCACATCTTTCTTCATACCGGCCCAGAAGAAAGCCCTCTTCATGTCTTGGTACATCTTACCCCCACCGGGATGAATGGTCATCCTAAAACGGTGTGCGTCATCAAGAATAGCCTTCCTCAAACCCTCGTCCTGCGGTACACAAAGTCTACTGTCTCTACGCAAGCACCCTCTATCATCTAGGTTGTACCTACTCAAATGGCTGGACGGCTCCCCCCTTATGAGCTTCTATACTAACTCAACCAACTGTGGGTCGCCCCTCTGTGCTTCTCCAATCCGCCCCAAAAGAGTAGGTCTAACTTCCAAAGAAGCTAGCAAACCGGGTACAAAGTCAACGGAAGGTCTAAAGTCAAACTTAGAAATAAACTCTAAGCTCCGTCGTTAAACGAACAATGAACTCAAGGACAACCTTTTTCTACTTAAGGTGTCCGTTACCATGTTACCCTTACTCATAGGATGCTAAGGATCCCATCCACTTTTGCTGTCCTAAGACTATGCGCTCGAAGAGTCTCCAACACTTCCCTAAGATGTAGGGCATGCTCTTCTCCACCAGAATATCATCCAAAATCATCACAACTGTCTCCCACGCAGACCACCCTAGTCGAATTCGGCATCCCCCAAATGCAAGCCCCAAAGGCCTAAACCAATATCAGACAAACACCCAAGGGATACCTCCTTCGAATTCAGACGACCTACGTGAGACGATACTAGTAAAAATGGCTAAATAATTAAGCCCTTGACCAATTCTGGATGTTCTCGCCAGTCTCGCTCCAAAACCGTCGTTTATCCTATACTGGCCCTGCTCAGCCTATTGAGCACATACGAAAACTTATTTCGCTCTTAGAAAAGACCCAGATGTCATCTACAAAGACCATCACGAACTTATTTAGGTACTCCCTGAACACCCTTCTCAACAAAGTATGCGGGGGCGTTCGTCAAACCCAATGGCATCACCAGCCACTCATAAAAGAAATCATCCGGAGTCCCAAAGGCAGTCTCCTTTATACTATTCTCAGCCACTCTCAACTGATGAAATCCCGTGGCTAAGTCCTACTACAAAAATACTGAGGCGCCAGCCAACTGATCAAGGAGATCATTAAACCTCGGCAATGGGTATCTATTCTTCTTTGTGAGTTTCTTTAGTTCTCTTTAGCCTACACAAAGTCTGAGGGACCCATCCGCCTTCATAACAAAAACTACTGGAGCGCCCCACTCCGATATACTTCGTCTTATGAACCCTTTCTCAAGCAAATCGCCTACTTACTTATGGAGTTCCCTCCTCTCACGAGGAGCCATGTGGCACACTGGCCAAGATACTGGTTTAGCATTATCCACCAGATATATTCGGAAGTCAATCTCCCGCTTCGGAGGTAAGCCCTTCACCTCTTCACACACATCCGGGTATTCCCAGACCGCTCTATCAGATCGCAAACTCTAGACCGACGTGTCAAGCGATTCTAGATAACTTAGCATAACAGATTCTATGGGATTACAAGAGATCTCGAGAGTGTTACCCAGGTGGCCCATAAGCCTAACAACTCTCCCTTCAAAATCAAGAACGGCACCCCTACTGGATAACCAGTCCATGCCCAAAACTAACCCATAGCCCGTGAAGCCCAAAAAGCATCACATCTAAACTCAACGCTAAGTATAGAAACTTTCAAACCCAAACACATCATGGAGCCCCAATTGGGTTTGAAACAACTAAGGGATCATCTACCAAACTGGTGTCTAAGTGCAGTGACTCAACTAACAATGGTGAGATAAACGAACTCGATATATCAGAATCAAATAAAGTTTGAATCGGATAATAAAGAAATCCAAATTCCAAGCTAGACGGTCTTATCCCCATCTGGTACCCTAGTCGTGAGGGAATACAACTACCCTCCAGAAGATTCCATACCTTGCCCTTGCTTCTTTGGACAATCCTAATAACGTGTCCTATTCCTCCCAAAAGGATAACTACTAGCCTTCTTCTTCCCTATTCTCCACTCATAACCTCCCACCAATGAGGTTTCATCCTTCATTAACTAAACAACTATTTGAGCCTTCCTCTCATCGTCTATCCTATAGGTACCTACCAGTCCTCCTCCTTCTTGAACCAACTTCTAATCTGATTAACGTCTAAGTCCCTTGAAGTGGTTTTCCATCCTTATCTATCTTAGAAAGATCATCTATATGCGGAGGGGAAACTCAAAATGAGAGAAAGGAAGAGATTCAAAATGGAGAATTCGAAAGATATAGATATGGCTATTGGGGATTATGCTTTTCTTTCAAAAACTTTTCTCTTAAAAGACATGTTTTTGAAAATACTTTCTTCTAAAATATTCTTAGAAAATAGTTTTTCTTAAAAATTTTATCTGTTCTGGTAACCTTAAGCTCTGATACCACGTGTAACACCCCACACCCGCTATAGTCACTCACTAAGGGAATGCCATAGCATCGGTGGAGTATTTTTAGTGAGTATAGAACAGTAAAATTACAACAAGACAGATATAATATAATACTTGAAAATTTAAAACATCATCTCATAGCAGCGGAGAGTAAAACATGTTTGGTTACATCATAAAACCATAACAAGAGTCAAGTACAAAATATCCATCCTGAATAAAATAAGTACATAATCCCACTACTCATAACAAATAGCCATAACAGAAAAGATAAGATAAGCTGAGCTCTACATCTACGGTCCAAGCTCCAAGAGATAGATAAAGCAAACTGATCAAAGCCCACTAGCACTAGGCCCAACCTGAGGACCTGAAGGAAAAAGATAAAAACAACGGGGGTCAGACATAAGCCTGAGTGAACCCTATCTCCTTAATAATACAATTATTAAAGTAATTAGGGTATGATATGAACTCGGTATGGTATCTTTGGGGATAATGACTACACTAAGTTGCCCACGAACACAGGACGAACTAAGATAACCGTAAAGACGCATCTACCCACCCAAGGATAATTACTAACTGCACCACACCAGTCACTCCTACTCAAAGGTTGATCCCACCCAAGGATATCAAAGATAGATATAACCAGTAGTTTCCTGTACCCTAGTTGACTACATAGGTGCCGTCTGCCCCTATCTCTACTAGGTGTACCCCACTACCCCAAGCGATCGGCTCCCTAACGTAGATACCCGTGCTGGTCCCACAGTGGGGTGTATCACTCCCCTAAAGTGGCTACCCAATACTATCAACGGTGCACGACTTTATATCTACACGATGCAACAACGGCTTATCTACCAGCCCGGGCCCACACACGCATATGAAACCCGTTGGACTTGCGTTGCCACCGCTACCCCGTTTTGGCCTCTTATAATCAAGCCCAATATGCGTGTCCCGTCACTCGACATGGGTCGAGCCCACAAAGATACGTTTGGGATATTGGTTGAAACGGGCCCCCACAAGCTACTACTTAAGCTTGTCATTTTATCTAGTGCATTCCACTTAACCCCTTTTTATAATCATGCCCCCTTACATGTTAAGGTTTGGTTAAGTCATCCAATTATATTACAATTGCCACTTAAGGCACCCACTAGATTTCCGCATTCCACCCAAGGCACTTACTTGATTCCCCCATGCCACCCAAGGCACTTACTTAACCCTTTAATCATGTTTAGTTACATGTTCCACTCTGGTTAAGTATTCTAATCGTATTTTCTATTGCCACCCAAGGCAACCCACTAGTTTTCTCATGCCACCCAAGGCACCCCCACTAGTTACTACATTCCACCCAAGGCACCCACTTAACCCCTCATGTCCCACTACATGCTAATATGGTTAAGTGTTTCTTAATTAATTAAGACCGTGATCTCCCATAAAGACCTCCCACATTAGACTGGCTGTTATGACCGCCTGGTTAAGCCGGTAGGGTCCGGGCAGTCTTACATCATAACAGAGTCTAACCTCGTGTCTTTACTTTAATCACGTATTTAATTTGTGCCTAAGACCTCTCACATTAGACTGGCTGTTATGACCGCCTGGTTAAGCCGGTAGGGTCCGGGCAGTCTTACGTCATAACAGAGCCTAACCTCGTGTCTTAGTCGATTAATTACACCTAATTAATCACCCCCATATTAATTATCCTTAATTAATATCAATTTATTCATAACATGGGTAGACCTAACTCAATAGGTAAATTCCCATGGGGTAGACCTAACTCAATAGGTAAATTCCCACTTATGTTAATTAATTTTTTTATGGTATGCTTAATCATACCCATTTCAACATACTTTTAATTAACATATTAATTAACCCCATCGTTCCCCACGTAAATCGTCATTATGACATAACATAATAAAGGGAAGATTTACCACACATAACATGGGTTTAGCATATAACTTTATCATGGGTTAAGAGGATGTCAACTTGCATATATGAGCATGTATTAACCCAACTATATTCAACCCAAACTTGCATATTATCAAACATGTGTCTTACATAACATGTTGCATATGAACTTACATATCATCAAGCATGTGATTTTCATAACATGTTGCATATGAACTTACATATCATCATACATGTGATTTGCATAACATGTAGAACTTGCATATATGACTTGCATCTTAAAGGAGGGTAAACATGCATAGCATATAAGGGTGTCATCTTGCATATGTATGCATCACATTTAAAAGGGTAAACTTACATGTCATGATTTATGCATAATACCAAACACTTAGCATGCATAAAACCACATACTTAGCATGCATAGAATCAATTACATATTATGCATAAACACACCACTTAACTTGCATAAACCCAAACACTTAGCATGCATACAATCAAATACTTAGCATGCATAAAATCAAATACTTAGCATGCATAAAATCAAATACTTAGCATGCATAAAATCAAATACTTAGCATGCATAAAATCACATGCATAACTTGTATGACATGTTGAACTTGCATTTCAACATATACATAACTTGCATAAACATTCACATACTTGCATAGGCTTGCATATTATGTTAAACTTGCATTTCAACATATACATAACTTGCATAAACATTCACATACTTGCATAGGCTTGCATATTATGTTAAACTTGCATTTCAACATATACATAACTTGCATAAACATTCACATACTTGCATAGGCTTGCATATTATGTTAAACTTGCATTTCAACATATACATAACTTGCATAAACATTCACATACTTGCATAGGCTTGCATATTATGTTAAACTTGCATTTCAACATATACATAACTTGCATAAACATTCATATACTTGCATAAGATGTTAAACATGCATATAAGCATATACATGACTTGCATAAGTACTCACATACTTGCATAACATGTTTGCATAATGGATCCATATTCACTTAGTGTTTTGCATCATAAACATCATGAAACAACTTGCATAAAAATATCATGATTACATATTATGAAACTTGCATGACATAAGGCATATAACTTGCAAAACACATAATATTCACTACATCAAGCTTGCATAAATATATGGATCCACAAACATAGCCATACTTTATCACATCTTATCATAATCAATTCAATAATTGATTATTAAGGGGATAGAAGCTCACCAAAACAAGATTAGCAAGTTAAATGAAGCAAATCCCAATGATTAAGTAGAAGAAGATGTAGATTAGCTTGCAAACCCTCTTAGGATTTTTAGTGGAGGCTCTCCAATTTTCTAAGTGGTGGCATAATGGCCTTAGATCTATTTTTGGTAAGGATAAGGGGGGTATTAGGGTGTATATATAGATTAGTAAGATGTTTTAGGACCATAGGATATACCCTAAAACCAATCCTAGCCTTTAAAGCATGTCTTGGGGAAGAAGTCAAGTGTAGGAACCATTTAGGGCCCAAAAAAAACAGCCCAAAACTCATCCCGGACCTCAAAACATGAGCAGTTTTCGTTTTTGATTTTTCGTGAAACTTTGACGGGCCATAACATGGTCATACGGACTCCGATTTACGAAAACTCGGACTCTATTTCGCGTATTTTTCCGAGACGAACGCAATGGCATAGCCCGTTTCCCCTGATTCAGAATATTAAATTTAATTCTGCTCTGATTTATGTTATAACAAGTTATTTAACATACGGGGTGTTACACGTGTGCACATAAATATACACAAATACATGGAGGCCACACGGATATATATATACATATATAAACCAATATATATGTATATATGACATGAATGGAAACAAAAACGAACACAAGCCAGTGCAAGTATTCAAGAGTACACAATAACAGTGAAGTGCATGCATGTCCGGCCATCAAAATACATTAGGAAGCAATTTGGATAATGATATACAATGTCATGAAGATGTTTGCATTTCCAAAGATATACAAATATGGCATGAGTTCAACTTGATTTCTGGGCAAATTTATTATTTGAAAGGATGTTGCATGAATAATTATTACAAGGTTTGGATGTGCTAATTTTGGCAAAGATTCATTTCAGCAAATATTTCAAGAATTCAATCAACCATTCATGTTTTTAAATTTTCCAGAAATACACTAGAATGTGTTAAAAGCCACTGAAACATTTAATGGGCAGGAAATCATCACAGTTTGTTTCTAGGTTTGAACAAAGTTATTTTGGCTCAAATTCGAATCCAGGCATGCAACAAGTTCAAGAAATCACAATGAATAATTTTTGGCAAGCTATTTCAATGTTTCTCAGTTTTGAATTGTATTAAAATGGGCAAACAGTTTTTTGGAAAATTTTCTTTCAAATTAGAAAATTATTTCCCGGTTTCAAATTTACATATATGGCAAGTGTTCAACCAATATTTCCAGATTTCAAAATTTACAAGCAACATATTTTGATTCCAGACATTCCGGCCAAAATATTTGTTTCCAGACTTCAATCATTTTTTTCGTGGCATAGCAACAATCATGCAAGAACAAACTCATCTTAAAATGATTTCAAGAAATGAAAAAACAATTAAAATTGTTTCCAAATTTTTACAATCACGCAAGGGTAATGGAAAACAATTATTTTGTTTCCAGAATTAAATCAAAGAATTCACGGAATCTAACCTAAGGCAACAAACCAAATATCACGCAAGTTTTCAAAGTCGTTTCACTTTCAATTAAGGAACAAAAGAGGAAAATCATGCAAGCCATTTTAATGAAATCAGAGAATTGTCTAGGGGTTTTCTAAACCCTATATAACCAAATCATCATCAGCTTTGTAGAGCATCGAAAACAAAAGCAAAAATTCGAGAGCGACTATTCAAAGATTCAAATCAGAATAAGTCATGTTTTTTATCGTAGGCTCCAATTCATCGACCAAGAACAAACGATAATCAGATCATCGGAGAATAAATTCTTCTAGCGATTGAAACCGCGATTTGGAGCTATGAAGAAAACCCTAATTTTTAGGGTCGACCATTGAAGATAAATGAGAAAGAAGATATTTTTAACGTGGAAAATTATGGCTGAATTTGTTTTAAATTTAGGAAGGGAAGGTTTTGTTTTCAACTTTTTATTGTATTGTTTTTATTCCTTTTGTAACTGATCCAACCGGTTTTCTAGTTTATTTGTAAAACTAGGAGTTTTCTAGTTCATTTATAAAACAAGGGTTTTCTAATTTGCCTATAAAACTAGGGTTTTCTAGTTTGTCTGAAAAACTAGGGTTTACTAGTTATAGGGTTTATGATAGGGGTTAACGGATTACAAGTTTGTAATCAGGGAAAAATTTGATCTTGGGGATAAAGACCAGTCTTGGGTTTTGAGTGTAGGATTCGAATAGGAGCAGGGTTTGCGAGTTTACAGGATTTTGTAAGTGGGGTCTGTTTTAATGCATAGTAGAAATCTTGGGAATGCAGCAGTAAGCAGGATTTGCCGAAGCTGGGTAAAATCTGTGTTATTTTATTTTTATTTTCTCTACTGAAATCTATGCTGTAATAATTTTAATATCTCGTAAAAATCCAGTAAACCCTATTCACCCACCTCTAGGGTTAATCTAGATCAAACAAAATGTAGTTTCCAAAAATAATTATATATGTTCTATGTAATTAATAAATTATTGGAAATGTTCTTCTTCGATTTTAATTATAAATCGAATTTGGTCTGAACAGGGCTTGTCGTGCAGCGGTAGCTAGCGAACTTCGACCATTAACTTTAAATCAGTGTACCGGGAGAGCTGACAGTCGGATTTTCATGAAACGGAAAACATTTGGTTCGAAATGAAAAAAGTTTTCAAATGAACTAAAAAGTTTTACACTCCCACTGTTATATTTTAAAATAAGTTTAAATATATTTTTGGAAAAGGTCATTATAGATGCAGTTTGGTGACTTGAATTGGAAATCGACTGTAAGGGCCTTATAAAATTATTAAAAATATGGATATGTCCTGATAAATCATAATAAATGGTTTGGAAGATATTTTGGTTAAAAATACAATGTTTTAGAAAGATAAAAGGAATATTTTACCAGAATGTCCTGGTTGACAACTAAAGTAAAGAACCAAAAGGAATATGCGGTGATTCCTAAGAGCACAGTCTAGTACCAATTGTGAGATCTAACTGAAATTTTTTCCATTAGGAAAGGGGTGGGAAAATCCAAAGGGAAATCAGATATTTGACTAAGAATAGACGAAGTTTTCTATGTGTAAAGGATCCAGTGTTTAAAATAACATACAAGAATAGAGGGGTTTAAATATAACCAAAGTTTTCCAATGCGTGAATTTAATTGGATTTGAATGGAAATAATCTTCGGATACTTCAATATTGGATTCCGTAGTTATACAGATACTGTTTGAGGAATTTGGAAGATATTGATATCGTTATTCTTTATACGGTATCTGTTGATTTCAGAATTTGATGTTGAATATAAGTCAATATGATTTCTATATAAAGCCTTGTGTATGATATCAAATTGGATTTTAGGTTTGTAGTGAATGATGTTTTGAATAACATCTATTCTTTAACCTAGTTAAAGACGGGATTTATTTCCAAGGTTAAGTAATCACTGAATACTGATTTTTGTAGATTAAAACAATGTTAGAGTTTTTATAAATCTTTCTACAAATATTTGAAATGTAAGAAGGTAACTAAGCTTATCAAACATGAGGGGTGTTAGATATAAAGTACCACCAGTTTTGCCCTATGGAATAAATAAGATGCGGGATAACAATATGAGAGATTCCCTTTTTTTAAGGCTCGCAATCCTAATAAGGCTTATAAACCTTAATTTTAATTAAGTTTGTTAAAAGAAATTTTATAATCTTTTGAAATAATTTCCAAGGAAATATTTAAACAGGAAGTATAAATGAAGTAAATATTTGATAAGATTTAAGGGATTGATTCCTAGTGTAAAGAATGATTTGATAATCCGAAATGGAATGAGACTTATGATATGTTTATATATCACTTGATTTTTATGATGCGATAGTTATTCAGAAAGACCGGATTTCAACCCATTCTGAATAACTATACGACAAGTATTAAAGATACTGAAGACCGTCATTGAAGACCGAAGATCTTCACATAGTTTGGATTATTCACGATGTTTTGATTGGGCCGTACACTCAAGACGAGGTCATAAGTGGCGGTCGTCCAGACGTACTTGGAGATTGAATGGATATGCAAGGGCCTCTCTCCTTTATTGGACGAGGAATAAGGTGTCTTTTGTTTCGTTTAAACTTAGGACAAACTTGTAAATGGTTGTATGTCTTACATTGTAAGTTATGGCACAATAAATTGATGTCTACTGATGTTATATCAATAGCGGTCGAGAATTTATTATCTTAGATTAACACTCTTCTTTGAGACGTATGAGCTCAAAAGTTATATATTAATAGACACCGATTATGTATTGTGAATTGACAATGTGGCTTGCTAATTTGTAGATAGGTCAAAGATTTTGTTGAAAAGCATAGATTTGTGGATGATGGTCAAAGCATGGCAGATATAGCATAGCTTTGTGTTGAAGACAAGCCTCATAGCCCGTGCATGGCCAAAAAAAGGATGCAAGACTGCAGACCAAGGACATACGTTTCATTCTAGATAAAGGTGATGCCATGATATGGAACCTAGGCAATTTACTTATGTGGATGATGGAATCGAGGGACCTCGAATGATGGTCAAACAATGACTAGGATGGCAGTTAGATACTACCGGGGAACATTTTGTTTAGGAGTGACCCGAACTCACCGGGAATTGGGGGGACAACTCTGCAGATCTAGGGTTTTCGTGCACATGAGTCCTGGACATCTTGATAGATATGCTCTGAATCAGATAAGGAAGATCCTTTGCCTTGGTCATTGATGGAAATCCAACTTCCAGTATGAACCTTGTGTCTTCAGTTGTAAACCTATATGGCGACATAATAGGATGAGGTATTATGCTTTCTAAGACTGATGCATTTATTTTCGAAATAGATTTCCACACTATGCACTAGTGATAATAAAAGAGAAATTTCGCGTATCAAGCAAATTTGGCTATTATAAGGTAAAACTCTATCCTCCGGTTTGCGCTTGCATTGTGTGACAGGACGTGCGTCTTATAATAACTTTATTTTTCAAAAAGCCTTGCGAGTATTTATGATTGATATTCATGTCGAGAAATCCCATTTAGTGTTATACAAAATAGTACCATGATTTCCCCAAGTTTAAAATAAAGTAAACAACTAGTTTTGGTTCTCACGCCAGTCTCATGACTGACTCAGAGTTTATTGTTTCCCACCTAAACTCTGGGTGCCCATGTTTTCCATATGTGCAGCTAGTAGTTTTGGTTTTGCAGATATTCTTAAAGCAGGATCCTGGATTATGGCTGGAGCTATACTCTGCATTAGTTGGTATTCTTCCGTTGTGTGTGTTTATGTCTTAGCTGTATTATAATTTATGATTCTCTGATATTTTTCCATTGTGAATCAATTATCTTTACTCTGATATTCTTGTACATTGATGTAAGATTGTTGCAATGACAATAAATTATTCTTTTGTTTTTTCATAAGCAAGTACCCATAACAATTCACCTTTGAGAGTGTTTCATGTAGGCTAACTACCGACTTGAAGTTGGCCCAAAAGCGGGTCATTACACAAATCATAAATCAATCGAAACTAATAAAAGTTCTTCATCGGAAAAAATTTCATTGATATGTAGAGAAGACAGAGCGTTTGGAAGATAAGACAAATAGTTGTCTATGACATTATCATATCATTTTTTATCTTTGATCATAAGGTTAAAATTTTGAAGTGAATGGATCCAACAAATCAAATAAGATTAAGTGTTCTTTTGAAAAAAAGTACCTAAGAACCGAGTGGTTAGTGTAAAATATAATGTATGAACCTACTAAATATGGTCTGACCTTTTCAAGTGCATTTTTTTTGGCTAAAAGCTCTTTTTCCATGGTTATGTACACCATTCGGAGTCAAACTAGCATAATAGATGACACAAAGGATTTTGATGATGTGTTATCCTTAGAGATCACCAAATCAAAGTTCGAATCATCATACACAATTTAGAAATGATGATCCAATTTGGTGAGAAAGCGATTAAGGCTAAAAAGAGTTCATTTTTGAGACATTCAAAGGAAGAAACACAATTAGAATTAAAACAAAAAGGAATGCCTTTACCCAAAAAAGTAGTAAAGGTCGAGTGGTTTTTGTGAAATCTTTCACAAAACATCAATAAATTCCCGCAATAGCAATGAACGAATGTCCTTAACGCATCTAGGATCACATAGATTTGAAATGACCATAGTTTTTGTTTTATCTACCTCAACGCCTTTATTTCAAATGACATGTATAAAGATTATACCATGTTTGACCATAAAATAGCGTTTACTCAATTCAATGTTAAATGTTTCCCATTACATTATTTTAAACTAATCCGAGATTATGTAAGCATTCAGAAAAGAGTCGTCAAAGATTAAAAACTTAACTATAATAACTTTTAAAAAGAATAATATCATGTGGGAAGATATACCAGTCATGCATTGTGGGAAAGTCAAATCATCATTACAAGCCCTTGTCGTTAAGAAAAGGTTTCGAATGGAAAAGTGAATGTCATTTTCTCCTGAACTTAAGCAGCGATTGGAATATAGTTACCGCTGAAATACCATCAAGTAAGCAATAGTATTTTTAGTCGGTTGACCATTCAAGCATCTAGACACTGAAAGAAAGAAAGAAGATGTCTTTACGTGTTCTAGCATTCAATTTTCAATAGTCGATGCAAACATGACAATCAGTTTGAGTATGATTAAGATTATGCTCATTTGGTTCATTTTGACAACAATGGGTCCCTATTATTTTTGGTATGATGTGAACTAAGCTTACGCATGAGCTGTCAGACATGGAATAAATTGTACCCTTGTCAAGATGCTTAATTATTTCTTCACACACTGTATCTTTCGCTTGGTGTTAAGCCTTCACTATGTGACCCCAGAGGGTTTGGCTTTGTCGATTAAGTGAATGTAGTGTTAGTCAATCGTGAGGCTAACTTCTTTAATATCAGAAATGGACTAGCCAACCACTTCTCAGTTTTTGAAACACTAGAAATGAGGGATGGCTCCATGAAAGAGATAAATCACTTGAAATTATAACAAGACAGGTTTAATTTTCACTTGATTATGCGTACTAGAGGTAGATTAAAGCAGGATTTTAAATCTCCCCGAGATCGCCGAGATGGAAAATCAAAGATATTTGTCAAAATCCGAGATATTTGCCAAAATCCGAGATTTGGCAGCTAATTTACTTATAAGTGTTTCAAATATCGTCCGACATAGCCGAGATATTTTTCGGAGATATTGGTCAAAATCAGATATTTAAAACCTTGAATGAAAGAGACTTGAACTCTAATATAATGGGTTACTCAATCAAAGAACGTGGTTGAGTTTCAGACTCAACTGTAAGAGGTTCAAATGTAAACGTATGTTCCATCTTGTTAGGCATGTCGTGAAACAATTTTCAACTAAGTATGCGCACTGAAGGTGAGATGAAAGAAGCTTGAGCTCCAACATAAGGGATTTCTCAGTCAAATAACGTGGTTGAGTTTCAAACTCAACCGTGAAAGATTCAAACGAAAGCGTGTATTCGATTTCATTAGACATGTCTTGAAATAATTGATCATATTTGGCCTTGCATTTGTTATTAAGGTCAATTGTTTACTTTTTAAAGTTCTATTGATTAGCGAAATTTTTTAACGTATGGTTAAATGTTGTATTAGATTGATTTTATAGATAAAAAATACTAAAATCTAAATTCATGTTATCAAAATAAGTTTTCATCGAAATGTTCCGATGATTCATTAAGTCATCAGAGGTTGCTAAGAAATTTAATCCTAAAATAAAAGGAATTTGATCGAAAGGACAGTTCATGGGTTGTATTTTGAGGATGATGAAAGCGATTGGGAATATGATTTACCTGAATTTAATGAGTATTCCTCAATTTCTCCTACATGCTTCTTAATTACTTGATTGACAAATTAACCGTGACTTTCATTGGTTTAAGGTCACCCAAGCCTAACTGTGCATACATGTAGTATGGAACCGAATTACACTCATACCTAGGTCTATCAAACATTTATTAATTGTCTCATCTCCCATTGTAGATGAGATTATGGGATAACCCAGATCTTTGTATTTGATGGAAAAGGATCGAGATAAGACCTCGCTTAAACTGTCCGCTAGGAATACTTTTATTGGCACTTGATTATATTGCATTTTGGTATGCAAATCTTTAGAAACTTAGCTTAAATTAGAACATGTTAAACTATATTTAAAAGAGGCATTTTCACTATGACTTGATGGAAAATTTCGAAAATCTTTTCCACTTGTTGAGAAATTTTCTTATTTTTAAGTCAATGTGGTAATGGAGTTCAAAACCTGGTAGTTGGTCTACTCGAATTGGAAAAGAATTAGGTTAAGAATTTAGTTCGAGGTTTGGTTGGATGTTTTAGCCAGAATCATTTATGTTTTTTGAAATGTCGAGGGAGATTTTTCTTATTCGTTTTGAATTGACGATGTGGTTACCAATTGATTTACGAGATCACAAAAATATTTATTGCGTTCATTTTGTTCAAGTTACCATTCCGAACAACAAGAGCTTAGCCTGTTTAGGTAGGGTTAGTTTTTTATAATTTTCAAGGTTGGAATTGGCTTACTTGGGAAAGTGCATCTCTCTCATTCACTAACAGAAGTGACTTATTAACTCATTTGCAATTCTAACTTAGGGATTTATTGGCTTGTATTTTGCATATATGAGGTTAATAAATTTTACAAGTTATTATTTGATTGTAAACTTTAAGTAGCTGCGTTAACCCATGTTTTCAAATTTTTTCGAGAGATGTTATTCGTTTGCCATCTTGGGAAATGAACGATTATGTGTATGGTTTCGTGAAGGTGGAACAAAATTTTGTTGAAATCAATTTTGTTAAAAATTAGGATTTGAATGATTGTTCGGAGATCCTTGAAAAAAGGTCAAAGAAAATTCACGCTCGAATTGTTTTTCTTTCAAGCAAAATTAGGATGATTTCTCCATCTAAGACTATATGCAGGAGAAAGCTAACATTTCTATCTTTTATAAAAGCGCTTATTTGTTCTAATGTGTAATGGCCCGCAAATCTGTAGTATCTGAGTTGACTACATACATCACACGTCCAACCCAAATATCACAAAAATACGAATCGTTTTTTTTAAGAAGAAAAAGGTAGAAGAATAATAGAAGTAACAACACAATCTCACATCGCAGTGGAACAAAATATAATATATGATAACTTTTGAAATACAAAATTTTAACTGTACACTATACAATTATCAGAGTACAACACTTACAATACAGCGGAAATAAAAATACTATATATCTAACACTGAAGCCTCCTGCTCCAAGCTCCTTTAGATTGATCTGTAAAATCCTGAACTACTTGACTGCCCGTACATAATTGGGCACCCAAGAGTTTAGGTAAAACAAAATAAAATAAACTCTAGGTCAGTCATGGAACAGGTATGAGTAAACACTTTAAAACAATTTGAGAAAATAACGATATCTCATAAGACCACGCCGTTTAACACATAATGGGTTTTTCCCTTATGAGAATTCAAAACACTTGATTCAATTTTCAAAATCCTTTTGAAAGAAAAACAATATTCTTTATATCAAAACTCTTTAGATATTATAATAGTCTCTAAATCAAATAAATCGAAATCTAGCGGAATGCTTTCATCTCACGCTCCACATACATAATATACAATCAAAACCGCGAGCACTTATTAGGTAATGAATTTCCAACTATAACAAGGTATGGAACCACCTTCCGATAGTGTATCTCTAGAGAGGAATGCACTGGGTTCAACAAGAACGTCTTGTAACCCGATCACACTTGACTGACCACTCATTTCGCTTGAGTATATTGAATGTATATCACCAACGGTTGGGATCAACAACCGTTTACCCGAATGGGACAACATCGAATAGAATAAAGAATGAAATGAATTTGTCTCGATAGGTGATAATACACCCTAATTGGGAGCTACTCACTTAGCCATGCTATCTGCCCAATTTTTGTTATTTCCCGGTTGTTGAGGCCTGAGGCTACGGTTACTTACTATTTATTGATAGCACAATCACTTTGAATGCAACATTGTCAGATCTGTTAATCATCAATTGATTTGCAAAAATATATTCTGGATATTATGCTAAGAGAATAAGTTCTCCGCCACCATATGTATTTGTACAGACCAACATATGCAATCATTGGAAATACTCTGTTAGACATTCGTCCATATACGTTCGTTCTGGGATTGAACGAAACCGAAGGCACAATTTCCATTAATCCATCTTAGGCAATTTCTACCTAGGATTAACAGAAAAAGCCCTTGCACTTTACTCCGTTTTTGATTATCTTCATATAATCTGGTTTGCAACGCTACTGTCAATACGGAGCGGTTCTCGGATAATAATCCAACCGGTCTCTCCATATTGACAACGATATTGGCAAATACTTCGATAGTTGTTTATTTAACTATCGAAGAAAAACAAACAAACATTCATCCATAACATCAAACAATCACTGGGCCCCTTAATTAATATTCCACTAATTAAATCACTTCTCCATTTCCTTATCAATATTTGTTAACCAAATATTTTTAACAATCATCTTGGCCTTTTTCGCTATTTGGAAAACATTTCCATATATCGCCTCCTTTTATTTTCTATATTTAGAAAATATCTTCTATTAATAATTGAAAAACATTCCAATTACTTATCTCTTTCCCGAACTCGGTTATTTTTATACTTAGGAAATATTTATGATATATTTCCAAAGTTCCACTTACTTGGGTTAAAACGAATATTGTGTAAAACATCGTTACAACAACCGAAAATATTTCATTCAAGTAAATTTCTTTAAACATTTATCTTCGAGACTAAATCCTCCTATTTATCGGTTAATAATTAAATCAATCAAGTTGGGGTATAATTACCTCTCAGACCTTGACTGAAATCATCATTAACTTCATAGCAGACAAGACCACTTGCCTCGAATAATCAACACCATACAAATCAATTATTCATTTTTAAACATGTATACATTTATCTTTCTAATTTTACCAGATTTAATTATAGATTTCCTTTTGTTTATAATATTCTATTTTTAAGTTCGTTTCCTTAACGGATTCTATATATATATATATATATATATATATATATATATCGATACAATGATTTCTAACTATCAAAATTTCATAAAAATATTCTAACTCCTTAAATTTCCGGAAAATTTCGTTATAACCTCCTTTGTACAGGTGACTCTGTACAACTACAAAATGCCTCTCTGGGCCCCTTTCACTCAAAAAGAAAATTAAAAAGGCAACGGGTTACCGATTCAGTGCATAAAACCCATATGGAATTTAAACATGTACCTTTTTGTAGGACACCTTAATTATAATCTTCATACACTTCATTCCATACCTGTTGTAACAACCCGGATTATCAGAACCAATTTAAAATTATTATTTTAGCTATTTTAATGGATTTTGAAGATTTCAAATGATTAATTTTAAATAATAATGACTAAAAATTTATTTTTATCGAAGTTAGAATGAATAAATTTATTTTAATTATAAAACGAGCAGCCTGAGATGGCGCGGTAGTATAAAAATTCGATTTTAAATGTCAAATGAATGTACAGGATTCAAAATAAATCGGATTACAGTAAAACAAGAAATATTTGAATCTGTTTAACACTATCATTCTAACGAATGTAAGAAACAGAGATTTCACTTTATAAATTGAAAGTTATGTCCAGTTTAAAATTCAAAATAGTTGCTATGGAATTTATATATATTTTAATATAATATATTGTAACAACCCGAAAATCTGGACCAGTTTAAATTTTTTATTTTGGCAATTTTAGCAAATTTTGATTATTTAAAATGAATTATTTTAAATAATAATCGACGAGAAATTTATTTTGAATATAATTCGACGTATATATTTATATACGTCGTCGTTAGAATATAAATATTTATATACATTTATAAATAGAATTGAAAATGGCGCGGTAGTTCGACAATTCGACTTCAAACATCAATTGAATGTACCAGGTGCAAAACAATCCGGATTTTAGTGAAACCAAAAATAATAGGATCTAATAGAGAATATCTTTCCAAAGAATCCAACAAATCAAAATTTCATAGCGGGAATCAAAAGATATGTCCAGTTGAAAATTCTGAATAGTCGCTATGGAATTCAGGCCCTTAAAAATGGAAATTTTGCAAATGACCTCGGATTTCGACGAAACCACTTTTGTTGGGTCCGTGATGTCAAATTATTGCTAGATTCCAAATTTCATAATTTTCCGAATTAATATGTGAGTGTGGCAAAGGAAGACGCATTTGACCAGTTTTAGTTGATTTTAATCGACTGGAAAATGACCATTTTTCCAACGGTCTCAGAATTCGATGAAATTAGTTTTGTTAGGACCGTATCGTCAATACAAAGCTAGAAAATATTTTTCTTGAATTTTTAGAGTTAGTATGCGGCCTCGGTAAATGGAAATGTGCATTCAAATTGAATATTTATAGATTTATATTTTAATTTGAACGGAAACCAGTCGAAACAGTCGAATTGGCCTGCGAAACATATCCCATTGTGTTCGGAATGTGGGTATTACGCTGGGGGCGACAGTGGTTGGGTCTCGATTGGGGTTCGATAGAAAAGTCAACCTTTTTGAATTTTAAAGTTGAAATTAAATTAAAATATATACTCTCCACTCTCTCTCTTCATTTTAGATCTGGAAAAAAAACGAGACAACGACAGAGGAAGACCAGCCGCTCGATGCCCTCCGCCACCTCCAGGCGGAAGTCGCCTGCCGCCCCTCCCATCTCCGCCGCACCCCCCCTCCTTCAATGCCACCTCTCTCTCCTCCTTCTTCCTCCTTCGACGCACGAAAGCCCAAAACCCTCCACCAATCTTACCCGTCGCCACCGCCCTAGTCCCCCTACACTACCACCGAAGTCCGTCCATCTCAGCGCCTCCTCCCCAAACGTCAGCAGCCCCTCCCCGATTCCATCTCTCCTCGTTCTAAATCCCAAAGCCGCGCCACACATAACCACCGAGCACTCCCCCTTCCTGCCACCTGCGCCCCACGCCACTGGCCAACCACGCAGCGCCATCAGCCGAGGAAGCCACCACCAGTCAGCGAGCCCCCTCCTTCGGTCGGAAAAAAAATATATGTGAGTTTTAGCCCCTTTTAATATCGATTTTTAACTTATAAAATCGTGTGTTGTTTAGCTATTAAAGTGATGATTTTTAATACAATAAAGGCGAGATTTTTAATTTGAGAAAGGAGCGTTTTTTCTTAATTAGAAAGACAGGATTTTTAACATTAGAAAGACAGGATTTTTAACATTAGAAAGACAAGATTTTTAACATTAGAAAGAGATGATCTATAACATAAAAAGGTTGAATTTTTAAAAGAATAAAAAGATGTGATTTTTATAGTGTATTCATCGATTTAAAAGTATAATTTTTATAGAGTAGAGATTATAAAAATTCGATCTTTATATAAGAAGAAGTGTTGTAAATATATATAATTTTCATATATAAAGTGACATTATAAAAATGTGATTTTTAAAATGAACATCATATTAAAAATATGATTTTTCTATGGACAGCATGAAAAGAAAGGAGAGTGAACAAATAGAAATCAAAAAGGGAATTCAGCAGTTCAAAAGCAAAGTACGGCGGGGTGGAATCCTCAGTGAGAATTTCTCACCTTTCAATTTCTTTTTCTAGTTATATATATATATATACTAGGATGCAGACGGTGCTTAGTAGCACCCGACACAATCGTCCACAGACCATGGACTTGTTTGTTTTGTTGCATAAATTAGTTAGATGCTTTGGTTTGAATTGAATTGTTTGGTGAAATGAATGGATTTGATTGATGTGTGAATGGCGTGGGCCTTCACTAGACCGGGGATAAGGCTATGCCTCGTCCCGTTTCTAGTATCGTGCCGTTATGCCGCCGAAATTTTCTAAAATATATTAGAAAAAAAAAAATATCATTTTATTGAATAAATGAACCGAATAGAATATTCATAGGTTGAATAAAATGTTTTATCGTTAAAAATACAATTTTTAACGTGAATGTGAATAAATAAATATTCATTTACAAACCGGACGGTTTGTTTATGTACACCTATTTGAAGGACATTGATTGGGACGATAAATTTTACACATCGCCCAACTGCACAAATAAAATATGTGTTTGATTGTTTGAAACCCCACATGGGTGTTAGGATGAAATTTGAAGTTCACTCATCCTGATTGATTAAATATGTCGATCGATCGATTGACGGGCTGTTATAAGCGTTAGATATCTATATTTGATGCTTATACAGTGTAGTGCACTTTGGTTGATGGTTGATTATTTTTCAATGCTATTATATACATGTGTTGTATGGAATCCATATAATTAACTTTATATGGTAATTGATTGGGCCTCATTCCAATTTGAAAAATAAAGAATAATATAAAATAAAGGTTCATGTGTTGACAGTTTCATCCATTGAGATTGGTCATGTGTTGAACGAAATATTTTAGTAATAAAATTTACATCTTTATAATATAAAATAAAGGTTCATGTGTTGACAGTACTCATCCATTGAGATTGGTCATGTGTTGAACGAAATATTTTGATAATAACAACTATTTTGAAAAAGAAATATTTGAAATAGAATATTTGAAAATAGAAATTTATGAAGCCATGTTGATTAGATTGACGCCATTTTGACGTGAACGATATTTATATCGATTTAAAACGATTTCGAAATGAAATGAATTTTAAACGATTTCGAAATGAAATGAATTGAAAACGATTTCGAAATGAAATGAATTGAAAACGATTTCGAAATGAAATGAATTGAAAACGATTTCGAAATGAAATGTATTTTAAACGATTTCGAAATGAAATGAATTGAAAACGATTTCGAAATGAAATGAATTGAAAACGATTTCGAAATGAATTGAATATAAAACAAATTCAAATTGAATTGAAAGCAAATTGAAGTGAATTCAAATTGAATTGAAATTTGAATTGAATAGAAATGAATTTTAAAACGAATTTATAAAGAAGAATTCAATTTTGATTTGAATTGAAATGGAAGTTGAAGTTGCTTTTGAATAGAATTTAAAACTATTTATAAAATTCATTTTAAATAGAAATCGACGATATATATATTATATATATTATATATATAATATAATGGCCTGAATAGAATGTGGCGCGCCACGGCAGTTCGTGAATTTCGACCATTTATTTCAAACGGACATTACGGGAGATCCGACCGTCGGATTCTCCTGAAACCGGAACCGTTGGGTTCGTATCGAAAAGAGCTTTCTAAATTATATTAGAAATTTGAAATCGAACGGTAGGATTTGGAATTACGTCCAAATCAAATTTGAAAAAGGTCGCTGTAAGTGCAGTTCGATGACCGTTGATGGAAATCGAATGTACGGGCCTTGATAAAATTATTAAAAATAGTAATAATTTGTGTAAAATCATAAGAAATGATTTAGAAAGAATTGGGATGAAAAACTCCATATTTGAAAAGATAAAAATAGATTTTTATCTAAATGAACTAGTTTTGAACTAGAATTAAAATTGTATTTGTTTTTAAATAAATAAATTGAATTTGAAAAGGGTTTTAAAAATAACCAGGATTTCCAATGATTGCATTGGAGTGGATTTGAATCGAAATTGTCTTCGGAATATTTCGATGTTGGAATTTGTGATTATACAGATGTTGTTATGGAAATTTGAAAGATATATATTTATATCGTTATTTCCAATACGACATTTGTTAATCGTAGAATTTGATATTTAATATAAGCCGATATATTTTCTATTCAGAGCCTTGTATTAAATATCAAATGTGATTTGAGTTTGTCGTGAATGGTGTCTTCACTAACACTGTTCTTGAACCCAGTTAAGAAAAGATTAAATCTTTTTATTTAGATTTAACGAAGTGTACCAATTAAATAATATTTAATTGGAATTGAATTGATTTTGATTTTTGGGTTTATCGTGGACAGCGTTTTAAATAACACTCGTTCTTTAACCCGATGATTAATAGAATGTGATTTTGGGTTTATCGTGAACCGTGTTTTAAATGACACTGATTCTTTAACCCAGTTAGCGATTAAAACTAAGTGGAGTTTTAATGAATCTTTAATTAGATTGAAATGATCGAGAATGGACTATTACCAGTTTTGCTCCAGGCGATAGTTTAATCTTTAATTAGATTTGAACGTGAAATGGTAATTGAATTTACCGATAACACCGTGGTGTTAGATATGAAGTACTACCAGTTTTACTTCATGGGATGAATAGGTTGGGATTGGGAAATTAAAACAAATGATTACTTCGGTAAGGTTCGTTAATCCCGACTAGTTGAATCGAAATTCAAAAGTTGATTAAAGAATAAATTCAAGGAAATTTCCTTGGGTAAAATTAATGGGAACCTTTCCCTATGAATGTGGAATTTAGAAACTAACTGTCGGTTAGCTAAGCAGAATGGTTTTCTGGATATTGATCTGATGTTGGTTTCGGCCTTCGGGGTTAATGTTTGGGAAATTATTCTCTTGATTAATTTACGGTTAGTGACTGATGAATTGGAATGAGGCGTATGTTGTGTTTGTGTAACACTTATTTAAAATATACGCGAGTTATTCGGGAAGACCAGGTTTATCCCATTCTGAATAACTGATACGACGATAAGTCGAAGATGAAGACGATGGTCGAAGACCGGAGGTCTTCACGTCGTTTGGGTGATTACTGATGATCTTGATTGAGCTGTACACCCAAGAAGATGGAAACAGTTGGTGATCGTCCAGACGTACTTGGAGATCGATGGATATGCGGAGTACTAGGTGCCTCCGGTTTCGTTCAGCCCCAGAACGGACTTGTAAATGGACTGTGTGTCTGACATTGGATTTAAGTCCGTGTGATTGATCTCTATTAAATATATATCGGTTTGGCGGCGGAGAATTTATTCTCTTGCTTAACGCCCTTCTCTGAGACGTACGAGCTCAGGGGTTATATATTGATGGATATCAATCGCATGGAGTGAATTTCCTGTGTGGCATGCCTAAGTGGCAAATGATCAAGGCTTCTGTTGAAAAGCAAAGTCTTGTGGTTTATGATCGAAGCACGACCTTTGTGGCGTAGCTTTGTGTAACGTTTACTTCGCGAGTTTCACACCCGGTATGAACCAAAAACGGGAGACGGACCTCAGGGAGGGCATGCGTTTCTTTCTAGTTAGGAGTGGCGTCAGTGCTTGAACTAGCTGACGAGTTTGACTCATGTGGATGTTGCTTATTATTACTTGCTGAAAAGCGAGGCGCCTCGTGATATCGGTTTCTGCCGATGCTTCTGGTCGGCTGACGGGCCAGATTTACGCCCCAAAGGGCGGGGAAACGTAGTGTTCAAGCATAATAATCCACATCGGTGGACCGGCCCTGACGATACATGGGGCAGTTGCGGCTGTTCCTGAGGCTCGAACTAGACAGTCTCGAATCGGTGAGGATCTTGCCCCTAGCCTCGGTTCATACCATAAATGATAACCCAACTCCCAATACGACATTGCGGTTTTGATTGTAAACTTATTTATGGCGACATAGTGGTATGGGGCATTCATGCCGCCTATGATTGATACTTATGATTTGAAGTTGTTTTATACACTATACACTTATAATAGTATCAAATGATTTCTTTTAAACGTATCAAGCATTCTTGGCTATTATAAGGTAAAAACCCTATCCCCCGGCTTGCGTTGCATTGTGTGATAGGACCTGGGTCTTATAATAGCTTCATTTTTCTTTATTTAGCATTGCGCTGTTCGTTTTATGCACTGTTATTCTTGGGAGGAAACCCGTTCCGTGTTATACGGCGTGGTCCCTTGATTTACCTAACTTTGAAAATAAAGATAATAACTGTTTTAGTTCTCACACCAGTCACATGACTGACCTGGAGTTTATTGTTTTAACCTAAACTCTGGGTGCCCCTATTTTGACACGAGCAGCTAGTAGTTTTGGTTTTTGCAGATTTATATTCACAGGATCCTGGTTTACAACTGGAACGATATCCGGAAAGCTTTGTATCCGTATATCTACTTCTAGTTGTGTATTGTAATATTTTTCGCTGCTATGTATTTAAATGTAATTTAAATCTCTGATATTTCTGTGTAATATTCATTTATACTCTGTATATTCTTGTAATCTGATGCATTGTTGTAATATACAATGAAATGTTCTTTTATATGCGTTCTGTTGTGGCTTGTTCTCGAACTATCCGCTCTTTCCTTTACGGGGAAGTTACGGGTTTTCACAGTTGGTATCAGAGCTTTGGTTTACAAAGCTCATAGAACAAGACATATTAGAACCATACGAAAGAATTCATCAGATATTGGATTAGTAATATCCAACTAGAATAACTCGTTAGAGATAGGATCAATAGTATCCTAGAACGAGTGTGAAGAGTATATTTTTCAAATCAAACCAATTTTGTTTTGAAAATTTAAATCAATTATTCGTATTTGATTATTTATTTCATATTGATTAGGACAATCCAAAATATAAAGATTTTGCGTTTGCGCCTAGCAAGCGTGTATTCGAAGTTTTGATATATTGAACAGATATAGAATTACACTCTAATCGCCCGGAGATGATTTTGATGATGGAGCTCCATCATTAGAATTGATATTCGAGTGACGAACGTGTAATATCTATATACTTCCTATTGACTGGTGTGAGAACCAAAATTAGATAGGACCTATTGTTGTGATTTGGCATCAAAAACAAGATTTTAGTATATATATCAAATTTATGAATTTGAAACGTTAATTCACTAATTGATTGATGTTTGTGTTGTTTGTTTATTTGTTTGATAATTTTGAACCATTATGCCTAATTAAACCAAATATTGAATTATATTAAAAATTGGTTGCATTTGCTTGCATATACATATACTTACATTGAACAGGTCATAGCAAGGAGGCTAGAGCCGAAGAATAAAATTTGTTGCCCGACAAATAGGTACATGTTTACTACATAATTTACTGTTTTGTTTGGGTGATGATGATTTTATGAGCCTATTGGCAAGCCGCTTGGCTTTTTCTTTTTCTTTTTGAGATTATAAGGACCGGGGAAACTATTTGAAATTCCCCGATGCTCCCGGTGCAGGGGAGGTTATGGCGAAATTTTTCAAAAATTTAGGGTGTTAGCCAAATTTTTGAAATTTTGAAAATTCTCAGAAACTGAAAAGTTGGAGAATGCAAGCCAGATCGAATGTAGAATTGATTTATCAAACCACTTTCGACTTTGTTCCTTTTCGGGGACGAAAAGTTTTAAGTGGGGGAGATAGTAACAACCCGAAAATCTGGACCAGTTTAAAATTTTTATTTTGGCAATTTTAGCAAATTTTGATTATTTAAAATGAATTATTTTAAATAATAATCGAAGAGAAATTTATTTTGAATATAATTCGACGTATATATTTATATACGTCGTCGTTAGAATATAAATATTTATATATATTTATAAATAGAATTGAAAATGGCGCGGTAGTTCGATAATTCGATTTCAAACTTCAATTGAATGTACCGGGTGCAAAACAATCCGGATTTTAGTGAAACCAAAAATAATAGGATCTAATAGAGAATATCTTTCCAACGAATCCAACAAATCAAAATTTCATAGCGGAAATCAAAAGATATGTCCAGTTGAAAATTCTGAATAGTCGCTATGGAATTCAGGCCCTTAAAAATGGAAATTTTGCAAATGACCTCGGATTTCGACGAAACCACTTTTGTTGGGTTCGTGATGTCAAATTATTACTAGATTCCAAATTTCATAATTTTCCGAATTAATATGTTAGCGTGGTAAAGGAAAACGCGTTTGACCAGTTTCAGTTGATTTTAATCGACTGGAAAATGACCATTTTTCCAACGGTCTCGGAATTCGATTAAATTAGTTTTGTTAGGACCGTATCGTCAATACGAAGCTAGAAAATGTTTTTCTTGAATTTTTAGAGTTAGTATGCAGCCTCGATAAATGGAAATGTGCGTTCAAATTGAATATTTATAGATTTATATTTTAATTTGAACGGAAACCAGCCGAAACAGTCGAATTGGCCTGCGAAACATATCCCATTGTGTTCGGAATGTGGGTATTACGCTGGGGGCGATAGTGGTTGGGTCTCGATTGGGGTTCGATAGAAAAGTCAACCTTTTTGAATTTTAAAGTTGAAATTAAATTAAAATATATACTCTCCACTCTCTCTCTTCATTTTAGATCTGGAAAAAAAAAAGAGACAACGACGGAGGAAGACCAGCCGCTCGATGCCCTCCGCCACCGCTAGGCGGAAGTCACCTGCCGCCCCTCCCATCTCCGCCGCACCCCCTCCTTCAATGCCACCTCTCTCTCCTCCTTCTTCCTCCTTCGACGCACGAAAGCCCAAAACCCTCCACCAATCTAACCCGTCGCCACCGCCCTAGTCCCCCTACACCACCACCGAAGTCCGTCCATCTCAGCGCCTCCTCCCCAAACGTCAGCAGCCCCTCCTCGATTCCATCTCTCCTCGTTCTAAATCCCAAAGCCGCACCGCACATAACCACAGAGCCCTCCCCCTTCCTGCCACCTGTGCCCCACGCCACTGGCCAACCACGCAGCGCCATCAGCCGAGGAAGCCACCACCAGTCAGCGAGCCCCCTCCTTCAGTCGGAAAAAAAATATAAGTGAGTTTTAGCCCCTTTTAATATCGATTTTTAACTTATAAAATCATGTGATGTTTAGCTATTAAAGTGATGATTTTTAATACAATAAAGGCGAGATTTTTAATTTGAGAAAGGAGCGTTTTTTCTTAATTAGAAAGACAGGATTTTTAACATTAGAAAGACAGGATTTTTAACATTAGAAAGACAAGATTTTTAACATTAGAAAGAGATGATCTATAACATAAAAAGGTTGAATTTTTAAAAGAATAAAAAGATGTGATTTTTATAGTGTATTCATCGATTTAAAAGTATAATTTTTATAGAGTAGAGATTATAAAAATTCGATCTTTATATAAAAAGAAGTGTTGTAAATATATATAATTTTCATATATAAAGTGACATTATAAAAATGTGATTTTTAAAATGAACATCATATTAAAAATATGATTTTTCTATGGACAGCATGAAAAGAAAGGAGAGTGAACAAATAGAAATCAAAAAAGGAATTCAGCAGTTCAAAAGCAAAGTACGGCGGAGTGGAATCCTCGGTGAGAATTTCTCACCTTTCAATTTCTTTTTCTAGTTATATATATATACTAGGATGCAGACGGTGCTTAGTAGCACCCGACACAATCGTCCACAGACTATGGACTTGTTTGTTTTGTTGCATAAATTAGTTAGATGGTTTGGTTTGAATTGAATTGTTTGGTGAAATAAATGGATTTGATTGATGTGTGAATGGCGTGGGCCTTCACTAGACCGGGGATAAGACTAGGCCTCGTCCCGTTTCTAGTATCGTGCCGTTATGCCGCCGAAATTTTCTAAAATATATTAGAAAAATAAAAATATCATTTTATTGAATAAATGAACCGAATAGAATATTCATAGGTTGAATAAAATGTTTTATCGTTAAAAATATAATTTTTAACGTGAATGTGAATAAATAAATATTCATTTACAAACCGGACGGTTTGTTTATGTACACCTATTTGAAGGACATTGATTGGGACGATAAATTTTACACATCGCCCAACTGCACAAATAAAATATGTGTTTGATTGTTTGAAACCCCACACGGGTGTTAGGATGAAATTTGAAGTTTACTCATCCTGATTGATTAAATATGTCGATCGATCGATTGACGGGCTGTTATAAGCGTTAGATTTCTATATTTGATGCTTATTCAGTGTAGTGCACTTTGGTTGATGGTTGATTATTTTTCAATGCTATTATATACATGTGTTGTATGGAATCCATATAATTAACTTTATATGGTAATTGATTGGGCCTCATTCCAATTTGAAAAATAAAGAATAATATAAAATAAAGGTTCATGTGTTGACAGTTTCATCCATTGAGATTGGTCATGTGTTGAACGAAATATTTTAGTAATAAAATTTACATCTTTATAATATAAAATAAAGGTTCATGTGTTGACAGTACTCATCCATTGAGATTGGTCATGTGTTGAACGAAATATTTTGATAATAACAACTATTTTGAAAAAGAAATATTTGGAATAGAATATTTGAAAATAGAAATTTATGAAGCCGTGTTGATTAGATTGACGCCATTTTGACGTGAACGATATTTATATCGATTTAAAATGATTTCGAAATGAAATGAATTGAAAACGATTTCGAAATGAAATGAATTTTAAACGATTTCGAAATGAAATGAATTGAAAACGATTTCGAAATGAAATGAATTGAAAACGATTTCGAAATGAAATGAATTGAAAACGATTTCGAAATGAAATGAATTGAAAACGATTTCAAAATGAAATTAATTGAAAACGATTTCGAAATGAAATGAATTTTAAACGATTTCGAAATGAAATGAATTGAAAACGATTTCGAAATGGAATGAATTGAAAACGATTTCGAAATGAATTGAATATAAAACGAATTCAAATTGAATTGAAAGCAAATTGATGTGAATTCAAATTGAATTGAAATTTGAATTGAATAGAAATGAATTTTAAAACGAATTTATAAAGAAGAATTCAATTTTGATTTGAATTGAAATGGAAGTTGAAGTTGCTTTTGAAACGAATTTAAAACTATTTATAAAATTCGTTTTAAATAGAAATCGACGATATATATATTATATATATTATATATATAATATAATGGCCTGAATAGAACGCGCCGCGCCGCGGCAGTTCGTGAATTTCGACCATTTATTTCAAACGGACATTACGGGAGATCCGACCGTCGGATTGTCTTAAAACCGGAACCGTTGGGTTCGTATCGAAAAGAGTTTTCCAACGAATATTAGAAATTTGAAATCTAACGGTTGGATTTGGAATTACGTCCAAATCAATTTTGAAAAAGGTCGTTGTAAGTGCAGTTCGATGACCGTTGATGGAAATCGACTGTACGGGCCTTGATAAAATTATTAAAAATAGTAATAATTTGTCTAAAATCATGAGAAATGGTTTAGAACGAATTGGGATGAAAAACTCCATATTTGTAAAGATAAAAATAGATTTTTATCTAAATGAACTAGTTTTGAACTAGAACTAAAATTCTATTTGTTTTTAAATAAATATATTGAATTTGAAAAGGGTTTTAAAAATAACCAGGATTTTCTATGATTGCATTGGAGTGGATTTGAATCGAAATTGTCTTCGGAATATTTCGATGTTGGAATTCGTGATTATACAGATGTTGTTATGGAAATTTGAAAGATATATATTTATATCGTTATTTCCAATACGACATTTGTTAATCGTAGAATTTGATATTGAATATAAGCCGATATATTTTCTATTCAGAGCCTTGTATTAAATATCAAATGTGATTTGAGTTTGTCGTGAATGGTGTCTTCACTAACACTGTTCTTGAACCCAGTTAAGAAAAGATTAAATCTTTTTATTTAGATTTAATGAAGTGTACCAATTAAATAATATTTAATTGGAATTGAATTGATTTTGATTTTTGGGTTTATCGTGGACAGCGTTTTAAATAACACTCGTTCTTTAACCCGATGATTAATAGAATGTGATTTTGGGTTTATCGTGAACCGTGTTTTAAATGACACTGATTCTTTAACCCAGTTAGCGATTAAAATTAAGTGGAGTTTTAATGAATCTTTAATTAGATTGAAATGATCGAGAATGGACTATTACCAGTTTTGCTCCAGGCGATAGTTAAATCTTTAATTAGATTTGAACGTGAAATGGTAATTGAATTTACCGATAACACCGTGGTGTTAGATATGAAGTACTACCAGTTTTACTTCATGGGATGAATAGGTTGGGATTGGAATATTAAAACAAATGATTACTTCGGTAAGGTTCGTTAATCCCGACTAGTTGAATCGGAATTCAAAAGTTGATTAAAGAATAAATTCAAGGAATTTTCCTTGGGTAAAATTAATGGGAACCTTTCCCTATGAATGTGGAATTTAGAAACTAATTGTCGGTTAGCTAAGCAGAATGGTTTTCTGGATATTGATCTGATGTTGGTTTCGGCCTTCGGGGTTAATGTTTGGGAAATTATTCTCTTGATTAATTTACGGTTAGTGACTGATGAATTGGAATGAGGCGTATGTTGTGTTTGTGTAACACTTATTTAAAATATACGCGAGTTATTCGGGAAGACCGGGTTTATCCCATTTTGAATAACTGATACGACGATAAGTCGAAGATGAAGACGATGGTCGAAGACCGGAGGTCTTCACGTCGTTTGGGTGATTACTGATGATCTTGATTGGGTTGTACACCCAAGAAGATGGAAACAGTTGGTGATCGTCCAGACGTACTTAGAGATCGATGGATATGCGGGGTACTAGGTGCCTCCGGTTTCGTTCAGCCCCAGAACGGACTTGTAAATGGACTGTGTGTCTGACATTGGATTTTAGTCCGTGTGATTGATCTCTATTAAATATATATCGGTTTGGCGGCGGAGAATTTATTCTCTTGCTTAATGCCCTTCTCTGAGATGTACAAGCTCAGGGGTTATATATTGATGGATATCAATCGCATGGAGTGAATTGCCTGTGTGGCATGCCTAAGTGGCAAATGATCAAGGCTTCTGTTGAAAAGCAAAGTCTTGTGGTTGATGATCGAAGCACGGCCCTTGTGGCGTAGCTTTTTGTAACGTTTACTTCGCGAGTTTCACACCCGGTATGAACCAAAAACGGGAGACGGAGCTCAGGGAGGGCATGCGTTTCTTTCTAGTTAGGAGTGGCATCAGTGCTTGAACTGCTGACGAGTTTGACTCATGTGGATGTTGCTTATTATTACTTGCTGAAAAGCGAGGCGCCTCGTGATATCGGTTTCGGCCGATGCTTCTGGTCGGCTGACGGGCCAGATTTACGCCCCAAAGTGCGGGGAAACGTGGTGTTCAGGCATAATAATCCACATCGGTGGACCGGCCCTGACGATCCATGGGGCAGTTGCGGCTGTTCCTGAGGCTCGGACTAGACAGTCTCGAATCGGTGAGGATCTTGCCCCTAGCCTCGGTTCATACCATAAATGGTAACCCAACTCCCAATACGACATTGCGGTTTTGATTGTAAACTTATTTATGGCGACATAGTGGTATGGGGCATTCATGCCGCCTATGATTGATACTTATGATTTGAAGTTGTTTTATACACTATACACTTATAATAGTATCAAATGATTTCTTTTAAACGTATCAAGCATTCTTGGCTATTATAAGGTAAAAACCCTATCCCCCGGCTTGAGTTGCATTGTGTGATAGGACCTGGGTCTTATAATAGCTTCATTTTTCTTTATTTAGCATTGCGCTGTTCGTTTTATGCACTGGTATTCTTGGGAGGAAACCCGTTCCGTGTTATACGGCGTGGTCCCTTGATTTACCTAAATTTGAAAATAAAGATAATAACTGTTTTAGTTCTCACACCAGTCACATGACTGACCTAGAGTTTATTGTTTTAACCTAAACTCTGGGTGCCCCTATTTTGACACGGGCAGCTAGTAGTTTTTGTTTTTGCAGATTTATATTCACAGGATCCTGGTTTACAGCTGGAACGATATCCGGAAAACTTTGTATCCGTATATCTACTTCTAGTTGTGTATTGTAATATTTTCCGCTGCTATGTATTTAAATGTAATTTAAATCTCTGATATTTCTGTGTAATATTCATTTATTCTCTGTATATTCTTGTAATCTGATGCATTGTTGTAATATACAATGAAATGTTCTTTTATATGCGTTCTGTTGTGGCTTGTTCTCGAACTATCCGCTCTTTCCTTTACGGGGAAGTTACGGGTTTTCACATATATAGCCCTTAAAAATATCCATTTTGCAAACGACCTCCGTTTTTGATGAAACCACTTTTGTTGGATCCAGAATGTCAAATTATTGTTATATTCCAATTTTCATAATTTTTGAAATTAATATGTGAGCGTGGTAAATTAAAACGTGTTTGGCACTTTCAGTTTGAATTTAATCGACGGAGAATGGCCATTTTTCAAACGGTCTCCAAATTCGACGAAATTAGTTTTGTTAGGACCGTATCGTCAAAAAATAGCTAGATTTATTTTTCTGGAATTTTTGGAGTTAGTATGTTGCCCCGGTAAATTAAAATGTACATTAAAATCAATTTTGAACGTTATATTAATTTATATTTTTAATTAAAATAAAACTGATCGAAACAGTCGAATTGGCTTATGGGACATATCCCATTGTGTTCGGAATGGGGGGTATTTAGCTAGGGGCCACAGTCACTGGGTTCAATTTGTGGTTAGAATGAAAAAGTTACTTTTTGGAATTGAAATAATAAATTAAAATATAAGTCAAACCCTCCATCCCCTTTCTCTCTCGTTCAAAAATTAGAAGAAAAAAACGTGATCGAGGATTGCTGAAAGCCACCATCGCCAATGTCGCGACCCGTCACCTCCGGCGATTGGCCGCCGCCTCCCCAACTCCTCCCTCCTCTCTCCTTTCCCTTCTATATGACGTTCTACCCTCATTCCTGCGAAACCCTAGCCACTTGTGGCCCACCGCCTACTCCGCACCATCTACGCAACCTCCTGCCACCACCACCAAGTCCCGTCGCCTCCTCTAGCCAACCACCTTCGACCTTGAACCCCCTTTTTGCCAAAAATCAAATTTTTATGTTTTCTATATTTGCAATTAAACCCTTGCTGAGCCACCGTGAAGCACCACCACCAGAGCAACCCCAGTTGACGCCTCCACGAGCTCTCGATCGAAACCCTAGAAAAAGTGAATTTTTATTTATTTATGTAAATAAAAATGTGATCTTTATATGTATAACATTAGGATTAAAATGTGATCTTTATATGTGTAACATTAGGATAAAAATGTGATTTTTATATATATAATAGCATTATAAAAATTCGATTTTTATGTATATAATAGCGTCGTAAAAATATGATTTATATATATAATATGATATAAAAATGTGATTTTATATATGTAATAACGTCATAAAAATATGATTTTTATATATATAATAGTGATATAAAAATGTGATTTTTATATATGTAGTAGTGAAATAAAAATATGATTTTTAACGGTATATAAATATGATTTTTATCGTATAAAGGAAATATTTTTAGTAAGTTAAAAATATGATTTCTAACTAGTGTATGACATGAAAATATTTTTTAGAAAGATAAAAATATGATTTTTAGCTTATGTATACTATTTACAAAATGGTCATACAAAGGAAAATTGTTTGTTAGTTAAAAATATGATTTTTAACGTATGTATGTTATTTATAAAATAGACATGCCGGATTTCTAGAAAGATTTAAGATTGACAATCAAAGAATGGCGGAGTGGAAACCAAAGGTGAGAACATCTCACCCTAATTTTGATTACAGTTAAATATATATTAGGATGTAGACGGTGCTTAGTAGCACTCGACACCTTTGATTGAAACAATGGATGTTTGGTTGTTTGTTTTATTGGATTGATTGTTATTTAATAGGGTTTGGCAAACCTATTAAGAAATTGGCTGAAATTGATTTGGGAAGTTAGTTGAACTGATTGGAATTGGTATGTGTATGGCGCGATCCAGTATTAGGCGAGGGATAAGGCTAGACCTTATTCTGGTTCTAATATCGCGCCGTTATGCTGCCAAATTTTTCAAAAATATGTTAGAAATATAATGGTTAGTTAAAAATATTATTTTTACCTTATATATAAGTTATATAAAATATTCGTGTGTTGAATAAAATATTTTATCGTTACAAATATAATTTTTAACGTATATGTGAACGACATAAAATTCTTCTGAAATGAGAATAAATATTCATTTACAAATCGGACGATTTGTTTATGTACACCCATTTAACTGATATTGATTGGGACGGTAAATTTTACACATCACCCAACTGCACAAATAATATTCAGTATTTGTTAGTTGAAACCCCACACGGGTATTGGGATGATATTTGACGTACACTAATCCCAATTGTTTTGTTGTATGTCAATTGATTGGTTGACAGACTGTTATAAGCGTTAATTATTTATATTTAAGGCTTATGCAGTTGTGTGATGCATCTGGATGATGTTGATTGGTTTTGATTGTTGTTATATACGTGTGTTATATGAAATCCACATAAATAAAATTATATGGTAATTGATTGGGTCTGATTCCAATTCAGGATCGTTATTTTAAAATAACGAGTATTTTAAAATAATATTCAGTAAAGGATTAAAAATGTGAATTTGATGTTCGATTTTGGATGGACACGAAAATATTGAAATGTGTGAAGCCATAATGATTAGATATGCGCCATTTTGACGCGAACGATATTTATATCGATTTTATTCATTTTTATAATGAATATAGAAAAGGAAAAGATTTCAAAATCTGATATTTTGAAAATATTGTCATTTATATATTATAATGATAAGGAGTATTCAATTCTGATTTAAAATCGAAAATGTAGTTGGAATCGTTTTTAAAACGAATTCAAAACGATTTATAAAATACGTTTTAAATAGAAATCGACGAAATACATATATATATATATATATATATATATTATATTTGATGGCCTGAATAGAACGCGCTGTACCACGACCATTTGCGAATTTCGATCATTGACTTCGAATTGACATTACGGGAGATCCGACCGTCGGATTCTCCTAAAACCAGAACCGTTGGGTTCGTATCGAAAAGAGCTTTCCAACGAATATAAGAGATTTGAAATCTAATTGTTGGATTAGGAATTATGTCCAAATCAAATTTGGAAAAGGTCGTTGAAAGTGAAGTTCGATGACCGTTTATGGAAATCGACTAAAAGGGCCTTAATAAAATTATTAAAAATATTAATAATTTGTGTAAAATCATAATAAATGATTTGGAAAGAATTGGGATGAAAGATTCCACGTTTGTAAAGATAAAAATATATTTTCATCAAAAATAAACTAGTTACTAACTAGATTTGAAATCCAATAATTTTTAAATAAATTGGATTTGTGAATGGTTTTAATATAACCAGAAATTTCCAATGAAAAAATTGGAATGGATTTGGAATGGAAATAATCTTCAAAGTATTTCGATATTGGACACCGTGATTATATGGATATTTTTATGGAAATTTGAAAGATATATTTATATCGTTATTTCCAATACGATATTTGTTGGTTTCAGAGTTTGATATTGAATATAAGCCGATATAATTTCTATTCAGAGCCTTGTATTTAATATCAAATGGGATTTTGGGTTTGTCGTGAACGGTGTCTTTACTAAGACTGTTCTTAAAACCCAGTTGAGAAAAGCATAAATCTTTTAATTAAGATTTAGTGAAGTTTAACAATTAGTTAATATTTAAGTTGAATTGAATAAAAGAATTGGATTTTTGGGTTTATCGTGAACGGTGTTTTAAAAAACACTTGTTCTTTAACCTAGTTAACAGTGAGGATATGATTTGGAATTTATAAATCTTTTAACTAAGATTTAATGAAAAAATTTCAAAGTAAAGTTTTCCAATTTAATATATTAAATTGGAATTGGATGGAATTCGATTTGGTAATAATCGAAGTGAGCTTCTATTGAGGAAGACTATTAATATATATATGGAATTTAAAAGGCTTTGTCGTTATTCCATTTATATTATTAGTCGGATGTGGAAATTAATATCGATTATATATTGATCTGTTTCCGATGAAGATTCCATGGTTAATGGAATGTGATTTTGCATTTATCGTGAACTGTGTTTTAATTTACATTAGTTCTTTAACCCAGTAAAGGTAGGATTACATGCCTAACATTGTATTTCGAACTGTATCGTTGATCTCTGCTAAATATATATATATCTGTTTGGTGGCGGAGAATTTATTCTCTTGCTTAACACTCTTCTTTGAGACGTACGAGCTTAGAGGTTATATATCGGCAGAAATCAATGGTACAGAGTAGATTATCAATGCGACATGTTTGATTTCCCAAAGTTAAATAATCATTAATATTGATTTTTGGGAAGATTAAAACTAATGAAGTTTTAATGAATCTTTAATTAGATTGGAATGTGAATGTGATAATTTAAATTATCAAATTCGTGAAATGATCGAGAATGGAGTACCACCAGTTTTACTCCAGACGATAGTTAAATCTTTAATTAGATTTGAACGTGAAATGGTAATTGAATTTACTGATAACACCGTGGTGTTAGATATGGAGTATTACCAGTTTTGATCCATGGGATGAATAGGTTGGGGTTGGAAAATATAATAAATGATTACTTCGGTAAGGTTCGCTAATCCCGACTAGTTTGGAAAACCTTAATTTGGTTCAAATTCTGAAAATAATATTTGAATAAAAGAATATTCTGGATTGGAATGAGGCGTATGTTGTTTTTTTTATTGCACTTGTTTATAAGATACGCGAGTTATTCGGAAAGACCGGGTTTATACCCATTCTGAATGTTAGATTCGACGATATGTCGTCGATGAAGACGATGATTGAAGACCAGAGGTCTTCACGTCGTTTTGATGATTATTGATGTCTTGATTGGGCTGTACACCCAAGACAAGGTAATAAGTGGTGATCGTCCAGACGTACTTGGAGATCGACCGGATATGCGAGGACCTCTCTCCTATATTGGACATATGAGACAAGGAATAAGGTGCCTCCAGTTTTGTTCAGACCCAGAACGAACTTGTAAACGGATGTGTGTCTTGTTAGATCTAGATTAACCCTAGAAGGGGTGAATAGGGTTTATCACAGTTTTTCGCTTGGTTAAAATTCTAACGGGATATTAAATAATAAACATATCACAGAATACAGCGGAAATAGAAATGCTAATAGATAATGACGCACAGATTTACCCATCTTCGGCAAAAACCTGCCTACTGTTGCATTCCTAAGGTTTCTACTAGGTGTTCTAAACAGATCTGGCTTACAATAGCATGTAAACTCGCATTGCCTGCTCCTGTCCTAACCCTACGCTCAAAATCCTAGACCGATTTAATCCCTTAGATCAGATTTCCCCTTGTTTTACAGACTCTAGTAAACTACCTAGTTTTACAAACGAAACTAGGAAACCACCTAGATTTTACAGACTCTATCGACTGACAGTTAATCCCTAACTGAATGACCTAGACTTTACAGACTCTAGAACTTTTCAGAAGATTTACAAAGAAATTCAAAAACAATACAAAATAAATACATAAAAACACTAGGAGTTAAAAATAAGGGTTATCTCCTTTTTCAAATTAAAATCCTAAGCCCATTGTTATCTTGGCCGGCCCACTTTCTATTGGCTTTGTCCAGAAATCTTTCTCTCTGGAAATCTAAAAATGGCGGCTTCAAAGAAACTAGGGTTTCATGCTTTCTCCCAATCGTGGACTCGACTTTTCAATAGATGGTATGTTGCGATGCTCCTATGTTTGGTGTTGTTCTTCCACGACTGTGCTTCAGCGAATTTCTGCCTTTTGGTTGATCGGAAATAGTGAGTTATCTGAATTAATTTTCTATGTTGCTCTATGAATTTACGATTTTTGATTTCCGATCTCTAAGCATGTGATGATGTGGTTGTGTATGTATAGGGTCTTGAAACCCAAATCAAAAACTCTAATTTCTGTATTTGACCTGCTCTGATTGCATGTTTCCTCTTTTGAATTTCCCTCGATTGAAATTGAGATTTGTTGCCTTGTTTGCATTGTGTTGATTCTGGAAATCCATACTTGATAAAACTAGAAAACAATAAACCTTTTCCCTTTAGCCCATGCGCGTGATTCCTTGCCAAAAATGAATTGTTTATGAAAGTAAATAATTCGAATTTCCCTTTAATCATGATGCTTCATTTCCAGACTTAATTTCTTAATTGATAGCTGAATAAATAGAAGTGAAATTTGGCCAAACATGATTTCTGCTCTGCCTTACTCTTGCAAAAAATATCTTGAGATAATACTTTGCTGATTGAATGTTTTCAAAAGCTTGAATTTATTTCTGGAAATATAATCTTGCCTATTTTGACTCGATTTCCATAGTTAAAAAATATGCTTGCTGAGATTTATTCTGCCAAATCATCATACCATATATAATTGGATTCAATGCTGAAATTGATTCAGTATTCCACGCTTGATTGAGTAAAAATGGAAGGGATAAATTCGATTTCAAAAAACTGCATTAAACACTTTCCTTGAGTCTGTTTCAATTTTATCACCTGGTTTGAGTCTCTACTTATATTTCAGGAAACATTGAAAAACTTGCAACTTGTATTTTTGTCCAAAAACAGGAATGATTTCGTGATATTCAAATCTGAAAACTGTTTTGTTAAACCATGAACATGTGTGAATCACCATTATTTGCTCCACTTGCACCAGAAACAAATTCTGCTACAATATACTAGCTGCTTGAACATTTGTACCACTATACTGCCTTGCTGTTGTTGTATATATTGACATTGTGTTGGTACTCCACATGTGACATCTCATAGCCATGACTTCTCGATATATGTATACTATTTCATCATATGAATGCTACAATGTTCCCTTTTGATTCATGCTGTATAAGTTTTTCACTGCACATTTGGTTCACATCTGTTTTACCATGCTATGAAATCAGTTTGTGCATATGTGCTCGATACTTGTTGACAATTTATAGTTGCATTTGCAAAACCACTTCCCTGTTGCTCATCACCTTGTTGATATACACATTTGACCACATTGCTTTGATTGCTGTTTTTTTTTAAATGTTGTGCTTCTATTGGATATTCATGTGGCCATTTGGTTGAACTTGATATTCACTGTTACTATTTGTATTGTTGCTTGGCTGCCCTTTGTAAAACTGCTGTTATGATCATGCTGATCCATATATATGTATATTCTGGCCATGTTGAGACTTGTACACTTTGTATATGCTGAACTGTATTTGTGTCTTTGATTTGCCATGTAAAATTTTGCAAAACTGAACTGATCTTTTATGTATGTCCTTTCCTTTGGGGCTGATCTAATTTTCACTTTATTTTGCCTGATCTGCCAAGTAAAATCCCTTGTTTTTTAGCTGATCTTGCCATTTTTGTGTTTTCCTTGGGGTTGATCTGAAGTGAGCTTGATTTTCCATGTTTCATTCAATTTTACTTGGCCATTTGATTGCATTCATGAGTATGGCTCGACCATAGGCTTGCACTTGTCATGCTGACTTGAATACATTGATGTTTTTGGGTTGCCTCAACCATATTGATTATTGTTGCACTAAGTCAAGATGGTCCACGTGGCTCCTCCTCAGTTGCACACTGGATTGGCGAGGCAGTGCACACGTGTATACATATACACGTTTGTACATACAACCATCCAGATAAGTTTTGTTGTCCCTGCAAAATATATGTATACAGTCTAACTTGTGATATTTACAGTGTATAACTGTGAATATCACAAGCTGTCTAGACACAGTCGGAAAAATCAGATCGAGTCAGAAATATGATGAGAAACACACCGAAATTCTGAGGCAAATAAATTGTTAAAAATTAAAATTTATATTTACGCGTATACAGTTTTATTTCTATTGCAGTGTATTGTGTGTGTGTTTCATGTGACAGGTAAGCAGGTGATGACTGGACTGACAGTGAAGATGTTGTGAAGACAGAAGATAGAAGTCAAGAACAGAGTGTCAGTGTGTGTCTGTATATGAAATGTGAATTGTATAACTGAGTGACATGGTTGTAGTGAGGAGTTGTGTATATGAAATCTGATATGACATGAAATGTAATACAAAGATGTACAAATAGTGGAGTATAAAATTTGTACTGTTTGATATTGAAATAAAATATTCTATTCAAATAAAATATTGTGAATATTTAAATTTCTGTACAGTTGTATTTTATTTAAATAGAAATATTATATTCCTGACTGTTGTGTAGTATATGAAACATTACAAACAAATAAATAATAATATATATTTGGTTGTTATCATCAAACAAAAATCATATAATTGTGTATACAACACTGTTATATACAACAATCTCCTCCTTTTGATGGTGACAAACAAATAAAAGATTTTGAGCATAAATGTGTTTGAAAAAATGAAATATATTACCCCCCCCCCCATTTGAATGCTCCTCCAACAATAGAAACTCCCCCTAGAAGTGTACATGAGTGAAAGAATTGAAAATTTAATTGGAATTTTCAAAATTAAAATAATAATAAAGATTCGCTCATAAGTCAAAATCTCAACCCATTCTCCCCCTTTTGTTATCATCAAAAGGATACAGAATTAAAAATATATATGAAAAATGACTAATAAATATAGTTTCAGCTTAAAAGGAAGAACGGTCATCATAAATCTCAATCAGTCAAACAAAAATCATAATATTCTAAGATCTAGTGGCATATTTCACATTATGGATAATGACAGATTTACGATGAAATTTATATAAATGGAGAGAGTTATAAAAAAAATGAATTCCAATTATTTTCCTAAAGAATTTTATAAAAGTGAGCATAAAAACAGTGATGGATTTGGACTATATTTAATAATTCAATTTGAGTGGCAAAATCGTATAATCTCAAATCCCAATAGCTATCAATCAACAAATCATAATATTTCATAATATTTTCAACATATTTCACAATTAAGAAAATGGATTGATAGTCTGGTTTTTACACACCAAGGAGAATTTCATATAAAAATTTATTTTATTCAAATTTATTTCTTTTCCTTTTCTTTTAATTTAAGAGCACGCCGACCACGCATAACCAGAGCTTGGATTTTTAAATGAGGCCAGTCGCAACATAAATTGTCAGTAATCTCTTAACCATGCATGACCAGAGCTTGGATTTTTAAATGATGGTCGTGAAATAATCGCTATTTCAAAGATATTATAATAATTATTGAACCATCATGAAAATTTAAACAAAATCTCCTCTTGATGTGAAATATACTGTAGTCACAATTCATCACAATTTCAAAATCTAATAATAATTTTGATGAATTATAAATACAATTCAATTTGGATATTGATTTCAATTTCTGAATGAATAATCAATAAATAATTTTAAAATTGAAAATCAATTACAAGAGGAAATTAAAAGATCTATACAAGACAAGAGGGATTAAAATATATACAAAAAAAATATTCAGCACTTCTAAACTGATACCACTTGATGTCTCTATTCATGAGGATTTTAAAAATGACACCGGAGACAAACAATTATATCACAGACAGAAGAAATTTAAGCCCAAAGCCTAGGCAGACAAAACAACAGATTTGGCACATTTATCAGAGCAACAAATGATTCCAAAACAAACATTTTTCAAAATAGTATCAGAGCAACACAGAAACCAATATCACAGCAGAGTTGTCAAGATGATGGTCACATAAGATGATTCATGATCCCAGATTTAAAAATATTGTTTTTTTTAAATCATTTGAAGGAATATGAAAATGCCAGAATTTAATGAATCTATCACACCACATTATAAATTTTTGATTCGAGATATGTGTGTGATTCAGTAAATCAATAATTTCAAACGATTTTAAACAAACAGATATTCAAATCAAATAATCATGAAATAACAATAAGTTTGAAAGATCAAAAAATTTCCAAGAATTATTACAAAATTTTCTAACAGTAACACATGAATAATTTTAGATTATTTACATCAAGATTGAGAGATATTCATGATCCAAAAATTTAAAAATAATTTATTTGAAATCACTTGAATCAATGTCAAGTCTTGAGATATAATGAATCAGTCACACAAGATTGATAATTTCAAATTTAAGAGGTGTGTGAGATTCATAATATCTAAAATTTCAGATGATTTCAAACAAACAAATTTCAATCATAATGATCATGAATAAAGATGAATTTCAAGCTGTATCACTGATTCAAGATAAAACAGAATATCCAAGCCAATCTAAAAATCTTATGAAATTATCACAACTAATAAATAACAGAGTGTTGTAATGAGTATAAATTTTCAAGCTTTACAAAATGAATTAGAAGATACTCAAAACAGCATAGATGTGTGAAATTCCACTAAATATTCAGATCTTCAAAATTTAGAATTCAAATCAACAGTGTTCAATATATGATAAGAATACATCAACACTGTTATGAATTTAGAACACAGAAAATAAACTTCAAAACAATTTCATATTTTTACAAATTTAAATTTAGGATCTGGAAAAGATTTAAAACATCAGAGTTCTATTTAAACGAAGTGAATTTCCAGAGAAATTTGAATTCTTCAATTTGAATTTAATGAAGCTCAGAGAAGAAAAACTAAAATATATGGCAGCCTCAAATCAAAAAAGAAGAGATAAAGTAAATAAACAGAGGGGGTAGAAGGAGGAATAAACAAAAATAAAAATAGAGAATATTTACAAATATGAGTTTAGAGATCATACCAGATTTGCAGTAGATGATGTGGATCTCCAACCCATTAGACTTGGCTAAGGAACTCTAAATAAATCAAAGATGTGGAATAGCTTGAATTCAAATTTTCTTTTCCAAAGCAGTTCCTCAGCCATCACTAGTACCTAGCAGTTAAGAGGGTTGAGTGGTCTAACAAAATTAGTGAAACCACTCATAGTTGTGTGTTGGACTTTTTGTACCCAAACTTGTTTGAATAGCAACCATCAGAATTTACCAAAGTGCCTTTTGGAACCCAAACTTGTTGAATTTAGAAGAATTTCCTTTTGGGGTCCAAAATGAATCAAATGAATTGTTATCAAACAATTGTATATCTCGTTTATGATTCAAAAACCATTTGGAATTTTCAAAACTCAAATTTTTAGAATGACCTTTCTTTAAGCAGTTTGAAGGATCTTTAAAGTCACACGAATTCAAATTTTCAAAAACATTTGTTTTCCCGAAACCAAGACCGCGTTTATTTCCCACAAAAATTTGGTTTTTCAACAACATATTCAAAGATTTTTCTCCATTAGAAAATTTACTCAAAATTGTTTCAAGTTGTTGAATTTCAGTTTTAAGATCACCATTTTCTTTCATTAAATCTGAACAACAATTTTTAGTGATCTTACATCTTTCAAAATCAGATTTCAAAACCAGATTTTCAACATTAAGCAATTTAATTTTGGTTTAGGACTCAGCAATTTCAAGATTAAAATGTTTTCGACTCTCAAATTCAAATTTCTTGAGGTTTTCAATCTCCATTTCTAGCTCATTCAGAATATACTCAGTTTTCAACAAGCTTTGTTTTTCAGCAAAAATATATTTAGAATTTTCAGTCGTCTTGAAATTTTCAAATTCCTTTTGCAAACAATTGTTTGTGCTTTCAAGCTCTATCTTGTTCTCTTTTAAAATCAGAATTTTTTTCTCAAGTTTTTGAATATTTTTATTTTGACGAACAAGATCATTTTTCAAATTTAAACAATTTTTGCAATTAGAATCTGAATTTTTTTTGACATTTTTAAGCTTTGATTCCAAAAGATTATTTTTGCAAATCAACTCAAGTTCTTCGGATTTCAGAATTTTATTTTTAGACTTTAGGTTCTCAACAGATTTAGTTAAACCATTTAAGCGAAAAATTAAATCTTTACAAGAAAGGTCTCCTATTGAGTCTCCGTCTGGATTTCCATATGTACAACCTATCAAGCACATATCTGAAACTGAGTTGACCTTCTGGGGTTTTGAACTGTTGTCTTCTTTTCCATATAGCATGTTGAGAGTTGTCCAGATTTCCTACGTAGTCAAACAATGGGAAATAAGGCTATACTGAACATCATCAATATAAGAATATAAAATATGCACGAGAATTAAACCTAATATCATTTCTACTAACCACATCAAATCCATTAATAACAGTATCCCAACATTTAACATCAACAAATTTTAAATATAACTCCATTTCTAATTTCCAATTTAAAAAATCTGTACCATTAAAAATAGATGGAATACGACTGGACTGACTCTTAAAGGACTGAGAACTAGGAAAACCCATTACTCTAGAGTTAATGAAATAACCTGCTCTGATAACAATTGTTGGATCTAGATTAACCCTAGAGGGGGGGGTGAATAGGGTTTATCACAGTTTTTCGCTTGGTTGAAATTATAATTGGATATTAAATAATAAACAGATCATAGAATATAACAGAAATAGAAATGCAGAAAGTAAATGACACACAGATTTATCCAGCTTCGGCAAAACCCTGCCTACTGCTGCATTCCCAAGGTTTCTACTAGGTGTTATAAACAGATCCCGCATACAATCTCATGTAAACTCGCAGTGCCTGCTCCTGTCCTAACCCTACGCTTAAACCTCTGGACTGATCTAATCCCCTAGATCAAATTTCCCTTACTTTTATAGACTCTTGTAAAGTGCCTAGTTTTACAGACGAAACTAGGAAACCACCTAGATTTTACAGACCCAATCAACTGTCAGTTAATCCCTAACCGAATGACCTAGACTTTACAGACTCTAGAACTGTTCAGACAGTTTACAAAGAAATTCAAAAACAATACAAAATAAATAAATAAAAACCCTAGGACTTAAAAAAAAGGGTTATCCCATTTTTCAAATTAAAACCCTAAGTCCATTGTTATCTTGGCGGCCCACTTTCAATTGGCTTTGTCCCGAAATCTTTCTCTCTGAAAATCTAAAAATGGCAGCTTCAAAGAAACTAGGGCTTCCTGCTTTCTCCCAATCGTGGACTTGACTTGTCAATTGATGGTATGTTGCGATGTTCCTAAGTATGGTGTTGTTCTTCCATGATTGTGCTTCAGCGAACTGCTGCCTTTTGGTTGATCGGAAACAGTGAGTTATCTGAATTAATTTTCAATGTTTCTCTATGAATTTGTGATTTTTGGTTTCCAATCTCTAAGCCTGTAATGATGTGGTTGTGTATGTATCGGGTCTTGAAACCCTAAATCAAAAACTCTGATTTCTGTATTTGACTTGCTCTGATTGTGTGTTTCCTCTTTTGAATTTCCCTCGATTGAAATTGAGATTTGTTGCCTTGTTTGCATTGTGTTGATTCTGGAAATCCATACTTGATAAAACTGGAAAACAATAAACCTTTTCCCTTTAGCCCTTGCGTGTGATTCCTTGCCAAAAATGAATTGTTTCTGAAAGCAAATAATTCCAATTTCCCTTTAATCATGATGCTTCATTTCCAGAATTAATTTCTTAATTGATTGCTGAATAACTGGAAGTGAAATTTTGCCAAACATTATTTCTGCTCTGCCTTACTCTTGCCAAAAATATCTTAAGCAAATCTTTTGTTGATTGAATGTTTTCAAAAGCTTGAATTGATTTCTGGAAATATAATCTTGCCTGTTTTGAATCGATTTCCATAATTAAAAAAAATATGCTTGCTGAGATTTATTCTTCCAAATCATCATACCATATATAATTGGATTCAATGCTGAAATTGATTTAGTATTCCTCGCTTGATTGAGTAAAAATGGAAGGGATAAATTCGATTTCAAAAACTGCATTAAACACTTTCCTTGAGTTTGTTTTATGTTTATCACCTGGCTTGAGTCTTTACTGATATTTAAGGAAATATTGAAAAACTTGCCACTTGTATTTCTGTCCAAAAACAGGAATGATTTCGTGATATTCAAATCTGAAAACTATTTTGTTAAACCATGAACATGTGTGAATCACCGTTGTTTGCTCCACTTGCACCAGAAACAAATTCTACTACAATATACTACCTGCTTGAACATTTGTACGACTATACTGCCTTGTTGTTGTTGTATATATTGACATTGTGTTGGTAGTCCACATGTGCCATCTCACGGCCATGACTTCCTGATATGTATATTGTTTCATCATATGAATGCTGCAATGTTCCCTTTTGATTCATGCTATATAAGTTTTTCACTGCACATTTGGTTCACAGCTGTTCTACCATGCTATGAAATCTGTTTGTGCATATGTGCTCGATACTAGTTGACAATTTTCAGTTGCATTTGCAAAACCACTTCCATGTTGCTCATCGCCTTGCTGATATACACATTTGATCACATTGCTTTGATCGCTGTTTTTTTTTTTTTGCTGCTCTTGGATATTCATGTGGCCATTTGGTTGAACTTGATCTTCACTGTTACTATTTGTATTATTCCTTGGTTGTCCCTTGTACAACTGCTGCTATGATCATGCAGACCCATATATATGCATATTCTGGCCATGTTGAGACATGTACACTTTGTATATGCTGAACTGTATTTGTGTCTTTGATTTGCCATGTAAAATTTTGCAAAACGGAACTGATCTTCTATGTACGTCCTTTCCTTTCGGACTGATCTGATTTTCACTTTATTTTGCCTGATCTATCGAGTAAAATCCCTTGTTTTTGAGCTGATCATGCCATGTTTGTGCTTTCCTTTGGGCTGATCTGAAGTGAGCTTGATTTTCCATGTTTCGTTCACTTTTGCTTGGCCACTTGATTGCATTCATGAGTATGGCTCGACCATAGGCTTGCACTTGTCATGCTGACTTGAATTCATTGATGTTTTGGGTTGCCTCAACCATATTGATTATTGTAGCACTGAGTCGAGATGGTCCATGTGGTTACTCCTCAATTGCATACTGGATTGGCGAGGCAGTGCAGACATGTGTGTGTGTATATATATATACACACACACACACATGTGTATATGCAGCCATCCAGACAAGTTTTCCTGTCCCTGCATAATATACGTATACAGTCTACCTTGTGATATTTACAGTATATCACTGTGAATATCACAAGCTGTCTAGACACAGTCGGAAAAATCAGATTGAGTCATAAAAACGATGAGAAACACACCGAAATTCTGAGGCAAATAAATTGGTAAAAAATTAAAATTTATATTTACGCATATACAGTTTATTTCTACTAAAGTGTACTGTGTGTGTGTGTTTCATGTGGCAGGTAAGCAGGTGATGACTGGACTGACAGTGAAGATGTTGTGAAGACAGAAGATAGAAGTCAAGAACAGAGTGTTAGTCTATGTCTATATATGAAATGTGAATTGTATAACGGAGTTATAGTGTTGTAGTGAGGAGCTGTGCATATGAAATCTGATATGACATGAAATTTAATACAGAGATGTACAAATAGTGGAGTATAAAATTTGTATTGTTTGATATTGAAATAAAATATTCTATTCAAATAAAATACTGTGAATGCTTGTTCAATTACTCTTTTACCTGCGAAAGCAATGTATCCCTTTAGTAGGCCTAGTATTTCCGGCGATTGCAACGGCTTCTTTATTTCTTCATGTACAAAAAAATAAGATTGTCTAGACCTGATGGGGCCAACCAGATATTTTTTTTGGTATAGATATTTGTGGCTTTCTCATAATTATCCTATATTCCGCAGAGAACAAGAGATTTAAATTTCTGTACAGTTGTATTTTTTTTAAATAGAAATATTATATTCCTCTTTGTTGTGTAGTATATGAAACATTATAAACACATATATAATAATATATATTTGGTTGTTATCATCAAAAAAAAAATCATTTAATTGTGTATACAACACTGTTATATACAACATGTCTGACATTATATTTTATTCTGTGTTGATTGATCTCTATTAAATATATATCTGTTTGGCGGCGGAGAATTTATTCTCTTACCTAACACCCTTCTCTGAGACGTTCGAGCTCAGATGTTATAAATCGATAGACATCGGTCGCATGCGTGAATTTCCTGTGTGGCATGCTGAGATGCAAATGATCAAGACTTCTGTTGAAAAGCAGAGTCTTGTTGTTGATGATCAAAGCACGGCTTTAAATAGCATATCTTTGTGTAGCGTTAATTCGCGAGCTTCACACCCTGGTATGAACCAGAAATGGGCAGAAGGACGGCAGGAAGGACATGCGTTTCTTTCTAGCTAGGAGTGGAGTCATGGTATGGAGCCCAGACATTTTTACTTATGTGGATGTTGGAAAGCGAGGTACCTCGGATATATTGGTCACTAAGGGGTCGATGGATGGATATGGTCGACATACTGACCACACTTACGCCCCATAGGACGAGGAAACATATTGTTCAGGAATTGCCAATCCTCAAACGTAAGAGAGGACCGACCCTACATTTTCCTAGGTGCAGTTGCGGCTGTATCCTGAGGCTCGGGCTAGAGAGTCTCGAATTCGGTAAGGATGATCCCTTGCCTTGGTTCATGATGGAAATCCAACTTCCAATATGACATTGTGCATTTTTAATTGTAGAACTAGTATGGCGACATAATATATGGTACCCATGCCGTTTATGATTGATACATGTAACACCCCGTAATTTGAACATAAAAATTCACAAATTAAAGTATACTTAATTAAGTGAAATGGGTTGCGCAGAGAAATATATATATATTGATATATATATATAATTGAAAATTTAATAAATAAATATGCAAAAATGTTCAAAATAGCGAATTGGGAGAGGGGAATAACCGAACCAGCCGATTTTTGAGGTCGACGAGAGTCAGCTGGGTCGACTAGGGGTTAATCTAGGGTGTTTGGCTGTCAACCCGTAGGCCGATTCGCTCGAATGCAGATTTTGCATTTGAATGGTTCTCATGGTTCAGCTTTAATCTAAAGGCCCTAAATGGTTCCCACATGTGACTTCTTCCCCAAGACATGCTTTAAAGGCTAGGATTGGTTCTAGGGTTTATCCTATGGCTAAAACTATCCTAATCTTCTATAAAAAAGACCCCTAACCCTCTCCTAAAACCCTCATAAATTGATCCTACAACTAAACTATGCCAAAATGATTCCTCATCATGGCCTCCACTTCAACCCATGGCCTCCATCTTCTTCTTCATGATAGCTTAAGTGTTCAAAGCTAGTTTCAAAGTAAAGGAGCCTCTTTTCTTCATTCATGAGAGATTCTACGATCATTTGAGTGATTTCATGTTTGTATGAGAGTTCATAAGTTGCATTCTAGCCAAAGTTGCAACCTTTTCTTGACCAAAAAGCAAGGATCTTGCATGAGAGCTCATAAGCTTCATTCAAAGCCAAAGTTGAAACCTTTCTTCTTCAAAGCAAGGATTTTTATTGATATTTGCTCAAGGGTTTCATTTGGAGCTTGTTCTTTTGGGGTTTTTGGGTGATAGCATGAATGGCTTCGTCTCAATCATTGTTTTATAGGTTGATTTGTGCCTTCATAGCATTGTAAACCCCCTCCTACTCTTAGATATTAACTTTAAACTTAATGTGACATGTTGTAAGTTGGGTTTGAACATTAAGTATGTTGCATGCTATCATGTTATGTATCCTACCATGACTAAAAAGTCATTATCTTGATCTTGTGGGCTTAAAGATATAAACTTTATGTTGAATGTTGCATTTTGGCAACATGAGAACTATCATATCCCTTATGATAGCTTACATGTACTGCCATATGCGAACTTCTAGCCATCTTTCTATGCCATTTATCACCATGATTCACCTATGTGCTAAGTTTGAGGTTGTGCATGTTTTTGAGGCCTAATAATGTAATATGCAAGTTAATGAACACGTTTATACCTCATTTGCCACCATGTTTAACTTGTGGCCTTATACCCCTTTTGTCATGCCTTTGCCAAGTTCCTTCTTTTAATCCATTATGCGTTGTTGCGAATGTATATGCGAGTTTAAAAGCGTTGGGTTACGTTATGGGTAAAACTTTAATGACGTGAAACATGATTTGGGTAAATGGGTATAAACATGACAACATGTAACTTTGGCTATGAGCATGGGACTTGAAAACTTGACACGTATGGGTTGTAAGTGTAATAAGACACTAGACCAAACATGAAAATGGCCAACTCGAGGTTGGGTTGAGTTTGTAGCATAAATCTACCCGGACCCGCCCGGCTTAACTAGTGGCTACAAACAATAGGATCCAATGTGAGAAGTTGGTCATGTCGCGCTTAAGACCCGAGGTTAGACTAGGTTATGGTGTAAATCTACCCGGACCCGCCCGGCTTAACAAGTAACCACAACAAGGTCTAATGTGAGAGGTTGAGAGTGCATTAATTAAATTAATGCCACATGATAAGGTTAAGTAAGTTTGACTAACGACACTTAACCATACAAGACAATTAGGTGATGGGGTTAAGTAATTTACGCTTAACTAATCTAAACACGGTAATTAGATGGGGTTAAGTAACTAAGACTTAACTAATCTAAACACGGTAATTAGATGGGGTTAAGTAACTAAGACTTAACTAATCTAAACACGGTAATTAGATGGGGTTAAGTAATCTATACTTAACTAATCTAAACACGGGAATTCGATGGGGTTAAGTTAAACACTTAACCAATCTAAACTTGGTTATTCAATGGGGTTAAGTAACCAATACTTAACCAATTTAACATGATAATTTAATGGGGTTAAGTAACTTATACCTAACCAATTATATGTGATGATTTGATGAGGTTAAGTAACCTATACATAACCAATCTAATAGGTGGACCTGATAAGGGTTAAGTCACAAGACCTTTAAAGATTAGGCTTAACCATTGTAATACGATTAGTGGATGGGGTTAAGTTAACCCATACTTAACCAATCCGACTCGATAATCTGATGGGATTAAGATAATCCATGCTTAATCAATCTAACATGAAAATCTGATAGGGTTAAGGCAAATAAATACTTAACCAATTTGACTTGATAGGGTTAAGTCATGAGCTTCTTGGTACACTTAACCAACTTGTAAGGCTAAGCCTTGAACTTGAGTACGTAGCCAATCTTGACATGATTTGTAGGCGGGTCAAGTCACGAACTTGGATAACAACACTTAACCCATTTGACAAAACCCTAGCTCAGAGGACAAAGTTGGAAATCGTAGTTAACAAGGATAGCGGAAAGAGGGGCTAAGTGGTAAACCTTAGTTAAGGGTAACTAAGTAATAATTCTTAGCTAAGGACATGGGACTAGTTCATAAAGAGATGAGTAACCTGGTACGGTAGGTCATCGCTTAGTATACGAGGAGGAGCAAGTTTTCTGACTAGGATAAAAGCTCCAGCGAACTGGGTGACGAAGTGAAAGCTTCGGGGAACGTGAGGGTACTCTTGGTATCCCTCTGTGAGGTGGCGAGTGGTCCATGAAACCCGGCCTCACAGGGGTTAAGGTCTGCGGTATAAGAGCCAAGAGTATGTGTAACACCCCGCCTCCGCTAGGGTCACTCGCAAAGGAATGCACTAGCTTTAGAGGGGCATTATTGGTAAACATGCATAGAAATATCACAAGACAGAACATATAAAATAGCGGAAGTAAAATCAAACTTTCATAACATGAATAAATAAGGTCTAAAGCCTTTTACATCAGAGTACATCAAAACCTGTCTTGCAATAGTAAAGAAGCATAAAGACATTTTCATAAATTATTCCCCAAGTAAAAACAGTAAAGTAGCCATTAGCCAAGAAAAGTCCAAGCCATCCATGATGACCTTCAAGCAGAAGAAGTCCGAACTAAACAACAGTATTTCCTCCCTGTAACCTGGGGGGGAAACGGAAGAAAAGAGGCAAAACAAAATGGGTCAGTCAAAAAGACTGAGTAAGCCCTATCTACTATTAGCATAAAAACTAGTAAAGTTAACTGACATGAGAAACTGAGATGAACATAAGCATGATAACAAGATAGATAAGCTAAATCAAAATAACAGGATGAACTACTGAACTCAGATAAACTAAGGTGTCATGATAAATTACGATGTCAAGATAAAACAAGGTATCACATCGTCAGGTTTCTATCAAGTATAATATCCCCAAGATATCTGTCACGCATAACGCCCCGTGATATCTATCCTGTATTTTAGCTCTGCACCTACCGTACTAGTATCCCCACCGTGTCATGTGTTAACCAAGAATGACCCTCACTCAAAAGTCGTGTAATGGTCCATGTCAACCTAATATATCGCATATATAGGTTACTCAACTTGTATGTTTTATTCCATGTAAATGTTTAGTCCCTTGCCGTAGACCATACGGGCTTTCCCATGAGATTCTATATTACTTTAACATAGTTCCATGATCCTTAAGATCGGTTTGGACTGTTACCCTAAACCTAGCCAGGGTCTTCCAACATGAATTATCGTTTGTACAACAAGGACTTATGCTACCTAGGGCTACTAGGGATTATGCTTACCTATTGCACGTTTTCGTATCTCGGTTTGGGTTCAACCACCTAGGGCCACTAGGGATTACGCTAACCGCCAACCGCGCCCTTTTTCCCACGCATATATCGTGAATCGTTTTTCCATGACTATATGCACATGTATCACATCGTGCCATCCGAGTCCTGTCACAGGGCAGACCAGGAAATACAGGACTCGGTCGGGAGCTTTCAATTTATCTGCCGATGCAGATGCTAAGGTCTGTTTTTTTCCTATACGTGGCTATGGTCCCACGAGACCACTCCCTCAACTAGTGAAAGACAAGACAGGATAAATCCTGTATGAGAACACAACACTGGCCAACCCACATCCAAGCCTTACTGCAACCATAATTAGATAGCAATTATGGTCTACTGGGTGTTCTCTGCCTTTCCGTACGTACACGCTTGACCAAAGATGGTAGGTAGTCTGACGAAAATGCTATCTAGGGTACGACCGTGTATCGTCGACTATCCCCTATCCATCCCCGTCTTTAGGCCGCTCGTATAGCAACCAAGGCATACTCTTGGTTCTTCTAACGCAGACCTTAACCTCTCATGAGCCTAGTATAATCACCTGGCAGCTCACAGAGGGATACCAAGAATATCCTCACGTTCCCCGAAGCCGCTGCTTCGTTACCCAGTTCGCTGGAGCCTTTATCTAAATCAGATACTTGCTCCTACTCGTATACTTTAACGATGACCTACCGTATCATGTTACTCATCTATCTATGAACTGGTCTAAATTTCCTTGACTAAGAATCATTACTTAGTTATTCGTCAACTAAGGTTTACCACTTAGCCTTATTCCCGTTATCCTTGTTAACTACGGTTATCCCCTATCCTCAGAACTAGGGTTTACATAATGGATTAAGTGTCACTTAAGTTCATGACTTAACCCTACAAACCATGCTCACGTTGGTTAAGTATGTATTAAGCAATTCACGACTTAACCTCGTCCAATTATCATTCTAGATTGGTTAAGTATATATTAACTTGACCCTATCAATTTACCTAGTCAATCGGTCAAGTGTATTTAAGCGATTCGTGACTTAGCCTTATCATGTTTTCACGTTAGATCGGTAAAGTATAGGTTAACTTAACCTCAATAAATTCACGAGTTAGATTGGTTAAGTATAGGTCACTTAACCACCTCAAATCATCATGTTAGTTTAGTTAAGTGTTTAACTTAACTCCATTAAACTACCAAGTGGGATTAATTAAGTCTAGGCTAACTTAACCCCATCCGATTTCCATGCTTAGACTAGTTGAGTCTAATCTTAACCTCATCCATTAACTGTATTTTTCGGTTAAGTGTCATTAAGAAAACTTACTTAACCTTCCCCAAATTATCGTGTTGGATTGGTTAAGTGTTGGTTAACTTAACCCCGTCCACTAATTGTATAAAAATGGTTAAGTGTCATTAGGCAAATCAAATTACTTAACCTACCCAACCTTGTCATGTTTTGTTAAGTATCATTAGCCTAATCAAATTACTTAACCCATTTGTCCATGTCATATTTGGTTAAGAGTCATTAATAAAATTAACTTAAACCTATCATGTGGCATTAATTACTTAATGCACCTTCACCTCTCACATTAGACTTTGTTGTGGTTACTAGTTAAGCCGGTCGGTTCCGGGTAGCTTTACACCACAACTTGGTCTAACCTCGGGTTCAAGCACAACATGACCAACTTCTCACATTGGGTCCTATTGTTTGCAACTACTAGTTAGGCCGGTCGGTTCCGGGTAGTTTTACGTTGCAAACTCAACCCAACCTCGAGTTGGCCACACTTATATTATCTAAGTGTCATGTCCATTATGTTTTCCAACACATGTTACAAGTTTTCAAGCATTTGGGTAGACCTAACTTAATAGGTAAATTCCCAAAGGGTAGACCTAACTTAATAGGTAAATTCCCAAGCTTATGTTTTTATGCATACTTACATGTCAACTTCCATGTTATATTTCAAGTCATGTTTTCAAGTTGTATTTTCATGTCATTAGAAATTACCCATAACATAACCCAACGCTTTTAAACTCGCATATACGTTCGCGACAACATAATGGATTAAAAGAAGAGACTTGGCAAAGGCATGACAAAAATGGATATTAAGCCACAAGTTAATCATGGTGGCAAATGAGGCACAAATGTGTTCATTAACTTGCATGTTACATTCTTAAGCCTCAAAACATGCATAAACCCAAACTTGGCACATAAGCGAATCATGGTGACAAAAGATATGGAATGATGACTAGTAACTCGCATATATCATCATATAAGGGTTATGACTTCATATGCAAGTTGACATAAAGGTTATGAGGGTTCTCATGTTGCCTACCGCAACATTTCAACATAAAGGTTGTAGCTTTTAGCTCACAAGATCAAGATAATGACTTCATAAACTTGCATGACATGATAGCATGTATCATACTCAATGATCAAACCCAAACTTGCAACATGAACATTTAACTTCATAGTTAATATCTAAGAGTAGGGAAAGGGCTTACATTGCTATGAAGGCACAAAAGATATGACAAAGCCCTTATGCAATCAAATAGACCCAAAATGCAAGCTCTAACATAAAAACCCTTGAGCCAAAATGATCAAAACCCTTGCTTTATGATGCAAAGATAGAAACTTGACTTGAATGCAAGCTAATGATGCTCATACAAGTTTGACAACACTTGTATGCATGGAAAATCACTTAGAAATTTATTTAGGAATTTTATGAAGAGAGTGGAGGCCATGAGAGGATTGATTTTGCCATAGTTTAATTACTAGAATGAATAATGGGGGTTTTAGGAGAGGGTTAGGGGTCTTTTTATAGAAGACTAGGATAGTTTTAGCCATAGGATAAACCCTAGAACCAATCCTAGCCATCCAAAGCATGTCTTGGGGAAGAAGTCAAGTCTAAAAAATGGAGTGGTGTCTTAACCAGGCCTAAAAATGGAGTGGTGTCTTAATTGGGCTGAATTTCAAATCTGTTTTCGGATTTGAATTTTCGTGAAACTTTGCGAGGCCATATCTCGGTCATACGAACTCCGATTTACGAAATTTCGGAGTCTATTTCGCATATTTTTCCGAGATGAACGCAATGGTGAAGTCCATTTTACCTGATTCCAATTTTAAAATTTAATTCTGCCTTGATTTCTTGTTTTAACGGGTTATTGAAAATACGGGTTGTTACATTCTCCCCACCTTTTAGGATTTCGTCCCCGAAATCTCCAAGTTAGGAAGAACAGATCCTACCATCCATCATCCATCTACTCAAAACATCATCCACAAGCAACCATTGTCCTTAGATGATTTCTAATGCTGTATGAATATATGCAAAACGTGTGTGTACATGTTCCTTAGCTAATGCTAATGATCAGGCCTAAATGATCTTTCTAATGCAAAGTATGTTTAGTGCCATGAATCCAACATGTATGCAAATAATCCTAGTCATATAAGTACTACATGCGTGCACAAACATTCATTCATATGCAACATCCGCATGACAACACATTCAATTTCATCCATAAACAAGTATAAGTACTCGTGCATATGCAATATGAAATGTGAGTGCATATATCTAGTATCTAATGTGTATTCGCGCATCCACGAGCAACCACTTGCAACCACTTGCAACATATCAAACATAACATGTTTCAAGCACATGTTTACATCCATAGGATTCTACCTAAGGTTCCCAATATAAGATCGAGGAGATAAACAAGACAAACTCCTTACAGGGTTTGCAACAGAAACAGGACCGAGAGGATATCCACCAAAGATAGCCTACAAGTAAGCTCTACAGAAAACAGGGATCAAGGATATACTCCCAAAAAGAGATATCATGCGCGTATCTAGTCTTTGACCATCAAAGTCGTCTTTTAACTTCGCGATTTTGTAGCTTCTTATTCCTGTTTCATAACATGAGCTGGAACTCATTTCTTCGTCGCCTCTCGTTCCACTTGCACTTATCCTTTTCCTAGAATACTTGACGCAAACATGACTGCGTACTCATGATCTCATGCAAGCTTTCCAAAATTCACTAGTGAATCTTGGATCTCGTTTATATACTATAAGGCATTCCATGTAGAAGAACTTTCTCTTGAAAGCAAACAGATGTCAATCAGGTTATCATGCGCACTTACTAGGGTGATCTCTATAACCCATGCATAAATGAAGTAAACCATCCGTCTTATTGGCGAACACCACTCGATCGGGCTTCAAATTTCCAATAAAGGCATCAAGGGATTCTAAGTAACTAGTCATGACAGAACCTCAAAAAGGTTACACGATACTTCGAGGGCATTACCAAGGCTAGTCAAAAGGTCTAACTACCCTCCTATCAAAACCGAGAGTGGCACCCCCTACTGGATAACCACTTCATCCCTAGAATCCATCCATAGCTTATAAACATAAGCATTATTTCCAAACTCAACACTTGGCATAGACATTCCCAAATCCAAACAAGTCATGTATAAATGGACTGATTCTCCAATAGGACTTTGAGACAAAAATGGGATTCTCTATTACGCTAGTACTTAAGGTGCAGAGACTCAACTATCGAAGCAGACTTAAATGATACGAACAACGAAGTCCTAACGGGATGATAGAGAAGAAAAACTAAACCTTTAACAGGATCGTTACCCTCCTTCCGAGGTACTCTAGAAATGAGAGCATACTACTGCCCTCCCGATGATCTTGTCCTTGTCCCATAATACTTAACTATCCGCCCCGTTTTACCATGCCAAAGGTACTCTCTCGTCATGGGTTTCATTGTTCATCTTTCTCCCTCCTTTGAGGACTAAGCCATACCAACAAGTTGCTAATCCTTAAGCTCGTATCCTTTATCCTTCTTTCTCACGATCCTTTCTTATAACGCGGCCACTGGTCTCTCGAGAACCACCTCCATCGTATGGAAAGCAATTTCGTAGGTAGAAAAGACTAGTCGCAGTTAAAACTACTGTGACTACAGATGGAGGAAAGAAAGGAAAAGAGACTCAATTAAGGAAACAAGGATAGTGCTAATGGCCTTTGGGGAATAGCCTTTTTCTTTTAAAAGAAAATTTTCTTGAAAAATGCTTCTTTGTAAACGATTTTCAAATAGTTTTCAGAAGGTCTTTAAAAACTTTTGCCCAGTCTGGTAACCTTCTGCTCCGATACCACGTGTAACACCCCGCCTCCGCTAGGGACACTCGCAAAGGAATGCACTAGCTTTAGAGGGGCATTATTGGTAAACATGCACAGAAATATCACAAGACAGAAATATAAAATAGCGGAAGTAAAATCAAACTTTCATAACATGAATAAATAAGGTCTAAAGCCTTTTACATCAGAGTACATCAAAACCTGTCTTGCAATAGTAAAGAAGCATAAAGACATTTTCATAAATTATTCCCCAAGTAAAAACAGTAAAGTAGCCATTAGCCAAGAAAAGTCCAAGCCATCCATGATGACCTTCAAGCAGAAGAAGTCCGAACTAAACAACAGTATTTCCTCCCTGTAACCTGGGGGGGAACGGAAGAAAAGAGGCGAAACAAAACGGGTCAGTCAAAAAGACTGAGTAAGCCCTATCTACTATTAGCATAAAAACTAGTAAAGTTAACTGACATGAGAAACTGAGATGAACATAAGCATGATAACAAGATAGACAAGCTAAATCAAAATAACAGGATGAACTACTGAACTCAGATAAACTAAGGTGTCATGATAAATTACGATGTCAAGATAAAACAAGGTATCACATCGTCAGGTTTCTATCAAGTATAATATCCCCAAGATATCTGTCACGTATAACGCCCCATGATATCTATCCTGTATTTTAGCTCTGCACCTACCGTACTATTATCCGCACCGTGTCATGTGTTAACCAAGAATGACCCTCACTCAAAAGTTGTGTAATGGTCCATGTCAACCTAATATATCGCATATATAGGTTACTCAACTTGTATGTTTTATTCCATGTAAATGTTCAGTCCCTTGCCGTAGACCATACGGGCTTTCCCATAAGATTCTATATTACTTTAACATAGTTCCATGATCCTTAAGATCGGTTTGGACTGTTACCCTAAACCTAGCCAGGGTCTTCCAACATGAATTATTGTTTGTACAACTAGGACTTATGCTACCTAGGGCTACTAGGGATTATGCTTACCTATTGCACGTTTTCGTATCTCGGTTTGGGTTCAACAACCTAGGGCCACTAGGGATTACGCTAACCGCCAACCGCGCCCTTTTTCCCACGCGTATATCGTGAATCGTTTTTCCATGGCTGTATGCACATGTATCACATCGTGCCATCCGAGTCCTATCACAGGGCAGACCAGGAAATACAGGACTCGGTCGGGAGCTTTCAATTTATCTGCCGATGCAGATGCTAAGGTTTGTTTTTTTCCTATACGTGGCTATGGTCCCACAAGCCCACTCCCTCAACTAGTGAAAGACAAGACAGGATAAATCCTGTATGAGAACACAACACTGGCCAGCCCACATCCAAGCCTTACCGCAACCATAATTAGATAGCAATTATGGTCTATTGGGTGTTCTCTGCCTTTCCGTACGTACACGCTTGACCAAAGATGGTAGGTAGTTTGACGAAAATGCTATCTAGGGTACGACCGTGTATCGTCGACTATCCCCTATCCATCCCCGTCTTTAGGTCGCTCGTATAGCAACCAAGGCATACTCTTGGTTCTTCTAACGCAGACCTTAACCTCTCATGAGCCTAGTATAATCACCTGGCAGCTCACAGAGGGATACCAAGAATATCCTCACGTTCCCCGAAGCCGCTGCTTCGTTACCCAGTTCGCTGGAGCCTTTATCTAAATCAGATACTTGCTCCTACTCGTATACTTAAACGATGACCTACCGTATCAGGTTACTCATCTATCTATGAACTGGTCTAAATTTCCTTGACTAAGAATCATTACTTAGTTATTCCTCAACTAAGGTTTACCACTTAGCCTTATTCCCGTTATCCTTGTTAACTACAGTTATCCCCTATCCTCAGAACTAGGGTTTATGTAACACCCCACGCCCGCTATGGTCACTCTCAATGGGAATGCCATGGCATCGGTGGAGTATTTTAGTGAATATAGAACAGAAAAATTACAACAAGACAGATATAAATGGTACTTGAAATTTTAAAACATCATCTCATAACAGCGGATGTTAAAACATGTCTGGTTACATCACAAAACCATACAAGATTCAAGTACAAAATATCTATCTTGATAAAAATAAGTACATAATCCCACTAAGTAAACAATAGCCATAAAAGGATAGATGAACTGAGCTTTACTTCAATGGTCCAAACTCGAAAGGATAGATACAGCAATCTGATCAAAGCCCACTAGCACTAGGCCCACTCTGATAACCTGGGGTTTGGGGAAAAAGATAAACAATAACGGGGTCAGACATAAGTCTGAGTGAGTCCTATAACTTTAACAATACAATCATTAAAGTAACCAGAGAAGACATAAGTTGATATACGGTAATGCCTGGGGATGAATGGCTACACTAAGCAGCTTGGCAAACTTAGGATAAACTAAGATAACCGTAAAGACGCATTTATCCACCCAAGGATAATTACTAGATTACACCGCCCCAGACCTATCCACCCAAGGATAGTTTCTACACTGCACCACACTAGTCATTCCTACTTAAAGGTTGATCCCTTCCAAGGACTTAGAAAATTTCCCCCAGTAGTTCCATGTACTCCTAGCCCACTACATAGGTGTCGTCTGCCCCTATCTCCACTAGGTGTACTCAGTAATTCTTACCCAGTAGTTTCGTGTACCCTTACATAGGTGTCGTCTGCCCCTATCTTTATTAGGTGTACCCACTACTCCGCAGCAATCGGCTCCCTACCGTAGATACCCGTGCTGGTCCCACAAAGGGGGTGTATCATTCCCCAAAGTGGCTACCAGATAATATCAACTGTGCACGGCTTTATATCTACACGATGCAACAACGACTTACCAACCAGCCCGGGTCCACACACGCATATGAAACCCGTTGATCCTGCATTGCCACCGCTAACCCGTTTTGGCCACTTATAGTCAAGCCCAATATGCGTGTCCCGTCACCCGACCAGAGTCGGGCCCATAAAGATACGTTTGGGATATTGGTTGAAATGGGCCTCCACAAGCTACTACTTAAGCTTGCTATTTTTATCTAATGCCTCCCACTTAACCCCTTTTTATAATCATGCCCCCTTACATGTTAAGATTTGGTTAAGTCGTCAATCATATTTCAATTGCCACTAAGGGCACCCACTAGATTTCCACATGCCACCCAAAGCACTTACTTAACCCTTCACCCATGTTTTAATTACATGTTCCTCTTTGGTTAAGTATTCTAATCGTATTTTCTATTGCCACCCAAGGCAACTTACTAGTTTCCTCATGCCACCCGAGGCACCCCCACTAGTTACTACATGCCACCCAAGGCACCCACTTAACCCTCATGTCCCACTACATGCTAATTTGGTTAAGTGTTTCTTAATTAATTAAGACCGTGATCCTCCTAAAGACCTCTCACATTAGACTATCTTTTATGACCGCTGGTTAAGCCGGTTGGGTCCGGGCAGCCTTACGTCATAACCGAGTCTAACCTCGTGTCTTTACGTTAATCACGCATTTAGTATGTGACTAAGACCTCTCACATTGGGCCAATCATTTGTAGCCGCTAGATGGCCGGTCGGTTCCGGGCAGACTTCCGCTACAAAAAGGGTCCAACCTCGTGTCTTAGTTGATTAATTACACCTAATTAATCACCCCCACAATTAATTATCCCTAATTAATTACACATTCACATTTTTCATAACATGGGTAGACCTAACTCAATAGGTAAATTCCCATGGGGTAGACCTAACTCAATAGGTAAATTCCCACTTATGTTAATTTATTTTTATGGTATGCTTAATCATACCCAATCGTACTTTTATTAACATATTTATTACCCCATCGTTCCCCACGTAAATCGTTCTCATTTCACGACATAATAAAGGGAAAGATCCATCACAAATATCATGGGTTTAGCATATAACTTTGTCATGGGTTAAGAAGATGTCAACTTGCATATATGAGCATATATTAACCCAACTACATTTAACCCCAAACTTGCATATTATCATACACATGACTTGCATAACATGTTGCATATGAACTTGCATATTATCATACACATATCTTGCATAACATGTTGAACTTGCATATAATCATTCACACAACTTGCATAACATGTTGAACTTGCATATAAGCATTCTCACAACTTGCATAACATGTTAAACATGCATTTAAGCATATACATAACTTGCCTAAGCATTCACATTCTTGCATAAGCATTCACATACTTGCATATTAACTCACAAACTTGCATAATGTGTCATCATGAACTTGCATATTAACAAACATGTAACTTGCATAGCATATCTTGCATATTAACATACATGTAACTTGCATAGCATATCTTGCATATTAACATACATGTAACTTGCATAGCATATCTTGCATATTAACATACATGTAACTTGCATAGCATATCTTGCATATTAACATACATGTAACTTGCATAGCATATCTTGCATATTAACATACATGTAACTTGCATAGCATATCATCATGAACTTGCATAACATGTATATGATCACATAGCCCACAACTTGCATATTTAGCATCATGTAAACATAACATACATCATACTAAACTTGCATAAACTTACATACTCAACATGCATAAACTCACTTGTTAAACATGCATAAACCAACTTATTAATCATGCATAAATCCAATTATCAAATATGCATAAACCATCTTATTAATCATGCATAAATCCACTTATCAAGTATGCATAAACCAACTTATTAATTATGCATAAATCCACTTATCAAACATGCATAAACCAACTTATTAAATATGCATAAACCAACTTATTCAATATGCATAAACATAGGAAAACATAGAGTAACATATCATTACAAATGATTCAAACTCACTAATCCGCATTCAAGACCATAAGTCTCATTACACCTAATCTACTTGCTTTAACAATTGATGTTAAAGTGATAGAAACTCACAACTAGCAATTTGCACTCCAAATGAAGAAGATTAAGATGCTTAGAATGGATTGGAGGTTGATTAGAGCTTGCTTTCCTCTTCATTGATTTGTGGAGGCCATGATCAAGTTTCATTTTGTCATAGTTTAGTTACAAGATCTAATTATGTATGAATTAGGGTAGGGTTAGGGTCTTATTTATAGGATTAGGTTGCATTTTAGACCCTTAGATTAACCCTAGATTGGTTTAGACCCGTCAGATCCAAGAAGCTTCCAGAACCAGCCCTTCAAGCCAGCCCAAGAACCCAAACTGGTGCACCCAGTTTCACTGGGCGTCGCACCCCTGTCGACAGGCAAGTCGACAGGCAACTCGACCCCCCTGTCGACAGGCCTGTCGACAGCCCTGTCGACATGGGTAGGGCGGGAATTTTCCCGCCTGGCCCCGCCTGCCCTATTTTAAATTCTGATTTTAAAATTTTTAAATCTGTTTTTAGCTTAGAATTTTCTTCAAACTTCATCGGGCCATAACTGGGCCATACGGACTCCGATTCTCAAAAACTCGGACTCTATTTCGCGTATTTTTCCGAGACGAACGCAATGACGCAGCCCGTTTCCCCCAATTCTCACATCTGAGATTATTTATTCTGTTATTAGTGAATTTTAGCATTAACCCAAAATACGGGGTGTTACATTCTCCCCTTCTTAAAGGATTTCGTCCCCGAAATCTCCAAGCTAAGGAGAATGCATATCCTACCATCCAAACAACCATCTACTCAATCCATCAAACACGGGCATCCATTGTCCTTAAACAATTTCTAATGATGTATGAGCATATGCGAAAAGTGTGTGTATATGTTCCCTATCTAATGTATGAACATATGCAAACCATGATAGTGCCATGCAACCATTATGTATGCGAGAGAACCCTATCGACACATACAATATCTACATGTGTGCACAATCATTCACCAAAATGCATCATCCATTTGATAACACAATCATTATACATCCATCAATATAGCTTCCTACACCCAATTTTATGCAATATGCAATATGAAGTGATTGAGCCGATCTAGTGCCTAGAGTGTGTGTGTATGCATCCACGAGCAACCACTAGCAAACACTTGCATCCACTTGCATCCATCAACCATAATATGTCTCAAACACATGTTTCAACCATAGGTTTACCCTATCTAAAGGTCAAAGATACAAATGAAAGGACATCCTAAAGATAAGATAAGCACAAGATATGCGATGAAGGAGAAGCAAAAGGACATACCCTCCGAAAGAAAAAGGGTACCTCGAACGCATCTTCGCTTCCGTCTCCCAGGTAGCGTCGCTCTCTTCATCTCCCCTTTGTACTTTGACTAGTTGAACCTCTCTATTTCTCAACTTCCAAATCTCTGACCCAAGGATGCAAGTAGGAGCTCGTCGAATCGTCGCATCACGCTCTACTTCCACTTCTCTAAGCAGGCTCGGCTCTACCGCCTCTGCGGTCTCATGTAGGAACTTCCTCAAATGTAATACATGGAATATATCATGTACACCACTAAGCCTGTCGGGCAACCCCACTCTATATGTCATCTGTCCAATCTTTTCCTTAATAGGAAACGGCCCAACAAACCTTGGTACTCACTTCCCAACTGATCCAAAGTGAACCACATTCCGTAACGGAGATATCTTGATAAAAAGCATGTCCTAATATCAAACTCAAGTTCTGTTCTCCTCTTGTCCGCATAAGATTTATGTTTATCTTGCGCCGCTTTCCTCCTTCTTCGAATCAAATCAATCTTTTCCCGAAGTCTTTCTAACCTTATCGGCCCAAGCAAGATCTCATCCATAGATTCCCACCAACGTGTAGGTGATCGACAAGGCCTTCCATAAAGAGCTTCGAAAGGTGCCATACCAATACAGGACTGAAAGCTGTTATTATATGCGAACTCCACAAATGGAAGATGCTCTTCCCATGTAACTCCAAAATCTAAGATACATAGCCTCAAAAGGTCTTCTAGGACATGATTTACCCTCTTGGTCTGGCCGTCCGTCTGAGGATGATATGCGGTACTCAAACACAACTGAGTCCCCACTGCTTCTTGCAAACTTCTCCAGAACTCGCTAGTGAAGATAGGATCTCGATCACTCACTATGCTAGAGGTTACCCCATGTAATCGAGCTATCTCTCGAAGATATACTGAAGCTAGACATGGAGCAGTCCTCTTGCTCTTCACAAGTATGAAATGGGCGCTCTTAGTAAGTCTATCTACCACCACCCAAATTCCCGTATTACCCTTTCTCGATCTGGGTAATCCGTCAATAAAATCCATCGAGACGCTATCCCACTTCCATTGCGGAACTTCCAATGGGTGAAGCAACCCACCTGGTTTCTTTTGCTCCGCCTTCACTTGTTGGCACACCAAGCATCAGGCGACATATTCGGCCACATCTTTCTTCATACCGTCCCAGAAGAAAACCCTCTTCACGTCTCGGTACATCTTGTCCCCACCGGGATGAATGGTCATCTTAGAATGGTGTGCATCATCAAGAATAACCTTCCTCAAACCCTCGCCTTGCGGTACACAAAATCTACCGTCTCTACCCAAGCACCCCCTATCGTCTAGGGTGTACCTACTCAAATGGCTGGACGACTCCCCCCCTTATGAGCTTCCCCACCAACTCAACCAACCGTGGGTCGTCCCTCTGTGCTTCTCCAATCTGCCCCAAAAGAGTAGGTCTAACCTCCAAGGAGGCTAGCAAACCGGGTACAAAGTCAACGGAAGGTCTAAAGTCAAACTTAGAAATAAACTCTAAGCTCCGTCGTTCAACGAACAATGAACTCAAGGACAACCTTTTTCTACTTAAGGCGTCCGCCACCATGTTACCCTTGCCAGGGGTATATGCTATCTCAAACTCATAGGATGCTAAGAATCCCATCCACCTTTGTTGTCTTAAGACAACGCGCTCAAAGAGTTTCCAACACTTCCCTAAGATGTAGGGCATGCTTTTCTCCACTCCTAGAGAAAATCAGGATATTCTCCCATGCAAAATCGTCACACTATCCATCTCTCACGCAGACCACCCTGGTCGAACTCGACATCCCTCAAATGCAAGCCCCAAAGGCCTAAACCAATATCAGACAAACACCCAAGGGATACCTCCTTCGAATTCAGACGACCTACGTGAGATGATACTAGTAAAAATGGCCAAATAATTGAGCCCTTGTCCAACTCTGGATGTCCTTGCCAGTCTCGCTCTAAAACCACCGTTTTCCCATAACTGGCTTTTGCTCATCCCATTGAGCACATACGAAAACTTATTTCGCTTCCTAGAAAAGACCCAGATGTCATCTACAAAGACCATCACGAACTTATTTAGGTACTCCCTGAACACCCTTCTCATCAAATCAACAAAGTATGCGGGGGCGTTCGTCAAACCCAATGGCATCACCAGCCACTCATAAAAGAAATCATCAGGAGTCCTAAAGGCAGTCTTCTCTATACTATTCTCAGCCACTCTCAACTGATGAAATCCCGTGGCTAAGTCCTACTACAAAAATACTGAGGCGCCAGCCAACTGATCAAAGAGATCATTAATCCTCGGCAATGGGTATCTATTCTTCTTTGTGAGTTTATTTAGCTCTCTTTAGCCTACACAAAGTCTGAGGGACCCATCCGCCTTCGTGACAAAAACTACTGGAGCACCCCACTCCGATATATTTCGTCTTATGAACCCCTTCTCAAACAAATCGCCTACTTACTTATGGAGTTCCCTCCTCTCACGAGGAGCCATGTGGCACACTGGCCAAGATACTGGTTTAGCATTGTCTACCAGATATAATTGGAAGTCAATCTCCCGCTCCGGAGGTAAGCCCTTCACCTCCTCACGCACACATCCGAGTATTCCCGGACCGCTCTAACAGATCGCAAACTCTAGACCGACGTGTCAAGCAATTCTAGATAACTTAGCATAACAGATTCTATGGGATTACAAGAGATCTCGAGAGTGTTACCCAAGCGGGTCATAAGCCTAACAACTCTCCCTTCAAAATCAAGAATGGCACCCCTACTGGATAACCAGCCCATGCCCAAAACTATCCCATAGCCCGTGAAGCCCAAAAAGCATCACCTCTCAACTCAACGCTAAGTATAAAAACTTTCAAACCCAAACACATCATGGAGCCCCAATTGGGTTTGAAACAACTAAGGGATCATCTACCAAACTGGTGTCTAAGTGTAGTGACTCAACTAACAATGACGAGATAAACGAACTCGATGCGTCAGAATCAAATAAGTTCGGATCGGATAATCCAGAAATCCAAATTCCAACCTAGACGATCCTATCCCCATCTGGTACGCTAATCGTGAGGGAATACAACTACCCTCCCGAAAATTCCATACCTTGCCCTTGCTTCTTTGGACAATCCTAATAAGGTGTCCTATTCCTCCAAAAAGGATAACTACTTGCCTTCTTCTTCCCTATTCTCTACTCGTAACCTCCCACCAATGAGGTTTCATCCTTCATTAACCAAACAACTATTTGAGCCTTCCTCTCATCGTCTATCATATAGATACCTACCAGTCCTCCTCCTTCTTGAACCAACTTCTAATCCGACTAACGTCTAAGTCCCTTGAAGTGGTTTTCCATCCTTATCTATCTTAGAAAGATCATCTATACGCGGAGGGGAAACTCAAAATGAGAGAAAGGAAGAGATTCAAAATGGAGAATTCGAAAGATATAGATATGGCTATTGGGGATTATGCTTTTCTTTCAAAAACTTTTCTCTTAAAAGACATGTTTTTGAAAATACTCCTTTCCAAAAATATTCTTAGAAAATAATTTTTCTAAAAATTTTATCTGTTCTGGTAACCTTAAGCTCTGATACCACGTGTAACACCCCACGCCCGCTATGGTCACTCTCAATGGGAATGCCATGGCATCGGTGGAGTATTTTAGTGAATATAGAACAGAAAAATTACAACAAGACAGATATAAATGGTACTTGAAATTTTAAAACATCATCTCATAACAGCGGAAGTTAAAACATGTCTGGTTACATCACAAAACCATACAAGAGTCAAGTACAAAATATCTATCTTGATAAAAATAAGTACATAATCCCACTAAGTAAACAATAGCCATAAAAGGATAGATGAACTGAGCTTTACTTCAACGGTCCAAACTCCAACGGATAGATACAGCAATCTGATCAAAGCCCACTAGCACTAGGCCCACTCTGATAACCTGGGGTTTGGGGAAAAAGATAAACAATAACGGGGTCAGACATAAGTCTGAGTGAGTCCTATAACTTTAACGATACAATCATTAAAGTAACCAGAGAAGACATAAGTTGATATACGGTAATGCCTGGGGATGAATGGCTACACTAAGCAGCTTGGCAAACTTAGGATAAACTAAGATAACCGTAAAGACGCATTTATCCACCCAAGGATAATTACTAGATTACACCGCCCCAGACCTATCCACCCAAGGATAGTTTCTACACTGCACCACACCAGTCATTCCTACTTAAAGGTTGATCCCTTCCAAGGACTTAGAAAATTTCCCCCAGTAGTTCCATGTACTCCTAGCCCACTACATAGGTGCCGTCTGCCCCTATCTCCACTATGTGTACTCAGTAATTCTTACCCAGTAGTTTCGTGTACACTTACATAGGTGTCGTCTGCCCCTATCTTTATTAGGTGTACCCACTACTCCCCAGCAATCGGCTCCCTACCGTAGATACCCGTGCTGGTCCCACAAAGGGGGTGTATCATTCCCCAAAGTGGCTACCAGATAATATCAACTGTGCACGGCTTTATATCTACACGATGCAACAACGACTTACCAACCAGCTCGGGTCCACACACGCATATGAAACCCGTTGATCCTGCGTTGCCACCGCTAACCCGTTTTGCCCACTTATAGTCAAGCCCAATATGCGTGTCCCGTCACCCGACCAGAGTCGGGCCCACAAAGATACGTTTCGGATATTGGTTGAAATGGGCCCCCATAAGCTACTACTTAAGCTTGCTATTTTTATCTAGTGCCTCCCACTTAACCCCTTTTTATAATCATGCCCCCTTACATGTTAAGATTTGGTTAAGTCGTCAATCATATTTCAATTGCCACTAAGGGCACCCACTAGATTTCCACATGCCACCCAAAGCACTTACTTAACCCTTCACCCATGTTTTAATTACATGTTCCTCTTTGGTTAAGTATTCTAATCGTATTTTCTATTGCCACCCAAGGAAACTTACTAGTTTCCTCATGCCCCCCGAGGCACCCCCACTAGTTACTACATGCCACCCAAGGCACCCACTTAACCCTCATGTCCCACTACATGCTAATTTGGTTAAGTGTTTCTTAATTAATTAAGACCGTGATCCTCCTAAAGACCTCTCACATTAGACTATCTTTTATGACCGCTGGTTAAGCCGGTTGAGTCCGGGCAGCCTTACGTCATAACCGAGTCTAACCTCGTGTCTTTACGTTAATCACGCATTTAGTTTGTGACTAAGACCTCTCACATTGGGCCAATCATTTGTAGCCGCTGGATGGCCGGTCGGTTCCGGGCAGACTTCCGCTACAAAAAGGGTCCAACCTCGTGTCTTAGTTGATTAATTACACCTAATTAATCACCCCCGCAATTAATTATCCCTAATTAATTACACATTCACATTTTTCATAACATGGGTAGACCTAACTCAATAGGTAAATTCCCATGGGGTAGACCTAACTCAATAGGTAAATTCCCACTTATGTTAATTTATTTTTATGGTATGCTTAATCATACCCAATCATACTTTTATTAACATATTTATTACCCTATCGTTCCCCACGTAAATCGTTCTCATTTCACGACATAATAAAGGGAAAGATCCATCACAAATATCATGGGTTTAGCATATAACTTTGTCATGGGTTAAGAAGATGTCAACTTGCATATATGAGCATATATTAACCCAACTACATTTAACCCCAAACTTGCATATTATCATACACATGACTTGCATAACATGTTGCATATGAACTTGCATATTATCATACACATATCTTGCATAACATGTTGAACTTGCATATAAGCATTCACACAACTTGCATAACATGTTGAACTTGCATATAAGCATTCTCACAACTTGCATAACATGTTAAACATGCATTTAAGCATACACATAACTTGCCTAAGCATTCACATTCTTGCATAAGCATTCACATACTTGCATATTAACTCACAAACTTGCATAATGTGTCATCATGAACTTGCATATTAACAAACATGTAATTTTCATAGCATATCTTGCATATTAACATACATGTAACTTGCATAGCATATCTTGCATATTAACATACATGTAACTTGCATAGCATATCTTGCATATTAACATACATGTAACTTGCATAGCATATCTTGCATATTAACATACATGTAACTTGCATAGCATATCTTGCATATTAACATACATGTAACTTGCATAGCATATCATCATGAACTTGCATAACATGTATATGATCACATAGCCCACAACTTGCATATTTAGCATCATGTAAACATAACATACATCATACTAAACTTGCATAAACTTACATACTCAACATGCATAAACTCACTTGTTAAACATGCATAAACCAACTTATTAATCATGCATAAATCCACTTATCAAATATGCGTAAACCATCTTATTAATCATGCATAAATCCACTTATCAAGTATGCATAAACCAACTTATTAATTATGCATAAATCTACTTATCAAATATGCATAAACCAACTTATTAAATATGCATAAACCAACTTATTCAATATGCATAAACATAGGAAAACAAAGAGTAACATATCATTACAAATGATTCAAACTCACTAGTCCGCATTCAAGACCATAAGTCTCATTACACCTAATCTACTTGCTTTAACAATTGATGTTAAAGTGATAGAAACTCACAACTAGCAATTTGCACTCCAAACGAAGAAGATTAAGATGCTTAGAATGGATTGGAGGTTGATTAGAGCTTGCTTTCCTCTTCATTGATTTGTGGAGGCCATGATCAAGTTTCATTTTGCCATAGTTTAGTTACAAGATCTAATTATGTATGAATTAGGGTAGGGTTAGGGTATTATTTATAGGATTAGGTTGCATTTTAGACCCTTAGATTAACCCTAGATTGGTTTAGACCCGTCAGATCCAAGAAGCTTCCAGAACCAGCCCTTCAAGCCAGCCCAAGAACCCAAACTGGTGCACCCAGTTTCACTGGGCGTCGCACCCCTGTCGACAGGCAAGTCGACGGGCAAGTCGACCCCCCTGTCGACAGGCCTGTCGACAGCCCTGTCGACATGGGTAGGGCGGGAATTTTCCCGCCTGGCCCCGCCTGCCCTATTTTAAATTCTGATTTTAAAATTTTTAAATATGTTTTTAGCTTAGAATTTTCTGCAAACTTCATCGGGCCATAACTGGGCCATACGGACTCCGATTCTCGAAAACTCGGACTCTATTTCGCGTATTTTTCCGAGACGAACGCAATGACGCAGCCCGTTTCCCCCAATTCTCACATCTGAGATTATTTATTCTGTTATTAGTGAATTTTAGCATTAACCCAAAATACGGGGTGTTACAGTTTACATAATGGATTAAGTGTCACTTAAGTTCATGACTTAACCCTACAAACCATGCTCACGTTGGTTAAGTATGTATTAAGCAATTCATGACTTAACCTCGTCCAATTATCATTCTAGATTGGTTAAGTATATATTAACTTGACCCTATCAATTTACCTAGTCAATCGGTCAAGTGTATTCAAGCGATTCGTGACTTAGCCTTATCATGTTTTCACGTTAGATCGGTTAAGTATAGGTTAACTTAAACTCAATAAATTCACGAGTTAGATTGGTTAAGTATAGGTCACTTAACCACCTCAAATCATCATGTTAGATTATTTAAGTGTTTAACTTAACTCCATTAAACTACCAAGTGGGATTAATTAAGTCTAGGCTAACTTAACCCCATCCGATTTCCATGCTTAGACTAGTTGAGTCTAATCTTAACCTCATCCATTAACTGTATTTTTCGGTTAAGTGTCATTAAGAAAACTTACTTAACCTTCCCTAAATTATCGTGTTGGATTGGTTAAGTGTTGGTTAACTTAACCTCGTCCACTAATTGTATAAAAATGGTTAAGTGTCATTAGGCAAATCAAATTACTTAACCTACCCAACCTTGTCATGTTTTGTTAAGTATCATTAGCCTAATCAAATTACTTAACCCATTTGTCCATGTCATATTTGGTTAAGAGTCATTAATCAAATTAACTTAATCCTATCATGTGGCATTAATTACTTAATGCACCTTCACCTCTCACATTAGACTTTGTTGTGGTTACTAGTTAAGCCGGTCGGTTCCGGGTAGCTTTACACCACAACCTGGTCTAACCTCGGGTTCAAGCACAACATGACCAACTTCTCACATTGGGTCCTATTGTTTGCAACTACTAGTTAGGCCGGTCGGTTCCGGGTAGTTTTACGTTGCAAACTCAACCCAACCTCGAGTTGGCCACACTTATATTATCTAAGTGTCATGTCCATTATGTTTTCCAACACATGTTACAAGTTTTCAAGCATTTGGGTAGACCTAACTTAATAGGTAAATTCCCAAAGGGTAGACCTAACTTAATAGGTAAATTCCCAAGCTTATGTTTTTATGCATACTTACATGTCAACTTCCATGTTATATTTCAAGTCATGTTTTCAAGTTGTATTTTCATGTCATTAGAAATTACCCATAACATAACCCAACGCTTTTAAACTCGCATATACGTTCGCGACAACATAATGGATTAAAAGAAGAGACTTGGCAAAGGCATGACAAAAATGGATATTAAGCCACAAGTTAATCATGGTGGCAAATGAGGCACAAATGTGTTCATTAACTTGCATGTTACATTCTTAAGCCTCAAAACATGCATAAACCCAAACTTGGCACATAAGCGAATCATGGTGACAAAAGATATGGAATGATGACTAGTAACTCGCATATATCATCATATAAGGGTTATGACTTCATATGCAAGTTGACATAAAGGTTATGAGGGTTCTCATGTTGCCTACCGCAACATTTCAACATAAAGGTTGTAGCTTTTAGCTCACAAGATCAAGATAATGACTTCATAAACTTGCATGACATGATAGCATGTATCATACTCAATGATCAAACCCAAACTTGCAACATGAACATTTAACTTCATAGTTAATATCTAAGAGTAGGGAAAGGGCTTACATTGCTATGAAGGCACAAAAGATATGACAAAGCCCTTATGCAATCAAATAGACCCAAAATGCAAGCTCTAACATAAAAACCCTTGAGCCAAAATGATCAAAACCCTTGCTTTATGATGCAAAGATAGAAACTTGACTTGAATGCAAGCTAATGATGCTCATACAAGTTTGACAACACTTGTATGCATGGAAAATCACTTAAAAATTTATTTAGGAATTTTATGAAGAGAGTGGAGGCCATGAGAGGATTGATTTTGCCATAGTTTAGTTACTAGAATGAATAATGAGGGTTTTAGGAGAGGGTTAGGGGTCTTTTTATAGAAGACTAGGATAGTTTTAGCCATAGGATAAACCCTAGAACCAATCCTAGCCATCCAAAGCATGTCTTGGGGAAGAAGTCAAGTCTAAAAAATGGAGTGGTGTCTTAACCAGGCCTAAAAATGGAGTGGTGTCTTAATTGGGCTGAATTTCAAATATTTTTTTCGGATTTGAATTTTCGTGAAACTTTGCGAGGCCATATCTCGGTCATACGAACTCCGATTTACGAAATTTCGGACTCTATTTCGCGTATTTTTCCGAGATGAACGCAATGGTGAAGTCCATTTTACCTGATTCCAATTTTAAAATTTAATTCTGCCTTGATTTCTTGTTTTAACGGGTTATTGAAAATACGGGTTGTTACAGTATGCCTTGGTTGCTATGCGAGCGACTTAAAGACTGGGATGGATTAGCGTGGAGTCGAAGATACTTGATTTTGCCCCGGGATAGCTTGTCGCCGACTACCTACCTTCTTTAGTCAATCGTGTACGTACGGAAAGGCAGGGAACTCCCAAAAGACCATATACTAGCTATCAAGTTATGGGTGAGGTTGGCTATCTGGAAGTGGGCATCGATGGGCCTTAGTGTAGTTCTCATACATGATTTTTCTTGGATTGCCTTTCAGTAGTTGAGGGAGGGGTCACGTGGGACCATAGCCACGGGTACAAAAACAGACCTTGATATCTGCATCAGCAGACGACTTAAAGCTCCCGACCGAGTTCCGTATTTCTTGATTTGCCCTGGCACGTAACTCGGATGGCACATTGAGGAACATGTGCATCTAGACATGGAAAATGATTCACGATACATACGTGGGATAAAGGGTGCGGTTGACGGGTGGCATAATCCCTAGTGGCCCTAGGTGGCTGAACACAAACCGAGACACGGAAACGTTCATTAGGTAGCATAATCCCTAGTGGTCCTAGGTGGCATAAATCCTAAGTGGACACGCAATAGTTCATGGTAAGGAAACATAACTAGATCAAGGGTAGCAGTCCAAATTAACTTCAAGGATAAAACGTTTACATGGGAAAGCCCGTATGGCCTACGGCAAAGGACTGAACTTATACATGGAAAGAAACATACGAGTTGGGAAAACCTACATATGCTATATATATTAGGTTGACATGGACCATTACATGACATTGGGCAAGGGACATTCATAGTTAACACATGACGCGGGTTGGGATACTAGTACGAGAGGTGCAGAGCAATTATACATGTTAGAACCAGGGGAAATATACATGATAGATACCGTATACAGGATAGATACCTTGGGATAGTATACTTGATAGAAACCTGACAATGTGATACCTTGATTTATCTTAACACCGTAGTTTATCATGACACACTCGTGTATCTTGGTACAGTAGTTCATCCTGTTATTTTGGTTTAGCTTATCAATCTTGTCATTATACTTATGTTTATCTTCGTTCCTCATGCCAGTTAACTTTACTAGTTTATATACTGATAGTAGATAGGGCTTACCAGTCTTTATGACTGACCCCGTTTTGTTTCGCCTCTTGTCTTCCGTTTCCCCCTCAGGTTACAGGGAGGAAATGCTATTGTTAGTTTGGACTTCTTCTGTTTGAAAGTCATCACGCATGGCTTGGACTTTTCTTGGCTATGGCTATTTTATTGTTTTACTAGGGGAATAATTGATGAAAAGGTTTTTATGCTTCTTTACTATTACAAGACAGGTTTCCATGTAAGAAATTCTCTGATGTAAAAGGCTTTAGACCTTATTTATTAATGATGTGAAAGTTGATTTTACTTCCGCTATTTTATATGTTCTGTCTTGTAATATTTCTGTACGTGTTTACCAATAATACCCCTCTAAAGCTAGTGCATTCCTTTGCGAATGACCCTAGCAGAGGTGGGTGTTACAATACATTTATATTTGAAGTTGTTTTTGACACTATACACTCATAATAGTATCAAAAGATTTGTTTTAAAACGTATCAAGCATTATTTGGCTATTATAAAGTAAAACTCTATCCTCCGGCTTGCGTTTCATTTTGTGATGGGACCTGAGTCTTATAATAGCTTCATTTTTCCAAAAAGCATTGTGCTGTTTGTTTTATGCACTGGTATTCTTGGGATGAAACTCGTTCCGTGTTATACAGCATGGTCCCTTGATTTACTTTATTTTAAAGTAAAATTTTAAATAATTGTTTTAGTTCTCACACCAGTCCCATGACTGATCTGGAGTTTATTGCTTTAACCTAAACTCTGGGTGCCCCTATTTTCCAAACGGGCTGCTAGAAGTTTTGGTTTTTGCAGATATTTATTTTCACAGGATCCTGGATTTACAGCTAGAGTTATATTCGGAAAGCTATGTATCCGTGTATTTCTTTCAGTTATGTTATGTATTATTTTCCGCTGCATTGTAATTTCAAATCTCTGATATTTTTCAATGTGTAATATTTATTCATACTCTGTTATATTCTTCTACTCTGATATAAATTGTTGTAATAGCAATGAAATGTTCTTATGTCATGCTCCGATTTGTCTTGTTCTCTACTCAATCCGGCCTTTTCCGTCTCTTTGGAGATCAGGGGATTTCGGATCGCTTCACCTGTCTAACCCGTATACGTCCATTCTCAATTTATTCCAACTCAGTCTAGTTATTTTAACTCAATTCGCTAAGTTATTCTTTAATTAGATCTTTTGTTTATTCCACTTTTAAATTGAACCTATCATCTTCATATACAATTTAACTTTCTTATAAACTAATCGAATTCTATTTTTAATTCAAGTTTCATATGCGATTTTGAATATAAATTCACCAGTTCAATTTACTTTACCAAAGCACAATTTCGATTCAAAATCCCATTAACTAATTATTCTTCAGATTAGTTAGTTCTATTCAATAATTAAAAATCTGATTTTTGTTACAAAAATCATTTCATTTACACCGCTTGAGTTCGTATTTATTTTACAACTCAAATCTGTATTTTTCTAATGGAAATCCGGATTTTATATGTTTAAAACTCTTTTATTAATTTAAATAAATAGTTATGGTTTTAAATGGTTATAGCGCTGTTTTTCTAAAAATTGGATTTTGACATAACTCAAAATATATATGACAAAATTCAAAATTTTCTCTTCAATTAGAAAACTATCATCAAATCGGTCCTGACGATTATTGTTTCAAATAATTTCGACTTGAATTGAGTTCTATATGCTCAATTGAAGTTCGAAATGCCAATTTACGAACTACCGCGCTACGGCGAGTTCATTTTAATTATATTTATATATAAACGTTAAACTCCGTTTATACATAAATTCTAACTTCATTCTAATTTATTTTAATATATATTAAACCAATTTTCCCAATTCAGCTTAAAAATTCTTTTATCCCAGATCACCAATTATTTCGTATCTCAGTTATAAATTTATTTATAATTAAATCTTCTATATTAAATTCTAATTCATTTACAAATAAATTATTTTATAAAATTCGGTATAAATCTAATTTCAATTATAAATTCTTTAAACTTGTACCAATTCAGTTTATATTTCGAATTCCGGAATAAATTCTACCGTCCCCTTTTCGAAACGATTTCCAATTCACTTTTTAAATTCATACTGAAATTTAAAACCCCAAATTATCCCCTGATAACTGTCTTACTTAATTTATAAACATTTTTTATAAATTTAGCATCCTTGTTTTAAAATTTAAAACAAGATTCCATTTCAAATCCATATGAAACTCAATTCCTATTCTGGAATATTTTATTGATTTTACTTATATATATATATATATATATATCAGTGAATGTATTTTTATATTTAAATTTAAATTTAAACTTTTATTTAATATAATCCTAATATATTTCTAAAAATATTTTATCTAAATAAATTCGATCTAATCGAATTCACATCGTAAATCCATACGGATTTATTTTAATTCAATTTACATTCTGAATATCACAATAAATTTCCTGGTTTCCCTTTTTAACACAATTCCCAATCCTCATTTTAAATTCACATTTGAATTTAAATATTTAAATTATCCAATGATAATTTTCCACCTTTCTTTATAAATATCGTTTATATTACTTGTTTATATATTTTTAAATAAGTCTAAATTTCAAATCCACTTGAAATAAAAATTCTCCTTTGGAAAAATAAACTTCCCTTTTTAAAAACACACTCGTATTAACATTTCCTAAATTTGCTAAATGGTAAAATTTCCCATTCCATTTATAAACACCATTTATAAATTCAACCTCAACTCCCTGCATTTTATAATTTATAAACAGTATTCATAAATTTACTTCCATTCCGTGTATTATTTAATTTATAAACAACGTTTATAAACTCACTACCATTTCCTGTATTATTTAAATTATAAACAACGTTTATAAATTCACTACTAGTTTTTATTACTCAAAACAAGTTAATAAATTTCTTAGCCCATTCAAAATTCAAATTCTATTTTTAAAAAATAGATTTCCCTTTTTAAATATCAAAATCCAATTTCACGATATTTTTATATATCGACCTTTAGGGTCAGTGTCTTTCAACCAATCAAAACCACCCAATTATCAACCATAGATTTTCTAACATATCATATTTGATAATATATATGAAACAAACAAATAATAATATTTTTGAGGAATCCAGTTGGATCCCTCCAACCTGTTTTACTACATCCACGGATGTTAGCCAACATAAATAACACACATCCTGCTTCGAGGCAGGATATTGTGGTATAGAAGGTCATCCACTATCATAGCGTGGGGCGCATAAGGTCATCCTCTAATGATACTGCGGGCATCCGCTAATGATACTGCGGGAACTATCCAATCACCAATATATATATATATATATATATATATGATAACCACAAACACCAATCCTAACTAACTAATATATATTTAATAATAGCCACAATAATATTTTAATGCAACCAAACAACCTTCAATTATTTTTATCGACTAAAAATAATTCTAAATAATAAATTGAGTGAGATTTACTCACCTAAATTTTAATCTGTCACCTATTCCGATTTAGTTTTACCCAATTTCATCATGTAGATATTATCGCCTTGATCCCAACGTCTTTGTTTTTCCCATGTAAAACAATAAAAATATATTTTAGTTATTAAGTTAGACTAATTTAATTTAAATAAGTTACCAACTTAAAAACCGATTTCAAAATAAACATTGATTCCAAATCACCATTTAACTTACTGTCGATGATCTGTAGTCTCAGCTTGTATTTCAGAACTGACTCCAACATGTTATCACTAGAAATCCACCCCAAAACTCACGCACTTTGCTAATCCCCTTCTCAACTCAAATCAGACCCTAACCTTTTTGCACCTCCTAATTGTCTGCTTAAGAATGGAGCATTCCAAAACATCACACAGAAATCGACGTCGCTCCCTTCCTCTTTCCACCAGTGACATCCCACGGGCCTCCAAGCTTCAAATCACTGTCGTTACTTCCATTTGAGTTGACCACCACATCCATTTCGCACGTTTAGAGGAAACCGCGACATCCTCCTGTACACGAGACACACAAACCTCCTATTCAACTATCGCTTATATCCTTGCAAACCCAAAAACCTTAATCTTTGTTCGAATTCGAATATCGGATGATGACATCGCACCTCATCCCTAACTCACCATCCTCACAGTTGCGATTCCCTATTTGATTACCTAGCCGTTGCTGTGTAATTTCGAGCTTCAAATTCGAAACCGAATTTGAATTCGATTGCCTTCCTTTTTCCAATTTGCGATCTCCCAACATCGATGTCAGCTTCAATTGTCTGCGTCGGATTTCGATTTGAGGTATTATAAAGAAGGGTACGGGCCTGAGAAACAAATCAAAATGAAATGGGAAAAGGGTATTTACAATTGTCTGCGTTGGATATTGACAATTTTGAGGAATGACCATTTAAATATGTTCCCATTGAAGGAGCTTCAATTTTCTAAAGAAAATGAATAGGGAAAAAGAATAGAAAGGAGATGGGGTAGTCGTGGTTTTTATAAAGAGGAATACTTCAGCCTTAAGGAATAAGTGGGTAGGTTAAGTTTAGTTTTATTTAATTTGATTTGACTTCTACTTAATACGATTTGATCTTGATCTTATCCATATTATTTTTAAATAATAAAATTCGAGGTTCTTAACTCCAATCGAAACACAACAACTGACACTTCTAGGGTTTAACCACTATTCTGAACACACTGGAACAAACTTTAAAGCCTCATTTGACCATCTGGAGAAGATATTAATTTAAATCGATATAAATTAAATTTATAATTAATTCCTTGATAATAAATTATTTTTATTATCATTTATATACAAATGAAATTTATATTGACTATCCGAATTATTTTGATTCAGTTCGAACTTAGAATTTAATTCTACTTTGTTTCGTATTACGATATCTCAATATACTTGAAATTAAATAATCGATTATTAAATCGATATCTCAATATAAAATTCCATTTATATTATCAACTCAATATTTAAAACAATATTAAATGTTTAAAATAAATCGACAGAAATCTAGGTCGTTACATAATGAGAGAAGGCACTGATCGATGATATGGTTCGGATCATTGCATTTATATCACAATGGCTAAGAAACTTGGTTGAGTTGATCAGTTGTAAAAAAGTTATCAGATTTGATTATCAGGACATCAAATTTCTCTTTTAAAGCTAAAGGTGATCCTATTGAATAGGTGCTCGATCGTGAATATATTAATTTTTGTTAGGTCATTTTCACTAAGTCGCTTTTTTCAGTCAAATTTGAAAGAAATTACAAGACGACATCGTAATGTTGTGCTAGAAACTTTCCTTGACACATAGACTCAAGCATTGTTAGAAAACTATATTCAAGACCATCCATAAATTTGGCAAGGTGTCCATTTTTCAAAATCGTTACGTGAATGTTTTATTAAAAGCTCCTTGAATTGTTTGATTTTACAAAAGATTCACCCCAAATTGACGGAAACTAACAACTTCTTTCAAATTTTAGTTTTTTTTCCAAGTAGTAAAATTTCTTTAAGAAAACTTTTACAAATCCATCCCAAATTTTGATCGAATTCGAAGGCAAGCTAAACTGCAAATTTATAGCATATATAATCGGTAAATGTGAATAGAATAAATCTAATTTTGATTCCTACATCGCATAATTATTGGAGTTTTATAGTTACACGGACTTATTCATATTTCAACTATGAGATTCATTAGTTCCAAAGTTGCCAAATTTTGGAAGTATTTTAATGTGACTTGAATGAATTTCAAAATAATATACCATTGGAATGGCTAAAGTGATCAAGAAGAGATAGAAACATAATCGAGGAAGATTCTATCTATAAGAGTTTTAGGGGGATTATTATTCACCATCGTGAAAGGATTGTTTGTTCGATTTAAGTTGTTTGTCAAAGTGTCATAGGTCCAAATACTCATGCAAAAGTAGGATGGAAATAAGGAGAAGGAAATGTGATAAACAAGGGTGGAAGAATAAAATGAAAGTGAAAACATAATTATTTTTTATTTTTTTACTAATTTTTTTAAACAACGAAAATTATTTTTTATTTTACTAAAAAAATATGTTAAGAGAATTAGATTGTTTTCTTTATATATGTTTGAAATTAATGCAATTAAATTCTTGCAATTACTCAGTCATAAATGTTTGGTTCTTATTATCCCCTAATCTAAATTGTATCATGACATTTTGACTTAATTCAACAAAATAATTCTTTAGCAGGTAGCATACAGGATTTCTCAGTGCACTACGAACCACCATAGAAATGCAACTGAAGGTTTGAATACCCTCAAAAAACCAGTCACTATAATATTGACAAATCACCGTGATAATTATAAGTAAACGAGACTCTGTCGTTTTCTTAGACACCAAAAAAGAGTTTGGTAGAACAAATTAAGTTGTCAATACACAAATTTACCTTGGATGAACTAATGACACCTCTAAATTTACTTCTAATCAATCTGTACTATATATATATATATATATATATATATGTGTGTGTGTGTGTGTGTGTGTGTGTGTGTGTGTGTCTATACTATATTATAAAAGATGAGTGATTTCTAGAGCTCATAGCACTTCTGCATATTTGGACACCAAACGTCACGCCTTTTATTTCATCGTTTTTCATTCGCAGCATTTTGCTTCCTTCGTTCAACACACGTTTCCCCTTCTTCCCTCCCCATCCATAACCTAAATAACCACACCTCATCTCTTCTCAATTTCTCTTCAAAACGTCCATTGAATTTAGGTGGCGGAATCAATCTGTAGCTGAGCGACCTTATTTTCTCTCCAATTTGAGCCCTAATCATAAATCATGCTAGACCGTGGTAATGGAAATGGAAGGTCCCAAAGTGAACACTTACCCAGATCTGAAGGCCGCAAACGCTATTCTGGTACTGGTGCTAATCTACCATCACGTAGTCTATGGGTTAGGAGCTTGAGTTATCATTTGACACGGGGCCTTCTCTCGGAACACTTTATGAGGCTTGGGGAAATAAAAAATATTGGTTTCATACCTGTATGGAACTTTGCTTTTGTTAACTTCACGAAGGTTGAATATGCCATCATTGCCGTGCTAGATCTTCAAGGATTTAATCTTGGAGTGATGGCGTTATTGATCAAGTTTGCGATGGAGGTTAGTAATGTTCTTTGGTTTCAATGTAAAATTTAATTAAATTGTTCTTCGTTGTTGATCTATTCTGAAAACTCAAAAGATTACACAAAACCATTTGGTACCAAGCTTTAGGTTGACACTCTTCAGAACTTCAAATTCAGTCAGCAAAGGGGTTTAGACAATTAAGAGGAATCTTATATTGATCTGCAACATACAATGAATTATGGTATATAAAAAAAATTTACAGCAAGACTGAACAATACAGTTAGCAGCAATATTTTGCATCTCAAAATTAATTTATCCTATGTATATGTACAGTCACTATATTGAAAATCTCGGATGCATTTATAATCAATGTCGGCCTGCTTACTCGCTTCATTTCTGCACAACGCTTTCGGCATCAAGTTAATACCAAATCAAACTGTCCCGTATACATGGAATGCTCCTTCCTCAAACACTTTTTTCCACCTTTACTGCATCCTTTCTTAGAGTGAAAGGTAATTTCAACTAACCAATCTACTACTACTTCAACTTTATTTTCCTGTAAATCTCCTACGTTGAGCTAATTTCACCCTGTTACTCTTAACCTACTTCTGCGTGTGCCTCTGATTTGAACCTGCAGATGGTTTTTTTTTTCCTCTAATCTGAGCTTCATTATAGGTATGCTTATTTCCGGTACTTAACTTTTTATGTTCCTATAATTTTTGGTTTCCACTTATATTGTATGTTTGTTTTAAGCTTCCACCGTGTTCTCTTTAATCTGACTTTTCTACATGTTCACTTTGCGTTAAATTTCTACAATTTACAATACAAAACGATGAAGTTTAAGGCAATTGATGCCTCCAACTTCGGTTTCATGCCACTACTCAAGATTTTTATATATCCTCTCATGCTATTCAAAGATTATAATTTAAAATAACCATTCAATTTTGTTTATGTGATTTAAATGCCATAAATGGTCACTTATGAATTATTTGTTGGCATTTATCTACCATGGTAATTTAAATTTTCAATCACAATTTTATTCCGTAGAGATCTCATACACTAATTCTTATATTTTGTTGAATTTGAATTTTTGGTGACTATACATTTATTTCTAGAATAAACATGTTTTTGCCATATTTTATGTTTGATTTCTTTTTTTGGGTTTAACTTCATTATTTACTCATGAATCTCAAGTTAACTCCTTTCTTTCGTAAATTTTGATCGAATATAAACTAAAGATATGTTAACTTTTATTTAGCGGAGGTAATATAGGCAATTTTACAACATGCTGATACTCATCCTTTTTAGTTTTCATAGGTTATAGGGGTAATTTTATTTAGTTGTTTATTGGATTTCAAACTAACCATTTTAAGATAGTACTTGATGACAACGTGTTCAATTTTTGTAGCACTATTTTGGCTTGATTAACTAATATTTTCTATTTATGCTTATATTGGTTTATGCCATTAATTAAGAAGAATTGCATTCATGCAGTTTCAATAGTGGGTGAGTACAAACTTGGATTGCACATTACTGTAATTGATGGATACAAGTCATAGCCTGGTGAATAACATATGAAATATTTATTCATACACGAAAGTAATGGATTAAATTATTAACGATCAATATTTTCCTTAAAATCTCAATGCTTTTCGATATAACAACCAAGAAATGTGAACCTGCATATTATAAATATCTAAACAATGAATATTTTCCTTAATTTTTCCATGTTGTCCATTATTACGCCCAAGAATACGAAAATATCTGGCATATTAACAGTTTATCATATACATGAAGCAAGAATGGAATATTCCAAAATAAAAAACTCACTTAAACGTTACATAAGAAGTGCATAGAATAAGATCAAAGAAGTATCGTTTAGCATATATTTTCTTTGCATAAACATGTTGGTAATAAATTTGATTTTTCTTTATTTCAAACCAAATTATTCGCACCTATAACATGAATGTCTTGTGGTTACTAAGAGGTTGAGTAAATGATGCATATCTTATTGCTGAAGACTATGTATCAATACATTGGAAAATATATACCTTAGTTTAAAAAAGAATAAAATGAGAGTTGTGTATATGGTTTGTTAACATGCTAACGACATGATCTAGAATTACTTCTGTTTATCAGCTTAGTTGGATGTAATCCTTTAATGGACGTGATCTTACTCTATTCATTTCATTTCACTATTATTTTCCCTAAAATTTGCCGCCTGAAATTACTCTATGCCTTTTTGCCAGTTTATTTTCCATGTTTGGCTGTTGTCTGTGTTAAACTGATTTACAAGTTGAATTTGATACTATTACCTTTACTATAAATACCATTTAACTTTTATGCAATCTTCAGTTCAAAAAAAACTTTCTCTACAAACTGATTTTCAAAGTGTTCATATTTAAAAAATTAATATTTTAATCTTCATATAATAATTTCAAATTTTTTAATTGATTTTAAGTATTGTTCTACATTCATACTGACTTGCTAAAAATGACACCTTCCATAGTTTCCATTATTTACCCATGAATCTCAAGTCAAGTCCTTTCTTTTGTGAATTTAGATAAAATAAAAACTAAAGATATGTTCCCTTTTATTTTCAGGTGCAAGTAACATAGGTAACTTTACCATAAGCACTAAAGATGTGTTTCCATTATCTTAAGTTTGTAGTTGGTGATTACGTATTTAATTTTGTCAGCATTATTTTGGCTTGATTTATTAATATTTTCTATTTATGGTTTACATTGGTTTTATGCCATTAATTTAGAAGAATTATATTTATATAACCCCTGGATTTAATAGTGGGCGATTGAAAGCTTGGATTGCATATTGCTATGGTAGATTGATACAAGTCACAACCAGGTAAATAACGTACAAAAATATTTATTCATGCATGAAAGTAATGGTGTTAAATTATTAAACAATAAATATTTTTCATAATTTTTCCGTGTTGTCCAATATTACACCTAAGAAATATGCTAACATCTTGCATGTTGTAGATTATTAAATAATGAACATTTTCCTTAGTTTTTCCATGTTGTCCAATGTTACTGCCAAGAAATATGGAAAACATCTTGCATTTCATAGATTTATCATCCAACTGACGCAAGAAATGACCATTGCAAAAATGAAAAACTCACTTAACCATTGGATAAAAAGTACATAGAATAAAATCAAAGAAGCTTCGGTGGTATAAATTTTCTTTCACATAAAAAATGTTGTTAATAAAATTGATATTTCTTTGCATCAAACCTAATTTTTAACACTCACAACATGAATGTCTTGTAGTCGCTAAGAGGGTAGAGTTACTGATATGTATCTTGTTAGTGCACATTATGTTTCAATACAATGGAAAATGTACCCTTTATTTCAGTGTAAAATGAGAGCTGTATAAATTGTTTGTTAGCATGCTAAAGACATGATCATAAATTACTACTATTTGTCATCTTAATTGGCCAAACTTTTATAGGACATGAGACATGATCATACTCTATTCATTTGCATTTCAACTATTATTTTCCACAAAATTTGCTGTTGAAATTACCATTCAAAGTTTCATGTTTGCTTTTGTTATATCGATTTGCAAGCTAAATTTGGTGTTTCTAATTTCACTGTACCGACTATTTAACTTTTACGTGGCTTCATATATAAAATTACTTTTTCTCCAAATTGATTTTCAAATTGTACATGTTAAAAAATAATTATATTCTATAAGATATATCTAAAAATATTACATATCTTTATTATATGTTATATTGGTTTTGGAAGCATGAAATTGTTCATGAGGTAGATAATTGATTTATGGAAATTAGGCAATTAGTTCAAGCGTTGATGTCTTATAAAGCATAATTTTAATATTGATGGTATCTTCATTTGAATTATTATAATCACAATTCATTGAGTTATCATAAAGCACGATATTAACATATTACAAGAGGATCAACTTCCATGTTATTACATATGATAGCATCCTATGTCTCCAAGCATGCATTCACTTATCCTTAAAGGAAAATAACTTCTTGGTAGGTAACTGGGAGATGGACAAAAACAAGAGCAGCAGCCTTCAAGTGTTGAAGTGCCTAAAATTGATTAATACTATTATACATGCTATAATTACTGATCATAGTATATCACATCCATGTTACAGAATAAAAATTACATAAGAAATGATAGCTAAAGCTTTACAAAATATAAAAGAGACATGGAATCAAATCAGATGGTAAAAGTTTTTCTATAAATTTAGTATTTTATATCTTTAGAGTATGATAAGTTTCTATAGTTTATTAATTCTCTTTGAGTCAACCTTCTCGATTTTTTGGTCTAATTTTACGGAATTTCATTTTATCACATGGTTAGCAATAGTGTATACATACACACACCCCCCCTATAGTCTTAATAATGCACAATTTTAACATATTTCAAGAGGATCAACTCCATTTTATTACAAGTGACAAAATCCTATGTCTATGTGCATATATTCTCTTTTTCCTTGAATTATAGTAACTTCTCGGCAGGTTACTAAAGATGGACACAACCAAAATAGCAACCTTCAAGCACTCAAGTACATAAAATCGATTGATGCTATTATACATAGTATAATTACTGATTATATTTCTCATCCATGCTGCAGATCGAAAAGTAACTAGGAGGTGACCACTATGGCTTGAAAGAATATAAAAGAGGAATTTACCCAAATCAAAAGGTAAATTATTTTCTATAAAGTTTATTAAGTTGCTATAATTAATTAGTTCCATTTTAATTTTTAATCCCGCCTTCCAGTTTTTTGGGTTAATTTTAGGCAATTTTGTTTTCTGATATGGTTAGCAATAGTTTATACATATATACCATAGGCTTCAAATTTTATGTTTTAAATTTAAGCTTTATTAATGATGGATATATTATAATATCTACATGAGGATTTCAAACTATTCATTATTTTAGCTTCCCCATTCAGGTTATCCTTTTTTATTTTAATGACTTAAGCTCTTTATTTTTATTTCCATGAAATTATGTTATATCATTCAAATATCCATCGAATTTGGACACTTGGGTCATGTATGATGGTTAATAGTCCACTGACCTTGGGAATGGTCAATTTGGAATCCATTTTTTTTGTAGATTATGAAAATTTTGAAAGACAAATCATTCATATTTCCAAAAAAATTATCATTTAGGTCTGCACCAAATAATATTTTCCTTTTTTTCAGTACAGGAGTCGTACATTGAGGAACCGTTCATTAAATAAACATCATTCTTGCTTTACTAATAGTTCAAAATAGAGTAAATATTGTGTCCACTCTACAATGTGAGCAAATTTTTTTTTTTTTTTTTTTTTTACATGTAATGGACATCCAATTTTGTGAACTCTCAAAAAAAAATATTGAAGAAAATGCTATGTGGAATTGGTTACTACCTTAAAAAACCTATCCCTATAAATGATCCACTAAACATTTTTATCTATGGTAAATATTGATCTTTAACAAAAGTAAAACAGTCATGTTTATTTATTATACAATGACAAAATAAGGCTTTTATAGGCTCCAGCGTTGAATGCGGGCTAAAAATGCAATTTGCTCAACATTGTTTTATAAATGCATGTGTTTACCATAAAGCCAAGGCGTTGGAAGAGAAAATAAACGATAGATTTGAAATTGGTAAATTAGGTTTGGCCATAAGGAAAACGAAGCTGAAAAAGTGTTGACTGCTAGCAGTTGCCCCTATTGACCTAGACTATAACGCAACAGAAAAGTGGTAGTTTGATGCAAACACATGAAATGAAATACAGAGATGTGCATAAATTTGACCGCAGTATCGTCGATCTGCAAAATATACAATTCAAGCTGCTACAGTATGGACGAGCTGCAAGTAACTGTCGTATTACAGTTTTCCATTTTAAGTAAAATGTTATATGTGTAAGTACAATTTATATTTTTTGTTACTCTTTTGCGTACGTTGGTTCATGTTATTTCTTTTCTTTTCATTCTTATCTTATTATGTCCAGTGTAATCATGATGTACTTATTACAAGGGGGATGTATTCACCTGGTCCAGTTATGTCTTCAGATGTACCTAAACAATAGGATTTCAATGAATTATACATAAAAATCCAAATATGGAATCAATGTAGACTTCTGTGAGAGCTTTCATTTTTTAGGCATATCTGAGTGGCAAAGATCCAGGATCGGCTAATTTCAACTCATTGTTAACAACTTATGGAAATGTTATTAAACAGCAATAATACCATATCTCAAAATATTCCATCGTCTTCTTATGATAAAAAGTCAAAATTGAAGTAGAGTTTGGTCAGTATGCTGTATTTATCAACAAGATCGTATAAACCGTTGATGTTATGCGAAACTTTCAACTGCTTTGAAATTGCAAGTGAATCTGCATCATACAAAATAGTCTTTAACCACCAAATTGAAATGTAATTTGCAAGCGTGATCTTATTTCTCTGCTCTTCAGGTTATCGATTAAAGACCGCAAAGATTGGGTTATGATAAGTAGATTGATTGTATGGGTATAAATTTGTCAAAATTCCATAATCATTGATTGCATTTGAAATGTAATTTGCAGGCGTGATCTTATTTCTCTGCTCTTCAGGCTATCGATTAAAGACCGCGAAGATTGGGTTATGATAAGTAGATTGATTGTATGGGTATAAATTTGTCAAAATTCCACAATCATTGATTGCGTTAAACGAGGTTCAGCACAAATTGAGGGTATGAAATGCCCACCTTCCCTTTTTGTTTCTGTGTATGTGTAGTTAATGTTTCAAATCTAAATTGCTTTTAGTATAGTAAACCTCTGGAGCATAATGGAAACATAATTTAAATCTGGGTAACAATGATAGCTACTTCACTCGTTACTATGCCAATTGCAAAAATACTTGGTCTTTATGGATATAACTTCAATTGGTTATTATTTTCTGCCTTATATTTTGTTGGAAATGAATGAGAAAGAGAAAGAGGGATTTTGGAAGAAGAGAAAGGAAAACAACTTTTAGTCCCACATCATGAAATATGAGTACCAACTCTTCTACAATCTTATATAAATAAAGGAGAAGAGAGCTCATATAAGGAGTGGCTAAGCCAAGACACAATATTACATTGATGTCAACTTGGGCCTAATGCCTTGGGACTCTTGGAGTTCATGACACAATATTATATTGATGTCAAATCGGGCTTAGTGCCTTGGGACTCTTGGAGTCCATGACACAATATTATATTGATGTCAAATGTGGGCTTAGTGCTATGGGACTCTTGGAGTCCATGACACAATATTATATTGATGTCAAATGTGGGCTTAGTGATTTGGGGACTCTTGGAGTCCATGACACGATATTAGTGTCAATAATTGGGCGTTGGACCTTGGGACTCTTGAGGTCTCATGGTTAAATAGGCCGCTGATTTCAGTTTGGGCCTATTGTGATGAAACGAGTTATTTTTATCATTTTATGATCTGGTATGTCCCTTCTATTGAAGGGATACAACCGTTTCATCATAAATGCGCACGCACATTTAAGCACCGCTTGGTTAAAGGGTCGCAACCTTTCCAAAGGTCATTAATGTTCGTATAGGCATTTCCTCCAGCCTATAAATACATAGCCCAAAAGGAGAGAATAAATATTAATTATTCTTCTCAATTGTTACTCCCTCTTCAAAGCATTCCTCTGTTCAAGTTTCTATAATCTACTTCAGTTCGTCGGAGCTCCGTTTGCTGGCACTGCACTACGGGGCTGGTCCGTTTTATCCTGGGAAACAAATTGCGATCACGTCAATCAGTGCATACGACGGCAATATTGTTTTAAGGAAACAGAATTATTTCTGGACTCGGACATTACGGTTGGTGACGGTTCTGTACCGCTCCAATCCAGTGCACAATCGGTCTTGCTTACTGTCTTTTCTGCAATCACAGTTTGACTTGACAATTGTGGCATTATTGAGTAACATTGATATTGTTACTATTTATTTGCAATACAATTGTGTATTGACAAAAGGATCTAACTTTGTAATACAATTGTGTATTGACAAAAAGATCTTCTAACAATCTTAAAACAATATTGATTGTTGCAGACGACAATAAGCTGTGTCACAAAATAGCAACAATAATTTTACACCGACACAGACGGTGACCAACGCTCTGATTGCGCCAAATGGTTCCAATAATGACTCTGCCTCATGGAGAAAGGTCAGAGAAGTTCAAAAATGTTGCTTTGTCTAACAACATTGGGACTTGCCAAATTTCTGACTCAAAAAAAAAAAAAAAAAAAAAAAAAAGGGAAAAAGAAAAATTGGCTGAAATCCCCAAAAGGGCATTGCTGATATGAATTTATATACAGTAATATCAGAATGCAACCTGGGAAGGAACTAACTTTAAATGACGTTCTCTATGTTCCAGAAATTCATAAGAACCTGATTTCAGGATCATTGCTCAGCAAACATGGATTTAAATTAATCCTTGAAGCTGAGAATGGAGTGTATGTAGGAAGAGGACATGTGTGTGATGGTTCATTTAAAGAAAATGTAATCACTATTGTACCACACACTGATATGAATAAAAGTGAATCTTTTGTTTATATTGTTGACTCTTCCAACGTGTGATATTCTAGATTAGGGGATGTAAACTTTGATACATTGCACAAATTGATTAATCTAGACACCATTTTTAAATGTCAAATTTGTGCAGAAGCAAAATTGACAAGAATCTCGTTTCATTATGTTGAACGAGAAACAGAACCGCTAGATATAATACATACAAATGTATGTGATTTGATGTGTTTAAACAATACACAGCGGAAGTTGAGGATCAACTCAACAAGAAAATCAAAGCTTTAAGAAGTGATAGAGGAGGAGAATATGTATTCCCTTTTGAAGAATCTTGCGCTGAACATGGTGTTTTACGCCTAATTACAGCACCATATTCACCTCAATCCAACGGTATAGCCGATCGGAAGATAAAACTCTTAAAGAAATGATGAATGCCTTATCCTGGCTTGCCAGATAATTTTTTGGGAAGAAGCTATTCTTTCGGCAAATCATATTTTAAATAAAATATCCCGAAAGAAAACATCTCTATCTTCTCATGAACTTTAGAAAAACAGACCACCATCCTACAAATACCTAAAAGTGTGGGGGTGTCTTGTCAAAGTAGAGGTACCAAAACCAAAGAAGGTCAAAATTGGACCAAAAACAATTGATTGTGTATTTATTGGATGTGCACAAAGCAGTGTCGCATATCGATGTTTGGTACACAAATCTGAAATTGATGATATTCATGAAAATACCATCATTGAGTCGAGAAATGCTAAATTTTTCGAACATATATTTCGCTTGAAATATGGTATTGAAAATCATACACCTAAGAGATCAAGAAAAAAAAAAGAAGTTCATTACTCTATTGAGGATGCTGAACAAAATAACACTCAGCTAAGTAGTGTTGAGCAGCAAGTGGAGGAGCCAAAAAAAAGTAAAAGGTCAAGGACGTTAAACCTTTGGACTGGACTTCTATGCATTTATGTTAGAAGATGATCCATTGAAATACAAAAAAGCTATGTCCTCCAGCGATGCCCCTTATTAGAAAGAGGCAATTAACAATGAGATTGAATCCATTATGTCCAATCATACATGGAAATTAGTTGATTTACCTCAAGGATGTAAGACCTTAGGTAATAAATGTATATTTAAAAAGAAATTGAAACCTGATGGTTCAATAGACAAGTACAAAGCTCGTCTAGTAGTCCAAGGATTTAAACAAAAGGAAGACCTGGACTATTTCGACAAACATCAATTAGAATGCTCATTGCAATTGCATCCATACATGACTTAGAAATACATCAAATGGATGATAAAACTGTATTCTTGAATGATGAATTAGAGGAGGAAATCTATATGGAACAACCTGAAGGATTTCTAAGCTCAGAAAATGAGAATAAAGTGTGCAAATAGGTGAAATCACTTTATGGCCTTAAGCAAACTCCAAAAACAGTGGCATGAGAAGTTTGATAATAATATGTTATCAAATGGATTCATAATAAATGAATCAGATAAATGTGTGTACATAAAACATACACATATTGGATATGTCATTGTTTGTCTTTATGTTGATGACCTATTAATCCTAGGCAATAACAAGGCCATAATAACATCTACAAAGGATATGTTATCCTCTAGATTCGATATGAAAGACCTAGGACTGGCTGATGTGATATTGGGTGTAAAAATTCTGAGAACACCACATGGATATGCATTATCACAATCGCATTACATCACCAAGATACTTGAGAAATTCAAGCAATATAATGTAACTATTGCAAAATCACCAGTAGATATGAACCAAAATTGGGTAAAGAACACTGGTGATGGTATTTACCAATTGGAATACTCTCGTATACTAGGAAGTATCATGTATGAGCTGTACTAGGCCTGATGTCGCATATGCTGTAAGCAAACTAAGTAGATTTACCAGCAATCCTGGTAAGCATCATTGGAAAGCGATAATCAGAGTTCTAGGATATCTAAAGTATACACAGAGCTATGGTTTATACTATACAAACTATCCTTCAATAGTGGAAGGATATAGTGATGCAAATTGGATCACTGGATCAAATGATACAAAGTCTACAAGTGGATACGTGTTCACATTAGAAAATGGAGCAATTTCATGGAAATCATCCAAACAGACTTGTATCGCTAGATCTACGATGGAATCAGAGTTTATTGCACTAGATAAGACTGCAGAAGAAGCAGAATGGATTCGAAGCTTCTTGGAAAACATTCCTAATTGGAGCAAACCTGTGCCTCCAATATGTATACATTGTGATAGTCAATCAGCTATTGGAAGAGCTAATAGTACACTATACAATGGTAAATCTAGGCATATTCGTCGTAGACATAAAACGATAAGACAACTTCTCTCTAATGGGGTTATCACGGTAGATTACATTCGATCTAAAGATAACTTAGCGGATCCACGTACCAAAGGCTTGCCAAGAGGGAAAGTTCAAATCTTGTCGAAGGGAATGGGGCTAAGGCCTATAGACTAAAGGTTTCTCTAAAATGGAAACCCCACCTAGTTGACTGGAGATCCCAAGATCTAGGTTCAAAGGGACAACGAAGTTTAAGAGAAACTTGATGGCACTGTTATACACAAACCATTCCTATGATAAGTCAGTGCATTATATGTTGAATAAGGATAAGTATTAGTACTTTTAATGATGTCTGTATTTGAGGAATTAAGAGAATACCCTTTACAGAATCACCTACGTAAGTGCGAAGGCGCCGCTTCAAAGAGAATTATGAGGCCAAATTCTCTAAGTACTTATGAGACCAGGCAGGTGTTCAAGGCAAAAACGAACACATACAGAGAACGAAGGGTTATAAGAAACATTTATCGTGTGTTATCTACTTTGGAATTACACAAAAGGCTTACAGTTCAAGGACAGTCGGTGTCTACTGATTCGCCTGTGATTCAAATAGGTAATCACTAGGAAAGTTCAAGGCCCATGTGCTACTTTAACCGATGCGATAAATGATTCGTGAAACTAAGAACGACTTCTCATTCATGTGGGGGATTGTTGGAAATGAATGAGAAAGAGAAAGAGGGATTTTGGAAGAAGAGAAAGGAAAACAACTTTTAGTCCCACATCATGAAATATGAGTACCAACTCTTCTACAATCTTATATAAATAAAGGAGAAGAGAGCTCATATAAGGAGTGGCTAAGCCAAGACACAATATTACATTGATGTCAACTTGGGCCTAATGCCTTGGGACTCTTGGAGTTCATGACACAATATTATATTGATGTTAAATCGGGCTTAGTGCCTTGGGACTCTTGGAGTCCATGACACAATATTATATTGATGTCAAATGTGGGCTTAGTGCTATGGGACTCTTGGAGTCCATGACATAATATTATATTGATGTCAAATGTGGGCTTAGTGATTTGGGGACTCTTGGAGTCCATGACACGATATTAGTGTCAATAATTGGGCGTTGGACCTTGGGACTCTTGAGGTCTCATGGTTAAATAGGCCGCTGATTTCAGTTTGGGCCTATTGTGATGAAACGAGTTATTTTGATCATTTTATGATCTGGTATGTCCCTTCTATTGAAGGGATACAACCGTTTCATCATAAATGCGCACGCACATTTAAGCACCGCTTGGTTAAAGGGTCGCAACCTTTCCAAAGGTCATTAATGTTCGTATAGGCATTTCCTCCAGCCTATAAATACATAGCCCAAAAGGAGAGAATAAATATTAATTATTCTTCTCAATTGTTACTCCCTCTTCAAAGCATTCCTCTGTTCAAGTTTCTATAATCTACTTCAGTTCGTCGGAGCTCCGTTTGCTGGCACTGCACTACGGGGCTGGTCCGTTTTATCCTGGGAAACAAATTGCGATCACGTCAATCAGTGCATACGACGGCAATATTGTTTTAAGGAAACAGAATTATTTCTGGACTCGGACCTATCGGTTGGTGACGGTTCTGTACCGCTCCAATCCAGTGCACAATCGGTCTTGCTTACTGTCTTTTCTGCAATCACAGTTTGACTGGACAATTGTGGCATTATTGAGTAACATTGATATTGTTACTATTTATTTGCAATACAATTGTGTATTGACAAAAGGATCTAACTTTGTAATACAATTGTGTATTGACAAAAAGATCTTCTAACATATTTTTCTTAAGGATTTCATTGATCGTAAGAAGTTGACTTTAATGCCTAAATTTATAATACCTTATTGGTAGTGGACTGCTTCTAATTTCTATGATGACTGATTAGAAAGTGGTCAATTTAACACATAAAAAAGTGAGGGGAGTCTGGGTAGCATAAGGAGAACTAAATTCCACAAAAAATGATACAAATATATATATATATATATATATATATATATATATTTTTAACAGATATTTATAACCTCAAAATATATAAACTTACTATATAATTTGATAATTTACTCATCGATTATTGTACATTTAAGAGGAGAGTTATATTAAGGTGATGCATGTGAAAAAGAAGAAACAGGAGTCTAACGACATAATGTTTATAAATAATGAAATATCCGAGGACACAAATCCGCGTAAAATACAAGGCAATATAATAAATGCTTCAGCATTGCTACAAAAAATGGATTGCACACCACGTACACAAGTTATCTCGGAGTTAAATATGCTGCACACAAAAATTTTAACCGTCACAGAAGAGAAAATAATTAACATTGAAGCACATATATTGATTTAAGTGAATACACTCAAAGTTTTGAGTGTATTCAACAAATGCACGTGAAGGAACAATAAACTACAACAATATGTATACACACACACACACACGCACACACACATATATATATATATATATATTTGAAAATTGGTTCGCTTTACTATCTACTAAAAGCAATACAGAAAACAGGCTAGCATACTAACCATTGCAAACAAAAAAGAAAATGGAAATACAAACATTACGCAAATTTCAAACTAACTAAGATAACTTCAGCCCACAAAGAGGCCATCATCCCACTGTCACGTGCAAGCTGCACCATACTTCCACATACACTACTGAATCAAGCTGCAAGCTACCTCTCCAACTTGTATACATAAATAATTCCGATCTTTGTATAGCAATCAAGGAAGCAGTTGTCATGAAATCTGAAACATTTACATCTAACTTCTTCCCCAGTATAACAATCCGAAATGATTGCCTAAGATTACAGCTCCCATGTAAATGACATTATCCATCACTATCCACGCCCATTCAACATCTCCAGTATCACATACATAAATATCAGAGCAGTTTATTGAACACTAAAACCAAACTGGAAACACTTTGAAACCATTCCTTGCTAATGAAATCCCAAATAGAAATATAATTCCAGTCAATAGGTCTGGTTGATGAATCATAGACGCCTATGAATCAATCCTATTGTAGGAATCAACTTAATAAAATATGAATTTCAAAGCTCAGCGATTTGCTCCATTCTTAGCAAGCTACTCATTCAATATCAACTACACACGAAATTCAAAGAGCTGTAGAACTTTAGACAACTACTCATAATTATTCTTCCGATAACCATCTGTAAAAGCAAATCAATATGAAATACAGATATCAATCCCATAAATGGTTCACATGAGATTGATTATCTAGTAATAGATTGATTACGGATGTGAATGCTTAATCACACCATAACGCTGAATTTAAAGCTCAACACCTAGAGGATTATTGGAACACTATAATCCACTGGAAACACTGAAATGAAGAAGAAGCAAACTACTGCTGAATAACCAAAGACCAAATCTCTGTTGAAACTAAAATAGAACTTCAAACCAAGCATAGAGATGAAAAAACATAAAAAATAACCACTGATTCAGATCACATAAATCGTAAACCCCAACATCAACCCTAACTAAAACGCAAGTGCCCTTAGTTGCATCTCGGTTTGGGGCAGATCTTCGCGAGTAGCAGATCTAGTGCCAATTTACACCTCAAACCATAATAACAAACTAGAATCCCACATTATCTACCCCCAATCTGAAGCAAATGTCCAAAATAACCAGATCTATACACAAACCAGATAGTGAAACAAACTGAAGAAGCGGTTATGAAGATTCGGAAGTGTTTCCACTTGCGCCGGCCATGCCAGATCCCGATCTCCCATTGTCTTGTTCTCCAGCTTGCAGATCGGCTGTGGATCTGTGATTTAAGCTTAGATTCATCACGATAGAGGTTAGATCTAGGAATATAGCCATCCAAAGAGATGGAAGGAAGATCTGATTCGAAAATTAAAATTAAAATGAAGGAATACAAAAGGCTTATCAACGTGAAAACACGTTGAAGGTTTCTGATGGAAAACAAATGAAAAAGGAGACGAAATCAGAGAGTATTGGAAGGCTCACGCACAGCGAAAGCAGGAGAAAAGAATTCTCCTGTCGCCATTAACGAGCCCTCTACATATCTAGATACACACACACACACACACACACACACATATATATATATATATGTGTGTGTGTGTGTGTGTGTGTGTATCACTACTACAAAAGTGGGCATATTCGACACTAATTTGCTGTGGCCATAGATCTAAAAAGCGTTGCTGTAGGCCCTTTTTCAAATAGGTAACACCAGGGGGCGTGGCATCCGAGGCCGTTGCATTTGCCATCTAACGCAACGCTTTTGCCCATCTACGTCCACGGACAGAAAGTGTTGCATTATAGCCGTAATGCAACACTATTTGCACGTAATGCAACACTATTCAGCGTTGCCTTAAGCATTAATTAGGGCATGGCTTCTAGTGGGGCCACGTCAGCTTTCCACGTCTGTTGTCTACGTGTCACACGACACGTCATCTCTCTATGTCAGCACTCCACGTGTCACATGCCACACTATCTATCCACGTCAGCTGTGGGGTCCACGTGCGATGGGTAAGCAATTATTTTAATGTAATGCAACACCACTGCAATATGTAATGAAGCACCATTATCATGAAATGCAATATCAATAAAAGCTAACGCAACAGTAGAAGAAGGGAAATGCAACACTATTTTTATAGCAAATACAAATTAAAATTTTTGCAATACAGGTTTTGTACAAGAAACTCATCCAAAGCAATTGTTTTAATTATCCAAATATCCAAACTCAAAAATCAGCTACACCGTTTTCTTCATTGTATACAGTAAGCTCGAACTACTTCAAGAATTGGTGCATGACATAAGGGACATTATCCTGATCCATTCCTGGCCAATTCTTTAGCGCATTCTGAATATGTACACATGTGTCCACATCTGCAAAATGTATTACTCATTTACATATATGAATCATATATATGCAGCAATCCGATTGCAATATAGGAAATATATATGTATGTACCTATACAAGAGGGCGACATCGAATATATATATGTGTGTCACATCTACAAAATGTATCCGTCTGCCTAGCTTCCAGAATTAAATATGCACCTAATCAACTGATAACAAGTTATTTGATAAGTGGTGGCATCGAATGGCCATTGGCCTTGTTAGCAAAATGTTATGAACACAATTATTACAATTGACTTATTGACCATTGGTGATTGGTCACTCATGCCAGCCAACCAAACAAATAAGCAATTTCAATATGTTTCGTCTTCTGAGCAAAAAGTTTTCAGTTTGCATATTACTGCCACATACAGTGTGTCACTTCATATCCTGTCAAGCTTCAGAAGCATATCGTCATCTACATCTTCAACTCCTAAACAAAACTCCATCGTCAAAAGTTAAAAAAAAAACAATGGAGGACTCTTCACTATGCATCACTGCCACTGTTCTTTCATGACATTGGACTTACTAATTTGTGCATCTCATGCTTAAGCATACTCTGAAGCATAATATGGACTGGACTATACGGGTTATACCCAAAAACTCTTTTCTAATAACATGCCCATCTTACAGTAAGCGTGATCATGCGCTAATGTTGAAACTTTTTACAAAATGTGGAGGTGCTTTTTATGTGCAACGATGGTCTGGTGAAGAATTTGAGCCTGAACCAGCGTTCGAGGCAGAATCATGGGCTAGAGTTGTTGGCTTTCCCGAGTTCCTGAAGAAAAATGTTCCTGCAATTAAAGAATTAATGACGCCAATGGGAAATGTGTGTGAAATTGACAACTGTCATTGGTCTCGAATTGATCATAGATCATTATACCTGAAAATGGAATGTTATGTTGGCACTAGCTTGGAGAATACTTTTGCTGCTCGATTCGACAACAAGGTTTACCTCATTAGGGTTCAGCGCACCACACATGCTCATTCTGGGACAAGGCCTGAAATTCTATTTGTGAGCAATAGGGAGGAACCGGTGGTACCATTTTTTTGTGATTATAGGTAAATTTTACTTCCATCCACAGTTTCTTTTAGTTAATCCACAAAGTGTTCATTCAACCATGCTCTATACTTAACAGCCTTATAGTGAGACACAACCACACATGCACACACTCAGATACATACATACAAGGTTATAATGCCCCACCCAAGATTCTGAAATGATAATACAAACTGGTGCTCTGTTAGTTGTACATAGATGTGATTGTATGGCTTGAATTTGAGACACTGTTATTGTATGGCTTGAATTTCCTTCAGATGTGGTAAACTGCTACCATGAAAAAAAATCATTTCACAAATTGAATACTAACTTCAACCATGTTCACTGCTACCATGAATTAAGGAGTTTGATAATAAAACCAGAGTGGTAAACTGTAAAAAAAAAATCACTATACTCAATGTGTGTTACATGTCAAATTGTTTGATAATTAAGGCATATAAACTCTTAGGTGGATCACATTATTTGAGAATTGAATCATATAATATATTAGGTGGATAAACTAATTAAGTTTTACATGTTAAAAGTCAAAGATCTTACTTGATAGGGTGGATTAGGTGATCGATAATGTGTATGGAAATAGAATTTACCTATTAATGTTTGCTGCATCGATATGACTAATTCCCATCGAACTCTTTTACAAATGTACGTTACTGTTATATTATTGAAGTTTGATCATCCAAAGATCACTTTGTAACTTTTTGCCCTCCACAACAAGAAATTCTGGTTTCGTCGCTGACTATGCTCTATTCTTAACAACCTTATAATGAGACACATACACACACTCACATACATACATACAAGGTTATAATAGGCTTATAATGAGACAAAACCAGATGACCGACATTCAACTAGAAAGTAGCTATACCAACATTAGCATAAAACAACACATTATCACAAGTGGATTATCTTCTCTAGAAGTTTCTTCTTAAAACTATGATAATTTATATGAGGTGCTAATGGGAATATATCAATGATCATGTAATCCCCATTCAGTCACTCTGACATAGACAATGACTCTGACATGGACAATGACTTTGACATGGACAATGACTCTGACATGGACACTGACTCCGAAGAAAAAGAAGAAGATGCTGGTGACGATGCTGGTGACGATGCTGGTGATGACTGGTGATGACTGGTGATGTTTGTGAATGTTGGTTTTTTATGCTGGTAATGATTTTTGGCTTGAATTTTGTGAATATTTGTGAAACTTTGTGTGGTTCTAGAAGTTTGTGATTGTTGGTGATGACTGATGATGGATGCTGGTGAATGTTTGTGAATGGTATGTAGTGAATGTTTGTGAATGCTGGTGATTTTTTTATTCTTTTACCGGGAACTTTCTTACCAACTGTTGTTGCCTTTACTTTCATAGTTTTATACTTCTATGGTACGTCTCTAGTATATACTTATGATACTTGTGCGTGTATACTTGTGCGTGCCTTCATATGGCTGCCTTATGATACTTGTGCGTGCATGTATACTTGTGCGTGCGTTTATACTTGTGCGTGTCTACTTCAGCGTGTATACTTGTGCGTGTATATTTATGGTACTTGAGCGTGTATACTTGTGATACTTGTGCGTGTATACTTGTGTGTGCCTTCAGATGGATGCCTTATGATACTTGTGCGTGTATACTTGTGCGTGCGTGTATACTTGTGCGTGTATACTTATGATACTTGTGCGTGTATACTTATGATACTTGAGCGTGTATACTTATGATACTTGTGCGTGTATACTTGTGCGTGTATACTTATGATACTTGAGCGTGTATACTTATGATACTTGTGCGTGTATACTTGTGCGTGTATACTTATGATACTTGAGCGTGTATACTTGTGCGTGTATACTTGTGCGTGCGTGTATACTTGTGCATGTATGCACTGCGTATATGATGTGTATTGTAATAAAACAAAAATGCTTGAGTGCTCGCTTCAGATTTTGTCAAAATCTGCGGTAAGAGGCTTAAAATTCGGATGTCCCCACGATCATCAGATACAAAATTACCATCATACCCCCTTGATTTCCTCAGTTCCCACTGAATCGCACATTTTACCGGGCTATACACCCGGGCATACTAGCATCGTCCGTAATAAAAAAATTGTGTACACTTGTGCGTGTATGCACTGCGTGTATCACAAAACCTCAGTGCAAACACACCGCAGTGCAAATTAACCTTAAGCATACAAATTAACCGCAGTGTAAGGTATGAACCTCAAGCAGTGCAAATTAACCGCAGTCCTCATTCCTTAACTAGCTCGACCTCTATAATAAACCAATGTCTTTTTCATGCCAATAGCCCGGTTCTCATGGTTTATTACTAGGTATAATTTTCGAATAAATCTCAGCATAATCCCAAATCCCAAATCAATAATAAGCGCAACTAATTACTCATAAACGAATGGGTTTTCCAAAATGTAACAAATGAACTAATTACTCATAATCCAATCTATAATAATTGCAACTAATTCACAGTGCTATACAAACTGAACCTGAGGGAAAAAACATGGCGATGTTAGCGCCCTGAGCAATCAAATCTCGAAAGCGTTTCAAAGCTTCATCCTTTTCGGAACAGAATTTGCTATCGAGGGGAGGAGCGATACTGACGTGAATTTAGGTTTAAATTTTTGTCAATAGTAAAAAGGGGAAAAACGATTAGATGAAAGAGAAGAAAACGATTTCATGAAGGGAGAAGATCGCTCCAAAATTTCATCAAAAGAATGCAATGACGTGGATGTCAATAATTGGATGATGGCTAACATTAAGATCATCAGATCTATAGATGATTTGAACCGTTGGATTAATCTTTCATCTACGGTTAGGGTTTTTATATGTTGATAACGCTGATTGCTGAACTGGATTATATATACGTAATGCTACGCTTTTAACTGGTGTTGCACATCAAAACACTAAAATTCCCACCGCAACAGTGCATCCTCGTATAATGCAACAACATATGAATGTTGTTGTAGAAGCTCAAAGAAATCTTAGCTTTTGCCACACTTTTCATGCAACGCACACAAATTAGTGTCGAATATGCCCACTTTTGTAGTAGTGTGTGTGTGTGTATATATATATATATATATATATATATATATATATATGTGTGTGTGTGTGTGTGTGTGTGTGTGTGTGTGTGTACGTGTAATTTGAAGTGAGAAGGATGACCTCTAATTTATATGTTGACTATGAAATTGTTAACATGGGGTGACTATTTGCTAAAATGCTACACGACCTTTATTTTTTACGTAGGATAATCGAGAAATTTGTAGAAATCGATGACATGTATTTTACTGTGAAGCGTAAAGAAAATTTGAAGATGTGATAGTTTATATTTTATGCGTGAATAATATATAAATGTTTAAGATGTGATGACTTATATTTTAATGTGTGAAATTAAGTAAACTTTAAAGTACCATAGCCTATAATTTTAAAAAGTGAGGAATAATTATCTTATAATGCTAAGTTTTATTTGAACAAAAAGATGATTTTGATGATATTTCAAAACTAATGAAATTCGTATTTGCCCATTTTTAAACGAGGTTTTAAAGAATGAAGTTATTACCATGGAAAGTAATTTGTATATTAATTGGCTATAGCACCAAACATATAATTAATTGATTTCATCTTTTGTAAATTCACTTGATAGAACTAAATTGAGTCAAATGTTGTATAGTATTTGCTAAAGCCAATTCAATCTAACAAGGTAACTAGGAGTATGCAGATTTTCAAACCAATTGTAATATCCTTTTTAATGATGAGCATGTCGTTTTTAGGTTAATCTAATTTTTCAATATTTTTGTTCCATTGTCATGCAAGTGAAACCATCTATTTGACATTCCTAAAATTTTATGCTGCATGCTTAAATGGTTGTCAAATATGAAAATTTTAATGTACTTATCAAATGATATTGATTTTAGATATTTTTGAACTGATTTACTCCCAGTTTCAACTTTTAATTTACTCTTAAGGTTCCAATCTACTCTGAATAGTTGACTACATTTGGTAGTGTTTTCAATTAAAATTTCATAACACAATACATATAATTGTAACCCGTGTGCGTAGCACGGGTTCACACTTGTTATAATAATTACTGAGTTTGCATTGAAGCATTCTCAGGCCTTCTCACAACTTATAACCGAATCGTCTCCCTAATAAATCAAAGGCTGAAAATGAGTCAAGCAATCTACATCTCAAGCCTCCTTTCGCTAAATTATCTAAATCATCCCTCTTTTACTTTTGCTTTCGTTTCTCTAGCCCTAATTCGAAGGCGATCAAATTTGCTTCCAACCCTTGCTTCACTGCCATGCTATCTTTTTACTCCATCCCATCAACGATCGGTTAGGGCTACGGATGCTGTCGCCTATCGATTTGCCCACAAAAACGTCAGCAGGTCATCGTGTGTTGGTAATCTCTGTCATATTCCCACATTTTTAACCTTTGTTCAGAAAAATCCTTATCTTTGTTTGTAAAAGCAATCCCGCACTTATGCTTAGATGGGTTTTGTTTGAATTTTTTGACTTGACTGTTTGTGATGTAATAAAAAAATGTCAGTAATTACGTCGCTGCCTTGAAGTTGTAGCATTTTATCTCCATCCGTAGTTTTTTTTCCCAGTTTGAGATGTAACCGTGGTAGGTCATCTTTTTTAGTTCCACTGCATCCCCACAGTTTCCCTTCAACATATTAGTACGGAAGAGTAGAGTTCTGTTTCTGGCCCTTTTATCTTTGATCAAGAGGATAATTCTAGATTAGCAATAATATAACTATTTTGGATTCTATAGTCAGGCCACAAAAGGATTTCTAACTTTTGATTTGAGGGCGTCATTCTATATAAATTAGCATACGCTGTCAATTTTTTATATTTTTTGGTAAAATGTTTATCCTTTCCATATTTTGGTGATTGGATGGTTAAAATTTCGATTTTGTTGTAAGGAATATTGAAGTTAGTGACGTTATAAAAGTGGGTAAAAGTATTATTTCCAATTTTCATTTGATTATGGTCATACTATTCACTGGAGAGATTATCAACTGCTAAACATGTAGAAAAGAAGCAATGAAATATGCAGTTTTTGCCATGCTAGATTAAATTCTCATATGCTATTTTTGCATACCAATGGTTTCTTCCAACAAAAATTTAGCTTTTATCCTTTTGTCTATAAGATCTTTCGCTCAATCTAATTTTAAAATTTGAGTATTTAATCTTTTCTCAAAGATTATGCATCTTCCAAACTTTCCATTTCATAACAAATAAAGACAATTTCCCTATCCACATCAAATTGAACTGTAAAATTAATATTTGGTTTTGCATTTCCACTAAATACTATCAACATTTATACTTTATCTACTTTAATTTGGGCATTTTGACTAATTTTAATTGAGAATCATAAAATTTTGCGTATGGAATTAATGGTACTGAATTCTTACTTTAAGCAGGTGAATTTTGGTTTTAATTGTCATGTTTTTTCAACCTTTAGAAGCATTTATTTTCCTTCTTCAAGGCTATAGTTTAGCATATTTTTTTTTAAATGGAGTTAGTACTATTTTCCAGCTAAAGAGCACATAGCTTTGAATTGGTTTTCATTCTTCTATATCAACTATTATTTTTAAATTTCAAATCTGCCATAAATTTTGCGTTTCCATTCTAACGCACTATGTCTTTGCTTCTTTACAAAAATAACTTCATGTTTTTCCAACTGCCATGTATTATAAAGCACAATTTCCTTTAAGCAGGTGAAATTGTGGTTTTAATTACAATTTATTCTCAACCTCTAGAACATTTATTTACCTTCTTCAAGGCTATAGTTGTGCAATTTTCCTATAAATGCATAATAAATTTTCTGAACAATAGCGCAAACTACTTTTCACTAATTTTCATTCTTTTATATCAAATATCATCTTTAAATTTCAAATCTACCAAATATTTTGTGTTTTCGTTCTAACACATTAACTCTTTGTTTCTTTATGAAAATAACTTGCATGTTTGAAAATGTACAATCATTATTTTTTGCAGCTACATAAATGCTTTTAGATTTAAACATTAGATCATTCTTGATATGTTTCTATCCAGATTTTGCACTCCAAAATTAGAATTTTAGTTTTAAATTTGTAAATTTTTTGTTAGTTGAACCCATATAATATGCAGCTTGATTATAGTATTTGAGTTTAATGACCATTTATTGATGGCATCAAGCCACCTATGAATGCTCTTTTTTTTAATGCCATATTGAAACTAATTTCTTCATTCTAGGATCAATTTCTTCAGTCAGTACTTAAAATTATTTTCAGGTCATAAATTTTATGTAGTTTGAAGTTAAGTAATAAGGCGATTTGTTTAAACTGCAAATTACCACTGTATTTCTAAACAAAAATATATACTAAAATTATTTCAGAATAAAGCCTTATACCTATTAACTTTATTTTAGCTGGAACTGGTATTTGAAACCGATGTTTTCTAAACCAACACACTAACATGTAGAATGCATATCCATGTAAATTAATTTATTTGTTTTAACATGCCATTTCAAAAGCAAAATTTCTTTAAATGTATGCTATATGTGTTAAGCACTAGCTTTTCCTTTAATCACTTTTATAGAAGTTGCTACCAGCTATTTCGGTTTCAATTATAATGGTTTGTCACAATTTTTTTGGTTAGGTGTGCAATGAACATCCACTATGTCAGCAGTTTGTGATGTAATAGTGCCGCATATATTTTTATTATAAAATTACAGTGTTATTTGCTAAAATTTATATCCTTAATCTTCCTCTCCTGGTTGATAAATTTTACTTAATATTGTTAAAGTTCTTTATCTACCTATGCATTGGACATTTACAATAATGAATGAGTGCAAGTACATGATGGATCAAAAGCTGCATTTAATACTTAAGGATGGAGATGCTTGGAGATAAATCTACAACTGTAAAATCATTGGTATGATTGTAATTATAAGCTTACATAGATCATATCTCTTGCATGCATAATTGGATTTTAACAAGTGATGTTGTAATGTTATGATTTTTGTTTTGTGTGCCTGCTTTCAGAAGACTGTATATTTTCTGTAAAAATAATAGTTTCTTGTTCTACATTACCAATCATGTTTCTGCACGTTAAATTCTAAACACAGTAGTTGTCATAATTAGTATATTATATTACACTTAGTTTGGATGATTCGAGAAGGAAATAATTTATGTTGCTTTGACAAAATGCATTAACAATTACAGTTATGAAATTTAATGAAATGGAATACAGTATTTCTAATGCAAGAGTGAGATGATGGGTGTATGAGATATAGATGTCTATATATGCGAGTTTATATATTATGTTGTTTTTTGTTATTACCTAAAATTTTATTTGACATCTCTTTCCTGAATAATTTCCCATTTTTACCTTTAATTCAACAGTTTTGTTTCCTACCCTAATTTTCATCCAATGGAATTTTGTTCGTTCAAATTTGCAAAATATTCTTTTTAACGAACGAAGGCTTTTCACTTGATTATGATATTCCAAATTCCATGTATGTTCTGTAGTTATTTTTTGCAGCTATTGCAGCAACAATAAAATAATATTGTAATTGTTAATAAACAATAGTGATGCCTCATCTATTCTTTATTTAAATTATTTTCTTTAAGTTGAACTTCCTTCCACAAAGGACAGACATGTATTCCGATTTTTTTAATGCTTTACAATAAGTGAAAATTTGAGTTTGCTACTTATCTCAAAAATGTTTTTCAGCCCAATTGGATTATAATGGTTATTGATTTTTTTCCTTATGCATTGATGTATTAGTTTTCAACATAGGTTTTTAAATTATTATACGCTCATGGTAATTCTTTTCCTGCTTATAACCTAGATAGGATTTTATATTGCAAACTGAGCGAAAGGATTCACCGTATGCTTCAGCAATTCATCTCACTTAACGAGAAATATCCTTGGTTTTGTGCTGCTTTCATTATTAATTTATTATTCACTTTTGTCTATGGGTTTCTTATGGAATACTCCCACAAAAGTGTTGTTTTTAACTAAATTAGTGAATTTTATTACCTAATTATATTATACTATTTAAAATGCATAAAGAAAATGTATCATGCTCAAAAGTGAGCAAGAATTGTGCAAAGTATGTATTTTCAACTTTTGTTGGAATTCTTTGTTTCATTATTCTGGCTAAAACGAGAACTTAGCCTTCCATATTATTTGATATGATGGATCTGTTTGTTCAACCATGTCAGAATATTGATGGTTATGCAGTTGGAGTAGTAATTTTATTGGGTGATGTTTCTTGCTTACTGTTATTTATGTCATTAGTTTAGAATTATGAGCCGTTAATCCCACAAAAGTCCATCAAAAAAGTTATATTGAAGTACATATATTTGATGATTTATGAACTATTAAGCCCAAAAATTTCACCGAAACAATTTTCTGAAAGCGAATGTATTGGGTAACCTCCAAGTTTCTAAGAAAGACGATGGGTATAGAGGGACATACAAAATTGATGAAGTCTTTTTCTTCATAATATCAACATTGATAATTTTTTTTTTTTTTTGATTACTAACTTTTTCTACATTTTTTGTGTATCTTCATGGTTAAGGCACTATATGTTCAAACAAATGTATTCCTTATTTTGATATGTATGAAAATAATTATTCAACAATTAGAGAATAAGTTGAAAACTACCATTTATAGCTATTCTTTTGCAGGAGAACAATTTGGGGTTTTGAAAGTTTGATTTCACCTAAAGTGCGTAGGAGCCTTAAAAAAAGTAATAGTTTCTAAATATCTATTTTCGGGTGGTACCTTGTTTGGAACCATTCATCAGGAAAAATGAGTTTACAACTAAACAGAAAGATTATAACTTTTACATATCATGCCAATTTAGTTCAGCTCAAAAATTAGTATGTGATTAAACTGCAATTTTCCTACAAAATCCATGATAATCTAAGCACACAGGGCTATTAGTAGATACGAAACCTAGAATGAATTTATGTTGAGCCATTGATTGAAATTTTCCTCTTTTTTCAATCTTTTATGAAGGAATGAAATCAATAATTGAATGTTAGTGGGAGGTATAAAAGGACACTAATAACTAAAAGGTCACCCTAGAATAGTATTTGGCTGAAATCTGAGTTTTTTTTTAATATTTGGAAGTGCAAATAATTATTATCCAAATGCTTCTCTTTACATAACCATTTGGAAAGAAATAATGGATGAAAGAAACCATTCGGAAATAAGGTAAAATATAGCTTAATTTCCTTTTTTCTATGGTCTAAACTTATATTAAAACCTGTCCATTGGTTTGTATTACTTTTAATATGCATGCATTAATATTGCTCAGTAAGTTATATTTTACCTTATTTTTACTGTATTTGCTTCATGTTCTAATTTCTACTCTCGGTCGTTTTCATTTTGGAATCTGGATTGTGCATTGGGTGCAACTGCCTAACTTTTTTGATCCTGTATTTAGCAAGAAACTGGGTTTAAATGTTCATATCGCTGTTTGTTTATTTGTGGGTATTTATTTATGTATCATGATTGAATTTCACAAATAAAATAGTTGACTGCCTTTAAATTACCTATCGGTTGATTTTCCCATAAAGAGAAGGATAACAAATATTAGAATTCATCATTTTTCATTCCAAATTGATGCAAGTCAACATGACATATTTGGTTTTTAGCATTTTCTTATAATTTGGGAAAACTAATCACAGGCTTTTTGTTTCTTAATGTTTCTTTTATATGTTTATTTGCTTTTGATTTTAATATTGTGGATGACTATTTAAAGAAAGAGTAAGAAAAGAATGATCTGCCGTTTCCGTTAACAGTGAAACATTTTATTTCATCTTTTTTTTAATTTAGTTCATGGTTTAGATAATATTTTTAGTTCCTATGTTTTATATTATTTCTATATTTTGATTACCATTTCTGTCTTCCTTCATCAATTTTTCTTCTTCTGATTATGTAACGATTACTTCCATCTATCTCTTATGATTTATTGTATAGATACACATATTAGTTTTTAAATATTTGATTTTGACTTTAAGATATTAGTCAAGTAAATGAGATAAATGTTGCATTGGATTTTATTCGAACCACCGTATTTTCCGGAGATTCTCAGAAATTGTAATCAGTTTATCAGTTTTTTGTATTCATCCCTTTCAATCGATCTTTAAATAAATGAATTACCTTATAAGATTTTCATATTGGTCCATATCCCTTTTTGTTCCTTCGTATTTTAAGGATTTAGACTCATGATCATACATACATACATACATATATACATACATATATATATACATATATATATATATATATATATGTTTTTTCATGGTTTCCTTATTTAGATAGGTTATTGCGAATAGTAAAAAAATTATATTGATGGGAAAATAAAATTTTTGTTTTAATAGAAAGAGAAAATGTTAGAAGAAGAATATAAGTAGTTACATCTGCAATTATACTACTAAAATGACATAAATCTGTAGGGCTTATATCATACATGTGATCATGGGACTAAGACACAAGTTAATGGATGGCGAGTAACCATGGTCACAAGGCAATGAAGTAAAACCATTGTCTGCTTCATCTTCACTTTTTGATCAACCATTTTTTGTGCTAATTGCAGTTGGCAACCAGGGGCCAGACTTATGGAACTATAGGCATGAAATCCTATTTCAAGTGGTATCGTTGTTGTGGTACATGATTTTTAATTTTTGCTATTTAGTAGTTGGAATTGTTTCCTACGAATGAATTATAAATCCCAATTATTTACGCGAAGTCTCAAACAAGTTATATGTGGTGTTATTTGTTGTTGATTATTTATGTCATATGTGAATAAAGAAATAGATAGCTCATCTTATTCTATACATATGAGTAGCTGTATAAAATTATGTGGTTGCTTCAATTTTATTTTATACAGTTTATTATGTTACAGCACTATAATACCTAGACATTTGTTTTTATGTTGACAAATTAGCCACCCAAAACCATTTTCAGAGTGTACATTTAACGGATTTAAGGTTTGCACACTTTAGTTTATCCGAAATCTTTAATTAAGGATATTAATAGTTGATGTACGAGTGAACGTTGGACTTATAATATTGTTGCATTGATGATAGATATGAACCAAAGAATTATTATTTATCTTAATCTGTATCACACGGACATACAATCCAACTTGGTTTTGTATGTAATAATAGTAAGATTTATTGACATGGACATACAATCCAACCTGAGAATTATTATATTCCAGTCTGTGTTGTATATAACGGTGTTGTATACACAATTATATGATTTTTGTTTGATGATAACAACCAAATAAATATTATTTTAATGTGTTTTATATTGTACTGTTATTATACATCACAGACTGGAATATAATATTGATATTTAAATAAAATACGACTGTACAGAAATATAAATATTCACATAGTATTTTATTTAAATATAATATTTTATTTCACTATCAAAACAGTACAAATTTATGAACTCCACTGTTTATACATTTCTCTTATATTCACTGATATTCAAAATTCATATACGATTACACATGAGATTGTACTTGTAAGTAAACTGAATATGATAGACAAGTCTGTTTGACAACAATGAAATGATATTTTATTTCAAACGAACTTGTTTATTACAAATAACAATAAAACTCATATATACATACATTTTCACCGTCTAACTCATATACAGTTTCACTCTTCACTCTGAACAATTTCATTTCACACTCATTCACTGTCATTTTATCTTCTTGTCTTTTGTCTTCAAAGCTTACAAGTCAGTCCAGTCTTCATACAGTCAGTACAGTCCTCATACCTGCCATATACAGAAACACACACACAGTACACTGCAATAGAAATAAAAACTGAATACATGCAGATTTGAATTTTGTTTTTGAAATTTTATTTGCCTCAGTTCTCTAGTGTGTTTCTCATCATTTTTCTGACTTGATCTGATTTGTTAATCCGACTGTGTCTTGACAGTTTATATATAGTACAGGGACAGAAAAATAGTCTGATGGCTGCATGTACACACGTGCATGCATATACACGTGTGCACTGCCACACCAATCCAGATGCAACTGAGGAGTAGCCACATGGACCATCTCGACTCAGTGCACAACAAAGCCAAGTGGCCGAGCAAATATCAAATCAAAATGGCCAGTATAAGAAAATACTCAACATGGTCGAGAGAACTCAACAAAATAGGCCAAAATGTGGTCGAGTACAAGACAAGCCTCATGAGACAAACAGCTCAATGACACAGCATGCATAAGTGCAAAGAAACTAGACTCAATGCATTTTTCAAAGCAGCAAATATCAAAGTTGAAAAGTCAAGGGACAACATGCATGGATGTCTCCATGTACACAGCAAGCAAAGGGATACATAAAGCATATTGGTTTAGCTATATTGGTGCTATGTAGTTTCATTTCAAAATGGAGTGTACACATGTGATGTATACAGCAAGTGGAAAAGCATGAAGACACACTAATTCACGAAGCGGTTCATGAATGGAGCATAGCAGCAAATGAATTACAAGAGAGTGAAGTTCTCAGGAGAACACAAACAAATATGTACACAGTCAGCATATATGAATGAGCAATTCAGCATGACAAAAGACAGGTAAAGTGTGGTGGTGCATACATGATCAGCATGAATGATTAATGGAGCAAGGCACATACAAGCACTAAACAACATATACACATGATGACACAAGTATATATGGACAGTGCACTTGAGTAGCAGCATAGTTATACACATCAACAATAAATTCGTTCACATGTATGAAATGGCTCGAGGAAAGTTTACCAATTCAAGCTTCACACATGAACAAATCAAAGGAGCAAATCAATTCAGCTTTTGATTTATGGCAAGATGTTTAAGGCTGAGCATAAAATCATTTATCAGTTTCCATGAAGAAACAGTTTTTTTTGGACAGGTGATTATTGACATCTGAAATCACGCAAGAATCAGCAAATCAAACATGAAATGATTCAATTTATCCAAAGGGACCAGCAAACAATTTATTTCCATTTTTGTATCAAGGAAAATATTTTATTCAAGGCAAAAATTGAAAGGGACAGATTATAGACTTTAATTTCAAATGAGAAAATCTGTTTTAAAGGTCACAATCAAGTCCAAATTTCTCATAGTCAATCACGCAAGCTGTTTAAAAATCACGTCGCTCAATTTCATTCAAGAATTCCAAAAGGGAAACCGCAAATTATCAGATCGAGCCATTCAAGAAATCAGAGCAATCAGGGTTTTATGTTAACCCTATAAACACCTATTACATCATTGGCAAAATCCATCGAAACCACAAAATAAATTCAAGTATTTCAAAGCAAGAAATTTTAGAAAGCTCACTGTTTCGATCGAGAGAAAGAGGAATTCTCAAATCGAAGCATCAAAGGGCAACATCACTTGAAGCTCATCCAAGAATACATCGTTCCAGCAACTCAAGCAATCGCATTCGATTTGGGATTCAAATCTGAAACCCTATTTTTTGGATACCACCGCCGCCATTTTTAATATCCAGAGCAAAAACAAAAGAGATCGGGCCAATAAAATGAAGTAGGGGTGCAACACAATTGTGAAGTGGCCGGCCAAGTTTTTAACAAAGGGGATAACCCTTTATTCTCTAATCTCCTTTTTGCTTTATTGTCTAGGGTTTTCTTTTAATTGCTTTTCATTTTATTGTTTTTCATTTTGAGTTGTAAAACCGTTGAAACAGTTTTCTAGTGTCTGTATAAACTAGAGTGAATCAGTCAGGGTGTTGACTGTCAGTGTCAGAGTCTGTAAAATCTGGGTTACGTGTTACGGGTTTGTAATACGGAAAATCAGATCGAGGGGATATCGATCAGTCTACGGTTTTGAGCGTAGGGTTAGAATAGGAGCGAGAGTCGCGAGTGTACATGGTCTTGTATGCGGGATCTGTTCTATCACCTAGTAGAAACCTTAGAAATGCAGCAGCAGGCAGGGTTTTGCCGAAGCTGGGTATATCTGTGTATGATTTATTTTCTGCATTTCTGTTTCTGCTATATTCTGTGATCTGTTTATTATTTTAATATCCTGTCAGTTTTTTTTTAATTCAGTTAAAAACTGTGATTAACCCTATTCACCCCCCTCTAGGGTTAATCTAGATCCAACAAGTGGTATCAGAGCAGGTATTCTGTTAACTCTAGAGCAATGGTGATTCCTAGTTGTCAGTCGATAGAAAGTCAGTCCAGTTGTTTTCCAACTATTTTCGATGGAACAAATTTTTTAAACTGGAAATCCAGAATGGATTTTTTTTTTAAAATCTGTTAATATTAAATGTTGGAATGTTGTTATCCTTGGATTTGATAGTGTAGATATTACTTTCAATATCCGTGCTATGAAAATTATATTTGATTATCTTAGTACTGAACAGTTTAATCTTATCCATCATTGTTTATCTGCACAGGAAATCTGGGATACTCTCAATACGAAGTATGGAAAATCTGACAACAGCTCAAAACCCCAGAATGTCAACTCAGATTCAGAATTCTGTTTAACAGGATTTACAAATGAAAATTCAGAACGATTAGATGATGGAGTATCAACGGATGCTGAAGTTGAAAATTTCTCGTATGAAGATTTAGTCTATATGTGTGTTGATTTAACTAAATCTGCTGATAAACTCAAATCTAAAAACAAATCTCTAAAATCTAGGAATTCTGAGTTGACCAGCAAAATTGATGATTTGGAATCACAGCTGAATATTTTAAAAATTCTTCAAATTCAGATTGCAAAAATTGTTTAAAGTTGAAAACCAATCTTGTTCGTCTCAATAAAAATATTCAAAAGTTTGAAAAGGAAATTCTGATCATAAAAGAAAACAAGATTGAGTTATCAAATTTGAACAATCTTCTACAAAAAGAATTTGAAGTTTTAAAGACTGATATAAGTTCCAAATTTGAGATTGCTGAAAATGAAAATTTGGTGAGAAGTGATTTGATTTTGAAAGAACTTGAAAATGAGATTGAAAAATCCAAGATTTTTGAGTCTGAAAAACAAAAACGATTTGAATTTTGAATCTCGGAATCTCAAGCCAAAATTAGATTGCTTGAAAATGAGAATTTGGTTTTAAAACAGACCAATGCTGAACAGATGATCGCTATAAATAATTGCTCAAATTTATTAAAAGAAAATGGCGATCTAAAATCCAAAATTCAACGATTGGAATCAACATTGGATAAATTTTATAATGGGGAAAAATCGTTGAATATGCTGTTACAAAACCAAGTTTCTAGTGGAAATAAATCTGGTCTTGGCTTCGGGAAAAATGATGTTTCTAGAAAACAAAATTCAAATGATTTGAACAATCCCACAAACTGCTTTGGAAATAATTGTTTTGATAATTTTAACTTTGATAATTTCAAAGGTTATTTGAATCAAAATTGTAATGAGAAATCATTTTATAATAAACCATTTAAACATTCTTGGATCCCAAAAAATAAAACGGGCTTTGTCAAGTTCAAATAGGTTTGGGTTCCTAAGGGTACAAAGGTTAATTCTGATGGTTTGTTATATAAACAGGTTTGGGTACCAAAAGCGGTAAACATATTTCAGAGTGGTTTTACAAATTTTGTTAGACCACTTAATTCACTCAACTGTTAGGTACTAGTGAAGGTTGAGGAACTGCTATGCTGAAAAGAGATTGATTTCAAGCTGTTCTATACTTCTGTATTCTTTACAGTTCCTTGACCAAGATTTGTTGAGTCGGAGATTCTGTTTTGCATGGATTTCAGGTATAATCTCTGAACTCATCTTCATAATTTTTGTTGTTGTTTGTTCCTCCTTCTATCCCTTCTATCCTTGTTTCTTCTTTTTGATTTGACACTATCACATTTTTTTTGCTGTTGTTTTCTTGGACTTCATTAACTTCAAATTGCAGATTTCATATTTTTTTCTGGAAATTCATTTCATTTAAATAGAACTCTGATGTTATAATCTCTTCCAGATCTTGAATTTAATTTTTTGTACATATCTGCAATTGTTGTGAAGTTTAGTCCTCTGATTATCTGAATTCTTAACAGTGCTGAAGAATTAATATCATATCTTGAACACTGTTATTTTGAATTCTAATTTTTTGAAGATTTGAGTAATTAATGAAATTTTACACATTTATGCTGTTTTGAGTTTCCTCTAATTCAGTTTGGGACGGCTTGAAAATTTATACTCTTTGCAGCACTCTGTTATTCATCAGTTGTGATAATTTCAGAAATTTTCAGACTGGCTTGGATATTTTAAATTGTCTTGAATAAGTGAAACATCTTGAAATTCATTTTTTTATCATCATGGTCGAAATTAGTTTTGTTTGAAATCATCTGGAATTCTAGATATTTTGAATATCACACACCACCTAAATTTGAAATTATCAATCTTGTGTGAATAATTCATTATATCTCAAACTTGATACTGATTCAAGTGATTTCAAATAAATATTTTTGGATCAAGAATTATCTTTCAAAATTGATGTAAATATGCTGAAAAATTCTTTGGGCTTGTTAGAAATAATTTGGAAAAATTCTTTAAAAAATCAGTCTTGAAACTTTTTGTTATTCCATGGTTAATTGATTTAAATATTTGTTTGTTTAAAATCATTTGAAATTATTGATTTACTGAATTACACACATATCTTGAATGTGAAATAAATAATCTGGTGTGATCGATTCAGTGAATCCCGATATCTTTATATTCATCAAATAATTTTAAATAAACGGTATTTTTAATCATTGGATCAGGAATCATCTTGTGTGACCAACATCTTAACAAGTCTGATTTGAAACTGTATCTACTGTGTTTCTCTGATACTGTTTTGAAAAATGTTTGTTTTGGAATCTCATGCTTGCTGCTCTGATACATGTGCATAATCTATTATCTCGTATGTTTTGGCTTGGTACTTAATAATTTTTATTGTCTATGACATTCTTGTTCAGTATCATGTTAAAATTCCTCGTAAATAGAGACACCAAGTGGTATTAGAAGCGCCTTATATTTGTCTCACCCATCTGTACTTATATTCAAATCTTCACCATGTATAAATCCACATACTTTTTTTGTCTTGTACACATTTTTCCCTCTTGTCGTCTATAGATCAACATATTTCTTTTGTATTTGATTTTCAATTTTAGAATTATTTATTAATTATTCATTCAGAAATTGAAATCAATATCAAAATTGAACTGTATTTGTAATTCATCAAAATAATTATCAGATTTTGAAATTGTGATGAATTGTGACTGCGGTATATTTCACAACAAGAGGAGTTTTTATCTGGATTTTCATGATGGTTGAATATTTATTATAATATCTTTGAACTGGCAATTATTTCACGACCATCTTCATTATCTATCATCTTTCTGCCATCCATGATAATTCTATATTAATGGGAGAGTTTAATTTTTTTTATCGTGAATAAACAATGAAAATATTTGTGATGGATTTGTGGCTATACTATTATTCAGAATTAGTGATAAATGAAAATTTTCAACAATCTCGGTACAATTTGTCATATTTCATAATATAATTAATTTACAAATTTATTTCATAGTCCATTTTTGTACCTACCCCATTATCATCATCCATATATGGGTTTTATACCGAGGAGTTTTTTTTTATTTTAAAAGCTGAAATAATAAACATATATAATAAATATATAAGTGTGTCTCTAACCTCATTTAAAAATCCAAGCTCTGGTCATGCGCGGTTATGAGACAACTTATAATTTAAGCTGCGACTGACCTCATTTAAAATTCCAAGCTCTGGTTATGCGTGGTCAGGGTGCTCTTAAATCAAAAGAAAAAGGAAAGAAAATAATTTGCTATAAATTGAAATAAATTTGAAATTCTCCTTAGTGTATAAAAACCATCCTATCAATCCATCTTGCTAATCTGTGAAATGTGTTGAAAACTTATGACGTATTATGATTTGTTGATTGATAGGTACTGGAATTTGAGATGATTCGATTTTGTCACTTAAATTGAATTATTAACTATAGTCGAAATCCATCACTGTTTTTGTGCCTCATTTTTTATAAAAATTCTTTTGGAAAATAATTGGAAATATTTAAAAAAAAAATCTCCCCATTTTATATAAAATTCATCGTAAATCCGTCATTCTCTACAATGTGAAATATGCCACCAGTTCTTAGTTTATTATGATTTTTGTTTGACTGATTGAGATTTATGATGATCCTTCTTCCTCTTAAGCTGAAATTATATTTTCAGTTTTTTTTTTTCATTTATAGTTTAAATTCTGAAACCTTTTGATGATAACAAAAGGGGGAGAACGGATAGAGATTTTGATTTATGAGTGAATATTTTATAAATAATTTTAATTTTGAAAATTTATTATTATTCATACATTTCACTCATGCACAGTTATAGGGGGAGTTGTCTGTTGTAGGGGGAGCTATAAATAGGGGGAGTACAATATTCACTGTCAAACACATCTATTGTATACAAAATCTTTTGTTTGTTTGTCATCATCAAAAGGGGGAGATTGTTGTATATAACGGTGTTGTATACACAATTATATAGTTTTTGTTTGATGATAACAACCAAATAAATATTATTTTAATGTGTTTGATATTGTACTGTTATTATACATCACAGACTGGAATATAATATTGATATTTAAATAAAGTACGACTGTACAGAAATATAAATATTCACATAGTATTTTATTTAAATATAATATTTTATTTCACTATCAAAACAGTACAAATTTATAAACTCCACTGTTTATACATTTCTCTTATATTCACTGATATTCAAAATTCATATACGATTACACATGAGATTGTACTTGTAAGTAAACCGAATACGATAGACAAGTCTGTTTGACAACAATAAAATGATATTTCATTTCAAACGAACTTGTTTATTACAAATAACAGTACAACTCATATATACATACATTTTCACCATCTGACTCATATACAGTTTCACTCTTCACTCTGTACAATTTCATTTCACACTCATTCACTGTCATTTTATCTTCTTGTCTTTTATCTTCACAGCTTACAAGTCAGTCCAGTCTTCATACAGTCAGTACAGTCTTCATACCTGCCATATACAGAAACACACACAGAGTACACTGCAATAGAAATAAAAACTGAATACATGCAGATTTGAATTTTATTTTTGAAATTTTATTTGCCTCAGTTCTCTTGTGTGTTTCTCATCATTTTTCTGACTTGATCTGATTTGTTAATCCGACTGTGTCTAGACAGTTTATATATAGTATAGGGACAGAAAAATAGTCTGATGGCTGCATATACACACGTGCATGCATATACACGTGTGCACTGCCACGCCAATCCAGATGCAACTGAGGAGTAGCCACATGGACCATCTCGACTCAGTGCACAACATAGCCAAATGGCCGAGAAAAGTTCAAATCAAAATGGCCAGTACAAGAAAATACTCAACATGGTCGAGACAGCTCAACAAAATAGGCCAAAATGTGGTCGAGTACAAGACAAGCCTCATGAGACAAACTGCTCAATGACACAACATACATAAGTGCAAAGAAACTAGACTCAATGCATTTTTTCAAAGCAGCAAATATCAAAGTTGAAAAGTCAAGTGACAACATGCATGTATGTCTCCATGTACACAGCAAGCAAAGGGATACATAAAGCATATTGGTTCAGCTATATTGGTGCTGTGTAGTTTCATTTCAAAATGGAGTGTACACATGTGATGTATACAGCAAGTGAAAAAGCATGAAGACACACTAATTCACAAAGAAGTTCATGAATGGAGCGTAGCAGCAAATGAATTACAAGAGAGTGAAGTTCTCAGGAGAACACAAACAAATATGTACACAGTCAGCATATATGAATGAGCAATTCAGCATGACAAAAGACAGGTAAAGTGTGGTGGTGCATACATGATCAGCATGAATGATTAATGGAGCATGGCACATACAAGCACTCAACAACATATAAACATGATGACACGAGTATATATGGATAGTGCACTTGAGTAGCAGCATAGTTATACACATCAACAATAAATCCATTCACATGTATGAAATGGCTCGAGGAAAGTTTACCAATTCAAGCTTCACACATGAACAAATCAAAGGAGCAAATCAATTCAGCTTTTGATTTATGGCAAGATGTTTAAGGCTGAGCATAAAATCATTTATCAGTTTCCATGAAGAAACAGTTTTTTTTGGACAGGTGATTATTGACATCTGCAATCACGCAAGAATCGGCAAATCAAACATGAAATGATTCAAATTATCCAAAGGGACCAGCAAACAATTTATTTCCATTTTTGTATCAAGGAAAATATTTTATTCAAGGCAAAAATTGAAAGGGACAGATTATAGACTTTAATTTCAAATGAGAAAATCTGTTTTAAAGGACACAATCAAGTCCAGATTTCTCATAGTCAATCACGCAATCTGTTTCAAAATCACATCGCTCAATTTCATTCAAGAATTCCAAAAGGGGAAACCGCAAATTATCAGATCGAGCCATTCAAGAAATCAGAGCAATCAGGGTTTTATGTTAACCCTATAAACACCTATTACATCATTGGCAAAATCCATCGAAACCACAAAATAAATTCAAGTATTTCAAAGCAAGAAATTTTAGAAAGCTCACTGTTTCGATCGAGAGAAAGAGGAATCCCCAAATCAAAGCATCAGAGGACAACATCACTTGAAGCTCATCCAAGAATACATCGTTCCAACAACTCAAGCAATCGCATTCGATTTGGGATTCAAATCTGAAACCCTAGTTTTTGGATACCACCGCCGCCATTTTTAATATCCAGAGCAAAAACAAAAGAGATCGGGCCAATAAAATGAAGTAGGGGTGCAACACAATTGTGAAGTGGCCGGCCATGTTTTTAACAAAGGGGATAACCCTTTATTCTCTAATCTCCTTTTTGCTTTATTATCTACGGTTTTCTTTTAATTGCTTTTCATTTTATTGTTTTTAATTTTGAGTTGTAAAACCGTCGAAACAGTTTTCTAGTGTCTGTATAAACTAGAGTGAATCAGTCAGGGTGCTGACTGTAAGTTTCAGAGTCTGTAAAATCTGGGTTACGTGTTACGGGTTTGTAATATGGGAAAATCAGATCGAGGGGATATCGATCAGTCTACGGTTTTGAGTGTAGGGTTAGAATAGGAGCGAGAGTCGCGAGTGTACATGGTCTTGTATGCGGGATCTGTTCTATCACCTAGTAGAAACCTTAGAAATGCAGCAGTAGGTAGGGTTTTGCCGAAGCTGGGTATATCTGTGTGTGATTTATTTTCTGCATTTCTTTTTCTGCTATATTCTGTGATCTGTTTATTATTTTTATATCCTGTCAGTTTTTTTTTAATTCAGTTAAAAACTATGATTAACCCTATTCACCCCCGCTCTAGGGTTAATCTAGATCCAACAATATGAACTATTTTTGGATTTTGACAATGATATCCATCCATGTTGGTTTGCAACATCATTAAACAATAATATAAATTAATAACTTCAAAACTGAAATGATAATATTGACTATAATTTGTTGTTAGTTTGTCTTCTTAATTAATAACCTTAATGCTAGATCTAATGTCATTAAGAACACTAGGTTTTTTTTATATATATTTTAGTAATAATAATGGTTAGTATTACAATAATAGATGTTCAAATATGATTTTTTTATAGAGATTGTCAACGAGCGATTACATTAGAATGATATTTTATCTTATGTATACTATATTATAATTGTGGTTAGATTTTGATATCATAGAAGCCCTTCTAAATTTTGCAGTCAATAGTCGCACCCGCTTTCTTTTTTCGAATGTTGCCATGTCTATTCCAATATTGAAACGTCACTTTCCTTCTCAAAACCTAAGATAACTCACTTTGCTCTCATATCCATTTGAAACCAAATAGACCCCAACCCTTAACACTGCTATAATTTAACGTTCATCGCTTTACCACTAAAATATAGTCCAAATCAGTTGGCAGTTTTTTCCGCTACGGCAGTGATTCCGGTCTTGCTCATCCCTTTGCACCGGAATAGCAGTCTACTCCTGCTTCCATTCAGATGGACAAATTGATTGACAGAATCGCGACATCAATTGCAGTCTTCTTCAAATTATCGTCATCAAATAAATGTCTTCTCCAACATCAATTGGTAATTAATGAATTTCTACTAAGACGGGTTTTGTTTTTTCTATGGAATTCTCATATTCCATTTTCCACCGATGTCAACTTCGAGCATTATGTTATGGTGGGTGTTTTATGCAGGAAGTTTTAATATTTGTTAAACTTCTACCGATCAAGTCTTCTTAGCTGCAAACAATCACATTCCTAATAAGAACATGTTCGAGTCACTTTGTTACACATCGAAGTCTAATCAGTTATTTCATGGTTGTTACTGTTAAGGGAATTGATGTAGACAGTCTTACATACTGATTGTTCATGCTCCCATTGGGCGATCTTTTGCATATAAACTAAAGTATACGATTGTCTTAAAAATAAATATTTGTCATTTCTTCTAGAATAAATATATATGAAGCAACAGATGGCAGTTATTGAAACACCATATTTTCTTTCCCAACTATTCTAATAAATATAACATAGAATGCAAGAAAAATTTGATGCAGGTCAACTTTCTCAATTCCTTCATCATAGCTGTTAACATCATCTATTGGTATCTGATGTTGGTTAGATTGGTTAATGGTTGGTTTGTTGATAAATCTTACATTTTGTGATGTCTATTATAAGTAGAATGGCAGTAGGATTATTTAAGCCACTAATTTTTATAATGTGCTAGATGATGAATTAATACATATATATATATTTACTTTTGTGGATAAAATATGATTTAAGAACTTCACTTTTGAAATTAGTATCTAAGCATATTTTGAATAAAATGGATAATATGATTTTAATTTTTTGGCCTGCCTTGTGCTAAGCTGATTTAGATTCTACTGCGGAATTGAAAATTTTACCTCACAAAGCACGAATTATACATCTGTTTTCAGACTCCATGGGTTAGATAGTAATTCATTAGATATATTATGAAATACTAAGATTTTTATTTGTAAGTGGATGCTTTTAGCAATAGTGTAAGTAATAGAATGCAGGACAGAAGTTTCGAGTAAGATGAGAAAAAGGAAAGAGTGCAAGGTATGATTCAGTAGCATCAGGCCAATGCTCTTTGTTGTCAAATATGCATTGTTTGGGAAGCAATTCAAGCTACAAACTGCAATTATAGACCAACGGGATTAAGGTAAATCTTATGCTTATAAGAAGTCTTTCGTAAGTTATTGAACGTCAAAATTAATCTGCATGTGCATATGCATCAGTTTCCTAGCTCTAATAAACATTATTGTGTTATTATACGCATTGACTGCTATGAAAGAATACATAGAACTTAGAAGTGAAAAAAAATAGGAGTCAAGGGAGTTGGTTGAACTAACAAGAGGTACAAAAGCTCAAAAGGTTGGTACTTTTTTCTAGGTAAAAGTATATCACTTTAAATGGATCAATATGTTGCCAATGATTTATGATGATGTAATATTTAATCCAGCTCGGTTTTATTTTTGAATTTCTACCACAATATCATGTCTTACCACTGCATGATACTACTTGCTTTTCATCTGTGGTAATGTGTTCAGTTAAAACATCTATTCAAATAGTTGGAATTTGCTGACATGTTTTTATGTTTGTGGACAACAGAATGCATCTCGCCTACTGTTGAGGTTTCATCTCTTCAAGCATCGTCCGAACTGTATTTGATTTTTGGCGGCACTCTTTTGTCTAACCTTGAGCAGAATATTCACGTACTTCCACTGATTTCCCTTTCTACTTGAAGCTGATTTCATAATGAATTGTTTAGCTTAGAAAGCTGTCAAATTAAGTAAATCTTTGAAGACCGTGCAACCCATATGTTATTTATTACATGATTTTGAAGTTTTGTTCTTTATCTGTTTTGGGTGTTATATTTTCATTTTTAACCTTCTGCTATGTATTAATTGCTAGGAATATATTATGAAGCATGATTGCTTTCATGTTGCCTGGATGATATTATTTATTGTGCACATTTTTAATAATAGCTAACCATCGGTATGTTATATTTTAGTTGATATGGATAAAACCAAGATTTAAAAAATGCTTACGTGCCAATGGAAGTCCTTTATTAAATGTATGCTGGGGTAACAATATTGATGTTCTTTTCTATTTTTAGTAGATGTGCACAACGTTGTTAGGCCGCCAAATATAATGTTTAAATTGAACTTAATCCGATATTTTCTATATATTGTAGTTCGACACAGCTAAAATTTCAACTTAAGCTCAACATCAAAACAGTCATGAAACGTTCATTAATGCAATACAATCTAACTTCGAACATGTTTGAGAATAATTTCATAAAGGTTAAAGTTGATACTTATACAAAGAAAGTTAACAATGATCCGTGTGTGTAGCACAGGTTCGCACTTGTTTTTATTAATTAAAACTTCACTGATGAAGTGAAACTTTCTAAGTTAAAAAAAGGTAATCAGATGTTCACCTTACATGGAATTGTGTATTGCCCTTAAAAATAGAAACAATATGAAACGAATGTAAAACATAATCAAGCACGAAATAGAAATAATATGAAAATTTGAAAATAGGTTAATTCCCAATTCTGAATTTCAAAACAAAAGAAAATTTGTTAGTCCGAATTTTCTGTCTATTTACAAAATTGTGACTTTACTTGAGCAGTTTGTGAATTTTTTTAAAAAAGAAATCTTTGATTGGTGGGGTCCGTTTGGGATGGGGAAGTTTTGGCATCTGGACGTAGGTGGAGTTTCATGTGAGGCAATTGTTGTTGTTTGTATGGAGGAAAAAAAAGGCAAAGGCAGGGTGCTTGAAGGTGTAGATAGCAAGAAGAAATTAGTTTGATAACATTTTTGGGCAAAGGTGTAGCACAAGGGTAGGGTAAATAAAGATTACAGTTGTTTTTATTCGTGGTTTCAGTGCAATGGTGTAGGGCAGGATAACCTTATTTAGGTGCAAACACTTTCAGTTTGATACATATTTTGTGCTTGATATCTTGGTTCCTTCCTTCTGCCAGGGTCGGTCCTAGGAGTTTTGGTATTTAAAGCCGATTTTAAAACTGAGGCCCTTATACAAAACTATTGTTATTGTCGTTAATTAAATAATCAGAATAATTTATGTTATAAATAATGAGGAAAGGAAAAAATAACTTTACTAGTAATAATAATTCAGGTCGTACAACATAAGTAATATTACATATGAACATTTTTCCAGGCTTCTAATTTAAAAATAACAAATATTATTATCATATTCAAGTTCATATACTATATATTGTTCAATCAATAAAAATACCAAATCATTTAATCTTTTTTGTGACATAGTGAAACGAAGATAAGACTATTAACTTTAGTTTTGAAAACTTTTTTTGGAATAAGGCCAATATCACCGGTATAGTCTAAATTATCCTATATGCAATTCAAAAAATTCTTATTTACATTAAATAAACCATTAAAATTCATTATTATTATCAACTGATTCTAATTATACAATTACTTCAAATTATAAATTAAATTTACCAATTTTGATTTAAGCCTTACTTTAAAAATCAATCCTTATTTTATAATTAACCAGCTCAAAATTAGAACATATGTAATAAGAATCAAAATTGAATAATTGAATCACTGGAATTTAGAAGACCACACGGCCATATTATTTGCAAAATCAAAGTTAAAACATATGGAATAAGGATCAGATAAAATAAAATAATTGAATTGTCATTAGAATCTAGAATACAACATAGTCATGCTTTTTGCAAATTCAAAATTAAAACATACGGAAAATGGATCAAAATTGAATTGTCATTAGAATTGCTCAACATAGCTTATTTGCAAATTATAGTACCAACTACATAAAAAAGCAATACTGGTTTGATTTTTGTGGACTTCTAAACTTGTCAATGTACCGTTTACTCATGTCAAAAGTGCTTAATGTGTAGCAACTATTCATATCAAAATTTTGAAAAGTTCATGTGTGAAATGCATAAAATGATAATTGCAATAAGATGACTTCTTCTGCTCCAAACATAAAAATGAAATAAGAAATACACCAGAAAAGATTTCCAATAGTGACATTGTTTGTTACTAACAAGTACAATTAACTAGTACAAAATTATAACAAAATTTAGAACGAAAAAAAATCCCAAATGTCAAAATCTAAAATCGATCAGAGATAAATACCTTACCAGAACAAGCAACACGGTATTCACCAAAAATTGATCACTAACTCAAGTCATGAAATCATGGTGATATGAAGTTCCGCTCGGCAGTGCCCTAGCGTTGTTGAGAAGTCGTTGTTCGGTAGTGTCTTTGTCTTTCGATCTTCAGGTCATCGTCGCAGTTCCGAGTTCGTTGAGACTCGCGTCTTATAATGGCTGTTGTGCCTCTTGTAACAACCCGAGATTCGACAGACCGAATTTCTTTCAAAACGCAATCCATAGAGTCCCGAGTTGGGTGCTCTGGTATCCTGTAGAAAAGACAGAGAGAAAGAAACATGTCAGAGTTCGAGAAGTAACTCACACCGGAAGGAATAAAATATAATTTATTCAAAATAGCTTTACCTTAATAATAATACTGCTACACCAGTATTCATAGCTATACCATCTCTGTCGAGAACCTAACCTGTGCATGTTGTGAGGGGGTCAGAACATAGGTTCAGTGTGACTGGGTTATAATAAAGTCCTGTGTAACTCTACATATACTGTTCAGTTATATTTTCTTGTTTATTAGGTTATTCACAATATTAGCTTTTTAAGGCTAAACCCGTGTCATTCTCATTCACTTACTAGTATATTAACCTAATACACAGTGTATGTAGATTTTCCCCAACTCGTACAATCCTTTCATGTATGTGTACAGTCCCTTGCCGTATATCGTACGGGCTTCATCACGTAATTCTATACTACTTCAACGTAGTGCCACCATTCTTAAAAATCGTTTGGACTGTCACTCTTGATCTGGATAGGTTTCCTTATCATGAACTGTTGATTGTTCAACCAGGATTTATGCCACCTAGGACCACTAGGGATTATGCTACCTATTGAATGTTTTCTAGATTCGATTAGGGTTTATGCCACCTAGGATCACTAGGGATTATGCTACCTATCGAACAACGCCCTTTTCCCATGTATATATCGCGAATCGTTTTCGATGTCTATATGCACATGTACATTATATGTGCGGCCCGAGTCCCGTGACAGGGCTAATCAAGAAATACAGAACTCGGTCGGGAGCTTTAAATTATCTGTCGATGCAGATGCTAAGGTCTGTTTTTCTACCAGTGGTTATGGTCCCACGTGACCCCTCCCTAAACTAATGAAAGGCAATCCAAGAAAATAAAGCACGAGAACTGTACTCCTGCCACCTTTGCCCCCACTTTCCTATTGGTCAGCCTCACCCATAACTAGATAGCAAGTATATGGTCTGTTGGGAGTTCTCTGCCTTTCCGCATGCGTACCACGATTGACTGAAGATGGTAGGTAGTCGACGACGTGCTATCACAAGGCTAAACTAAGTATCGCCGACTCACGCTAGTCCACCCTAGTCTTTAGGTTGCCTATATTGCAACAAAGGCATACCCTTGGTTCTTCTACCGCAGACCTTAACCTCTGTGAGCCCAGGCGGATCATCTGCAGCCTCACAGAGGGATACTAAGAGTACACTCATGTCCCCCGAAGCTACGTGTTTCGTAACCCAGTCCGCAGGAGCCTATTACTAAATCAGAATGGACGTTCGCTCCTTTCCGTGTGCTTGTTAAGCGATGATCTATCGTATCGGGTTATTCATTCATTTAAGGACTGGCTCAGTTTCTTTGACTAAGAATTATTACTTAGTTGTTCTTAACTAATGTTTACCACTTAGTTTCCTTTCCCATTAATCTTGTTAACTAAGGTTTTCCACCTAGTCCCCTTAACTAAGGATTACAACTTAGTTTCCGTTCTCGATCGTTTTCTTAACTAAGGTTTATTGCTTAGTTCCTATTAACTAAGGCTTGTTACTTAGTTATCGTTCTCGTTGTTTTACTTAGTTGATTCTCGTTATCTTAGACATTAAACTACATATTCTTGCTTCATAATTCAACTTGTTTGACTAAAGTTTTCCACATCTATTCATGCATGACTTAAGTTCTCTTTTATTCGACGATAGCGTACGGGTGTTTTCACACAGTTCTTACCTAGCTTACCCCGTATTATAGGTTATCCCTTCTCCCGGTCTTACACTACATCTTAAGTCTTAGTCTTTCCCTGCCCCTAGGACAGGTTTTCCCAATATTTAATCCTTAGATTACCCCACCTTTGGTTTATAATGTGTAGTTAACATTCCCCATTTCTGTTTTGGTTAAGTATTAGTAGTTCCTTGACTTAACCCACCCACGTAATATATCAAAATTGGTTAAGTGTTACCTTCCAAGTTTATGACTTAACCCTACAAATCACGTATCAAGATTGGTTAAGTGTTGTCGATCAAATTCATAATCTTAACCCTATCATGTGGCATAAATTAATTATTAATGTATCTCAACCTCTCACATTAGACCTGTTGTTGTGGCCACTGGATATGTGTAATGACCCGGATATTTCGTCGGTTAAATTTGAATATTTAATACGGTTTTAAATATTAATTTGATAATATAAAAGAATATTTATATTAAGTTATTAATTTAATAATCAATTCCGATTTAATATCGAATATATTAGATCATCATAATGCGAAAATATAATTTAGTTCAAGATTTAAAACTGAATTAAATACAGTTCAGACTTCTGTTTGAGTTCGAATAATAATATTAATGTATTATCCACTACAAGAAAACATGTGTTTAGTTACATTTATTGGTAGAGTTTATGGTGCAAAGGAAACCAGTACTATTTTAACTTTTTTTTTACTCATTAGAACGTAAACCAAATTTACGGCTGATAGTCACCCGCTTTGTCACGTTTATTATATTTTCCCTTTTCACCAAAAATTCCCTCCAACTGAAAATTTCCCCCCTCAATTTGCTTCCTCTTCACAATGTACGTCTATTCGCTTCAGCAGCTTTGGCTTTCGTTCCCTTGATTATCATCTCCATTTTCCCCTTGATTTTCATCTCGTCCTCCGCTTCCGTTTATTCAGCTACCACCGCATAATTTGGATCCGTTTGTTCAGCTACCGTCACATAATTTAGGTATGTATGTTTTTTCGATCGAAGGTATTGGCTCGTTTCAAATTTAGAAATCAATTCAGATTATGTTTCAGATTAAGATTTTGGCTCCATTTCAGATTGTGGAACGGTCAACGTTGAGTATCCGCTTCAGATTTAGATCTATAGTCAAAGTACGTAAATTAGTTTTTGATTTTAGCAATTCAGATTCAGATTTGTTATAAGTTAGAAAACATATTGTTTGGTGAATAATTATTTATGATTATTTTAATTTGGATTCAAATTTCATCTGTTCGAACGACCTTTAACAGCAGAAAATAAATAGGAAACTGGGACGAAAGTTGCTTTGTTTTGGTTAGGTATAAAATGGGGAGTTAGGGATACAAATCGAAGTTCAGGCTGTACGTACAAGACACTTTCACTTTATGTGGCCTCCAATTTATCGATTCATATACGTATTCCTTCTATGTTTTCAGTTTACATATATATATATATATATTATATGTAATGATGTGTAAAGAGGAGATTGTAACATGTTTACATCATTTTACTAGGTAAAGTTCACCTTGATATGTCCTGTATTTATAGGAAGCTCAACTGCATTTTAATAATTATATTCCTTAGTTTTCCTTCTTATTATTTTTTTGCAATAAGCGTAAACATTTACTGCCACACAAACGAGTGAAAAACAAGACTAGAAAATTATATTAGCGGATAAATTTGATTTTTTTTTTCTACTAGTGTTTCACTAACTAATTGTTCATATTAAAATTAACCTTTCCCTCTTTTGACCTCTAAGTTGCAGATTTAAAGTTATTTTAGGTTTGAGATTGATTTTTGTATTTCGAACTTGTATGATATACCAATTTTTATTTATGGATATAGTACTACCAAACTGAGCTTGGCTTGGCTAAGTTTTGAGAACTGAGTCTGGCTTAGTTTATACAAAATTGATCTTGACTCTATTTCAAACTGAGTCAGAACATATTTTTTAAAACCTATTTTCAATTTCAATTTTTTTTTTGCTTTTATTGTTTTTTTAATACATTATTAGAAATAAAAGTTTAAATAGTGTGACTGTTATATGTTAATTCATAAAAACATTCTGAATTTTTTAAACAAGTTGAATTTTTAACTCATTTCAGAAATAGAAGATTTCAGTTTTCATTTCATAGTTTGAATTCGACATATAAAAGGTCAGTTCATTCATATGCATATAGCTGATACTTAATTATTGTGATTATCAAGTGTTATATTGTTAAAAGTTATCGAAAATTTTATGTACTATGGTTTTTCCCAGTTCTACAAAAATTGTTTTATGGCTGTCATGTGGGTTTGTGAACACTACGCGGGACAAGATGGTTGTACAGAGGTTTCAGATGTCATGTTTCTTCACATATAAGGAGTAACATCTCATAATTTTTTTGATCAAATAAAGTTTCTAAATAAATATCCTCATAGCATGTCCTATTTACTAATTGGTTGGATTGAAATTTGGTTTGGTTATAAACTATTTCCTATCTTGAAGATCATACATTATATGTCATCCTTAGTGTGACTAAATGTTAGAACTTTTTTAGAGTTAAATTTCAATTGTCTACTTCTAATCATATTTTCGCAACAAGGTATGCATCATAACAGAAAGAGCACCAGTTATATTATGGTGGACAATGATAAAGTTCAATTTGCAATCCGATGCTTCTACAAAAGATATTATATTTATAAAGTTGGTTTTATGAGAGAGAATATGGATGAGAAGCAAATAGATTAAAAATAATAGATTTATGAGATCTTTTTAAATAATAATAAAATATGGAGTGAAAAATGTGGATCCTAAAAACCTTTTGGTACGCAAGTTTAGTTTGGCCTGATTTCCACCATGGTGAAAAGACATTTTAGTTGATTTGATGAAGTATATAACCGAGATGATGCAGCGTACTAATTTCCGTTGTTAAGCGTTAATAGAGTTTTTTGTTTGGTCCTCTTACAACAAATGCTTTTACGTTTGTACTATAAGCTTAATGATGTTTTTCTCTGTGCTTATATTATCCAGGTATCTCCTTTATCGATTGCTTATTCTGCAGAAATGAAGTATCACCTCTGCGATCGTTTAATAAAAACAAAGCACAAACTTTTTCTACAGCTAATACTAAGTCAACTCCGAAATCCACTAACCTGAACAATTATAAAAGACCGAGATATCCTCCTCCACGGTCTTGCCAAAATGAAATCCATATAATCTTCTAATCAGCTTAATTCTGTAAGGTGTTCTGCACTCAACTTTTGTCCCTAATATCATCACCCAAAATCATCATTTGGTACTTGATTACTGATATTGTTTACTAATTTGCATGTTAAGAAAGGAAAATATATGTGTAGGAAAACACAAGCTACGGTGAAGATGTTGGCTCGTTTTAATGCTGAATTAGAACAACCCATGCAAGCACTTGAAGAACTTGCAAAGAAGAAATTTTCATGGAATCAGCTTAACCAAATCATATTTGTCAAACAAAAATTTGTGCACAACGCTTTTGAAGAGCCTTCAAATAATATGAGCAGAGAAGTGATATCTGATAATGAAGTCATGGAGTCATCCTAAGTTATAGTTGGGCAATGCATTGAATGTGTCCAGGTATACACATAATCTGTAAATTATTTCACTTTGCTTGATGCTTCAAAAAACTTTTGTCTTTTTTTCCTCCTCAGTTAAACCGATATTTTTTATGTTTGCTACTAAATACTAAACAGGATCTGAACGTGATAAGCGCGAGGGAAAAGGAGATCTCAACAAGTTTGAACGACTAAATGGAGAAAGTAAGCAAACATTAAAATTTATTGCTGCGAAAAAGGTTAATAAACACGTTTTCCTTGTATATTCATTTATTGAATTATTTTTTCACTGAATTGATGACTTCTGCTGATTGATACAATATACTAGAACTACTGGAAGAGATGCATAATTGATAAGGCCTCTACCAATTTTACGGATCTCGGATGACCATAGACTATCTTCTTAGTTTGCTTGATCAACCTTATAACGAGAACTTTTCGGGTATCTACAACTTATGGGACAAAATGAGAGTACTGAGAATGGATCTCAGGATGCAACACATTTTCAATCAAGATGTAATACTCATGGTTGAAAAAATGGTATCATACCATTCTATTTTCTTCTGAATAATCGATGCTTAGTATATGGATAATTTACAAGGGATCCTCACATTTTTATGAAGTAAACATAACATTAAATTCGGCAGTTATCTGCTTATTTGTTTTCCACCTAGACTACTTGCTTTTTTTGGCATAGAAGATGACATGGATATAAAAACATATCATTAGAAGAAACTATGAACAAATGCATGGGTATAGGTAGGGGATGTTTATTGCAATGCAACATAAACAAGACACTGCTACTTTGTAAACATGTTTTCGTTTTCCCCATCCTAGTACACAAAAGAGGGATGTTGATTTCAATTGCAATAGCTATGTCTATCATGAGTGCTAAAATGTATTTTCTTCTATTTAGATAAGACTACAGTTTCTTGCTATGCATGAATTGTGTAAATGTAAAAGAGGGGAAGGGTTTACAGTACTTATCTCAACATTGAACAAATGAACAAGACATTTGTTGAACTGTTTCAATTGTATGATGATAATAAAAAAAGGGAAAGAATTTAAGACAGAAGGCGCTTCAAAAACCCTTCCCCAAAATGGCGATAGCCACTACCCAATTCCAAAACCCTTCCCCAAAATCCGATGTCACTCTTCCGTCAAATCTCTCTCCAGATCCACCGCCTGAACCTGTCCCACCCTTGCCTGAACCACCTCCTCCCTTCGTTAACCCTATCCCCTCACGAGCCCCTACTCTGCCTTCTTTCAACACCCAACTGGAATCTCTCCCTCAGCAAAAATGGTCCACTCTTTTTGCAGCAAAGCCAAAGAACGCCGGTTCTTTTAAGGCTGATGACATACATCTGGAGTTCGACGGTGTTAATCTTGTCCCAACTGAGGACATAGTTCGAGCGAGCTCGGATCAATGGAATGTCCATCTCGTTGGGTTCTTCCTCGACTCTCCTCTTGCTTATTACACGGTGGTGAATTTCCTGAAAAACCATTTGAGGCCCCAAGGTAATGTTGATATTAAGTCGAACGGCAGTATATTTTTCTTCCAATTTTCCTCAATGGCTGATAGAATTAGGATTCTAGAAGCTGACCCTGTTATCATCCGGAATAAATTGTTTATTGTAAAGCCATGGCAACCTAGTTTGAGTAACGTAGCCAACTGCGTGAGGGTTGTTCCTGTTTGGATTAAAATGTTCAACATACCACTAGTAGCTTGGTCGAAGCGTGGTATAAGTTGGTTGGAAACTAGAGTAGGGAAATTCTTGTGTATGGATACTAATATTGAAAGCTTCAATAGACTGGAATATGCTAAATGTATGGTGGAAGTCTCTGCTAACTCTCCACTGCCGGACTCCTTTCCAGTTCGCAACTTAGATGGTACTATCCAATTTGTAAAAAATTTCTACCTTTGGAAACCAGAGTTATGCCTACTATGTAATGTTTTTGGTCACTTAGATGCAAATTGCCAAAGTCAGAAACTAAGGGTTAGAGAAAATGCTGTTGAAGATATAGTTATTCCAGAAGTCACAAAGAAACAGGAAAAAGAAACAACCAAGACAAAGGAGAAAACTAGAGCTGTAACTGAGGTAGTTAAGAATGGATGGTCTATAAGAGGTTCTCAACGTTCGCGCAATGCCACCAGGATAAATACCTGGACCAGAGTGACCAAGAGAAAAAATCAGGTCAGATTTACAAGTAGAGAGAAGGGGAAGAAGGTGGTAGTTGATGTCACTCCTCCGGTGAAAGTTTCAAGTGGGGTTGGAACTTCTAATGCCTTCTCACACTTAGCTGTGTATGAAGTGGATCACTCAAGACATGAAATAAGCAATGAGATAGAAGATGGTGAAATAGAATCAAATCGTATGAATGACAAAGATGAAGGAAGTAAGGCGGAAGAATTAGTGGGCTCTGAAATTGAAAAGAGAAAAAGTACTTTGAGTCAAACTGAGTACATGCTCCAGAATTCAAAGTTGGATGCAAAACTTGCTGTGCCGCCCCTGCAGCTTGGTCAGAATGCGAACAAAACGCAGGATGACTAGATTGCTATGGTAGATGAGAATTTGAAACAAACTTTTGGATCTCCTTCAGCAAAATCTGATGCAAGCTTAGGTAAGCTCAACAATGCAAAACTACAAGACAATGTTATTACTATACTGTCGGAGACATCTGGTGCGGATGTGCATAATGAAGTTTCTACTTCAGACACCGTAGGCATAACAACTCCTGTTCATGTTATGCCGCCAGTTTTATCCTTACAAGTTCAGGTGCCCGCGCTGTTTAACTCTCCTCGTGCTAGTGCTATTGAATCAGCAAGATCGGCTCACGTACGAGAAATTGATGCTGATATAAAGATCATCTCCAAATGTCTTCAAACTGAGCTATAAAATAGTGAAGTTAACACTCCGGAGCGACTAGTTGCTGAGAAGAAAGTGGAGACTTTTAAAACTTTCTGTTCTGGTATAATCTTCGACCAATTGCACACTGCTCAGCTGGATTCTGTTTCGGCAGTCCTTCAAGAAACTATAGCGAGTGGAAGGAAGAAAGAGAGAAAGTCTCCAAAAGTCATTGATGTATCGGCTAACCCATACGCGCACATAGCTCCCCCTTCTGCATTCAAGGCTCGGCCTCCGGATATAATCAATGACCAAGTGACGCCTAGCTCCAAAGGAAAAACTGGAACTAATACTCATGTTACTAGGAGTGTGAAAAGGGAGATGCTGAGAAATCTCAATGGAATAGGGTAGCAGTCTTCTTTAGGCAAAGTAGTTCCTTTGTGGAAAAAAGGTGTAACTTAAATGTAATGTGAGTTTGAAGATTGATATTGTGTAAGTGGTAGCTTGTCTTCCATGTGTGGAAGCCTTTGCTGATATGTTTTTTGTATATCACTAGTACCCCACGTATTTCTTCTTTTTGAATAAAACAGTGTTACGGATCACTATAAAAACCGGTCAGCCTTGCCAAAAAAAAAAGGGGAAAGAGTATTTCAACTGAAAGAGAGTTCCGAGATTACTATGCACTTCTCAAGCTGGATAAGCATCCTGGATATAAAGTCAGTTTTGTCTACTCATTTGTGTGTGTGTGTGTGTATACGTTCTACACTATTTGCAATTCAAATTGATTCCTGTATCGAAAGGGCTACGATTCCTTCCAAATCGCGGTTTAGAACGTAACATCTCGCGGTTGTTAACTTATCATCGCCGTTATCAAACATACCATTTCATACTTTGTAAATACTTCATAGATGTTGTTTCGGTCGAGTACACTGACTCTAGCACACCGAGTATCTGCCATATCATGCCTAATAGGAGTATTTTTACACTCATATATGCATGGTTATAACAATTGTGTTGCATTTGAGCTTCCTTGCTTCTTGTTGAATAAGGTATTGAAAAATAATTCAACCATTTAAAAGTTCACTGAGTTTGCCTGTTTAATATCCTGAATTGATCATGTATTTTCTAGTTTCAGTTAAGGGTAATACCTATAAATGTTTCTTGCTATCATAAATATGGAATTTTTATTGTGATCAATCCGGCGACGTAAATCAGTAATATTAGTGTTAGAATCAACATATGACTATAGAATTAGTTAACAGAAGGGGAGTTAGATGCAATTGGTTTTTTGGCTATGGCCATAACTTTGATTTCTAAAGGGAAAAATTATAGGGACATTGGGTAGATTATGCATTTAATTATAATTGTATGTTCCTCTGTTTGTGATTCATAATAGTGTACAAGAGAACTGGGTAATGTCCAAAACCAGTATAGGGAAAAGTTTAAGATAGAGACTCTGTAAGGTGGCTGTTGGAACGTGCATGATCGCTGCTGTTAGTTGCTTAAAAAAAATTTGTTGCTGCCTACACATTAAAAAATAATAAAAAATAACGAAAGTCCAATATCTTCACAAAAAAGGTTGTTTTGTTCATTAACGCATTCATTTTATGTGCTGCGCATGGACTGTCAACAAAAATGTGTGCACACATACAAAATCTGTATATAAAAACTGGTCTGGTTAGAATGTGGAAACCGTATTCAGATTTTGGTGAGGTGCCCTCTGCTTGCTTGCCCTGGCCCTGGGGTTACTCTGGCTTTCTTTAGATTTACCTGTTTATATAAGAAGACTTCATTTTCATTTATAATCTACATTACAACTACTTCACGACCAAAACTGATTAGAGAAAATGTGAAACAATAACTTTTACTCTTAACTATTAGCATGTGGATTTGATCCATAAATGCAAATCTAAACTTAAACTAATTTCATCTTACAGTTCAATCACTATTGTCCCATATTAGATAACATTTTTTTTGTGTAATAATAATGACAAGGTACAAGATTCAGATTTGACAAATTAATCACTTAGAAGCTTTCCCAAATATATTAACTTTAAAAAATAAAAGTAGCTGAGAAATGTGTGTTGCACATGCAAAGATTTTATTAATCACAACCATTTTTACTTCAAGTTCCATTGATGGTACTAGCAACACTTTCGTCAAATATATATATATATATATATATATATATATATATATATATATATATATATATATATATATATATATATATATATATATATATCGTTGATGGATAATAAATTGCAGTGATGTGATTTGAGGAGTTTGGTTCGTTTGGTGAAGGGAAGTTGCACTGAGGCGAAGCGAGCGGTTCCAGAAGTGGAGGAAAGTTGAGGCATGGGATTTTGGTTGAACCGAAGTGAGGGGAAATGGAGATTGCTGCTGTATTGGCAAAGATGATTTTTGTGTGGTTTAAGTGATCGGGGGATGTAAATAAGACAGTGGCTATGGATGGTGATGGGTGGAGCAGTGAGGTAGGATAAGACAGTGCTGTTGCAGACGAAGGAGTGATGGCTGATTTGTTGCTCGCTGTTGAAATTTTGTTTCGTTTTGGAGAGGATGGTTATGCGAGAAATGGATTCTGATTTGTGGGAGGGTACCAGAGGGATGGTGATGTGCAGGAGATAAGGTGGTGGAATGGCTGTTAAGTCTGTGAAATGGAGGAGAAAACACTATGTTATGTCTGATTGTTTCGGCAGTTCATGTCCTCAGTTTGTATGTTCTACTGTTTACCGATTAGACATAAGATCACAAAGGGCTTTCTGATAGTTTTGTTTTTTGTCATCCATCCTAAATTTGATTTAACATGCTTAATTTGTTATCTTGTTTTCATACGACATACCTTAAAGTTGTAGAAAAAATAAGTCAACAGTGTCAGTTTATACTTATTTAATGTTTTCATGTATGTTATGTTTGTTATACTTCGATGTTATGTTTGTTATACTTCGATGTAATACTACTGATCAGAGTAGTTGTAATCTATCTATTAGACAAGAAAGTAGGCATGCATGCTTGATTTTTGAATTAGAATTTCAGTCGGTAATTTCATTTAGGATTTTTAGATTTATGATATGGTTGATGATCCATATTTATAATTCATGACCTATACAAATCAACAAGTAAATGCTGAAATGTTGGCATACATATTTCTAATTAGGTACCCTCTGTTTTCTTTAGATTTTTAGAAGAAACTGTTTGAACTGAGACTTAAAATGGCAAGTTTTCAAGTTAGGCTCGATAGTCAAAACATAAATCCCTAAGAGTAAAAACTCATGTCTCAAATTTTGTTTGGTTGATTCAGCTTTTATACAGTCAATACAGAATGATACGAGGAAAGCGAATCAAGCAGCAATGGTGGCAGAGAAAAAGAAATTGGAAGATCCCAGTGAGTCAAGGGGAATTTCAAAAAAAAAAAAAAAAAAAAAAAAAAAAAAAAAAAAAAAAAAAACGGATGGAAGAGAGGAAAAAGAAAATTGGAAGGCTTCTTGATTCCAACGGCCTAGATATGAATAAAGCATACATGCTTGATACTCAAAAAACGGGTGAAACCAAGTACAAAAAGTGGGAAAAAGATCCTGCTCCATCTGGTTGGGATGGTAAGTTGCCAAAGATAATTTTGTATTAGTTTGAAATTATCGTTATAATCTGCTTTTAGTTGATATTATAACCATCCACTTCCAAGATTTATTCACGTTAATAACTCTTATAAATGTGTTTTTCGAAAATAATGTACAATGGTAGTTGATTTGGTGAATTTTTAAATTTCAATATGGTGAGGATTATAATGAGTAACTAACACTACATTGGCCAGATTTCAATCAGAAAACTCTGTACAGTGCCTACAAGAAACACACAAAGAACATCGAGTGTGATATGGAAGCCTATCAGAGAGCAAAAGAAGCTGGTCCATATTTCTGTTTTGAAGCTTCCAGTCTTCAGTTTGTGAAGGTTTGTAAACCAACTAAGAATATGCTTATTTTGTGAGAAATTAAATTTGTTTCTGCACTCTCAGCAGTTCAATTCTCCTTGTATTTCTGTTATCTTAGTTGATACGTTCATGACATTCAGCAATGGCTTTGCATGAGCACCATTTTTCCAAAGTACATTGCAGCATGTGTAAATACATCATCTTTGTCTTCATCTTTCCTTGGAAGTAACTAGAAAGTGCTATTTAATGGTAGACTGCACGATGCTTATTCATTCTTCATTTGTCCTTTTAGCCTATAAACTGATAGTACAGCACATCGAATCTAATTATGATTTCTATTTTCCTTGGCCTGTGTGTTATTCTTAGATTGCCAGAACCCCGGAAGAAAATATTGATAGAATGGTAAAGGAGCTTCAAGATAGAGAGGCAAAGCGTAAGTCGTTCAATAGAAGGCGTAAGTTCCATGAAGAGAAAGACATTGATTCAATCAATGATAGAAATGAATAGGTTTTCCAATAACCTGATTGGAATCCATCAAAAAACCTGTTTCAACTGTAACCTTTTCGATTTAATGGATAGACTTTTCTAACAAAGTAGGAGATGGTGTATGGGGTGATGTAGTTTCAGGTAGGCTGAACAATGAAGTGTGAAAAACAACAAAAACAGAAATGCGAAACATATTTTTAGCTAGAAGACCAGATTGTCATAAAGATCTGGAACATGTGTACTTAATTTTTTAGCTATATAACCATGTATACATCCCGAGGCTACATATTTTATTAGAATTTATATGAAGTCATATCATCTACAACTATACATATCAATTTGAGATCATATATACATGTAAATTATTAGGACTTGCATGTAATTCTAATTGTTGATCGTTACACTTGTGTACAGATAATTAGCATTTCCAAAATGGAGAACAACTGCATCAGAGAACTATTGGTAACTAAGCAATAAACAAGACTTTAACTATTATGTATTATAATATTTTGTTCGTACAAGTTGTGTAGACTTGTTTGTAAATAGTTATATAACATGGATTCGATTATTTTGTCGAAATACTATTATTGAAATGATTATGGATATTATATTTAATTGTGCAATAAATGTTTTTTTATGATGATTAACAATGTTGGCTTAAAAATGATAATTATGTGAATAATTATTTGTTTTAATGTGGTTATTTTGCATAAGTGATTGTTTGAAATGATACAAGCCATCAACCGTAAATAACTATGATTAAAATATATTGTACATCAATCAATAAGTTTTAGTAGCATTTTGAAAGTCCTACGAAAATATAATAGTAGCATAAAAAAAGCGCTACAGAAAATAAAAAACAAGGGTGCAAGTATCACTTTGGTAGCATTCTTAGGACGTTGCCAAAAAAACCTTTTGTAGGGTTTCAGAAACGCTACAATATGTTCATTTTTGGTAGCGTTTTCTACAACGCAACTAGAACTTTCAGACTTTTAGTTGCATGTCGTGTCGTAGCGTTTATTGAAACCCTACTACAAGAATTAGTAGCGTTTTTTCAACGCTACGAAAGACATTTTCTGGTGTAGTGATCGCAGAATTTATTGTTTTAAAATTTGATTTATATCAATTTAAATAAATATCTTCCACAGACGATCGAACTAGACTTCGTGACCTATCCCAGTATGTCCAGAATAATGGGTAAACCCTAAAAACGACAGTTGTTGGGTTCAGAAAGGAGTTCGGAATCAAGGCGCTTTTTAAATTTTAGGACACCGGCTTTTAATTAATTAAATAAAATATTTTGTGGCTCCTCCCTCTCCACAAAACAAAACCCGTGGCCTTTACTTCTCGTCAAGTTCAAAAGGGCTAGAAAGCACCACGTCCTCCTCCTTTCTGTATAAAATCAATGCTGCCCCATTTTCTTGCAAATCAAAATAAAAAAAAGGCTCAGCACAAAAAGAAATGGTCACTGCCCTAAATCAAAACCAAATCAAAGGCAGCCTCATCCATCTCTTTCGAAATCATTTAGCTTGCGGGTTCTAGCTTCACTCAATTGACCGTGGCAAGAGGTGCGATTCGTTATCAGGGAGTTCAATTTATGAATTCATCGAATTGATGGTGCTCAATCTCAGCAGAAAGAAGGCCTCGCGATAATGAATTTGGTGACCGTCATTGTTAGTGCGATGATAACTCCTGACAGTCGACTTCGAGCATCATTCGGATCTAGGGTGAAAGTCGCAATCCAGTGTGAGTTCGAAAGGCGCCAGTTCCTTGAAGGGCTTCGCTCAAAACGAGATGGTGCGGAATCAATCTGAGGCGGCTCGATGGTGCGGAATCAACACTAGGGAAAGCTGAAGCCCCGAGTTGAAGGGGAAGTTTGGATTTGTTCTTCGGACAGTGGAGCTCAGGTGAGATGGAAATTTACTGAAAATTTGGAAACATGTCTAGACAGTGGAGGGAAATGGGAACTGTCGAATTAATGAAGCTTGGTTGAGCAGTTTTGAGTTGCATCACTAACAATAGCTGCCAATAAGGTGTTCAGTGAAATGCCAATTTAGAAGACCGTCGTTTTTGGGATTGTTTTTCAGTTGAAATGGATTGATCGAGCTTACCAGGAAAGAAATTAAGGTATACTTAATTATTTTATTAACTAGTTAATTAACCCATTTAAAATTTATAATGTGAAAATATATAGTCATATATTAACTAAGGAAATTGCCTAGACATGAACTGGTAAAGTAGGAAAGAAGGCAACTTCCTGATTTGGTGAAAATGATTCTAACTAAGTGATTAGGATATGAATTTCAATTTAAAATAGGTAATTAACTTAAGTAATTGTTTTAATGTGAAATAATTTTAATGCATGGAAAACTAGTTTATATAAAGGAAAGTAGTTATTAAAGAAATAAAACTGTAGACTAATCGTTCAAGTAAAATTTAGATTTAATTTGGAATTTATTTACATGTGGGAAATTTATTAAATTAAATTGGTATAATCCGATAACTGAAGTTTTATTTATTTTGCATTGGAAAAACAGACGTATGGAGGAATCACTATGAAATTTATATAATAAGCTTCGGTGGGTGTTCAACGCACACTGTGAGTAAATCTCACTCACCTTTTAGTTAGAATTATTTTTATATCGTTAAAAATAATTGTTTGTTGCTTGTTGAATGCTTTCTGATTGTTTGAAATATATTATTATTTAGGGTTGACTATTATATATATATTGGGTTGATGATTGGATTGATTCCCGCAGTATCATTAGCGGATGCCCGCGATATCAATAGCGGATGATTTCCCTATGCGCCCCACAAATATATTAGTGGATGACCTTCATACCGCGATATCCTGCCTCGAAGCAGGATGGGTATTACTATGTTGACTAACGTCTGTGGATGCAGGAAAACAGGTTGGAGGAATCCAACAAGATTCCTCTAAAATATATTATCTGTTGTTTGTTTGGTTTCATATATGTTATCTTATATGATGTGTTAGAAAACCTGAAATAAATAATTGGTTATTAGTGTTTAAATATCAATGGGCCTAAGTGTTGATATTTAAAAATATCATGAAAAGGATATTTGAGATCTAGAAAGAAAATTCTATTTTTCTAAAATAGAATTGAATTTGAAATGTGAATATAGAAAATTCAAATAGAATTGAAAATGGAATTTGAATAAAGAAAATTCAAATGGAATGTGAATCTAGAAAATTTAAAGGAAATTCAAATAAATTCAAATATAGAATTTGAATAAAGAAAATTCAAATAGAACTGAATTTGAAAAGAGAATTTGAATATAATAGAATTTGAATATAATAGAATTTAAATATAGAAATTTAAATGAGATTTGAATAAAGAAAATTCAAACATAGAATAAATAATAAAATTGAAATGGAATTTGAATTCAAATATAATTGAAATGAAATTTGAATATAGGAAATTGAAATAGAATTGAATCGGAATGTGAATTGAGTATACAGGACTCAATTTAAGTCGGAATTCTTTGAAACAAGAACTGTCAGGACCAGTTAGATAATAGTTTTCTAATAGAAGAGAAAAATATGGATTTTGTAGAATAGAATTTGAGATATGTCAAAACCAAATTTCTAAAAGTGCAGCGCCAAAAACCATTAAAAACCCTAATGGTTTATATATGTAAGTAAGAGGATTTTTAAGTAAATGAAATCCGAATGGCCATGAGAAAAATCTAGACGAGAGTTAGAAAATAAATGTGAACTCAAGTAAAGTAAGTAAAGTGATTTTTGAAACAATAATCATATTTTGATTATTGAATAGAATTAACTAAGTCAAAGAGGAACTAGTTAATCGAGTCTGAATTAAAGCTAAACTTTGAAAGGTGAAGTGGATTTGTAAATATATATTCGCAATCGAATATAGAACTTAAATTGAAATTTGAACTCAATTATTTAATAAGCAAGTTAAAATATATTTGACCATGTCATGTTCAAATATAAAAGTGAAATAGGCTAAAGTGTTAATTAACAAACTAATTTACGAATTGAGTTAAATGATCGGGTATAGTTGAATTAAATTGGACATGTATAGATATACAGGAGACAGGTATGGGATAAGGATAATGCAGGTATATAAATAGAATGCTCGACAAAAAGGTACGTATTTAATTCATATATGAGGTTTTATGCGCCGTATCGGCTAGTCGCTTGGCTTTTTCTTTTTTCTTTTTGAATAGAGCGGCTTGTGTGGCGGTTTGGGGATTTTTCCCGATGCTCCTGGTACAAAGGAGGTTATGGCGAATTTTTCCGGAAATTTAAGGAGTTAGAATATTTTTAAGAAAATCTGATAACTAGTATTCTATATATCAATATATACAGAAGTCGATAAGAAAATGAACTTAAAAATAGAATAGTATGATCAAAAAGAAAGTCTAAGAATAAAACCCAGTAAGAATAGAAAGAGAAAGTGTGTACGTGTTTTAAAAGTGAACAGTTGGTTTGTAAGGTGTTGATTATTTGAGTAAGTAGTCTTATCTGTTTTGACATTATAAATGTTATTCAGCCAAGGTCTGAGAGGTAGTTATACCCCAATTTGATTGGTTTCATTATTAACAAATAAATAGTAAAATTTCAGGCTTGAAGGTCAATGTTGAATAAGGGTTAGTTGAATATAGTATTCGGGTTGTCGTAACGATGTTTTACACAACATCCGTTTTAACCCAAATAAGTGTAAGCTTGGAAATAGAATAATAAATATTTCCTAAGTGTAGAAATAAATGAGATTGGGAAAGAGATAAATAATCGGAATATTTTGCAATTATAAATAGGATATATTTTCTAAAGTTTAGAAAATAAAGGAAGGCGATATTCGGAAATGTTTTCCAAATAACGTAAAAGGGCAAGATGGTTATTGAAAATATTTAGTTAACAAATATTGATAAGGAAATGGAGAAGAGATTTAATTAATGAAATATTAATTAAAGAGCCCAGTGATTTGTTTGATAATTGGATGAACACTTGTTTTTCTTCGATAGTAAAATCATCGACTATCGAAACACTTGTTTTTCTTTGATAGTTAAATCTCCGACTATCAAAGTTTTGATCATTTTAACGTTGTTAATATGGAGAGATCGGTTGGATTATTATCTGAAGAACCACTCCGTATTGGCATAAGCATTGCAAACCAAGTATGCTGAATATATTGAAGACAGAGTAAAGTGCAAGGGCTGTTGTATAAGTCCTAGGTAGAGATTGCCTAGGATGGATGTACTGAATATTGCCTTCGGTTTCGTTCAATCCTAGAACGAACGTAAATGGACGAATGTCTGACAAAGTATTTCCAACGATCAAATGGGTTGGTCTGTATAAATATATATAGTTGCAATGGATTTATTCCATTAGCATAACATCCAGAATATTTGTGCAAACAAATTAATGATTAACGGGTCAGATAATTTGGCATTCAAAGTGATCGTGTTATCAATGAATGGAAAGTAATCGTAGCCTCTGGCCTTAACAACCGGGAGATGATAAAAATCGGGCAAGCAGCATGGCTATGTGGTTAGCTCCCATTAGGGTGTATTTTCACCTATCTAGAGAATATTCATTTGCTTCTTTAATCTATATCAATGCTGTCCCTTATCGGGAAACGGTTGCTGATCCCAACCGTTGGCTATGTACATTCGATACACTCAAGAGAAATGAGTGGTCGGTCATGTGTGGCTGAGTTGCAAGACGTTCTTGTTGAACTCGGTGTATTCTCCTCTAGAGATACACTAGCGGAAGGTGGTTCCATACCTTGTCATAGTTGGAAATCCATTACCCAATACGTGATTGTTGTTTTGATTATATACTATATATGTAGAACGTGAGATGAAAGCGTTTCTGCTAGATGATTATTATACTGTGGTTGATAGGCATTATTATAATATCAAAAGGTTTTTGATATAAAGATATTTTGGATTCTCATAAGGGAAAAACCCGTTCCATTATACGGCGTGGTTTTAAGAGATATCGTTTACTTGTTCGAGCTGTTTTAAACTGTTTACTCATACCAGTCCCATGACTGACCCAGAGTTTATTTTGTTTTACTTAAACTCTTGGGTGCCTAAATTTGTACAGGCAGTCAAGTAGTTCAGGATTTTACAGATCTATCTAAACGAGCTTGGAGCAGGAGGCTTCAGCGTTAGTTATATAGAGTTTTGTTCCGCTGTATTGTAAGTGTTGTACTATGATAAGTGTATGTTATACAATTGAAATTTTGTATTTCAAAAGTTATGATATATTATATTTTGTTCCGCTACGATGTGAGATTCTATGTTGTTATTTCTGTTCTTCTTTTACCTTTTTCTTCTAAAAAAATGATTTGTATTTTCTGTGATATTTGGGTTGGATGTATGGTGTATGTATTCAACTCTTATATTACGGATTTGGGGGCCATTACAGTTGGTATCAGAGCTTAGGTTGAGCGAATACCTAGGCTTTGTGTAATTGTGCTCATTAGAGATAGGGTCAGCAGTACCCTAGAATGAGTTGAGTGTATATATGTGAGAGAGCGTATTTGTTAATTGATATAAAATTTGTTTTATATTGTGTTGACTAGTCTGTTGAGTGACTTATGGATTCTGATCGAATCGTGGGACGCCACGATGTCGATAGGAATTTATAAACACTTGAACAGAAGATTGAACACGGTATTGTTTTAAAGTGGATAAATGAAATAATTTTTATCCAAAACTATATTTTGGATATAGAAGGAATAATTATTCTATTATATGGATGTGTTGGTTATTAGAATTAAAATCAAATGAGATTATAAAATGGAAATGGTTATTTATAACCATATAAAATTTGTATATGAAATATATACAAATGAGATGAATAAATAAAATAAAAATTGAGAATCAGAATTAAGGATTTAAAATCCCGGGAGTTTGGAAAATATTTTTCTAAATGAATATTAAGTGATAAAGCACTGAACTCACTCCATTGGCTGGAAAATAATTCTGATGATGACTGCAGCTTCATCAGTGCTCATATTCGAGTTTCTAAGTGATGGATTGCTACCTTAGAAAAGTTTTGATGGAAATTTTGTTTGAAAGAAAACAAGCTGGTTTGAAATTTCAAATGTTCTGAATTTGAAATGGAAATAAATATATGTATATATTTATGTTATTTCAAAAAGGATTTGAAATAAAGCCTGGGTATTTGAATTCTGGAATTAAAATTTAACTTAAGGCAAGTTAAATGGATTGAAGAAAATAAATTAATTTAAATCAATTTGAATGAAAATGGATTAGATAAGAATGAATGGGTTGAAAATCATTCAAAGTAAATAAATGAAGACCAAAAGGTTTGGTAAGACTAAAATTTGTGAAATTTGAAATGTTGAGTTTCAGCATAAATAGAGTTTGAAAAGTAATAGGTTGGTAGCACTTTTCCTACCTTAGCAATTTCGAGGACGAAATTATTTTAAGTAGGGAAGAATGTAATGACCCAGATATTTCGTCGGTTAAATTTGAATATTTAATATGGTTTTAACTATTAATTTGACAATATAAATGAATATTTATATTAATTTATTAATTTAATAATCAACTCCGATTTAATATCAAATATATTAAATCATCGTAATGCGAAATATAATTCAGTTCGAGATTTAAAACTGAATAAATACAGTTCAGACTTCTGTTTGAATTCGAATAATAATATTAATTTACTATCGCAGAATTTATTATTTTAAAATTTGATTTATATCAATTTAAATAAATATCTTCCACAGACGATCGAACTAGACTTCGTGACCTATCCCAGTATGTCCGGAATAATGGGTAAACCCTAAAAACGACAGTTGTTGGGTTTAGAAAGGAGTTCGGAATCAAGGCGCTTTTTAAATTTTAGGACACCGGCTTTTAATTAATTAAATAAAATATTTTGTGGCTCCTCCCTCTCCACAAAACAAAACCCGTGGCCTTTACTTCTCCTCAAGTTCAAAAGGGCTAGAAAGCACCACGTCCTCCTCCTTTCTGTATAAAATCAATGCTACCCCATTTTCTTGCAAATCAAAATAAAAAAAAGGCTCAGCACAAAAAGAAATGGCCACTGCCCTAATACAAAACCAAATCAAAGGCAGCCTCATCCGTCTCTTTCGAAATCATTTAGCTCGCAGGTTCGAGGTTCACTCAATGGACCATGGCAAGAGGTGCGATTCGTTATCAGGGAGTTCAGTTTTTGAATTCATCGAATTGATGGTGCTCAATCTCAGCAGATAGAAGGCCTCACGATAATGAATTTGGGGACCATCGTTGTTAGTGCGATGGTAACTCCTGATAGTCGACTTTGAGCATCATTCAGATCTAGGGTGAAAGTCGCGATCCAGTGTGAGTTCGAAATGCGCCAGTTCCTTGAAGGGCTTCGCTCAAAACGAGATGGTGTGGAATCAATCTGAGGCGGCTCGATGGTGCAGAATCAACACTAGGGAAAGCTGAAGTCCCGAGTTGAAGGGGAAGTTTGGATTTGTTCTTCGGACAGTGGAGCTCAGGTGAGATGGAAATTTACTGAAAATTTGGAAACATGTCTGGACAGTGGAGGGAAATGGGAACTGTCGAATTAATAAGCTTTGTTGAGAAGTTTTGAATTGCAGCACTAACAATAGCTGCCAATAAGGTGTTCAGTGAAATGCCGTTTTAGATGACCGTCGTTTTTGGGATTGTTTTTCAGTGGAAATGGATTGATCGAACTTACCAGGAAAGAAATTAAGGTATACTTAATTATTTTATTAACTAGCTAATTAACCCATTTAAAATTTATAATATGAAAATATATAGTCATATATTAACTAAGGAAACTGCCTAGACATGATCTGGTAAAGTAGGAAAGGAGGAAACTTCCTGATTTGGTGAAAATGATTCTAACTAAGTGATTAAGATATGAATTTCAATTTAAAATAGGTAATTAACTTAAGTATTTGTTTTAATGTGAAATAATTTTAATGCATGGAAAACTAGTTTATATAAAGGAAAGTAGTTAGTAAAGAAATAAAATTGTAGACTAATCGTTCAAGTAAAATTTAGATTTAATTTGGAATTTATTTACACGTGAGAAATTTATTAAATTAAATTGGTATAATCCGATAACTGAAGTTTTATTTATTTTGCATTGGAAAAACACACTTATGGAGGAAATACTATGAAATTTATATAATATGCTTCGGTGGGTGTTCAACGCACACTGTGAGTAAATCTCACTCACCTTTTAGTTAGAATTATTTTTATATCGTTAAAAATAATTGTTTGTTGCTTGTTGAATGCTTTCTGATTGCTTGAAATATATTAGTTATTTAGAGTTGACTATTATATATATATATATATTGGGTTGATGACTGGATTGATTCCCGTAGTATCATTAGCGGATGCCCGCGGTATCAATAGCGAATGATTTCCCTATGTGCCCCACAAATGTATTAGTGGATGACCTTCATACCGCGATATCCTGCCTCGAAGCAGGATGGGTATTACTACGTTGACTAACGTCTGTGGATGCAGGAAAACAGGTTGGAGGAATCCAACAAGATTCCTCAAAAATATATTTTCTGTTGTTTGTTTGGTTTCATATATGTTATCTTATATGATGTGTTAGACAACCTGAAATAAATAATTGGTTGTTAGTGTTTAAATATCAATGGGCCTAAGTGTTGATATTTAAAAATATCATGAAAAGGATATTTGAGATTTAGAAAGAAAATTCTATTTTTCTAAAATAGAATTGAATTTGAAATGTGAATATAGAAAATTCAAATAGATTCAAATAGAATTGAAAATTGGAATTTGAATAAAGAAAATTCAAATGGAATTTGAATCTAGAAAATTTAAAGGAAATTCAAATAAATTCAAATATAGAATTTGAATAAATAGAATTCAAATAGAACTGAATTTGAAAAGAGAATTTGAATATAATAGAATTTGAATATAGAAATTTAAATGAGATTTGAATTAAGAAAATTCAAACATAGAATAAATAAGAAAATTGAAATGGAATTTGAATTCAAATATAATTGAAATGAAATTTGAATATAGGAAATTCAAATAGAATTGAATCGGAATTTGAATATAGAAGATCGAAATATAATTAAAACGAACTCGCCGCAGCGCGGCAGTTCGTAAATTGGCGACTCGAACTTCAATTGAGTATACAGGACTCAATTTAAGACGGAATTCTTTGAAACAAGAACCGTTAGGACCAGTTAGATAATAGTTTTCTAATAGAAGAGAAAAATATGGATTTCGTCGAATAGAATTTGAGATATGTCAAAACCAAATTTCTAAAAGTGCAGCGCCAGAAACCATTGAAAACCGTTATGGTTTATATATATAAGTAAAAGGATTTTTAAGTAAACGAAATCCGAATGGCCATGAGAAAAATCTAGACTTGAGTTAGAAAATAAATGTGAACTCAAGTAAAGTAAGTAAAGTGATTTTTGAAACAATAATCATATTTTGATTATTGAATAGAATTAACTAAGTCAAAGAGGAACTAGTTAATCGAGTTCGAATTAAAGTTAAACTTTGAAAGGTGAAGTGGATTTGTAAATATATATTCAAAATTGAATATAGAACTTAAATGGAAATTTGAACTCCATTAGTTAATAAGCAAGTTAAAATATATTTGAACATGTCATGTTCAAATATAAAAGTGAAATAGGCTAAAGAGTTAATTAACAAATTAATTTACGAATTGAGTTAAATGATCGGGTATAGTTGAATTAAATTGGACATGTATAGATATACAAGAGACAGGTATAGGATAAGGATAGTGCAAGTATATAAATAGAATGCTCAACAAAAAGGTACGTGTTTAATTCATATATGAGGTTTTATGCGCCGTATCGGCTAGCCGCTTGGCTTTTTCTTTTTTCTTTTTGAACAGAGAGGCCTGTGTGGCGGTTTGGGTATTTTTCCCGATGCTCCCGGTACAAAGGAGGTTATGGCGAATTTTTCCGGAAATTTAAGGAGTTAGAATACTTTTAAGAAAATCTGATAACTAGGATTCTATATATCAATATATATAGAAGTCGATAAGAAAACGAACTTAAAAATAGAATAGTATGATCAAAAAGAAAGTCTAAGAATAAAACCCAGTAAGAATAGAAAGTGAAAGTGTGTACGTGTTTTAAAAGTGAATAATTGGTTTGTAAGGTGTTGATTATTTGAGAAAGTAGTCTTATCTGTTTTGACGTTATAAATGTTATTCAGTCAAGGTCTGAGAGGTAGTTATACCCCAACTTGATTGGTTTCATTATTAACAAATAAATAGTATGATTTCAGGCTCGAAGGTCAATGTTGAATAAGGGTTAGTTGAATATAGTATTCGAGTTGTCGTAACGATGTTTTACACAACATCCGTTTTAACCCAAATAAGTGTAAGCTTGGAAATAGAATAATAAATATTTCCTAAGTATAGAAATAAACGAGATTGGGAAAGAGATAAATAATTGGAATATTTTCCAACTATAAATACGATATATTTTCTAAAGTTTAGAAAATAAAGGAAGGCGATATTCAGAAATGTTTTCCAAATAACGTAAAAGGGCAAGATGGTTATTGAAAATATTTAGTTAACAAATATTGATAAGGAAATGGAGAAGAGATTTAATTAATGAAATATTAATTGAAGAGCTCAGTGATTTGTTTGATAATTGGATGAACACTTGTTTTTCTTCGATAGTTAAATCATCGACTATCGAAACACTTGTTTTTCTTTGATAGTTAAATCACCGACTATCAAAGTTTTGACCATTTTTACGTTGTTAATATGGAGAGACCGGTTGGATTATTATCCAAAGAACCACTCCGTATTGGCATAAACGTTGCAAACCAAGTATGCTGAATATATTGAAGACAGAGTAAAGTGCAAGGGCTGTTGTATAAGTCCTAGGTAGAGATTGCCTAGGATGGATGTACTGAATATTGCCTTCGGTTTCGTTCAATCCCAGAACGAACGTAAATGGACGAATGTCTGACAAAGTATTTCCAATGATCAAATGGGTTGGTCTGTATAAAAATATATGGTTGCAACGGATTTATTCCCTTAGCATAACATCCAGAATATTTGTGCAAACCAATTAATGATTAACGGATCCGATAATGTGGCATTCAAAGTGATCGTGTTATCAACGAATGGAAAGTAATCGTAGCCTCTGGCCTCAACAACCGGGAGATGACAAAAATTGGGCAGGTAGCATGGCTATGTGGTTAGCTCCCATTAGGGTGTATTATCACCTATCTAGTGAATATTCATTTGCTTCTTTAATCTATATCAATGCTGTCCCTTATCGGGAAACAATTGCCAATCCCAACCATTGGTGATGTACATTCGATACACTCAAGAGAAATGAGTGGTCGGTCATGTGTGGCTGAGTTGCAAGACGTTCTTGTTGAATTCGGTGTATTCTCCTCTAGAGATACACCAGCGGAAGGTGGTTCCATACCTTGTCATAGTTGGAAATCCATTACCCAATACGTGCTTACGGTTTTGATTATATACTATATATGTAGAACATGAGATGAAAGCGTTTCTGCTAGATGATTATTATATTGTGGTTGATAGGCATTATTATAATATCAAAAGGTTTTTGATATAAAGATATTTTGGATTCTCATAAGGGAAAAACCCGTTCCGTTATACAGCGTGGTCTTAAGAGATATCGTTTACATGTTCGAGCTGTTTTAAACTGTTTACTCATACCAGTCCCATCACTGACCCGGAGTTTATTTTGTTTTACCTAAACTCTAGGGTGCCTAAATTTGTATGGGCAGTCAAGTAGTTCAGGATTTTACAGATCTATCTAAAGGAGCTTGGAGCAGGAGGCTTCTGCGTTAGTTATATAGAGTTTTGTTCCGCTGTATTATAAGTGTTGTACTCCGATAAGTGTATGTTATACAGTTGAAATTTTGTATTTCATAAGTTATGATATATTATATTTTGTTCTGCTGCGATGTGAGATTCTGTGTAGTTATTTCTGTTCTTATTTTACCTTTTTCTTCTAAAAAAAATGATTCTTATTTTCTGTGATATTTGGGTTGGATGTATGGTGTATGTAGTCAACTCTTATATTACGGATTTGCGGGCCATTACAATATGCCGGGCTACTCCGGGCAGAATTACACCACGACTCAGTCTTACCTTGGGTTTAAACAGGATATGACTAACTTCTCACATTAGGCCTGTGGTTTGCGGTTACTGGATGTGCCGGTAGGTTCCGGGCAGATTTACACCGCACCACTCATCCTAACCTCGAGTTAGTCACGTTCAAGTTCAAGTTCAATCTAAATGTCATATTCATGGTGAAGTTCTAGGCGTCAAGTTTCAGGTTAAGTTCTAGATGTAAATCCCATGTTTTCTATTCATGTCCAAGTTATAGTTCATGTCTTATTCATGAGTCACGTGCCCATAAACAAATTTACAAGAAAATTCATGTTTTAAACCGTTTCAGTGATGCCAAGTATATGTCATACTCTAAATCATGTCCATGCTTTCCAACTTGGTCCACCCATTCAAATTGTACCAAGGTTATATTATACTCAAAACCCATTTGTGGTTTATTACCAAACCTCCCAATTCATGTTATAACCCAAAATCAAGCATTTCCCTTTTTAGTTCGCAATAATCATTCCATCGTATTCATTTCATAATAGATCTAGGCTCGAGATAGCCTAGTTACAAAATAAAAATGGGAAGAATAGAAGGAGGAACATAACCGTAGGAATAATAAGTTTCAATCGAACATATGATAATATTAAACATTACAGATCCAATTTTTCATAATAATTTCATTTCATGTTTACATAGGGAACGTTTGAACGATAAATCATAATTTTACACAAAAAGTGTATTATAACTCCACTCACCTTGCTTGTCGTCTTCAAAATAAGGACTAGATAACTCTTGAATTGTTTTCTCTCTTTTTCTTAGCTTGAATTACTGTTTTGAATCATATTTGACTTCTCTTTGTGTAACACCCCACCTCCGCCAGGGTCACTCTTGCAAGGGCACTAGCTTTGGAGGGGTGTTGGACAAGGTAAACATGCACGCAGATATCACAAGACAGAACATGTAAGTAAAAAACAGAGTAAATAAAGCAGCGGATAAAACTAACATTTCAAAACCATAGTCAAGTTAAATCAAAGTACTTGGTCATTATTTTCCACAAAACATAGTCTAGAAACATCAACTGAAAACTGAAAAGAAAATCATAAATTAACTATCCCCAAGGTAGAATAAAGCCATAGCGAGCTCAAGTCCAAACCGTACGTGAGCTATTCAGAAAAGCAGCTAAAGATCCAAGCTAGGTGTCGGTGTTCCCACCCTATAAATCTGGGGGGTGGGGGGGAGGGGAACGGAAGAAAAGAGGTGAAAGAAAACGGGTCAGTCAAAAAGACTGGTAAGTCCTATCTACTATTAGTAGAAAAACTAATAAAGTTAACTGGACATGTAAAGCAAAGATGAAACATAGGGTGATAACTGGCATGGTGAAAAGATAGATCAAGTGTGGCATCGCATATACAAGGTTAGGATGCACCAAGTGTGTACTAGTAATCTATGTCAAGTATCAACAAGAAAAGATCCCTTGGCCCAATCTTGCCCCAATATCCCGAGATGACCTAGTTCAAGGTCCAACCACAAGGCCCAGTCGATCGACTCCCTAAAAGCCTAACTCGTCAAGTGTCGGTGTCATACGGCCCAATCACGAAGTGTAGTCAAGCTGTGCTAGGTCCACCCTAGGGTGTATCAAGCCCTAGGGTGCCAACCACGGACACAAATCAAGCACGCACAGTCTAAACCTACTGGTGCCCGTTTCTGCTTTTTCAAATCCGGACTATGTGCACGACCATAGTCCACCTGAACCTACACCGGCACACCTACTCAGCCGTCGTTTTGGTCGCTTACATGTCAGCCCAGTAATCGTGCCCCACCCTAGCCTAGTCCCTAGGGTATCATGATACAATCAAGAGGGTTACTGGTGAAAAGGACCATGTAACTAGGGTTTCCAACGGGTTAAATGTGGTTAACCCTACCCAATCAAGTTGGTTAAGTGTACCCAAGTTTCATGACTTAACCGCTTCAACCCATCGTGTTTAATTGGTTAAGTATTCAAGTGGTCCATAACTTAACCCTATCATGTGGCATTAATTAATTTAATGCACCCAACCTCTCACATTAGACCTTGTTGTGGATACTAGTTAAGCCGGACGGGTCCGGGTAGCTTTACACCACAACTTGGTCTAACCTCGGGTTTCAAGTGCAACATGACCAACTACCCACATTGGGTCCTATTTCTTGTAGCCACTAGTTAAGACGGTCGGTTCCGGGTAGATTTATGCTACAAACACAACCCAACCTCGAGTTGGCCATTCTCATGTTTTCTAGAAGTCATGTCCAAGTTCATGTTCATGTTTCAAGCATAATCACATGTCATATTTCATGTCATCTTTTCAAGTCATGTTTTTATGTCATTTTAGTTTACCCATAACGTAACCCCATCGCATGTAAGTTCGCATAAACGCAAATAGATCTCAAAAGGGGAAACTTAGAAGCATGACTTGTGGCCCAAAACCTTATTAATTATGTCACGCATGTAACGTCTCCATCTCTATATAAGGCCACGCCGAAATCAGTATCAAATATTCGAAACTTCTTCTTCTGCGCTCGAATTTGCATCGCCAATAAAGCATTCCTCACGTTGCGCCATTGTAACGCTGCTAAAGTGTTACAAATTTCTGAAGCGTTGCAAGTTTGATATTCTTCTTCTTCCTCTTCTTTTTACTCGATTTTTGCATCATCATAAAACTATAAATAGAGTGTTCTTAATCAGATCAAAGTCGTACAAACTTTGAATCCGATTTCATTGTTCCAAGGCTTTATTGAATCCTGAAAGTCGATAGTTCGATAATCTGTTTGTACCTGGCGGATTGAACTATTATCTGAAATAGTCTATTCCATAGATCCTTAAAGTATGAAGTACGACAATATTCATCATCCAATAGCCTCAAACAGCAAAATCCCCGACAAATTTTAAGATAATAACTTCAATCATGGAAGGTTTGAGTGCATTGTAAGTTATAAATCAGCATTTGACGAAATTGGAGCGTTTTGATGGTGAAAACTTCACTCGTTGGCAAGAGGCAATGAAATTTTTTCTAATCATCGTCAAATTGTTTTACATCTTGGAAGATGATTTGGAAGATATGCCATGGGAAAGAGCTAACGAGTATGCCGCTCTGGAAGCAAAACATGCAAAGCGCAAAGAGGACAATTTTCTATGCAGAGGACATATCCTGAATGCATTGTCCACTCTAGTTTACAACGCTCATAGGACATTCGAAATTGCAACGGAACTCTGGACTGATTTGGAGAGAAATTATCGCATATTTTAGGCAAGTAATAAAAAAAGTCTTATTTGTAATTTTACGGATTTCAAAATGGTTGCCAACAAGTTCGTAGTTAGACAAGTAAGTGAAATACTACTGTTGGTGAATCAACTTAAAGATGCCGGTATTGATCTCCCTGAATCTTTTGTTGTTGGAGTTATTATTTCGAGACTCTCGAATTCTTGGAATGATTATAAGAAAAAACTGAAACATGCGGAAATGGATTATAATTTAGACGGTTTACAGCGCCATCTTCGTATTGAAGAGGATTCTCGTAAATGCAAACTAGATGATAATCCACAAACTGAGTCTCAAGCTAAGGCAAATAATGTTGAAATTACTGATAAATTGAAGCATACGAATGAGACATAGTTTAAGACAAATAATAATTCCAAGAACAAAAAGAAGGGTGCCAGTTACTATTGTAACAAACCCGGCCACTATGCCTGAGACTGTCGTCTTCGAAAGAAACAATAAAAAGCGAATGTGGTTGAAGAAAAGCTTGTGGATGTCGTACAAGAAGCGAACTCTGTTAGTGGCATTAATAATGATTGGTGGCTCGATACTGGAGCAACCATTCATGTTTGCAAAGACCGTAATCTTTTTAAGACTTACGAAGAGAATAATGGAGAATCTAGCGAAATTACTGTCGCAAACAAAGTTAAAAGCAAAGTTTTGGGAAAAGGCACAACTGAACTTACATTCACCTCTCGGAAAGTTTTTACATTAGTCAGTGTATTATATGTACCCGATATGTGTAAGAATTTGGTTTCTATATGCCTTCTTAACAAAGGAGGATTCAAGATGGTGTATGAGTTTGATAAGTTAGTGTTGTCCAAGAATAGAAAATTTATTGGATAGGGATACTCTTGTAACAGCATGATCAAGTTGAATCTAATAAAGAAATCTTCTGCTTATATTGTTGATTCTATTAATTTATGGCATAGTAGATTAGGATTGGTTAATTATAAGTCTCTTAGAAATATGCATAAATTAGGCTTAATTTCTGATTGTGATTTTGATTCCATCTCTAAATGTGAAACTTGTGTTCGAGCAAAAATACACCGAAAATCCTTTAAATCTATAGAAAGGAAAACTAGTTTGCTTGATTTGGTATTTAGTGATGTTGGTGACTTAAAAAGTCATATCTGCTATTGCGGTAACCAATACTATATAACATTTACTGATGATTATACTAGAAATGCATATGTATATCTAATGAAATCGAAAGATGAGGCCTTTGATAAATTCAAAATTTACAAAGCAGAAGTCGAAACACAGTTAGGAGTTAAAATTAAAGTGTTACATTTAGATCGTGGTGGTGAATATTTTTCAAATGAATTTATTTTGCTTTGCAAACAAAATGGTATAATTCACCAGTGTACCGCTCCGTATACACCACAAAAAAATGGGGTTGCTGAAAGGAAAAATAGAACTTTAGTAGAAATGGTTAGCGTCATGCTCATAAGTTTTAATTTACCTTATAACCTATGGGGTGATGCTATGTTATCTGCTTGTTACATTTTAAATAGAGTACCACTTAAAAAAGAATAATATTTCCTCGTATGAATTATGGTTTAATAGAAAACCAAACCTTACTAGACTTAAAGTTTGGGGTTGCTTAGCATATGTCAGATAACCTGACACCAAACGACCCAAGTTTGGAAATAGGGCATTTAAGTGTGTTTTCATAGGATATTCTCTTAATAGTATAACTTATATATTCCTTATTCCTGACACCTTAGAAGTTATAGAATCTGTAGATGTAAAATTCTTTGAAAATCAAACTATTGGGAATCCATTGAGATCATCTAGTCCATAACCAATTGTAACTAATGATATCAATAACGATGATTATGCTCCTACTAAAAACAGCAGGGAAGTGTCAGTACAAATAATAGTACTGAATACAGGTGCAACGACCCGAACTTCCCCGTAAAGGAAAGCTCGGATTGTAATGAGAACACGACAAATTAGAACACAAACAGAAGAACATTTCAATGCTTATTACAACAATTTACATCAGAGTACAAAATATATAGAGTACACTACACCAAAACAGGTGATTCCCAATGAGTATACCTGTCGCAAACAATTTCAGCAACGCTTATTAGTGTTGCTATGGGGGGTTGCAATTTATTTCCAACGCTTATAAGTGTTGGTAGATTTTCTCTGCCAACACTTATAAGCGTTGGTATATTTCCAGTGGCAACGCTTATAAGCGTTGGTAGATTTTCCTTCGCAACGCTTATAAGCGTTGGTAGATTTTATTCCGCAACATTTAAAAGTGTTGGTACATTTTCTTTGCCAAGCCTTGCAAGTGTTGGAAGATTTTTGTTTGCAACGCTTATACATGTTACTAAAATTAAATTCACAACAAATATTAATTCCAGCAATAACAGAAATATGTATTAGCAAGTCACATATTCTAACATTAATAATCAAATAAACTCAATGCATACCAAAAGACAACATTTATAATCACGTAACGACACAGAATATCAGTTAACAATAGACAAGTACAAGACATAATTAAGTTCTCTAATTCAATACATACTTAATTGTTAAATTCAATACACAAGTAGGTTTCTAAATTCAATACATAAGTAGGTTTCTAAATTCAATACATAAATGGAATCCTACAGACACCGAATACGAAACTCCTGCCATATAACAAAGCCTCCATCTGAAACTCTATCCAGTTTACACCATTAGAATTACCATCCAATTTTCTCTTTTCTTCCGCTACCTCTAGAAGTGCCTGCATTCATTGAATATCACGTTAAAAATTTCAGTTCCATGTTAAAAATATGAGTTTACATCTCGCACAAAATAATATCAACTTGTAGACTCGGAGTGAGTCAATAATACTGAGCCACTGAGCAGTTATTTTCAGTGTTTTACTGAGTCGAACGGCTTAGTTTTACTGGGTCGAATGGCTCAGTTATACTGAGCCTAACGGCTCAGTTAAACTAAGCCGTTCGGCTCAGTAAACTGAACCCTTTGGCTCAGTAAATATGAGCCTAAGGCTCGGTATAACTGAGACCCTTAGGCTCAGATTTACTGATCCTTTGGCTCGGTTACTGAGCCAAACGGCTCAGTTTAACTGAGGCTTAGGCTCACTTTTAGTGAGCCTAACGGCTCTCAGTAAATCTGAGCCTTAGGCTCAGTTATACTGAGCCTTTGCTGAGCCAAAGGCTCAGAAAAACTGAGCCAATGGCATTGTCTAGTAATGTAATGAGAGACGACGGTGACAAGGTACACCAAACAATTACTATGCTTCACTCTGATATATGTAAAGCAATTTATACGTGTGTATGTCTTGTGACATGAAACCAGTTTTTTATTGTAGCTTATTCAATTTGTTCATGTCTAATACCTAGACAGAGGTCTAAAGATCATGATCAAAATAAGGGAGAATGGTAGGTTGCTAGATGATGGTAATATTCATGTTAATTAAATGCAGTAATTATATGATATGTTAGTCTTCATAGTTCTTTTGAAAGTTTAAAATAAATTCTTGTTTGAATCATCTATAGATTTATCAACTTGTACTTGAGTCTATATTTCGATCGTGTAAATCATGGATGCCAACAGGTACTGCTGTCATTTTTGCATTGATTTATATAATTTTTAACACCATATTAAAGACCAATACAGTTGTGTAGCTTCTAGTTGCAATGTCCTTTCTTATGAACTTCTGTTGTATTCAGGTTTTAGTTCTTGGCCAGTCTGGCGAGGAGGTTAGCTTAGAGCCAATATTAAGAACAGTTGCTGACATTGGCCTCGTGGTAAGTTTTATTTATACGTTAGCAATTAATAAAAAGAGTAGACGTCGCGGATATTAGATTTACAAACTGACATTTAGCAAGTTGAAGGAAGAAACAAGCGTAGTTTTGTCAGTTTTTTAAGCGGTTATAGGGACATGAAAATACATAATAAATAATCAAACAAGTAGACTTTTATTTCTTCCATATTAACTTAAATGTCTTCGGTTATGCAGAGCGAGCAGTAAAATTTTCAACTGCGTGTCAGTCTTACTGTTTATTGTATTATAGCGTGATTGAACTATGGGATTATGGTAAGCATTATTTTATGAGTACAATTATTAAAGGTTTTTAATTAATCTGTTCTGATCTTCCGCTACTACGTGACTTAGTATAACTCATTAAAATTAGTAAAGGTTTCTAATCTGTTCTGATCATCTTTGAGCTTTGGACTTTGAATAAAATGATCATCATTAACATTCTTTTTGTTTTATAGTTCAAGTATCGCCATCTTTTACTACCCACTCTCGATAAGTGCTGAAGCGATGTCTTGTAAAGTAATCCACGTTCAATGTTACCACTCATTGTATATTTGTATGGAACAATACACATGTCGAGAATATGCCATGCACTAAACCTATAATAGTGGCCACATTCAATTTTCTCTGCATGTCTGCCCACATTTTAGTCATGCACCTTTCTTATTCTTTTAACTTAACTTATATACAGTTTGATTCAAAATGGCTCAATCAAAGTTAAAGAGACTGAAATGATACATTGGACTAAACAGTAAGTGTCCAGTCCCTGACCATTGTATCACGACTTGATACATTAATTCATCAATATAAATTTAGGCAAAAAATTATATTACAAAATAAAAATAACTTAAAATAACGGCATGAAACATTGCATCCTCGACAGTAGTGACAACATAATAATGAATCATCATCATTTATGTAATATATCTGACATGATGTGTAATAAACGCATCATTAGATGAAGTTTCCATGTCAAAAAATATAAAATCACAAAAAGAAGATCTGAGGGCAAGACTTAGTTCATCATCCTCATCAAAAGCAATATACTTTTGATGAGTTGCCGATATCCATCTGTAGGACTTCGTCACTTTGTATAGATTTTTATATAAAAATTTCTTCACTTTAACAAACACCGCAAAAAATAAAAAAATAAAATTAAAAAAACTAGAAAGAAGTTTGAGACTTAAAGAGAACGTAGATCAACATGATTGTCACGTTGAAGCTACATGGGACTTTGTTCCCAACAAAAGAAATTTCCTTTTACTGAGTTGCAATCTTCAAACATGAACTTTTATACAAAATATACAGCCACAAAACAAAGAAACCTAGTCTCAGATTTATATCTTCAAGCATGATCTTCAAATATATCCATAGAGCGTTAGTTTATGTTTGCCGAACCGATTACTATGTTTCATCATCAACTATGTACAACAACAAAAAATAATGTATTCTATTAAGTGACAACCATGAATCTTCCCACTTGAAAGTATTAATTATGTCAGTAAGTCTGTTGGCATTTTATAGTTTAGAGAGCTACATAGTTTGTTCACAAAACCAATTGGTTGATGTGAACTGTAGCTTCTTAGTATATATCCAGGATTTTAGTTGAACATTTCCCGATGTGGGACTTATATTTTCATCACTCCCCCTTCACGTGTGGCGTATTTTGAGCCATCTACGTGATCATGCTATTTTGGATGGAGTGGCGCACGTATGGCGGTTAAGCACATACGTATTAGTTGAACTAGTTGAATTAGTTGACCTGGGCTCTGATACCACTGTTGGTAGTTGTAGCTTTGATACCACTTTTTAGTAGTTGTTGTAATGGAAAATAGTTGAATAGTTGAAATAGTTGAAAATGGAGAAAAGGTTTTGTAATGGAGAGACCTGGGCTCTGATACCACTTGTTAGTGGTTGTAATAGAGGAAATAGTTGAATAGTTGTTGTGGATGAATGATTGAAATAGTTGAATAGTTGAAAGAAAGTTTGATGGAGAAATTACTCAATGGTTTTTGTAATACAACAATTTTATTGCTTATAGTTTTTTTGTGCTACAACAAGTACTACAACTATGTACTAAAGCTTGTACCAAAAACTTCAAGAAATAAAATTCTTCCATTACAAAACCTTTTCTCCATTTTCAACTATTTCAACTATTTTCCATTACAACAACTACTAAAAAGTGGTATCAAAGCTACAACTACTAACAAAGTCATAAGTAGAAAATAGTTGCTTCATATTTCATTTTGATTGGATTGAACCAATATTTCAACTTAAGTATCCAAAAAATTCAAATACTTTTGCCATTTACTATTCATGTGAAACTACATAAGAGTTAAAAGTTCAAACTTACATTATAATTTAGAGTCTAAAAGATTTCCAACAAATCAATGCAAATGTAATGACATTATAACATTAACATACCGATCATCATCTTAGCATGAACATAAATCATGAATCGCCTTGACTGCTGAGCTCTACTATAGTCGGTATCAGGCTCTGGTCGCTCCGGAGGAATATACTCACCACTCTTCTTTATCTCTCTATTTCCTAAACAAAAGAAAGTAAGATAGTCATTGCCTATACAAATCAAATATTAGAGACCTTGCATTTACAATATAATTTGAGAACCCATGCTTACCATCTTGACATTCTTCTGTGTTTAACAACAAAGGCTCTACATTATCATTAGATTCATCCTGGCCCATCCTAGCAACTGTTTCTAAATGATAATAAAACAATATAAACTTCACTTATTTAACAAAGATAGTTGAACTATTTGAATTTCGTATTCATACACATATGCTACGAAAAATGTAATGCAAATAATTGATGGAATGTTTCAGATGCAACCATAGTGTGATTCATACCTTGCAATTTATTGCACGAGAATCATCTGAGTCCAATTCAGATGAACTATCAGAGTCCAAATCTGAAAACTGATTCAAATGTAAGTCCGATTCAGTTGGTGGTCAACTTCCACCAGTAATATTATAGACAACACCAGTGGTTGATTCAATGGATGATCCAATAAGTGGAGCAAGAGTTGCTTGCTCTGCTGCTTCTTGTGCACAATTCTTTCTTGAAGAAACACCAACACCTAACATTGCAGTTCTCGAATTTCTCATCACAGCCTTCACATCAGCAAAATCTACATTTACAAGACCTGGAATCTGCAAATTTAAGAAGAAACAAAAAATTGCAGTAATTATTTAAATTGGTTCTAAAATTAGGATAGGACTAGTAGCTACATGAACTTACAGTTATATTGTCAGATATCCCTTGAACACCTTGGCGTAAAACATCACCTGCCAACAGAAATGAATCGTGAAGTGGGGTTTGCTCATCTACTATATCTACTAATCAGTCATTAGGAATAACAATTAGAGCGTCAACATTCTTCTGTAGTTTCTCCATAGCTTCTAGTGCCTGCGTTATGGAGAAAGGAATTGGAATATCGATTACAATTAAAAGGAAAGGGAAAACTGATAAGGTATTATAAGAGGATCTCCAACAGTGTTACAGGCCGTAACGTTACGGCCCGTAACTTGTTGGGAGATATCTTTGATATCTCCCAACAGGCGCGAGCCGATAAAATCAGCTCGCGCCCTTCCCGAGCCTATAAATGGCTCGGGAGGGGGCTTGTAAATTGTTTTTCCTCCTTTTTATTTTTTTTATTGGTTACGACGACGGGATGCTGCCACGCGTAACGAAGATGGGGAGACGGACAGTTCGGGTTATGCCACACGACGCATCTGGTCCAGCTCACCTTCCTCCACCAGCGGGGACGACGATTGAGGACTTACGGATCCTCCCAGAGCTGCCAGAGGGATTCACTCATCGATCTTCTACCGCGGTGGCCACCGTTCAGGTATTAATTTTTATTTATTTACTCTTTAGAGTTACCGAAGTGTTAAATAGTATGCCCTGTTGCTTTTACGTTATAGTTTAGAGCGTTTATGTTATACGTTTTAACAATATTTACGAACTGTTGGTTTAATAGTAATTTAAATGTTTTACTTTTAATAGACTGGGTACGTCTACGTTCGCGGGAGTTGGGCGAAGTTTGTTTCACATGCCCTAGATATATTACCACTACATATTCGGGAGAGGCTAGATGGTAGTCCGTTCGGACCTTTTTTACGTATTATACCTCCCAGGCCTTCGATCGACCATTGGTACAGGCCTTAGCAGAGAGATGGTGGCCTACAACACATACCTTTCACTTTCCGGATTTTGAGCTAGGTATCACCCCCGTCGATTTTTACATGCTTATGGGGATTGAGATAGACCGTCCAAATAGAGTCACTTGTCCATTTGATTCCTCTTTTGAGTCACCCGAGTCCTACCTATAGTATTTGCCAGATTTGTCAGCGGCTCGTATAGCTAATGGTTCCGTTTCCATCACATATTTACTTGAGTATATTACAGGGCACATGCACATGGTAGATTTTCACGAGAAAGTATACAGGGCTACCATTTTATACCTACTTGGTTCGACCTTCTTTTCGAACCAACAGAGTTCGATTAGGCTGGGATACCTAGCAGCACTAGCCAACTTAGAGCAGCTGCATATGATTGATTGGGGCTCTTCCATATTGGGTTATCTATACTCCGCTCTTGACTCTTATGCTTTTGGAGAGGTGAGCCAGATGTTCGCTTTTTGGTACATGTTTCCGTGTTTGTACTACGAGTACACGACCAACATGCACCCACACATGCAGCCCACCGCCAGTCATGCTGCTGAGACCTTTTTACCACGCATGCGTAGATGGAAGAGTACTCACGGAGTTCGGCGTGCTCGTTCTGGTGTGAGACATGACTTGACGGAGGCTCGTACCCAGTTAGATATGAGGGAGAGGGGGAACATGATACGAGCACGTTGGGCCTCTTATTGGTTGTTACTTGCAGCGGATGGCCCACTACCTAATGTCCATCCATTAGCCATTGCATGTCGCTTATCTACTCGACGTGTCCTCTTCTTCCCACCGGCCCACCTTCCTATTTGGTTTTTGGGAGATCGATGTTATTACCAGGCTACCGGTCAGGTGCCCGTACCTGGAGATCCACCTCTGCCACTAGATATGTTCGGACAACAGCGTTCTATAGGGAGACAGTACGTGCATGCTATGAGACAGGCAGGATGGGTCGATACGACCAATTTTCACTTACCAGACGCAGATTTTGGTCCTTACTGGGTTCGGGTAGCTCCTAGACGGTACTTGTTGCCTGATTATATGCGGGGTGTGAACTCCGATCACATTGGTCCCCGATTGGTTAGTGGTAGAGTTCACCCTCCGCCGTTTACTTTTGACCCAACCCCTTCACAGATCTCCGACCCTTCTACGGATTTCGCTCTGGCCGATACATTTCAGACATTTGATCTTAGCGGAGCACAGTTATCCCTGCCTATTGTTTACCCACCTGCACACATGGTTTACGGTGTCCCTACTGCTGGATTATATCTGCCACATGAGGTAAAATTTGTAGCTTGTGAAATTACCTTTTATGTTATACGATGTCCAAACTGATTTTATATGTTCTATATATGCAGTATGCACCCCGGCTGGACCAACATAGGATACATATTGCGGCTATTCAGGAGATGGCGCTGCTACATTCTCATTCCATGTATGAGGAGCACCAGGCGACTGTTCAGGGATTGCTGGAGCAGATCTATGACCAACATGCTAGATTAGCGGCAGCAGGGGGTGTTAACACAACAGCATCAGATACCATTGTAGGGTCATGTACCAGTGGAGGATCAGGAGGGGGACTTGGAGGGGGTGACGGACCAGGAGGGGGTGGCGGAGTAGGATGGGGTGACGGATCAGGAGGGGGTGGCGGAGTAGGATGGGGTGACGGATCAGGAGGGGGTGGCGGACGTGGAGGGGATGGCGGATCAGGAGGGGGTGACGGATCAAGAGGGGGTGGCAGAGTAGGAGGGGGTGATGGATCAGGAGGGGGTGGCGGAGTAGGAGGGGGTGACGGTTCAGGAGGGGGTGGCGGATCAGGAGGGGGTGACGGATCAGGAGGGGTTGGCGGAGTAGGAGGGAGTGACAGAGTAGGGAGTAGTGATGACGATATTTCGTATTATGACCCTTCTGATGATGATGATGATGATGATGATGATCCGATGCATATGAATGGTGCTGATGATGATGGTTCTGGTGATGATGCCGCAGATTTATCATGATGTATATTTGTGTATGTCTCAATCTTTTGGACTGTATGTTATTTTATTGTCATTTATCATGATGTATAATATGTTTATTGTCATTTCATATGTTATGTGTGCTGTTTACTCGTTTATTATGTTATGTGTAATGTTATCATGATGTTACTTGTGTATTGTCGTTTCATATATTTTATCATGATGTATATTTGTGGACGACCCTCCCTTTTAACTCCTTCTTAACTCCTTCGGGTGCTTAAGTGTGTAAATTAGGAGGGTAGGTGGACTACCCTCCCTTTTAACTCCTTCTTAACTCCTTTGGGTGCTTAAGTGTGTGAATTAGGAGGGTAGGTGGACGAACCTCCTTTTTAACTCCTTCTGGTGCTTAACTGTGTAAATTAGGAGGGAAGTGGACGACCCTCCCTTTTAACTCCTTCTTAACTCCTTCGGGTGCTTAAGTGTGTGAATTATGAGGGTAAGTGGACGACCCTCATTTTTAAATCCTTCTTAACTCCTTCTGGTGCTTAAGTGTGTGAATTAGGAGGGTAGGTGGATGACCCTCCCTTTTAACTCCTTCTTAACTCCTTCGGGTGCTTAAGTGTGTGAATTAGGAGGGTAAGTGTGTAACGTTCCGAACTTCATTACGTTCAAACGGGGACGACCCCAGACCCACGCTATTGTTTTCCCTATATATAGTGGTTTCTCTGAAACCCTAATTCACAAATTATTTTCTTTCAGCCGCCACCTCCTTCCTCTTTCCCCAAAGGAGCCAAGTTGTTAAGAAAAGAGTGTAGTCCCTTCTCGGAGATATGTCGGAAATGGGAAATGAAAGTGTATCCTCTAACATGGTTCCTGAAGGACGCGTTCTCTATCCAGTACATCTAAGTGGATCCAACCATGTGTGCCGTTGTGGAGAAGAATCGGTCGTCATTGTTTCGAAGACTGAAAAAATGCTGGCTGCCGCTTTTTTGGTTGTGCAGCCTACTAGGCGCACACCGTTTTTCCAGACGAAATTGACTGTTGTTACTTTAAGCAGTGGATTGACCCTCCGATGTGCGAACGTGGAGTTCAATATGCTTTGGAAACGCAAGCCGAAATTCGACGTTTGAACAAGAATGTTGCTGACGCAGCTAGGGCTGGATTCTACCCACGTCCGTGGTAGTGGTGCGTGGAAACTATCGTATCGTTTATTACTGTACTTCAAATTTGATGTTTATGTGTTCTGTTGTTGTACTTCCTTCAACTGTACTTTGGCATTTATACATGCTATAATTGTCATTGTATTACGCTTATTAGTTATGTAATGCAAATTGTTTATGTAATGCAAAGTCCAACGCTCTAAACGTCTATGATGCAAAGAACATTCGTACCATTAAATTTACAGATAATCTACACTACCAGCTATTTACAATTAAAACCCATTATAACCAATAAACGAGCACTCTGTCCAATAAAGAAAGGAACACTCTATCCAATAAAGAGTCACTTTCCCCAATAAATGTGCACTCTGTCCGATAAAGAAGCACTCTTACCAACAAAGGAGCACTCTGCCCAATAAAGTGCATGTCGCTATATCAAATAAAGATAAAGGAACACTCCATCCAATAAAAGAGCACTCCGTCCAATAAAGGAGCACTCTGTCCAATATATCGATAAAGGAATACTCTTTCCAATAAAGAGTAACATCATCCAATAAAGGAGAACACCCCACCCAATAAAGCTATCCACTTTCCAATACCGCATACATTATATATAACAGCAACATTGCAATTCATATCTCAAATCAAAACTTATTCACAAATATATATGGATTCCAGTTTTACAAAGTGCTTGCTTGCTTTTGCCAGCGATTTGGAGGAGGATGAAATCCTTCAAGAGGAAGCAGAAGAGATACAAGAAATACGGGACCTATACCATGAAGCGTATGGTTCATCATCCACAACTAGAGGGGGATCGGTTCCTGGAAGGAGGTTTATACACCGAAATCATGCTAAATACCACAAGTATTTGATGCAAGATTACTTCGATGCCGATTGCACATACGGGTCAGATATGTTTCGTAGAAGTTTCAGGATGCAGAGAAATCTATTTCTTCGGATATTGGCGGGTATTCAAGGTAACAATGATTACTTTAAGTACAAACAAAATGCATCGAAAACACAGGGGTTGTCCGTTGAACAGAAAATGACGACCGCTATGAGAATGTTAGCCTATGCCACTCCAGCCGATGCTTTGGACGATGCATACCGCATAGCAGAGAGCACAACACTACAAACACTAGAAACTTTCTGTCAAGCAGTGGTGGACGTCTACGGATAAGAATACTTACGGTCTCCGAACGAAGCAGATGTAGTGCGAATTAGAGAGATGCACGAAAGCAGGGATTGGTCGGGAATGTTAGGAAGTCTGGACTGTATGCACTGGGAATGGAAGAACTGTCCTAAGGGATTACAAGGTGCATACAACGGCAAGGAAAGACGACAAACCATCATTTTGGAAGCTGTGGCATCGTACAATCTGTGGATATGGCACGCTTTCTTCGGAATGCCCGGGTCTAATAACGACTTAAATGTTGTAGAAAAATCCCATCTGTTCAATGATCTTGCTCAAGGCCAGGTACCTCCTTTAACATTTACCCTACGCCAAAATACTTACAACCATGGCTATTACCTAGGTGACGACATTTACCCGAAATGGAGCACCATTGTTAAAACATGTCCAAATCCATTAACTCCTAAACAAGTCTTGTTCGCGGCGATGCAAGAGGGACAAAGGAAAGACGTGGAACGTGCTTTCGGTGTTTTACAATCGAGATTTGCAATGATAAGTAATCCATGTAAGCTGTTGTCTAGGAGTAAGATGTATACAATCATGTTTGCTTGCATCGTTCTTCACAACATGATTATAGAAGATGAAAGGGATATGGATGAAGAGCAACGTCACTGCGATTACGAGGGTGCTTCGTAACCACCTCCAGTATTCCGACAAAACCAACCAATAACAGAGGAGGACTTCAACATTCATTTGAGCCGTCAAGTTATCTACAGAGATGCAGAACTCTATAACCGGTTGCAGAAGGATCTTATGAATCATTTATGGAACCAATACGGCGATACCTAGTTATAAAGAACCATTATCTGAATTTGTCTTTTATTTTGTGTTTGTCTGAACTTATCGATCATGTATGCAGTAAAGATGTTGTCATTTTCTGTTGTACTAACTCGTTCTCTTGTATTCGTAAGAGTTATTAATCATATATTATTATGGTTCTAAGTTTATTTTACGAAATAAATAACGATTATGTTTTTGTATATGACCAACTAGGGTAAAATGTTAAAAAAAATACTCACGAGCCGAATTAATCGGCTCGTGAGCTCGCGAGCTGATTTTACAGGCGTAAGCGGATAAAATCAGCTCGCGACTTCATGAGCCGATAAAATCGGCTCGCGCGCCCCATTCCGGATCCTGAATTGAAGCAGTAACATATGGCTGAATGTTACACAACGTAACGTTTGTTGGGGGAAAAATCACCCCTTATTCAACCCCGTAACATGAATTCTCTCCACTATTGGAGATGCTCTAACCTCTACATCAATAGAAATTATGTGGATGGGTTAACAAAAGAAATAAACAGTGCAACTGAAGACACTCCCAGTCAATGTGCTTTACAACCAACTCGAAACTAATATTATAAAGATCAAAAGTCATTTCAATCTGGGCATTTGAATAAAAGTCAACGGCTCATGTCCTTGTATAGGGTTAGACATCAGTTTGTTAAATTTAAAAGACAATTACACTATTTTCTGTTTTATTTAAAAAAAAGAACAAATGAACAAGTAAAAGTGGGAGAATTTTAAGCCAATCAGGCGAATGGGCTTGAATGTAGATTGGGTTAGATTCAGTTAAAGGGTCAAAGAAAGGACAGAGGAACTAAAGAGATGAACTTACTTGAAGAAACATATCTCACTGTAATGGATTTGCACATAAGAATTCAAAACCTAATGCTTTTTACTTATCATTAGTCGCTAATCCATTTTATGCTCAACTGATGTAGAAATAAACTTATTTATCTGGTCATTGACGTTGAATATAGCAATATGAAATTTGATGGCATTCAAACAGCACAAAACATGTGCGTTATCCTTGATATATCTCATTCAAATGTCATCCAGCAAATATGCATGTGTTATAATGGCTCTTCATATTTTATGTGAATTACTCAACCGTTTGTTGGTGCGAACAGAACTAGATTTAGTAGCTTCTTTTTACCATCAATCCTTCATGTCGGTACAGTGCGCACACACCTCTCCATCTCACACACATACATTCATATACACATACTTGCACTCACACACACAAATACTTGCTTTTACACAAACACGAGAAACATTAGAAATTCAAGGCCAATATTACAAATTTGTAATCCCCCAGAAACGTGTTGAAGTAACATCTTGTTTAAGAAAACACACAGGCTCAACTGATGCATAAATGCAAGTTCCTCTAAATCTTATTTAAATGCACGTCCAACAGGCTCCCAACTTACAACTGTACAGTCACCGGTGAGGGGAAATCTTGATCGCGGAAGTAACGTATAAATTTGTAATTGTAATTACAGTAAAAAAATCAAGATTCATTTTATAAAAAAATACGGTTTGTTAGAAAAACTTAAAGCATTAGGAGCTGGATAGATATAGTAAGGATATGCATTTTATACAGTAAAAAAATACCTATCCTTTATTCATTTCGTATTTTTTCCCATTTACTTTTTTCTCGATCCTTGTTTACGCTATTTTCATAACTGTCAAAGGAGTCAGCGATGAAAGTCCCACGAGGTATTCTGAATAAAATTTATACTTGAATTCAAAGAATACATCAACAAACACAACCGAACAAAAACGATGTTATTCTGAATAAAACTTATACCTAAAATCAATAGCTATATTAATATCAACTAATGATCTGAGGAAACAACTATGTATATGCCTACAATACTCTGTTCAATACTCTATATTAATAACAACTAATGATCTAATACAAAAATAGCATATGCAATGAAGTTTTTTTGTCAGAAATAACATGTTCTGTCAAACGATGTGTAGTATTCTAGGGCCACTATTTTTCTGCACTCCAATCCTTGTTTGCACAGAAATCAAATTAACATGTTTTGTCCAATGATGCACAAATAGTTACATGTTTAAGGAAAAGAACAAACAAAATATAGTTACATGAAAAAGAAAAGGATCAAACAAAAGTACATGCAGGTTACATATTACGTAGACAACTAAAAGAATGTCAGTGCTGACTTGACACTAATTTGTATGTTGTTGAGGGCTTCAGCGGGATGGATAATAAATAAAGCTTCAATGTTACAAACTGAGTTTTCACAAGGGTTTATCATCGCATAAATCACTACAATAATGTGGAAGGAGACTGCAGCCATAATAACAGGTACATCAGTAATGTGTTCAAAAAATCATTGCTTACTAAAATATGAAAGTAACCTTGGTTGCTTTGTAGTTCCAAAGTAGAGCACATAAATAGTCATTCTCAGTCTCGAGCTTTTAATAAAAATCAACTACCAGTAAATTTGGTATCGCTGATGTATACTTTAACTCCTGTTCTAATTTTTTTTTCAAAATTGAAAATCAAATTTCTTTATTCCTAAATGGTAATGAATTATTCTTAAAGAACATTCAACTGAGATTACAGATTGCAGCTAAAAATAGAGTTTTACTGAAATTTTAACTTAAAAGAAACTGAAACCAAAAGTCTGTAAAACATTAAACCAGAAGTCAAAACTGAATTGTATAAAGCTAAAACTAAAGTGAGATGAGATCTAACACTCCACCGCAATCTCAGCAACCAAAAAAAATAAAAAAATCCCGATTTCCATCGCTTTCTTCATCATCCGCAACCTCCTTCTAATACACTGCTAGATCTTGACAAGCCAACTCCACTGCAAATTTATACGTGAAATCAATAAAGACCAGATAAATGAAATTTATACGTGAAATCGACAAGGCAAAAATTCAAACAAAACTTATACCTGAAGGAGTGAACGCGAGATAAATGCAAGAAAAAGTCGAACAAAGATCCCCAAATTTCGATTAGAGAGGAACGAATTTGAAGTTTTTAATCCTCAACATGCTGCGTTTTTTTTTCATTTTCTTCTGTAATCGGATTTGGATTATTGATTTTGGCGGCCGTTGTTTGCAAAAGCGTTTCCCAAACGAATGAGAAAGGGAAAATAGGGTTAAGGATGTCACTTTATGTTTTTACCCTTAGAAATTAACCCTCCCAACAAAAATAAGCGTTGACAATAAAAAAATTATAGTTATGTATTTTTAACAGCACTTTTTTGGCATAGCAACACTTATTATTGTTGCTACCCGGCAACACAAATAAGTGTTGACAACTAAGAAAAAAAGGATTACCAAATGGCCATTATGGTGTAGTGGTATGAACAAATCATACACATTTGATAAATATCAGAGTTTTAAATACATTACTGCAGAAAATAAAACAAAACACAACTGAATAAAATATACGGATACAGAGCTTTCCGAATATCATTCCAGCTATAAATCAGGATCCTGTGAATATATATATCTGCAAAACCAAAACTACTAGCTGCCCGTGCGGAAAATAAGGGCACCCAGAGTTTAGGTTAAAACAATAAACTCCAGGTCAGTCATGTGACTAGTGTGAGAACTAAAATAGTTATTTAAAACTTTATTTTAAACTTTGGTAAATCAAGGGACCACGCCGTATAACATGGAACGGGTTTTCTCCTAAGAATACCAATTCATAAAACAAACAGCGCAATGCTAATCAAAGAAAATGAAGCTATTATAAGACCCAGGGCCCATCACACAATGCAACGCAAGCCGGAGGATAGAGTTTTACCTTATAATAGCCAAATATGCGTGGTACGTGAAATTTATCTTTTATTATTACTATAAGTGAAGAAATCAACTCCAAATATAAATGCATCAATCATTGACGGCATGGGTACCATATATCATGTCGCCATACTAGTTCTACAATTAAAACCACACAATGTCATATTTCGAAGTTGGATTTCCATCATGGTGGTTACTGATTCGAAAGTTCGACTGCGTAGTGCAATTCACTACGGTTTACGTCGCATGCATGCGAAAACACCGTAATGCACATCCGCACTATCAAGGAAATAAGTTACCGCGGTTTACGTCGCAGGCATGCGAAAACTCCGGTAACCCTATCCATCAGGGAATCGTGGGGTGTGCCCTATCCCTCTACTGCTGTGGGGCGACCACACACAGTATCACCTCAATCGACCGAATCCACGACACCACTAAGGTGTCCATCCTCATCTCAAAAGGATACTGATCTAACCATCAGTTTACCACCATACCGGTATGTGAGGCTCGCGAATTAATGCTACGCAAAGCTGTGCTATATCAAAGCTGCGCTTTGATCAACAACCACAAGACTCTGCTTTTCAACAGAAGCCTTGATCATTTGCATCTCAGCATGCCACACAGGCAATCCACTCCATGCGATCGATGTCTATTGATATACAACCTCTGATCCCATACGTCTCAGAGAAGGGTGAAGTAAGGGAATAAATTTCCCTTCACCAGACAGATGTATATTTAATAGAGATCAATCAACACAGAATAAATCCAATGTCAGACACACAGTCCATTTACATGTTCGATTTGGGTCTGAACGAAACCAGAGGCACTTTATTCCTCATCCATATGTCTAATACAGGAGACAGGCCCTTGCATATCCGTATTCATCTTCGACCTATCGTCGAATCAGTTATTCAGAATGGGTATAAACCCGACCTTTCCGAATAACTCGCGTGTATAATAAACAAGTGCTACACAAACACAACATACGCCTCATTCCAATTATAATATTCTTTTATTCAAATATTCACATTATCAGGGAAAGTTTCCCATTAATTTTATCAAAGATAAATTCTTTAAAATTTATTCTTTAATCTTCCTTTGGATATCAATTCAAACCAAATTAAGGTTTATCCAAACTAGTTGGGATCAGCGCACCTTACCGAAGTAATCATTTGTTTAATTTCCCAATCCCAACCTATTCATCCCATGGAGCAAAACTGGTAGTAATCCATATCTATCTCCACTGTGTTATCGGTAAATATAATCACCATTTCACATTCAAAACTAATTAAAGATTTAACTATCGCTTGGAGCAAAACTGGTGATACTCCATTCTCGATCATTTCTCGAATTTGATAATTTAAATTATCATATTCACATTTCAATCTAATTAAAGATTCATTAAAACTCTAATTTAGTTTTAATCTCAACAATCATTACTTAATGTTTTTGAAAGTTAAGAAATTAATCTTATCTTTAACCGGGTTAAAGAACTAATGTCATTTAAAACACAACTCACGATAAACCCAAAATCACCTTCCATTAATTATGGAATTTTCACGGAAAACAGATCAATATATATAATAGATATAAATTTCCGTATCTGACTAATAATATAAATGGAATAACGACAAAGCCTTTTAAATTCCATATATATTAACAGTCTTCCTCCACAGAAGCTCACTTCGATTTTTATCGAATCAAATTCCATTTCATTCCAATATATTAAATTGGAAACCTTTACTTTGGAAAATTTCCATTAAATCTTAATAAAAAGATTTATAAATTCTAAATCTCATTTCTCTATTAATCGAGCTAAAGAACGAATGTCGTTAAAAACACCGTTCACAATAAACCCAATTCACATTCCATTAGTCTCTAACCGTTAATTAGTAAGAGAACAATTCCCTAAGCATTAATCCCGAAGGCCGAAACCAACATCAGATCAATACCCAGGAAACCGTTCAACTTAGTTAATCTCCAGTTAGTTTCTAATTTTCTTAACTCCATTGGGTTTAAGAACAGTATTTTTAAAGATACCATTCACGACAAACCCAAAATCCAATTTGATATTAAATACAAGGCTTTGAATAGAAAATATATCGGCTTATATTCAATATCAAATTCTGAAATCAACAAATATCATATTGGAATAACGATATATATATATATATCTTCCAAATTCCTTCACAATATCCGTATAATCACTGAACCCAATATCGAAATATTCCAAAGATAATTTCGATTCAAATCCCTTCCAATTCATATATTGGAAATTTCTGGTTATATCAAAACCATTCACAAATCCAATTTATTTTATTTAAAAATTATTGGATTTCAAATCTAGTTTATAACTAGTTCATTTTGATAAAAATATATTTTTATCTTTACAAACGTGGAATCTTTCATCCCAATTCTTTCCAAATCATTTATTATGATTTTACACAAATTATTAGTATTTTTAATAATTTTATCAAGGCCCGTATAGTCGATTTCCATAAACGGTCGTCGAACTGCACTTACAACGACCTTTTCCAAATTTGATTTGGATATAATTCCAAATCCAACCGTTAGATTTCAAGTTTCTTACATTCGTTGGAAAGCTCTTTTCGATACGAACCCAACAGTTTCGATTTTAGGAGAATCCGAAGGTCGGATCTCCCATAATATCCATTCGAAGTCAATGGTCGAAATTCACGGACGGCCGCGGTGCGTTCTATTCGAACCATTAATATATATATATAATACATATAATATATATATTTTGTTCAAAATGTATTTTATAAATTCGTTTTAAAACGATTCCCATTTTTACTTCAATTTTGAATAAAAACAAAATAATCTTTACCATTAAAATATTTTAATGATAATATTTTCATGACTTCGGATTTTGAAATCTTTTCCTTTTCGATATTCGTTATAAAAATGAATAAAATCGATATAAATATCGTTTGTGTCAAAATGGCGCATATCTAATCAATATGGCTTTTATTCAACACATGAATATTATTATTTCTTTTTCTGAATATTATTTTAAAATATTCGTTACTTTCCAAATTGAAATGAGACCCAATCAATTACCATATAACGTTAGTTATATGGATTTCATACAACACATGTATATAACTACCATAATAAATAATCAACCATCATCCAAAGTGCTTTCTATATTGTACAAGCCTTAAAATAAATAAATAAAGCTTATCACAGTTTGTCGACCAATCAATCGACATATCATTACACAATTGAGATTAGTGTACGTCAAATATTATCCTAATACCGTGTGGGGTTTCAAACAACAAATACTGATTATTATTTGTGCAGTTGGGCGATGTGTAAAATTATCGACCCAATCGATGTCATAGAAATAAGCGAGTATAAACAAGTCGTCCAACTTGTATACGGATGTGTTAACTTATTTTTAACTATTCAATAATTATTTTATTTATCTCAGTTATAAGCTAAAAATAATATTTTTACTTAAATAATTTTTTCTAACTCTTTTTAGAAAATTTCGGCAGCATAACGAAAGGATACTAGATCCAGGATAAGGCCTAGCCTTATCCCCAGTCTAATAATGGCCCGTGCCATACACATACCAATTCTAATCAATTTCATTTCACCTAAACAACCAAATTAAAACAAATAATCCAATCAAACCAAACAATCACACAACAAAATCAAACAAGTCGTCCATGGTCTATGGACGATGGGGAGCTGTTCATATATGCAGTTATAAACAAAATAACTGTACAAAAATAAAATTTTACTGAGAAGTTCTCACCTAGGAGCTAAACCAAATGTCACGACTCTTCATATGTAGGAAATCTTCGCCGTGTTTCCAACGAGGCATGTTTCACGCGGTATATGTTTAAAATCATGTCTTTATTTTTATACTGTTCGTATAAAAATCACATTTTTATTTCTCTTCTTACATATAAAAGATCACATTTTTATATCGCTACTTACATATAAAAGATCACATTTTTATATCGCTACTTACTTACATATAAAAGATCACATTTTTTTTTGCTACTTGCATATAAAAGATCACATTTTTATATCTCTACTTACATATAAAAGATCGCATTTTTATATCGCTCCATATAAAATAAAGTTCATATTTTTATATCGTTAAAAATTGAATCTTTATGTAATTAAAAATCCAACCTTTTCTAAAGTGAAAATCTAATCTTTATACGATAAAAATCTATCTTTATATGATTAAAAACCTGATCTTTCATGTCATAAAAATCTAATCTTTTACCTTAATAAAATTCCTATTTTTATCTCATTAAAAATCTCAACTTTCCTAAACTAAAAATCGTATCTTTTCTTTTATAAAAATCAAATCCTTTTGTTTAGAAAAATATAATCTTTATCATTACAAAAATATAAACTTTCCTAATATAAAAATATAAACTTCCTAAATAAATAAAACTGATTTTACAAATGAAAACTGATTTTATAAATTAAAGATAACCTTATTCTCGCTGGTTCGAAGGGGCAGGAGGGTTCATCATCGCTGTTAGTGGTCGGAGGAGGCTCGGGGTGTTAATTACATGCTCTGAAAACATTAAAAATCGGATTTTTGAACTCGAGGAGGGCCATGGCTGGACTTGGGCGGAGTAGGGCCGATGGGGTGGTGGAATTGGGGACTGACGGCGGGTAGGGGTGCTCAGGGCATCGGGTTTTCGGTGGGGGTGGTGCATCTAGGTGGAGGCGTGGTTTTGGTGAGCCATAACAGCGGTTTGGGGTCCGGTTAGTAGAGGAGGGGGCAACAGGGTCATGTGACCCCGGGGGGGGGGGGGGGGGGGTCATCGGAGGCTAGCAGAAGTCGGAGGGGGGGGAAGGCGATTAACGGAGACGGCGGTTGCTTCTGAGGGAGCAATGTCGAGTTTTTTTTCTCTTCTAGATCTGGTTTGAATAGTAAAAGGGGAAGGAGAGTATAAGGTTGACTTTATACTATATAATATGAGTGCTGCTAAAAGCACCCAAATTTCTTCTTTTTAATACCATGCGTGGTATTAGGAAGTGTAAACCTGGATGCTTTTAGCATCACATGGTGGTATTATGCTAAAAGAACCTAATTTTACACTTCCTAGTACCACTCATGGTATTAGGAAGAAGAAATTTAGGTGCTTTTAGCAACACATTATAATATTATTTTATTTATTTTATTTTCAAAAAGTAACTTTCTGATTTGGACTCCAAATCGAACTCAACGACTATTGCCCCTAGCTAATTACCCCTATTCCGGACATAATGGGATATGTCCCACAAGCCAATTCGGCTGTTATGATCAGTTTTCGTCAAATTTAACATATAAATTAATATAATATGCAAACTTGATTTTTACGTACATTTTAATTTACCGGGGCTTCATACTGACTCCGAAAATTCTAGAAAAAATATTTCTAGCCTCGTATTGACGATACGGTCCGAAAAAAACTAATTTCATCGAATTTGGGGACAATTTAAAAAATGGTCATTTTTCAGTCGATTCAAATTGACGGAAACTGCCAAAACACGTTTCTTTCGCCACGTTCGCATATTAATTACAAAAATTATGAATTTTGGAATCTAGCAATAATTTGACATTCTGGATCCAACAAAAGTGGTTTCGTCAAAAATGGAGGTCGTTTGCAAAATTGCTATTTTTAAGGGCCTTATATATATTATAAATATAAATAATATATATAAATTCCATATCGACTATTCTGAATTTTAAACTGGACATGACTTTCTATTTGTAAAGTGAAATCTAAATTTTTCACATCCTATAGAAAGATATAGTTAATACGTTCCTAACGTTTCCAGTTTTATCCAATTCTGACTTATATTGAATTCTGTATGTTCATTTGAAATTAGAAATCGAATTTTCAAACTATCGCACCATTTCAAGCTCGTTTTATAATTAAAAATAAATTTATTCGTTATAACTTCGATTTAAATAAATTTTTAGTTGTTATTATTTAAAATATTCATTTTGAATATTCCAAAATCCATTAAAATAGCCAAAATAAAATTTTTAAATTGGTTCTGATTTTCCGGGTTGTTACAACAGGAGAAGTAAAAGAGCGAGAATAGAGAAGGACTATGATCCTGACTTCACAACATATCTCGTAGAAGGAAATAAGGACGAAGTTCTTAATGTGACAAGATAATTAATGAACGTCGATGATGATCCCAAAACTTATTCTGAGGCTATGAGTTCCATAGATTCTATTTCTGGAAAGAATCTATCAATGACGAAATGAATTCCATAATGTTAAACCAAACTTGGGTTTTAACTGATTTACCTCCTGGTGATAAACCTATAGGATGTAAATGGATATTCAAGAAAAAGTTGAATACAAATGGATCCACTGATAAGTTTAAAGCCAGATTAGTTGTTAAGGGATATAAACAAAGACAAGGAGTAGATTATTTTGAAACATATGCTCCAGTTGCTCGCATATCTTCCATACGCTTTTTAATAGCACTTGCATCAATTCATAATTTGGTCATACATCAAATGGATGTAAAGACAGCTTTTCTAAATGGAGATTTAGAAAAAGAGATATACATGGAACAACATGAAAGTTTTATAACCCCAGGCCAAGAAATAAAAGTTTGCAAATTAGTCAAATCTCTTTATGGCCTGAAGAAAGCTCCCACGTAATGGCATGAGAAGTTTGATAGAGTTGCATTATCATTTGGATTCATTGTAAATGATGTTGATAAATGTATTTATAGCAAATCGAATAACAACGGTTATGCCTAATATGTTTATATGTTGATGACATGCTAATATTTGGTTCCAAGAAGTTTCTATCTTCTAAATTTGATATGAAAGATCTACGAGAGGCTGATGTAATTTTCGGAATTAAAATCATTAGGAAAACGGGGGAGTTACTACTAACCCAATCTCATTACATTGAGAAGTTCCTAAAGAAGTATGGTCATTATGATGACAAACCAACACCAACTCCTTTAAATCCAAGTATCAAGTTAGAAAAGAACACCGGACGTACAATTTCTCAACTGGAGTATTCTAGTGTTATTGGGAGTCTTATGTATGCTATGCATTGCACTTGACCCGACGTCGCACATGCTATAAGTGTATTGTGTCGATTTACATGTAACCCAGGTTTCGAACACTGGAAAACGATTTCTACAGTTTTAGCTTATTTGAAGGGTACCATAAACTATGGTTTATCTTATAAAGGATATTCTGCTGTAATAGAAGGATATAGTGATGCAACCTAACAATGTAGAATCCAAATCTAAGTCTACGACTGGATGGATATTTACATTAGGAGGCGCTGCCGTGTTTTGGTCTTCCAAGAAGCAAACTTGTATATCAGATTCAACTATGTTGTCAGAATTGATTGCATTAGCAGATGCATGTAAGGAAGCGGAATGGCTTAAGAATTTGTTAATGGAAATACCATTGTGGAAGAAGCCATCTCTAGCAGTCTTGATTAACTATGATAATCAAGCAACAATATATAATGTTTCAAATAAGACATATAATGGAAAGTCTAGACATGTGAGTCTAAGACATCAGATGGTAAGACAATTACTCAAAAGTGGAGTTATAACTTTTGACTACATAGCAACGAAAAAAACTTGGCTGACCTACTTACGAAGGGTCTTCCAAAGGCTACGGTTTCTATAAAGTCAAAAGAAATGGGACTAAGGTCTGTGAATGAAGATTGTTCATCCTTAACAGAAACCCAACTTGTGTCTTGAAAAGGATAGACAAAGTTCAATGGGTACCAACAAATTAAAAGTGTTATTATGGAACACTAAATCAATAATCCCATAATTTTTAGTGTTGGGTTCTGCAAGAACAAAGGATGGGTAATATCCTTAATAAGTCTAGAAGCCATAAAAGGTGTATCGCAGAAACACCTTAAGAGACTTACCTATATGAGTGTGGAAATCAGGTCGTTTCTTAGGAAAGTAAGACCGCTTTCAAAAGTAGACTCATGAACCAGGATTAAAGCACATGGCCATTAACGTGCTGAGCAATACAGAACACTCTAACTAAGGAATATAACATGTGTGATTGTTCCGGTTTTATCGCTAAGGGATACTTGGTTCAAGATTCGTTCACCATAGAATCTCGATAGAACTTTGAATGGTTTACACTAAGTAAAGGTTCAAATCCTAAAGATGCCTTTTATTTATGTGTTGTTTCCACGATGATGCAAAACTTGATCTTAGAACTACATAGGCATGATCCTACTTGGGTACGTAGGAAGTCATACTAGTGATTCAACCGCCTACTTTATTTATTTTCTTTATTTTGAAAACTGGGGGAGATTGCTATAAAATTTTCAAATTAGTTTTGGTGTATGGGTTTGTTTTTTAAGAGGGAAACAAGAATGGAAGAAGAGAAGGTGTGGGGTCTAGTCCCACATTGTAGAATATTGAGGGCTGTGCCACTATATCAATAGTTTTCTCATAAGTGTGTTGAGGCCCTGGGGCACCCAAATGTTTGCTTTGTTGTGAGGAGGGAGACCATGCATGTAGACCACACACGCGCGCGCTGTCCGTCCAATCGAACCGAACCGGGCCGGGTACGGGTTTCGGGTTCGGGTCAAATAAGAAAATTTTTTAAATGAAATTTTAAATAGTAAACGGACCGGATTTCATCCCATAAACCCGAAGGAAAATTTGAATGGAGGCTGGAATATTAAACGTTTCAGAACGTTTGAAAAGAGGCGCCAAGTTTGAAATTTGCAACGGTTTGAAACGTTGCGCTGGTTCGAATGGACTTGACCGTTTCTGACGGTTGAGACGCTTGACGAACCATCGCGACGCATCCATCCCTATATAAGGTCGCACGGAAATCAGTTTCAAATAATCGAAACTTCTTCTTCTCCGCCCGAATTTGCAACGCCATTAAAGCGTTCCTGACGCTGTGACATTGTAACGCTGCTAAAATGTTACAAATTTCTGAAGCGTTGCAAGTTTGATATTCTTCTTCTTCCTCTTCTTTTTACTCGATTCTTGCATCATCAGAAAACTATAGTCATAGTGTTCTTGATCGGATCAAAGCTGGACAAACTTTGAATTCAATTTCGCTGTTCCAAGGCTTTATTGAATCCTGAAAGTCGATAGTTTGACAATTCGTTTGTACCTGGTGGATTGAACTATTGTCTGAAAGAATCTATTCCATAGATCCTTAAAGTCTGAAGTACCGCAATATTCATCATACAATAGCCTTAAAACGCAAAATCCTCAACATAAATGACATAGCAGCTTATATTGTGGTACGTTCTTGAAGTAACTGATTAATGGAATGTAGAAGAGAGTGATAAAGGGAAGAGGATGGTGAAGGGAGAAAAACTTGATTGTGAAAGTAAAGTAGTTACTGGATACGCTTACTAGTAATATCAGCAAAATTTGATTGTGATTTCATAAGAACCTATCCACTTTATGGAGGATGTGCACGTATGTATAACCGTAACAGGTTTGTATGCCTACATACCAGTCTGTGACAGCTGTAATTGTGTATGTCAGAAACAATTAACTGTGTCGTATATAAACTGTGTCTCAGCTCAGCTGTGTTGGGACTCGGGAGCGACAAAGAAGCATCGTTTATTGAACATCCTGCAAACATTTGAACAGTCAAGACAAAGGGATTTACAAAGAGGTTGAACCATATAAACAAACAAAGAAAAAAATGAGAGCAACAAAGAAAATGAGAATAACGAGGGAGAATAAGGAGGTGGTATAAAAGTAACAGAATGGCTGTTACAGAGGGTAGGAAGTAAGAGATGGATGATATGCACAAAAACAAGATGAGAATAACAAAGAAAATGGAACCATGCAAACAGCAAAGATACAAAGCAGATGTAATATAGTAGAATGAAATGTGTACATATGAAACAAGTAACAAGTAAACGTAAATGCAGTGTAAAAAAACTGTTTTGTAAAGAAGAGCAACTGCAACGTAAAAACATAATAAAATAAAAATAAAAATCATATATTGTGATGACCCTTACCCCCGTTCCACGGTAGCAAGGACATTCTTTGGAATATAACACATAAACAAATAACAACAGAACAAAAATATAGAATTACACCAGATAATGTACATTAAATTACACTGGAAATAATGATCAACAGAGTTACACAGCATAATAGGATCATACTTAGCCCAAAATACGGTTTCAGTTTAATATACAATGTCTGTAGCGGAATCAAACATAATATACATAATGGTGACTGAAACAGTAAAGTAGGAATGATAAAGAACCATCTCCAGCTCCATAGCTATCCAGGATGAGTCTGCTAAAACCTGAATACAAGGCTGCCCGTGTAGAAAAATAGGGGCACCCGAGTTTGCAAGTGAAACAAACTACGAGTCAGTCATGGGACTGGTATGAGAAATCAACTTAACTGGTTAAATAACAATAATAGGGAGAATCATAGAACCACGCCGCTAACGCGGAACGGGTTTACTCCAGTGATTTCCAGTGCATGAATTAAAGTAAATCATTAAACAACGCAATGCTTTTAGAAGAATGAAGCCATTATAAAACTCAGGTCCCATCACTCAATGCAAGGCAAGCCGGAGGATAGAGTTTTACCTTATAATGGCCAAAATATGTTTGATACATATAAATCAAAAAGCTTTTGATATTATTACTAGTGTTTATATGTTTCGAAAACAATTCAAATCATATGTACCAATCGTAGACGGCATGGGTACCATATATCATGTCATCATATATAGGTTTACAATCAAAACCGCACATGTCATATTTGGAAATTGGATTTCCGTCATGAACCAAGGCAAGGGATCGTCCTTACCCCTTCGAGACGCTCTACAGCGTGTCTTAGGCAAGTACTAAGTCAAGCCTTTGGATCGTTAAGTCCGGTCCACACGAAGTGGATTAAAATGCCTGAACACTGCATTTCCCCGCCCTATGGGGCGTAAACTGGTCATATCCCGACCAAACCATCGGTCCCGGAACGATCGATATAACCTAGCCGCCTCGCTACCCATCATCCACATAAGTAAAATGTCAGGGCATGTAAAACCACTGACGCCACCCCTAGCTAGAAGAAAACGCATGTCCTCCCTGAGGTCCTCTCCCGTTTCTGGTTCATACTTGGGTGTGAGGCTCACGAATCAATGCTATACACAAAGCTAGCTATGTCAAAGCTGTGCTTTGATCATCAACCACAAGACTCTTCTTTTCAATAAAAGCCTTGATCACTGCATCTATGAATGCCACGTTGTCAATCTACAACGTCAGACACACATCCATTTACAAGTCCGTTCTGGGTCTGAACGAAACCGGAGGCACCTTATTCCTCGTATATCCGCACCATCAACAAGTACGTCTGGACGGCTTCCACTATAGCCCCTTCAAGGTAGCTACTCCAATCATGAGCAACAGTAGCAACCCATCCATACGATGTAAAGATCGTCGGTCTTGCACCGTCTTTATATCTTCGACTTTTAATTGTCGATCAATTATTTGAAATGAGATTTAACTCGGCCTTTTCAAATAATTCACGTATAATAGAATTTAAATCAATTCTTTCCATGGTTAAATTATTCGACACTCACATTTCAGTTCTTTAATATAATTTTCATGTCAAACACATTCAACCTTCAAATATCAAGCAAACCAAGTAAAATTGGGTTTATTTCCATTTCCATATCGCTTATAATATTTTGTAACGATATATCGCTATTTTTATTTATTTAAAAATAGTTCAATTTAATTAAACGACGCTTCAGGCTATAACGCCGCCCTGACGCTGTTTTCTTCAGATTTGATTTACACATATATGAAATTCCAGCCGTTGGATCTTAGCAAATTTTATACTGTTGGAAAGATCTTTCCAAGGTGGATTCAACGGTTATAGTTTCGAGAAAATCCGACGGTCGGATCTCTCGGTATAGTCGTTTAAAGTTACGAATTCAAAACGCGAACAGTAGCGTCGTTATTCGATTTATTTTAAATTGTAAATATATATATATATATATATATATAAATCGTTCTTCGATTTCCAAACCATTTCACTTCCTATACATGTTAAAAATAATATTTTTAACTAACAAATTTCCCTTTCAACACATGAGTATTTTTAGCAATTCACATATATGATAAAAATGATATTTTTATCGTTAAAAATATTTTATTCAACACCTAAGTATTTTTAGTACTCCATATACGTGATAAAAATGTTTATTCAACACTTGGTTATTTTTAGTGACTCAAATAGGTGATAAAAATGGTATTTTTATCGTTCCAATATTTTATTCAACACTCGGTTATTTTTTTTTAGAACGTCAAATAGGTGATAAAAATGGTATTTTTATCGTTCCAATATTTTATTTAACACTTGGTTAGTTTTTTTAGAACGTCAAATAGGTGATAAAAATGGTATTTTTATCGTTCCAATATTTTATTCAACACTTGGTTATTTTTAGAACTTCAACTATACAATAAAAATGTGATTTTTATTGTATAAACATTTTATTTCTAATATGAATATATTTAACGATTCATATATATAATAAAAATGTGATTTTTATTATCTAAACAATTTATTTCAAACATGGATATATTATCAACACATGAATATATTTCAACACATGAATAAAATTCAAACACATGAATATTTCAGAAAATTTCGGTAGCATGACGGCAGGGTAATTAAAACTGGCACTGTCCAAAGTACGGCTCCTCGCGCTAACTTAAAGCCTCGCAGCTTTTGACAAGGGGATTTCAATAATCTATTTCGTATGTAGACGAATTTTTTCACAAACTAATCCTATTTGGTTTCAGCCAAAATCAAACCTAATCAACCATTCTCAATATTAACCAAATTTCACAATATCAACCAAATTTCACATCACAACTCAAACAAGTCATCCATATTCTGTAGACGACGGGTGTCGGGAGTTACTAAAATCCGTCTGCAACCTAATATATTTCATTTCCATTTTAGAGAGTTTAGAAATCTCACATTGGGTTCCACTCCTTCAAAAATTGTAGAAAGCTCCAAAAATTCTCCGGTCTCTTCTAGAATGTAGAAGACGTCCACACGACTCCAATGTCTCCTATTTCATCGAATTTCGACCACATAGCAAAAAGATATGATTTTTATTCGATAATCTAAAATAGCAAAGCTTTTAAATGTTATGAACTATTTTATTTAAATCAACCGTTACCTCTGCAAGTTGGTTCGAAACTAGGGTCTCGATTTTCATGCAAACCGGAGCGCTAGGGGTGAATCGGCCAGCACTACGTTGAAGTGCCATGAGGGGCGCACCTGCGCCAGAAGTGCGGCCCACTTTGGTGGCCTATGGCGTCCACGGCGGCTAGTTGAAGTCTCCAACTTTAGGAGATCGATGTAGCCAGAATGCTCGACGATAGAGGGTGCTCCTTATATGGATGTGAAGAGTTCGAGGAGCACTATGAAATCCCCAACTGAAGCCCTTGATTTTATTGCGTGGATTTTCCAGAAAAGAGGAGAGAAGGGATGAAGGGGTTTCCGCGGTCGATCGTATGCCGGGGAGAGAGAAACGCGTTTTTTTTATTTTTTAATTTAATAAATGAATTTTTCTATTGGTCGGAATTTATGTTAAATTCTAAAATGGGGTTTTCTAATACGAACTCTAATCCAAACCCAATGACTGTCGCCCCTAGCTAAATACCCCCGTTTCGGACACAATGAAATAGGTTTCATAACCTAATTCGGTTGTTACGATTAGTTTTTCTTTAAATTAAATATAAAACATTTAATTTTAGATTTGAACGTACATTTTAATTTGCCGGGGCCACATATTGATTCTAAATATCCCAGAAAAATAAGTCTAGCTATGTTAGGACGATATGGTCCCAACAAAACTGATTTCGTCGAATTTGGAGACCGTTTGAAAAATGGCCATTTTCTGGTCGATCCAAATTGACTAAAACTGACAAAACACGTTTTCATTCGCCACGCTCACATATTAATTCCAAAAATTATAAATTTTGGAATCTAGCAATAATTTGACACTCCAGATTCAACAAAAGTGGTTTCATCGAAAAAAAGGTCGTTTGCAAAATGGCTATTTTTAAGGACTTTTTATATATATATATATTATAAATTAGGAGCGTTCAATGGCACCCCAAATAGTGAGCACCCCAAATGCCCCCTTACATAAACCAAGCATTTATATTAGTTTACATTAGTGGGAGGTGAGAGAATGAGTGGAGGGAGAGAGAAACGGGATATGTGGTGGAAATCAGGGGGCATTTAGGGGTGCTGCACTATTTGGGGTGCCATTGAACGCTTGCCACTATAAATATATATAATTATATATAAATTTCATAGCGACTATTTAAAATTTTAAACTAGACATAACTTTACATTAATAAAGTGAAATTTCAGTTTCTTATCTTTTTTAGAAAGATATAGTTGATACGTTCCCAACGTTTGCAGTTTTATTCAATTCTGACTTATATTGAATTCTATATGTTCATTCAAAGTTTAGAATCGAATTTCCAAACTACCGCGCCTTTTCAGGCTCGTAATATAATTTATTTTAAATCTATAAGTTTTAAAGTTTTTAACTTGATTAAGATAAATTTTTAGTCGTTAATATTTAAAATTAATCATTTTAAATATCCAAAATCCATTGAAATAGTCAAAATAAAAAATTTAAATTGGTTCATATTTTCTGGGTTGTTACAATCTGCCCCACTTAAAATCTTTTCGTCCTCGAAAAGGAATGAAGCTGAAAGTTGTTTAAACCAACCAACTTCACTTTCATTCTGGCTTTCATTCTTCAACTTTTCAGTTTCTAAGAGTTTTCTAATTTTTCAAAAATTTGGCTAACACCCTAAATTTTCGAAAAATTTCGCCATAACCTCCTTTGTGCGGAAGCACCGGAAAAATCCCAAAATCACCACACAGGCCCTCTCATCTCAAAAAGAAAAAGAAAATGCCAAGGGTCTTGCCAATCGGCTCATAAAATCACCAAAACCCAATGAATATGATAAACATGTACCTATTTATCAGGCATACAATTTTATTCCTCTTCTTTGCATACCTGCTAGGACCTATTTAATAATACATACATATATATGTGTACATGTATGCTTGCATTTCAATCAATTTTCACTTAGTTCAATACTTGACTTAATTTGGATAAATTTATCTTTTATTTTCTTATTGGTTAGATTCATTATCATTCCAATGTTTGATTAGTCAAATTAATAGTCACACAACACCAACAACAATCAATTAGTTGATTAATTTTTCAAATGTATAATTATTAAATTATATATATATATATACATATATTTAAACTCATATTTGCTAAGATCGAATTATATATAATTAAAAGTTTTCGTCAATGAAAAGGAAACAATAGTAAAGTGGAAAACAAAATGGAAACGCAAAGTATTGTAAATGTACCTTGCACTAGATTTAATTAGAGATATCCACTCTACAATTGGGATAAGCTTGCTTAATGCTCTCTTCAGTTTCCCAAGTACAGTCTCGAGGATCTCCACTCCACCGAACTTTGACCAAGTGAACTTTCTTGTTCCTCGGCTCTTTGGTTTCTTTGCCAATAATCTTTATCGGCTCTCTTCTCACAGCTAATTCTGGAGTAATTTCCAATTCTTGTTGTGCGGCTTCTTCCACAATCAAGTATGGATCATGTACGTGCTTTCGAGGTTGAGATACGTGATACACGTCATGTACCCCAAGCAACCAATCAGGTAATTGAACTCTATAAGCGAGAGTCCCAATCCTTTCAAGTATAGGAAATGGACCTATAAATCTAGGCGCCAACTTCCCAGTTTTGCCAAATCAGATCACTCCTCTCATCGGAGAAACTATTAAGTACACATAATCGCCAATAGCAAATAATAAATCTCTTCTTCTCGAGTTTGCATAGCTCTTCTATCGGCTCTAAGCTGTTTGCAGTCGCTTTATAATGAAATCGACATTGTTTGAAGCTTCGCGAATCATATCGGGTCCCAATACTAGTCTATTGCCAGGTTCAACCCAACAAGCGGGAGATCTACATGGTCTACCGTATAACGCTTCAAATGGTGACATTTTCAGGCTCGCTTGGCAGCTGTTGTTGTATGAGAACTCAGCCAAATGTAGGTGGTCTTCCCATGATCCACCAAAGTCAATAATGCAAGCCCGCAATAAATCTTCTAATATGCAATTCACCCTCTCAGTTTGGCCATCTGTTTGAGGACAATATGCGGTGCTCAGATTCAATTTAGTTCTCAATTCTGCTTGGAATGCTTCCCAGAATTTATGAGCAAAAATCGGGTCACAATCATTAATGATACTCATGGGAACCCCATGTAATTTAACAATTTCCTTAAAATAAATATATGCCAGACTTTGAGCCGTTCTATTCGATTTGATAGGTATAAAGTGGGCGGTCTTCATGAAACGATCTACGATCACCCAAATGCTGCCATTTCCTCTCTCGGTTCGGGGCAAGCCATCTATGAAGTCCATGGAAATTTGCTCCTACTTCCAGTTTGGAATTTCCAACGGTTGCAACAATCCGGCAAGCTTCTGCCGATCACTTTTAACTTGTTGGCAAGTGGAACACCTACGGACGTATAAGGAAATGTCCCTTTTCGTTGATCTCCACCAGAAGGTGCATTTGATATCATTATACATTTTACTCACTCCTGGATGGTTACGAAGTTTAGAGTTATGACATTCATCCAGTACCTCTCTCTGGAGCTCAGAAATGTTCGGAACACACACTTGGCCTTTTAACCTCAGAATCCCCTCGTTGTCAATTTGGAAACTCGAGGGTTCGCCTTTTTGAATCCTCTCTCTGATCTTCTTAATAAAATTATCGTCTTTCTGAAGAATAGAGATCTTGTCAATCAACGAAGGCGTAATAATAAGACTGGAGATGATTACATTCTTTCTGCTGAGGGCATCAACTACAACATTGGCTTTTCCCAGCGTATACAAAATATTTAAATCGTACGGTGCACGAAATTCTAGCCAACGGTGCTGTCTCAGATTCAAGTCTTTCTGGGTGAACAAATACTTCAAGGGCTGATGATCTATATATAATTCAAATTTCTCACCCAATGGATTGTGCCTCCATATTTTCATAGCAAACACGATGGCTAACAACTCAAGATCATGAGTTGCATAATTCTTCTCATGCGGCTTCAACTGGTGGCTAGCATAAGCAACTACTTGACCTCTTTGCATTAACACCACTCCAAGACCTTCTCTAGAAGCATCTGTCCAGACTTTCAAGTCTTGATTGCCATTGATAATTGTTAACACTAGAAAGTTGTCAATTTTAATTTCAGCTCCTGAAATGCTGCCTCACACTCTGAAGTCCAATTGAATCTTGCATGCTTCTTTGTAAGCTTTGTTAAGGAACTAGATATCCTCGAAAAATCTTTAACGAATTTCCGATAATAACTAGCCAATCCCAGAAAGCTTCGGACTTCTGTGGAAGTACTAGGCTATTTCCAATCCTGAATAGCAGTGATTTTACCTGGATCCACAGAAATTCCTTCCTTTTACACGACGTGATCAAGGAACTTGACTTCTTCTTGCTAGAATATACACTTGGAAAATTTGGCCTTTAAGACATTCTTTCTGAGAAATTCCAATACTTGTTCCAAATGTTTCGCATGCTCGCTCTCTGAGTTAGAGAAGATTAATTTGTCATCAATGAAGACCAGTACAAATTTATTCAAGACTCCCCTGAATACCCTGTTCATTAGATCGACAAAATATGCTGGAGCGTTACATTAGCCGAACGTCATTACTAACCACTCGTAGAATAAGTCTGGACCTCTGAATGCGGTCAAAGGAACACACTCTTCAGCAATTTGAAGCTGATGGAAACCTGTGGCTAGGTCCATTATTGAAAACGCTTGCGCTCCATTCAAACGATCCAACAAATCATCAATTCGCGACAATGGATATTTATTCTTTAACGTCTTCTTATTCAAGTCACGATAATCCACACATAACTGGAGAGTACCGTCTGATTTTGGAACAAATACCACTACTGCTCCCTAATCAGAGAAACTAGGCCTGATCAGACCCTTCCATACATGCTATCGAGTTTGATTGTCTAATTCTTCCTTTTCCTTTATAGGCATTCTCCGAATAGCATGCGCTACTGGCCTTGCATTCGGAATTAAAGGGATTTTGAAATCTATTTCTCTACGCGGTGGTAAGATAACAACTTCTTCGAACACATCCGCATAATTCTTGACGACAGGAATATCTTTTATGGTGACCTGAATATTCTCTGTGACTACAGGGATATTTTCTATTTGAGCAGGAGAAACGTCCAGAGCTGACCAAAGTCTTTTCTATCCGAATTTGGCCTTCACATGGTATGGTTATATAGTCCCCTGATTTAATCTTTGCCTTGATGACTCTATCGGCGCATTTAACCTCAGCTTCATATTTGGTTAACAAATCCAATCCTAAAATAAGATCAAATTCGGTAAAATTCATGACGATCGAGATGGTAGGGAACCGATAACGAGAAAAAGAAACAGGCACCCACAGATCCAATTAAGATCGAGGGAACCCCAACTGGATTATGGACAGTGATGGGTTCTTTGAGCTTTTTCAGTTTCAAATCCAATTTCTTAAGCACATTACTTGCAATAAAGCTTCATGACGAGCCTGTATCAAACAGTACTTTAACTGGAATATCTTTGACATTAAGCGTGCCTTCCAAAACATCAGGCCTTCCTTGACTAGCTGAGGGTCCTGGAGTTTCTGTCACTTCATTTACCTATATTATTTCAGATTTCTTTGATAGCTAGCACTCCCTTGCAACATGACTTGCTTGGTGGCACTTATGGCATTTCCTTTCCCCATGCGGGTTCTTTTGCTTCTTAGTGGGTTTAGATTCATTCCTTCTTCGTTTCTTTAAGGATCCGAAATTTATCGATAGATGCCCTTTCTGATTACAGTTAGAGCAGGTGGCAGTTGTTATTGGTTCTTGCCCAGATTTAACCCTTTCCCGATTGACTTTAGAATTCTTACTAACCTCAAACTTCGTACTTGTCTCTGGGCTATCTGTTTCAAACTTCCTTTTGTTACTAGAGATGACTTCCTCTTCGTAGCGCAGAAGACCTTTCTTATCGAGATCCACATACTGATAAGCCATGTATATCATTTCAGAAAAAGGCTGCTGCACATGTGCAGTTACACTACTTTGGTACTTTCTTTGGAGCCCGTTAATAAACCTCAGATTCTTCCTGTTAGGATTTTGAATTAGCTCAGGGGCAAAACGAGAAAGTTCATTGAATTTCTTATGATATTCTAGAATGGTCATATCTCCTTCAGATAGTAGAATTCATTATATAACCTCTCAGTTGCCTTTAGAGGAATAAATATTTCTTTGAAAATTTCTTTAAGTCTATCCCAGGTAATATTAACTTACGGAGAATCCTTAATAAAAGTTTTCTACCAGATTAAAGCTTCGTCTTTGAGTGCCCAAGAAGCCAGTAATCTTTTCTGATAATCTCCGAGCTTTGAACCTTCAAAAATTCTCTCAGCAGAGCGCACCCATGCTTGAGTTTTAATAATAGATTCTTTTCCCAAGAATGGTACTCCACCCAAATTTCGATACTTCTTTAGTAGAGCTTCAATATCTGTGTAGTGACCCGCATTTTTAGCGGTTGAATAATTAATTAATCTAATTACTAAATATCGATTTGGCGATATTGATGAGTTGAATTAAATAATAATGAATATTTAATGAATATTTAATTATTAAATAATATATTTAATTCAGAAATAATCAGAAATAGCGAATTGACAATATAATGTGAACTGCGTCGTCCCTAATATTTAACTCAGCTCAGAGTTGAATTATATTGACGAATATATTCAATCGACACCAGTTTGAACGTAGAATTTTAATATAATTATAATCGAGCTCGAAACGACGGGGCAGTTCGCGATTTGGCGATTCAGACTTCAACTGGATGTACGTGATTCGTTTTAAACTGGATTTCTGTGAAACAAGAAAACGCGTGGAGCTGGTGGAGTATATTTTTCTAATGGAACAGAAAAATCAGGATTTCGTCGTGTAGATTTTGATTTATGTCCAAATCAAATTTTAGAAAAGTCGCTGTAAAATTCCTTTATAATGCTTTATATACGTTATAAAAGGATTTTTCAAAGTAAATTGAATATCGATTCAATCTGGACTCGGAATAGCAAATATATAATTTTCCTTGAGCTATATGATATTCCTCGGTAATTATATACGACAATATCAATTTATTTATATTTAATTTAATTTAATTTAAATATATTTATATATTTAAACGGTCTGTTCAGCACTTGAAAATTTGCCAGTTTTTCATACGACCTCAGAATTCGACGAAACAAATTTTGTTGGGTCCGCAATGTTAAATTATTGCTAGATGTCAGTTTCCGTGATTTTTAGAGTCACTGTGTTGCCGTACGGATTTTTAGAGTGAGAAACGGTCAGTATTTCGATGGTTAAAAATACGCTGTGTGGGCATACGAAGTCGGAATTCGACGAAACCAGTTTCGTTGGGACCGTGATGTCGAATTCTAGCTACCTGTCCGGTTTCGTGATTTTTAGGTATCGTGTGTGATCATACCGATTTTTAGAAGACGGAAATCAATATAGAATGATAAAGAAAAATGTCTACAAATTTCTTTGAAAATATCTAGATATTTTCCTTGCCTATAAATAGCACCATTATACCTCTTAAACCCTAAACACATTTTTCCACAGTCAAATTTCTTGGCCGCCATCAAGGAAAAAAATGCAACAGTAAAAATTCCTTTGGAAAAATCAAAATCAAATGAAATAAAAACTTATAAATCCTCAAAACCACATCTGTGTACTTGTATGGGGAGAGGCTTTCTTCTGGTATACATTGTGATGAGTGCGATGACCATTCTGGAGTTCGACGCAACACCATGGGATCTAGGGTTACGAATTTGGGGACGGATAAAGCTCGATGCGGATTTTGGGTTATATATTGGGATTGGGGAGGTAAAACGGTACCCGTACGCTCATCCTGAGGTGATTCGGTGCTGACAAGGGTCGGTGGCTTCTTGTTACAGTGGCGACGAAGTGAGGACGGTCTCGGTTTCTGGCAACCGAGTTGAAGGATGAGGGTGCGGGGGATATGAGCTCGGCAAGAGAGTGGTGTTGGTGGTTTCAGTTGGGTGAATGGTCAAACGAAGAGGGAGCAAGGAGTTGGTGAAGTCGGTAATGGATTGGTTGATTTGAGACCTGGTATTTCGTTTGGGGGAGATGAAGTGCTGGGCTCGGGTTTGATAAAGGGGAGACGGGTTGGAAAACCGAGTGGGCCGAAGGTTTTTAATGAAGGGTAAAGGCCCATTTATATTTTCTTTAGGCCAAGTTTAGTTTAAATTTAATTTATGTGTATAGAACTTGTGAAATTCATATCTCTCTCATACGTAATCAGTTTGATGAACCGTAAATTGCGTCGGGATCGCACGGACGTCAGCTACAACATGGAACTGACTGGAAGTCCATCCGAGCTCGTTACAATTTATAGTGAAATAAATTGTCAGAATCAAATCAAGCGACAATTATCGTTATTAACGATGATAGTCCAATGTGAGTAAAACTCACCAACTCTGAACAGTTTATATTTTCATGTTGTATTTTTAGAACTGTTAGATATTGACTGATTGACTGTGTGTTGACCGTTTGATTGAACTGCTAGTCAGTTAGTGGAATTTCTATATTGATTCTGTTTATCAGAATATATCATATGGAACTGCAGGTGATGTTAATTTTATTATGTAACATCTGTGGATGCAGGAGAACAGGTTGGAGGAATCCGACTGGTTTCCTCAACAGTTTTTATTTTTTATTTTTCATATATTGTTATATGATGTGATATAAAATCTGTGGGCGATTATATGTGCTTGGACGATATTGAACATCGTGATTTGATATGATTGAATACCATAACATACCGGGATGTTGATAAAGGAATTTTCAAAGTATATTAAAAATAGAATATTTATAAATTGGAATATTTATATATAAGAGATATTTATAAATGGAATATTTATAAATAAGGAATATTTATAAATTTGGAATATTTATAAATAGGAGACATTATAAAAAGGAAATAATTACAAAACAATTCTTTCTGAATGGAAAGGCATGTGTGGTGAGTTTGGGGATTTTCCCGATGCTCCCGATACAAAGGAGGTTATGGCGAATTTCCCTGGAATTTAAGGAGTTAGAATATTTCAAGAATAAATTTGAAAAGGGAATATTTGTAAACCATTTACAAACAGAATTGAAAAGGAAACATTATAAAAGGGAAATCATTTTCAAAGTGTAGAACCGTTATTTAAAAGTAAATCTTTTCAAAAGAATAAAACGTTGTTAAAAAGGAAATCTTTATAAAGTGAATAAAGTAAATCGAATATGGTATTCGAAGTTAGTAATCGAATATGGTATTCGAAGTTAGTAATCGAATATGGTATTCGAAGTTAGTTAATCGAATATGGTATTCGAAGTTAGTTAATCGAATATAGACATTCGGAAGGAGAAAAAGAATATGGTATTCTAAGTTAGTTAATCGAATATGGTATTCGAAAGTTAGTTAATCGAATATGTTATTCGAAAAGGGTTAGTCAAGTCGAGTTAGTCAAATAGAGTTAACCAGTTAGAGTTAATCAGTTAGAGTTAACCAGTTGGAGTAATTAGTAAGAGTTAATCGATTAGAGTTAAAAAGAACTAGAGTTAATCAAATATAGTTATTTGAGACAGAGTTAGTCAAACATAGTATTCAGGGTAAGTTGCCATCTTGTACGACTGCTAGCGTAATCCGCAGGGCTGTAAATAGTCTACCGCGGTCGGATGTTTCCTGAGGGAGTCAGGCGTAACCATTGTGATCGCTGTGATCTAGAGTCAAGCGAATGGAGTTTAATCGAATATTAGTTATTCGATAGGAGTTAATCGAGTTGATCGAGTTGAGAAATAAGTTAAGTTAAATAAGTTGAGTCGATCGGGTGGTTCGACCAAGTTAGTCGAGCCTAGTTAATCGAATCGAATTGGTCGAACCAAGTAAGTCGAGTTAAGTTAGTCAAGTTAGTCGAGCCTAGTTAATCGAATCGAAATGGTCGAACCAAGTTAGTCGAGTTAAGTTAGTCAAGTTAGTCGAGCCTAGTTAATCGAATCGAATTGGTCGAACCAAGTAAGTCGAGTCGAGTTAAGTTAGTCAGTTAGTCGAGCCTAGTTAACCGAATCGAAATGGTCGAACCAAGTTAGTTGAGTTAAGTTAGTCGAGCCTAGTTAATCGAATCGAATTGGTCGAACCAAGTAAGTCGAGTTAGTCGAGTCAAGTTAAGTTAGTCGAGTTAAGTTCGTCGAGTTAAATAAATCGATGTTAGTTTCATCGAAAGGAGTTATCGATGTTAGTTTCATCGAAAGGAGTTATCGATGTTAGTTTCATCGAGGGGAGTTTTCGATTATAGTTTAATCGAAGTGAGATTTTCAAATATGAGATATTTGAAAAGGAAGAGTTATCGAATATTAGTTATTCAAAGAGAGATTATCGAATATCGTTTATTCGAGAAGAAGTTAATCGAATATAGGTTATTCGAAGAAGAGTTAATCAAATAGAGATTTCTCGAAGAGAGTTAATCGGAAAATTCGATTATATCGAATTCGGGAAAGTACTTATACTTTTCCAGTGTTTAAATAGAGATTTATTTATTTATAAATAAATAAGTGTTAGGTTAATTATTCACTAATAAGAATAGAAGTTATAATTAAAGTTAGATAATTCGAAAGTAGGGATTATAACGTTATCGTTATAACCAATGTTTTAAATATAGAAGTGGATTAGTAAAATTGGATCCGAGAAAGGCGTAAAGAAGTTATTAAAGATTTAAAAGATAAACTTTGACCATTTCGAAGTTATAACGTTGTTTAGTTAAGGTCTGAGAGGTAATTATACCGCAACTTGAGTGACTTCCTTCTTAACTAAGAAATGGTAAGGTTTGATCGTAAAGGAGTTTTGGAAATGTTTTCCAAACGAGAATCAGAAATGTTTTCTGATAAAAGAAAAAGAAGAATTTAGAATATAGGGAAACAGGAGATAAGTAAATAAATGAACTAAAGATATTAATGTTAAAAGATGTTTGTTCGATATAATTTCCACCTGGAAATAATATCGTTGTTTGTACGCTTGTTTTTCTTTGATAGTTAACTCACCGACTATCGAAGTTTTGACCATTTTAACGTTGTTAATATGGAAAGACCGGTTGGATTATTATCCAAAAAACCACTCTGTATTGGCATAAGTGTCGCGAATCATATATGCCAAAGATAATTGAAGACGGAGTAAAATGCAAGGGCTATCCTGTTTACAAAATAGTGCCTTCGGTTTGTCCAGTCCCAGGACAACTTGTATGGACGAAGGTCTGACAGAGTATATCCAATGGATCACATATGTTGATCTGTTCAAACGTATTCACGTTTGGTGGCGGAGGAATTCGTTTCTCTAAGCTGTGTACCCGTGTTACTTTTGGATAAATCAATTTGTGATTTGGCGGGTATGACGATGTGACATTTCTAAGTGAATGAAGATGGATGTCTGACATAGTATTTCCAGATGGTCACGTACATTGATTTCTTCAACTGTACCAAGAGTGGAAGCGGAGAAGGAAACTTCTTTAGCTAACACGTAATGTACTGTTGTAGACATCAATTAGTGATTTTCGATGGATCTGACAATGTGGCATTCGAAGCGAATCTGATGTGATGATAAAGCGTAGCTTCTAGCCTCATCAACCGGTAAATGACAGAAATCGGGCAAGCAGCATGGCTAAGTCGGTCGCACAGAAGTAGGGTGTATAATCACCTATCTAGTGAATATTCATTTGTTTCTTAAATCTATCAATGTTGTCCCATATATATACGGGAACGGTTGCTGATCCCAACCGTTGGTGATGTACATTCGATACACTCAAGCGAAATGAGTGGTCGGTCATGTGCGGCTGAGTTGCAAGATGTTCTTGTTGAACTCCAGTGTATCGTTCCTAGAGTACACTGATCGGAAGGTGGTTCCATACCTTGTCATAGTTGGAAATCCATTATCCAATACGTGCTTGCGATTTTGATTGTATACTATATATGTAGCACGTGAGATGAAAGCGTTTCTGCTAGTTGATATCTATTTGTACATAGACATTATTATAATATCAAAAGGGTTTTTGATATAAAGATATTTTGGATTCTCATAAAGGAAAAACCCGTTCCGTTCTGCGGCGTGGTCTTATGAGATATCGTTTACTTGTCCATATACCTGTTTAAACTGTTTTACTCACACCAGTCCCGTGACTGACCTGGAGTTTACTTTGTTGTTGTCCCTAAACTCTTGGGTGCCTAAATTTGTACGGGCAGTCAAGTAGTCAGGAATTTACAGATATACTGGAAGAGTGTGGAGCAGGAGGCTTCAAGATCATATAGCTATAGTTATTTCCGCTGTGTTGTAAGTGTTGTACTCTGATAAGTGCTATTGTATACATAACTGTTATATTTCAAAGTTATGTTATCTATTATATGTTATTCGTTCCGCTGTGAGGTTCGTGTTACTCTGATGTTGTGTTCTTCTTCTTCTTCTATTCTAAGTTTCTATCTTATCTATCCTGACCCTCTGCCTTCTTTCTAATAGTTTCTTGAATTTCCAGTGTAATTTGGGGTTGGACTTGTGTTTTTGGTCAGCTCAAATTCCCCCGGATTTTCGGGTTACTACAGTTGGTATCAGAGCTTAAGTTAAGTAATTACCTTGGCTCTGTGGCGTGACTCGGTAGAGATATGGTTAGTAATACCCTAGATTGAGTTTAAGTGTATATATACGAGTGAACGTATTTGTTATTAATATAAAATGATTTTATATTGTGGAGATTTATTGGCTGAGTTGTTTATGAATTCTGGTCGATCAGTTTGATCCACTGTATCGATAGGGGTTACCAAACACTCGAATTCGATGAACCGACACGGTATGTTTTGAAAGAGGGTAAATGGAATAATTTTACCCGAATATATTTTGATATAGTATATTGGTTATGTTGGTTGATATTATAATCGAATTAGATTATAAAAAGGTGAAATGATTATAAATAACTAATCAGAATTCATATAAGGAAATATATGAAATAAGATGAAATGAATCTGAAATTTAAATCAAAATTGGAATTAAAATAAGGAAATTTTAAGTTCCTGGGAAATTTTGAAAATGTTTTTCAATCTGAAAATGAAATAGTATTGAACTCACTTGTTTCTGGAAAATAAACTCCGATGGTGCATCATCGGTGTTCATTTTCGAGTTTGTAAGTGACGGATTACTAGCAAAGGCTTCGTTTTTGAATTGTTTTGAGAAAACAAGTGGTTTAGAAATTCAAATGTTTTGAATTGGTGTTATGATTTCAGATTTATTTGAAATGAACTCAGGAATTTAAAATTTTGGACTTAAAATTGAACTAATGAAGTTAAATAGGTTGTGATGGTATAAATGAATAAATAAATTTAAATTTAACTTGAACTAAGTTAAATAAGACAGATTTGATTGGAAAATAATCTGGTATGGAATTTCATTGATGAGTTAAGAGTTTGAAATTTGACATTAGAGTTTGAATGGAATTTGACTTGAGTAAGCAAATGACTTGGATTTGAGAATGAATCGATTGAGTTTGATTGGATTGGTATGACATTGGTATATATTGAATTGGTAACAGATGGAAGGGATATAATGGTATGCCCGAAAAAAAGGTACAATTTTATATTTATACATGAGTTTGGAGTTTTATGAGCCGAATTGGCAAGCCGTTTGGCTGTTTGATTTTCTTTTGGGTTGGAGATGGCCTAGAGAGGCGAGTTGGAGTTTTACCGATAGGGCTGTACAAAGGAGGGTATGGCGAAATTTTCCGAAAATTTAAGGCGTTAGAAAATTTTCATGATTTTTGAAAATTTTAGTTAGACGAAATAAATAAATAATTGAATTGAAATTGAATAGATTCAATTGAAATGGAAATTAATAGGTAAACAAAAAGATATTTGAATCTAGTCAGTAGAGTGGGTAGCATTTCTCTAGCTTAGCAATTTCGAGGACGAAATTTTATTAAGGGGGGAAGATTGTAGTGACCCGCATTTTTAGCGGCTGAATAATTAATTAATCTAATTACTAAATATCGATTTGGCGATATCGATGACCTGAATTAAATAATAATGAATATTTAATGAATATTTAATTATTAAATAATATATTTAATTCAAAAATAATCAGAAATAGTGAATTGACAATATAATGTGAACTGGGTCGTCCCTAATATTTAACTCAGCTCGGAGTTGAATTATATTGACGAATATATTCAATCGACGCCAGTTTGAACGTAGAATTTTAATATAATTATAATCGAGCTCGAAACGACGCGGCAGTTCGCGATTTGGCAATTCAGACTTCAACTGGATGTACAGGATTCGTTTTAAACTCGATTTCTGTGAAACAAGAAAACGCGTAGAGCTGGTGGAGTATATTTTTCTAATGGAACAGAAAAATCGGGATTTCGTCGTGTAGATTTTGATTTATGTCCAAATCAAATTTTAGAAAAGTCGCTGTAAAATTCCTTTATAATTTGTAATGCTTTATATACGTTATAAAAGGATTTTTCAATGTAAATTGAATATCGATTCAATCTGGACTCGGAATAGCAAATATATAATTTTCCGTGAGCTGTATGATATTCCTCGGTAATTATATACGACAATATCAATTTATTTATATTTAATTTAATTTAATTTAAATATATTTATATATTTAAACGGTCTGTTCAACGCTTGAAAATTTGCCAGTTTTTCATACGACCTCAGAATTCGACAAAACAAATTTTGTTGGGTCCGCAATGTTAAATTATTGCTAGATGTCAGTTTCCGTGATTTTTAGAGTCACTGTGTTGCCGTACGGATTTTTAGAGTGAGAAACAATCAGTATTTCGATGGTTAAAAATACGCTGTGTGGGCATACGAAGTCGGAATTCAACGAAACCAGATTCGTTGGGACCGTGATATCGAACTCTAGCTACCTGTTCAGTTTGCTGATTTTTAGCTATCGTGTGTGATCACACGGATTTTTAGAAGACGGAAATCAATATAAAATGATAAAGAAAAATATCTACAAATATCTTTGAAAATATCAAGATATTTTCCTTGCCTATAAATAGCACCATTATACCTCCTAAACCCTAAACACATTTTTCCACAGTCAAATTTCTTGGCCGCCATCAAGGAAAAAAATGCAACAGTAAAATTTCCTTTGGAAAAATCAAAATCAAATGAAATAAAAACTTATAAATCCTCAAAACCACATCTGTGTACTTGTATGGGGAGAGGCTTTCTTCTGGTATACATTGTGATGGGTACGATGGCCGTTCTGGAGTTCGACGCAACACCATGGGATCTAGGGTTACAAATTTGGGGACGGATAAAGCTCGATCTGGATTTTGAGTTATATATTGGGATTGGGGAGGTAAAATGGTACCCGTATGCTCATCCTGAGGTGATTCGGTGCTGACAAGGGTCGGTGGCTTCTTGTTACAGTGGCGATGAAGTGAGGACGGTCTCGGTTTCTGGCAACCGAGTTGAAGGATGAGGGTGCGGGGGATACGAGCTCGGCAAGAGAGTGGTGTTGGTTGTTTCAGTTGGGTGAATGGTCAAACGAAGAGGGAGCAAGGAGTTGGTGAAGTCGGTGATGGATTGGTTGATTTGAGACCTGGTATTTCGTTTGGGGGAGATGAAGTGCTGGGCTCGGGTTTGATAAAGGGGAGACAGGTTGGAAAACTGAGTGGGCCGAAGGTTTTAAATGAAGGTGAAGGCCCATTAATATTTTCTTTAGTCCAAGTTTAGTTCAAATTTAATTTATGAGTATAGAACTTGTGAAATTCATATCTCTCTCGTACGTAATCAGTTTGATGAACCGTATATTGCGTCGGGATCGCTGCGGACGTCAGCTACAACATGGAACTGACTGGAAGTCCATCCGAGCTCGTTACAATTTATAGTGAAATAAATTGTCAGAATCAAATCAAGCGACAATTATCGTTATTAACGATGATAGTCCAATGTGAGTAAAACTCACCAACTCTGAACAGTTTATATTTTCATGTTGTATTTTTAGAACTGTTAGATATTGACTGATTGACTGTGTGTTGACCGTTTGATTGAACTACTAGTCAGTTAGTGGAATTTCTGTATTGATTCTGTTTATCAGAATATATCATATGGAACTGCAAGTGATGTTAATTTTATTATGTAACATCTGTGGATGCAGGAGAACAGGTTGGAGGAATCCGATTGGATTCCTCAACAGTTTTTTTTTATTGTTTTTCATATATTGTTATATGATGTGATATAAAATCTGTGGGCGATTATATGTGCTTGGACGATATTGAACATCGTGATTTGATATGATTGAATACCATAACATACCGGGATGTTGATAAAGGAATTTTCAAAGTGATATTGAAAATAGAATATTTATAAATTGGAATATTTATAAATAAGAGATATTTATAAATGGAATATTTATAAATAAGTAATATTTATAAATTTGGAATATTTATAAATTGGAGACATTATAAAAAGGAAATAATTACAAAACATTTCTTTCTGAATGGAAAGGCCTGTGTGGCGAGTATGGGGATTTTCCCGATGCTCCCGATACAAAGGAGGTTATGGCGAATTTCCCGGGAACTTAAGGAGTTAGAATATTTCAAGAATAAATTTGAAAAGGGAATATTTGTAAACCATTTACAAACAGAATTGAAAAGGAAACGTTATAAAAGGGAAATCATTTTTAAAGTGTAGAACCGTTATTTAAAAGTAAATCTTTTCAAATGAATAAAACGTTGTTAAAAAGGAAATCTTTATAATGTGAATAAAGTAAATCGAATATGGTATTCGAAGTTAGTAATCGAATATGGTATTCGAAGTTAGTAATCGAAAATGGTATTCGAAGTTAGTTAATGGAATATGGTATTCGAAGTTAGTTAATTGAATATAGACATTCGAAAGGAGAAAACGAATATGGTATTCGAAGTTAGTTAATCGAATATGGTATTCGAAAGTTAGTTAATCGAATATGTTATTCGAAAAGGGTTAGTCAAGTCGAGTTAGTCAAATAGAGTTAACCAGTTAGAGTTAATCAGCTAGAGTTAACCAGTTGGAGTAATTAGTAAGAGTTAATCGATTAGAGTTAAAACAAACTAGAGTTAATCAAATATAGTTATTTGAGACAGAGTTAGTCAAACATAGTGTTCAGGGTAAGTTGCCATCTTGTACGACTGCTAGCGTAATCCGCAGGGCTGTAAATAGTCTACGGCGGTCGGATGTTTCCTGAGGGAGTCAGGCGTAACCATTGTGATCGTTGCGATCTAGAGTCAAGCGAATGGAGTTTAATCGAATATTAGTTATTCGATAGGAGTTAATCGAGTTGATCGAGTTGAGAAATAAGTTAAGTTAAATAAGTTGAGTCGATCGGGTGGTTCGACCAAGTTAGTCGAGCCTAGTTAATCGAATCGAATTGGTCGAACCAAGTAAGTCGAGTTAAGTTAGTCAAGTTAGTCGAGCCTAGTTAATCAAATCGAAATGGTCGAACCAAGTTAGTCACGTTAAGTTAGTCAAGTTAGTTGAGCCTAGTTAATCGAATCGAATTGGTCGAACCAAGTAAGTTGAGTTAGTCGAGTCGAGTTAAGTTAGTCGAGCCTAGTTAATCGAATCGAAATGGTCGAACCAAGTTAGTCGAGTTAAGTTAGTCAAGTTAGTCGAGCCTAGTTAATCGAATCGAATTGGTCGAACCAAGTAAGTCGAGTTAGTCGAGTCAAGTTAAGTTCGTCGAGTTAAATAAATCGATGTTAGTTTCATCGAAAGGAGTTATCGATGTTAGTTTCATCGAAAGGAGTTATCGATGTTAGTTTCATCGAAGGGAGTTTTCGATTATAGTTTAATCGAAGTGAGATTTTCAAATATGAGATATTTGAAAAGGGAGAGTTATCGAATATTAGTTATACGAAGAGAGATTATCGAATATCGTTTATTCGAGAAGAAGTTAATCGAATATAGGTTATTCGAAGAAGAGTTAATCAAATAGAGATTTCTCGAAGAGAGTTAATCAGAAAATTCGATTATATCGAATTCGGGAAAGTACTTATACTTTTCTAGTGTTTAAATAGAGATTTATTTATTTATAAATAAATAAGTGTTAGGTTAATTATTCACTAATAAGAATAGAAGTTATAATTAAAGTTAGATAATTCGAAAGTAGGGATTATAACGTTATCTTTATAACCAATGTTTTAAATATAGAAGTGGATTAGTAAAATTGGATCCGAGAAAGGCGTAAAGAAGTTATTAAAGATTTAAAAGATAAACTTTGACCATCTCGAAGTTATAGCATTGTTCAGTTAAGATCTGAGAGGTAATTATACCCCAACTTGAGTGACTTCCTTCTTAACTAAGAAATGGTAAGGTTTGATCGTAAAGGAGTTTTGGAAATGTTTTCCAAACGAGAATCAGAAATGTTTTCTGATAAAAGAAAAATAAGAATTTAGAATATAGGGAAACAGGAGATAAGTAAATAAATGAACTAAAGAGATTAATGTTAAAAGATGTTTGTTCGATATAATTTCCACCTGGAAATAATATCGTTGTTTCTACACTTGTTTTTCTTTGATAGTTAACTCACCGACTATCGAAGTTTTGACCATTTTAACGTCGTTAATATGGAGAGACCGGTTGGATTATTATCCAAAAAACCACTCTATATTGGCATAAGCGTCGCGAATCATATATGCCAAAGATAATTGAAGACAGAGTAAAATGCAAGGGCTATCCTGTTTACAGAATAGTGCCTTCGGTTTGTCCAGGTCCAGGACAACTTGTATGGACGAAGGTCTGACAGAGTATATCCAATGGATCGCGTAAGTTGATCTGTTCAAACGTATTCACGTTTGGTGGCGAAGGAATTCGTTTCTCTAAGCTGTATACCCGTGTTACTTTTGGATAAATCAATTTGTGATTTGGCGGGTATGACGATGTGACATTTCTAAGTGAATGAAGATGGATGTCTGACATAGTATTTCCAGACGGTCACGTACATTGATTTCTTCAACTGTACCAAGAGTGGAAGTGGAGAAGGAAACTTCTTTAGCTAACACATAATGTACTGTTGCAGACATCAATTAGTGATTTTCGATGGATCTGACAATGTGGCATTCGAAGTGAATCTCATGTGATGATAAAGCGTAGCTTCTAGCCTCTTCAACCGGTAAATGACAGAAATCACGCAAGCAGCATGGCTAAGTCGGTCGCACCGAAGTAGGGTGTATAATCACCTATCTAGTGAATATTCATTTGTTTCTTAAATCTATCAATGCTGTCCCATATATATACGGTAATTGTTGCTAATCCCAACCGTTGGTGATGTACATTCGATACACTCAAGCGAAATGAGTGGTCGGTCATGTGTGGCTGAGTTGCAAGATGTTCTTGTTGAACTCCAGTGTATCATTCCTAGAGTACACTGATCGGAAGGTGGTTCCATACCTTGTCATAGTTGGAAATCCATTATCCAATACGTGCTTGCGATTTTGATTGTATACTATATAAGTAGCACGTGACATGAAAGCGTTTCTGCTAGTTGATATCTATTTGTACATAGACATTATTATAATATCAAAAGGGTTTTTGATATAAAGATATTTTGGATTCTCATAAGGGAAAAACCCATTCCGTTCTGCGGCGTGGTCGTATGAGATATCGTTTACTTGTCCATATACCTGTTTAAACTGTTTTACTCACATCAGTCCCATGACTTACCCGGAGTTTACTTTGTTGTTTTCCCTAAACTCTTGGGTGCCTAAATTTGTACGAGCAGTCAAGTAGTCAGGAATTTACAGATATACTGGAAGAGTGTGGAGCAGGAGGCTTCAAGATCATATAGCTATAGTTATTTCCGCTGTGTTGTAAGTGCTGTACTCTGATAAGTGCTATTGTATACATAGCTGTTATATTTCAAAGTAATGTTATCTATTATATGTTATTCGTTCCGCTGTGAGGTTCGTGTTACTCAGATGTTGTGCTCTTCTTCTTCTTCTATTCTAAGTTTCTATCTTATATATCCTCACCCTCTGCCTTCTTTCTATTAGTTTCTTGAATTTCCAGTGTAATTTGGGGTTGGACTTGTGTTTTTGGTCAGCTCAAATTCCCCCGGATTTTCGGGTTACTACAATCTGGTTCTGACTTACTTCTTATGCTTCTGCCACTCATTTTTCTATGTCTGCAAATGGCAGACAAAGTGTCAGGTCAACAGAAGAGATATTTTAAAGCATAGAGACATATACTTGAATGTAGATGTGTCCATTGGGGTGTATTTCATTCTACTATACTCATTCTAGGATATTACTGATCCTATCTGTAATGAGCTATTCGTCATAGAATACTTCTGATTCTATTTCTGACGAGTTCGTTAATATGTTACATTACTGAGCTAAGATTAACCAAAGCTCTGATACCACGTGTGATGACCCTAATCCCCGTTCCACGGTGGCAAGGATAATCTTTGGAATATAACACATAAACAAATAACAGCAGAACAGAAATATAGAATACCAGATAATGTACAGTAAATTACACTGGAAATAATAATCAACAAAGTTACACAGCATAATAGGATCATACTTAGCACAAAATACGGTTTCAGTTTAATATACAACGTATGCAGCGGAATCAAACATAATATACATAATGGTGACTGAAACAGTAAAGTAGGAATGATAAAGAACCATCTCTAGCACCATAGCTATCCAGAATGAGTCTGCTAAAACCTGAATACAAGGATGCCCTTGTAGAAAAATAGGGGCACCCGAGTTTGCTCGTGAAACAAACTACGAGTCAGTCATGGGACTGGTATGAGAAATCAACTTAACTGGTTAAACAACAATAATAGGGCGAATCATAGGACCATGCTGCTAGCGAGGAACGGATTTACTCCAGTGATCGCCAGTGCATGAATTAAATTAAATCATTAAACAACACAATGCTTTTAGAAGAATGAAGCCATTATAAGACTCAGGTCCCATCACACAATGCAATGCAAGCCGGAGGATATAGTTCTGCCTTATAATGTCCAAAATATGTTTGATACGTATAAATCAAAATGCTTTTGATATTATTACTAGTGTTTATATGCTTCAAAAACAATTCAAATCATAAGTATCAATCATAGACGACATGGGTACCATATATCATGTCGTAATATATAGGTTTACAATCAAAACCGCACATGTCGTATTTGGAAATTGGATTTCCGTAATGAACCAAGGCAAGGGATCGTCCTCACCGCTTCGAGACGCTCTAGCCCGTGTCTCAGTAAAATACTAAGTCAAGCCTTTGAATCGTCAGGGCCAGTCCACATGGGGTGGATTAAAATGCCTGAACACAGCGTTTCCCCGCCCTATGGGGCGTAAACTGGTCATATCCCGACCAAACCATCGGTTCCGGAACGACCGATATAACCGAGGCGCCTCGCTATCCATCATCCATATAAGTAAAACGTCAAGGCGTGTAAAACCGCTAACGCCACTCCTAGCTAGAAGAAAACACATGTCCTCCCTGAGGTCCTCTCCCGTTTCTGGTCCATACCGGGGTGTGAGGCTCGCGAATCAACGCTATACACAAAGCTAGCTATGTCAAAGCCGTGCTTTGATGATCAACCACAAGACTCTGCTTTTCAACAAAAGCCTTGATCACTGCATCTCTGCATTCCATGTTGTCAATCTACAACGTCAGACACACATCCATTTACAAGTCCGTTCTGGGTCTGAACGAAACTTGAGGCACCTTATTCCTCGTATATCCGCACCATCAACAAGTACGTCCGGACGACTACCAGAATAGCCCCTTCAAGGTAGCTACTCCAATCATGAGCAACAGTAGCAACCCATCCATACAATGTGAAGATCGTCGGTCTTGCACCGTCTTCATATCTTCGACTTTTAATTGTCGATTAATTATTTGAAATGAGATTTTACTCGGCCTTTTCAAATAATTCACGTATAATAGAATTTAAATCAATTCTTTTCATGGTTAAATTATTCGACACTCACATTTCAGTTCTTTAATATAATTTTCATGTCAAACAAATTCAACCATCAAATATCAAGCAAACCAAGTAAAATTGGTTTTATTTCCATTTCCATATCCCTTATAATATTTTATAACGATATATCGCTATTTTTATTTATTTAAAAATAGTTCAGTTTAATTAAACGACGCTTCAGGCCATAACGCGGCCCTGACGCTGTTTTTCTTCAGATTTGATTTACACATATCTGAAATTCCAACCGTTGGATCTTAACATATTGTATACCGTTTGAAAGATATATCCAAGGTGGATTCAATGGTTCTAGTTTCGAGAAAATACGACGGACGGATCTCTCGGTATAGTCGTTTAAAGTTACCAATTCAAAACGCGAACAGCAGCGTCGTTATTTGATTTATTTTAAATTATATATATATATATATATAAATATAAATCATTCTTCGATTTCCAAACCATTTCACTTCCTATACATGTTAAAAATAATATTTTTAACTAACAAATTTCCCTTACAACACATGAGTATTTTAGCGATTCACATGTATGATAAAAATGATTTTTTTATCATTCAAAATATTTTATTCAACACCTAAGTATTTTTAGTACTCCATATACGTGATAAAAATGTTTATTCAACACTTGGTTATTTTTAGTGACTCAAATAGGCGATAAAAATGGTATTTTTATCTTTCCAATATTTTATTCAATATTTGGTTATTTTTTTTAGAACGTCAAATAGGTGATAAAAATGGTATTTTTATCGTTCCAATATTTTATTCAACACTTGGTTATTTTTTTTACTTCAACTATACAATAAAACTGTGATTTTTATTGTATAAACATTTTATTTCTAACATGAATATATTTAGCGATTCATATATATATTAAAATTGTGATTTTTATTACCTAAACAATTTATTTCAAACATGGATATATTATCAACACATGAATATATTTCAACACATGAATAAAATTCAAACACATGAATATTTAAGAAAATTTCGGCAGCATAACGGCAGGGTAATTAAAATCGACACTGTCCCAAGTACGGCTCCTCGCGCTAACTTAAAGCCTCGCAGCTCTTGACAAGGGGGATTTCAATAATCTATTTCGTATGTAGACGAATTTTTCCACAAACTAATCCTATTTTGTTTCAATCAAAATCAAACCTAATCAACCATTCTCAATATCAAACAAATTTCACAATATCAACCAAATTTCACATCACAACTCAAACAAGTCATCCATGTTCTGTGGAGGACGGGTGCCAGGAGTTACTAAACTCCGTCTTTCATTTCCATTTTAGTGAGTTTGGAAATCTCACATTGGGTTCCACTCCTTCAGAAATGGTAGAAAGCTCCAAAAATTCTCCGCTCTCTTGTAGAATGTAGAAGACGTCCACACAAGTCCAATGTCTCCTATTTCATCGAATTTCGACCATATAGCAAAAGGATATGATTTTTATTCGATAATCTAAAATAGCAGCGCTTTTAAATTTTATGAACCATTTTATTTAAATCAGACGTTACCTCTCCAAGTTGGTTCGAAACTAGGGTCTCGATTTTCACGCAAACCGGAGCGCTAGGGAGGAATCGGCTAGCACCACATTGAAGTGCCAGGAGGGGCGCACCTGCACCAGAAGTGGGGCCCACTTCGATGGCCTCTGGCGTCCACGGCGGCGAGTTGAAGTCTCCAACTTCAGGAGATCGATGCGGCCAGAATGCTCGACGATAGAGGGTGCTTCTTATACGGATGTGAAGAGCTCGAGGAGCACTATGAAATCCCCAATTGAAGCCCTTCATTTTATTGAACGGATTTTCCGGAAAAGAGGAGAGAAGGGATGAAGGGGGTTCCGCTGTAGATTGTATATCAGGGAGAGAGAAATGCAGTTTTTTAATTTTATTAATTTAACAAATGAATTTTTCTATTAGTCGGAATTTATATTAAATTCTAAAATGGGGTTTTCTAATACGAACTCTAATCCAGACCCAACGACTGTCGCACCCAGCTAAATACCCCCATTCCGGACACAATGGAATAGGTTTCATAACCCAATTCGGTTGTTATTATCAGTTTTTCTTTAAATTAAAATATAAAACATTCAATTTTAGATTTGAACATACATTTTAATTTGCCAGGGCCACGTATTGATTCCAAAAATCCCAGAAAAATAAATCTAGCTATGTTAGGACAATACGGTCCCAACAAAACTGATTTCGTCGAATTTGGAGACCGTTTGAAAAATGGCCTTTTTTTGGTCGATCCAAATTGAATAAAGTGAAAATTAGGCTCACATCCTTAAAACTAAAGTTAATTAGGCTCACATCCTCCCCTTTTGAAACTTATAAATCTCATCCCTATTTTCAAAACACAGCTTGTGTCTTTCTGGAAATGCCCTCACTCGAATTTTACGGTCCATTTTTGTGTATATGTTACGTATTAGGGTTCTATTATATTCAGAAACATAATTTTGAAATCCATGGAGGCTGGATCCAAAACCAAACAAAATCCATGGCGGTTGGGGAAGAAGGCGAAGCACACAACCTCTCGCCCGGCGCCTCCCTCCTTGCATCGTTCCCCTTCCTTCCCCTTGCTCCATCGAAGAACCAGCAGCTTCCCCCAAACCCGAACGAAAATCGCCACCGAGCTGGCCCACACTCTGGCCGGTGGTAGAACTCGAAAATGCGATCACCGTGGTGTCGGCGGATCCAACTCCAGCTGCGTATTTGGAGGTGCAATTTAAACCCTAAGTATCGGGTGTGGGTTCGTGAGCGTTGCTGGTTATTGGGTGAAATGAGAAGATGAAGCATCGGCCGAGGGATCAGGAATTCAAACGTGAAGACGATGACACATAGAGGGATTAAGGAAAACAGTATACAGTGAAAGGTGAGTTTTTAATAGATTTTTAATCTCTATAAAAACTGATTTTTAATCTCTATATGTTTCTGATTTTTATCGCTATAAAACCTAATTATTTTTATCGCTATAAAAACTGATTTCAGATCTGGAGGCGACATTTCAATTGTAAAGTTCTTGAATATATTCATGAAAAAAACATATATTCATGAAACTATTGTTAGAACTTGTGGGTTTTTGATGAAATTCTGATAAAAATTGTCGGACAAATATGCATCTATTCTAAATATATGCATATCTGTATGCAATTTTTTATCAAACAGTCTGAAAAACATATTATTTTACAAATATATTCATATTTCTATGCATATATGTAGAATACTTGCATATAAATATTCAGAAATTATTGTTATTTTGCTGAATTGTACGCATGTATTTATATTAATCTGAAGCTGTTATTTTTTCTTTTCTTTCTGATTTTATTTGTGGGATAAATATAAGGTTTTTATTAGCATAAAAATATGATTTTTCATATGATAAGGACCTGAAAAAACATATATCCATGAAACCATTGTAAGAACTTGTGAGTTTTTTCTGAAATTCTGATAAAAATTTGCGGACAAATATGCATCTATTCTAAATATATGCATATCTGTATGCAATTTTTTATCAAACAAATAGAAAAACATATTATTTTACAAATATATTCATATTTCTATGCATATATGTAGAATACTTGCATTTAAATATTCAGAAATTATATGTTATTTTGCTGAATTGTACGCATGTATTTATATAATTCTGAAGCAGTTTTTGTAATTTAGGTTACTGCACATTAAGCTTATTAATGTTGTTTTTCTTTTTTTTATAACAGTGTTCCGGCGGATATTGGTGTCATCGTGTTGTTGAAGATTGGTCGTCCATCTTTTTCCAAATTATTAAAATCTGCATGTGTTTCTACAGAGACTACTAGATGTGGTTTGCGCAAAAAGCTGGGTCTTAACAAAATTATTTGATCTTTAAAAGACCATCATCTCTGCTTTGTAAATGTTCTGAAATTTTTGATGTAGTACATGTAAATGTGGTATGTACTTATTTTTTGATGTAGTACATGTAAATATTATGAAAATTTTCATGTAAGTATGCACATATTTGTGTTATTTGCATATATATAAATATATATATATATATATATATATGCATCTTGTTATAATTATATGTATTTACTTTTTTGTCATTTCTTTTGTTTCAGAAATTATGCAGTACAGTTCTGTATATGTATGCAATTATTTCACTTAGTTGCGCAAAACTAATAATTTATTTTCTACATAATATTAATATATGTATGCACTTATTACACTTAGTTGCATAAATGTATGAAATTTTACATAATATATGTATATAATTGTCTAGTTTTTCGTAAAAATAAAAAAAAGTAATAAAAAAATCATTTTACGTAAAATATGTATATAATTGTCTAGTTTTTCGTAAAAATCAAAAAAATTAATAAAAAAATCGCTGTTGGAGTAATCGACTGTTTTCCAGAATTGTAGGATTATGTTTATGAGCGAGATAATAGGAGCGATAGACTGAGTAAATGAGGACAAACAGTTGTTGGATAGTTTTTTAGGTGTGTAAGGGTAGATCTGGAATTTTTTAGCGGAAATTCAAAAATAGGGATGTTTTCTATATTATTTTTATCGCTGGGATTTTTTTATATTTTGAAACTTAATAGGGACCTGTAAAAAACGCACCCTTGACTAAAACCGACAAAAGACGTTTTCTTTCGCCATGCTCACATATTAATTCCAAAAATTATGAATTTTGGAATCTAGCAATAATTTGACCCCCCGGATCCAACAAAAGTGGTTTCATCAAAAACGGAGGTCGTTTGCAAAATGGCTATTTTTAAGGGCTTTATATATATTATAAATACATATAATTATATATAAATTCCATAGCGACTATTTCAAATTTTAAACTGGACATAACTTTAGATTAATAAAGTGAAATTTCAGTTTCTTACCTTTGCTAGAAAGATATAGTTGATATGTTTCCAACGTTTCTAGTTTTATTCAATTCTGACTTATATTGAATTCTGTATGTTCATTCAAAGTTTAAAATCGAATTTCAAACTACCGCGCCTTTTCAGGCTCGTAATATAATTTTTTTAAAATCTATAATTTCTTAAGTTTTTAACATGATTAAGATAAATTTTTAGTCGTTATTATTTAAAATTTATCATTTTAAATATCCAAAATCCATTGAAATAGTCAAAATAAATTTTTTAAATTGGTTTAGATTTTCCGGGTTGTTACATATATGGTGAACCATAAGTAAAAAGAGCTTAGTGCTATTTATGAGAAATATAAATACACAACAACAAGAAGTAAATTAACCAGTGAATGCAAGTTGGAAATGCACAAGAACGGTAAATGAATGAAATGTAATAATTTCTCATATTAAACTAGAAAAAAAATGTTGAGATTTATGATATAAAATCATATATAAGTTGAAGATAACGATATTTGGAAGTGCTTTGTGATAGAGGAAGGAGAACAACAGCCAAAAGAGGCAGAAATTGATCAGAAAATCAACTCGGACGTTTGAATCATATGACATATGTCTGAGCAGTACGAAAATTTAAGACAGAGAGTTTGGACAGACGTTTAAGGATCTATGTCAGACGTCTGACCAGAAGGGAATTTTTTTTCAAAGTGTCCGGTCGGACGTCTGACTAAGCCGGTTAAATGTCTGAGCCGGTGTATTTCAGTTTTGACTGAGCATTTTCCAAGATATATTTTTGATATTTATGAGGGGCAAATTGGATATTTATTAGGCCTTATATTCTCTTATATAATCAGCTTCCTCGTTTTAATCAAAGTATGGGATTGTGACCGAAATTAGTTGATTCAAGGGTTTGTCGTTGTTCTTCATTGTTCTTCTTCTCCAACAATATTTTAGTCATCTATATATTCTTTCTCTTACTCAATTAGGTCACTGATTTATTTGTATTTTTTATTTGGATTTATGCCATAAGTGTAAACGAAATTCGTTTTTGGTGAACCAATAAATCGGGTTGTTGAATGGAATGTTTTGTGTTCGTGTTTTATTGCATATCAGTTTTGTTTTCTATCAAAATTATCTTTATGTAGTTGGTTGAATAAGATCATGGTGGGTAAACGACTTTCGCATAGGGCATATACTCCGTAACAATTATTATCATAGCCAGATCATCGCAAATCTTAGAATGATTCTGGATTTTATATATATATATATATATATATATATATATATATATATACAGGATATGATGACATTTTCAAAGATGGCTATTTTTAATGGAAGATATTTGGGAATTTTAAAGCCTAAAATAGAGGATGTTCTATACCTCAATGATCTTCATGTTCCGATTGATGAAGATGGAAAGAGGCCTTCGGATATGGATGAGGGAAAATGTATAAGAAGGCGATTGCCTTGATTCGGCAGTACGTACCTTGACGATTTGGTACTTCATCATGTAGCAAGTTGTGAATCCACGAAGGAAATGCGGGACAAGTTGGTATCTTTATATGAGTCATGAAGTGCTATAATTAAGCCTTTTCTATTTTGAAAGCTACTATAAATGAGATTGGATGAAGAGAACTCGGTTGTAGGGCATTTGAATGAATTTCAAAATGTGATCAATCAATTGGAAAATTTCGAATGAAGGAAACCTTTATGGATTTGTTGGATCTGTAGTCAACTGCGGAAGGCGAATGACGGTTGAAGAACTTAGTCAATAGCAAGGTGGAGAGATTAACGTGATCACTGCTGATGATCCTAGAATTAAGGATCATATTTCAGACAGCGATCTTCATGTTGATGATGCTCGATTAATCGATAGTGCTCAGGGAAACAAGTTTAGTCAAGTGATAGAAAAGTGTTGGTTTGGAAATTCCACAAGATTTTGGAGATCTTTGTGGTATTACAAACGTTTTTGAGACCGTGGGTTTTTCATGGTGCATCTCATGTAGAAGATGCATCTTTCGCAGTCGGTGGGTGAAGTTTGTAATGTTTTTAATTAAGATTTAGTGGTCGTTGAAAGAGTTAAGTTGACTTGTTTGCTGATTAATGTGAGTTTGCTTAATGATATTATTTCATATCAAGGTGGAGTGTTGTGATTTGCGATATAAAATCACATGTATGTTGAAGATGATGATGTTTGGAAATGCTTTGTGATAGAGTAGGGAGAGCATCAACCGAAAGGGGAACAAATTGATCAGAGGTTGAGCTTAGACGTTTAAAACCTATGACAAACGTCTGAGCAATAGGAAAATTGGAGACAGAGAGTTTGGTCATATGTCTGAAGCCTTGTGTCAGACATCTGACCTAAAAGGAAAAAAAATCATAGTGTTCGATCAGACGTTTGACCAACCCAATCAGACGTTTGAGCCGACATATTTCTGTTTTGACTAAGTATTTTCTTAGATATATTTCCGATATTTCTGAGGGGCAAATTGGATACTTTCCTAGGGCTTCTATTCTCCTATATAAGCAGCTTCTTGATTTGAATCAAAGTATGCGATTTGACCAAAATTAGTTGATTCAAAGGTTTGTCATCGTTCTTTATTGTTCTTCTTCTCAAAAAAAATTTTAGTCATCTAGATATTCTTTCTCTTTTAGGTTAACAATTCAATTGTATTTGTTTATTTTGGGTTTATTCCATAATTGAAAACAAAATTCATTTTTGGTGAATTAATAAAGAGGGTGGTTGGGTGTAATATTTTATGATCGTGTTTTTTTTGCATATCCATGTTTGATTTCTATCGAAATTATCTTTAAGTAATTTGGTGAATAAGACCCTTGGGTAAACCGCTTCCGCATAAGGCGCATACCTCGCAACAAAAAGGTCTTGTCTCTTCATATACAACTTGCAACATGTGATGTTCCCATCGCTTCTGATGTTCCCTCTGAAGCTACTGTAGATTAACCTACCATGTTTACTGTTGTTTCTAAGATTCTTACTCCCTTCATTGATCTTCCTGCCGAGCTTACGGTAACCTCTAAGCTCATTCCCCCATTGTTGAGCCTCATTTTCGTTCAATGCTTCTGCTTGCCATTGTTTGGAACCAGCCTAACCAAACATGGCAACAAGTGTATTTTGACCTGAGGTGTACTCGGAAATATCAAGTTTTCTACGGATATGTTGGTAGTGAGGGTGAGTATAGAGGTCTTATTTACCAAGCTGTCAATGTCGATTTTCTTTTAGAGAGTACGGTATGAGGATCTCTTTGTTGTTAGTTGATCCTTCATGGTTATTCCGATGGCTATGATTCGTCAATTGTCACTTTGTTATCTGATGTCCTCCATGTCACTGGACCTTAATCTACAGATGAAGCCAATGGATCTTCTTCTGTAGAAGGAGGCTTGTCTTTGACACTTAGTAGTCTTAGCACCTTTTCCAAGATCATATACTCCATGTTCTTTTTCCTTTCTTTCTATTTTCGTTTAAAGCTATTTCTATGCATGTGCAGGACATATGTTCTTAATTTTAGTGATGAAAGTGTTACAATCACTATAAAACTAGTTAGCCTTGCAAAAAAAAAAAAACAACTTAACTACAATTAACATATAAAAAATAATTTAAAAACTAAACTACAATTAATATATCAAAATTAATTTTGTTATATACCACAATGAGTAAATAAAACAACATAACCACTATGATTTTTGTAGCAGCCGGGACATTTCTCAACTATTAATGGTTAATTGCCTGCATTTAGGATAATAATCATAGCCTACATAATATAATTTTATATTAAAGACACCATTTTCCCCATATATACCTATCTTTATAACACATATACCAATTAGGAAATCAAATCATGCAACACTATTTCTCAAATGTACAGATTGCTTAAAATATACCGAAAGTGAAAAAGCAATTTTATTCATTATATATCTAAGTAGAAACATTTTATATCATTATTATGTTATAATTAAAATAATGCTTTAAATAATATACATAACCTTATTAATAAAAGCCTGCTTGTAACATAGATTCGCGGACTTCAATTAATGGATGTTTATCCATTAGAAGCCTCCTTTGTATAGTTTTGGGACTGGTTGAAAAGAAAATTAGAGATCTAACTAATAATTCTTCCATCTCTACCTAAGGATGACAAAGGACTCCGACTTTGTTGAGCATAAACAAATCAAAGACGTAAAATGTAAGTTGAAGAATAAAGAATTGTGGTGCTGGGTATTCCGTTTTTGAAGCAGATATTTTCTTTTCTTGGATAATGGATTAAAGAAAGAACAGTGGTGTGAAAAGAGCATTGAAAGTGAAAATAAAATTAAGAAACACATATAAATGAGAAGAAACACACTATAGATGAAAAGAAACAAAGGAATTTAGAAAATATGTTATAGAAGTTCACATGAGTTGAAATCAGTGCAAAATAAAAAAGAACATGTTAGTCAATATAGTTAGAATTAAATTGCATGTAATCAATAACACAATTCTGGAGTAAGAGGTAATAGAATAATGTTTGGTGAACTCATTTTTTCCTAGTTGTTTATAATATTGAAGGTTTCCTGATCTGTATCATTATAGGACTAAAAGCAATTCCAACAGTGGAAAGATGAAGCCAAATTGGGGAGATCCACGTTTTTAACTGTTAATTCGCGCTGCAGCAGAGTGGTGTTGGTTACGGGGGAAGAAAGCAAACGGGGTTTCTCGCCGTTTCGAAATAAGTGCGGCGATAGGTAAACAGTTTTATGAAAACCGTATATGCCATAAACGGTTTTCATAAAACCGTTTAAGGGTTAAATAGTTTTACAAAAACCGCTTTAAGGCATATACGGTTTATATAAAACCCCTTTGGTGTTATACGGTTTTTGGAAGACCATAGAACTTGTTTCCTTTATTTATTTTTTCAAAGCAAAGCTTAAATTTTTAAAGTTTATTTTTAATACATTTAAATTAGTTTGCGTCGCTAAGAGCTGGATATTTTTATGAATTTAGAAATGTCTCTTTTAAAGTTTGGTTTGTACATAGTTTTAAAAACATTGTATCAAAAAATTACCACACAATTTTATTTACTTTTTTGAGATATAGTTTTGAAATCGTTTACACATTTGAAACCATTGTAAATTAAGTTTGAATTTCATACATGCATCAAAATTAAATATATAAATTTCTTAAAACTAGATAATTTGTTTTGACTAGTGTGAACCCGTGCTACGCACACGGGCTACAACTATACTTTTCATGGTAATCATTTTTCATTTTATTCGGTATATAAATATGGTCAAAATTTACATGTGCATTTCTTTAAGTTTATTTATTGCCAGACATTTCTAATGATTTCCAATGATGGACGCTATTTGTAAAATATTTCAGTCTTTCAACTGATGATAACAAATATCAAGGAAAGATATGTTATATGTAGAAACACATTAAACAGATCAGTTACACGGCCTGTAAGCTCAAAATTTATTATGAGTTTAAATGGACATAATCTGCCGCTACTATGCAGTTTTTGGTGTAGTAACAGTTCTAGATCAATAAATGATAAAATGCACATGCAGCATTTACAGTTAAAATAACAAATGGCCATATATGGTACATAAAAAGACAAAGGTAAAAGACGTAACTAATCACAAAACAATAGAATAAATCATATTTAGCAAGCTAAACTGAAGCTTTTATTGTTATCATTACACTTTTTTTGCCTGCTCAAAAAGTATATGAAAAATAAACGTAAATATTGCCCCCCCTCCCCCCCCCCCCAAACCCCAAAATCAACGATAGCACCAATTAGCATCTAACAGCCTTTATTTATTTATTTATTTTACACATCAACGGAACTCCAAGTTTACGGCAGCTGAAAACAAAAAATTAAAACGTTCAGCATGACGCATAACCATTATATAATAATCCAAAATTTTGTTGGCTCATCAAATCTCTCTTAGTACCCAATTCTTTTTAGTCTTCCATACCATAATCTGCACCAAAGTATACTCATAAGTCATCATTTCAACTTTTAATTATAATTCACTAAATCCAATCACTTTGCTACAACATCCACCAGAACCAAAAGCTTTGTACGCGACTACATACATATATAAGGTGTTTTGTTGTACAATTGTTGTTACTAATGAAAGAAATGCTAATCAGAAGCATGGTCAAGCTCGACAGGATTTTCTAGCGGTTTATAGCCTAGAATGAAATGCTTGATGACCTGTTGAATTAGAACTCTATCAGAAGGAATTGCTATTACATGCACCATTTCATTTAGATGTATTATCATTCGATATGTTTCTTCCTACGAACATAATATGTACACACACAGCGCTATGTGTGTGTACACATGCACGTGTATATATTACATAATTGACCATGCGTATGCAACTAATATGCATCATAATGTGTGTATGTATTTAGCGCAAAATATGTCGTTCACAAACGAACATAGCAAACAGTTTCAAATAGCAAGCAAGTTGCAAATTTTAGAATCAACTTAGTTTTATGAATGATATTTCAATCACATAACATGTTAGTAATATTATGGTATAGGATCCAAAAGCGAAACAAAAACAGAAATAAATTATATTGACTCGAACAGAGATAATTAGCATCAGCAAGTATCAATTCAAACAACTGTACCGATGACCTTCTCAGGTGCAAATTTTTTTCACTGGAACCAGTAGAGTGCACATGCCAATGTGCTAAGAGCATACGCTAATTCCCAATCGAGAAAAGAAGAAGGACACCTAATATAATTGCAATTATATAACAACTTTGAAATTCTAGTTATCTATTCAAATAGAGATACAAACATATCCATTAAAATCCTCGAATGAGCCGCATTTATAATATGTTAAAATTTTATTGTTAACATCAAATTCCAAGTAATTTGCCTAAACTACAGTTAATATTTACATTGATTTTGAAATTGTGTGTGTGTGTGTGTATGTGTGTGATTTCCACTCCTCAAAACATCCGCTTTTCATGCATGTGAAAGAGTTCACACTTCTTTGTCAGTTCAAAGAAAGGAAACTGGAGCTGATAAATAAGTAGCGGTTGAATTTTTACTAAGGGACATCAAATGTGGGAGCTAGGGCCCAATGTGAAAAATATAAAGCCATCAGATATGGGAGTTTTGTGGAAATGACTGATATTTTTAATGTGTTGAAGAGATGCACTGAATGTAAGGACTGTCAAATGCGGGGTAAAAAAATTTCATGTTGGTTGTGTCAAATCATACATAGATCTAAATGTTGCAGTGCAATAAAAATTTAATTTAGAAAGCTAGTTAAGTCATTGCCAACTGGGTTTTCAAAGAAAATGATAAATTTAAGAAAATGTAACAGGGAGATTGCACCTTTTCTTCTAGATTCGGGATAAAATTTGTGTCCCCAACAGCGATTTGGACCCCAACATCAAGTAGAAAATAGAATCAAAGGTCATATCGCAGGTTCTGGATCTTCGACAGCATCATTTTGAAATAATACATCATAGTTCAACATCAGATCATGTGGAGTTGATAAAAATTGTCAATAGTGGGTATGAAGACTTGGGTTTGGAGATATCGGATGGGGATTTTAGATGCTGACAGAAGCGGTTTCCAAAACAGAAACGTGGGTAGCACCACATATGAATGAGAAAAATTGTTGGAAGAATTGTTGCACGTGATGTAGTTTCCAGTATGCCCGTTTAAAGACAAATTATAGATTTAAGAAGATACAGTGTTATATGACTGAGTAAAGAGTTTTATCGTCAAGAAGGGCAGGGAAGAATGAATGAAGTGGGGAATTATGGGATCTATTTGATGAATGAAAAGAAGGGCTAGTATGTTATGACCATGATTTCAAGCAGTTTGGAAATTTGTTGTAGTTTTGTGGATTTTTATAATGGGCATATTATAAAATAGACATATTTGTTTATAAATCGTAAAAGTCGATGGACATTTCGGTCTACAATTTATCATATTATTTAATTAATGAACGGTAACACTTACATGGATAACCCCTAAGCAAAGATACGGTATTGGTCTTTTAACTGCATATTGTTTTATTAGCAATATAATGATATTCTCTAATGATGTGAACATCTCTTGCATTACCGTTTATGTGGTTTTCTCCATTGGGTTTGTATATATTATATTTTCTATGAATTAGTTTGATTACCATAGTTCCATCAACTTATTTATATCTACTTCTAATATTTTAAATTCGTAAGATTGTGTATAGTCATCAGTCAAGTAGTTGCTAGCCTTCGGATGCCACTATAAAGGCACGCTTATTTCTCATGCTGAAGTCAAAAGTATTTTTTAACCATATTTACTAATTTCCATCAAAACTACTTTACGAAGCAGTGTGAACAGTGTCGTGCATGCAGTCATTATAAATAAAAGAAACCATCTTAGCATAGTCATTCCAAGCAGCATCAGAGTGTGTGTGTGTATAGAAAGATAAAGAGAGAGGGCATGTATGTAACCAACACAGGGTTGGAGGTGTGTGAAAATGCACGTGATTTATCTATGCATGCATTTTCAACATATATAAATATTAAATTAACTTTGGCAACCCAATGCCTTCGTCCCTGCAATAATGATCATGATAATCCTCACAATCCCCAGTTGAAAATATGGTAACACACAAACAATAATTGAGTAGCATATAGAGAAACATGGAACTAATATAGGTACAGCTTAATAGTCCTCCATGAGTTGGGATGCATCAAAGTGCTATAGTAGGATTCAAAGTATACATAATTATCCACTAAGTAGAAACGATTGGCTTTCAAAAAACAAAAATATTAAATAGACTGAAAGAAGGTTACCTAGAGGCAAACAACAAAAGCACATCCTTCTTGTAATTTTCCAAGGAAAAAACGTACTTTGTTCGGTATGTATAAACGATTAGTGCCCTTTTCTCTTCTCGTGTAAATCTCTGGGCAGATCTTGAATCAGCATTGCTGTGAAATAACAACTATGTAAAGTTTCAATAAAAAACAGAACACGGTGTTCATAATAGGATAAACATATACAACTGTTTAATTTGGGGAAACAAATTTGTGGCTCTACTTGAACTACTCTTTAAAAAGGGCTAAATATGTTTTGTTAATATTCATTGTCGCATGGAGATCAGCAGTACGTGTTATCATATGTTTTTGAAGTATGCACGTTTTGTCATATCCATATGCAAACTTGTTGAGTTCATCCACACACATTATAAAGAGCTTATATTTGAGCTATAACCCTCCGTCAACATGCAATGAACCTTGCGTCATGCTAACGTTCCTGTAATTATGCATCTAGTAATTGTTTGCAAGCGTGATAATCAAGAGAAAAATTTGAACTACTGAAATGATATAAGTAGCAATACATGTAGAATAAGATAGTGGAAAGAGAACATGTACTTTGCACGCATTTTTGTTCATACCACATATACCAGTAGGGCCAGTCATCCGAGTTACATAAATATGTACATGCAATGAATATGATATAGCTACATAGTTTTCAGCCACGGACCGGACCACAGTCGGACCTTGATTAACCACCAACCATGGGCTTCTATGACCCGAAGAAGCTTCAAACCTTGCATACATTGGAACCTTGAACCATAAAGCCACGATCGGTCATATTATTTCAACACCCTTCCGCAAGCTTCACCATCAATGCATTTTCAACGATACCAAGTAATTTTAATACTATTATTTTGAATACCTTTATGGAGTAATTTATGATATGTTAAATGAAGACATTTGTCGTATAACGGTATGTTAGCGAACACAATGCCAGATAATTGAATTGCTATTGTATAATCAATGTGTTAATTATTGCTGGATTACTAATAATCTGTTTACTACTGATTAGAGGTGGACAATTATTTTCGTATGTTAATGTTGAATATTTGCATCCAATTACGTATAAGTCAGAAAAAGTATCATATGCATATAGTTAGACGAAAATATATAAATTTTGTACCATTGAAAATTGAAAAAAAAATAAGTATATTTTTGATCAGTCGTCATGTTTAGAAACAAATACAAAATAAATGTAATAACCATGGTTATTTCCAGGTTAGAAATGGGTTTTATTATGATTTTATATTATAGATATAAACAATGGAAAAAAAATATAGTTTTGACGGCGATCGAACCATTTGAACCATGAAACTTGGATCCTCGCGGTTCCATAGACAGTTTGGTCCTAATAACTATGTATATTGTCATTTTGTAAAGAAACAATGGCTTTGTGCATAATACAGTTAACATCCATAAATAGTATAAGCGGTAATGTTTAGCTGAAAACAATTAAAACTGAAACAACTTAGCCAAAATAGGTAAAAAAAATATCTCCAAATTCATAGCAAGAACGGTGCATTGTACTATTTTCAGATTTACATGTGTACTAATCTTACGTTAACAGGTTACACATAGTCGTACTTAAGAGCATAAATGACACATATGACATTAAAAAGGAACCAAAACGGGAAGGTAACATATTGAAAGTAAGATATTCCTAGGAATTGCAGTTGGTCTGTAAGCGCATGTTGCCATAGTTAGGTGTTCGCTTTCTCCTACTTATACCAAATATACAGAACCTGTAACACAAATGAGGTATGCATTTTGAGTGCGGGTTGACGTGAGTAATGGAAGAAACATCTGTCTTAATGGAATAGTGGAAAACTTAAAGGTCCCAGATACATGATACATTAATTTTCAATGTACATCGAATCAAACATTCCTACGTCTTGAAAGCCAGTAATTTTCAAATTCTATGTGCTTGCGGATGCAATCTTATAGCTTGACACAGAAAGGTGGGTCATGAAAACAAAAGCTATATTCAAAGTTGAGGCAAATGATATAGTTTTCCTTCGTTTAAATTTTCGAACACCTTATTAGTTATATGTTGTGAATATAGTTTAATTCCTCAAATTTTATATCTGGATAAAATTACAGTAAATGATATAGTTATCAAGAAAAGAAAGCAAGAAATAGTTGGACGAAAATATTAAGACGGAAGTGAAGATATTGAATAATATTCAATATACTACATGTGAAGCACACTAAATGTGGTATAATTATTATATTCACAACTTTTGTGCAGAAAATGAGATGGTTTCACTTTAAAATCCACTTCTACATGGTAAACATAGATTTCATGTGAGAGCTAACCTGTGTAGCTTCATGTTCTACAAATTATTATTACCAAGAAAATGTTAAAGATAAAGCCAATACACCGCCTATTAATGGGTATCAACTATCAAATAACATTGTCCTTTTAAATCATTCCAGAACAGAGCACACCAACTAATAGCTATACCAACCCCTTTTCTACATAACAGTACTACACATCATATCGTGTAGTCGTAAACTCGTAATGCTCCATTAAATTCTTCTTTTTAACCTAGTGCAATTCATATTCAGAATGTAGGAAACAATATGATATACATGCTTAAAGTCATTTTGACCACCAATGAAGCAGCCTGACCTTGTAAGCATTTCAATTTGGAACAAATATCAACCAAATTACCGTGCAAGTACTATGTAGCAGTGCTTTAACTAACACAGCTGGTGTGAAACTTTGACTCCAATATTCATTATTTTACAAATCTATATATATGTTCCTATTTATGCCGTGTGACCATAGTCCCGTGCACAGTCTCAAATCCCTATTGATCTATGTGTGTACAGGAAATTTCTTTTTGATATTTAGCAGTTTAATTCATAAACTTCATTCCAAAAGTAAAAAATAAATCAAGGATTAAAGTACCTTATACGAAGAGGCAAGTCGTGCATAGCAATAGCATGGGTATTGCGAAAGATAATGCCAAAATGCTCTGCTATTGCTCGTTCCGTCAAAGATACCAACATAAAATTCATGCTTATTGATTCAATCTAAAACATGACATACAATTTGTAAAATGTTACTTATGCATAAACAGCAACCATGATAAATAATAAATGACACGCGCTTGACTTTGGCTTAAAATCAATCCAATTGAGAGCCAGGGACGACAAATTTGTAGAACTTTCCTGATTTAAAAGTAGGCAGATAGCATAGCTGAAACATGATAGAAGTCCTATAAAAATATTAAACTCATCCTCATCTATGTACTTTTTTAGAAATCATAATTAAATATTGGTATTTTTAATACTCCATTTCGTTTAGCTAAATGTAAATATAAATTTTAAGGTTCCCTACTTTTAAATTCATAACCTTTGGAATTGGTTTCATTTGTCAAGTCGAGATATTATTCCTTTGGGACATTGAAACCCATAAGATTTCCAAATTTTTTCTTGGATTGGGTAGATTTCTAATTTGCTCAATCATTCGCACCATCCGTCATACTTTAAGAAATTATATTTATGTTTAGCTCAGAAAAACACTATAACTTTCTGTTGTTGCACTGCTTCCCACTTTATTGTTACAACTAACATTTGTGGCTCAGTATTTAAATATTTCATTTTTTTAAGGTAAAAAAATGGTGATGGGAACTTTATTCATAAATCTAGTTCCTTTACAGGAAGGTTCTCAATTGATTTTCTTCCTTTCTTACATTTGCATGTTTGAAGAAAAAGAATGGCAGTTTTGACATAATGATCATTTGTTTTATTTTAGTTTAGACGACAAATCTTAGTACTTGCAAAAAAAAATAAATTAAAAAAATAAATAAATAAATAAAATCTTATGCTAGGTTTTGCAATGCATGGGAAAACAAATCTTGATGACATTTCGATGAAGAATTTAACTAAAGAAAATATTATATGGTATATCCCTATAATTACATGCATAAGAATGCCTTAGGGACTTGATCAATACGATCCTCTATAAAGAATCGATACAAAATGCAAATAATAAATTAATTATATCATGGAAACACCAATTAAAATAATTTTAGAACCATCTCAAAATGTTATCTGACTTCTCCATTCATGGGGATTCTTTCATTATCAAGCTTTGTTGGAAATCTAAAGTTTTAATGGTAGTTGCTTTTCCACCAATGTAGTACTGAACGCACTCAAAACATTCGGATGATTGGGCTATTAGAACTTTTTTAATGTTATCATATACTTTAGTAAACTAAGTATAATGAACAAAAATCCAATATATGGATATAAAGAAATATGACTGCAGGTTGTCAATAGCTTATTTTAACAATATTTAATTGACTAATTAGCACCCTCATATATTCTGCTTTGTGATTGAACGCAGCATGTCAAAAGGACATTGTTAATTAATAATACTGGACTAAAACATTGAAAAAGTGCACAGGTTTAATCCTAATATAAAATCATTGAAAATGCTTAATCCTAACATAAGAATATTGGACTAAAACATAAAGCAAAATGTATGTCCGGATTTGTTCAGGCAGACGAACGTATGGGAAAAAATAGTAGAATTTACTAATTGAGAATTACACCATGAAAAAGTATAAACATACATCAAAAAACTAAGCAAAAAGGATAATACCTGAAAGGAGCTGAATCCTCCAACCAATACTACCGCATGGAAGGGAACGGTGTAAATAAGAACGATGACAGAAACTGAGGGCTTGAAATCTTAACCGCTACCAACAGTCAACGATGATTGAATAGTATCATGCCTCAAAGATGTAAAGGGAAGGCCAAGGTCGATTGTGAGTAATTCTGGCAAATTAGGCGGTGGTGATTAAGAGGTATTGAGTTAATTTTAATTAGGAGCAGTGCTACAATTGATAAGTTGGAATTCAAATTTGAAGCGGCTTGATGATGCTGTCGGAATGAATAGTCAACGACGACCTCCGATACGTCTAATCATGGAGGCAACGCGAAAATCTGAAGATAGAAAATGGATACTTAGGGGTAGATGAGGAAAGCGGAGAACGGTTAACGAAGGCCTTTGCAAATAGGAGGAAAAGGAGGTAGGACGGTTCAGTTCTAATAGTGACGTGGCATGACTTATAGCTAAGGAAAAGTAACTCAGCTTTAATAGTATAGTATAGATAACCCACAAAACGTTACAGCCAACATAAAAATATAAAATTAGAAAACAATAAGCTTGAAATAGCAACATAGAATTCGTCTACAACCCAGAACTACCTTCTTCATCTTGATATCGCTACTGTAGAATCCTCAAGATACTATGTTTTTTTTTTTGCTAAATCATACTGCAGAGCATGCCCAGTAAGATGAAATACATCTCTTGCTAGATACTCCTCCTCTTTTTCTTCCGTCAAACGTCTTTCACGTCTCTCTTTATAATCAGTTCTTTTGTTGAGAGAACTAGTTCTATTGGAATCTTGCCGAAGTTGCATCTCCATGATCTTCAGTTGCTTCTCTTTCAACTTGTTACGGTCTTCTTTTTAGAGGGCGATGCAAGTGATATATCACTCAACAACGAAGTTAGTCTATCACTAGACGCTGCTAAATTGGTTGCTTCCATATTTTTCAACAAATCTCTCTTGCTTGATTTTATTCCTTCTGGTCTTGTTTCAACTCCAGCATAAAGCATTCCCAAATTAGAAGTCACCGGACTAATGTTGTTCCCATCTCTGTCTGTAGCCATAGGAGATCCAAATGAATTTCCTAGGGATGAATCCATTGAAAGTCTTGAAGCTACATTTCTCAAGTTAGAACCTTCAGTGTCTCCAAGTTCTACAACATTCATTTCACATAAACTAGCCCAACATGGTTCCAATGAAAGAATTTCCAATGCTTCATGAGCAATGAATTCACTATTACAAGTGTCTCGATAGATCGTATCATAGTCTTCTTTTATTCTGAAAGTTTGACTGCTTCTCAGCAACTCCCCCCTTAGTGCTTTCATTCCCTTGTACTTAGTATACATAGTATTCATATTATACCATGCAGTCTTTGTGCTTTTAAGTAATCTTCTTGTTACGCATTCAGGATCTCTATTGTATAGATCATTAACCCACAAGCAGAAAAAATTACCGCCGGAACGGCCGGCTGGAATGATGGATGCATTTACCCATGCATTGGCTAGCACTTTATAGTCATGTGCTCTGCATATTCTACCAGTACCTGTAGTTGCTTCCACACCACCTTGACCATGATTTTCCTTCGGCTTTCGCTCGTTGTAAGGCCGTTTGGCCTTAGTTTGTCCTTTGTCGGGGTACAGAGTTGGCGAAGCCATCTCTTGGTGTAAATTTGGATTAGGAATCATGGGTTGTAAACCAAAGTAGTTGTTTATTTGAGGAATTTGGCTGTACATGGTACCATACTATTGCGCGAGGTTTAATTGGTAGAGATATTGACTTTGTTGGGGAGTTAGACAAGGGGTGACATCATTGATGGGGCTTCAGCTTGAGATAGCAAATTAGTAAAATTAGCAATGTTATCATTGTATAGCCAGAGACAATGTTGTTATTTGAATCGGCCATTGTTGTTTGTTTAGATTTGGATTTATTTGTGAATATGAAGAAAACGATAACCAATACCCCACATTTATTTAGATAAAGGACCCAACTTGGCTTGACCATTAAAAGAAGCCATTCGCTATTCTGCAATGTGTCATCAAATCAAATATTGAATACGCCAGTAAAACAACTTGGCTTGGCCAATAAAGTTGTTCAGTCAAATCGACTTTAACGTTTCTCTTGAAGGGAGTGATATGATTTATTGGTTTAAGTGCTACAAAAGTATCATTGTGCATTTATTATGTGTGCATATTGTTTATATGCTTGGTTAGAGTGCCTAAATTGTCTTGACTATTAAGACAATTTCTGTATTTTCCTTTATTGATAGTTGTAACAGCCCGCATTTTACGTATCGGAAGATCATAAAATATTTTTACTTTTACTCCCCAAGGGTTGGATCATTCTCATATTTTGATATGATGCTTATGGGGATGTGAGACATGTCCATAATTTTTATCAATTTTGTTTGTGACCATTTTACCCATGTCAGTCACGTACAGGGCATAACTTTTAACTCAGGTCGAATCAGGTGGTGACACATGTTCCATTGGAAAGGAAATGATGATTTCCTTTCCATAGAGTGGTTACAATGAATATTTCGCTCATCGGTTTGGGGGGAATCGTTATTTTAAGGTTTTTCAGTTGGTTGTTCAGGTTTTGGGTGCCACAATGGGCTGATTTGGGAAGGCCCACTAGTGGGATGGTGGAAACTATAAATAGGGGGTGAGAGATATGGGAAATGGTTTAGGTTCTCCATTCTCTCATTTTGTGGCCTTCCCGAATTAGAAGTCACCGGACTAATGTTGTTCCCATCTCTGTCTGTAGCCATAGGAGATCCAAATGAATTTCCTAGGGATGAATCCATTGAAAGTCTTGAAGCTACATTTCTCAAGTTAGAACCTTCAGTGTCTCCAAGTTCTACAACATTCGTTTCACATAAACTAGCCCAACATGGTTCCAATGAAAGAATTTCCAATGCTTCATGAGCAATGAATTCACTATTACAAGTGTCTCGATAGATCGTATCATAATCTTCTTTTATTCTGAAAGTTTGACTGCTTCTCAGCAACTCCCCCCTTAGTGCTTTCATTCCCTTGTACTTAGTATACATAGTATTCATATTATACCATGCAGTCTTTGTGCTTTTAAATAATCTTCTTGTTACGCATTCAGGATCTCTATTGTATAGATCATTAACCCACAAGCAGAAAAAATTACCGTCGGAACGGCCGGCTGGAATGATGGATGCATTGACCCATGCATTGGCTAGCACTTTATAGTCATGTGCTCTGCATATTCTACCAGTACCTGTAGTTGCTTCCACACCACCTTGACCATGATTTTCCTTCGGCTTTCGCTCGTTGTAAGGCCATTTGGCCTTAGTTTGTCCTTTGTCGGGGTACAGAGTTGGCGAAGCCATCTCTTGGTGTAAATTTGGATTAGGAATCATGGGTTGTAAACCAAAGTAGTTGTTTATTTGAGGAATTTGGCTGTACATGGTACCATACTATTGCGCGAGGTTTAATTGGTAGAGATATTGACTTTGTTGGGGAGTTAGACAATGGGTGACATCATTGATGGGGCTTCAGCTTGAGATAGCAAATTAGTAAAATTAGCAATGTTATCATTGTATAGCCAGAGACAATGTTGTTATTTGAATCGGCCATTGTTGTTTGTTTAGATTTGGATTTATTTGTGAATATGAAGAAAACAATAACCAATACCCCACATTTATTTAGATAAAGGACCCAACTTGGCTTGACCATTAAAAGAAGCCATTCGCTATTCTGCAATGTGTCATCAAATCAAATATTGAATACGCCAGTAAAACAACTTGGCTTGGCCAATAAAGTTGTTCAGTCAAATCGACTTTAACGTTTCTCTTGAAGGAAGTGATATGATTTATTGGTTTAAGTGCTACAAAAGTATCATTGTGCATTTATTATGTGTGCATATTGTTTATATGCTTGGTTAGTGTGCCTAAATTGTCTTGACTATTAAGACAATTTCTGTATTTTCCTTTATTGATAGTTGTAACAGCCCGCATTTTACGTATCGGAAGATCATAAAATATTTTTACTTTTATTCCCCAAGGGTTGGATCATTCTCATATTTTGATATGATGCTTATGGGGATGTGAGACATGTCCATAATTTTTATCAATTTTGTTTGTGACCATTTTACCCTTGTCAGTCACGTACAGGGCATAACTTTTAACTCCGGTCGAATCAGGTGGTGACACATGTTCCATTGGAAAGGAAATGATGATTTCCTTTCCATAGAGTGGTTACATTGAATATTTCGCTCATCGGTTTGGGGGGAATCGTTATTTTAAGGTTTTTCAGTTGGTTGTTCAGGTTTTGGGAGCCACAATGGGCTGATTTGGGAAGGCCCACTAGTGGGCTGGTGGAAACTATAAATAGGGGGTGAGAGATATGGGAAATGGTTTAGGTTCTCCATTCTCTCATTTTGTGGCCTATGTTCCACCTTCCTCTAACACCTCTCCACCATTAAAATCGAGACCTAAAGGAAAGAAATTGAAGATCTACACCATTTGAGGCTTGATCTACATCATCTGTAGGGAGAGTTCATTGGATCAAGGAGTTTGGTTCAAATTTCTTGCTGTTCAGAATCTAAATTCATTGATTTTAGCTTGTTCTTCAGAATTGGTGAGTGATTTGCATCTCTCACATGGACTCAATGAAGTATATGAATGTTTGATCATGTTTTTCATCAGATTCAAGCATTTTCTCATAGATCTACACATTGGCAAGTTCATTCCCATATGAATCACCCTAGGATCTAATTTAGCATGTTTAAATCGGTAATTCCGATGCTATTTCATATGTATATGCTAGTTAGATCCGCAATTCAGATCATATGTTCATTTATCATGATTTTGGTGAAATTTGCATAATTTGATGGTTGTTTTCACCAAAAAATTGGCTCAAACACCAATGGTACTAGAATTGTACTTCACTGATATGGTAGGAAAATAAATGGAGCTGTACTTAATAACAATTGAAAATGAAAATGCGAGCGAGATAAAATAGAGACAAGATTTAGAGTGGTTCAGCCTTATGCTAGGCCTACATCCACTATGAAGATAGCTTGCCTTCTTAAAATGGAGAATACAAAATACATAGACTCTCTTTTTTCGTACACCTGTATATCCACTCAACATACTCTCATTCATACATATCAATCCTGGGATTTTATGAGGGAATGGAAGAGTTCGAGGAGGTTAAGGATGGATGAATGATAGAGAAGGAGGTTGTTTATGATTTTTACGATTACACAGTTGTATTGGACGCTATGGCCAGATGAATGATGAACTTTCGAATGGAGAAGATGGTCATTACTTCAAAAATGCTTAAAGACTGACTCAGGATAGAATTTAGCAGCACCTTGTGGTTCAAAAGATTCCCATCTTTGTGGTGGCAGCCATGTCCTATTTATAGGTGAGCCCCCTCGGAGAAGTGAGCTGATGTTCGTATATGCAGGCCATGGGTCGCTAATCCCATTAATTACAAACATGCCATCACCTGACTGTAGCCAGTTGTTGACAGTTGCATCCAGTTGTCATACGCGAGCAAAATAATGAACGACTTGGATAGGCGGGCAGACGATCATAATTCTTTGATGCGGCTATGTCTGAACATGGGTGAGCAGGCGGTTATCTCTTTAGTCTGGAGGTGACAGATAAAGGCTTGCAATTTGGGATGTAAGTGTGCTCTTTCTAAGAGCTGGCATCCGATCGACCGGTAGATGATATCTGACCAGAGTATTGTGTTCGATTAGTAAAAACATACGAGTGATCAGAGTTGAAATCCATGAGCAGTCATTAAATATACGCGCGACCTTGACCTCTGCTCTGATACGTATGACCGAACTTTGATATTAGGTCAAGTGTCTTCCATTGTTGTGGGTGATTGTTGTGTGCGACTTTTATAGGATATACGACCTTTATCTTTATTGGGACACACTATTTATATTGCCGTAATACATCGTGTTACCGTCCTTGACCGCACTGGGCAAATGACTTGCCTTGGATTTTCTATTTGAACCTTGTTCTGCATAGCTGCTTCCTATCCTTTGTGAGTCATTATAAGTGCCTCGGAAAAGACTATGCACGACCGACCCTGATGGCGTTAATCCCATAACTTCTGTTAAGAATTGATAGCCCAATGTGCGCATGGATTTTTAAGGGATCAACATTTGCCGCTCGAAGTCCGTAATTTTTTAACATAAAGAATTACTGGCTTTGGCATGACCGGTCGTGACATTGTTTAATCTTACTTACCGAAGGGTCATTCGTGCAAAACTTAGGATTGCTACAATGTGGTTGATTGATGTCGTTCTTTTTGTGGGTGAGACGTTTGAATTATCTTTTCATCATTGCAAGCGGTCGAATCATAGGGAAGTGGTCATGCCAGCTAGATCTTAATGGGAAACTTATTTCAGCAATTCGAGTACCGAGTTGACGTGGCGAGAATGCTCATGGTGTATGTCCTTTAATCTTCCCCCTTATTTTTATTATTTCTCATTCTAATTTTCTTTTAACCTTCTTTATTTTCCTCTTCCCTTCAAGAAATTCTTTTGACGGTAATTGTATTCTTCGACAATCTTACCAGGTAATTCACATCTTTTATTCTTGTTCAGACCTTTCCTCAATTTTTTTTTATCTTGCTTAGTGTTTACAGTAACACCTGTTTAATCAAAGAAACTCTTCCTTGGACCCGAAGCATCATGATCTTTTAGGGTGAGGTTTTTTCCTTCATCTTACCTCGTTTTGTATGAACAATGGTATATCTCCAAGCTGAGATCTTTTAAGTGTAGTCTGACTGGCTTAAGTACGAATTGGGATCCTGGCAGTAGTCAGATTTTATCTAGTGAAGGTACCATTTCTGTAATTATCTTGTAGAATCTGAATCATATAGTGTCTTTTGGAATCTTGATGCTGGTATTGCTTATAAGTTGTTCGACGGAATGCCCCACGCTTCTTTGGGTGAAACGTTTTAGTTTATGTCTGAGTCTGGTTGGGTTATTATTGGTCATTCGTGATTGTTGTTTGAGACCAGATTGACTTTCTTTTTCTTTTCTTTTTTTAAAATAGGCCGCCCAAGGATGAATTTCTTCATGTTAAGAAGACTGAGGAAGAGATCACTAGGAAAGATTAGCAATAAAAACAAGCTTCAAGGTAAAAAGAACCTAGGTGAAGACGATATTCAAAGACGTCGTTCATTGGACGAACTCCCGGTCCCAGATGTTCAGATTGCCCCTGATCAAATACCCATGGCTTCTCCGTCCAATACTTTAAACGCTGCTAACTTTCAAACGACTGTTCCGAGTCCTCTTTGTGTTCCCAATCCTTGTCATCCCGAACTTATTGATCGATGGATTGTTGCAAGAAAAATGGATGCTATGAAAGATTGCATATTAGCTGAATTTAATCAGTTGGAGGCACGTCCGAATCTGGTTGGAGACCTCATCACAGAAGTTAGGGATTATATTGTAAAACAATTGGATGCTTGGAATACTCTTGTTGTTGATCTTCAGAAGTCGAATAAAGAGAACGTTGATCGAATTTATGCTTTGGAAAAAGACAGGCTCGAGCTCGTCTAGGCCCTTAAATCCCGGGAGAAGATCATTGCCTTCCTTATCTGAATGTTGTGGCTTGTTAGCTTTATCTTTTATTATTTCCATTGTTATTTTAAAACGCTATGTTTAGTCTGCCATGTTTATGTGAGTGCAGCCTCTCTTATTATCGTACGCTTATGTTGGTGACCTTTTTGGCCTGTTTTAGAACTTAGTGTGTTGTGGTTTGCGTTGGTGCGTCGCACGCTGCACCTATATTTTAATTTAGATGTTTGGTTGGGTGCTCTGTTAATCGTACGGCTACACCCGATTTATGGTTTGTTTTTTCTTTTCTCTTTTTTTATTATCATCATTACCGGTTTTCCTTGATGATTCATTATTTTCCGTAGGTTATTGCACATTTGTTATTATTTTTTATTAAATTGTATTCAACCCCACACCTGACTGACTTTTTAAACCAAGCCCTTCGGAGACTGGTTTTGAATATGTGCCCCCTCGGTAGGGCTTGGGTTATAAATTTTCGATCCACCCTAGGCCTTGTTTGATTTGATTTTTTTTCTTTACAAAAAAGGTCTTGAATGGGTACCCCCTTGCAGCTAGGATTTCTGTTACCCCATTGCGGCTAGGATTTCTGATTGCACGTGTCTTTCCAGCATGTTTGTTGGTCCTTCTGACACTAGACTGAGGTTTCCAACCTAGGTTTTTTATGCATTGCCCCTAGGAGGTGGACACTAATCCTTGTTATCGAATTTGGTTTCGATTTTAAGGAGTTCGTGTCCTGCACCTGACAAGGCGCATCTTTGGGACTAGCAATTTTTATCCATGGGACAGATTTGGTAATATTCTTGTTCCTCTACCTAAGCCTGACGCCAATCCCCTGAATGGATGTTAGCTAAGAGTTCGGCATATTTCACAATGAGAAGTGCATCCCTCTGACTCTTCGTTTGTCTTAGAACAGCTTATTCTCTTGAGGCGATGTGCCTATCCATCCAATTTGATTTTGCCTGATGTTTGCGGTTTTCAAGCCGCTTTGCTTAAGATATGCTTTGAGATTCTTCCCGTCACAGTTTAGCTGTATATGATCATTTGCTTCTATCATGCCTACATTCCAAGAGATCGGTTTTTAGAATGAACTGATAAGTATGTTACTTATGTAAGCACATAATTAATTTTGATGCACAAGGTTTTTGTAAGTAAACCATTGCTAAGCATTTGCATGAATATAACGAGTAACAAAGCAGGGTAAAACAATTTAAGTAATAAGATAAAAACAGAGTAGTAAATCAAAGTCAAAGGCGTTCTTGTCCAAATCTCCATAATTAGGAAACTAGTTACTGATCCTTAAGCAAGCGTTGGTTTCGGATTGGTCTGGGACTTTTCTTTAAAGCTCGTTGCCCTTTGTTCGCGGAGAGCCGGAACCACATTCAAGGTCTTGTACGTATTATTGCAAATGGTTTTTTCTGACTAGTCCCTCGATTAATGACTTCAAGTGCCTACAGTCGTTGGTATCGTGTCCTGGTTGTTTATGGAATTGACAAAATCTTCCTGATTTCATAGCGACATCTTTGACCTGCTTTTGTTTTAAGACCAGATATCTCTCGGTATCCTTAGTTTCCATGAAGATATTTTCAATAGTGTCATTAAGGGGAGTAAACTTGGAGTTCTTGAAAAAGCGTAGTTTCTTTTTAGCCCGGCTGTCTTTCCCTTCGTTTCTCCTTTTCCGACTATCAGAGCTACTTTGCGCATTACCTTTCTCCTTTATCTGTCCATATTCTGAATTTTCTTCAATACTCATGCAATTTTCAGCTTTATTGAGTAATTGTTCGAGCGTACTTGGTTTCTTCTTTTTGACCCACCGTCCTAATTTGGTCTCTTTGCATATGCTGCCTTTCAAAGCCAACAGGACTAGACGGGGCTCAAATTTTTTGACTTCAGCTACTGCCATATCAAAGCGAGTGAGAAAAGCTTTGATGTTCCCTCCTGGTCTTTGTTGTAGTTCACTTAGCTCCATAACATCCAGAACTCTAGGTGCCTGGAATTTGAATTGCTTACCGAATAGTTTAGCCAGGGTAGTGAAGTCGTCCATAGATTTCGGCGGTAGTTTTGTGAACCATAGGTAAGCCACCCCTTCTAGATAAGTCGGGAAATATAAGCACTTGATCTCATAGGTTGCGCATGCCCCATTCATATACTGGTCATATTTACACAGTAATATATTAGGGTCGCTTGTCCCATTATAGGACTGCAACGTTGGAGGTTTGAATTTATGAGAAAATACAATCTTCTTGATCCTTTCAGTGAGTGGTGTTTTAGTCGGAAAGGATTCCCATTCTTTTCGATCATCCTTTTTCTTTATACTTTCCTCCACAATTGCACGTGCCATTCCTAAAATGTATTTCCGCTCCCTGCTCTGATCCATGGGTTGAGCGCCCTTTTCCTTGCCAACTTCTGGTCTAGGTGTGCAATCGTGATATGTAGTCAAGGAATTTGGGCATTCTTTTTGAAGAAACGTCCTTCTGGCGGTAGGGCTGTCTACCCATTCCGCGATTGTGTCGTTGAAGTAGTTGCGCACATGTGCTTTGTTCCTTCCATAATCCATATTAGCATGATACGCAACTTCCAGAATGGAATTTTCCTGTTTTGAGCACGAAGCAGAGAATTCTACCTCTAGCCCGTGATTCGTTCGAGCGAACGAAGAACAAGTGGTACTTAGCATGGCTTTTGCGGTGGCGGCTTGAATAGTGAGCATTGACTCGAGTTTATTCATCATTGCATTGTTCGCAATAGTTATTTGATTCATTAATCCTGTCATTGCTTCTTCCAACTCTTTCTTGGTTACAGTTTCTTCAATTCCAGACAGCTCTCTTGCCCTGGAATGGGTAGTGGGAGACACGATGATATTTACACTATTGATGAGGCTGTTGACTTCGTCAATGACTTCCCTCAGCATGTCCATGGTTCCAAGCACAATTTTCTAAGAAAATCTCGTCGGACCTTAATGGGAAGAGATGCAAATACGGCCCGTGGTGGGCGCCAAATGTTTTCACCAAAAAATGGCTCAAACACCAATGGTACTAGAACTGTACTTCACCAATATGGTAGGAAAATAAATGGAGCCGTACTTAATAACAACTGAAAATGAAAATGCGAGCGAGATAAAATAGAGACAAGATTTAGAGTGGTTCAGCCTTATGCTAGGCATACATCCACTATGAAGATAGCTTGCATTCTTAAAACGGAGATTACAAAATACATAAACTCTCTTTTTTCATACATCTCTGTATCCGCTCAACATACTCTCATTCATACATATCAATCCTGGGATCTTATGAGGGAATGGACAAGCTCGATGAGGAGAAGGATGGATGAATGATTGAGAAGGAGGATGTCTTTGATTTTTCCGATTACACAGTTGTATTGGATGCCATGGCCAGATTAATGATGAACCTTCGAATGGAGAAAATGATCATTACTTCAAAAATGCTTAAGGAGTGACTCAGGATAGGATTTAGCAGCACCTTGTGGTTCAAAAGATTCCCCCCTTTGTGGTGGCAGCCATGGCCTATTTATAGGTGAGCCCCCTTGGAGAAGTGAGCTGAAGTTTGTATATGCGGGCTATTGGTCACTCATCCCATTAAATACAAACATGTCATCACCTGACTGTAGCTAGCGGTTGACAGCTGCATCCAATTGTAATATGCAAGCAAAAGAATGAACGACTTGGATAGGTGGGCGGACGATCATAATTCTCCGATGCGGCTATGTATGAACATGAGTGAGCATGAGGTTATCTCTTTAGTCTAGAGGTGACTGATCAAGGCTATCGATTTGAGATGTAAGTGTGCTCTTTCTAAGGGCTGGCGTCCGATCGACTGGTAGACGATATCTGACCAAAGTATTGGTGTTCGATTAGTAAAAACATAAGAGCGAGCGGAGTTGCAATCCATGAGCGGTCGTTAAATATACGCGTGACCTTGACCTCTTCTCTGATACGTACGACCGAACTTTGATATTAGGTCAAATGTCTTCCATTGTTGTGGGCAACTTTTAAAGGATATACAACCTTTATCTTCATTGGCTCGCACTATTTATATTGCCTGTAATACATCGCGTTACCGTCCTTGACCGCACTGGGCAAATGACCTGCCTTAGATTTGATATTTGAACTTGTTCCACATAGCTGCTTCTTATTCTTTGTGAGTCATTTTAAGTGCCTCGGACAAGACTATGCACGACCGACCCTGATGGCGTTTATCCCATAACTTCTGTTTAGATTTGATAGCCTAATATGCGCATGGATTTTTAAGGGATCAACAATGATAATTGTCATTTTGATGATGTTACTGGTTTCATAACATGCTTACGATTGTGTTGGATGTATTGGATGAGTTGGTTTCCTCGAATTTGTCATTTGGTGAAGTTTTGGTCGAAATTGGAGTTGGATTGGGGCTGTACATAGGACCAATCGGTGGTGCTCAGGGGACCGATCGGTGGTGCTCAGAGGACCGTTTCGTGGTGCGCAGGGAACCGATAGGTGGTGCTCAGGGGACCAATCGATGGTGCATAGGAAGGGCCGTAAGGTTGTGTAGCCTTTCAAAGCAGGTCGGTTAAGGCATGAATGGTAGGTCGGTCGGTGTCTCCAAAACTACGGGCCGGTCGGTCATTTCTAAAAAAAATATTTTTTGGGTATGACCCAGATTTGAGCAAAAGAGTTTGAATAAAAATATTCGTGGCAACCCCCTAAACCTTAGCCGCAGCACAGTGATGTATTTTGGCTCAGTAAGGGTGTGACTTCGAAGTAAATTCAAATTGGAAGGTTCGAAGTGTTAAAAGGTGTTCGTTGATTGGAGTAGAACAACGAATGAGGTGACAACTCAAAGGTCATGAGTTGGTGGATAATGGTTACTCGAGAAGGTTGCTTGAGTTAAGAAAAGTGGTTGGATTGGATGACTAGAGATGTGATGGCCGAGAGATTATCGTTGTCGTAAGTTCTAGCAGGCTCGAAGCAGGGGTACACTAGAGACGTCTAAAAGACCGGTTGTGGGTCGTGTACCTTGGGTATCGTTGAAAGGACTATTTGTCAAGGTTGGAAAAACATACATATCGTTAAAAGGCATATGGAGTGTATGCTAGAACTGGGGTCATAATTAGCCCTTGAAATATGGCATGGTTGGCCGTCATATAATTAACGATGGTTTCAAAGCAGTGTTGGCGGTGATAGCCAAAGTCTGTCATGGTTTATTAGTTGCTTTGTTTGAACCGTCTCATGTAGATTGTCTAATGTTGAAGGAGATGTTCCTTAGGGTGCTTGTCTGATATTGGTTTAGGCCTCTGGGGATTGTGCTTGAGGGATGTTGAGTTCGATTAGGATGGTTTACATAAGATATATAATTTGGATGTCATGAGTGATTTTCCATGATTGAGTGGGTGTTCTGGTGTCCATGGATGTATAGTTGAAATGTAGTTGTAAAGGCTGCCATTGTCCGATGTAGGGAAGATCGGTTAAGTTCTTCTCTGGTGTTATGGGTAGATTAGTATGTTTATCTATCCATTCTCACAAACTTTATTGGTTATATTTGTTAGCTGTTTTATCGCTCACTAAGTCTATTGTCAGACTCAAGGTTTTATGTTTCCCTCTTATTACATTAGGTTGTTCATCCGATTATGGATGGGCGGACTAGGTGGCAGGTGATAACTTAGTGAGGACGATGTTGTAGTTTGGTGGCGAGCAGGAGGCTGGCGTACTATCTTTACTACTATCTAGTATTCGTTCCGCTGTTTGATGATTATCTCTAAGTGATATAGTGAGGCAAATTTGTAAAGACACTTATGTTGTGATTCCTAGTGTATGGATATTTTCTCTAGTTGCTATGAGGATTTAAGTTTCTACTCAAATATGCTTCACTATTATTGCTTGTTGTATATGTTCAATTACATTTTATCCTTGTGCTGTGAGTTCTACGATAGGTTCCGATGTTGTTTACCTACTCTAATAATCGTCCATAGCTACATGGCAAGCCTTTCAATGCATTATTCCTCTTGTTTAGTGCAGGGATTATGGGCGGTCGTCACAATAGTCGTGCGTACAATGACTGCCATTGTGTTGTCAACTCATCTAGGTAAGGGTTATTTGGACTAACATTTGAAAAGCTGTACATTTAATGCCTATATAATCTAATGCCAATTTGGTTGGACTTAACATTTCAAAATGGCAAACGAAAACTGGAGTGCATTGGATTACGTCATTTTGATAAAAGCTTACATTGAACCAGATATACTACATATGAAAGAAGAAGTACACAAAAAAATTTTGGGCAACCCTCAATGAAAAACACAATAGTCGTCCGGGTTGTAGAATAATGAGAACCAATTTATCCACCAGAAGTGCATTCTGCTTATTTACTACAGATTGTGTGAACTACCGAAAAGTAATAAAAGAGGTAAAAAGGACAATATTTTTCAACTGGCACGGGTTATGGTACAACTATATTATACAATTTGACTAATATATCATTAGGTTATGTGTTGCCTTCAGTAGGTATCTTTTGGTTTATGTATTTGGAATGGAATGTATCCTTAGAGCATTAATTTAAGTTCATCACTATATGAAGAGTATATTGTCCCACACGCTGACATGACTAGTCTATGAACATTAAAAGTCATGCTGACACGTACATTGGACTAACCACTGACAAGATTAGTCAGTATCATGCTAGCAATAATTAACGTGTCTTTCATTTGATTTCTTGGATGTTTTGAATCTTGGTCGACCCCTATTAAAATTAGAGGGAGTTAAAAAATTCGGGTCGTCCCCTATTGAAGTGTGAATATTGACTACAACAAAAAATAGAAATGAGATATATTTAAGTAAAGAACACAATATAATCATCGAGTACTACAACATTAAAATAGTTCAACAAATGCATAGACTACATCTAAGCATTCCCTTTCAGATGCCATAAATGTTGAACCAGGTCATCTTACAGATTATTATTGTTAGAGTTTATACCCTAGAGGTAATCCATTTGACGTGATAGATAACATTGTTGATGTTATTATTTTATTTGGAATAGAAATTCTATTATGTTATATATTTACTGCGTAATATAAATATTAACATAATATAAGTCCTTAGAATAACAATACCGATTTATATAGTTCAAGTAAGTGACTTGAACTTGAGATCATATAATATATTAAGTATTATAATTCTTAAATGTCCCTTGTCAATTTTTATTCTATACAAAGGACAATAATAAAACGTTGAGACTAGTATGTTGATTGACTAAAGATCACATCTCATTTATCATTAATATACATGATATTAATGTCAAAATATGAATACGTATTGTAGAATATCGTATTGGGCTGATCCAACGTGAGAAAAACTATATGGAATATAATTAACAGTATCATAAGTTACTCTCACAGTGGCAGTGATGTAATGGTCCTCGGACCTGAACTCATTATAATTTTATTCGAGGATATTTGTGTTTTGATATCATATAAAGTTACTCGTAACAGAGTAACGATAACGGTGACTGTTGGATACATCTCGAATCGAATGAAAAATATGAATGATCTAGATGGAATTTAACCATACAATATATATATATATATATATATTTGTAGTTATATCCATGGGCGTCTTGATTGTGTGAGACTGTGAAATGCATGGCCTTGCTCAAATATTGATTTGTTTTAAATAGTCTACTTATTGGTCAAGATTAAAAGGATTAAATTATAAAGAGCGTGATACGTTCCATGCCTCGAGTTTAATCCTGGATATATTGGTAAAAACGATTATATTACATTGATACATTGGTGACAGAAAAGTTTGTATGGAATCGATAATATTAATATAACTTGGGTAGCAGCGATGTATAACTAGATGCCGCTCACTATTTATAATTTAAAAATGATTTAAATTATTGCCAACGTTGTAATAATCTATAGAGTCACACAATATAGAGTACTGTAAATAGAAAATAATTTTATACAAATAAAAATATCAATCCGTTGATATTATATTTAAGTTGTGATTAGTATTCGAGTAGTTCCTACTTTTGTGGTAAATGTTTGATTTTAAAAGGGATGTCCACTCTCCTTTTATTAAGGCGGCTATACGATATAATAAAGGAAGATCAAAAATTGTTTTGAGCGACTATGAATACATTTTCCTAGCCCTAGAATTAAACTGGCGGCTAGTACCCCTATCCTTATTCTTCTTCAATTTGATTAAAGAAAAATTCGTTCTACTGGACAACTGTAAAGGCATGGTGTTTTGCTACGCTTATCAGTTCGATCCATTCAAACATCGGCTACGTTCCAGAATCGATGAAGCACAGATCCAATTTGATTTCATAAGACCTACGAGGTATGAACTTTTAGTCTACTTAATTTTGCATAACATCCTTGATTTTAATTGTATAAAATGCTAGATAGGGTTATGGATTAGATCTATAAAACCCAAAGTGGTATCGGAGCCAGGTTTTGCAAAATTAGTTATTTTGAAACTATGATTTAGGTTTATATGTGTTTAGTTATTGGATAATCGAAATTATGAAGTCATGGATTCAAGACTTAATGATAAATTTAATTTATAAGTGAAATTCTTTCACTGTAATTTAAAATTGTTTTTGATATAAGCTGTAAAACCATTTTATTATAAACAAAGTTTTGTATTTGATATAAAACTTTGAAATGGATTTATTGCTAGTTAAGTCTGAAGTTTAACTAAAATTTCAAATCGCAACTACCCTGTTTGTATGTCATGGAATTCCAATGATAAATCAAAACCAGTTTTGATTGATAAATTTTTGCCTCTACATATTATGTTATATATGTGTGTGTGCGTGTGTGTGTGTGTGTGTGCGCGTGTGTGTGTATGTGTGTGTGTGTGTTTGAATCTGATAATGAAAGTGTTTTATAATAAACAGAAATTTTGTTCTGTTAGGTAATCTGAAATGATTACAAATTTATATTTGATAATTATAATGATATTTGGATTGCCAATTTTAATACTTAAAACATGAAAATATATAATCGAAGGTATTGTGTAAATAGAATACAGAATTTTATTCTAGATTAATTAATTGGCACAATTGAATCAGTTTATTTCTAAAATAAAATTGGTTCATTTAAATATGAATTAATATCAGACATTGATTATATTTAATGGATCTGTTTATATGAGTAAGAAATGCTAAAATGATAACCAAATTTGTTTGATTCATGAATAATTGATGATCTGACTATTTTATGCATTTCATTCTTTTGGTTAAATTTTTTTTAATGATTACCAAATCAGTGAGATGATTTTCATATTATATTTGATTTACTGAAATAGATTGTATGAAAATTTAAACTAGATTTTTTGATTTTATACCAAGACTGGTTTATTTGATAATAAGTCTGAGTTAGAAATTTATAAACAGTTTCCTTGGTTCTAGTGTTCTGATTACATTAATTATCACTAGAATAAATTCAAGTCACAATAAGTGTATTGTGATTTGTTGATTCTATAAAACTAATACATGATGTAATCTCATGATCATATCGCATAAATATATGTACTTGACAAATATATATAAATGCATATGGATTTTGATCAACTAAATCACTTTTGAAATCTAATTTTATACATTAAAAAAAACTGTTTTTCTGTTCTGGCTTTATTTTGAAATCTTTTCTGTAATTACACCAGATTAAATTTGTAAGTTTATGACTTCTGCATACTTCAAATTTTGATCTGGAAATACAATTATTTCATAATAGTGTGTATAACAACAGTGGATTATTATGAGATTTTATGATACATGGTACTCTGCTAATATGAGATATAAATATTTACACCTGGGCGATATAGTTGAGTTTTTCATGTATATATATATATATATATATATATATATATATATAGAATAGATCCTATGAGTTTTGGTTACAATTTCATTATACGATGTGATTTTCACCCAAATTATCCAACAATGTCCAGGTAGTCTTGACTTATAATGATGTATAAAATCTATGTAATTGTACATGTTAATGATCTTGCACACTTTTCAGTGGATTGATATAAATAAAAATACTATGTGCATATCGATGCATACTAAAATGTAAATGATATTTGGAATCATTATAGCTTATATATGTATTTGTCCACTTTCATAGTTACTTAAATAATCTAATTGTGCTGTAAAATATACGTTAATTCTGGACTTAATAGGAATCCTATACTTTTATTCCATTATCATTCTGTTCATGAATTATTCAAGTGAATATGATTTGCAAATATAAATTATACATTACCGAATGTATAGCAATTGGTTTTACTGATTAAAATATAGGGTATATTGGAGCATACATTTAGTTATGTATGTATTTTATCACGGCATTTTGGTGGACGAAATTGAAATGATACTACTGATATGGCATAGGTATTAGAATGTGAAAGATATAACAAATGTGATTTGTTTTACTTTCATATACATATTTGAATCCTGACATTGAAATTATTCTAAAATAATAATTTTAGATTTGGGATCAAAATTCCAATTTTGATTGACTATTTAAGTTTGTGAATTTAATTCCGTGATACAAATGTGATTTGATATATATATATATACATATATATATATATTAAACAAGTGTGGCTTATATCGTTGTGTTCATGTAAAATTTAAGTCTGGGATTAATTTTAATTGCTGGTATTTATGCCTTGAATGCATATCTAAATAAACACCCTAAATGTACAGGAGTGTACATGAATCTTGAGGCATGCTGTGGTTATCTTCTTTTTCCTTGGTTTTTCCTGTGTGTATATATATATATATACATTGAATGAATATGATGCATCGATATATACACACACACACATACTACATCTGTACCATGCTTTTATATATAAATATTTGTTAGTATTTTATTTTAGAAATACTGAAAGTTGAAACTGGATGCAGTATTTGATATGTCTAAACTTGTTAAACGAGTTTAACAAATCAGTGTATAACATTTAAAAGATTTATAAATGAATAATCCATAAACACCCATCTAAATATTTGCGTTTATACTCATAAATTCATGTTATACTCTCTACTTTTCATAATCCTATTAGAATAAAATCATAAGAATTAAGAGATATATTTATAATCTGTATTTTATATACATGCTAAAACCCAGAATATCCGATACCATTCGATGGTCACATCTGATGTGCATGGTGTAAGATTAGTATGTGTATATAGGCTATTTTTGGCCACAATGTAAGAAAAACTTATCTTAAATAAATTAAAGATGTGTATAATGCAAATACGTTTTGCATACCATATTTTGAAATGGTAGATCTCATTTGATGTATATGATACATTATATATTTTATAATACAGCAGATTGGTTTTATTTATTTATTGTATCAATATGAAAACTATTTCAATAATGGTACACATAAATATACTACTGAGTATTTAATTCAACATGATTACATACATGTAGATGTATTCTTAGTGAGACTGACCATGTGGATTAAAACTCTTCTACCATTTCATGAGTTATTGAGATTTCTGAAAATATTTTCAGCAAGAAAATCGACTCAGAAAGAGCAGGGTTAAGCAATAACTGATATTGCAAATTTCAGTCAACATGGTACTGATGGGTCAGTATGAATAGGTGTAAATAATGTTTGCATTATGATATGTATAATTTTGTATATTATCTGTATAAGGTTGATAAGAAAATGATGAAGTGTAATCATTATGTTTGAGTTACAAGTGCATAAAACTCCTGTAACATATCATTTTCATGTTTGTTATTGCCTGTGTAAAAGAAGACTTATTATTTTATGTTTCGATCTTTCTATGTTATGGATATGATCTTATGTAAGCGTTGGTAGTTTAAATAGTATGGCCTAAGTGATAAAACATCAATGGATTTTGCAAATTAATTTGTGTGCTCATCTTACAAAATGTTTTAGAATCTTCACATATTAAGGCCTGTTTTTTTTGCAATCGGCTCACAATCCTTGTATATGTATATATATAAAGATATATGGACCTTCAATAATGTCGGTCTGTTTTATATACATTAGGAATGCATCTGTCACATGAAATTGTGCTATTATGAATATGACACTAAACCTGCTAGTCAGTTTAGCAAACATTTTTAAACTATGTGATAATATGGATGTGGTTCCGACTTATAACATTGAATTTAAATAAATGTACTTCATATATTTTATTTTAAATCTAATTTATATTATGAATATAAAATACATGTATTTTGTTACGTGTTAATAAACTCTAATATTGTTTGCTACTACGAATTATGAAATTCACTTTAAAGAAAATCTTGTTATATTAAGTGATGGTGATGTCTTCCAATAATACACTCATCAATGCCCAGAATCACTGGATGTAGGTAATGCTAAAGCATTGTGCATCCTTTTATTTTGGTTATATGCGACGGAGTAAAAGTGATCCTTAAATTGTATTATTGGGTCTGACTTAACTAAGCTATATAATAAGATTATGACTTCGAGACAACATGAATTATTCTATATTTTGGGAAAATGAATAATACTGAACAAAATATTCATCATGTGATCAAGAATTGTATACACGATATAATTGACATAAGGTGTCTACCTAAAAGGTTGTGTTTTGGGATTAGCCAAAGCTAGGCCAAGGCATGACTAGAAGTGGATCTTGGAACACCATTATATATATATATATATATATATATATATATATAGAGAGAGAGAGAGAGAGAGGGATGTTAATTTGAGTGGGAGCGTATTTTTATTCAAAATATATACATTTATGTTAATATAAATTTTGATTGTCAAAAATATGTATTAGATAAATATTAAAGAATCAGTTATTATTTATTATCTATTGTAGATGTTAAATAATAAATAACTTCGATTATTTAAATTAATCCTTGAGAAGGATAAATTGAATTAAATCAAATTTCTTAAGTAACATTGAAATTTGAGGATTGTCCTCAAATAAACAAAACGTATTTTTTTTACAAATACCGAAGATTTAATATAAAAGTTGAGGTGTAACTTCAACTGTATAAGATATAAATGTTGTAACAATCTACTTATACATCTTTTGTATTAGATACTAGATACTAGATATGAATCACATAAATGTATGTAAACTTAAAGAAATTGCAAAATAAGTATAAGTCTGATAAAAGGACAAGTGGACTTACAATTGGAAATATAACATATATTGCTGAATTATCCATAGAAAGTTGATTCTTGTTCTGTATATTGGTTTAATTAAATAAATAAAATGATTGTTATTATGAAATTCCATATAAAATAAAAATTATTATGAATCTTGCTTAGACAAGTTTAAATTTCATTTGTAATAAAAGAACAATTGTTATTCATTTTATTAAAATATTGTACGAAATCTCACAAATAGTTAATGAAATTTATAAATCCTTAACTATAATGTGCTTGACATAAATAATGAGTGGATTAAATTTAGTGATTTAAATCCAGCATACCTTTAGCAATTCCAGTTAGCCCATATAAAAAAGAAAGTATATCTAAACTCCATAATGATGGAATTTTGAAATCATTTGATTTTGAATCACATAAAGAATGCGAATCTTGTTTTTTAGGAAAAAAATAACTGGATCACCTTTCACTTGACACAGTAAATGAGTGATAAGCATTGGGTCTCGTACATAATGATGTATATGGAGCAATGAATACATAAGCTAGAGGCAGGTTTTATTACATGATTATGTTTACTGATGATATCAGTAGATACAGATATTTGTATCTTATGGAACACATATCAGATCCTTCGAAAAGTTCAAAGAATTCAAAATGAAGTTAAAAACCAATTTTAATAGAAAATAAATATTTTTCGAACAGATCGAAAGAGAATATTTAAGCCAACTATTTAATGACTATCCAGACGTGTTTGAAATTTTTCACAACTCACTCCATTTATAACACCATACTGGGATAATGTGTCTCAAAGGAGAAATCGCACCTTATAAGATATAATATGATTAATGATAAGTCATAAAGACCTTCTAATATATTAAATTTAGGATAATTGCATTTAATCCTACTAAAACGAGTTTGAAGACGCCATATAAGATATGGACTAGGAAATGTCCTAGTGTGTCTAATGCGAAGATTTGGGACGCAAGGGCGTTTATTAAACATCCTACCTGTAACATCCCATAATTTTCAGTATATTTAAATTTCAATTTAAAATAAATAAATTGGAATATATTAGGGAAAATCAATTTTTATTTTATTTTAATGATGGTGATTGTTTGAATTGAGTATAAATATATTTTAAAATGTAGTTTTATTTAGAAAGGTTGTAATTTGAAATTTAATATTCAAATAATTAAATTAATTTGAGTGGGTTAATTTAAAAGTGAAATTTAAATTTTTAATTGGAATTTGTGGAATTGTGGATTTGATATTGGATAACTTGAGATAAAAGCGAATTCATTTATTTGAATTTGCAGTTCATATTTAATTTGAGAAATAATCAAATGTGGAACTTAAATTTATGAAACAAATCTATAGAATTGATTTAAGCTATAATTTGATTTAGTTTGAATTTTATGAATATTTAATTTGAATTTAAACAGTTAATCGAATAATTAATTATTTTATTTATTTAATTAACTGTGGGATTTAATAAATTTTGTAACTACCTCGGAATTCGACGAAACTGGCACCATTGGAACCGGAACAGCGAATTATGCTAGGATTCCAATTTGCGTTACAATCCGACTTACCGTTTGACCGTACGAGAGAGAATGTGAACGAGATCATTGTAAGTGAATAATTGGGTATTTCTTATATTTGGGCCCTATAATTATATAAATAAAAATCCCTACCTTTTCTTATCAGCTCATTTCACAATGCGTATAATTTTTCTCCATCCTCCATGTCTCCAATGGCTGAAATTAGAGTTCAAAACCCTAGAAAAAAAATATACAAGCTTGAGAATCAAATCTCCTCAAAACCCAACATATTATATATCAAATCGAAGCTCTCAACGATACGAATCCACTGGTGTGATTTGTTTCAGCATGCAGTGGTTCGTTTGGCCGGAATTTGCAGTCAAAGCTTGTTGTTTTCGAAATCCCTAACCAATATTTGGGCGTTTTTGATTTTGGAGCTAATCGAAGAAATGACGATATGGGTATTGTGGAGGAGGTCCATACGAGTGTATACATGGTGTTCGTTGGTTTTATAGTCGTGTAAATCGTTGGATTTTTGCGTCGTAGGGGTTTGGGAACCCGGGTTTTGGCTGCCGTCGTGTGCGCCATGGGTACCGCCGGAGTTGCTGACACCTGATGGAGGAGGAGCGACTTGTCAAAAAGGTTGCAACGGCGGTGGTTTCAGCCCAACTGGTGGTCAAAGGCGGTGGCAAATTGTGGTCAAAATTGGGCATTTCAGGGTCAAAATACGGACGGGTTACTATAGTAGAACAATAGAGGAGCGGGAAGAAAGGGTGTGTGCTGACGTGTCATAGTAGGATTGGTGAGGAGTTATTATTTTATTTATTTATATATTTAAATTTCAAACACTAAAATGCGAATAACTTTTACATACGGACTCGGATTTGGACGCGGTTTGTTGCGTCGGGATCGTGGCGGAATTGCAGACGTTTTGGCACTAACCTGGCCACGTTTAGAGACTGTGAAATTTTGGCCTTCAGTTGGACGTACGATCAACAGAAGACTCAAAGGTGAGTGACTCTTCGCTCATGAATAACTGAATCTTTCCCATATTTATCAAATTAAAGTGTGAAATAAGTTGGTTGCATGTTTGATTTGGTGAATGGTTACTAAAAATTTGACATGCAAATGTGTTACATACCAATGGAAATCGATAATTAGTTATTTGGATTTAATTTAAATCTCTAGTCAGAAAATCTCGACACTTGAAACCAGGGGAATGATTTAACTCTGGCCATGGAATAAAATGTTGTGCGATGGATGCCTTGGTTGATTTGAATTACTGAATGAATACTGCTTGAATTGTTCCTTTATTCAGTACATGAATATTGTGTGCTCATGTTGACGATTAATCCCATTTTTTACCACTAGATGTTACGGGCATCGAATAAACCCGGGGTTTAATCGATAGAAATCAATTAAGAACACAGAGTGAAATGATAAATCTCTGTGACCCTGATTTGGATTGAAATGATAGATCCATCCCTGAATATCGAGGAATTAAATGAAAATCACTTGGCCATAGGGTAGCAAATTATATATGGGCATCGGTTGGTTAAATGTTTTAAATATGTGAAATTCTATTTGAGGAGAAATTCATTTAAAGGAGATGTGTCGATTTCGATAAATTTTATTCTTTCTTTAAAAATCTGAATCTTGAATGTTATTGAAATGATTAAGGAACTTTCCCAAAGTGAATTGAAGTTTTAAAGATTCAAAATTTTCGTGATTTGTTATTTTTAAGGATTGGGTAGACTCGAATTTAGTAAATTCTTACTGAATTTAATATTGAAATAAAGATAATCGAGTATACTTGGAATTTTATTTTACATGAGTATGGTTTGAATCTTTGAAATTGGGAAAATGGGTTGAAATGGTATTTGAAACAAGTCCTTTGAGATAAGCAACTCCATTGAGACTGGAGTTTAGATTTAAGTATTGAAGTTCGGAAGAAAGAGTAAATTTTTAGTTAAAGAATTTTCTTATATATATTTACACCGTTGATTTCAAATAACTATCCTCTTTTAAGAATTTATTTATTAACTTTTATCTATAACTATTTTATTATAACAAAATTTTCTTATATTCTATTATTAAATTATTTAGTAAACTTTCAGTTTACATATATATATATATAGTGTTTTAAAATTTATCTTATCCTATTCTAACTATGATATTATATATATACTATTTATATAAAGGTTTTCCTTATAAAATGTCTATCTTTTAAAATTATATGTTATAGGTATAAGTTCTTCCGAATGGAAATGCTGGATCTAAAATCATTGTTCAAAGGGAGTTGAGACAAGTTTTATCCTCTTTGAATAGAAATCGATTTATAAACCAATGGCAATATGGGAGTGTGAATTTTATTCTACTTGAATAAATTTATCTTCTAAGGAATTTGAATGGGTTACGAAAGTACATATTCTCTTTGAATACGAATGGATTTCGAACATAAATCGATTTGGAATAAATGAGATCTTTGATATGAAATATATTCCACTTGAATACATAAATCGATTGTTTGAAATATTATATGATTATAATATAGTGATATGGAAATATATTCTAGTTTAGAATAAAATCGGTTTTGGAATTATGTGATTTTGACATGAAATTTATATTCTAAGTGAATAAATTGGGTTCGAAAAAGAATATGATATTTGATATGAAACGAACCTTTGAGAAATGTAAAAGAACCAACCGATGTGAAATTTGTAAGCGTTGGTTGTTAAAGAGACCGGAGTCGACATAAGGCATACTCTCTGTCAGTGTCGATACCACTTTGACAACTGTGAACGTTATGACGTATCCAGAATGAGTATGATGACTTGGAGGCGATTATTGAGTCGAAGAAGATGAACATTGACGAAATAGCCCTGACCTTCGGGTCAGAATTGAAATGACTAAAACAGGAGCTATACCGTGACTAACTGAGGTAGAACCTTTGATCGGACACACTTCTTCGATACTATTTCTATGACTATGAATATGATGATGATTTGGGCCCATTTATGACTTTGGGAGTGTGTTTCGAGGTGGGCGGTAGTGGCTGCTATGCGTTACCACCGGTCCGGGAGTGCAATTGGTAGAATCCTACCCTGGGCATTGCCTCGAGTGCCTTGTCATATTTATTCCTATCGAGCCCCTACGATTTTGATTTAGTATTGCTTTCTATGGAGTGCCCTCTGATAACGCCAGTACGGTGAATTTACGGTACTGTATAGATCGTTGATGCCTATAAACTGCGTAAGGGTAATATGGTAATCCCGCTTACGCTATTTTCAGTATTTATACTTTACAGAATAGACATTATCATAATAGCGTATTATACTATGTATGTATTAGTTTAACGGATCCTCGAGAAGTGAAAAAAAAATCCCGTAACATTTCTTGAGTTACTGCACCCATGATGCTCAAGTTGTTTCATATTTTAATTTGACTATCATGAGAATGATTTAGTGCTGATCCGAGTGTTTGTTGTGTTTTCCTTTTTATGCAATACGCTCGGGTCAGCAGACATCTGCAGTTGCCGAAGATGACTGTGCTTTGGAGACCGAAGACGAAGATTTGGTATATATCTATATATATATTATTTTCGCTGCATTTTATATTCCGCTGCCATGTGATGAAACCTGTATATGTATAACTCTGATAGTCAATGTATATATATTTAAACTGTTTAAAACTGTTATTGTGTATTATATGTTATCCTTCCGCTGTGAGATTTTGTTATTGTTTTTTTTTTTCTTTTTTCTTCTTTTCCCAATAACTGCCTGTATTTGTGATTTGTTTAAATCGACATGTGTGGTTTATTGTCGATTTTGAACGGTCAAAAATGTCGGTCATTACAGTTGGTATCAGAGCGATGGTTAACGATAACCTTGGCTCTGTTTGGGAATTAACTCATTAGAGATAGGGTTAGTAGTGCCCTAGAATGAGTTTGAGTGATATGAGAGAGCGTATTTGTATTTTTGGATAAAAAGGTTTTATATTGTGTTGACTTGTTCTGTTGAATATTTATGGATTCTGGTCGATATATGGGACGCCATAGAATCGATAGAAATTTCTAAATAATCGAACAAAATGATCGACATAATATGGTTTTCAATTATATTTTAAATTTATTGAATATGTTATTGGTTCAAGTATATATGAAATTGTTTAGTAGGTGGTAATATTCAATTATTACCTGTTATGGTTGATTCAATAATAAATTTAATAATGGAATTTAAATGGTCTATGAATATATTTGAAAATAAAATGATATGTTTAAGAATAATTGGATGAGAAAGGTTGCGGTAAAATAGAAATGAACTTGAAATTTGATCCTGGGGACTTTTGGAAATAGTTCATCAAATTTTGCAATAATATCATATTATAAGTATTTTGAAGGAAACGCTTAAAGGATTTTTAAAGGAATAAGTGTGAAAATCCCTTCTTGGACCTTAGAAACGATATCGGTAATGAGTGCACGCATTATCGACGTTTATTCTGAAGCGTCTAAGTGGGGGAGACCACTTCGTACCTTCATTACTAGTTTGAAAAGAGTTTTAAATTTAATTCCATATGATATAAATTTTATATAAAGGATTAGGATATGTTATATAAAGTTGAAATTTAAATTTAACATGCTTTGAAAAACTCTGTGCTTTGGTAATTAAGAGTTTGGATTTAATATTTTGGGTATTGTTTCTATAAAATCTTTATAAAATATGTTATTTTAAACTTGGTTTTTAAATTCGGAATCAAAGTATTTAAGTTCATCTTAACTTTAAATATCGCATTAGGTACTGAGGTAACTCGATTCGTGAAAATGCCAGACTTTGAAACCTCGAAAATGGATTCAAGTGCCGAGTTAAGGGAAACCCTCATCTAAACACATAGATTTAGACGACAATTGAGTTAAATAAGCTACAACTTTAGTTGATATAAGTGTTAAATAAAGTTGATTTGGGAAAATCGAATAATAAATGGCTGAAAAAAAAGGAATTTGAGTTACATAAACAATAATAGTCGGTAATAATCCTAGTTATAGACCTAGTATCTGATCAATTAAACGAGGCATTTATATAAATTGGAAATTATAAGAAAATTTGAAATGAGTTTTTAATATAAACTTGAGTTGAGGGTGGATTGAATTAATGAAATAAAATTAAGAAATTTAATAAGTAGATTCAGGATTTAATAGACACTTGGGTTAAGTAAATAAAGCTCGATCCATGATAAAGATTAATGAGTAAGTATGTAAATGGACGAGATAAATTAGAATAGTTTACATGAAAACCGTAACTGAGCTTCCCCATTGCTATGGATTTAAGGTTAACTAATTTTGGAATGAGGAATTGAAATAAACTTGAAATTTAAAATATGAAATAAGGTATTGGAAATATAAACCAAAAGTTTAGTTATTAAACTAGAATATGAAGTTTTTTGGAATTTAGTCGATTCAATTTAGTCAAATGAATTAAACCAAATGGAAGTACCTCGGGAAATTGGGATTAGCTGAATCGGAATCTAAATACAAATGAAGATGATGTGAGAATGAGTTTGAATAATTAGAATAAACAAGTCTGAAATTGTAAAGTGAGATATGAAATGAATTATAAAATATTGGCAAATGGACTCATAGAAAAGAATTGAAGATCTAATATAATCCGGTTAGCGAAAAACTTGGAATGAAATAAGAAAATCTAATATGAATCCATTGTCCGGATAGTCAAGTAAATGTAAAATAGCTTAATGGACGATAATCGAACATTAGTAAATGAAATAAAAATACGCCCACTATAAGTGAATGAGTATGAACGCATTTAAGTATTAGAGGAAAATCGTATTTGAGCAATAGGGCGATAATACATTTTGATGTTAAGTTACTAAAAGTTTTGAGATCCATTTCTCGAATAATGAAGTGATAATCAATTTTAAGTGTTAAAGAATCACCAAAAGTTGGAATCGGGAAGTTTGAACTTGAGAAGAAGTAAATTAAAGTTTATGCAAGAAACCTGAAATATTCAACAAGCTGAAAAATAATGACCATAACTTTTGATTGGATGATCGGAATCTGACGATTCTGGACTTTTCGGAAACCTTAGAATCAGAACTAAAACTTTCGTATGTAGCGCCACATCGAAATTCTCATGTTTTCTAAGCTGAATCTCAAATTTAAGTCGTAGTACTTTGCGCAAAAATTTAAAGGCTGAAGCGAATATCAATATTGTTTTGACCATAACTCCCAAACGAAACATCGGATTTTAACGTGCGAGTACAATTCGGATAGGCCAGAATCTGAACTAAAACTTTTCCTAAATATGCTAGGTGGAATTTTGAGATTTAAAGGGTTAAAAACTGGGCTGAACAACTCAGGTCTGCAATTTTGTGTGTATGAGTTGAGGCGTTCACTTCCACTAAAACTGCCATAACTTTTGAAAGAATTCTCTGAATTCGACGAATCCGAATAATTCGGAAAGCCTGAAACAAATGCTACAACTTTTGCTTAGTATATTTTAGTCAAATTCCATCACTAATAAGGTGATAATAGATGGTTTGTTCGCTGACCTATTATGAATACCTTGGTTTTTGAAGTTGAAATGCTTAGTATATGTTGTGTAAATAGTATGTGCTCGCCATTTGTTGTATATATGCTTAATTCTTATGCCTACGTGAGTATGTAGCAGGTGTAGAGAAGTCGCACTATGCTTTGGGCTCGCTTGCTCTAAATTCTAAAAATGCTAAGGTAAGAAAAAAAAATTGCAAATAAACGCTAAAGAAATGGTACATATTTGTTTTACAAGGTTTTTTTGGTTTTATATTTTGTTTTCCCCATTTTTGGGATGCCTCATCGTGTGATGAGATGAATATTTGAGGTTTTATATATATGTAATTTTCCGGACCTCTCCGTACAAAGGAGATGCTGCCGAAATTTTCCGTGATTTCAGAAGTTAGAAAATTTTATGATATTTTGCAACTATATAAATTATTTTATAAATGCTAGCTATAAGTATGGATTGAAAGTATGACTTGTTTAATACCTTATCTCGTTCTCTTTTCGAGGACGAAAAGATTTTTAAGTGGGGGAGAATGTAACATCCCATAATTTTCAGTATATTTAAATTTCAATTTAAAATAAATAAATTGGAATATATTGGGGAAAATCAATTTTTATTTTATTTTAATGATGGTGATTGTTTGAATTGAGTATAAATATATTTTAAAATGTAGTTTTATTTAGAAAGGTTATAATTTGAAATTTAATATTCAAATAATTAAATTAATTTGAGTGGGTTAATTTAAAAGTGAAATTTAAATTTTTAATTGGAATTTGTGGAATTGTGGATTTGATATTGGATAACTTGAGATAAAAGCGAATTCATTTATTTGAATTTGCAGTTCATATTTAATTTGAGAAATAATCAAATGTGGAACTTAAATTTATGAAACAAATCTATAGAATTGATTTAAGTTATAATTTGATTTAGTTTGAATTTTATGAATATTTAATTTGAATTTAAATAGTTAATCGAATAATTAATTATTTTATTTATTTAATTAACTGTGGGATTTAATAAATTTTGTAACTGCCTCGGAATTCAACGAAACTGGCACCATTGGAACCGGAACAGCGAATTATGCTAGGATTCCAATTTGCGTTACAATCCGACTTACCGTTTGACCGTACGAGAGAGAATGTGAACGAGATCATTGTAAGTGAATAATTGGGTATTTCTTATATTTGGGCCCTATAATTATATAAATAAAAATCCCTACCTTTTCTTATCAGCTCATTTCACAATGCGTATAATTTTTCTCCATCCTCCTTGTCTCCAATGGCTGAAATTAGAGTTCAAAACCCTAGAAAAAAAATATACAAGCTTGAGAATCAAATCTCCTCAAAACCCAACATATTATATATCAAATCGAAGCTCTCAACGATACGAAGCCACTGGTGTGATTTGTTTCAGCATGCAGTGGTTCGTTTGGCCGGAATTTGCAGTCAAAGCTTGTTGTTTTCGAAATCCCTAACCAATATTTGGGCGTTTTTGATTTTGGAGCTAATCGAAGAAATGACGATATGGGTATTGTGGAGGAGGTCCATACGAGTGTATACATGGTGTTCGTTGGTTTTATAGTCGTGTAAATCGTTGGATTTTTGCGTCGTAGGGGTTTGGGAACCCGGGTTTTGGCTGCCGTCATGTGCGCCATGGGTACCGCCGGAGTTGCTGACACCTGATGGAGGAGGAGCGGCTTGTCAAGAAGGTTGCAACGGCGGTGGTTTCAGCCCAATTGGTGGTCAGAGGCGGTGGCAAATTGTGGTCAAAATTGGGCATTTCAGGGTCAAAATACGGACGGGTTACTGTAGTAGAACAATAGAGGAGCGGGAAGAAAGGGTGTGTGCTGACGTGTCATAGTAGGATTGGTGAGGAGTTATTATTTTATTTATTTATATATTTAAATTTCAAACACTAAAATGCGAATAACCTTTACATACGGACTCGGATTTGGACGCGGTTTGTTTCATCGGGATCGTGGCGGAATTGCGGACGTTTTGGCACTAACCTGGCCACGTTTAGAGACTGTGAAATTTTGGCCTTCAGTTGGACGTACGATCAACAGAAGACTCAAAGATTAGTGACTCTTCGCTCACGAATAACTGAATCTTTCCCATATTTATCAAATTAAAGTGTGAAATAAGTTGGTTACATGATTGTGTCTGATTTGGTGAATGGTTACTAAAAATTAGACATGCAAATGTGTTACATACCAATGGAAATCGATAATTAGTTATTTGGATTTAATTTAAATCTCTAGTCAGAAAATCTCGACACTTGAAACCAGGGGAATGATTTAACTCTGGCCATGGAATAAAATGTTGTGCGATGGATGCCTTGGTTGATTTGAATTACTGAATGAATACTGCTTGAATTGTTCCTTTATTCAGTACGTGAATATTGTGTGCTCCTGTTGACGATTAATCCCATTTTTTACCACTAGATGTTACGGGCGTCCAATAAACCCGGGGTTTAATCGATAGAAATCAATTAAGAACACAGAGTGAAATGATAAATCTCTGTGACCCTGATTTGGATTGAAATGATAGATCCATCCCTGAATATCGAGGAATTAAATGAAAATCATTTGGCCACAGGGTAGCAAATTATATATGGGCATCGGTTGGTTAATTGTTTTAAATATGTGAAATTCTATTTGAGGAGAAATTCATTTAAAGGAGATGTGTCGATTTCGATATATTTTATTATTTCTTTAAAAATCTGAATCTTGAATGTTATTGAAATGATTAAGGAACTTTCCCAAAGTGAATTGAAGTTTTAAAGATTCAAAATTTTCATGATTTGGTATTTTTAAGGATTGGGTAGACTCGAATTTAGTAAATTCTTACTGAATTTAATATTGAAATAAAGATAATCGAGTATACTTGGAATTTTATTTTACATGAGTATGGTTTGAATCTTTGAAATTGGGAAAATGGGTTGAAATGGGATTTGAAACATGTCCTTTGAGATAAGCAACTCCATTGAGACTGGAGTTTAGATTTAAGTATTGAAGTTCGAAAGAAAGAGTAAATTTTTAGTTAAAGAATTTTCTTATATATATTTACACCGTTGATTTCAAATAACTATCCTCTTTTAAGAATTTATTTATTAACTTTTATCTATAACTATTTTATTATAACAAAATTTTCTTATATTCTATTATTAAATTATTTAGTAAACTTTCAATTTACATATATATATATATATATATAGGGTTTTAAAATTTATCTTATCCTATTCTATCTATGATATTATATATATACTATTTATATAAAGGTTTTCCTTATAAAATGTCTATCTTTTAAATTTATATGTTATAGGTATAAGTTCTTCCGAATGGAAATGCTGGATCTAAAATCATTGTTCAAAGGGAGTTGAGACAAGTTTTATCCTCTTTGAATAGAAATCGATTTATAAACCAATGGCAATATGGGAGTGTGAATTTTATTCTACTTGAATAAATTTATCTTCTAAGGAATTTGAATGGGTTACGAAAGTACATATTCTCTTTGAATACGAATGGATTTCGAACATAAATCGATTTGGAATAAATGAGATCTTTGATATGAAATATATTCCACTTGAATACATAAATCGATTGTTTGAAATATTATATGATTATAATATAGTGATATGGAAATATATTCTAGTTTAGAATAAAATCGGTTTTGGAATTATGTGATTTTGACATGAAATTTATATTCTAAGTGAATAAATTGGGTTCGAAAAAGAATATGATATTTGATATGAAACGAACTTTTGAGAAATGTAAAAGAACCAACCGATGTGAAATTTGTAAGCGTTGGTTGTTAAAGAGACCGGAGTCGACATAAGGCATACTCTCTGTCAGTGTCGATACCACTTTGACAACTGTGAACGTTATGACGTATCCAGAATGAGTATGATGACTTGGAGGCGATTATTGAGTCGAAGAAGATGAACATTGACGAAATAGCCCTGACCTTCGGGTCAGAATTGAAATGACTAAAACAGGAGCTATACCGTGACTAACTGAGGTAGAACCTTTGATCGGACACACTTCTTCGATACTATTTCTATGACTATGAAGATGATGATGATTTGGGCCCATTTATGACTTTGGGAGTGTGTTCCGAGGTGGGCGGTAGTGGCTGCTATGCGTTACCACCGGTCCGGGAGTGCAATTGGTAGAATCCTACCCTGGGCATTGCCTCGAGTGCCTTGTCATATTTATTCCTATCGAGCCCCTACGATTTTGATTTAGTATTGCTTTCTATGGAGTGCCCTCTGATAACGCCAGTACGGTGAATTTACGGTACTGTCTAGATTGTTGATGCCTATAAACTGCGTAAGGGTAATATGGTAATCCCGCTTACGCTATTTTCAGTGTTTATACTTTACTGAATAGACATTTTCATAATAGCGTATTATACTATGTATGTATTAGTTTAACGGATCCTCGAGAAGTGAAAAAAAAAATCCCGTAACATTTCTTGAGTTACTGCACCCATGATGCTCAAGTTGTTTCATATTTTAATTTGACTAACATGAGAATGATTTAGTGCTGATCCGAGTGTTTGTTGTGTTTTCCTTTTTATGCAATACGCTCGGGTCAGCAGACATCTGCAGTTGCCGAAGATGACTGTGCTTTAGAGACCGAAGACGAAGATTTGGTATATATCTATATATATATTATTTCCGCTGCATTTTATATTCCACTGCCATGTGATGAAACCTGTATATGTATAACTCTGATAGTCAATGTATATATATTTCAACTGTTTAAAACTGTTATTGTGTATTATATGTTATCCTTCCGCTGTGAGATTTTGTTATTGTTTTTTTTTTCTTTATTCTTCTTTTCCCAATAACTGCCTGTATTTGTGATTTGTTTAAATCGACATGTGTGGTTTATTGTCGATTTTGAACGGTCGAAAATGTCGGTCGTTACACTACCAATGATAAGATCGAACCCAAATCAGATAACTATTTTATGTAATATCCACAAGAAACAAATGGATATTATTTCTATAAATTATCTGAGATCAAAATGTTTATTTCTCGAATTGGTATCCTTTACAAAGCAGAGCCGGTTTCTAAGATACCGACGGGAATGAAATAGAATTCGAAATGTCTCGAAAATCACAAAATGCCATTAAATCTTGTATAGACAAGAAATTGAGTGCGAGTGACACATCTAATGTTATTTGATGTAACAACCCATAATTTTAGGGTCAATTTAAAATTTTTATTTTAGAAATTTTAATGGATATTATATATTTAAAATAATTCATTTTAAATAAAAACGACTAAAAAATTATTTTAAAATGAACAAATTTAATTTAATTATAAAAGGGGTTTAAAACAGCGCTGCAGTTTGAAAATTTGAATTTAAACTTTGACTGAATGTACAGGATTCATAATAAATCAGAATTAAGTGAAACAAAAAATATTTGAATCTGTTTAATCATGTCTTTCTAACGAATCTGAAAAACTAAGATTTTACTTTGAAAATAGAAAGTTATGTCCAGTTTAAAATCTAGAAAAGTCGTTGTAGAATTTAATTATATTTTTATATAATATATGGCCCTTAGAAATAGCCATTTTGCAAACGACCTCTATTTTCGACGAAACCACCTTTGTTGGAACTGGAATGTCAAATTATTATTAAGTTTAATTTTCCAGGATTTTTCGAATTAATATGTGAGCGTGGTAAAAGAAATTGTGTTTTGTCAGTTTCTGTAAATTTAATCGACTTGAAAATAGCCATTTTTCAAATGGTCTCACAATTCAATGAAATTAGTTTTGCTAGGACCGTATCGTCATAACAAAGCCAAAAATATTTTTTCTGTAATTTTTAAAACTCGTATGTAGCCCCGGTGAATTTATATGTACGGTTAAAATTAAATAATAAATGTATTTATTTTAAATTAAAGAAAAGGTGGCTGAAACGTTCCTTTGGGCTCATGGTACATAGCCCATTGGGTTCAGAATAAGGGTTATTGTCTACGAACGACTGTCGTTGGACCTGGATTGGAGTTAGTGACTAAACGGGCCTTAAGGGTTCAGTTAATAATATTATATTATTGTAAATATTAGAATAACAAAACCAAAACCCTAAAATCAAATAAACCAGCCACCAGAAACAAATTCAATGGCCATTCTTGCTCGAAACTAAATCCCTCAACCAAGGCTGATTCAGTCAATGATTTTAAAAACTTCCAAAGCAAAATCAAAGATATTTATCCACTCTTTAAGACCTTACGGTGATGATCAATTTTTGTTAGAAGATTTGCTCGATTTCTCTCTTCATAGTTGACCGGTTCATGGCGAATTCCAGGGTAGCTCAGTCCACCGAGTTGGCGGAGGCTGGCAACAGAGGAAGGGGGTGCGATGGGGTTTGACGTGGCGGGGCGCGATTGGGGTCTGGCGGCGTCTGGTAGAAGCGGCGGCATGCCCTAGGACCGGAGGGATGGGTTCAAACTCACGGCCGTGTTTTACAAAAAGAAGATGTAATTTTTTTAAGTTAATTATTCAATTAATTATATAATTTGTGTAATCAACGTTTATAAAATCATAACTATTTCATACGGACACAGAATTCGATGATTTTCGAACCGTTGGAATCGTCTTCGCAAGAGCTTCGACATGGAACTCACTAGAACCATTTCTAAGCACTTTGGAAATTCAGGAAATTTTGAACGCGATCTGAATTATTCAGAACTAAAAACCAATGTGAGAATTCTTTATTTTTATATAATTAAAATTTATTAATTATGATTGTGCTTTGCCAATTAGCTATTAAAATTGATTTGTGTTATTCGTGATGTGATGTGGATTGATAAATTCTCTTATACCGATCTGTTGATTGATGGAATTATTTTGGTTGTTATAAGATAGTTGAAAATAAACAGTTCGTGTTTGTTTTGTTGAAACAAATAAATCTTGTTTGTTAAGATAGAATAATTGAAAACAAATTTGTCATTTTGGTTATTATAAAATGGTTGTAAACCAATATCTAATTATTGTTAAAATAAAATAAGTAAAAGGAATATATCATTTTGTTGTTGACAAAAAGATTGAATGACAAAAATATTCATTTTGCCAAATGTAAAGGATGAAATGGAAACCATAGAAATTATTAACATATAAAATATCATTTTTATATGACATTAGAGTTCATAGAAATGTTAAAATATAAAACATTATTTTATATGATATAAGAAAACATCACTTTTATTAGAGAATGATATGTTAATTAAAAACATCAATTTTATGAAGGAATGTCTTATAAATTAAATGTAGCATTTTAGTTATAAAATGTTAAAATAAAGAAAAGTAACATTTTATTATAAAATGTTAAAGTAAAGAAAAATAACATTTTAGTTATAAAATGTTGGGTTGATAAGATATCACTTTTTATTTGTTTTGTTAGAATTGACGACAAAACAAATATATCACTATTATATGTTTTTTTTTGTTGAAATATTAGAAATGATTTAACATAAAATATCTTTTTTTATGTTAATGTGAAATGTTAGAAATGATGCAACATAAAAATTATATTTTTACGTTAATCTGACTCATGAGAAAAGAATAGTCAATAAAAATTATATTTTTATTGAAATATGAACCATTAGAAAAGAGTTGTCAATAAAAATTATATTTATTGAAATATGAACCATTAGAAAAAGAGTAGACGATAAGGATTTCATTTTCATTGTAATGAGAATCATTTTTGTTGAAACAAGATAGAATAAACAAAAATATCATTTTTGTTAGATAGAAATTGTTAACAAATAAAATTATCATTTTATTTGTTAAGTCAAATTAGAAATTGTAAACAAATGAATCATTCTTTTATCTGTTCTGTAGAATACATAGAAATTTGTATTAAAATAAAATATCTTTATTTGTCGTTGGAATACATAAGAAGTTATATGTTAATTTAAATAGGTCATTTTTGGTTAGAAAATGTACACTGGAATTACAAGAAATTTTGCTAGAAAATGTACATTAGAATAAAAAGAACATCTTATTAGAAAATATCACTTGAGAAATGAAAGATTTTCATGTTAAAAACATGTTCAACATTAAAAGTTATTTTTAATGTTAGATTAGAAGTAAAAAGGATTAAAATAAAAATATTCATTTTTGTTCACTCAAAAGAAATAAGCATTTTGTTCAGTAAAAAGGATTAAGACAAAAATATTCATTTTTGTTCACTTAAAAGAAATAAACCTTTTTGTTCATTTAAAAGGTTTAAACAAAAATAGATATTTTTGTTTATCAAAAAGTTTTAAAACAAGAATGTGCATTGTTGTCATGAAATTTAAAGATATATTTTTATTTGCCTTTTTAGATGCAAATAAAAACCATAGAAAATGAAAACATTTATTTACATGTTGTGTAAGTAAATAAGAGAAAAAGAAATGGAAAACATTTATTTATATGTAGTGTAAATAAATAAGAAAAAGAAAAAGATTACATTTATGTACATGTAGTATAAATAAAAACCTAGAAATCAAAAGTGAAATTTATATTTACATTTAGATGTAAATAGAACAATGAATTAGAAAGTACATTTTTATTTGCATATTTAGATGTAAGTAAAGAATAGAACCCAAGTTACATTTTTATTTACATTCTTGGTGTAAATAAAAAGATTAGATTAAAAGAGGCATTCTAAATGTACATTTTAGATGTAATCAAAAAGGTAGAATTTAATGTTATATTTTTATTTTCAAAATAGAGACAATAAAAAGATTAGAATTAAAAGGGTTATATTTCTATTTAACTTTTGATGCAAATGAAAGAATAATTTGTAAAGCGACACTTTTTTATTGATATTTTATGTTCAATAAAAAGTATGAAATTAAAAGAAACATTTTTACTATCATTTTAGGGTCAATAAAAAGAACTTTTTTAATACTTGCATTTGTAATGTTATTTATATGTAATAAGAAGAATAGAAATATATGTCTAAATGTTGAAAGTTGTGATGTGTTAAATATAATGTTAAGTATATTCAAGTATATTACACTCCCATTTACAAGTTACCTGACTTGTTTATGTGATTGGGACGATAATTTTCACACATCGCCCAAGTGCACAAATAATTTATTATTTTTTGACGGATGAAACCCCACACGGGTATTGTAACAACCCGGAAATTCTGAGCCAATTTAAAATTTTTATTTTGGTTATTTTAGTGAATTTTGATTATTTAAAATGAATATTTTAAATAATAACGACGGAAAATTTATTTTAAATCAAAATTAAAACGAATTTGGATGAAACCCCACACGGGTCTTCACGTCATTTGGATGATTCCTGGCAATCTTGATTGGGCTGTACACCCAAGATGAGGGAATATGTTGGAGATCGTCCAGACATACTTGGAGATCGACGGATATGCGAGGAAAGTGCCTCCGGTTTCGTTCAGACCCAGAACGAACTTGTAAATGGACTGTGTGTCTGACATTGGATTTTATTCTGTGTGATTGATTTCTATTAAATATATATCTGTTGGCGGCGGAGAATTTATTCTCTTGCTTAACGCTCTTCTCTGAGACGTACGATCGCAGAGGTTATATATTGATGGATATCAATCGCAAGGCATCGATTGCCTGTGTGGCATGCCTAAGTGGCAATTGATCAAGGCTTTGTTGAAAAGCAAAGTCTTGTGGTTGATGATCAAAGCACGGCCTAATTGGCATCGATTTGTGTATAGCGTAAATTGGAGAGCCTCACACCTCGGTGTGAGTCAAAAACGGGATAAGGACTGCAGGAGAGCACGACATTTCTTTCTAGCTATAGGTGGTGTCAATGCTTAAGCTGGCTGACATTTATATACTTTTCACTTGTGTGGTTGTTGGAATGCGAGGCGCCTTGAATATATGGTCGATAACTGGAACTATTTGAGCCGACGTACAGACCATTATATATAGGTCCGATAGGACCGGGAAACGTGTGTTCAGGAATTGCCAATCCTCAAAAGTAAGAGAGGACCGACCCTGAAGATCCAAGGATCGCTGTGTGTGGTCCTGAGACATTTGCTAGAGTGTCTCGAATCGGAGAGGAGCTTGCCCCTTGCCTCGACTCATGATGGAAATCCAATTTCCAATACGTGACATTTCGGTTTTATTTGTAGAGCCTAGTATGGCGACATGATATATGGTACCCATGCCATCTATGACTGATACATTTATATTTGAAGTTGTTTTCTTCACTTATAGTAATAATAAACGATTAAATTTTGCGTATCAAGCATTATTTGGTTGTTATAAGGTAAAACCCTATCCTCCATCTTGCGTTGCATTGTGTGATGGACCTGGGTCTTATTACTGCTTCATTGTTCTTTATTTAGCATTGCGCTGTTTGTTTATGCACTAGTATTCTTGGGGTAAAAACCCATTCCGTGTTATACGGCGTGGTCCCTTGATTTACCTAACTTTGAAATAAAGATTAATAACTGTTTTAGTTCTCACACCAGTCACAAGACTGACCTGGAGTTTATTGTTTTAACCTAAACTCTGGGTGCCCTTATTTTCCGCACGGGCAGCTAGTAGTTAGGTTTTGCAGATTTATATTCACAGGACCTAGTTTATAGCTGAAGTGATATTCGGAAAGCTCTGTATCCGTGTATTTCTCTCAGTTATGTTTTGTATTATTTTTCCGTTGTAGTATTGTATTTGAAATCTCTGATATTCTCTGTTGTATAATATCTACTCATACTCTGTAATATTCTTGTACTATAATGGAAATTGTTGTAATAGCAATGGAATGTTCTTCTGTTTGTATTCTGATTTGTCGTATTCTCAAAGCAATTCGTGCTTTCCTTACCGGGGAAGTTACGGGTTACTACATTTGGTATCAGAGCTTTGGTTTACATAGCTCGAGAACAAGACACGTTATAACCAAACGAAAGAATTCATTAGAGATTGGATTAGTAATATCCAATGAGAATGACTCGTTAGAGATAGGATCAGCATTATCCTAGAACGAGTCGAAAGGGTGTTATTTTTGAAATAAAAATGAAAACAAATTTTGTTTTGAAAATTTAAACCTTATACGTATTTGAATATTTTTTTTGTATTGAACTTGGACAATCCAATATATAAAGATTTTGCATATACGCCTTGCAAATGTGTATTGGAAGTTTTAATATATTGGATAGATATAGAATCACACTCTAGTCGCCCGGAGATGGTACCGATGATTGAGATCTCATCATCGGTGTTTATATTCGAGTTTCGAAAGTGGGATATCCATATATTTCCAATCGACTGGTGTGAGAACCAGAATTAGATAGGGTTATTGTTGTGAATTTGCATCAAAAACATGATTTTCAGTATGTATATCAAAATTTATGAATTTGAAACGTTAATCAACTAATTGATTGCTGGTTGTGTTGTTTGATTATTAGTTTGATTTATAGAATTGTTAAACTGATATGTACATGTAAGTTAATTTAGCCAAATTGAACCGAATATTAAACTGTATTGAAAAATGACTACAATTTCATGCATATACATGTATATACATTGAACATGTTATTGCAAAGAGGCTAGAGAAGAGGAATAAAATTGTTTGCCCTACAAATAGGTACATGTTTATTGTATTTCTTGGGGTTTTTGATGATTTTATGAGCCGATTGGCTAGCCGCTTGGCTTTTTCTTTTTCTTTTGGACTTGTGAGGGCCATGGGAGGCTACTTGAAACATCCCGATGTTCCCGGTACAAAGAAGTTTATGGCGAAATTTTTCGAAAATTTAGGGTGTTAGCCAAATTGTTGAAATATTTGAAAAGTTCTTAGAAACTGAAAAGTTGAAGAACTTAAGCCGTAATGAAAATAATGAAAGTTGAGTTGATTATAAAACAACTTTCACCCTCCTTCCTCTTCGAGGACGAAAAGATTTTAAGTGGGGGAGAATGTAACAACCTGGAAATTCGGAGCCAATTAAAAATTTTTATTTTGGTTTTTTTAGTGAATTTTGATTATTTGAAATGAATATTTTAAATAATAACGACGGAAAATTTATTTTAAATCGAAATTAAAACGAATAATTTTATTTTAATTATATAACGAGCCTGAAATGGTGTGGTAGTTCGAAAATTCGATTTCGAATTTCAAATGAATATACAGAATTCAATATAAGTCGGAATTGAACGAAACAAGAAATATTTGAATCTGATTAACTATATCTTTCTAACTAAGGTAAGAAACTGAGATTTCACTTTAGAAGTTGAAAGATACGTCCAGTTTAAAATTCAGAAAAGTCGCTGTGGAATTTATATATATTTTTAATACATATAAAGCCCTTAAAAATGGAAATTTTGCAATTGACCTCGGTTTTCGACGAAAGCACTTTTGTTGGATCTGGGATGTCAAATTATTGCTAGGTTTTAAAATTCATAATTTTCTGAATTAATATGTGAGCGTGGCGAAGTTAAACGTGTTTTAACAGTTTCAGTCAATTTCGATCGACCAGAAAAAAGGTCATTTTTCAAACGGTCTCATAATTCCATGAAATTAGTTCTGTTAGGACCGTATCGTCAATACGAAGCTAGAAACTATTTTTTGGGAATTTTTAGAGTTAGTGTGTGGCTCCAGTAAATTAAAATGTGCGTTCAAATTCAATATATTGATTTATATTTTAATTTGAACGAAAACTGATCGAAACGATGGAATTGGCTTATGAAACATATCTCATTGCGTTCGAAATGGGGGTAATTAGCTAGGGACGACAATCGTCGGGTTCGATTTGGGGTTCGAATGAAAAAGTAACTTTTTGAAAATTAAAAATTAAATATAAAAAGAAGTCCACACTCTCTCTCCCTCACCATTCTCTCTCTGCCATCGTGATTTTCAGAAATGAAAAAAAGAGACACGCAACCACTCTAGCCTCTCCCCCGTCGCTGCCACCACTGCCCCCCTCGCGCCGCCGGCCACCCTCCTCCTCCCTCTCCTCCTCCTCTTCCTCTTCCTTCTCTCTCCCTCTCCATTTCAAGAAACCCTAACCCCCAAATCAACCCAAACCCGCCAGCGTGGGTCACCACCACCACTGCCGCCACCCCTCAGCCACGTCCCCACGTCAGTCAGGCCCCACGCCGCCTGCAGCACCACCCAACTCCGGCCGTGGGCCCCTCCCTCAAGAAAAATCCAATTTTTATCAAAAATCCCGTATGTACATTACAACCCAGATCTGTTTTTCCCCATAACTCTCTAACGGTACATTTCTGGCTAAAGTTCCTCAAGACCAAATTCGTAGAGCATGATTTTCTCTTCGATTTGGCTATATGGAAGTCGTGTTTTGGAGTTCGGAGCTGCTCGGAAAACGCGTTCAATGTCTGCTGTCCAAAAGCAGTAAAAATCGTGTACTTTTGCGAATTCTGGCGAATTGGAGCATTTTCAGCAAAAAGTCCCTTGGGCGAAAGTTGTTCAGAATGGCGTGCTTATGCTAGAAAAAAAGACGGATTGAAGATTAGGGCTTGTATGCGAAGTCTGGAACTCCAACAAAAATTCAGCAGTTCAGAAAAGTGTTAGAAAAATCAATGTGAGAACTTCTCACTTTAAATTTTCTTTTCTAGTCAAAATATATACTAGGATGCAGACGGTGCTTAGCAGCACCCGACACCTGTCGTCCATAGACCATGGATGACTTGTTTGTTTGATTGGTTAGTTGATAGGATTATTGGTTTGTATTTGGTTGTTTGGGTGAAATGGAACTGATTAGATTGGTATGTGTATGGCATAGGCCATTATTAGACCGGGGATAAGGCTAGGCCTTCTCCCGTTTCTAGTATCGTGCCGTTATGCCGCCGAAATTTCCTAAAATATGTTAGAAAAATAAAAATATCATTTTTATTGTATAAATGAACTGAATAGAAATTCATATGTTGAAATAAAATATTTTATCGATAAAAATTTATTTTTCAACGAGTGTGTGAATAAAATAAAATATTCATTTACAAATTAGAAAATTTGTTCATGTACACTGATTTAACTGATATGGATTGGGACGATAAATTTTACAGATCGCCCAACTGCACAAATAAAATATGTGTTGGTTATTTGAAACCCCACACGGGTATTTGGATGATATTCAACGTACACTAGTCCCAATTGTATAGTTGTGTGTCGATCGATAGGTTGGTAGACAGTTGTGTTGTGCACTTTGGATGATGGTTGATGATTTATCATTTCTATTATATACATGTGTTGTATGGAATCCATATAATTAACATTATATGGTAATTTTTTTAGAGCAAACGGATATGTAGCACGAGACTACACAGCCGATTATATAATAGATAGTAGTAATTTTCCAACTGACATACCCTGTTGGTGGTCCAAAAAATACGTCCAGTCTAACCCCTTGGGCAATACAACATCATACAGCATCAAACATATACGACTTAGTTACTTAGCATGTTTAATTATACATAGATAATATCCAATACTAATGAAACACCATAAACCATCATAGAAGTTCTCTGCTGGAAGCTGGGTCATTGCTATCAACCGAGTCAGATGGAGAGGAGGCCTGGGGCAAAGAAAATCTGAAAGCTGCAGCATGACTGCCACCAGAACCTGTCAATGTAGTAAAAATATGGATAATGCGATGACATATATTTGTAGTCGAGCTATCATTATTTCTAAAAATCCTTGCATTTCTTTCTTTCCACACACACCAACTATAAACAACAAGGAAAGCATCTACTAGCGTGTTAGGAGGTGAGAATTCCCAGTGATCGAAAAAGGAGGAGATGTCAGGGATGAAACCAAGTAAGAGAGAACTCGAAGCAGCCCAAATAGGGTAGGTGCATTCTCAGACAAAAAAAAAAGGTGGTGGATGGTTTCTGCATGCATATTACAGTAAGCACAGTTGGGATCAGATGCAATGTTACATCTGAACAGCTTCTCTCTAGTATTGATCTTCTCGTGAATCAAACACCATTGAAAGAAGAGGATTCTTGGAGCCAGTTTGCATTTCCACAATCTTTTGAACTTGAACCTTCTTCCAGAGAAATTCAGAAAATTGTAGCAAGAGGATACTGAGAAACATCTAGATGGGGATAATGTCCAAACAAAGTGATCAATCCTCTCATTGAGCCGAGTTTTGCGCAGGATTACAAAGATATTCAGCAATTGTGAGAGAGTATTCCAATCAAATAGTGTACTTGGAACTAAACTTGTATGACCATTGTTAAATGCATCAACTACAGTAAGCATAGAATGAGTTTGAAGAGAAAAGAGGGAAGAAAAAGAAGAAGATAGAGGTACCTGACCATGCCAAATGTCGTGCCGAAAAAGACAGGATGAACCACCCCCCAAGGAGACATGAAACAAAGATTTGATACGAGGGAGACAAGAAAGAACACCATGTAGGAAGGGAGAAATTCTCATGGAAGGATGTTGATGAAGAACAAGGTGAGCGTTAGAAGAAAAATGATATGCTAAAATCCAGTTTCTCCAAATGAAATCGCCTGGACAAACAAGTCTCCAAATCCATTTAGCAAGTAAAGCAGTATTAAAATGATGTAGGTCTAGAACACCAAGACCCCCTGATCAGTTTGTAGGCAAATAGTCTTCCACTTGATCAACTTCTTTATTTTATGGCCATTCGAGAGAAAGGAGCTTCTTATTGAATCAATCTTGCTAATTTCCCATTTAGGGAGTTTGTGGAAAGACATCCAGTAAGTGGGGATAGAAGAAAGTACAGATTTGACTAAGATTACACGCCCCATGGATGATAAAGAGTTTACCTTCCATGCTGCAAGCCTTGATTCAAGCTTGTTAATAAGAGGAAACCAATCATTTTTGCGTAGTTTAGAGGGTCTAAAAGGTAAACCAAGGTAGGTCATTGGGAATTTAGCAACTTTGCAGTTAGGAGTAGAAGAAATCATGACACCAAGGTGATCAGAGTTGCCAAGCATATAGATGATTCTTTTGTTGAAATTAATGGAGAGGCCGGAAACTAGTTCAAAGACATACAACAAGATTTTGAGGCCTTGAATATGGAGAGGTTCAGGAGAAGAGAAGATTATAGTGTCATCAGCAAATTGTAAGTTGTTAATGCATATGGAAGTGTTTAGGAGAGAAATGCCAGCAATAAAGCCATTATTAGAAGCTTTTTTAACCATTTGGTTAAAAACATCAGCAACAAGTACAAAGATCAAGGGGGAGAGAGGATCCCCTTGTCTTAGGCCTCATTTGGATTTGAAGAGATTACCCGAGACACCATTTACAAAAACATATGAACAACTTGAGCCAAGAATATTTTCAATCCATGAGCACCATCTTTCAGAAAATCCACTATGTTTTAAAACCTCCATAATGAATGACCAATTAACCGAATCGAATGCTTTAGAAAAATCCAATTTGAGTAAGACACCAGGAGTAGAAGTATAATGACAAAAAGAGATTACTTCCTGTGTAGCAGCGATGCAGTCTTGGATGTTTCTCCCCAGTATGAAAGAAGATTGTTCAGATCCAACAAGAGAGGCGATGACAGATTGAAGACGATTAGCCAAAACCTTTGTGATAATTTTAAAAGTGGTGTTGAGAAGACTAATGGGTCTGAAGGATGACAGCGTGTTAGCTCCCGAAGTTTTTGGAATGAGGATGATATTAGCATAATTGATTCTAGCGATAGAATGGGGATCATTGTAAAATTCATTACACATATAAATAATGTCATATTTGACCAGGGCCCAAAAGTGTTTAAAGAAAACTGGGCCAAAGCCATCAGGCCCAGGGGCTTTGTCATCCGCCATGTCTTTCAGTGCAACCCAAATCTCAGATTCAGAGAATGGATGATCAATGCGAATAGGCGAAGGATTGGGATATAAGTGATTCCAATCGATATCAGGAGGTGCAGTGTGGGGTTGACCAAGAATAGATCGAAGATATTTAGAAAAAAGGATAAGAATATCCTTTTGATCAGTGTATGAGTGATCACCATCCACAATTTCAGATATGAAAGTAGATCTACGTCTTCCGTTAGCCATCGTATGAAAATAAGAAGTGTTTCTGTCGCCTTCCTCCAACCATTTAGCTTTGGATCTTTGTTTCCACCCAATTTCTTCTTGTTTCATCAATCTATCAAGCTCAGTTTCCAATGAACGCAAGTTATTATATTCCGACTCAAGTAGGGGGCGCTGTTCTTCTAAAATATTGATATCAATGATATCATTTTGAATAGTAGAAATACGAGAACGAATAGAACCCCATATATTTTTAGCCCATGGTTTGATGATCTTCCTAAGAGCTCTTAGTTTCAATACAATCCTATGAGTAGCCGAATCCGCCACAAAGATCTGATTCCAAATAGAATGAACAAATTCATCAAAAGAAGGCTCGAGTAACCACAGTCTTTCAAATCAAAAAGGGCTCTTGTTGCAAATAGAGATGTCAGAATTGAGCAATATAGGGCAGTGGTCTGATATAATAGAAGCTAAACCATACACAACAGACATGGGGAAAAGTTCATCCTATGCGCCATTATATAGAAAACGATCTAGTTTAGCTAACGATGGATCCGGTCTACGATTTGACCAAGTGAAGGAGCGGTTACTTATTGGTGGTTCAATAAGAGAGCAGTCAAAAATGAAGGAATTGAAGTCTTCACTATCATGAGATAAGTTGCCTGAATTTCTATCATAGCTGAATCTAGTAGTGTTGAAATCTCCCCAATAACCCATGGGCCATTAAATTGTGCTGCAAGTGTACAACAGTCAGACCAGAGAAGTGAACGATCATGAGCGTTTTGGGGTCCATAAATGTTGGAGAAGAAGTAGGCGAGGTTAGAGGGGATGTGGCGAAGAGCTACGTGAAGTGCAGAACAACTTTGTGTGGTCCAACATAATGACCAGATTGATTCATTCCAGGCAGTGATTAGGCCTCCGCATGTGTCAATAGCTTTAACATAAGTCCAACCCGATAAAAAAGAGCCACCCACAATTTTGAAGTGATTTGGAGTTGGGTTTTCAAGTTTAGTTTCTTGAAGAAAAAGAATATCCACTTTTAGAGGAAGTAAAACCAAACTAATAGCATGGCATTTTGATGGGTTGCCCAAACCCCTAACATTCCATGAAACTAACTTCATTGGGCAGCATTGATGTGCTCCAGTTCTAATTCGTGCATGGAAACATAGTGTGAATCGGTTAAATTAACACCCATGCAACGTGACAGTTTTTTGCTTAAACTTTTATTTGCAGAAGAAAAAACAATAGGGATAAAAAAAACTACCCGAGCCTTCAGGTTGATCATCTCGCTTCCTTATCCTCGCACTACGTCTGACAAAGACTAGTGAGAGAAACTGAGTCCAGTTTTCTTCTTCCACTCTATGAGAATCTGTGAATGGGATAGGTAGTATTTGCTGTAGAGGTAAAGCAGGTCGAGGGGACATCGGATTGTCAGGTGGAGTCTCAGCTGGAGGAGCGACAGATTGGGTACCTTCAAATTGGTAGGGGATAACAGGAAGGGGCAGGGAAAAAGGAAAAGATCGAGGAATGTTGTGTAAGGCCATATCACCATGGCTGAATTGGTTAATGTTTTGTTGTGTAAACCGATCCACATCTTGTTCAATATCAGTCATAGGCATAGCTATCATCTCATTTGGAATTTCCACGTCAAACTCCTCCATATTTTCATGCATGCAGGGTACAGTCATCTCATCAACATTACCAATAAGTAAGGATTCAGGTTTCAAACCGGGGTGTTCATGTATGCAACGTTGCACTTTCAAGAGATGTTTCTTTTTGTTAATATTAGCAACAAGGAAAGTAATCAAATCGATTCCTTCAAAAAACTGAATTTTGATAAACAAGCTTCTATGATCAAAATGAGCCCACTCACAATCATCAAGTGCCACCACATTACCCAAAGGACTTAGAATATTTTTAACAGCAAAGGAATTATACCTAAGAAATTCTGGAAAACCCACCACCTTTGCCCATGATTCGCCCTCTAGCTCCGCAGCCGACTCCCATTCAGCTTCAGACCAGCATTCAAAGTACATAGCACCTTCTGGCCTTGTTAAGATTTTCCAGAACAAGACATGGTCTCTGATCCCTTCATTTGGGCGAGCAATGATGAAAGCGTTGTTTCTGTATATCCACATGGGCCATTCATCTTGATCAAATGCCTTCGACAGAGTATCGTGAAGAGTTGTAATGCTCCAGCCACCAAAAATTGCTATTCCGACTACGTAATTTGATGAGTCTTCCATTATAAATTGATACATGTCTTAGGAGCTCAGAGAAGAAGTGTTGGAAGATGAGGGTTTAAGTGTAGGAGAAGGCGTGGATTGCTGACAGCTGGGATAATGTGAATCCCTTTGATTATGAACTGCGCGAGTTGATGTGCGAGGGACCCACACCTTTTTAGTTTTATGAGCGCGAGTTGATTTGCGAGGGACACACGCGATAGGAGTTGCATTATTCCAATGAGTGCCTTTCCGCACATGTTTCGAAGTGTCTCTAGGTATTCTTTTTTTAGGGCAACGTGCACACGAATGGCCGTAACGAGTGCAAAAGAAGCATATTTTCGAATTTCTGCATTCTCTTGCCACGTGTCCCCTACTGGCACACTGTCGACAACGTCGTTCCTTCTTCATAAAATTGACTGTATTCTGAATAGAAGAGAAAACAGGCAAAGCATTTGATTTCCTTACATGAGTTCGCTTCGATGGAACCAACGGAGGGGATGCAGCCACTTCACCATATGTTTTTTCCGATTGATCTGCTGGAAAATCATTCAATACACCAAAACGATTATGGCAATTCAAGTCTTTTGCAGAAGGTAATTGAGAGTTATGCATATAGAAAGAAGAAGGATGGCGTAGAAAAGATCGGTTGAAGAAATTAGATTGATGGGTATGGTTAGAGGCTGAACGATTGATTGGATAAGATGAATTGAAAGATCGGTGGAAGGCAGAAGGACGGTGGGAGGAGATGGGTGCTGGATGACGAAATAGTGGATTTTGGAAAACTGGGCGGGGAGCCAGAGGATGCTTTTGAGTAAGGAAGAGAAGATGAGGACGAAGGTAACGAGGAAGGAGGAGGAAGGATTGGCGAGCGGGGGTGGAATGCGGCACGGTATTTTGCTGGCATAGGGTAGGAGAAGACTGGAGGATCCGCCATTAATTATCGGTAAAGGTATTGTGCCTAATTCCAATTTGGAAAAAATTTAGAAAATAAATAATATTCATGTGTTGAACGAAATATTTTTTTCAATAAAATTTACATTTTTATTGTAAGTAAGAATTAATAAAAATATTCATGTGTTGAATAAAAGCCGTGTTAATTAGATATGCGCCATTTTGACGCGAACAATATATATATATATATATATATATATATATATATATATATCGATTTTATTCGAAAATCGAAAAAGGAAGTGATTTCAAAATCTAATATTTTGAAAATATTACCATTTACATATTAATGATATAGAATATTCAATTTTGATTTAAAATTGAATATGAAGTTGAAATGGTTTTGAAAAAGAATTTAAAACGATTTATAAAATACGTTTAAAAAGAAAATCGATGAGATATAATATATATATATATATATATATATATATATATATTAAATGGCCTGAATAGAACGAGCCGCGCCGCGGCCGGTCACGAATTTCGATCAATGACTTCGATTGGATATTACGGGAGATCCGACTGTTGGATTTTCCTAAAACCAGAACCGTTGGGTTCGAATCGAAAAGAGCTTTCCAACTAATATTAGAGATTTGAAATCTAACGGTTGGATTTGGAGATACGTCCAAATCAAATTTAGAAAAGGTCGCAGTAAGTGCAGTTCGACGACCGTTATTGGAAATCGACAGTACGAGCCTTGATAAAATTATTAAAAATGCCAATAATTTGTGTAAAATCATAATATATGAATTGGAAAGAACTAGGATGAAATATTCCACATTTGTAAGGATAAAAATATATTTTATCGAAATGAACTAGTTATGAACTAGAATTAAAATCCAATATTTTTAAGTAAATAAATTGGATTTAAAGTGGTTTTTTAAAATAATCAGAATCTCCAATATACGTATTGAAGTGTATTTGAATCGGAATTATATTCGAAATATTTCGATGTTGGATTTCGTGATTATACAGATATGGTTGTGGAAATTTGAAAGATATATTTATATCGTTATTTCCCATACGATATTTGTTGGTTTCAGAATTTGATATTGAATATAAGCCGATATATTTTCTATTTAGAGCCTTGTATTAAATATCAAATGGGATTTTTGGTTCGTCGTGAATGGTGTCTTAAATAACACTATTCTTGAACCCAGTTTAGAAAAAATAAATCTTTTAATTAAGATTTAGTGAAATTGTCCAGTTAATTAGGATTTAATTGGAAATGAATTTAAATTGGTTCTTGGGTTTATCGTGAGCGGTGTTTTGAATAACACCTGTTCTTTAACCCAGTTAAAGATTAAAACCAAGTAGAGTTTTAATGAATCTTTAATCAGATTGAAATGATCGAGAATGGAGTATCACCAGTTTTGCTCCAAGCGATAGTTAAATCTTTAATTAGATTTGACCGTGAAATGATAATTAATTTTACCGATAACACCGTGGTGTTAGATATGGAGTATTACTAGTTTTGCTCCATGGGATAAATAGGTTGGGATTGGGAAATAAAATAAATAATTACTTCGGTGTGGTTCGCTAATCCCGACTAGTTTGGAAAACCATAACATGGTTTGAAATGATATCCAAAGGAAGATTAAAGAATAAATTTAAAGGAATTTATCTTTGATAAAATTAATGGGAACCTGTCCCTAATAATGTGAATATTGAATAAAAGAATATTCTGAATTGGAATGAGGCATATGTTGTGTTTGTGTAACTTTTGTTTATTCTATACGCGGGTTATTCAGAAAGGCCGGGTTTATACCCATTCTGAATAACCGATTCGACAATATGTCGAAGGTGAAGACGATGGTTGAAGACCGGGTGTAACACCCCGTGTATTCTATAACGTTAAGCTTCACGAATTAAAAGTATAATTAATTATAACTGATGAAAACAGGGGAAATGGGTTACGCCATTGCGTTCGTCTTGAAATTCTGCTTGAGATAGAGTCCGAGTATGCGTAAAACGGATATCGTATGAAGAAGATATGGACGAACGAAGATGGGCGAAAAATCAGAAAACGGGTCTGAATGCACTGGAGCACTTGGGATGTACGCCAGAACATAAATGAACTGGCGCACTTGGGAAGTTCTCCAGTACATTTTTAGCCTGGCGCACCTGCCAAGTGCGCCCAGGTCAGAATGACCTGCTGGTCAGGTCTTGGCTGGCCTGATCAGTGTCTGGTCGAATTTCTGAGCCTTGCCTTGTCACTAGGGCTAGGTGTCAGCTCCTGGTTGGTCTCTCCTTCAAATGAACGGCTAATATTAATCCAAGCTCCATCGACTGTCCTAATCAATTCACAAACTCTATAAAAAGGACCTGAGACTCAGCCTAATTCACACAAACAAAAATGGAGATGAGACCGTCATGCTGCTGAGGAAAGACTAGGAATAGCCATCAGAAATTGAGAGACAATTAGGAGATAATTCAAAAGCTTAAAGCAACGACAACTAAATCAAAACAACGCCTACAACAAAGGATAGCATCTCCAAATTCAGAATTCAGATTCCTGAATTGAAGATTCGTCATACGTTGTAAGTAGAGTGCTATTCCGATGTGAATAAATAATTGTGTTTTGATTTGTGTAAAGTAAGAAATGGAATTGTGGCGATAATAATCTATATTTGTATGTTGCTTTGATTCTAAACGATTTGGAAATGTTGTGGTACACGATTGGATATTCGCAAGCAAATGATTCATGTTGAAAACTACATGTTTGTGGTAGTTTATTACAACACCTATTTGATAATTGCAAGTATATGATTCATGTTGAAAGTAACAACTATATGTTGTGGTAGTTTATTTTAGATTCATGCAAGTATATGATTTACTATCATGCTAACATGATGTATAATTTTATGGTCATCTTTAGTGTAATTGGATCCATTTGAGTATTATGATTCATATGAAGTTATGTTGGAATTGGCATCATGGTTCAAGTATAAAAACCATGCTTTTGTATAAGTGACAAAAGCAAGCATCTTTGTGAACTTGTATTAATCCTATGAACATGACTAAACTATGTTTGTTGTTATGCCTAATTGAAAAACATGTTTTAGGCCTATGTTGTTATCAAAATCATATGATAATATATGTGACACATAAGTTACATTAGAATTACATTCCACTTGCAAATTTCCATAGATAGATTAAGAACCATGATTCAAGTTTAGGTATGTTTATGCCATAATTCTATGAATAGAATAAAAACCTTGATTCATGTTTGGGTATGTTTATGTCATAATTATTTGCTATTACAATGCAAGTTCACAAGTGCCTAATTTATGTTAATTAGTTCGCTATGTTGCAAGTTCATGCGTTCACACTCCCATTTTAATATTGCTTAGAATATATAAACACCATGTTATAAGCCTCCCCTTTTTCATGTGGCTAAGTTGGGTTTAAATGTTAAACCCAACATATGTTATATTGTAGCAAATGTATAAAACGGGGGTAATGGCGATTGGGTTAAAATATAAAACATATGTGTTGGCATGTTTGACGCATGCCAACGACTTTGAAAAACAATTAAATGGTGTAAATTAATTTCACCCAATAAATATGAATTTGAATAATGGGCCGAAAATATTTACATATAAAAAGAAAAGAGACAAAATATGTAAACGTAGAAAATACGATGTGTTTAACCCGAAGTTGGATTGAGTTGCGATGTAAACCGGCCCGGAACAGCCCGGCTGTCCAGTAGTCACAACAATACCTATCCAATGTGGGTGGTTAAACACAGAGCCCAATAAGGACCCGAGGTTAGACTGAGTTGTGGCATAAGTCTGCCTGTACCCAACCGGCAACAGGCAGCCACAACAATACCTGTCTAATGTGAGAGGTCGAGGCTTTAATAAGACAATTAAAGCTGAGTTAGGATTAATGGGATTAAGTAAATTAAATTAAAACTTAATCAAAATGGAACATGCTAAACTATACAGAATGATAGGTGGTTAGGTTTACAAAACATTGAACCAACTTAACATGTTGGCTAGAAATAGAAAACCTATTAGCGGGGGACCCTTTTCAGCAGTAACCCTACAAGGTGTATCAGGATACCCTGTAATAGGCAGGGTAGGGCACGATTACTGGGCTGACTGTAAGAGGTCAAATCGACGGCGGTGGTGCGGCAGTGTAGGTTCTAACGGGGTGCGGGCGTGCACACACTCCGGCGTAGAAAAATAAGGCACTGGGCACCAGTATTATACCTGTGCATTCTAGAATTGTGTCGGGCCGCCACCATGGGACTTGATACACCCCATGGTGGGACCAGCATAGGTAACTACAACAACGGGGGCTGTAAAACACATGTAACTATGCGAGTAGGAGCCGATCATTAAAAACGGATCACTTCACCCTGATTATGGGGTGCCTGTTGGGAACTAGTTTATATAGATGCAGAGATTATTATGAGTACGATAAGTATATTCGACTCTAGACAACTTAACTTAGTTTATTGTGCTTTCCTATTTCCAGTTTATACTTATCATGCCCAGTTCTTTATTCATAGACTGAATAGTCCTAGACTTACTCAGGCTTTATGTCTGACTCTACATTTCTTTCGTCTCCTTTTCTTTCGTCGCCCCCTCCCCCCAGGTCCACAGGGAGGGAATACCGCAGCTTGACCAGTTTTCAAATCCAGCTTGAAGAGAAAGAACGTATTGCTTGGATCTTTTCGTTTTGGACTATGGCTTTGGACAGCAATTATTGGACTTATGCAGTTTACTTATGTTTTTATGCTACTTTAAATAATGTAATCAAGACAGTTATGAAGGTGTTATGTTTTTGGAAGTATTGTAAGACAAATTATGGCATGATTTGTGTAACACGTATTTTAATGAAATAAAAGTTGCTGTTGTTTTCCGCTGTTTCAAAAATATATGTTTTTTTATATATCTGTCTTGTGTATCTGTGACTTATACTTATAAACCTCCACCAAAATTAGGGCATTCCCTTTAAGAGTGACCCTAACGGAGGTGGGGTGTTTAACTTGGTATCAGAGCATAGGTTTACCAGATAAGATAAAAAGATTTGAAAAATTTATTTCCAAAAAGAAAAATTTAAAGAAGCATTTTTAAAGATAAAATATTATATTTTAAAAAGGCAAAGTCCCCCAAAGCCATAGGTACTATCTTTTATCCTTCATTTTTAATCTATCCTTTTTGTTTCAGCATGTCCGAAGAACTTAACTTGCCAGAGGTTCTACCAATACCTGGTTGGTTTAGACGATTCTTAGAAGCAAGGGCCACTCAGCCAGGTCCTACCGTTCCTCCTCCCCCAGCTGCAGGAAATCATCCAGCTGCAGCAACACCTCTTCCTCCACCTCCTCTGTAGGGAAATACTTTTGCTAAGATATGTAAAGATTTTAAAGCTATGGGAGGAAAGGACTATCATGGAACCGAGTCCTTTGTGGCAGCCAGGAATTGGCTGAAGGAAACCGAGGACTTATTCGTCATCTTTGAGGTAGAAGATAGGTAGAAGGTACAACTGGCAGTATGGCTACTTAAGGGCGAGGCTTCCTACTGGTGGGATGTCACCAGTGCAGAAAGGCCAGTGGAAACATGGGAGGACTTTAGGGCAAGGTTTGAAGCTAAATTTCTCTTAGAAGCTGAAAGGAGTCGTCAGTTAGAAAAATTCTTATTTCTTAAGCAAGGGAACATGACAGTCCGAGAGTATGTTAATCAGTTCGATCAACTGACTAGGTTCGGACTGGACCTAGTCAACACTTCGCACAAGAAGGCTCTTCTCTTTGTCAAATGATTGAATGAGCCATTACACAGTTTGGCCATGACCCATATACCCATGGGAGCTACGTATGAAAGGTTGGTGCAGATGGCATTGCTGAACGAAGAGGATAAGGGCAAGAAGGAGACAAAGGCAGAAAGCTCTCAAGGGAAGAAAGAGGGTTTACAGCCTAAGAAGACAGACTTTAAGAAGGGCGGGAAAGACAACAAAGAGAAGAGGAAGTGTAATTTCTGTGGCAAAGTGGGGCACTTGGTGAAAGATTGCCGAAAAAAGAAGGCCAAGATGAATGGTGGGGGCTTTTCTTGCGGTGAAACCGGCCATATGGCTAAGGATTGCCCAAAGAAAAGAGGGCAGGGGCAGAGGGCTGGATCCACCTCAGGGGCACATGTTCATGTGCTAGAAGCGCCACCTCTGCAACAGCGAGGTATAAATACTTCTGTAGAAAGCGTAGTTTATCTTTATGATCACCCAGTTCGCACTTTATTTGATTCTGGCGCATCACACTCCTTTATTTCATCTGCTTTAGTAGAATCTCTGCACCTAGAAACTAGTATGGTAGAGGACCCCTTAATTGTTTCAAACCCAATTGGGGGCCCAGCTCATCTGTCTATGATCTGTGTGGGATTGAAAATTTCTATTCTAAGCGTAGAATTTAGATGTAGTGCCTTTGTTTTGGGCTTCTCGGGATATGGTTCGATTTTGGGCATGGATTGGCTATCCAGTAATGGTGCCATGCTTGATTGTGAGAAAAGGGTTGTTAGGCTCCTGACCCAGCTCGGTAACACTTTGGAAATTACTTGTAATCCCTCGTATGCGGTTATGCTTAGTTATCTTGAATCGCTAGATGCCTCTGTCGACAATTTGCAATCAGTTAGAGTGGTCCGGGAATATCCCGATGTCTTCGAAGAGGTGAAGGGCTTGCCCCCGAAGTGGGAGATAGACTTCCGCATATATCTTGTTGATAATGCAAAGCCCGTTGCGTTGCCCGTTAGACATATGGCTCCACAGGAAAGGAAGGAGCTCAGTAAACAGATTAAAGAGCTTCTAGAGAAGGTTTTCATTAGAAGGAGCATTTCAGAATGGGGCGCTCCGGTGGTGTTCGCTACAAAGGCGAATGGTTCACTCCGTCTGTGCGTTGATTATAGGGAGCTCAACAAGCTAACGAAAAAGAATAGGTACCCTCTACCCAGAATTGACGATCTGTTTGATCAGCTTGTAGGAGCGTCTGTTTTCTCCCAACTCGATTTGGCGACCAGTTTTCATCAGCTAAGGGTGGTTGAAGATAGCATCGATAAGACAACATTCAGAACCCCAGATGGCTTCTTTGAATGGCTTGTCATGCCTTTTGGCTTGACAAACGCACCCGCGTACTTCGTGGACCTAATGAGTAGGGTGTTCAGAGATTTCCTCAACAAGTTCGTAGTGGTTTTCGTAGACGATATCTTGATCTTCTCAAAGAGTGAAGAGGAGCATGCCCAGCACCTAAGGGCAATCATGGAAAATCTGCGAGTCCATCAGTTAAAAGCCAAATTCTCCAAATGCCACTTTTGGAGAGAGGAAGTAAGGTTTGTTGGGCACATAGTATCCAAAAGTGGGTTAGCTGTGGACCCTGCTAAAGTTGTAGCGGTGCAGGATTGGAAGACACCAAAAAACGCAATTGAGGTCCGAAGTTTTCTAGGGCTAGCAGGTTTCTACAGAAAATTCATAAGAGATTTTGCGAAAACTCAGCTCTGCTCACAAGACTGACCAAGAAGAATCTAGTGTTCAATTGGGACTTGGATTGCGAGTTTTCTTTCCAACGACTAAAAGGGGCTCTTACAACAGCCCCAGTTTTGACGTTGCCAGATGGAAGCAAGATGTTCATAGTTTATACAGATGCATGTGGGACAGGGCTAGGCGCTGTCTTAATGCAAGAAGGAAGGGTAGTAGCTTATGGCGGAAGACAATTGAACGTTCATGAAAAGAACTACCCGACCCACGATCTTGAGTTAGCCGCCATCGTCTTTGCACTCAAGTCTTGGTGACACTATCTCCTAGGTGAGAAGTTTGAACTTTGCACTGACCATAAATCGTTGAAATATCTTTTCTCACAGAAAGATCTTAACTTGAGGCAACAGAGATGGATGGAGTTTCTTGCCTCGTACGATTTCGAGATCTCCAACACTCCGGGCAAAGGCAACGTAGTGGCAGACTCATTGGGCCAAAAGAAACTAACCCTAAGCCCGCTGTTTGTTGAAAGACAAAGCCCAGAGTTTATAGCCAGCTTTGACTTTATGCCCTCCTCCGATTTTGTACCGGGCTTGCTAGCATCTCTCGGTGTACGCCAGACTTTAGTGGACTCAATAGGGACAGCACAACGCGAAGACCCTCAGCTTATGGAGACGATTGATAGGCTAATTAAGGGTGAGACTTCAAGTCACCTCAGAAGATACTCCATCGACGATAAGGGTTGGCTAAGGCGAGACGAAAGACTATGCGTCCCACAGACAAGGGATTTGGTAAAGACGGTTCTCGAAGATGCACATCACTCCAAGATGATGATACACCCAGGCGGAGATAAAATGTACAAGGACATAAAGAGAACTTTCTTTTGGAACGGCATGAAGAAGGACGTGGCAGATTTCGTTTCTAAGTGTATGGTGTGCCAACAGGTTAAAGCGGAACAGAAAAAGCCTGGCGATCTGCTCCATCCTCTAGAGGTCCCGCAGTGAAAGTGGGATAGCATCTCAATGGACTTCATTGACGGGCTGCCTCTGTCTAGAAGAGGCAACACTAGCATTTGGGTAATAGTGGATAGGCTCACTAAAAGCGCCCACTTTTTACCTGTCAAGAGTAATATAACTGCCTCATCCCTAGCATCTCTTTACCTCAAGGAAATTGTTCGACTCCACGGAATACCATCTAGCATTGTTAGTGACCGAGACCCTATCTTCACAAGTGATTTTTGGCGGAGTCTGCAAGAAGCGGTAGGCACACAGTTATGCTTGAGCACAGCCTATCACCCCCAAACTGACGGCCAGACGGAAAGAGTGAACAGAGTTTTGGAGGACCTTTTAAGACTGTGTGTCCTTGACATCGTAGGGACGTGGGAAGACCATCTTCCTTTGGTGGAATTTGCCTACAACAACATCTACCAAGCCACCATCGGAATGGCGCCCTTTGAAGCTTTATATGGAAGACCGTGTCGATCGCCCACTTGTTGGTGCGAGTCTACTAACAAGCTCATACTTGGACCAGATATGATCCGAGAGACTTCAGAAAAAGTAGACTTAATACGGAGAAGAATGAAGATAGCCCAAGACAGACAAAAATTATACGCCAACAAGAGGAGGACCGACCTTGAATTTGAGGTTGGGGACAGAGTTTTTCTTAAGGTATCTCCGCTAAGGAACGTTGTTCGTTTTGGGACCACAGGGAAGCCAGCACCAAGGTTCGTAGGGCCATTCCCTATCATCGAGAAAATTGGGAAAATGGCCTATAGATTGGAGTTACCCGAAAAGCTGGCCGGTGTTCACAAAGTTTTTCACGTTTCTCACCTCCGAAAATGTCTACATGAATCTGCTGAAGTGGTAGAGCCAAATATCCTAGAAGAAGCTGAAGTGGAACGTGAAGCAACCGTGAGAAAAGTTCCAACCCGCATATTAGGAATGGAAGTGAAGGAGCTACGCAACCGCGAAGTCAAGCTCGTCAAAGTTCAGTGGAGCGACGCCGAGGGAGAGGCAACTTGGGAAACTGAAGCTAGAATACGCGCAGCCTACCCTTTTCTTTTCGAGGGTACATCTTTGATCTTTCTTTTTCCTTAAGTTGCGCTTTTATCTATCTTTTTAGGTATATCTCCTCGACCTTATCTTTTAGGTAGAAACTCTTTGGATGAAAACATGTAATTGAAACATGTTATGGATGATGGTTGCTCGTGGTTGCAAGTGATTGCTAGTGGTTGCTCGTGGTTGCATATACACACACAATTTAGGTTTTAGATCGGCTCAGTCACTTCATGTTGCATGTGCATATATGTATTTATATTTGTATATGGTTGAAGTGTAATGTGTTGCCATATGGATGTTGCATTTATATGTGAATGATTGTGCACCCATGTAAAATCATGAATAGGAAAAATTTGCATACATAATTGATTCATGACACTAACATAATTTGCATTAACTGAATCAGTAGACCGACTGATTTTGCATTAGATAAGTACATGTACACACACTTCGCATATGATCATGAAGCATTAGAAGTCTTTTAAGGACAATGGATGCTCGTGTTTGATGGATGAGTAGATGGATGTTTGGATGTTAAGATATACATTCTTCCTAACTTGAAGATTTCGGGGACGAAATCCTTTTAAGTGGGGGAGAATGTAACACCCCGTGTATTCTATAACGTTAAGCTTCACGAATTAAAAGTAAATTAATTATAAATGATGAAATCAAGGGAATTTGGTTACGCCATTGCATTCGTCTCGAAATTCTGCTTGAGATAGAGTTCGAGTTTGCGTAAAACGGATATCGTATGAAGAAGATATGGACGAACGAAGATGGGAGAAAAACCAGAAAACGGGTCAAAATGCACTGGCGCACTTGGGAAGTGCGCCAGAACAGAAATGAACTGGCGCACTTGGGAAGTGCGCCAGTACATTTTTTGTCTAGCGCACCTGCCAAGTGCGCCCAGGTCAGAATGACCTGCTGGTCAGGTCTTGGCGGGCCTGATCAGGGTCTGGTCGAATTTCTGAGCCTTGCCTTGTCACTAGGGCTAGGTGTCAGCTCCTGGTTGGTCTCTCCTTCAAACGAACGACTAATATTAATCCAAGCTCCATCGACGGTCCAAATCAATTCACAAACTCTATAAAAAGGACCTAAGACTCACCCTAATTCACACAAACAAAAATGGAGATGAGACCTTCATGCTGCTAAGGAAAGACTAGGAATAGCCGTCAGAAATTGAGAGACAATTAGGAGATAATTCAAAAGCTTAAAGCAACGACAACTAAATCAAAACAACGGCTACAACGAAGGATAGCATTTCCAAATTCAGAATTTAGATTCCTGAATTAAAGATTCGTCATACGTTGTAAGTAGAGTGCTATTCCGATGTGAATAAATAATTGTGTTCTGATTTGTGTAAAGTAAGAAATGGAATTGTGGCGATAATAATCTATATTTGTTTGTTGCTTTGATTCTAAACGATTTGGAAATGTTGTGGTATACGATTGGATATTCGCAAGCATATGATTCATGTTGAAAACTACATGTTTGTGGTAGTTTATTACAACACCTATTTGATAATTGCAAGTATATGATTCATGTTGAAAGTAACAACTATATGTTGTGGTAGTTTATTTTAGATTCATTCAAGTATATGATTTACTATCATGCCAACATGATGTATAATTTTATGGTCATCTTTAGTGTAATTGGATCCATTTGAGTATTATGATTCATATGAAGTTATGTTGGAATTGGCATCATGGTTCAAGTATAAAAACCATGCTTTTGTATTAGTGACAAAAGCAAGCATCTTTGTGAACTTGTATTAATCCTATGAACATGACTAAACTATGTTTGTTGTTATGCCTAATTGAAAAACATGTTTTAGGCCTATGTTGTTATCAAAATCATATTATAATATATGCGACACATAAGTTACATTAGAATTACATTCCACTTGCAAGTTTACATAGATAGATTAAGAACCATGATTCAACTTTAGGTATGTTTATGCCATAATTCTATGAATAGAATAAAAACCCTGATTCATGTTTGGGTATGTTTATGACATAATTATATGCTATTACAATGCAAGTTCACAAGTGCCTAATTTATGTTAATTAGTTCGCTATGTTGCAAGTTCATGCGTTCACACTCCCCTTTTTATGTTGCTTAGAATATATAAACACCATGTTATAAGCCTCCCCTTTTTCATGTGGCTAAGTTGGGTTTAAATGTTAAACCCAACATATATTATATTGTAGCAAACGTATAAAATGGGGGTAATTGCGATTGGGTTAAAATATAAAACATATGTGTTGGCATGTTTGACGCATGCCAACGACTTTGAAAAATAATTAAGTGGTGCAAATTAATTTCACGCAATAAAGATGAATTTGAATAATGGGCCGCAAATATTTACATATAAAAAGAAAAGAGACAAAATATGTAAACGTAGAAAATACGATGTGTTTAACCCGAGGTTGGATTGAGTTGTGATGTAAACCTGCCCGGAACCGCCCGGCTGTCCAGTAGTCACAACAATACCTATCCAATGTGGGTGGTTAAACACAGAGCCCAATAAGGACCCGAGGTTAGACTGAGTTGTGGCGTAAGACTGCCTGGACCCAACCGGCAACAGGCAGCCACAACAATACCTGTCTAATGTGAGAGGTCGAGGCTTTAATAAGATAATTAAAGCTGAGTCAGGATTAATAGGATTAAGTAAATTAAATTAATACTTAATCAAAATGGAACATGCTAAACTCTACAGACTGATTGGGGGTTAGGTTTACAAAACACTTAACCAACTTAGCATGTTGGCTATAAATAGAAAACCTAGTAGCGGGGGACCCTTTTCAGCAGTAACCCTACAAGGTGTATCAGGATACCCTGAACTAGGCAGGGTGGGGCACGATTACTGGGCTAACTGTAAGAGGTTAAATCGACGGCGGTGGTGCGGCAGTGTAGGTTCTAACGGGGTGCGGGCGTGCACACACTCCGGCGTAGAAAAATAAGGCACTGGGCACCAGTAGTATACCTGTGCATTCTAGAATTGTGTCGGGCCGCCACCATGGGACTTGATACAACCCATGGTGGGACCAGCATAGGTAACTACAACAACGGGGGCCGTAAGACACATGTAACTATGCGAGTAGGAGCCGATCATTAGAAACGGATCACTTCACCCTGATTATGGGGTGCCTGTTGGGAACTAGTTTATATGGATGCAGAGATTATTATGGGTACGATAAGTATATTCGACTCTAGACAACTTAACTTAGTTTATGGTGCTTTCCCATTTCCAGTTTATACTTATCATGCCCAGTTCTTTATTCATAGACTGAATAGTCCTAGACTTACTCAGGCTTTATGTCTGACACTACTTTTCTTTCGTCCCCCCTAGTTCCACAGGGAGGGAATACCGCAGCTTGACCAGTTTTCACATCCAACTTGAAGAGAAAGAATGTATTGCTTGGATCTTTTCGTTTTGGACTATGGCTTTGGACAACAATTATGGGACTTATGCAATTTACTTATGTTTTTATGCTTCTTTAAATAATGTAATTATGACAGTTATGAAGGTGTTATGTTTTTGGAAGTATTGTAAGACAAATTATGGCATGGTTTGTGTAACACATATTTTAATGAAATAAAAGTTGATATTGTTTTCCGCTATTTCAAAAATATATGCTTTTTAATATATCTGTCTTGTGTGTCTGTGACTTATACTTATAAACCTCCGCCAAAATTAGGGAATTCCCTTTAAGAGTGACCCTAACGGAGGTGGGGTGTTTCACCGGGGGTCTTCACGTCATTTCAATGATTCCTAGCAATCTTGATTGGCATGTACACCCAAGATGAGGGAATATGTTGGAGATCGTCCAGATGTACTTGGAGATCGAAGGATATACGAGGAAAGTGCCTCCAGTTTCGTTCAGATCCAGAACGAACTTGTAAATGGACTGTGTGTCTGACATTGGATTTTATTCTGTGTGATTGATTTCTGTTAAATATATATCTGTTTGGCGGCGGAGAATTTATTCTCTTACTTAACGCTCTTCTCTGAGATGTACGATCTCAGAGGTTATATGTTGATGGATATCAATCGCATGGCATGAATTGCCTGTGCGGCATGCCTAAGTGGCAATTGATCAAGGCTTTGTTGAAAAGCAAAGTCTTGTGGTTGATGATCAAAGCACGGCCTAAGTGGCATCGCTTTTTGTATAGCGTAAATTCGAGAGCCTCACACCTCGGTATGAGTCAAAAACGGGATAAGGACTGCAGGGAGAGCACGACGTTTCTTTCTAGCTATAGGTGGTGTTAGTGCTTAAACTGGCTGAAATTTATATACTTTTCACCTGTGTGGTTGTTGAAATGTGAGGAGCCTCGAATACATGGTCGATAACTGGCACTATGTGAGACGACGTACAGAATATTATATATAGGTCTGATAGGACCGGGAAACGTGTGTTCAGGTATTGCTAATCCTCAAAAGTAAGAGAGGACCGGCCCTGAAGACCCAAGGATCGCTGTGTGTGGTCCTGAGACATTTGCTAGAGTGTCTCGAATTGGAGAGGAGCTTGCCCGTTGCCTCGACTCATGACGGAAATCTAATTTCCAATACGTGACATTTCAGTTTTGTTTGTAGAGCCTAGTATGGCGACATGATATATGATACCATGCCGTCTATGATTGATACATTTATATTTGAAGTTGTTTTCTTCACTTATACTAATAATAAAAGATTAAATTTTGCGTATCAAGCATTATTTGGCTGTTATAAGGTTAAACCCTATCCTCCGGCTTGCGTTGCAGTGTGTGATGGGACCTGGGTCTTATAACAGCTTCATTGTTCTTTATTTAGCATTGCGCTGTTTGTTTATGCACTGGTATTCTTGGGGTAAAAACCCGTTCCGTGTTATACGGCGTGGTCCCTTGATTTACCTAACTTTGAAATAAAGATTAATAACTGTTTTTAGTTCTCACACCAGTCACATGACTGACCTGGAGTTTATTGTTTTAACCTAAACTCGGGGTGCCCTTATTTTCCGCACGGGCAGCTAGTAGTTGGGTTTTGCAGTTTTTATTCACAGGACCTGGTTTATAGCTGAAGTGATATTCAGAAAGCTCTGTATCCGTGTATTTCTCTCAGTTATGTTTTGTATTATTTTTCCGCTGCAGTATTGTATTTGAAATCTCTGATATTCTCTATTGTATAATATCTACTCATACTCTGTAATATTCTTGTACTATAAAGGAAATTGTTGTAATAGCAATGAAATGTTCTTCTGTTTGTATTTTAATTTGTCGTGTTCTCAAAGCAATTCGTGCTTTCCTTACCGGGGAAGTTACGGGTTACTACAGCTATTGGGATGATATTGGACACACACTAATCCCAATATTCAGTTATATGTCAATCGATGGATTGACAGTCTGTGATGAGCATTATTTATTTACTTTAATGCTCACACAGTTATAAATTCCACTCTGGTCGTCATTTGGATGTTTAATAATTATTTATCATGATTGTTGATTACATACAATATGTGGTTGTTGATTGAGTCACATTCCAATAAAGAATATTCTAGAAAAAGAATATTTTAGAAAATGTCGTAGAAAAAGAATATTTAGAAAAGAATATATTTTAGAAAAAAATATTTTTATTGAAATGAACTAGTTATTAACTAGAATAAATCATTAAATTAGGATTTAACGAAGTTTTCCAATTAGTGAATATTTAATTGAAAATAAATTGGATTTTGGGTTTGTCGTGAATGGTGTCTTCAATAACACCTTTCTTAAAACCCAATTGAGATATGAATAAATCTTCTAATTAAGATTATTAAAAGTTTTCAATTTATATTTAGTAATTGGAATAAGATGAAATGTGTGTTGGGTTTATTGTGAACTGTGTTTTTAAGCAATATTTGTTCTTTAACCCAACTGACAGTGAAAATATGATTTGGAATTTATAAATCTTTTATTAAGATTTAAATGGAAATTTTCCAAAGGTAAAGTTTTCCAATTTAATATATTAAATTGGTATTGAATGGAATTCAATTTAATAGAAATCGAGATAAGCTTCTGTAAAAGAAGATCGATACTACATATGGAATTTAAGAGGCTTTGCCGTTATTCCATTTATATTATTGGTCGGATACAGAAATTTATAACGATTATATAATGATTTGATTTCTGTGAAGATTCCATATTTAATAGAAGTCAATTTTCGGTTTATCGTGAACGGTGTTTTAAAATGACATTAGTTCTTTGACCCAGTTAAAGATAAGATTTATTTCTTAAATTTAAATAATCATTGAATAATGATTTTTGATATTTAAAACCAAATTGGGGTTTTTAATAAATCTTTAGAAGAAAGATTTAAGAATAAATTTAAAGAACCTATCTTTGACATAATAATGTGAATATTTTATTTAAAAGAATATTCTGAATTGGAATGAGGCATTGGATGTGTTTTATACAGCACTTGATTTTTAGTTATAAAAATACGCAAGTTACTCGGAAAGACCAGGTTTAACCCATTCCGAATAATTACAACGACGATGCAGAGTCGAAGAGGAAGACGGTGGTTGAAGACCGACGATATTCACATCGAATGGATGTTTGCTACTGATGCCCGTGATTGGAGTAGCTTCCTTGAAGGGGCTACAGTGGCAACCGCACGGACGTACTTATTGATTGTCCGGACTCCGGTTTCGTTCAAACCCAGAACGGACTTGTAAATGGATGCGTGTCTGATGTTGGAATTTATTCCATGTAATTAATCGATTTTTATTAATGTATGTCTGTTTGGTGGCGGAGAATTTATTCTCTGCTTAACACCCTGGTATATATTAATAGTTATTGACAGCATGGCGTGAATTTTCAATGTGACACGCCAAAGCGCGAATGATCAAGGCTTTTGTTGAAAAGCAGGCCTTGTGGTTGATGATCAAAGCACGGCCTGTTTTGGCATAGCATTGTGTATAACGTGACTTCGCGAGCCTCACACCCCAGTATGAGTCAAAAACAGGAGGAGGGACCGTAGTGAGTGCACACGTTTCTTTCTAGCTAGAGTAGTGTCAGGGACCTACCAGCGCTGACATTTTACTTATGTGGATGATGGATTATGAGGTACCTCGGTTTTATAGGCCGTTAGTGGTCATATTATAGTTTCAAAGGAACCGGGAAACGTGTGTTCAGGCATAACTAATCCACTACCGGTAGGCGGGGACCGACCCTACCGCTCCAAGGGTTCGCCAGAGTCCGAATCCTAGGGCATTTTCTAGAGTGACTCGAGTCGGTGAGGAGCTCCTCCCTAGCCTCGACTCATGATGGAAATCCAATTTCTAATATGACCTTGCGGTTTTGATTGTAGAACTAGTATGGCGATATAGTAGGATGGGGTACTATGCCATCTATGATTGATACATTATGATTGAAATGTTTTTGAAATATATATCCCCATATATAGACACACTAATATTAAATCCGCTTTATCGTATCAAGCATCTTTTGATCATTATAAAGTAAAACACTATCCTCCGGTTTGCGTTGCATTGTGTGATGGGACTTGGGTCTTATAATGGTTTCATTTTTCTAAAAAGCATTGCGTTGTTTAACGATTTACTTTATTTTATGCACTGGCAATCCAATGGTGTAAACCCGTTCCGCGTTAGCGGCGTGGTCCTGTGATTAGCCTTATTATTATTATCATTATATAGGTTAAGTTAAGATTTCTCATACCAGTCCCATGACTGAACTGTAGTTTGTTTCACTGGAAAACTCGGGTGCCCATATTTTCCACACGAGCAGTCAAGTAGCTTTTGCAGATAAATTTACAGGATCCTAGTTTACAGCAGAAGCGGTATTCGGAAAGCTTTGTATCCGTGTATTCCTTTCGATTGTATATTTGTATTATTTTTCCGCTGCTATTTAAGTGTAATTTAAATCTCTGATATTATTGTATTTCTATTATGTAATAAGTATTCATACTCTGTAATATTCTTGTACTCTGATGTAATTGTTGTAACCAGCAATAAAATGTTCTTCAGTTTATGTTCTGACGTGCATTGTTCTCAAAGCAATCCAGGCTTTTCTTTACTGGAAAGTTTGGGTCGTTTCAGTTGGTATGAGAGCTTTGGTTTACAGAGCTCGAGAACAAGACACATTAGAACTGAACGAAAGAATTCATCAGAGATTGGATTAGTAATATCCAATAAGAATTACTCGTTAGAGATGGGATCAGTAGTATCCTTGAACGAGTGTGAAGAGTATTATTTTCTTTAAAAATAAAAATGAAAACAAATTAGTTTTGAAAATTTTATCTTAAAATATGTATTTGAATATTATTATATTTTAATTTGGACGATCGAGTATATAAAGATTTCGAATATATGAGTAATTAACGGATGTTCGAAGTTTTAATATACTGGATAGATATAGAATCACACTCTAACCACTCAGGGATAATTCTGATAATGCTGCAGCATTATCAGTATTTATTTCCGAGTTTCGAAAGTGGGTTATCTATATATTTCCATTGACTGGTATGAGAACCAAAACTTAGTTAATACACATTGCTGTGATTTGCACTAAGAATATGATTTTTGACTATATATAAAAGTTATATATAATTGAAAAGTTATTTACCTAATTGATTGCTGGTTGTGATGTTTAATTATTAATTTAACTAATAAAACTATGGAAACCAATAAATAAATCAAAAAATTATAGTTAAGTTAGTTAATTAAACAACTTTTTGTTACGTTCCTTTTCGAGGACAAATAGATTTTAAGTGGAGGAGATTATAACAACCCATAATTTTGGGGTCAATTTAAAAATTTTATTTTAGAAATTTTAATGGATTTTATATATTTAAAATAATTTATTTTAAATCATAATGACTAAAAATTTATTTTAAAACGAATAAATTTAATTTAATTATAAAAGGGGTTCAAAACAGCGCTGTAGTTTGAAAATTTGAATTTAAACTTTGACTGAATGTACATGATTCATTATAAATCAGAATTAAGTGAAACCAAAAATATTTAAATCTGTTTAATCATGTCTTTCTAACGAATCTGAAAAACTGAGATTTCACTTTAAATATGGAAAATTATGTCCAGTTTAAAATCTAGAAAAGTCGCTGTAGAATTTAATTATATTTTCATATAATATATGGCCCTTAGAAATAGCTATTTTGCAAACAACCTCTGTTTTCAACGAAACCACTTTTGTTTGAACCGGAATGTCGAATTATTGTTAAGTTTAATTTTCCAGAATTTTCCGAATTAATATGTGAGCGTGGTAAAAGAAATTGTGTTTTGTTAGTTTTGGAAATTTAATCGACTTGAAAATAAACATTTTTCAAACGATCTCACAATTCGACGAAATTAGTTTTTGTAGGACTGTATCTTCATAACAAAGCCAAAACTATTTTTTCCGTAATTTTCAAAGTTCGTACGTAGGCCCGATGAATTTATATGTATGGTTAAAATTAAATAATAAATGTATTTATTTTAAATTAAAGAAAAGGTGGCTGAAACGTACGTTTGGTGTAACAACCCAGAAAATCTGAGCCAATTTAAAATTTTTATTTTGGCTATTTTAGCGAATTTTGGATATTTTAAATAATAACGACGAAAAATTTATTTTCGACGAAGTGAAAGCGAATAAATTTATTTTAATTATATAACGAGCTTGAAATGGCGCGACAGTTCGAAAATTCGATTTCGAATTTCAAATGAATATACAGAATTCAATATAAGTCAGAATTGAACGCAAAAAGAAATATTTGAATCTATTGAATCATATCTTTCTAACGAAGTTAAGAAACCGAGATTTTACTTTATAGAGTGAGAGATATGTCCAGTTTAAAATTTAGAAAGGTCGCTGTGGAATTTATATATATACTAATATATATATAAAGGCCTTAAAAATAGCCATTTTGCAAATGACCTCGGAATTCGACGAAAGCACTTTTGTTGGATCCGGGACGTCTAGTTATTGCTAGGTTCCAAAATTCATAATTTTCTGAATCAATATGTGAGCGTGGCATAGAAAAACGTGTTTTGTCAGTTTTAGTTAAATCTGATCGACCAGAAAATGGCCATTTTTCAAACGGTCTCAAAATTCGACGAAATCAGTTTTGTTAGGACTGTATCGTCGATACGAAGTTAGAAATAATTTTTCTGGAATTTTTTGAATCAGTGTGTGGGCCGGACAAATTAAAATGTACTATCAAATCAGAAATTGAATGTTTTATATTTTAATTTGAAGAATAACTGAGCGTAACAGCCGAAATGGGTTACGGAACATATCCCATTGTGTCCGGGATGGGGGTATTTAGCTAGGGCGACACTCGTTGGGTTTGAAAAGGAGTTCGTTTGAAAAAACCCTATTTTAAAATTAAATAAAACCATCGGCCAATCAGAATTTTATATTCATTAATTAAAAAAATAAAAAAACTCACGCTTTTCTCTCACCCTGACTGCGCTCTCGACCGAAACCCTCATCGCCACTTCCCGTTCAAATTCCGGCCGCCACGGTCGTCAAAACCACCTGCTCCTTTGGAGTTTTCTGAAGCCCCGCCATCCTCTTCAAATCCATCTAAGGTGCACCCTCCCTCGTCTCGTGTTTCAAGAGAACCAGCCCTCCAAAGTACGCAACTTCCAAGCGCCGCCGCCACGACAAGGGACCGTCGAACTGGGCCTACCCCCCTCCCGACGAACCTGCGCCTCCCCAAGCTCTTCGACCTCGTGCAACCCGATTGCAACCTAGCCACACGGATTGGAAGATAAATGGATCCCTAGTTTTGAAACGTTTTCAGAAAGGTATCGGCTTTGTTTATTCTAAACTAAAAATAACACTTTTAAGTGTTGCAAACTTTGAAAAATCGTATCTTTTTTATGTGTTGACGAAATTCGATGAAACAGGAGACATCGGGACCGTGTCGACGCTCTCTACATTCTAGAAGAGACCGGATATTTTTTTGAGCTCGCTACTATTTTTAGCAAAGCGACAAATCAATGTGTGATTTCTAACTCACTTGAATGGAAATAATTTATTAGGTTGCCGACGGAGTTTTTGAAATTCCTAACACCCGTCGTCCATAGACCATGGACGACTTGTTTGAGTTGTGATGTGAAATTTGGTTGATATGTGTGAATGGTTGTTTGTGGTTGAAAAATACCTTTGTGGTTGAAAAATACTTGTGGTTGAAAAATACCCTTATGGTGAAAAATACCTTTGTGGTTGAGAGAATAATTGAGAGTAGTTAGAATCCAAATAGGATAAGGGTGAGGAAATGAATGAAAAACATGCCGCTTACATGCGAACAAGATGCATGAAATCCCCATTGTCAAATACCGCCAGGTATTAAGGTAGAGCGAGGAGCCATCTATTTGGTGGTGCCGGTTTTACTACCCTGCCGTCATGCTGCTGAAATTATCTGAAATATTTGTGTGTTTGAATTTTATTCATGTATTGAAATATATTAATGTGTTGATAATTTATCCATATTTGAAATAACTTGCTTAGAGAATAAAAATCAAATTTTTATTATAAATATGAAGTTATAAAATACTTAAGTGTTGAATAAATTGTGAAACAATGAAATTAACCTTTTATCAAATATATGAAGTTCTAAAAATATTCATGTGTTGAGAAAATGTTTGAAACGATAAAATTACATTTTTATCACTTAAATTAAATATAGAAAATATTCATGTGTTGAATACATATTTAGTTTGATAAAAATATTATTTTTATCGAGTATATAAACCATTAAAAATAGTCATGTGTTGACGATACTCATTTGTTTAGAAGTTCATGTGTCAAATAAATTCTTTGTAAACAATAAAAATAACCTTTTTATTGTGCTAGTGAAATTAGAAAATATTCATATGTTGAATAAAGGACTAGAAAGATAAAAGTCACATTTTTATCAAATATATGAAGTGGTAAAAATATTCATGTGTTGAAATAGATATTCGTGAGTTAAAAATATTATTTTTAACCCTTATATGAAGAGAAAATGGTTTAGAAATCGATGAACGAATTATATATATATATATATATATATAAATTAACTTGTTTGGGATTTATGGCTTAGTTGTTGTTGTATATATATACATATATATATATATATATATAAATTAAAATAAAACGAATAACGACGTTGCAGTTCGCGTTATGAATTCGTAACTTTAAACGAGTATACCGAGAGATCCGACCGTTAGATTCTCTCGAAACTGGACCCGTTGGATCCTCCTTGGAAAGATCTTTCCAATGGTGTAAAATTTGTAAACATCCAACGGTTAGATTTTCAGATATGTGTAAATCAAATCTAATGAAAAACAGTGCCATGGCCGCGTTATGGCCTGAATCGTCGTTTAATTAAATTAAACTATTTTTAAATAAATAAAAATAATGATATATCGTTATAAAATATTATAAGCGATATGGAATGGAAATAAACCAATTTTACTTGGTTTGCTTGATATTCTGATGGTTGAATGTGTTTGACATGAAAATTATATTAAAGAACTGAAATGTGAGTGTCAGATAATTTAACCAGAGAAAGAATCGATTTAAATTCTAATATACGTGAATTATTTGAAAAGGCTGAGTTAAATCTCATTTCAAATAATTGATCGACAAATTCAAAGTCGAAGATATGAAGACGGGCAAGACCGACGATCTTCACGTCGAATGGAGGGGTGCTACTGTCGCTTAGGATTGGAGTAGCTACCTTGAAGGGGCGACCGTAGTAGCCGTCCGGACGTACTTATTGATGGTACGGATATACGAGGAATAAGGTTCCTCTGGTTTCATTCAGACCCAGAACGAACTTGTAAATGGACTGTATGTCTGACATTGGATTTTGTACTGTGCTGATTGATCTCTATTAAATATATATCTATTTGGCGGTGGAGAATTTATTCTATTGCTTATACGCCCTTCTCTAAGACGTACGAGCTCAGAGGTTATATATCGATAGAAATCAGTCGCATGGAGTGAATTTACTGTGTGGCATGCCTGAGTGGTAGATGATCAAGGCTTCTGTTGAAAAGCAAAGTCTTGTGGTTGATGATCAATGCATGACCTACATGGCATAGCATTGTGTATAGCGTGGATTCGCGAGCCTCACATCCCGGGATCAACCAGAAACGGGAGAAGGACTCAGGGAGAACATGTGTCTCCTTCTAGTTAGAGGTGGTGTCAGTGCTTAAACTGGCTGACATTTATATTTTTTTTCACCTGTGTGGTTGGTGGAATGCGAGGCGCCTCGGAAATGGAGTCATAGAGCTCATTTACGCTCTATAGGGTGGGGAGACGTATTGTTCAGGGTGTTATTTAATCCACATCGAGTGGACCGACCCTGATGATCCAAGGTGCAGTTGCGGTTGTTCCTGAGACATGGGTTAGATTGTCTCGAATCGGTGAGGATCTTGCTCCTAGCCTCGGTTCATGACGGAAATCCAATTTCCAAATACGACATGTGCGGTTGTGATTGTAAACCTATATTAGCGACATTGTGGTATGGGGCACTTATGCCGTCTATGATTGATATTATGATTGATATTGTTTTTGAAACATATAAAACACTAGTAATATTATCAAAAGACTTTGTTTTATCGTATTAAGCATATTTGGCCAATATAAGGTACAACTTTATCCTCCAGTTTGTGTTGCATTGTGTGATGGGACCTGAGTCTTATATTGGCTTCACTCTTCTAAAAAGCATTTCGTTGTTTAATGATTTAATTTGATTTATGCACTGGCGATCACTGGAATAAACCCATTCCGCGAAAGCGGTGTGGTCTTATTATTCGCCTTGTTGTTGCTGTTTAAGCAGTTAACTTGATTTCTCATACCAGTCCCCTGACTGATTCGTAGTTTGTTTCACTTGCAAACTCGGGTGCCCCTCTTTTCTACATAGGCAGCCTTGTATTCAGGTTTTAGCAGACTCATTTTGGATAGCTATGGAGCTGGAGCTGGATTTATCATTTCTATTTACTGTTTGAGTCACCATTATGTATATTATGTTTGATTCCGCTGCAGACATTTTATATTAAGCTGAAACTGTATTTTGTGCTAAGTATGATCCTATTCTACTGTGTAACTCTAATGATTATTATTTCTAGTGTCATTTGATGTACTTTATCTTGTGTAATTCTATATTTCTGTACTGTTGTTATTTGTTCATGTGTTATATTCCAACGGTTATCCTAGCACCGTCTTACGGGGTTTGGGGTCATCACACGTAGTATCAGAGCTTTGGTTAACCTTAGCTCAGGAATATAACATGTTAACGAACTCATCAGAAATAGAACCAATAGAGTTCTAGGACAAATAACTCATATAGATAGAATCAGTAAGGTCCTAGAATTGAGTATAGCAGAATGAAATACACCTCGATAGACACATTTACATTCAAGTATATGACTCTATGTTTTAAAATACCTTTTCTGTGACCTGACACTTTGTCTTCCATTTGCAGACGTACTAGAAAATGAGTGGCAGAAGAAGTAATCCTATGTTTCGACAATCTAATGAGCTTGTTATGCTCCCAAAGCCAGAATCAGATATAGAAGTTCTATATAAGAGATATCGAAATCTAGGTGGAAAACCATTCTTGGGCAAAGAATCTATTATTGAAACTCAAGCATGGATGTGCTTTTCTGAGAAAACTTTTGAAGGCTTAAAGCTGAGAGATGATCAGAAAAGATTACTCGCATCTTGGGCTCTCAGAAATGAAGCTTTATTCTGGTGGGAAACTATCATTAAAGATACTCCTGAATGTAATATTACCTGGGATAGATTCAAAGAGATTTTCAGCGATAGATTTACTCCTCCAGAAGCAACTGAGCGGTTATACGATGAGTCTTACTATCTGATACAAGGAGATATGACTATTCCTGAATATGAGAAGAAATTCAATGAACTTTCTAGTTTTGCCCCGCATCTAATCAAAAATCCAAAGTGGAAGAATCTGAGGTTTATGAATGGGCTCCAGAGAAAATATCAGAATAGTGTAATGGGACATGTGAAGCTTCCTTTTTCAGAAATGATATACATGGCTTATCAGTATGAAGATCTCGATAAGAAAGGTATTTTGCGCTACGAAGAGGAAGCCAGCTCTAGTAGCAAGAGAAAGTTTGAGACTGATAGCCCAGAGACAAGTACGCAGCATGAGACAAGTACGAACTCTGAAATCAGTAAGAAGCTTAATGGCAATCAGAAAAGGGTTAAATCTGAAAAAGAACCATTAAGGACTGCCATATGTAATAACTGCAAAATGCCTGGGCATTTGCAAGGGAATTGCAGATCCTTAAAGAAACGAGGGAAGAATGAGTCTAAATCCAATAACAAATTTCAAGAGAATAGAAAGTGAAATATTTGCCATCAAGTTGGTCATGTAAAGCAAGATTGTCGTCTATTAAAGAAGCCTGTAATAGTACATGTCAATGAAGTGGCAGAAACTCCAGGACCCTCAGCTAGTCAGGGAAGGCCTGATGTTTTAGAAGGCACGCTTAATGTCAAAAATATTCCAGTTAAAGTATTATTTTATACAGGCACGTCACGAAGCTTTATTGCAAGTAATGCGGTTAAGAAATTGGATTTGAAGCTGAGAAAACTCAAAGAACCCATCACCGTCTAGAATCCAGTTGGGGTTCCCTCAATCTTAGTTGGATTTGTGGGGTGCCCCTCTCTTTTTCCTGCAATCGGTTCCCTATCTTCTCGATCATCATGAATTTTACCGAATTTGATCTTATTTTGGGATTGGATTGGTTAACCAAATAAGAAGCTGAGGTTAAATGCGCCGAGAGAGTCGTTAAGGCAAGGACTAAATTAGGAAATTATATAACCATACCATGTGAAGGTCCGAGTTCAGATAGAAAAGACTTTTGGTCAGCTCTTGATGTTTCTCCTGCTCAAATAGAACCTACCCCTCTAGTCACAGAGGATATTCGAGTCGCCATAAAAGATATTCCTGTCGTCAGGAATTACGAGGATGTGTTTGAAGAAGTTGTTAGCTTACCTCCGCAAAGGGAAATTGATTTTAGGATTGATTTAGTTCCAAACTCAAGGCCAGTGGTGCACGCGATTAGGAGAATGACTCTAAAGGAGAAAGAAGAATTAGACAATTAAACTCGACAGCTTGTAAGGAAGGGTCTGATCAGGCCTAGTTTCTCTGATTGGGGAGCAGCTGTGGTATTTGTTCCAAAGTCCGATGGTACTCTCCGGTTATGCATGGATTATCGTGACTTGAATAAGAAGACATTAAAGAACAAATATCCATTGCCGCGAATCGATGATCTATTGGACCGTTTGAGTGGAGCACAATTGTTTTCAAGAATGGACCTAGCCATAGGTTTCCATCAGCTTCGTATTGCCGAAGAGTGTGTTCCTTTAACAGCATTCAGAGGTCCCGATCTGTTCTACGAGTGGTTAGTAATGTCGTTCGGCTTATGTAACGCTCCTGCTTAATTTGTCGATCTAATGAACAGAGTGTTCCGTGGTGTCTTGAATAAATTCGTACTGGTATTCATCAATGATATTTTAATCTTCTCTAAGTCAAAGGCCGAGCATGAAAAAGATTTGGAACAAGTTCTAGAGATTCTGAGAAAGAACGTCTTGAAAGCTAAATTTTCCAAGTGTATATTCTGGCAAGAAGAAGTAAAGTTTCTTGGCCACATCGTGTCAAAGGAAGGAATTTCTGTGGATCCAAGTAAAATCACAGCTATTCAAGACTGGAAAAAGCCTAGAACACCAACAGAGGTCCGGAGTTTCCTTGTGTTGGCTAGTTTTTATCGGAAATTCGTTAAGGACTTTTCGAAGACATCTGGTACATTAACACAGCTTACTAAGAAACATTCAAGGTTTAACTGGACTCCAAAATGTGAGACAGCTTTCCAGGAGCTGAAATTAAAATTGACCACTTCTCCAGTGTTAACAATTATCGATGGCAATCAAGACTTGCATGTCTGGACAGATGTTTCTTTAATAGGTCTTGGTGCGGTACTAATGCAAAGAGGCCGAGTAGTAGCTTATGCTAGTCGGCAGTTGAAACCGCATGAAATGAATTATAGAGTTCATGATCTTGAATTATTGGCTATCATGTTTGCTTTGAAAATCTGGAGGCATTATCTATTGGGTGAGAAGTTCGAGCTATATACTGATCATCAATCATTGAAGTATTTATTCACCCAGAAAGACTTGAATCTGAGACAACAGCGTTGGCTAGAATTTCTCATGGCGTATGATCTAGATATTCTGTATACTCCGGGGAAAGACAATGTGGTAGCTGATGCGCTTAGCTGGAAAAACCGCGATCATCACCAATCTTATTATTACGCCTGGGTTGATTGAAAAAATCTCTATTCTTCAGAAAGACGATAATTTTGTTAAGGAGATGATCAACAGAATTCAGAAAGGTGAACCCTCGAGTTTTCAAATTGATAACGAGGCAGTTCTGAGATTGAAAGGGAGAATTTGTGTTCCTGACATCCCTGAACTTAGGAGAGAAGTGCTAGATGAATGTCACAAATCTAAGTTCAGTATCCATCCAGGTGTGAGCAAAATGTATAATGATCTCAAGCGAACATTCTGTTGGAAGGCGATGAAAAGGGACATTTCTATATATGTTAGCAAGTGTTCCACTTGTCAACAAGTTAAAAGCGTTCATCAGAAACAGGCTGGATTGTTGCAACCATTGGAAATTCCAAATTAGAAGTGGGAACAAATCTATATGGACTTCATCGATGGTTTGCCCCGAACCAAGAAAGGAAATGACAGTATTTGGGTAATCGTAGATCGTCTCATGAAGACCGCCCATTTCATACCTATCAAATCCAATTGAACGGCTCAAAGTCTAGCACAGATTTATTTCAAGCAAATAGTTAAGCTCCATGGAGTTCCCATGAGTATCGTTAGTGATCGTGACCCGATATTCGCTAGTAAATTCTTCGAAGCATTCCAAGCAGAGTTGGGAACAAAATTGAATCTAAGCACCGCATATCTTCCTCAAACAGATGGTCAAACTGAGAGGGTGAACCGTATTCTTGAAAATTTATTGCGGGCTTGTATTATTGACTATGGCGGATCATGGGAAGACCACTTGCATTTGGCTGAGTTCTGATACAACAACAGCTACCAAGCGAGCTTGAAAATGTCACCATTCGAAGCCTTGTATGGTAGACCGTGCAGATCTCCTGCTTGTTGGGTTGAACCTGGCAATAGACGTGTATTGGGATCAGATATGATTCGTGATGCTTATGACAAAGTCGATTTGATTAAGAAGCGATTACAAACAGCTCAAAGTTGACAGAAGAGCTATGCTGATTTGAGAAGAAGACATTTGGCTTTTTCTATTGGTGACTATGTGTATTTAAGAGTTTCTCCGATGAGAGGAGTGTTCCGATTTGGCAAAACTGGGAAGTTGGCGCCTAGATTTATTGGTCCATTTCCTATACTCGAACAGATTGGAACCCTCGCTTATAGAGTACAATTACCTGACTGGTTGCCTGGAGTACATGATGTGTTTCACGTATCTCAACTTAGAAAACATGTACATGACCCGGTCATGGTTGTGGAAGAAGCCTCTCAAGAGTTCTTGGAAATTACTCCAGAATTAACTGTGAGAAGAGAGCCGATAAGCAATGTTAGCAAAGAAACTAAATAGTTGAGGAACAAGAAGGTTCATTTAGTTAAAGTGAAGTGTAGTGGAGATCCTAGAGACTGTACTTGGGAAACTAAAGAGAGCATTAAAAAGGCTTTTCCCAATTGCAGAATGGATATCTTTGACTAACTCTGGTGCAAGGTACATTTACCATACTTTGCATTTCTGTTTTGTTTTCTACTTTATTATTGTTTTCTACCTTTCTATTGTTTCCTTTTCATGGATGAAAAGTTTTAAAAATACGAAATCTGGTCTCAGCACAAATATGATTTTTAAGTATATAAATTTGATATTATACTTTTGAAAAGTAACTCAACTCGTTGATTGTTGTTTGTGTTGTGTGACTATTAATTGGATTAATCAAACATTAAAATGATAATGAATAAGCAACATGAGAATAAGAGTAAATTAATCCAAGTTGAACTAAATATTGTACTGTGTGAAATTTTTGATTGAAATGCATGCATACATGTACACATATAAATGTATGTAATTGAACAGGACATAGCAGGTACGCAAAGAAGAGGAATAAAATTGTTTGCCCGACAAATAGGTACATGTTCATTGTATTTCTTGGGGTTTTGATGATTTTATGAGCCGATTGGCTAGCCGCTTGGCTGTTTCTTTTTCTTTTTGAGATCAAAGGGCCTGTGTGGCGGTTTGGGGATTTTCCCGATGCTCTCGTACAGGGGAGGCTATGGCGAAATTTTTCGAAAATTTAGGGTGTTAGCCAAATTTTTGAAAAATTTGAAAAGTTCTTAGAAACTGAAAAGTTGAAGAACTTTAGCCATAATTTAAATAATTGAAGTTGAATTGACTAGAAAATAACTTCCGACTTCGTTCCTTTTCGAAGATGAAAAGATTTTAAGTGGAGGAGATTGTAACAACCCGGAAAATATGAGCCAATTTAAAAATTTTAATTTGGCTATTTTAGCGAATTTTGGATATTTAAAATAATATATTTTAAATAATAACGACGAAAAATTTATTTTCGACGAAGTGAAAGCGAATAAATTTATTTTAATTATATAACGAGCATGAAATGGCGCGGTAGTTCGAAAATTCGATTTCGAATTTCAAATGAATATACAAATTTTAATATAAGTCAGAATTGAACGAAACAAGAAATACTTGAATCTGTTGAAACATATCTTTCTAACGAAGTTAAGAAACTGAGATTTCACTTTATAGAGTGAGTGATATGTCATGTTTAAAATTTAGAAAGGTCTCCGTGGAATTTATATATATTTTAATATATATATATATATATATATATATATATATATATATATATAAAGGCCTTAAAAATAACCATTTTTCAAACGACCTCAGAATTCGACGAAACCACTTTTGTTGGATCTGGGACGTCAAGTTATTACTAGGTTACAAAATTCATAATTTTCTGAATCAATATGTGAGCGTGGAAAAGAAAAACGTGTTTTATCAGTTTTAGTTAAATCTGATCGACCAGAAAATGGCCATTTTTCAAACGGTCTCAGAATTCGATGAAATCTGTTTTGTCAGACCGTATCGTCGATACGAAGTTAAAAATAATTTTTCTGGAATTTTTATAATCAGTATGTGGGCCCGGCAAATTAAAATGTACGTTCAAATCATAAATAGAATGTTTTATATTTTAATTTGAAGAATAACTGATCGTAACAGCCGAAATGGGTTACGAAACAAATCCCATTGTGTCCGGGATGGGGGTATTTAGCTAGTGGCGACAGTCGTTGGGTTTGAAAAGGAGTTCGTTTGAAAAAACCCTATTTTAAAATTAAATAAAACTAACGGCCAATCAGAATTTTATATTCATTATGTAAAAAAATAAAAAAACTCGCGCTTTTCTCTCCCCGACTGCGCTCTCGATGGAAACCTTCATCGCCACTTCCCGTTCAAATTCCGGCCGCCACGGTCGTCAAAACCACCTGCTCCTTTGTAGTTTTCTGAAGCCGTCGCCATCCTCTTCAAATCCATCTAAGGTGCACCCTCCCGCGTCTCGTGTTTCGAGAGAACCAACCCTCCAAAGTCCGCAACTTCCAAGCGTCGCCGCCACGACCAGGGACCGTCGAACTTCCCCCTCCCCCCCCGGCGACCTACGCATCCCCTAGCTCTTCGACCTCGTGCAACCCGATTGCAACCTAGCCACACGGATTGGAAGATAAATGGATCCCTAGTTTTGAACGTTTTCAGAAAGGTATCGACTTTGTTTATTCTAAACTAAAATAACACTTTTAAGTGTTGCAAACTTTGAAAAATCGTATCTTTTTCATTTGTTGACGAAATTCGATGAAATAGGAGACATCGGGACCGTGTCGATGCTCTCTACATTCTAGAAGAGACCGGATATTTTTCTGAGCTCGCTACTATTTTTAGAAAAGCGACAAATCAATATGAGATTTCTAACTCACTTGAATGGAAAAAATTTATTAGGTTGCCGATGGAGTTTTAGAAACTCCTGACACCCGTCGTCCACAGACCATGGACGACTCGTTTGAGTTGTGATGTGAAATTTGGTTGATATGTGTGAATGGTTGTTTGTGGTTGAAAAATACCTTTGTGGTTGAAAAATACTTGTAGTTGAAAAATACCCTTGTGGTTGAAAAATACCTTTGTGGTTGAGAGAATAAATGAGAGTAGTTAGAATCCAAGTAGGATAAGGGTGAGGAAATGAATGAAAAACATGCCGCCGGCGTGCGAACTTGATGCATGAAATCCCCACTGTCAAATACCGCCAGGTATTAAGGTAGAGCGAGGAGCCATCTACAGGGTGGTGTCGGTTTTACTACCCTGCCGTTATGCTGCCGAAATTTTCTGAAATATTTGTGTGTTTGAATTTTATTCATGTGTTGATAATTTATCCATGTTTGAAACAACTTTCTTAGAGAATAAAAATCAAAATTTTATTATAAATATGAAGTTATAAAATGCTTAAGCGTTGAATAAAATTGTGAAATGATGAAATTAACCTTTTATAAAATAAATGAAGTTCTAAAAATATTCATGTGTTGAGAAAATATTTGAAACGATAACAATCACATTTTTATCACTTAAATGAAATATAGAAAATATTCATGTGTTGAATAAATATTTAGATCGATAAAAACATTATTTTTATCAAGTATATAAACCATTAAAAATAGTCATGTGTTGACGATACTCATGTGTTGAGAAGTTCATGTGTTGAATAAAAGTTATGTGTTGAATAAATTCTTTGTTAACAATAAAAATCACCTTTTAATCGTGTTAGTGAAATTTGAAAATATTCATATGTTGAATAAAGGACTAGAAAGATAAAAATCACATTTTTATCAAATATATGAAGTGGTAAAAATATTCATGTGTTGAAATAGATATTCGTGAGTTAAAAATATTATTTTTAACCCTTATATGAAGAGAAAATGGTTTAGAAATTGACGAACAAATTATATTTATATATATATATAAATATAAATTAAAATAAAACGAATAACGACGCTGCAGTTCGCGTTTTGAATTCGTAACTTTAAACGAGTATAACGAGAGATCCGACCGTCAGATTCTCTCGAAACTGGACACATTGGATCCGCCTTGGAAAGATCTGTCCAATGGTGTAAAATTTGTAAAGATCCAACGGTCAAAATTTTCAGATATGTGTAAATCAAATCTGAAGAAAAACAGCGCCATGGCCGCGTTATGGCCTGAATCGTCGTTTAATTAAATTAAACTATTTTTAAATAAATAAAAATAGTGATATATCGTTATAAAATATTATAAGCGATATAGAATGGAAATAAACCAATTTTACTTGGTTTGCTTGATATTCTGATGGTTGAATGTGTTTGACATGAAAATTATATTAAAGAACTGAAATGTGAGTGTCGAATAATTTAACCAGAGAAAGAATCGATTTAAATTCTAATATACGTGAATTATTTGAAAAGGACGAGTTAAATCTCATTTCAAATAATTGATCGACAAATTCAAAGTCGAAGATATGAAGACGGGAAAGACCGACGATCTTCACGTCGAATGGAGGGGTTCTACTGTCGCTCAGGATTGGAGTAGCTACCTTAAAGGGGCGACCGTAGTAGCCGTCCTGACGTACTTGTTGATGGTACAGATATACGAGGAATAAGGTTCCTCTGGTTTCGTTCAGACCCAGAACGAACTTGTAAATGGACTGTGTGTCTGACATTGGATTTTTGTTCTGTGCTGATTGATCTCTATTAAATATATATCTGTTTGGCGGCCGAGAATTTATTCTCTTGCTTATACGCCCTGTTGTATATAACGGTGTTGTATACACAATTATATGATTTTTGTTTGATGATAACAACCAAATATATTTCTATTATAAATGTGTTTGGTATTGTACTGTTAGATATATACATCACAGCAATGAATATAATATTTATATTTAAATAAAATACGACTGTACAGAAATTCAAATATTAACACTGTATTTTATTTAAATAGAATATTTTATTTCAATATTCAAACAGTACAACTATTTGTAACTCCACTATTTATACATTCACAGAATGTTTGTACTTGTATAAACAGAATAAAATAGACAAGTTCGTTTGACAACAATAAAATGATATTTTATTTCAATCAAACTTGTTTATTACAGACATCAGTACATTTCATATATACACAGCTCCTGTATACACAGACTCATACACTCATTGACACCACACACTGTCTTCTTGTCTTCAGCTTGTCAGTCCAGTCATCCCAGCTTACCTGTCACACATGAAACACACACACACAGTACACTGCAATAGAAATAAAACAGAATTCATGCAAATTTAATTTTTATTTTAAAAAAAAAAATTATTTGCCTCAGATTTCTGGTGTGTTTCTCATCATTTTTCATGACTTGATCTGAATTATAAAACCATCAATCTGTGTCTAGACAGCTTGTGATATTCACAGTGATTCACTGTAAATACCACAAGGCAGACAACATATATATTTCAATGCAGGGACAGGGACAACTCGTCTGATGGCTGCATGTACACACGTGTATACACGTGTGCACTGCCTCGCCAATTCAGAGTGCAACTGAGGAGTAGCCACGTGGACCTTCTCAACTCAGTGCATATTTGAAAAACAACAAAGTCAACACAAACAAACATGATCAAAACCTCAAAGAAAGCGATCAATTTCAAAGTGTCAAAGCATGGAGTCGAGCCAAGCAAGCTAGAGTGCAAAAATGGTCGAGCTTGCATGAATCAACTCAAACCAGCCCAAGCAAGAAACAAAATCAGTGAAGAACTCAAATTCAATGGTGAATGAGCAATAACAGTTCAAAGCAGTCAAGTATATGAATGATACAGCATAGTGAAAACACTAACAAGGCAGTTCAAGTCAGACTGCAATATATATATGAATTTCAGCATGGTCGAGTTCAAGCATGAGGGATGTGGCATAAGCAAGCACAGCAAGTACAGTGGATGATTCAAGCAAGAATGCTCAAATCTGCGCAAGCATGGTCATGGTACAGCACATGCTCGAGCAATGATCAATGCAAGTAAGACAATCATGGTAATTCAGTTTTTCACTCATCACAAGTGCAAGTCAGATTCAAAATGATGGTGCAGCCTAGTTGGCGAGACAGCATGGACTAGTGAAAATGCACAAGCCGAGACAGAAATCACAACATATATACTTGGCAAGTTTTGCAATCACTCAGCTAAACAAATTCATGAATGGTTTTGGTACAACAATTGTAAGTCTGGCAAGCAAGTGTACAATGGTTAAAAGGGTGACATGCATAAGGATGCAACAGGTTTAAATGCATAAGGGTGCAACAGGTATAAATGCAATATGGTGCATGCACAGATGCACACAGAACTAGACGAAAACTGGGTGTAACATGCAAGCAGAAAGACATGTATGAGTATAGGAGTACTACATACAAATGCAGGAAATTCAGGATCATTGACAAGCCAAGTTTTTTTTATATTATCATTTTTTTTTATGGCCACAGAAACCAATACTCACTCCAGTTTTTTTTTGTTTCCAGAAAATGATGAAGTACATTTGACTATACAGCAGTTATATGAATACATGGAATCAGCATGTATGTTACGAAAAGAATTTCAAATGAAATTTCAAAGCATGTTTATAATCAAAGCAATCTACATATTTTGAAAAAACAGATAGTTTTTTTTTTGGCAGAACAGTTTTTGCAATTCGGTTTTTCAGTTTTGAAAGGATGAACATTTTTTAAAATGATTTCAGAATTCCTCATTTTCCAGAAACAGTTTTTAAGGCAAGTTTTAAAATTCATAAATACACAGATTTATTTTAGAGATCAGATTTTTTTTTTTTTGGCAATAATCATTTTTGGCAATGAAATATTTTCTGCATTTCAAAATACTCAGAAATGGTTGGCAAGGGTTTAATTTGCAGAAAGTTAAATATGGAAAAAGTTCAACAATTATCCAGAATTGCCACAATTAATCAAGTCGATTTAACTTCAGTTTTTGAAAAAAAATTGATTTCCTGTTCCATAAGCATGGCAAGAATCAAGGCAACAACAATATCAATCAAGGTACCAGAAAATCAACTAAGGCATTTTTGGGTCAAGATTTATATTCCAGAAAATACACTTTTGGCAAGAAATCAAGTCGCAGAAACCACCACAGATTACAGGATTTTCGAATGAAATTCCAGGCAAGTACAACAACAATTCCAGTCACAAATTCAATCACGCAGTCAAAAGGGAAAGTAGCCAAAATCAATTCAAGCCGAGAGTAAAAAGGGGCAACACAAAATCAGGCCAAGACATCAATTGAAATCAGAGCTCAATTAAAGGATTTCTAAATCCTATAAACACAACCATTCATCACTGGCAAGAACCTATCGAAACCAAGCAAATTAACCGAGCAACCAAAGAATTAAAATCAGAAATCTTACCAAGTTTCGACCACTAGAAAATCCGATATCAGACGTGAAGATATCCATCGAAGAACTGAAGTTCATCAGAGAACCAGAATTCATCTATCTGGAGCTATCGCAATCGAATTGGGGCAAAGACGAGAAACCCTAGAATCGTTTTTTTTGAGCAATTCTCAAATCAAAACACTGAAAGCATCCTTCGATTCAAGGCATCACTGAAACAAAATCATCATCAGATCGATCTGGGTTTGGAGGATTTATCAGAAACCCTAGTTTCTAATCGCCGCCGCCATTCTTGAGTTTTAGAACAAAAGAGGAATCGGGCAGAAGAATGAAGCAAGAAAAGAAAATTGGCCGGCCTAAGTTTTTAAACTAAAGGGCATATGTGTTTTTAAATTAAAAGGGGATGACCCTTTTTAAAATTAACTCCTAGGGTTTTCTTTTTGGTTTATTCTTGTTTTTTTTTTTTTTTTTTTAATTTGTGTTGTTTATCTGTAAAAACAAACATACAGTTCCAGGTCTGTAAAACTCTAGGGGAGTTTCAGTTAGGAATTAACTGACAGTACTAGAATCTGTAAAATCTAGGAATACAGGTTACTGATTTGTAATCTGGGGAAAATCTGATTCAGGGGTTTGAATCAGTCTAGGATTTTGAGCATAGGGTTAGAATAGGAGCAGGGGTTTGCGAGTGTACATGGTCTTGTATGCGGGAACTGTTCTATCACCTAGTAGAAATCTTAGAAATGCAGCAGTAGGCAGGGTTTTGCCGAAGCTGGGTATATCTTTGTGTGATTTATTTTCTGCATTTCTGTTTCTGCTATATTCTGTGATTAGTTTATTATTATTTATCTCGTTAAGTTTTTAATTCAGTTAAAAACTGTGAAAAACCCTATTCACCCCCCCTCTAGGGTTATTCTAGATCCAACAAGTGGTATCAGAGCAGGTACTCTTTAACTCTAGAGAAATGGTGAATCCTTGTTGTCAGTCGAAAGAGAGTCAGTCCAGTTCATCTCCAACTATTTTCACTGGAACAGATTTTTTAAACTGGAAATCCAGAATAGAATTTTATTTAAAATCTGTTAATATTAAATGTTGGGATGTCGTTATCAATGGGTACGATATGGTAGATAAAGTTTTTAATTCTCGTACTACACATATTCTTTATTCTCATCTTGATGATAATCAATACAGTCTGATTTCCCATTGTTTAACTGCGCAGGAAATTTGGACAGCTCTTAATACGAAGTATGGTCAAATTGACAACTCCAGCTCAAAACCCCAGATTGTCAATTCAGACTCAGAATTCTGTTTAACAGGATTTACAAATGAGAATTCAGATGGATCAGATGATGGAGAATCAACGGTTACTGAAATTGAAAATTTCTCATACGAAGATTTGGTTTATATGTGTGTTGATTTAACTAAATCAGTTGATAAACTCAAATCTAAAAACAATACTCTAAAATCTAGGAATTCTGAGTTGAACAGCAAAATTGATGATTTGGAATCACGGCTTGAACATTTTAAAAACCTTTCAGATTCAGATTGTAAAAATTGTTTGAAATCGAAAACCAATCTTGTTCATCTCAATAAAAATATTCAAAAGTTTGAAGATGAAAATTTGGTCTTAAAAGCAAACAAGATTGAGTTATCAAATTTGAACAATCATCTGCAAAAGGAATTTGAAATTTTTAAAACTAATATTCATTCCAAACTTGAAATTGCAGAAAAGGAAAATCTGTTGAAATCGAATTCGATTTTGAAAGAACTTGAAAATGAGATTGAAAATTTCAAGAAATTTGAGTCTGAAAGTCGAAAACATTTTGAGGCTGAGATTGTTGAATCCCAAACCAAAATAAAGTTACTCAAAGATGAAAATTTGGTTTTGAAATCTGATTTTAAAAGATGTGAGATCACTAAAAATCGTTGTTCAGATTTATTGAAAGAAAATGGTAATCTTAAAACTGAAATTCAACAACTTGAAACAATCTTGTCTAATTTTTCAAACGGTGAAAAATCTTTGAATATGTTGTTGAAAAACCAATTTTCTGTTCAAAATAAACATGGACTTGGGTTTGAGAAAAATAATGTTTTTGAAAGACGAATTACAAATGATTTGAAAAATTCTTCAAACAATCTTGAAAAGAATAAATTTGAAAATTTGAACTCTTATAATTTCAAAGGTTTTTTGAGTCAAAATCAAAATGAGAAATTGTTTTATAATAATCCTTCTAAACAATCCTGGTTCCCAAAAGGAAATAAACCAAACTTCGTGAAATTCAAACAGATTTGGGTTGCTAAGGGTACAAAGGTTTATTCTGATGGATTGTTATATAAACAGGTTTGGGTACCAAAACGAACAAATACAACTGTGAGTGGTTTTACTGCCTTTGTTAGACCACTCAATCCTCTAAACAGTTAGTTACCAAAGGAGGCTGAGGAACAACTGTGCTAGAGAAACTGATTCAAACTACTTCACATCATTGACTGTTCCTTAGCAAAGTCTGACGAGTTAGAGATCCACAACGTTTTCTGTGAATCAGGTATGATCTCTGACCTCAACCTTGTAAATATTTTTTTTCCCTACTTCTTCTACCCCTTTCTATTTTATTTTCTTCTATTTGTCTTTATTTGATTTGTCACTGCCATATCTTTGTTTATTCTGTGCTCCATTAACTTCCAATTGCAAAACTCATATTTATCTGGAAATTCATTTTATTTGTAGAAAACTCTCGTGTTTGTAATTATTTCCAGATCTTGAATTTATTTTTGTAAATATCTGCAATTGTTTTGAAGTTTTTTTTTCTGATTTATGAATTCATAACAGTGTTGATGTATTCTTGTCAAATCTTAAACACTGTTAATTAGAATTCTAAATTTTGAAGATCTGAAAATTTGATGAAGTTTCACACACCACTGCTGTTTTGAGTTTCTTCTGATTCATTTTAGAAAAGCTTGAAATATTACAGCACACCAATATTTATCAGTTGTGATAATTTCATTATTTTTCAGATTGGCTTGGATATTTTGATTTGTATTGAATCTGTGATACATCTTGGAATTCATCTTATATTCATGATCATTTTACTTGGAATTTGTTTGTTTGAAATCAACTGAAATTCATGATATTTTGAATTTCACACACTTCTTAAAATTAAAATTATCAATATTGTGTGACTGATTCATTATATCTCAAACTTTGACATTGATTCAATTGATTTCAAATAAACTATTGTTTAATTGTATAGATCATGAATATCTCTCATTTCTGATATAAATGATTTGAAATAACTCTTCTGGTTGTCAGAAATATTTGTGTAAATTCTTTGAGAATTGGGATTTGAATGTCATTGGTATTTCATGAATATTTGACTTGAATACTAGTTTGTTTAAAATCATTTGAATTTATTGATTTATTGAATCACACACATATTCTGAATCTAAAGTTTACAAACCGTGTGATTGATTCATTGAATCCGGATATCTTCACAATTCGTTCAAATGATTTAAAATAAACCATGTTTAATCCTGAATCATGAACAATTCTTTGACTGTTTGAAATATCTTTGGAACATCTCCTTGACAAGTCTGCTTTGAAAATGATTTTTCTGTGCTGCTCTGATACTGTTTTTGAAAAATGTTTGTTTTGGAATCATGCTGCTCTGATTATAAGAAATTGATTTGTAAATATATTTTTTGGACTGCTTGATTTGATATCAAAGATTTATCGTGTTCTGATAAATGAAATTTTTGTGCTTGAGTTGCTTGCTTTGTAATTAAGTCTTTTCTGTTGACTGAGGTACCATTGTTTGCCACCGGGGTGTCATTAAAATCCTTGAGAAAGCAAGAACATTTGGTATCAGAAGCACCTTATATTTGTCACATCCATCTGTTCTGATTTTTCACTTTGTAGAGACACCATGTGGTATCAGTTTAAAAGTGCTGCATATTTTTTTTTGCTGTATATATGAATTTTTTTTCTCTTGTAATGCATAGATCAGCATATTACTCTTGTAATTGATTTTCAAGTTTAAAATTATTTATTGATTATTCTTTCAGAAATTGAAATCAATATCCAAATTAAACTGTATTTATAATTCATCAAAATTATAACCAGATTTAGAAATTGTGATGAATTGTGACTGCAGTATATTTCACAACAAGAGGAGAATTTTATTTAGATTTTCATGATAGTTGAATATTTATTATAATATCTTTGGACTGGCAATTATTTCATGACCATCTTCATTACTTATCATCCTTCTGACATCCATCATGTTTTATATTAATGTGGAGAGTCTAATTTTTTTTTAAAATTGTTTTTAAATAAACAGTGAAAATATTTGTGATGGAGTTGTGATTATATTATTATTCAGAATTAGTGATAATTGAAAATTTGCAATAATCCCGGTACAGTTGGTCATATTTCATAATATAATTAATTTAGAAATTTATTTCACAGTCCATATCTGTACCTACCACACTTTCTATCATCCATATTGTTTTTTCAAGGAGTTTTTCTTTTTGAAACAGAAAAAGATAATAATATAATAAGTATTTCTCTAACCTCATTTAAAAATCCAAGCTCTGGTTATGCATGGTTACGAGATTACTTATATTTAAGCTGCAACTGATCTCATTTAAAAATCCAAGATCTGGTTATGCGTGGTCAGTGTGCTCTTAAATTTAAAAGAAAAAGAAAAGAAAATAATTTGGATAAAATAAAGATTTATATGAAATTCTCCTTGGTGTATATAAAAACTAGCCTATCAATCCATATTCTAATTTGTGAAATGTATTGAAATCTTATGAAGTATTATGATTTGTTGATTGATAGCTATTGGGATTTGAGATTATTTGTTTTTGTCACTTAAATTGAATTATTAATTATAGTCAAAATCCATCATTATTTTTTTTAAAAAAAAATAACAAAAAAAATATCCTTTGAAAATAATTGGAAATGAATTGTTTATAAAACTCTCTCCATTTTTACCCATCATAAATCAGTCATTTTCTGCAATATGAAATATGCCACTAGTTCTCAGTTTATTATGATTTTTGTTTGACTGATTGAATTTTATGATGATCGTTCTTCCTCTTAAGCTGAAATTATATTTTTAGTCAATTTTCATCTGTATTTTAAAATCTGCATCCTTTTGATGATAAAAAAAGGGGGAGAATGGATTAGATTTTGATTTATGACTGAATATTTTATGAATATTTTTAATTTTGAAAATTTAATTATTCATACATTTCACTCATGCATAGTTATAGGGGGAGTTTCTGTTGTAGGGGGAGCATTTAAATAGGGGGAGTTCAAATATTCACGAACAAACACATTTATTATATTCAAAATCTTTTATTTGTTTGTCATCATCAAAAGGGGGAGATTGTTGTATATAACGGTGTTGTATACACAATTATATGATTTTTGTTTGATGATAACAACCAAATATATTTCTATTATAAATGTGTTTGGTATTGTACTGTTAGATATATACATCACAGCAATGAATATAATATTTATATTTAAATAAAATACGACTGTACAGAAATTCAAATATTAACACTGTATTTTATTTAAATAGAATATTTTATTTCAATATTCAAACAGTACAACTATTTGTAACTCCACTATTTATACATTCACAGAATGTTTGTACTTGTATAAACAGAATAAAATAGACAAGTTCGTTTGACAACAATAAAATGATATTTTATTTCAATCAAACTTGTTTATTACAGACATCAGTACATTTCATATATACACAGCTCCTGTATACACAGACTCATACACTCATTGACACCACACACTGTCTTCTTGTCTTCAGCTTGTCAGTCCAGTCATCCCAGCTTACCTGTCACACATGAAACACACACACACACAGTACACTGCAATAGAAATAAAACAGAATTCATGCAAATTTAATTTTTATTTTAAAAAAAAAATTTATTTGCCTCAGATTTCTGGTGTGTTTCTCATCATTTTTCATGACTTGATCTGAATTATAAAACCATCAATCTGTGTCTAGACAGCTTGTGATATTCACAGTGATTCACTGTAAATACCACAAGGCAGACAACATATATATTTCAATGCAGGGACAGGGACAACTCGTCTGATGGCTGCATGTACACACGTGTATACACGTGTGCACTGCCTCGCCAATTCAGAGTGCAACTGAGGAGTAGCCACGTGGACCTTCTCAACTCAGTGCATATTTGAAAAACAACAAAGTCAACACAAACAAACATGATCAAAACCTCAAAGAAAGCGATCAATTTCAAAGTGTCAAAGCATGGAGTCGAGCCAAGCAAGCTAGAGTGCAAAAATGGTCGAGCTTGCATGAATCAACTCAAACCAGCCCAAGCAAGAAACAAAATCAGTGAAGAACTCAAATTCAATGGTGAATGAGCAATAACAGTTCAAAGCAGTCAAGTATATGAATGATACAGCATAGTGAAAACACTAACAAGGCAGTTCAAGTCAGACTGCAATATATATATGAATTTCAGCATGGTCGAGTTCAAGCATGAGGGATGTGGCATAAGCAAGCACAGCAAGTACAGTGGATGATTCAAGCAAGAATGCTCAAATCTGCGCAAGCATGGTCATGGTACAGCACATGCTCGAGCAATGATCAATGCAAGTAAGACAATCATGGTAATTCAGTTTTTCACTCATCACAAGTGCAAGTCAGATTCAAAATGATGGTGCAGCCTAGTTGGCGAGACAGCATGGACTAGTGAAAATGCACAAGCCGAGACAGAAATCACAACATATATACTTGGCAAGTTTTGCAATCACTCAGCTAAACAAATTCATGAATGGTTTTGGTACAACAATTGTAAGTCTGGCAAGCAAGTGTACAATGGTTAAAAGGGTGACATGCATAAGGATGCAACAGGTTTAAATGCATAAGGGTGCAACAGGTATAAATGCAATATGGTGCATGCACAGATGCACACAGAACTAGACGAAAACTGGGTGTAACATGCAAGCAGAAAGACATGTATGAGTATAGGAGTACTACATACAAATGCAGGAAATTCAGGATCATTGACAAGCCAAGTTTTTTTTATATTATCATTTTTTTTTATGGCCACAGAAACCAATACTCACTCCAGTTTTTTTTTGTTTCCAGAAAATGATGAAGTACATTTGACTATACAGCAGTTATATGAATACATGGAATCAGCATGTATGTTACGAAAAGAATTTCAAATGAAATTTCAAAGCATGTTTATAATCAAAGCAATCTGCATATTTTGAAAAAACAGATAGTTTTTTTTTTGGCAAAAAAGTTTTTGCAATTCGGTTTTTCAGTTTTGAAAGGATGAAAATTTTTTAAAATGATTTCAGAATTCCTCATTTTCCAGAAACAGTTTTTAAGGCAAGTTTTAAAATTCATAAATACACAGATTTATTTTAGAGATCAGAATTTTTTTTTTTGGCAATAATCATTTTTGGCAATGAAATATTTTCTGCATTTCAAAATACTCAGAAATGGTTGGCAAGGGTTTAATTTGCAGAAAGTTAAATATGGAAAAAGTTCAACAATTATCCAGAATTGCCACAATTAATCAAGTCGATTTAACTTCAGTTTTTGAAAAAAAATTGATTTCCTGTTCCATAAGCATGGCAAGAATCAAGGCAACAACAATATCAATCAAGGTACCAGAAAATCAACTAAGGCATTTTTGGGTCAAGATTTATATTCCAGAAAATACACTTTTGGCAAGAAATCAAGTCGCAGAAACCACCACAGATTACAGGATTTTCGAATGAAATTCCAGGCAAGTACAACAACAATTCCAGTCACAAATTCAATCACGCAGTCAAAAGGGAAAGTAGCCAAAATCAATTCAAGCCGAGAGTAAAAAGGGGCAACACAAAATCAGGCCAAGACATCAATTGAAATCAGAGCTCAATTAAAGGATTTCTAAATCCTATAAACACAACCATTCATCACTGGCAAGAACCTATCGAAACCAAGCAAATTAACCGAGCAACCAAAGAATTAAAATCAGAAATCTTACCAAGTTTCGACCACTAGAAAATCCGATATCAGACGTGAAGATATCCATCGAAGAACTGAAGTTCATCAGAGAACCAGAATTCATCTATCTGGAGCTATCGCAATCGAATTGGGGCAAAGACGAGAAACCCTAGAATCGTTTTTTTTGAGCAATTCTCAAATCAAAACACTGAAAGCATCCTTCGATTCAAGGCATCACTGAAACAAAATCATCATCAGATCGATCTGGGTTTGGAGGATTTATCAGAAACCCTAGTTTCTAATCGCCGCCGCCATTCTTGAGTTTTAGAACAAAAGAGGAATCGGGCAGAAGAATGAAGCAAGAAAAGAAAATGGGCCGGCCTAAGTTTTTAAACTAAAGGGCATATGTGTTTTTAAATTAAAAGGGGATGACCCTTTTTAAAATTAACTCCTAGGGTTTTCTTTTTGGTTTATTCTTGTTTTGTTTTTGTTTTTTTTTGTTTTTTTTTAATTTGTGTTGTTTATCTGTAAAAACAAACATACAGTTCCAGGTCTGTAAAACTCTAGGGGAGTTTCAGTTAGGAATTAACTGACAGTACTAGAATCTGTAAAATCTAGGAATACAGGTTACTGATTTGTAATCTGGGGAAAATCTGATTCAGGGGTTTGAATCAGTCTAGGATTTTGAGCATAGGGTTAGAATAGGAGCAGGGGTTTGCGAGTGTACATGGTCTTGTATGCGGGAACTGTTCTATCACCTAGTAGAAATCTTAGAAATGCAGCAGTAGGCAGGGTTTTGCCGAAGCTGGGTATATCTTTGTGTGATTTATTTTCTGCATTTCTGTTTCTGCTATATTCTGTGATTAGTTTATTATTATTTATCTCGTTAAGTTTTTAATTCAGTTAAAAACTGTGAAAAACCCTATTCACCCCCCCCTCTAGGGTTATTCTAGATCCAACACGCCCTTCTCTGAGACGTACGAGCTCACAGGTTATATATCGATAGAAATCAGTCGCATGGAGTAAATTTCCTGTGTGGCATGCCTAAGTGGCAGATGATCAAGACTTCTATTGAAAAGCAAAGTCTTGGGGTTGATGATCAAAGCACGACCTATGTGGCATATCTTTGTGTATAGCGTTGATTCGCGAGCCTCACACCCTGAGATCAACCAGAAACGGGAGAAGGACTCAGGGAGAACATGCGTCTCTTTCTAGTTTGAGGTGGTGTTGGTACTTAAACTTGCTGACATTTATATATATTTTTCACCTGTGTGGTTGTTGGAATGCGACGCGCCTCGGATATGGAGTCATAGAGCTAATTTACGCCCCATAGGGCGGGGAGACGTATTGTTCAGGGTGTTATTTAATCCACATCGAGTGGACCGACCCTGATGATCCAAGTTGCAGTTGCGGCTGTTCCTGAGACATGGGCTAGATTGTCGCGAATCGGTGAGGATCTTTCCCCTAGCCTCGGTTAACGACGGAAATCCAATTTCCAAATACGTCATGTGCGGTTGTGATTGTAAACCTATACTGGCGACAAAGTGGTACGGGGCTCTTATGCCGTCTATGATTGATATTATGATTGATATTGTTTTTGAAACATATAAAACACTAGTAATAATATCAAAAGACTTTGTTTTATCGTATTCATCATATTTTGCCAATATAGGGTAAAACTTTATCCTCCGGTTTGTGTTGCATTGTGTGATGGGACCTGAGTCTTATATTGGCTTCACTCTTCTAAAAAGCATTTCGTTGTTTAATGATTTAATTTGATTTATGCACTGGCGATCACTGGAATAAACTCGTTTCGCGAAAGCGGCGTGGTCCTATGATTCTCCTTGTTGTTGTTTAAGCAGTTAACTTGATTTCTCTTACCAGTCCCATGACTGATGTAACAACCCGGAAAATCCGAGCCACTTTAAATTTTTTTTATTTGGCGATTTTAATGAATTTTGATTATTTAAAATAAATATTTTAAATAATAACGATGAAAAATTTATTTAAATCGAAGTGAGAACGAATAAATTTATTTTAATTATATAACGAGCCTGAAATGGCGCGGCAGTTTGAAAATTCGATTTCGAATTTCGAATGAATATACAAAATTCAATCTAAGTAAGAATTGAACGAAACAAGAAATATTTGAATCGGTTTAATCACATCTTTCTAACGAGTGTAAGAAACTGAGATTTCACTTTATAGAGTGTAAGATATGTCCAGTTTAAAATTCAAAAAAGTTGTTGTGGAATTTATATATATTTTAATATATATATATATAGCCCTTAAAAATGGAAATTTTGCAAACAACCTCGGTTTTCGACGAAACCACTTTTGTTGGATCCGGGATGTCAAATTATTGCTAGGTTCCAAAATTCATAATTTTCTGAATCAATGTGTGAGCGTGGCAAAGTTAAACGTGTTTTAACAATTTTAGTCGAATTCCATCGACTGGAAAATGGCCATTTTTCAAACGGTCTTAGAATTTGACGAAATTAGTTTTGTTAGGACCGTATCGTGAATACGAAGTTAGAAATAATTTTTCTGGAATTATTAGAGACTATATGTGGCCCCGCTAAATTGAAATGTGCGTTTAAATTGAATATATAAAGATTTATATTTTAAAATCTACGGAAACTTATCGTAATGGTCGAATTGGCCTACGATACATATCCCATTGTGTTCAAAATGGGGGTAATTAGCTAAGAACGACAGTCAGTGGGTTCGATTTGGGGTTCGTATCATTAAACATGTATTTTTGAAAATGGAATAATCAAATATTAATTAGATATTTTCCATAAAAAGGGGGAAACCCTATCCCATCGTATTCAGCCGCCACCCCACTGTTGAACGAGCGAAATTGCTCCAAAATTCGCCCCCAAATCCCGATTAAAATACGAAGAATTAAACACGGATCCGAAGTGAAAATCAAAGAGTGAAATGAGATCTTTCAATCTATACAAATATCATCAGTTATCGTTGAGAATTCTAAGCGTTATCGAGGCTCAAAGTGCTCGACTTCGGAGCCTGTTACGTGGTCATTGGGGCCCTCGAGCTCCATGTTATTGGGGGCGTTGGGAAGGCGAGGAGTGGGGCTTTGGCGTGGGGGTGCCGGATCCAAATCCGATCAACTAGGTGGATGGTGGCGGACGATTTCTTCCGGTGTGTTGATGGGTTTAAACGATACTGGAGAAACTTAAGAGAAGAAAGGGTTTGGCCCTTAATTACTTCATTAGTTATAACTAATTATATTTCAATTAATTCAAATATGTGATTAATGTTTAAAACTTAATATCTAGCTCATATGACCTCGGATTTACGAACTGTCAGTTTTGTTGGAACCGTGGGATCGAACACTACAACAAAGAGCTGTCTAGAATCAAAACCGAGCAGGTCAGAATTTCAGGAAAATTCAAATCCGAACAGAAATTCATAAATTCAGATAAAAACTGACGGAGAGGATCCCAACGTGAGAACTCTCTCACTAAATTCTTTTGTATAGTTATTTATTTTATAACTGCATATATGAACTGCTCCCCGTCGTCCACAGACCATGGACGACTCGTTTGATTGTATTCTGTGTGAAAATTTAATGTGATATGAAATGGACTATATAAAATATTCATGTGTTGAAACAGATATTTTATCGTTAAAAATATAATTTTTAACGTGTATATAAACGAGAATAAATATTCATTTACAAATCAGACGATTTGTTTATGTACACTCGTTTTACTGATATGGATTGGGACGATAAATTTTACACATCGCTCAACTGCACAAATAAAATCTATGTTTGTTGATTTGAAACCCCACACGGGTATTGGGATGATATTTGACGTACACTAGTCCCAATTGTATAGTTGTATGTCGATCGATAGGTTGACAGACAGTTGTGTTGTGCACTCTGGATGATGGTTGATTATTTATTGTTGCTATTATATACATGTGTTGTATGGAATCCATATAAATGACATTATATGGTAATTGATTGGGTCTCATTCCAATTTAGAAAATCAATTATATTCATGTGTTGAATAAACAATATAGTCATGTTTTGACAATACTCATGTGTTGAGAATATTCATGTGTTGAAATAAAATATATATTCATGTGTTGAAATAAAATATATATTCATGTGTTGAAGAAAATATTCATTTGTTGAATATAATAACGAAGATATAGAAATATATAAAGCCGTGTTGATTAGATATGCCCCATTTTGACGCGAACGATATTCATATCGATTATATTCGTTTTTATAATGAATATGGAAAAGGAAGTGATTTCAAAATCTAATATTTTGAAAATATTATCATTTATATACCGATGATATGGAATATTCAATTTTGATTTAAAATTGAATATGAAGTTAAAATCGTTTTGAAAACGATTTATAAAATACGTTTTAAATGGAAATCGATTAAATATATATAATATAAATATTATATATTAAATGGCCTGAATAGAACGCGTCGCGCTGCGGCAGTTCGTGAATTTCGACCATTGACTTCGAATAGACGTTACGGGAGATCCGACCGTCGGATTCTCCTAAAACCGGAAAAGCTGGGTTCGTATCGAAAAGGGCTTTCCAATGAATATTAGAAATTTTAAATCTAACAGTTGGATTTGGAGATACATCCAAATCAAATTTAGAAAAGGTCGCTGTAAGTGTAGTCCGACGACCGTTATTGGAAATCGACTGTACGGGCCTTGATAAAAATATCTATAATTTGTGTAAAATCATAATATATGAATTGGAAAGAGCTGGGACGAAAAATTCCACATTTGTAAGGATAAAGATATATTTATCGAAATGAACTAGTTTATAACTAGAATTAAAATCCAATTATTTTTAAATAAATAACGGTGGGATTTGAAGTGGTTTTAAAAATAATCAAAATTTCCAATATACGAATTGGAATGGATTTGAATCGAAATTATCTTCGGAATATTTCGATGTTGGATTTCTTGACTATACATATATGGTTATGGAAATTTGGAAGATATATTTATATCGTTATTTCCAATACGATATTTGTTAGTTTCAGAATTTGATATTAAATATAAGCCGATATATTTTCAATTCAGAGCCTTGTATTTAATATCAAATGGGATTTTGGGTTCGTCGTGAATGGTGTCTTAAATAACACTGTTCTTGAACCCAGTTTAGAAAAGAATAAATCTTTTAATTAAGATCTAGTGAAGTGGTCCAGTTCATTAGTAATTAATTGGAATTGAAATTAAATTGGTTATTGGGTTTATCGTGAACGGTGTTTTAAATAACACCTGTTCTTTAACCCGATTAACAATGGGATGTGATTTTGGGTTTATCGTGAACCGTGTTTTAAATGACATCGGTTCTTTAACCCAGTTAAAGATTAAAACTAAGTGGCATTTTAATGAACCTTTAATTCGATTGAAATGATCGAGAATGGAGTACCGCCAGTTTTGCTCCAAGCGATAGTTAAATCTTTAACTAGATTTGAACGTGAAATGGTAATTAATTTTACCGATAACACCGTGGTGTTAGATATGGAGTATTACCAGTTTTGCTCTATGGGATAAATAGGTTGGGATTGGGAAATAAAATAAATAATTACTTCGGTGTGGTTCGCTAATCCCGACTAGTTTGGTAGACCTTAACACGGTTTGATTTGATATCCAAAGGAAGATTAAAGAATAAATTAAGAAGAATTTATCCTTGATAAAATTAATGAGAACCTATTCCCTAATAATGTGAATATTAGAATAAAAGAATATTCTGAATTGGAATGAGGCATATGTTGTGTTCGTGTAACATTTGTTTATTATATACGCGGGTTATTCAGAAAGGCCGGGTTTATACCCATTCTCAATAACCGATTTGTAACAACCCATATTTTTGAATAACATGTTATAACACAAATCAAGGCAGAATTAAACTGTAAAATCTGAATCAAGGGAAACGGGCTGTGCCATTGCGTTCGTCTCGGAAAAATACACGAAATAGAGTCCGAGTTTTCGAAAATCAGTGTCCGTATGACCAAGATATGGCCTCGCGAAGTTTCACGAAAAATTCAAATTCAAAACAGATTCAAATTTCAAAAAATCAGAAGTGGCGGGAAAATTCCAGCCAGACCCAGGGGGGTTGACCTGGGGGTCGACTGGGAAGTCGACCTCCCCCCCCCCCAGGTCGACTGGGGAGTCGACCCCAGGGTCGACCTGGGTGTCGACCTGCCTGGTCGGCCCAGACAACCTGGTGCACCCATTTTTGCTGTTTTGACCTATTTTGGAGGCTTGTGACGGGATCTGATGGCTTGAATTGAATCTAGGGTTAATCCTATGGCTAATACTATCCTAATCTTCTATAAAAAGGACCTAACCCCTAGCCTAAATCATCATTATTAATTCCTACAACTAAACTATGCCAAAATATTTCTTGATCATGGCCTCCATCTTCATCTCATGGCCTCCATCCTCTTCATGAAAGTTTAAGTGTCCTAAGCTAGTAAAAGAGCCACCTTTCTTAAGCAAAACAAGCATCTTTCTTTGTCTTTGGGGTTATTCCTTCTTGTTCTCAAGTCTTGATGTGGAGTTTATTGTCTTTGGTTGCGGATTTGCTAGTGTGGCTTCTTCTCAATCTTTATATATATTAATTCAAGTCTTCATAGCATTGTAAGCCCTATACTATTCTTAGATTCTAACTATGAAGTTAAATGTGATATGTTGCAAGTTGAGTTTGGGCCTAAGTATGATATATGCTTTGATCTTATCATGTTATGCATGAATATATTCTATGCATATTTGAAAACCTGTCACCTTGACCTTGTGGGCTAAAAGCTTCAAGCTTTATATTAAAGGTTGCATTTTGGCAACATGGAAGTTATCATATCCCTTATGATAACTTGTATGTGAGGCTAAATGCTAACTTCTAGCAACTTCTACATGTCATTTATCACCATGTATCACCTATACGCTAAGTTTGGTTTTATGCATACTTTTGAAGCCTAATAATGATATATGTGGACTTTTAGCAATCATCCTATGTCCTTCATGATCATGTTTCACCTATTTTCTTAAGTTGATATTATGCATGTTTTGCGGCCTATGATGTAATATGCAAGCTTATGAACCTATTTATGCCTCATATGCCACCATGTTTAACTTGTGGCCAAAGCATCCTTATACTAACTTGTGGCCAAACAACCCTTATGCTATTTGATATGTATGAGGCCAAGTCACCTTTTATGCTATCATACATGTTGAGGCCATATGCTAGTATGTTGAACCCCTTTTGGCCTCAAATATTGCCATGTTTAATTTATGATAGATTTTCCCATCTTATTCCCACCTTGTCATATATAGTTATGTTCCCTCTTTAAATCTATGTTATGCGAAACGTACATGCGAGGGGAATGCGTTGGGTTTGGGCAATATTAATGACATGAAACATGATTTTGAAATATGATATGTGATTATGTTGTAAACATAATAATGGACATGACATGTAGAAAACATGAGAATGGCCAACTCGAGGTTGGGTTGAGTTTGTAGCATAAATCTACCCGGAACCGACCGGCTTAACTAGTAGCTACAAGCAATATGACCCAATGTGAGTAGTTGGTCATGTCGCACTTAAAACCCGAGGTTAGATTAGGTTGTGGTGTAAAGCTACCCGGACCCGCCCGGCTTAACTAGTAACCAAAACAAAGTCTAATGTGATAGGTTGGGGTGCATTAAGTTAATTAATGCCACATGGTAGGGTTAAGTCATGGACCACTTGAATACTTAACCAATTAAACACCACGGATTGGTAGGGTTAAGTCATGGACTACTTGGATACACTACAAGAAATTTGATCTTTATCTACCAATATTTTACCTACCAATAGATATAGGTAGGTAAAGAGAACCTTTATCTACCAATATTTAATGGTAAAATTCATTGGTAGGTAAATGTTGTAAATTTTTAAAAATTGTTAAAGGATGATTATCTACCAGTAATTATAGTAGGTAAAACGTATTATCTACACATATACGTTTTTCTCGTATCATTTTCAACTTTCATTAAAAATAACGCTGAGTCGTTCGATGATGTGTCAAAAAAGTATATTCTAGTAATTTTTTTTTTTGAATTGAAGATTTCGCTTACATGTCCTAGCAATGTTTTTTGTAAAATAATTTCTTTATTAATTATTAATAATTATTTTGAAATATGAAATAACTAACAGTTAATAAATTGATAAACAATAATTAAATTGTAAATAATTAATGTTAAATAATCATTCGTTAATAACTTATCATACATTCTTAATTTTTTCTAAGCATTTGATTAAATTTAAATTTTTCGCAAATGTTTCACAATTTCACGCTAATATGTCATCATTTGAAATGACCAAAACATATTTTCTCTAGTTTATTGCAGAGACACAATGTATACCATCCTCCGACTATAAATTTAACAGCTTATTTTAAATTAAATCTAATGGTAAAAATTTTAATCCACGTCATCTCTTTTGTTGCCTCAATCCGCATAGTCTCTTCTGATTGGCCACAATATAAAATATGAAAACTGCCACTACAAATAAATACCAATAATCTTGATGACAATATTTATTATAGTTGCTATGTTTACATCACTTTCTAAAACAAGCGAGACATTCCTACTTTAAAACTTAATTGATTTTCTTCTCTTTCTAAAAACATGTTTCATGATATACCCTAATAACTATATTTCTTCAACCTTTTTATTCACACATGAATTTGCACAATAACAACAAAATAACAAAATAATAATGATGTAGGCATCTGATAAATTTGCATCTGTGTATTCTGCAGGCCAAATTAGTATATTTTCTAGCTCTAGCTCTACAATAACTATCCGAATCAATTACATTCATGCATATAACAAATAGATTCAATGATATAAGGAAGAGATTCATGCATATAAAGGAATTAATTACATTCATGTATATCCTCTTATTATTCTTTTCTTTTATTCTCTGCTCTTCTTACACATGATGTTTGAATAATATAGTATACATTCAATTCCATTTTAATATTAGATCTATATTTACAGACAAATGAATCAATTCAATTTTGTATGTATGTATTTATGTATGTATATGTATGTATATATATATATATATCAAGAGTTTGTGCGAATTAATGTACATCTTTTTCTTTAATTCCTTTTAATTTATTTCATATTTGTTTTGTTAAAAGATAGTTGACATTAGCCTTGCTTAACGTTTGTGTTAATTTATCAAGAGTTACCATTTAATGTTTGTATGAAATAAATTGTAACATATTAACGTTCATTAATTTATACATGATAGACTCAATACTAAATATAAATGGCAACATATTAACGTTTGTGTTAATTTATTTCATACTTGTATAAATTAATTGCAATTGATTAACGTTAATTAACGTTAATTTATACATGGTAGCATTTATAAATGGTAAAATTTGTATAAATTAATTTATTAAATAAATGGTTAACATTATATGGTACAAGTTAATTTACGTTAATTTACATATTAAATGGTACCATGTTAATTTACATATAAATTAACGTAAATTAATATGGTACCATTTTTGACATGGTAACATATTATTTGTATAAATGGTTACATGGTAGCATTTATTAACGTTAATAACTACTTACTGATGCTAGTATTCACCACAATTTTAATGCGTAGAAAACCTTTTATTTTCATCCCTAGAGGTAATTTATTTTTTCTCTTTTCTTCCTTTCTTCCTTCCTATCTTACGTTATTTAATTATTTATTTTCAGATGGCTAGAAAAATGGATCTGGTTTATGGGGATGGTAGCGTTGGGGTCATGGATTCAGTTTCTGAAGCTATTCACAATGCTAATGGTCATGCTACTGGGTAATTAACTTATATTGTTTACATCCCATTTTTCTTTTCCTGTTTTACAAATTTCTTACCTCAATCAATTTTCTTTATTTTATGTATGGAAACATTAGGATCATACCAAGGACTCTAATGGCTAAAGAGGTCATCTTGGCTTAAAATTCATATCTGATAAAGTCAAAGGTTTCACTCTCACATTTGGTTTATTATGTAGTTAATTGGAGAAACGTATGGGGTAGTGAAAGAAGTGAGCGACATGCATCAAAGAAAGGTAGAAATGGCTAAGCACTCTGATGCATTCATTACATTTTTTTTGAGTAGAGATGCATTCATTACATTGTCTGGTTAATTATTATCCATTATGTTACAAATTTTATTTTATCTTTCCTTCGCTTTATATTTTCTGTTATTATTCTACTACATTCCCAGGTGTTTATTGAACTTTAGAAGAGCTACTTGAAGTTATAACATGGGCTCAGCTTGGCATCCATAAAAAACTAGTTAGTGATAATTGAAGATATGTTAACATTTGTATTAATCTATTTCATACATGTATAAATTAATTGCAGTTGATTAACGTTAGTTTATATAAGGTAGCATTTATAAATGGTAACATTTGTATAAATTAATTTATTAAATAAATGGTTAACATTACATAGTACCATGTTAATTTACGTTAATTTACATATTAAATGGTACCATCTTAATTTACATATAAATTAACGTAAATTAATATAACATCATTTCTTACATAGTAACATATTATTTGTATAAATGGTTACATGGTAGCATTTATTAACGTTAATAACTGCTTGCACTTGTATAAATTAACGTTACTCAACTTCGTACTTGTATAAATTAAGGTAAATTAACATGGTTACCATTTAATGTTAGTTAACGTTAAAACAAGTATGGTATAAATGGTAACATATTAACATTTGTCTTAATTTATTTCATACTGTATATATTAACGTTAATATGTTACCATTTAATATCTAATTCATATCAGTGTTAATTAATTCTCATATATTTGTTTCATTTTCAATGCTAATTTAATTTGGTTTGATGTTAGTCTCATTTGATAACTTTCTACTAATCTCTGATTTGATTTGGTATAAAACTAATTGATTGGATTTTAAAGCTTGTATTTATGTTTTGCCTTATATTGAAAGGAAAAAGCTAATAACTCTATTATGATAGGTACACACACTCGTTTCACCCTGTCTAGAAAAATTGTGAGAAACAACCTAACTTACTGAGGTAAATAAATTTATATTAAAATTATATTTGCGAATTAAATTGTTTCTTTCCAATTTACTATGCTATTTTATTATGACAGGTATGATAGACGACTGGACAAATTCTGGATCAAGAAGCCGATGATTAAAACTAGAGTGAGAGTATGAGTGACTGACTGTGTACATGTATATGAGTAAATTATTATGTAGTAAGGAGCCAATGTATACGAGTGAAATGTAGCAAGGAAGTGTACGTATAAGTGATTGTATAATAGTGAGGAAACTGTATGTGTACAATTCGAAAGTTGAATTAATATTCAATTGAATAAATATTTGTTATTTTCTTAAAAATAAATTCTGTGTAAATATTCAATTCTTGTAAATATTTATTTATAACAAATAATGTCATATGGCCTAAAAAATGATGTCATATGCAGTAATCAAATGATGACACATGGACAAACTATTTTTTGACACATGAACCAACCATTAAATGCCAAGTGTTGGCATTAATATATGCCACGTGTATACTATTATGACAACCATGTCAGCATCCATGTAGGATGACACATCACCAGCCATGTCAAAAGCCATATGGGATGACACATCATCAAACAAATCAGTTGGTGACTCATTATTCGAGTCATAAGGTAGTGGGGTCCATTGATTCTTTTACCTACCAATATCAATAAGTGTAGGTAAATCTCTTTCTCTACTATGCTTTACCTACCCAGTTTCTACCAATTCAATATTGGTAGCTAAAATATATTACCCACCATTATGTTAGTTTTACCTACGCTTACAATTAGTAGGTAAAGACCTCATTTTCTTGTAGTGATATACTTAACCAGTTGAACACGATGTATTGATAGGGTTAAGTCATGAACTGCCTGGACACACTTAACCGACTCAATACATGGTTAGGATAGGGTTAACCACATTTAACCCACTTGAAACCCTAGTTGCGTGGTCCTTTTTAGCAGTAACCCTCTTGGTAGTATCATAAGACCCTAGGGACTAGGCTAGGGTGGGGCACGATTACTGGGCTGATTGTAAGAGACTAAAAGAGACGGCTGAATGGTGCACCGGTTGTTCAGGCGGACCATGGTCGTGCACATTAAGTCCGGAGTTGAACATGGGCACCGGTAGGTTTAGACTGTGCATCCTGGAATTGTGTCTGAGGGTTACACCGTAGGGCCGGAGAGACCCTAGGGTGGACCTTGCACAATCCACTACGTTTCATGATTAAGCCGTATGACACCGATACACGACGAGTTAGGCTTATAGGGAGCCGATCGACTAGACCGAGTAGTTGGACCTTGATTTAGGTCATCTCATGATGTGGGCCAGCTTTGGGCCAAGGGATCATTTCTTGATTATACTTGACATGGATTGGAATACTAGTACACACCTGGTGCAACTTAACCTTGTATATGCGATGCCACACTTGATCTATCTTGTTAACTTTTCACCATGCTAGTTATCACCCTATGTTTCATCTCTGCTTCACATGACCAGTTAACTTTATTAGTTTTTATACTGATAGTAGATAGGACTTACCAGTCTTTTTGACTAACCCGTTTTCTTTCGCCTCTTTTCTTCCGTCCCCCCCCCCCCCCCCCCCAGGTTTGCAGGGTGGGAATATGGGTACTTAGCTTGGATCTTTAGCTGCATTTATGGATTTGCTCATGTACGGTTCCGGACATTGTGTTTGCTATGGTTTATCACTTCACTTTGGGGATAGTACTTTATGTATTTCAGTTTTTCAGTTATTCTTTTATCTAGACTTTGTTTGATGGAAAATAATGACCAAGTACTTTGTTGTAACTTAACTATGGTTTTGAAATGCTAGTTTTATCCGCTGCTTTACTACTCTGTTTTACTTATATGTTATGTCTTGTGATATCTGCATGCATGTTTACCTCGTTTAACGCCCCTCCAAACCTAATGTCCTTGCAAGAGTGGCATTGGCGGAGGTGGGGTGTTACATTTGGTATCAGAGCATAAAGTTTACAAGATTTGAGCAAAAGTGTTTTTAAAACTTACCTTTTGAAAAACTATTTTCAAAACCAATTAAGTAATTTCCAAGAAAAGTCTAGTTATTTTAAAAGGCTATTCCCTAAAAGCCCCTAGCACTATCCTTCGTTTCTTCGTTCTGAATCTATCCATCTTTTTCTTCGTTTCAGTATGGTCGATAATTTTGCCATCCCGGAGGGTGTACCAGTACCTATTTGGTTTAGAAGGTACATGGAGGCAAGGGAGAATGAAGCCGGCCCCGCGGATATTCCTCCTCCCCCTCAGCATACACAAGCGAATTTCGTGGAGCTTTGCAAGGACTTTAAGGCGATGGGATGCAAGAATTTTGTCGGAACGGAGACTTCTGTGGAGGCAAGAAACTAGTTAAAAGAAACTGAAGACCTCTTTGCTATCTTTGATGTGGAAGATCATATGAAAGTTCTGTTGGCGGTATGGCTATTGAAAGGGGAAGCTGCTTATTGGTGGGTAGTCACCACCACTACTAGACCAATTGAGACTTGGGATGACTTTAGGAGAAGGTTTGGACTAAAGTTTCTATCATCGACAGAAGAGAACCTTCAGATGGAGAGGTTCCCATCTCTAAAGCAAGGGGACATGACCATTGGAGAATACGTGGATAAGTTTAATCAACTTGCTCAGTTCGGTCTAGAATTGGTAAACACCGCTCGGAAGAAGGCCCTACGCTTTGCTCTAGGATTGAATAAGCCATTTCGCGGTTTGGCCATGTCTCATATACCCCTGGGCGCGACCTTCGAGAGTTTGGTGAATATGGCCCTACTTCAAGAGGAAGATAAGAGTGGCAAGAAGGAGGTCAAGGCAAGTGAGCCCCAAGGCAAGAAGGAAGATTCCAGAAAAGGAGGCAAGAACAACAACAGCAAGGACAACAAGTCAAGAAAAAAGAGGAAGTGCTACTTCTGTAGGATCACTGGACACATAGCTAAGGACTTTAGGAAGAAGAAGAGGAAGTCGGGAGAATGCTTTCATTGCGGAGAGTCTGGACATTTTAGCAAGAATTGCCCGAAGAAGCAAGGACAAGGGAAAAGGCAAACTCAGCAAGCAGGACCCTCGGGAGGGCAGTTGCAGGCTCTCCTCACTCTTCCAGCTTTTGATCGAGGTAGTGTTTCTGTATAGAAAGTCATGTTTACATTTCTGATTTCCCTGTTCATACCTTATTTGATTCTGGCGTATCGCATAGTTTTATTTCTGATCTTGTTGAAAGTTTGCACCTAAGTACTAGTCTAGTTGAGATCCCGTTAGTGTTTCAAATCCAATTGGGGTTCTGCCCATCTATCTACGATTCGTATGGATTTGAAAATCTCTATCTTGAGCGTAGAATTCGTGTGTGATGCTTATGTTCTCGGGTTCACGGGATATGGGTTGATCTTGGGCATGGGTTGGTTGTCCAGTTATGGAGCCATTCTCGATTGTGAGCATAGGGTGGTGAGGCTCATGACTCGCCTCGGTAATACCCTAGAAATTTCTTGTAACCCTAGAGGTCCCGTCATGTTATGTTATCTTGAATCTCTTGACTCGTCCATCGATGATCTGTAATCTGTAAGGGTGGTCCGAGACTATCCTGATGTCTTTGAAGAAGTAAGGGGGTTACCCCCTAAGCGGGAGATGGATTTCCGCATTTATCTGGTTGATAATACCAAGCCAGTTACATTGCCCGTTAGGCACATGGCCTCGCAAGAAAGAAGAGAGCTTGGTAGGCGAATCAACGAATAGCTTGAGAAAAATTTCATTAGGCGAAGCATTTCAGAATGGGGTGCTCCGGTGGTATTCGCTACTAAGGCGGATAGTCCATTTTACTTAAGCATGGGTTAGAGAAATCACCCTAGTAAATACATTTGGCAACGTGGATTGGCACTTGTTTTCAAGAGATAGTTTTCCGCGTGGGATACCGTATAGTATGTAAACAAGTTCCAAGATTCACTAACGAATTTTGGAAAGCTTGCATGAAACCATGAGCACGCAGTTATGTTTAAGCCAAGTATTTTAGGCAAAAAATAAGTGGAAGTGGAACGAGAGGCAACGGTGAAATGAGTTCTAACTCATATTTTGGAAATAAGAATTAAGAACTACGGAATTGTGAAGTTAAAAGACGGTCAAGGCACGATGGGATTAAGCACAAGAAAATGCGGCGTAGAAGATTGAAGACTAAATACGCGCATTAAATCTCTTTCTAAGAGCATATCCTTGATCCCTATTGTTCCGTAGAGCTTACTCGCATGCTATCTTTTAAGTATATCCTCTCGGTCCTATCCTCAATCTTAGTTCTGTTGCAACCCCCCTAAGGAGTATGGCTAGCCTGTTTGTGATATGTAGTTGGGGTGAAGATGTTCGTCACCAAACTATTTTGGCTTTATGGGATATGGGTAATAATTGATAGAATACGAAGAGAACCCATTTCATTCCGGTGAAAAGCAAGAGGACCGTATCATGGCTAGCATCTGTTTATCTTCGAGAGATGGTATGGTTGCATGGAGTTTCTTCTAGCATAGTTAGCGATCGTGACCCAATGTTTCACTAGCTGGTTCTGGAATAGTTTGCAAGAAGCGATGGGTACGCGATTGAATCTGAGTACAGCCCATCACCCCCAGAAAGATGGCCAAATCGAAAGGGGTGAATAGGGTGCTAGAAGATCTTTTTGAGACTTTGTGTTCTTGACTTTGGTGGTACTAGGTAAGACCGACTTCCTCTTGTAGAGTTTGCTTATAATAACAGCTACCAAGCAAGCATAGGAATGACACCATTCGAAGCTTCGTATGTGAGGCCGAGCAAGCCACCAACATGTTGGTGGGAAGATGACGGATAAGCTTATAATTGAACCCGACATGATAAGGGACACATCCGAGAGGGTTTAATTGATTAGAAGATGGATGAAAACGGCCCAAGACAGGCAGAAATCCTATGCAGACAAGCGAAGGACAGACTTAGAATTTAAAGATTGGAGATATGGTCTTTGTGAAGATTACTCCTCTGCAAAATGTGGTTCATTTTAGGCAGCTGACACCAAGGATCATAGGACCCTTCCCTACTATAGAAAGAGTTCGGAAGATGACTTATAAGGCGGAATTGCCCGAGAAGCCAGCCGGAGTGCAGAATGTCTTTCATGTCTCGCATCTCCGAAAGTGTTTGCACAGATCCGCCGAAGTGGTTGAACCAAGTATTCTTGAAGACATGGAGGTAGAGAAAGGGGCGACCCTGAGACGAGCTCCGATTCGTATCATGGAAACAGAGACAAAGAAGCTAGGAAGCAAAGAAGTTAAGCTTGTTAAGGCGCAATGGAGGGAAACAGAGGAAGACGCAACTTGGGAAACCAAGGAGAAGATTCGTGTGCTTTATCCATTTCTTTTTGAGGATACATTTTCAATCTCTTTTCCTAGTTGGTATATCTCTCTTTTGCTATCCATGTTTATCTAGTTTATCTTGTTTCGTAAATCTTGTCATGAGAACCTTAGGTAGAAACCCTTGGTCGAAACATGTATTTGAAACATGTTATGTTTGATGTTTGCAAGTGGTTGCAAGTGTTTGCAAGTGGATACTCATGGATGCATGATACACGTTAGGCACTAAGATCGGCTCACACACTTTCATACCGCATATGCATGAGTGTTTATGCTTATTCATGGATGAAATTTGTATGCTATCACGTGGATGTTGCATATGGATGAATGTTATGAGCACTCATGTAGAGAATATAAATTATGTTAGGAATTTGCATATATATGGACTCATTTCACTAACATATTTAGCATTAAGGGGGCTTACTGAACCAGTAACCTCCTGATTTTCGCATTAGATAAGTACATATACACACACCTTTGCATATGATCATACAGCATTTAGTATCCTTTAAGGACAATGACTGCACGTGGATGATGTTTTGAGTAGATGGATGATGGATGGTAGGATATGTTCTTCCTAACTTGGAGATTTCGGGGACGAAATCCTTTAAGGAGGGGAGAATGTAACAACCCGTAGTTTTGAATAACATGTTATAACACAAATCAAGGCAGAATTAAACTGTAAAATCTTAGTCAAGGGAAACGGGCTATGCCATTGCGTTCGTTTCGGAAAAATACGCGAAATAGAGTCGGAGTTTTCGAAAATTGGAGTCCGTATGACCAAGATATGGCCTCGCGAAGTTTCACGAAAAATTCAAATTCAAAACAGATTCAAATTTCAGAAAATCAGAAGTGGCGGGAAATTTCCGCCAGACCCAGGGGGGTCGACCTGGGGGTCGACTGGTGAGTCGACCTCCCCCCCCCCCCAGGTCGACTGGGGAGTCGACCCCAGGGTCGACCTGGGTGTCGACCTGCCTGGTCGGCCCAGACAACCTGGTGCACCCATTTTTGATGTTTTGACCTATTTTGTAGGCTTGTGACGCGATTTGATGGCTTGGATTGAATCTAGGGTTAATCCTATGGCTAATACTATCCTAATCTTCTATAAAAAGGACCTCACCCCTAGCCTAAATCATCATTATTCATTCCTACAACTAAACTATGCCAAAATATTTCTTGATCATGGCCTCCATCCTCTTCATGAAAGTTTAAGTGTCCTAAGCTAGTAAAAGAGCCACCTTTCTTAAGCAAAACAAGCATCTTTCTTTGTCTTTTGGGTTATTCCTTCTTGTTCTCAAGTCTTGAAGTGGAGTTTATTGTCTTCGGTTGCGGATTTGCTAGTGTGGCTTCTTCTCAATCTTTATATATATTAATTCTAGTCTTCATAGCATTGTAAGCCCTATACTACTCTTAGATTCTAACTATGAAGTTAAATGTGATATGTTGCAAGTTGAGTTTGGGCCTAAGTATGATATATGCTTTGATCTTATCATGTTATGCATGAATATATTCTATGCATATTTGAAAACCTATCACCTTGACCTTGTGGGCTAAAAGCATCAAGCTTTATATTAAAGGTTGCATTTTGGCAACATGGAAGTTATCATATCCCTTATGATAACTTGTATGTGAGGCTAAATGCGAACTTCTAGCAACTTCTACATGTCATTTATCACCATGTATCACCTATATGCTAAGTTTGGTTTTATGCATACTTTTGAAGCCTAATAATGCTATATGCGGACTTTTAGCAATCATCCTATGTCCTTCATGATCGTGTTTCACCTATTTGCTTAAGTTGATATTATGCATGTTTTGCGGCCTATGATGTAATATGCAAGCTTATGAACCTATTTATGCCTCATATGCCACCATGTTTAACTTGTGGTCAAAGCATCCTTATACTAACTTGTGGCCGAACCACCCTTATACTATTTGATATGTATGAGTCCAAGGCACCTTTTATGCTATCATACATGTTGAGGCCATATGCTAGTATGTTGAACCCCATTTGGCCTCAAATATCACCATGTTTAATTTGTGATAGATTTTCCCATCTTATGCCCACCTTGTCATATATAGTTATGTTCCCTCTTTAAATCTATGTTATGCAAAACGTACATGCGAGGGGAATGTGTTGAGTTTGGGCAATATTAATGACATGAAACATGATTTTGAAATATGATATGTGATTATGTTGTAAACATAATAATGGACATGACATGTAGAAAACATGAGAATGGCCAACACGAGGTTGGGTTGAGTTTGTAGCATAAATCTACCCGGAACCGACCGGCTTAACTAGTAGCTACAAGCAATAGGACCCAATGTGAGTAGTTGGTCATGTGGCACTTAAAACCCGAGGTTAGCCTAGGTTGTGGTGTAAAGCTACCCGGACCCGCCCGGCTTAACTAGTAGCCACAACAAAGTCTAATGTGAGAGGCTGGGGTGCATTAAGTTAATTAATGCCACATGGTAGGGTTAAGTCATGGACCACTTGAATACTTAACCAATTAAACACGACGGATTGGTAGGGTTAAGTCATGGACTACTTGGATATACTTAACCAGTTGAACACGATGTATTGATAGGGTTAAGTCATGAACTGCCTGGACACACTTGACCGACTCAATACATGGTTAGGATAGGGTTACCAACATTTAACCCGCTTGAAACCCTAGTTGCGTGGTCCTTTTCAGCAGTAACCCTCTTGGTAGTATCATAAGACCCTAGGGACTAGGCTAGGGTGAGGCACGATTACTGGGCTGATTGCAAGAGACCAAAAGAGACGGCTGAATGGTGCACCGGTTGTTCAGGCGGACCATGGTCGTGCACATTAAGTTCGGAGTTGAACATGGGCACCGGTAGGTTTATACTGTGCATCCTGGAATTGTGTCTGAGGGTTACACCGTAGGGCCGGATACACCCTAGGGTGGACCTTGCACAGTCAACTACATTTCATGATTAAGCCATATGACACCGATACACGACGAGTTAGGCTTATAGGGAGCCGATCGAGTAGACCGAGCAGTTGGACCTTGATTTAGGTCATCTCATGATGTGGGCCAGCTTTGGGCCAAGGGATCATTTCTTGATTATACTTGACATGGATTGGAATACTAGTACACACCTGGTGCAACTTAACCTTGTATATGCGATGCCACACTTGATCTATCTTGTTAACTTTTCACCATTCTAGTAATCACCCTATGTTTCATCTCTGCTTCACATGACCAGTTAACTTTATTAGTTTTTATACTCATAGTAGATAGGACATACCAGTCTTTTTGACTGACCCGTTTTCTTTCGCCTCTTTTCTTCCGTTCCCCCCCCCCCCCCCCAAGTTTGCACGGTGGGAATACTGGTACTTAGCTTGGATCATGGATTTGCTCATGTACGGTTCCGGACATTGAGCTTGCTATGGTTTATCACTTCACTTTGGGGATACTACTTTATGTATTTCAGTTTTTCAGTTATGCTTTTATTTAGACTTTGTTTGATGGAAAATAATGACCAAGTACCTTGTTGTAACTTAACTATGGTTTTGAAATGCTAGTTTTATCCGCTGCTGTACTACTCTGTTTTACTTATATATTCTGTCTTGTGATATCTGCATGCATGTTTACCTCGTTTAACGCCCCTCCAAAGCTAATATCCTTGCAAGAGTGGCATTGGCGGAGGTGGGGTGTTACACGATTCGACAATACGTCGAAGGTGAAGATGGTGGTTGAAGACCGGGGGTCTTCACGTCGTTTGGATGATTTCTGGCAATCTTGATTGGGTTGTACACCCAAGATGAGGGAAAATGTTGGTGATCGTCCAGACGTACTTGGAGATCGACGGATATGCGAGGAAAGTGCCTCCGGTTTCGTTCAGACCCAGAACGAACTTGTAAATGGACTGTGTGTCTGACATTGGATTTTATTCTGCGTGATTGATTTCTATTAAATATATATCTATTTGGCGGCGGAGAATTTATTCTCTTGCTTAACGCCCTTCTCTGAGACGTACGAGCTCAGAGGTTATATATTGCTGGATATCAATCGCATGGCATGAATTGCCTGTGTGGCATGCCTAAGTGGCAAACGATCAAGGCTTTTGTTGAAAAGCAAAGTCTTGTGCTTGAAGATCAAAGCACGGCCTATGTGGCGTAGCTTTGTGTAGCGTTTAATTCGCGAGCCTCATACCCCGGTATGGTGGTAAACTGATGGTTTGATCATTATACTTTTTAGAGGATAGACGCCTTAGTGGTGTCGTGGATTCGGTCGACCCCGATGAGCTTAGTGCTCAGAGGGATAGAGTAAGCGGTGTTTTCTCTCGCTGGGACGTAAGCCGCGGTGATACTTGAGTCCCAAAGGTGTGGATGTGCATTATGGTGTTTTCTCTTGTAGAGACGTAAGCCGTGGGGAATTGCACTACGCGATCGATCTTTCGAATCAGGAGCCACCATGATGGATAACCCAATTTCCAATACGTGATTTTGCGATTATGATTGTAGAGCCTAGTATTGGCGACATGATAGATGGTACCCATACCGCCTATGATTGATACATTTATATTTGAAGTTGTTTTCTTCACTTATAGTAATAATAAAAGATTTAATTTCGCGTTTCAAACATTCTTTGGCTATTATAGGGTAAAACCCTATCCTCCGGCTTGCGTTGCATTGTGTGATGGGACCTGGGTCTTATATTAGCTTCGTTGTTCTTTATTTAGCATTGCGCTGTTTGTTATATGCACTGGTATTCTTGGGGGTAAACCCGTTCTGTGTTATACGGCGTGGTCCCTTGATTTACCGAACTTTAAAATATAGATTAGTAACTGTTTTAGTTCTCACACCAGTCACATGACAGACCTGGAGTTTATTGTTTTAACCTACATTCTGGGTGCCCTTATTTTCCGGACGGGCATCTAGTAGTTTTGGTTTTGCGGATTTATATTCACAGGACTCTGGTTTACATCTGGAATGGTATTCGAGAAGCTTTGTATCCGTGTATCTCTTTCAGTTGTACTTTGTATTATTTTTCCGCTGCAATAATGTAATTTAAATCTCTGATATTTTCCTATTGTGTAAAATTTATTCATACTCTGTATATTTTTGTACTCTGATGTAAATTGTTGTAATAAGCAATGAAATGTTCTTCTGTTTGTGTTCAGATCTGTCATGTTCTCAAAACAACCCGGGTTTCGAACGGTCTTGGTCGGTTTAGCGATCGATTCGAATCGAGCGAAATTCTTAATTGTTATAGTGGTATCAGAGCTTTGGTTTACAAAGCTCGAGACCAAGACATATTAGAACCATACGAAAGAACTCATCAGAGATTGGTTTAGTAATATCCAATAGGAATGACTCGTTAGAGATGGGATCAATAGTATCCTAGAACGAGTCGAAAGAGTGTTATTTTTAAAATAAACATGAAAACAAACATTGTTTTGAAAATTTAAACCTTGTTATTCGTATTTGAATATTTATTTTATATTGAATTTGGACAATTGAGTATATAAAAGTTTTGCATATACGCTTTGCAAACGTATATTCGAAGTTTCAATATACTTGATAGATATAGAATCACACTCTAGTCGCCCGGAGATGGTTCTGAAGATTGAGTACTCATCATCAGAGTTTATGTTCGAGTTTCGAAAGTGGGGATATCTATATATTTCCAATAGGCTGGTGTGAGAACCAAAAATTAGTTAAAATTTATTGTTTGTGACTTGGCATCAAAAATTGGGTTTTTGACTATATAAAAATTATGAATTTGAAACGTAAATTCACTAATTGATTGATGGTTGTATTGTTTGATTATTGGATTGATTTATTTAAAATTTTGAACCATTTAGCCAAATTGATCATATATTGAACTGAATTGAAAATTATTGCATTTGCATATATGTACATATGTATACATTGAACAGGTCATTGCAAAGAGGCTAGAGAAAAGGAATAAAATTGTTTTCCCTACAAATAGGTACATGTTTATTGTATTTCTTGGAGTTTTTGATGATTTTATGAGCCGATTGGCTAGCCGCTTGGCTTTTTCTTTTTCTTTTTGAGAAGAGAGGGCTTGTATGGCAGTTTGTGGATTTTCCCGATGCTCCCGGTGCAGGGGAGGTTATGGAGAAATTTTTCGAAAATTTAGGGTGTTAGCCAAATTTTTGAAAAATTTGAAAAGTTCTTAGAAACTGAAAAGTTGAAAAACTTAACCCATGAAAAAAATAATGAAAGTTGAGTTGATTAGAAAACAACTTTCACCTTCGTTCCTTTTCGAAGACGAAAAGATTTTAAGTGGGGGAGATTGTAACAACCCGGAAAATCCGAGCCAATTTAAATTTTTTATTTTGGCGATTTTAATGAATTTTGATTATTTAAAATAAATATTTTAAATAATAACGATGAAAAATTTATTTAATTCGAAGTGAGAACGAATAAATTTATTTTAATTATATAACGAGCCTGAAATGGCGCGATTGTTCGAAAATTCGATTTCGAATTTCGAATGAATATACAGAATTCAATATAAGTCGGAACTGAATGAAACAAGAAATATTTGAATCGGTTTTATCACATCTTTCTAATGAGTGTAAGATACTGAGATTTCACTTTATAGAGTGTAAGATATGTCCAGTTTAAAATTCAGAAAAGTCGCTGTGAAATTTATATATATTTTAATATATATAAAGCCCTTAAAAATGGAAATTTTGCATAAGACCTCGGTTTTCGACGAAACCACTTTTGTTGGATCCGGGATGTGAAATTATTGCTAGGTTCCAAAATTCATAATTTTCTGAATCAATGTGTGAGCGTGGCGAAGTTAAACGTGTTTTAACAATTTCAGCTAAATTCCATCGACTGGAAAATGGCCATTTTTCAAACGGTCTTAGAATTTGACGAAATAAGTTTTGTTAGGACCGTATCGGCAATACAAAGTTAGAAATATTTTTTCTGGAATTTTTAGAGACTGTTTGTGGCCCCGGTAAATTGAAATGTGCATTTAAATTGAATATATAAAGATTTATATTTTAAATTCAACGAAAACTGATCATACTGGTCGAATTGGCCTACGATATATATCCCATTATGCTCGGAATGGGGGTAATTAGCTAGGGACGACAGTCGGTGGGTTCGATTTTGGGTTCGTATCATTAAACATGTATTTTTGAAAATGGAATAATTAAATATTAATTAAATATTTTCTATAAAAGGAGGAAACCCTAGCCTATCGTATTCAGCCGCCACCCCACTGTTGAACGAGAGAAATGGCTCCAAACTTCGCCCCCAAATCCCGATTAAAATACGAAGAATTATACACGGATCCGAAGTGAAAATCAAAGAGTGAAATGAGATCGTTCAATCTATACAAATATCATCAGTTATCGTTGAGAATTCTACGCGTTCTCGGGGCTCAAAGAGCTCAATTTCGGAGCCTGTTTCGTGGTCATAGGTGCCCTCGAGCTCCATGGTATTGGGGGCGTTGGGAAGGCGAGGAGTGGGGCTTTGGCGTGGGGATGCCGGATCCAAATCCGATCAACTAGGTGGATGGTGGCAGACGATTTCTTCCGGCGTGTTGATGGGTTTAAACAATACTGGAGCAACTTAACAGAAGAAAGGGTTTGGCCCTTAATTACATAATTAGTTATAACTAATTATATTTCAATTAATTCAAATATGCGATTAATGTTTAAAAGTTAATATCTAGCTCATATGACCTCGGATTTACGAACCGTCAGTTTTGTTGGAACCGTGGGATCGAACACTACAACAAAGAGCTGTCTAGAATCAAAATCGAGCAGATCAGAATTTCAGGACAATTCAAATCCGAACAGAAATTCAGATAAAAACTGACTGAGAGGATCCCAACGTGAGAACTCTCTCACTAAATTCTTTTGTATAGTTATTTATTTTATAACTGCATATATGAAATGCTCCCCGTCGTCCACAAACCATGGACAACTTGTTTGATTGTATTCTGTGTGAAAATTGATTGTATTCTGTGTGAAAATATATTGTGATGTGAAATGGACTATATAAAATATTCATGTGTTGAAATAGATATTTTATCGTTAAAAATATAATTTTAACGTGTATACAAACGAGAATAAATATTCATTTACAAATCAGACGATTTGTTTATGTACAGTCGTTTTACTGATATGGATTGGGACGATAAATTTTACACATCAGCCAACTGCACAAATAAAATCTGTGTTTGTTGATTTGAAACCCCACACGGGTGTTGGGATGATATTTGACGTACACTAGTACCAATTGTATAGTTGTATGTAGATCGATAGTTTGACAAACAGTTGTGTTGTGCACTCTGGATGATGGTTAATTATTTATCGTTGCTATTATATACATGTGTTGTATGGAATCCATATAAATGACATTATATGGTAATTGATTGGGTCTCATTCCAATTTAAAAATAAATTATATTCATGTGTTGAATAAACAATATAGTCATGTGTTGACAATACTCATTTGTTGAGAATATTCATGTGTTGAAATAAAATATATATTCATGTGTTGAAATAAAATATATATTCATGTGTTGAAATAAAATATATATTGATGTGTTAAAGAAAATATTTATTTGTTGAATGGAATAACGAAGATAAAGAAATATATAAAGCCATGTTGATTAGACATGCGCCATTTTGACGCGAACGATATTCATATCGATTATATTCGTTTTTGTAATGAATATAGAAAAGGAAGTGATTTCAAAATCTAATATTTTGAAAATATTATCATATATATATATATCGATGATATGGAATATTCAATTTCGATTTAAAATTGAATATGAAGTTGAAATCGTTTTGAAAACGAATTTAAAATGATTTATAAAATACATTTTAAATGGAAATCGATTAAATGTATATAATATAAATATTATATATATTAAATGGCCTGAATAGAACGCGCCACGCTGTGACAGTTTGCGAATTTCGACCATAGACTTCGAATAGATGTTACGGGAGATCCGACCGTCGGATTCTCCTAAAATCGGAACCGTTGGGTTCGTATCGAAAAGAGTTTTCCAATAAATATTAGAAATTTGAAATCTAACTATTGGATTTGGATATACGTCCAAATCAAATTTAGTAAATGTCGCTGTAATTGCAGTTCGACGACCGTTATTGGAAATCGACTGTACGGGCCTTGATAAAATTATTAAAAGTATCTATAATTTGTGTTTAATCATAATATATGAATTAGAAAGAGCTGGGATGAAAAATTCCACATTTGTAAGGATAAAGATATATTTTTATCGAAATGAACTAGTTTATAAGTAGAATTAAAATCCAATTATTTTTAAATAAATAACGGTGGGATTTGAAGTGGTTTTAAAAATAATCAAAATTTCCAATATACGAATTGGAATGGATTTGAATCGAAATTATCTTCGGAATATTTCGATGTTGGATTTCGTGATTATATAGATATGGTTATGGAAATTTGAAAGATATATTTATATCGTTATTTCCTGTAACACCCCACCTCCGCTGGGTCACTCACAAAGGGAATGCACTAGGTTTGGTGAAGCATTATCGAGGTAAACATGCACAGAAATATTACAAGACAGAACATATATAAAACAGCGGAAGTAAAACAAATTTCATTACCTTATAAAATAAGGTCTAAAGCCTTTTACATCAGAATACATCAAAACCTGTCTTGCACTAGTAAAGAAGAATAAAAACTTTTCATAAATTATTCCCCCAAAACAAACCGGTATAGCATCCATAACCAAAAGAAGTCCAAGCCATATATGATGACCTTCAAGCAGAAGAGGTCCGAACTAAACAACGGTGTTTCCTCCTTGAAAACCTGGGGGGGGGGGGGGGGAGGGAAACAGAAGACAAAGAGGCGAAACAAAACGGGATCAGTCATAAAGACTGGTAAGTCCTATCTACTTCCAATATAAAAACAGGTAAAGGAAACATGACATGCATAAAATGAAAGTAAACATAAGGATGACTACCAGATAGATAAGCAAAACCAAGACAAAAGGCTGAACTACTATATCAAGATAAACTAAGGTATCATGATAAACTACGGTGTCAAGATAAGTCAAGGTGTCACATCGTCATGTTTTTATCAAGTATACTATCCCAAGGTATCTATCATGTGTAACATCCCGAGGTTACTAGCAAGTATATTTCTCAGGGTTCTAACATGTATATTTGCTCTGCACCTCTCGTACTAGTATCCCAACCCGCGTCATGTATTAACTATGAATGTCCCTTGCCCAATGTCATGTAATGGTCCATGTTAACCTAATATATAGCATATGTAGGTTTTCCCAACTGGTATGTTTCTTTCCATGTATAAGTTCTGTCCTTTGTCGTAGGTCGTACGGGCTTTCCCATGTAAATCTATACCACCTCAACATAGTACCATTTTATCCTTGATGTTGTCTTGGACTGCTACCCTTGATCTGGTTATGTTTTCTTACCATGAACTATCGCGTGTTCACTTAGGATTTATGCCACCTAGGACCACTAGGGATTATGCTACCTAATGAACGTTTCCATGTCTCGGTTTGGGTTCAAGCCACCTAGGGCCACTAGGGATTATGCCACCCGTCAACCACGCCCTTTATCCCACGTATGTATCGTGAATCGTTTTCCATGTCTAGACGCACATGTATCTCAATGTGCCATCCGAGTTCCGTGCCAGGGCAAATCAAGAAATACGGAACTCGGTCGGGAGCTTTTAGTCATCTGTCGATGCAGATATCAAGGTCTGTTTTTGTATCCGTGGCTATGGTCCCACGTGACCCCTCCCTCATCTACTGTAAGGCAATCCAAGAAAAATCATGTATGAGAACTACATCCCGGCCGCACTATGCCCCACTTTCCAACTGGCCAACCTCACACATAACTCGATAGCAAGTATATGGTCTGTTGGGAGTTCTCTGCCTTTTCGTGCGTATACGACTGACTAAAGATGGTAGGTAGTCGACGACGCGCTATCCAGGGAAAAAATCAAGTATCGTCGACTCCACGCAAATCCATCCCCGTCTTTTGGTTGCTCGCACAGCAACCAAGGCATACTCTCGGTTCTTCTACCGCAGACCTTAACCTCTGTGAGCCCAGGCGGATCATCTGCAACCTCACAAAGGGATACCAAGAGTATCCTCACGTCCCCCGAAGCTACTGCTTCGTCACCCAGTTCGTTGGAGCCTTTATCTAAGTCAGATAATTCGCTCCTCCACGTGTGTTCAAGCGACGACCTACCGTATCGGGTTACTGATCTATCTGTGAACTGGTCCAATTTCCTTGACTAAGAATTATTACGTGGTTATGCTTAACTAAGGTTTACCACTTAGCTTCTCTTCCTGCTATCCTTGTTAACTACGATTTTCAACCTAGTCCCCTGAGCTAGGGTTTTGTCTAATGGGTTAAGTGTTGTCATTCAAGTTCATGACTTAACCCACCTACGAATCATGTCAAGATTGGCAAAGTATTTAAGTTCAAGGCTTAGCCCTACAAGTTGGTTAAGTATACCAAGAAGCTCATGACTTAACCCTATCAAGTCAAATTGGTTAAGTATTTTTTGTCTTAACCCTATCAGATTATCGTGTTAGATTTATTAAGCATAGATTATCTTAATCCCATCAGATTATCGAGTCGGATTGGTTAAGTATTTGTTTGTTTTAACCCCATCCACTAATCGTATTACAATGGTCAAGTATATTTAAAAAGTCTTGTGATTTAACCCTATCAGGTCCGCATATTAGATAGGTTATGTATAGGTTACTTAACCTCATCAAATCATCATGTATAATTGGTTAAGTATAAGTTACTTAACCCCATTAAATTATCATGTTAAGTTGGTTAAGTATTGGTTACTTAACCTTATTGGATTACCAAGTTTAGATTGGTTAAGTGTTTAACTTAACACCATCGAATTACCGTGTTTAGATTAGTTAAGTGTAGGTTACTTAACCCCATCTAATTACCGTGTTTAGATTAGTTAAGTCTAAGTTACTTAACCCCATCTAATTACCGTGTTTAGATTAGTTAAGTCTAAGTTACTTAACCCCATCTAATTACCGTGTTTAGATTAGTATAGTCTAAGTTACTTAACCCCATCTAATTACCAAGTCGGATTAGTTAAGTGTAAATTACTTAACTCCATCCCCTAATTGTCTTATATGGTTAAGTGTCATTAAGAGATCAACTCCGGTTTAACTTAACCTACCCATTCGTGTCATATCGGTTAAGTGTCATTAGTAAAAATTACTTAACCTTTTCATGTGGCATTAATTAGATTAATGCACCCCAACCTCTCACATTAGACTTTATTGTGGTTATTAGTTAAGCCGGGCGGGTCCGGGTAGCTTTACACCACAACCTAGTCTAACCTCGGGTCTTAAGTGCTATATGACCAACTACTCTCATTGGGTCCTATTGTTTGTAGCCACTAGTTAAGTCGGGCGGGTCCGGGTAGATTTATGCTACAAACTCAACCCAACCTCGAGTTGGCCACTTTCATGTTTGGTCTAGTGTCATATTACACTTACCACCCCTACGTGTCTAGTTTCAAGTCCCATGTTTACCCCACATGTCATGTCCACATTTAGGTGTATTATGAGTGTCATATTTTCATGAAATCCCATGTCAAATTATCATGTCATAATCACGCTCGTCTAACCTACCCCAAATCGTGTTTCCAACCCAAGTAAAAGCGAGTCAACATAGTAAGGATACTATGCTACATATTGGCCTCAAAACATGCACGATGCCAAAAAGGGATTGGCCACAAACATGCATGGTATCATAAGGGGTTAGCCCCCAAAATATGCATAGCATCGTAAGGGGTTTTTGGCCTCAAACATGCATAGTATCATAAGGGAATTTGGCCACAAACATGCATGATAACATATGTGGCTTGGTTTCATTTACATGCATAAGCCCCAAAGTCAAGTCTCTGCCAATGTTTCACAAGTCAAATGGTTCCCAAAGGTTCATGCTAACATTCCATAGATAAAGATTAAAACTTACAAGACAAACTTGGTTAAACATAACATGAGTGGCATGATTAAGTCGCTAAAACATAGCCCAAGGTCATAGATTGTAACACCCCGCCTCTGCTAGGGTCACTCGCAAAGGAATGCACTAGCTTTAGAGGGGCATTAGTGGTAAACATGCACAGAAATATCACAAGACAGAACATATATAAATAGCGGAAGTAAAATCAAACTTTCATAAATTCAATAATTAAGGTCTAAAGCCTTTTACATCATAGTACATCAAAACCTGCCTTGCAGTAGTAAAGAAGCATAAAGACTTTTTAATAAATTATTCCCCAAATGAGACAGTAAAGTAGCCATAGCCAAGAAAGTCCAAGCCATCCATGATGACCTTCAACAGAAGAAGTCCGAACTAAACAACATTGTTTCCTCCCTGTAACCTGGGGGGGAAACGGAAGAAAAGAGGCGAAACAAAATGGGTCAGTCAAAAAGACTGAGTAAGTCCTATCTACTTCCAGTATAAAAACAGGTAAAGGTAACATGACATGCATAAACTGAAAGTAAACATAAGGATAACTACAAGATAGATAAACTACGGTGTTATGATAAGTCAAGGTATCACATCATTAGACCTCTATCAAATACATTATCCCAAGGTGTCTGCCCCGTCTAACATCCCACGGTATCTATTAAGTATATCCTTCCTAGTTCTAACATATATATCTGCTCTGCACCTTTCGCACTAGTATTCCAGCCTTGTTATGTGTTAACCAGGAATGTCCCTTACTCAAAGTCGTGTAATGGTCCACGTCAACCTGATATATCGCATATATAGGTTACTCAAGCCATATGTTTCTTTCCATGTACATAGGTTCAGTCCTTTGCCGTACTTCGTACGGGCTTCCTCATGTCGTATTATCCTTGAAATCGTGTGGACTGTCCCCCTTATTCTAGCTAGGCTCTTCCATATGAATCATCGTTTGAACTACTAGGACCTACGCCACCTAGCACCACTAGGGATTACGCTTACCTATTGCACGCTTTCGTATTTCGGTTTGGGTTAAACCACCTAGGCCACTAGGGATTACGCTAACCCTTAACCACGCCCTTTTCCCCGCGCATCCATCGCGAACCGTTTTTCTATTACTGTACGCACATGTAACACATCGTGCCACCCGAGTCCTGTCACAGGGCAAACCACGAAGTACAGGACTCGGTCGGGAGCTTTAGATTTATCTGCCGATGCAGATACTAAGGTCTGCTTTCTACAAGTGGCTATGGTCCCACGAGACCCCTCCCTCAACTAGTGAAAGGCAACACAAGAGAAAATCTTGCATGAGAACTACACTCCGGCCAGCCCACATCCTACGGCCTACCTCACCCATAATTAGATAGCAATTATGGTCTGTTGGGTGTTCCCTGCCTTTCCGTACGTATACGCTTGACCCAAGATGGTAGATGATCGACGAACTTGCTATCTCGGGCACCTTATGTATTCGTCGACTCACTGCTATCCACCCCAGTCTTTAGGTCGCTCGCATAGCAACCAAGGCATATTCTTGGTTCTTCTACCGTAGACCTCAACCTCCCGTGAGCCTAGTATAATGACCTAGCAGCTCACGGAGGGATCCCAAGAATATCCTCACGTTCCCCGAAGCCGCTGCTTCGTTACCCAGTTCGTTGGAGCCTTTATCTAAATCAGATAGCCTGCTCCTCCACGTATACTTAAACGTTGACCTAACGTATCGGGTTACTAATCTGTCTAAGAAGTGGTCCAGATTTCCTTGACTAAGAATTATTACTTAGTTTCCTTTAACTAAGGTTTACCACTTAGCCTTATTTCCATTACCCTTGTTAACTATGGTTATTCACCTAATCCTCCGAATTAGGGTTTACCTAATGGGTTAAGTGTCACTTAAGTTCATAACTTAGCCCGTCTACAAACCATGTCAAAATTGGCTAAGTATCCAAGTCCAAGACTTAACCCTACAAACCATGTGTCAAGTTGGCTAAGTATATCAAGCAATCCATAACTTAACCTAGTCTAATTATCATTTTAGAATGGTTAATTATATAAATTAACTTGACCTTGTCAAATTACCGAGTCAAATCGGTCAAACGTCATTAGGCAAATCAAGTTACTTAACCTACCCAAGCTTATCATGTTTTGTTAAGTATCATTAGCCTAATCAAATTACTTAACCCATTTGTCCATATCATATTTGGTTAAGCCTCATTAATCAAATTAACTTAACCCTATTATGTGGCATTAATTATTTAATGCACCCCAACCTCTCACATTAGACTTTGTTGTGGTTACTAGTTAAGCCGGGCGGGTCCGGGTAGATTTACACCACAACTTGGTCTAACCTCGGGTTCAAGCACAACATGACCAACTTCTCACATTGGGTCCTATTGTTTGCAACTACTAGTTAGGCCGGTCGGTTCCGGGTAGTTTTACGTTGCAAACTCAACCCAACCTCGAGTTGGCCACTTTCATGTTTAGTCTAGTATCATGTTCATAGTTAAGTTTTCAAGCAATTGGGTAGACCTAACTTAATAGGTAAATTCCCAATGGGTAGACCTAACTCAATAGGTAAATTCCCAAGCTTATGTTTTTATGCATACTTACATGTCAACTTCCATGTTACATTACAAGTTATGTTTTCAAGTATTAACACATGTCATATTTAACGTTACATGTTATCACGTTTATACCCATTTACCCAAATTATGGTTCATGCCAAGTTTAGCTCGCCTATCGTGTTCTCATGCAACTTCGAGTTAAGTTTTTTCATGCTATATTCACGCTTGTATAACCTCAACCCAAATCGTGTTCCAACGCAAGAATGGACGAGTCACATCGTAGAGATACTATGCTACACAATGACCCCAAACATGCATAGTATCATGAGCGTTTGGCTCAAAACATGTATAGGTTCATAATGGTCTGGCCACAAGCATGCATAACATGAGAAGAAAAGGAAATGGGCCATAAGTATGCATAATGTCATAAAGGATTTGGCCACAAACTCGCATGTTAACATTAGGGGTTTGGGTTCATAAACATGCATAAGCCCAAAACCGAATCTTAGCCAATGTTTCACTAGTAAAAATGGTCCCTAAAGGCTCATGCTAGCATTTCATGCATAAAGATCCAAACTTGCAAGTTAAACTAGGTTATGCATAGCATGAGAGGCATGATTAAGTCACTCACATAGCCTAAAACCATAAACATGAACACAAGAGGCAAGGTAAGGTTCATATAGGTTCGCATAATCATGTTTAGCCTCATTTTATCCCATGTCATTATCAAAACTACCGTTTCCATCTAAAAGTAGCTAGAACTTACCTAGTTAGGCCTAGGGAAAGAGGCATGAATCATCTTGGCTAAGAAAGGTGCCTCCTTTGTTGAAGAATCGTCATGAAACCCGCATAGCAACAATGATCTCCCTTCCATTTGGTGTAGCTAGCTTGCACTACTTGATTTGAACCCGATTTGAGTGCTTAGGCTTTAGGAAAAGGGAATGGAGGCCATGATCACTTGGCATTTGGGCAGCACTTCGTGGAGAGGGTGAGTTATGAGGGTTTAGGGGGGGCTTAGGGGTGTTTTTATAGAGATTAGGAGTGTTTTAGGCCATAGGATTAGATCTAGGATAGATTAGGACCATCAGATCTCGGAAGCTTCCAGAATCAGGCTATGAACAAGACCAGGTGAGACAAACAGGTGCGCCAGGCAAATTGCCCCGGCCACCCCCTGTCGACAGGCATGTCGACAGGGCTGTCGACTTGGTCTGGGCCCAAGTCGACAGGCCTGTCGACATCCCTGTCGACATGGCCTAGGCGGGGAAAATTCCCGCCTAGCCCCAGATCTGGTTTTCAAACCTACTTCCGAATTTCAAATTTTCAGAAATCTTCTTTGGGCCTTTAACGGGTCATACGGACTCCGATTCTCGAAAACTCGGACTCTATTTCGCGTATTTTTCCGAGACGAACGCAATGGTGAATCCCATTTACCTTAATTCTAGAAGTATAAACAGAATATCTTTTATCTTCATGCTTTACTGGTTTATATGCTTTGCGTATCACCGTATACGTATGTAAATTTCTTACCATTTTTAAAATGTAAAAATACGGGGTGTCACATTCTCCCACCCTTAAGGAATTTCGTCCCCGAAATTCAATAGTAGTAGGATTTATGTCCCCATATTAGCATCCAGAAGTGTTCAGCCAATTGTTGCAAACATGTGCACATGTGCAAAAGTGAATCACATTGTAGAAAAATTTGCATGCCTAGCTTGTGGTACCACTTACATGAATGCAATTTCTTAAAAATTTCTTTTTTAAACCATGATGCTCTCATCCTAAATATACTTGCAGTTCTATATGAATGCAAAAATTTGAAAAAGTAATTTCATCCAAATTTTCCCACACCCTTATAAAATAAGAGTGAAGTTCATCCAATTTGAGCATCCAAAATCCTACCATCCATTATTAATTTAGAAAAATCTAATTTTCTAAATTTTTATGTAACGGAGAGATATCCCGTTTTGTTGTTTTCATTGTTCTTTGTTATCAGACATTATCGTTCAATATTTCATAATTACATTAGACACAACAAATTGCGTAAACAAACAACGTACAAACTTTATTAAGATAGTTTTAGTACATCGTTACAACTAGACAACAAAAGGAACAGCTAAACAATACTGAAAATAAAATACTATCCTACGGATAACTGATAGAGGTCAATCCTGATGGAAATAGCTACGGATGAGCTCCTCTAAGCTATCAAGCCTCTCTTCCAGTCGTCGGTTCCCTTTCCTAAGCTCTAACTGTAGGTCTTGCATCCCAGCTCCCAACTGATCATAAGAGGAACTCATATCCTGAAGCATCTGCTGCTGTGTCTGAGCCATGGCTACCTGTGACTCCAGTGTCTGCTGTTGTGACCTCATAATATCCTGGTGGCTCCTCATCAAGCGAGCCTGCTGCTGTGAAACATATCTCAGCTCAGTCCTCCAGTCTGGATCCCTAGTAGCCCATGGATCCCAGGCACCTGTATTCGGAGCCCCCTGTGCCGGGGCCTGATAAGGCCAGGCTCCATCCCCAGCCTGCTCACCCTCGTGCTGTGGTGCCTGATGGGGCCCCTCAAACTGTCCAAACTGGCCATTATGTGGCTCCTCCTCTTGCTCCTCCTCCTCCTCTTCACCCTCATCCTCTTCCTCATCCAATCCCTCATGCTCCATAGGTTGTGGTTCCTCTTGCAGCTCATGCATATTTATACTCATTCTCCCTAGTGCAGCTTCAGTGATGATAACTGAGGGATGGTTAGAAAGGTTCACATAATCCTCATCATGCAAATCCACCCTAAACCAGCGGAAAACTATGGTCCATAAGTTCCCAAAACAAATATTGGAGTGCCTTGCTCCCCTAAAGATCTGGTACTGCTGTTAGATGGTTCTCGCCGAGTTTTATTTGTATGCCCCCAAAAATAGCATAAGTAGCGGCCTTAACAACTACTGGGACTCTGTCAAACCCATGATTCTGCCCCGCAATATTATATTGCAATATCCTGATCACAAACCTAGCTAGGGGGCGCAAATGTGTACTATCCCATTGCCTATCCAGTCCATTAAAAAAAATCCTTCCCTACACATTCAAATCATCCATCTCCAGATCATTTATATCGAGTCCCATACCCCGGATATTCAAAATTTCCCCAAATTGGACCTCATTCATAAATATATGGGTACCCTAAACCCATGAACCATAAGTTATCAACCCATTATCATCCACATCAATTTGCAAACGAGCATCAAAAAGTCTTACCATACGCTTGTAGCCTCTCCTCTCGGCTGTGTGCGTGTCCAGAATATGAATAAGACCCGCATTAACAAACAAACTTTCCACGGCGGTTCCCGCAAAGTCCGCAAACCTCACCGGTCGGCCTAGAAGCAAATTCCTAGTGGCAAGCTGCATGTAGTGCTCAATTATCCCTGGTTGCTCGTCACACCATTCGACCTCTTGCGTGGTTAGTTGAGGGTAAAGCTCGTAGGGATTGGGTTGATTGGCCATGGTGATTTAAACACGAATTGGAAGAGGGGAACTATATATCCGGATGGAGAGGGTCTCTAGCTTCGATTTGAGATTAATTTTATGAAGAACGGTGGAGAAACGAAGTGATGGGAGGTGGTGGAGTTGGGGAATTTTCGGTTTTGCCTGGGAGGAAAGGAGAAGAGAATTGGGGGTTATGAGCTGAAGCTCTCGGCCTTCGGGCTCTTATATTTTTTTTTTGTCCTGCAGGCGCGTCGTGTCGACAGCCCTGTCGACAGGGGGGTATGTCGACAACCCTGTCGACAGCCCTGTCGACAGGCCTGTCGACTGGCCCTTTCTTTTTTTTCTTTTTTTCTTTGCTTGCCCTGCCATTCTTCCATTATCTTACTTCCTCCTAACTCAACTCCGTTTCCTCGAGAACTATTCTCCCATCATAAAGAAAACACTTTCCTAACTCAAACTACTTGTAACCAAAGCCAACGTGACTATCGATGGGAGAGAGAAGGGAAAAGAGGATTCAACTAATAAAACAAGGACATTGCTAATTGCTTTTGGGGAATAACTTCTAAAACAAAGTTTTTCTTGAAAAATGCTTCTTTGTAAATGGTTTTTCAAATAATTTTCAGAAGGTCTTTAAAAACTTTTGCCCAGCCTGGTAACCTTCTGCTCTGATACCAAATGTAACACCCCGCCTCCGCTAGGGTCACTCGCAAAGGAATGCACTAGCTTTAGAGGGGCATTAGTGGTAAACATGCACAGAAATATCACAAGACAGAACATATATAAATAGCGGAAGTAAAATCAAACTTTCATAAATTCAATAATTAAGGTCTGAAGCCTTTTACATCAGAGTACATCAAAACCTGTCTTGCAGTAGTAAATAAGCATAAAGACTTTTTAAAAAATTATTCCCCAAATGAGACAGTAAAGTAGACATAGCCAAGAAAGTCTAAGCCATCCATGATGACCTTCAACAGAAGAAGTCCGAACTAAACAGCATTGTTTCCTCCCTGTAACCTGGGGGGGAAACGGAAGAAAAGAGGCGGAACAAAATGGGTCAGTCAAAAAGACTGAGTAAGTCCTATCTACTTCCAGTATAAAAACAGGTAAAGGTAACATGACATGCATAAACTGAAAGTAAACATAAGGATAACTACAAGATAGATAAACTACGGTGTTATGATAAGTCAAGGTATCACATCATTAGACCTCTATCAAGTACATTATCCCAAGATGTCTACCCCGTCTTACATCCCATGGTATCTATTAAGTATATCCTTCCTAGTTCTAACATATATATCTGCTCTGCACCTTTCGCACTAGTATTCCAGCCTTGTTATGTGTTAACCAGGAATGTCCCTTACTCAAAGTCGTATAATGGTCCACGTCAACCTGATATATCGCATATATAGGTTACTCAAGCCATATGTTTCTTTCCATGTATATAGGTTCAGTCCTTTGCCGTACTTCGTATGGGCTTCCTCATGTCGTATTATCCATGAAATCGTGTGGACTGTCCCCCTTATTCTAGCTAGGCTCTTCCATATGAATCATCGTTTGAACTACTAGGACCTACGCCACCTAGCACCACTAGGGATTACACTTACCTATTGCACGCTTTCGTATTTCGGTTTGGGTTAAACCACCTACGCCACTAGGGATTACGCTAACCCTCAACCACGCCCTTTTCCCCGCGCATCCATCGCGAACCGTTTTTCTATTACTGTACGCACATGTAACACATCGTGCCACCCGAGTCCTGTCACAGGGAAAACCACGAAGTACAGGACTCGGTCGGGAGCTTTAGATTTATCTGCCGATGCAGATACTAAGGTCTGCTTTCTACACGTGGCTATGGTCCCACGAGAACCCTCCCTCAACTAGTGAAAGGCAACACAAGAGAAAATCTTGCATGAGAACTACACTCCGGCCAGCCCACATCCTACGGCCTACCTCACCCATAATTAGATAGCAATTATGGTCTGTTGGGTCTTCCCTGCCTTTCCGTACGTATACGCTTGACCCAAGATGGTAGATGATCGACGAACTTGCTATGTCGGGCACCTTATGTATTCGTCGACTCACTGCTATCCACCCCAGTCTTTAGGTCGCTCGCATAGCAACCAAGGCATATTCTTGGTTCTTCTACCGCAGACCTCAACCTCCCGTGAGCCTAGTATAATGACCTGGCAGCTCACGGAGGGATCCCAAGAATATCCTCACGTTCCCCGAAGCCGCTGCTTCGTTACCCAGTTCGTTGGAGCCTTTATCTAAATCAGATAGCCTGCTCCTCCACGTATACTTAAACGTTGACCTAACGTATCGGGTTACTAATCTGTCTAAGAAGTGGTCCAGATTTCCTTGACTAAGAATTATTACTTAGTTTCCTTTAACTAAGGTTTACCACTTAGCCTTATTTCCATTACCCTTGTTAACTATGGTTATTCACCTAATCCTCCGAATTAGGGTTTACCTAATGGGTTAAGTGTCACTTAAGTTCATAACTTAGCCCGTCTACAAACCATGTCAAAATTGGCTAAGTATCCAAGTCCAAGACTTAACCCTACAAACCATGTGTCAAGTTGGCTAAGTATATCAAGAAATCCATAACTTAACCTCGTCTAATTATCATTTTAGATTGGTTAATTATATAAATTAACTTGACCTTGTCAAATTACCGAGTCAAATCGGTCAAACGTCATTAGGCAAATCAAGTTACTTAACCTACCCAAGCTTATCATGTTTTGTTAAGTATCATTAGCCTAATCAAATTACTTAACCCATTTGTCCATATCATATTTGGTTAAGCCTCATTAATCAAATTAACTTAACCCTATTATGTGGCATTAATTATTTAATGCACCCCAACCTCTCACATTAGACTTTGTTGTGGTTACTAGTTAAGCCGGGCGGGTCCGGGTAGATTTACACCACAACTTGGTCTAACCTCGGGTTCAAGCACAACATGACCAACTTCTCACATTGAGTCCTATTGTTTGCAACTACTAGTTAGGCCGGTCGGTTCCGGGTAGTTTTACGTTGCAAACTCAACCCAACCTCGAGTTGGCCACTTTCATGTTTAGTCTAGTATCATGTTCATAGTTAAGTTTTCAAGCAATTGGGTAGACCTAACTTAATAGGTAAATTCCCAATGGGTAGACCTAACTTAATAGGTAAATTCCCAAGCTTATGTTTTTATGCATACTTACATGTCAACTTCCATGTTACATTACAAGTTATGTTTTCAAGTATTAACACATGTCATATTTAACGTTACATGTTATCACGTTTATACCCATTTACCCAAATTATGGTTCATGCCAAGTTTAGCTCGCCTATCGTGTTCTCATGCAACTTCGAGTTAAGTTTTTTCATGCTATATTCACGCTTGTCTAACCTCAACCCAAATCGTGTTCCAACGCAAGAATGGACGAGTCACATCGTAGAGATACTATGCTACACAATGACCTCAAACATGCATAGTATCATGAGCGTTTGGCTCAAAACATGCATAGGTTCATAATGGTTTGGCCACAAGCATGCATAACATGAGAAGAAAAGGAAATGGGCCATAAGTATGCATAATGTCATAAAGGATTTGGCCACAAACTCGCATGTTAACATTAGGCGTTTTGGTTCATAAACATGCATAAGCCCAAAACCGAATCTTAGCCAATGTTTCACTAGTAAAAATGGTCCCTAAAGGCTCATGCTAGCATTTCATGCATAAAGATCCAAACTTGCAAGTTAAACTAGGTTATGCATAGCATGAGAGGCATGATTAAGTCACTCACATAGCCTAAAACCATAAACATGAACACAAGAGGCAAGGTAAGGTTCATATAGGTTCGCATAATCATGTTTAGCCTCATTTTATCCCATGTCATTATCAAAACTACCGTTTCCATCTAAAAGTAGCTAGAACTTACCTAGTTAGGCCTAGGGAAAGAGGCATGAATCATCTTGGCTAAGAAAGGTGCCTCCTTTGTTGAAGAATCGTCATGAAACCCGCATAGCAACGATGATCTCCCTTCCATTTGGTGTAGCTAGCCTGCACTACTTGATTTGAACCCGATTTGAGTGCTTAGGCTTTAGGAAAAGGGAATGGAGGCCATGATCACTTGGCATTTGGGCAGCACTTCGTGGAGAGGGTGAGTTATGAGGGTTTAGGGGGGGCTTAGGGGTGTTTTTATAGAGATTAGGAGTGTTTTAGGCCATAGGATTAGATCTAGGATAGATTAGGACCATCAGATCTCGGAAGCTTCCAAAATCAGGCTATGAACAAGACCAGGTGAGACAAACAGGTGCGCCAGGCAAATTGCCCCGGCCACCCCCTGTCGACAGGCATGTCGACAGGGCTGTCGACTTGGTCTGGGCCCAAGTCGACAGGCCTGTCGACAGCCCTGTCGACATGGCCTAGGCGGGGAAAATTCCCGCCTAACCCCAGATCTGGTTTTCAAACCTACTTCCGAATTTCAAATTTTCAGAAATCTTCTTTGGGCCTTTAACGGGTCATACGGACTCCGATTCTCGAAAACTCGGACTCTATTTCGCGTATTTTTCCGAGACGAACGCAATGGTGAATCCCGTTTACCTTAATTCTAGAAGTATAAACAGAATATCTTTTATCTTCATGCTTTACTGGTTTATATGCTTTGCGTATCACCGTATACGTATGTAAATTTCTTACCATTTTTAAAATGTAAAAATACGGGGTGTCACATAGATCATAGAAAAGGGGAAAAGTTAGGTTCACATAGGCTAGCATACTTATGTTTCATCGCATTTTATTCCATGTCACATTAAAACCACCGTTAGAATCTACAAGTAGCTAGAACTTACATAGCGAGGCTTAGGTAAGGATCATGCATCGTCTTGACGAAGAAAGGTGGCTCCTTTGTTGAAAAATCGTCATGAAATTTGCGTAGCAACGTTGATCCACTCCCTTGATTTGATGTAGCAAGCTAGCACCTTTGATTCGGATCCGATTTGAATGCATAAGCTCTTGGAGTTGGAGATGGAGGCCATGATCAAGGGGGATTTGGGCAGAACTTCGTTGTTATATTGATTTTGAGTGATTTAGGTTAGGTCCTAGGGTGGTTTTATAGAGATTAAGAGTAGTTTAGGCCATAGGATAAACCCTAGGATAGATCTGAGCCCTCAGAATCCGTCACAGACCCACAAAACATGTCTTGAGGAACAAGTCAGGTGCACCCAGGACCAAGTGGTCGGACCACCAAGGTCGACACCCGTGTCGACTGGGCAGTTGACCTGCCCCCTGGGCGTGTCGACTCCCCGGTCGACACCCTAGTCGACCTGGGACTTGAGCGGGAATTTTCCCGCCCAGTTCGTTTGGCTCCAGATTTGAATTTCGAACTGTTTTTGGACTTGAATTTTTCTGAAAACTTTGATGGGCCATAACTTGGTCATACGGACTCCGATTTTCGAAAAGTCGGACTCTATTTCGCGTATTTTTCCGAGACGAACGCAATGGCGCAATTCGTTTCTCCTAATTAAGAATTTATAATTAAATTCTGCCTTGATTCTTGTCTTAGCATGTTGTAAAAATCCGGGTTGTCACATTCTCCCCAACTTAAAGGATTTCGTCCCCGAAATCTCCAAGTTAGGAAGAACGCATCCTACTATCCATCATCCATCTACTCAGAACATCATCCACAGGCAAACATTGTCCTTAGACGATTTCTAATGTCATATGAACATATGCAGAACGTGTGGGTGTATATGCTCCTTAGCTAATGCTAATGATCAGGCCTGAATGATCTTTCTAATGCAAAATATGTTTAGTTCCATGAATCCAACATGTATGAAAATAGTCCTAGTCATATAAGTACTATATGTGTGCACGTACATTCATCCACATGCAAAATCCACATGGTAACACATTAAATTTCATCCATAAACAAGTATAAATACTCATGCATATGCAATACGAAATGTAAGTGCGTCGATCTAGTATCTAATGTGTATTCGCGCATCCACGAGCAACAACTTGCAACCATTTGCAACCATATCAATCATAACATGTTTCAAATACATGTTTACATCCATAGAGTTCTATCTAAGGTTCCCAAGATAAGATCGACGAGATAAACAAGACAAACTCCTTACGGGGTTTGTAACAGAAACAGGACCAAGAGGATATCCACCAAGCGATAGTATGCAAGTAAGCTCTACAGGTGAACCAAGGATCAAAGATATACTCTCAAAAAGAGACATTATGCGCGCGTCTAAGCCGCATTTCCTTGAGCTTAATTCCATTGTGCCTTAACCGCTTTTGACTTCATGATTTCGTAGCTCCTTGATTCCTATTTCCAAGGTATGAGTTGGAACTCATTTCACTATCGCCTCTCGTTCCACTTTCACTTATTCTTTCGCTAGTATGCTCGGCTCAAACATATCTGCTTACTCATGCAAGCTCTCCAAAATTCACTAGTGAATCCTGGATCTCGTTTACCGATGCCAATCCTTGTTACCACATGCACTTGCTAGGGTGATTACTATAACCCATGCTCAAGCGGAATGAACCATCCGCCTTATTGGCGAACGTTACTCGATCGGATCAGAGATTTCCGATAAATGCATCAAGAGATTCTAGGTAACTAACCATGACAAAACCCAAAAGGTTATACATGAATTCGAGGGTATTACCAAGGCAAGTTAAGAGTTTAACCACCCTCCTTTCAAAACCGAGAATGGCATCCCTTACTGGATCACCACTTCATCCTTAGAATCCATCCATAGCTCAACAATAGAAGCATTGCTTCTAATCTCAACACTTGGCATAGACGTTCTCAAATCCAAACAAGTCATGAATAAATGGACCGACTCTCCAACCAGATTTTGGGACTAAAGTGGGATCTTCTACCATGGTAGTACTAAGGTGCAGAGACTTAACTATCGAGGCAGACTTAAATGATGCGATGATCAAAACAAAGTCTAGACGGGACGATAGAAAAGAAAGGCTAAGCTTTAACAGAAACGGTACCATTCCTCTTGGGTACGCTAGAAATGAGAGCACACAATTGCCCTCTTGCTGATCTTGTCCTTATCTTCCTTTGTGGATCAAGCCATACCAACAAGTTGCTTATTCTTAAGCTCGTGTCCTTTATCCTTCCTCTTATTATCCCTTCTTATAACTTCGGTAACAGGTCTCTCGAGAACTTCCTCCATCGCACGGGAAAACACTTACGTAGCTAGACAAGGATTAGTCGTAGTTAAAACAACTGTGACTACAGATGGAGGAAAGAAAGGAAAAGAGGTTCAGTCAAGGAAACAAAGGATAGTGCTAATGGCTTTTGGGGAATAGCCTTTAAAAAAACTTTTCTTGAGAAATGCATCTTTGTAAACAGTTTCTCAAATGGTTTTTAGAAGGTTTTAAAAACTTTTTCCCTGTCCGGTAACCTTCTTCTCTGATACCAAATGTAACACCCCACCTCCGCTAGGGTCACTCACAAAGGGAATGCACTAGGTTCGGTGAAGCATTATTGAGGTAAACATGCACAGAAATATTACAAGACAGAACATATATAAAACAACGGAAGTAAAACAAATTTCATTACCTTCTAAAATAAGGTCTAAAGCCTTTTACATCAGAATACATCAAAACCTGTCTTGCACCAGTAAAGAAGCATAAAACCTTTTCATAAATTATTTCCCCAAAACAAACCGGTAAAGCAGCCATAGTCGAAAGAAGTCCAAGCCATATATGATGACCTTCAAGCAGAAGAGGTCCGAACTGAACAACGGTGTTTCCTCCCTGAAAACCTGGGGGTGGGGAACGGAAGACAAAGAGGCGAAACAAAACGGGATCAGTCATAAAGACTGGTAAGACCTATCTACTTCCAGTATAAAAACAGATAAAGATAACATGACATGCATAAACTGAAAGTAAACATAAGGACGACTACGAGATAGATAAGAAAAACCAAGATAACAGGCTGAACTACTGTATCAAGATAAACTAAGGTATCATGGTAAACTACGGTGTCAAGATAAGTCAAGGTGTCACATCGTCAGGTTTTTATCAAGTATACTATCCCAAGGTATCTATCATGTATAACATCCCGAGGTTACTATCAAGTATATTTCTCATGGTTCTAACATGTATATTTGCTCTGCACCTCTCGTACTAGTATCCCAACCCGTGTCATGTATTAACTATGAATGTCCCTTGCCCAATGTCATGTAATGGTCCATGTTAACCTAATATATAGCATATGTAGGTTTTCCAAACCTGTATGTTTTCTTTCCATGTATAAGTTCAGTCTTTTACCGTAGGCCGTACTGGCTTTCCCATGTAAATCTATACCACCTCAAGGTAGTACCATTTCATCCTCGATGTTGTCTTGGACTGCTACCCTTGATCTGGTTATGTTTTCTTACCATGAACTATCGCGTGTTCACTTAGGATTTATGCCACCTAGGACCACTAGGGATTATGCTACCTAATGAACGTTTCCGTGTCTCGGTTTGGTTTCTAGCCAACTAGGCCCACTAGGGATTATGCCACCCGTCAACCACGCCCTTTATCCCACGTATGTATCGTGAATCGTTTTCCATGTCTAGATGCACATGTATCTCAATGTGCCATCCGAGTTCCATGCCAGGGCAAATCAAGAAATACGGAACTCGGTCGGGAGCTTTAAGTCATCTGCTGATACAGATATCAAGGTCTGTTTTTGTATCCGTGGCTATGGTCCCACGTGACCCCTCCCTCAACTACTGAATGGCAATCCAAGAAAAATCATGTATGAGAACTACATCCCGGCCCCAATATGCCCCCACTTTCCTATTGGCCAACCTTACCCATAACTCGATAGCAAGTATATGGTCTGTTGGGAGTTCTCTGCCTTTCCGTACGTACACGATTGACTAAAGATGGTAGGTAGTTGACGACGCGCTATCCAGGGCAAAAATCAAGTATCGGCGACTCCACGCTAATCGATCCCCGTCTTTTGGTTGCTCGCACAGCAAGCAAGGCATACTCTCGGTTCTTCTACCGCAGACCTTAACCTCATTGAGTCCAGGCGGATCATCTGCAACCTCACAGAGGGATAACAAGAGTATCCTCACGTCCCCTGAAGCTACCGCATCGTCACCCAGTTCGTTGGAGCCTTTATCTTAGTCAGATAATTCGCTCCTCCACGTGTGTTCAAGCGATGACCTACCGTATCGGGTTACTCATCTATCTGTGAACTGGTCCAATTTCCTTGACTAAGAATTATTTCTTAGTTATCCTTAACTAAGGTTTACCACTTAGCTTCTCTTCCCGCTATCCTTATTAACTACGATTTTCAACCTAGTCCCCTTAGCTAGGGTTTTGTCTAATGGGTTAAGTGTTGTCATTCAAGTTCATGACTTAACCCACCTACGAATCATGTCAAGATTGGCTAAGTATTTAAGTTCAATGCTTAGCCCAACAAGTTGACTAAGTATACCAAGAATCTCATGACTTAACCCTATCAAGTCAAATTCATTAAGTATTTGTTTGTCTTAACCCTATCAGATTATCGTGTTAGATTGATTAAGCATAGATTATCTTAATCCCATCAGATTATCGAGTTGGATTGGTTAAGTATTTGTTTGTTTTAACCCCATCCACTAATCGTATTACAATGGTCAAGTATATTTAAATGGTCTTAACACTTAACCCTATCAGGTCCGCATATTAGATTGGTTAAGTATAGGTTTCTTAACCTCATCAAATCATCATGTATAATTGGTTATGTATTAGTTATTTAACCCCATCAAATTATCATGTTAAGCTGGTTAAGTATTGGTTACTTAACCTTATTGAATTACCAAGTTTAGATTGGTTAAGTGTTTAACTTAACCCCATCGAATTACCGTGTTTAGATTAGTTAAGTGTAGGTTACTTAACCCCATCTAATTACCGTGTTTAGATTAGTTAAGTCTAAGTTACTTAACCCCATCTAGTTACTGTGTTTAGATTAGATAAGTCTAAGTTACTTAACCCCATCTAATTACCGTGTTTAGATTAGTTAAGTCTAAGTTACTTAACCCCATCTAATTACCAAGTAAAATTAGTTAAGTGTAAATTACTTAACTCCATCCCCTAATTGTCTTATATGGTTAAGTGTCATTAAGAGATCAAGTCCGGTTTAACTTAACCTACCCATTCGTGTCATATCGGTTATGTGTCATGAGTCTAAATTACTTAACCTTTTCATGTGGCATTAATTAGATTAATACACCTCAACCTCGCACATTAGACTTTGTTGTGGTTACTAGTTAAGCCGGGCGGGTCTGGGTAGCTTTACACCACAACCTAGTCTAACCTCAGGTCTTAAGTGCTATATGACCAACTACTCACATCGGGTCCTATTGTTTGTAGCCAAGCCGGGCGGGTCCGGGTAGATTTATGCTGCAAACTCAACCCAACCTCGAGTTGGCCACTTTCATGTTTGGTCTAGGGTCATATTACACTTACCACCCCTACCTGTCTAGTTTCAAGTCCCATGTTTACCCCACATGTCATGTCCACATTGAGGTGTATCATGAGTGTCATATTTTCAGGAAATCCCATGTCAAATTATCATGTCATAATCACGCTGGTCTAACCTACCCCAAATCGTGTTTCCAACCCAAGTAAAAGCGAGTCAACATAGTAAGGATACTATGCTACATATTGGCCTCAAAACATGCATGATGCCAAAAAGGGATTGGCCACAAACATGCGTGGTATCATAAGGGGTTTGGCCCCAAAATATGCATAGCATCATAAGGGGTTTTTGGCCTCAAACATGCATAGTATAATAAGGGAATTTTGCCACAAACATGCATGATAACATAAGGGGCTTGGGTTCATTTACATGCATAAGCCCCAAAGTCAAGTCTTTGCCAATGTTTCACAAGTCAAATGGTTCCCAAAGTTTCATGCTAACATTCCATAGATAAATATTCAAACTTGCAAGATAAACTAGGTTAAACATAACATGAGTGACATGATTAAGTCGCTAAAACTTTGCCCAAGGTCATAGATCATAGAAAAGGGGCAAAGTTAGGTTCACATAGGCTAGCATACTTATGTTTCATCGCATTTTATTCCATGTCACATTAGAACCACCGTTAGAATCTACAAGTAGCTAGAACTTACATAGTGAGGCTTAGGGAAGGATCATGCATCGTCTTGACGAAGAAAGGTGGCTCCTTTGTTGAAAAATCGTCATGAAATTTGCGTAGCAATGTTGATCCACTCCCTTGATTTGATGTAGCAAGCTAGCACCTTTGATTCGGATCCGATTTTGAGTGATTTAGGTTAGGTCCTAGGGTGTTTTTATAGAGATTAGGAGTAGTTTAGGCCATAAGAAAAACCCTCGGATAGATCTGAGCCCTCAAAATCCGTCACAGGCCCATAAAACATGTCTTGAGGAACAAGTCAGGTGCACTCAGGCCCAAGTTGTCGGACCACCCAGGTCGACACCCGTGTCGACCGGGCAGTCGACCTGCCCCCTGGACTTGTCGACTCCCCAGTCGACCTGGGGCTTAGGCGGGAATTTTCCCGCCCAGTTCGTTTGGCTCCAGATTTGAATTTTGAACTGTTTTTGGACTTGATTTTTTCTGAAAACTTTGACGGGCCATAACTTGGTCATACGGACTCCGATTTTCGAAAACTCGGACTCTATTTCGCGTATTTTTCCGAGACGAACGCAATGTCGCAACCGTTTCTCCTGATTCAGAATGTATAATTAAATTCTGCCTTGATTCTTGTCTTGGCATGTTGTAAAAATCCGGGTTGTCACATTTCCAATACGATATTTGTTAGTTTCAGAATTTGATATGAATATAAGCCGATATATTTTCTATTCAGAGCCTTGTATTTAATATCAAATGGGATTCTGGGTTCGTCGTGAATGGTGTCTTAAATAACACTGTTCTTGAACCTAGTTTAGAAAAGAATAAATCTTTTAATTAAGATTTAGTGAAATGGTCCAGTTCATTAGTATTTAATTGGAATTGAAATTAAATTGGTTTTTGGGTTTATCGTGAACGGTGTTTTAAATAACACCTGTTCTTTAACCCGATTAACAATGGGATGTGATTTTGGTTTTATCGTGAACCGTGTTTTAAATGACGTCGGTTCTTTAACCCAGTTAAAGATTAAAACTAAGTGGCGTTTTAATGTATCTTTAATTAGATTGAAATGATCGAGAATGGAGTATCGCCCGTTTTTCTCCAAACGATAGTTAAATCTTTAACTAGATTTGAACGTGAAATGGTAATTAATTTTACCGATAACACCGTTGTGTTAGATATGGAGTATTACCAGTTTTTCTCTATGGGATAAATAGTTTGGGATTGGAACAAAAAAATTAATTACTTCGGTGTGGTTCGCTAATCCCGACTAGTTTGGAAAACCTTAACACGGTTTGATTTGATATCCAAAGGAAGATTAAAGAATAAATTTAGAAGGATTTATCTTTGATAAAATTAATGGGAACCTATTCCCTAATAATGTGAATATTAGAATAAAAGAATATTCTGAATTGTAATGAGGTGTATGTTGTGTTCGTGTAACATTTGTTTATTATATATGCGGGTTATTCAGAAAGGTCGGGTTTATACCCATTCTGAATAACCGATTCAACAATACGTCGAAGGTGAAGACGGTGGTTGAATACCGGGGGTCTTCACGTCGTTTGGATGATTCCTAGCAATCTTGATTGGGCTGTACACCCAAGATGAGGGAAAATGTTGGTGATCGTCCAGACGTACTTGGAGATCGACAGATATGCGAGGAAAGTGGCTACGGTTTCGTTCAGACCCAGAACCAACATGAAAATGGACTGTATGTCTGACATTGGATTTTATTCTGTGTGATTGATTTCTATTAAATATATATCTGTTTGGCGGCGGAGAATTTATTCTCTTGCTTAACGCCCTTCTCTGAGACGTACTTGTTCAGATGTTTTATATTGATGGATATCAATCGCATGGCATGAATTGTCTGTGTGGCATACCTAAGTGGCAAACAATCAAGGCTTTTGTTCAAAAGCAAAGTCTTGTGGTTGATGATCAAAGCATGGCCTGTATGGCGTAGCTTTGTGTAGCGTTTAATTCGCGAGCCTCACACCCCGGTATGGTGGTAAACTGATGGTTTGATCAATATCCTTTTTAGAGGATAGACGCCTTAGTGGTGTTGTGGATTCGGTCGACCGAGATGAGCTTAGTCCTCAGAGGGATAGAGTAAGCGGTGTTTTCTCTCGCTGGGACGTAAGCCGCGGTGATACTTGAGTCCCAAAGGTGCGGATGTGCATTACGGTGTTTTCTCTTGTTGAGACGTAAGCCATGGGGAATTGCACTACGCGATCGATCTTTCGAATCAGGAGCCACCATGATGGATAACCCAATTTCCAATATGTGATTTTGAGATTATGATTGTAGAGCCTAGTATTGGCGACATGATAGATGGTACCCATGCCGCCTATGATTGATACATTTATATTTGAAGTTGTTTTCTTCACTTATAGTAATAATAAAAGATTTAGTTTCGCGTTTCAAACATTCTTTGGCAATTATAGGGTAAAACCCAATCCTCCGGCTTGCGTTGCATTGTGTGATGGGACCTGGGTCTTATAATAGTGTCATTGTTCTTTATTTAGCATTGCGCTCTTTGTTATATGCACTGGTATTCTTGGGGGTAAACCTGTTCCGTGTTATGCGGCATGGTCCCTTGATTTACCAAACTTTAAAATATAGATTAATAAATGTTTTAGTTCTCACACCAGTGACATTACTGACCTAGAGTTTATTGTTTTAACCTAAACTCTGGTTGCCCTTATTTTCCGCACGGGCAGCTAGTAGTTTTGGTTTTGCAGATTTATATTCACAGGACTCTGATTTACATCTGGAATGGTATTCGGGAAGCTTTGTATCCGTGTATCTCTTTCAGTTGTACTTTCTATTATTTTTCCGCTGCAGTAATGTAATTTAAATCTCTGATATTTTCCTATTGTGTAAAATTTATTCATACTCTGTAAATTCTTGTACTCTGATGTAAATTGTTGTAATAAGCAATGAAATGTTCTTCTGCTTGTGTTCTGATCTTCCGTGTTCTCAAAACAATCTGGGTTTCGAACGGTCTTGGTCGGTTTAGTGATCAATTCGGATCGAGCGAAATTCTTAATTGTTACAACTAACTCGTAGTTTGTTTCACTTGCAAACCCGGGTGCCCCTCTTTTCTACACGGGCAACCTTGTATTCAGGTTTTAGCAGACTCATTTTGGATAGCTATGGAGCTGGAGCTGGATTTATCATTCTATTTACCGTTTCAGTCACCACTATGTGTATTATGTTTGATTCCGCTTCAGACATTTTATATTAAGCTGAAACTGTATTTTGTGCTAAGTATGATCCTATTCTACTGTGTAACTCTGATGATTCTTATTTCCAGTGTCATTTGAGGTACTTTATACGGTGTAATTCTATATTTCTGTACTGTTGTTATTTGTTTATGTGTTATATTACAACTGTTATCCCAGCCACCGTCTTACGGGGTTTGGGGTCATCACATTTGGGCTCACGGGACATAGCCCATTGGGTTCAGAATAGGGGTTATTGTCTAGGAACGACTGTCGTTGGACCTGGATTGGAGTTAGTGGCTAAACGGTCCTTAAGGGTTCAATTAATAATATTATATTATTGTAAATATTAGAATAACAAAACCAAAACCCTAAATTCAAATACACCAGCCGGCCATTCTTGCTCGAAACTAGATCCCTCAACCAAGGCCGATTCAATTAATGATTTTAAAAACTTCCAAAGCAAAATCGAAGAGATTTATCCCCTCTTTAAGACCATACAGTGATGATCAATTTTTGTTAGAAGATTTGCTCGATTTCTCCCTTCATAGTTGACCGGTTCATGGCGGATTCCAGGGTGGCTCAGTCCACCGAGTTGGCGGAGGCTGGCGGCAGAGGAAGGGGGTGCAACGGCGTTTGACGTGGCGGGGCGCGATTGGGGTCTGGCGGCGTCTGGTAGCAGCGTCGGCGTGCCCTAGGACCGGAGGGATGTGTTCGAACTCACGGCCGTGTTTTACAGGAAGAAGATGTAATTTTTTTAAGTTAATTATTCAATTAATTATATAATTTGTGTAATCAATGTTTATAAAATCATAACTATTTCATACGGACACAGAATTTGATGATTTTCGAACCGTTGGAATCGCCTTCGCAAGAGCTTCGACATGGAACTGAATAGAACAATTTCTGAGCACTTTGGAAATTCAAGAAATTTTGAACGTGATCTGAATTATTCAGAACTAAAAACTAATGTGATAATTATTTATTTCTACATAATTAAAATTTATTAATTATGATTATGCTTTGCCAATTAGCTGTTAAAATTGATTTGTGTTATTCGTGATGTTGTGTGGATTGATAAATTCTCTTATACCGATCTGTTGATTGATGGAATTATTTTGATTGTTATAAGATAGTTAAAAATAAAAACTTCGTGTTTTTTTGGTTGAAACAAATATATCTTGTTTGTTAAGATAGAATAATTGAAAGCAAATTTGTCATTTTGGTTATTATAAAATTGTTGTAAACCAATATCTCGTTATTGTTAAAATATATTTAGTAAAAGGAATATATCATTTTGTTGTTGACAAAAAGATTGAATGACAAAAATATTCATTTTGCCAAATGTAAAGGATGAAATAGAAACCATAGAAATTATTAACATATAAAATATCACTTTTATATGACATTAGAGTTCATAGAAATGTTAACATATAAAACATTATTTTATATGATATTAGAAAACATCACTTTTATTAGAGAATGGCATGCTAATTAAAAACATCAATTTTATGAACGAATGTCTTGTAAATTAAAAATAGCATTTTAGTTATAAAATGTTACAATAAAGAAAAGTAACATTTTAATTATAAAATGTTAAAGTTAAGAAAAATAACATTTTAGTTATAAAATGTTGGGTTGATAAGATATCACTTTTTATTTGTTTTGTTAGAATTGACGACAAAACAAATATATCACTTTTATATGTTTTTTTTGTTGAAATATTAGAAATGATTTAACTTAAAATATCTTTTTTTATGTTAATGTGAAATGTTAGAAATGATGCAACATAAAAATTATATTTTTATGTTAATCCGACTCATGAGAAAAGAATAGTCAATAAAAATTATATTTTTATTAAAATATGAACCATTACAAAAGAGTTGTCAATAAAAATTGTATTTATTGAAATATGAACCATTAGAAAAAGAGTAGACAATAAGGATTTCATTTTCATTGTAACGAGAATCATTTTTGTTGAAACAAGATAGAATAAACAAAAATATCGTTTTTGTTAAATAGAAATTGTTAACAAATAAAATTATCATTTTATTTGTTAATCCAAATTAGAAATTGTAAACAAATGAATCATTCTTTTATCTGTTCTGTAGAATACATAGAAATTTGTATTAAAATAAAATATTCTTTATTTGTCGTTGGAATACATAAGAAGTTATATGTTGATTTAAATAGGTCATTTTTGGTTAGAAATTGTACATTGGAATTAAAAGAAATTTTGCTAGAAAATGTACATTAGAATAAAAAGAACATCTTGTTAGAAAATATCACTTGAGAAATGAAAGAATTTCATGTTAAAAACATGTTCAACATTAAAAGTTATTTTTAATGTTAGATTAGAAGTTAAAAGGATTAAAACAAAAATATTCAGTTTTGTTCACTTAAAAGAAATAAGCATTTTGTTCAGTAAAGAGGATTAAAACCAAAATATTCATTTTTGTTCACTTAAAAGAAATAAACCTTTTTGTTCATTTAAAAGGTTTAAACAAAAATAGACATTGTTGTTTATCAAAAAGGTTTAAAACAAGAATGTGCATTGTTGTCATGAAATTTAAAGATATATTTTTATTTGCCTTTTTAGATGCAAATAAAAACCATAGAAAATGAAAACATTTATTTACATGTAGTGTAAGTAAATAAGAGAAACAGAAAAGGAAAACATTTATTTACATGTAGTGTAAATAAATAAGAAAAAGAAAAAGATTACATTTATGTACATGTAGTATAAATAAAAACCTATAAATCAAAAGTGAAATTTATATTTACATTTAGATGTAAATAGAACAATGAATTAGAAAGTACATTTTTATTTGCATATTTAGATGTAAATAAAGAATAGAATCCAAGTTACATTTTTATTTACATTCTTGGTGTAAGTAAAAAGATTAGATTAAAAGAGGCATTTTAAATGTACATTTTAGATGTAATCAAAAAGGTAGAATTTAATGTTATATTTTTATTGTCAAAATAGAGACAATAAAAAGATTAGAATTAAAAGGGTTATATTTCCATTTACCTTTTGATGCAAATGAAAGAATAATTTGTAAAGCGACATTTTTTTTATTGACATTTTATATTCAATAAAAAGTATGAAATTAAAAGAAGCATTTTTAGTGTCATTTTAGGGGCAATTAAAAGAATAGTTTTAATAGTTGCATTTGTAATGTTATTTATATGTAATAAGAAGAATAGAAATATATGTCTAAATGTTGAAAGGTGTGATGTGTTAAATATAATGCTTAGTATATTCAAGTTTGAATATTACACTGCCATTTACAAGTTACCAGACTTGTTTATGTGATTGGGACGATAATTTTCACACATCGCCCAAGTGCACAAATAATTTATTATTTGTTTGATGGATGAAACCCCATACGGGTATTGGGATGATATTGGACACACACTAATCCCAATATTTAGTTATATGTCAATCGATGGATTGACGGTCTGTGATGAGCGTTATTTATTTACTTTAATGCTCATACAGTTATAAATTACACTCTGGTAGTCATTTGGATGTTTAATAATAATTTATCATGATTGTTGATTACATACAATATATGGTTGTTGATTGAGTCACATTCCAATGAAGAATATTCTAGAAAAAGAATATTTTAGAAAATGTCTTAGAAAAAATATATTTAGAAAAGAATATATTTTAGAAAAATATATTTTTATTGAAATGAACTAGTTATTAACAAGAATAAATCATTAAATTAAGATTTGATGAAGTTTTCCAATTAGTGAAAATTTAATTGAAATTAAATTAAATAAATTGAATTTTCGGTTTATCGTGATTGGTGTCTTCAATAAAACCTTTCTTAAAACCCAATTGAGAAATGAATAAATATTTTAATTAAGATTATTAAAAGTTTTTAATTTATATTTAGTAATTGGAATAAGATGAAATGTGAGTTGGGTTTATTGTGAACTGTGTTTTTAAGCGACATTTGTTATTTAACCCAACTGACAGTGAAAATATGATTTGGAATTTATAAATATTTTTTTAAGATTTAAATGGAAATTTTCCAAAGGTAAAGTTTTCCAATTTAATATATTAAATTGGTATTGAATGGAATTCTCTTTAATATAAATCGAGATAAGCTTCTGTAAAAGAAGATCGATACTGCATATGGAATTTAAGAGGCTTTGCCGTTATTCCATTTATATTATTGGTCGAATACAAAAATTTATAATGATTATATATTGATTTGATTTCTGTGAAGATTCCATATTTAATAGAAGTCTATTTTGGGTTTTCTGTGAACAGTGTTTTAAAATGACATTAGTTCTTTAACCTAGTTAAAGATAAGATTTATTTCTTAAATTTTAATAATCTTGATTTTTGATATTTAAAACCAAATTGGGGTTTTTTAATAAATCTTTAAAAGAAAGATTTAAGAATAAATTTAAAGAACCTATCTTTGACAGAATAATGTGAATATTTTATTTAAAAGAATATTCTGAATTGGAATGAGGCATTGGATGTGTTTTATACAGCCCTTAATTTTTAATTATAAAAATACGCAAGTTATTCGGAAAGACCGGGTTTAACCCATTCCGAATAATTACTACGACAATGTAGAGACGAAGAGGAAGACAGTGGTTGAAGACCGATGATCTTCACATCGAATGGATGTTTGCTACTGATGCCCATGATTGGAGTAGCTACCTGGAAGGGGCTACAGTGGTAACCGCCCGGACGTACTTGTTGATTGTCCGGACTACGGTTTCGTTCAAACCCAGAACAGACTTGTAAATGGATGCGTGTCTGACGTTGGAATTTATTCCATGTAATTAATCGATTTTTATTAATGTTTGTCTGTTTGGTGGTGAAGAATTTATTCTCTGCTTAACATCCTGGTATATATTAATAGTCATTGATAGCATGGCGTTAATTGTTAATGTGACACGCCAAGATGCGAATGATCAAGGCTTTTGTTGAAAACAGGCCTTGCAGTTGATGATCAAAGCACGACCAGTTTAGGTGTAGCTTTGTGTATAACGTGACTTCGTGAGCCTCACACTCCGGTATGAGTCAAAAACGGGAGAAGGGACCGTAGGGAGTGCGCATGTCTCTTTCTAGCTAGAGTAGTTTCAGGGACCTACCTGCGCTGACATTTTACTTATGTGGATGATGGATTATGAGGTACCTCGGGTTTTATAGGCCGTTAGTGGTCATATTACAGGTTTAAAGGAACTAGGAAACGTGTGTTCAGGCATAACTAATCCACTGCCGATAGGCGGGAACCGACCCTACCGCTCCAAGGGTTCGCCAGAGTCTGAATCCTTGGGCATTTGCTAAAGTGTCTCAAATCAGTGAGGAGCTCCTCCCTAGCCTCGACTCATGATGGAAATCCAATTTCCAATACGACCTTGCGGTTTTGATTGTAGAACTAGTATGGCGACATAGTAGGATGGGGTACTATGCCGTCTGTGATTGATACATTATGATTGAAATGTTTTTGAAATATATATCCCCATATATATACACACTAATATTAAATCCGCTTTACCATATCAAGCATCTTTTGATCATTATAAGGTAAAACCCTATCCTCCGGTTTGCGTTGCATTGTGTGATGGGACTTGGGTCTTATAATGGTTTCATTTTTCCAAAAAGGACTGCGTTGTTTAACGATTTACTTTATTTTATGCACTGGCAATCCAGTGGAGTAAACCCGTTCCGCGTTAGCGGCATGGTCCTGTGATTAGCCTTATTATTATCATTGTATATGTTAAGTTAAGATTTCTCATAGCAGTCCCATGACTTACCTGTAGTTTGTTTCATTGGCAAACTCGGGTGCCCATATTTTCCACATGGGCAGTCGAGTAGCTTTTTGCAGATATATTACAGGATCCTGGTTTACAACTGAAGCGGTATTCAGAAAGCTCTGTATCCATGTATTCCTTTCGGTTGTATATTTGTATTATTTTTCCGCTGCTATTTAAGTGTAATTTAAATCTCTGATATTATTGTATTTCTATTATGTAATAAGTATTCATACTCTGTAATATTCTTGTACTCTGAGGTAATTGTTGTAACCAGCAATAAAATGTTCTTCAGTTTATGTTCTGATGTGTGTTGTTCTCAAAGCAATCTAGGCTTTCCTTTACTGGGAAGTTCGGGTCGTTTCATTTGATAACACATTAATTATTGTATATAATGTTATTTTTAAAACAAGAAATAAATACTGATTCTATGAAAGAAATGTTTGGATTAAGAAGTTCATAATTGAACTTAATTCATTGTTGATCCAATGATTTACATTATGATAACAATGTGGCTATTGCTCAAGCCTAAAACCTTAAACTCATTTTCGATCCAAACAATTATTTAAGAAATATAATTCTTATGTGAAGTCGTTCGTAGAGAAAAGAAGCATATCTGCAAACTTGCAAAAGTTGCAATGTTGCAAACCTACTAAATTAAACTCAATCGCAGCAGAAGCTTAATAGTCACGCTAGTTTCATGAGTATACGATACGCAAATGATTGACTCCAGTGCAAGTGGGAGAATGTTAGAGTTCATGCCCTAGAGGCAATCCATTTGAGGTGATTGATAACACTGTTGATGTTATTATTTTATTTGGAATAGAAATTCTGTTGTGTTATATATTTACTGCGTAATATAAATATTAACGTAATAGAAGTCCTTAGAACAACAGTACAGATTTATATAGTTCAAGTAAGTGACTTGAACTTGAGATTATATAATATATTAAGTATTGTAATTCTTAAATGTCGCTCGTCAATTTCTATTGTATACAAAGGACAACAATAAAACGTTGAGACTAGTGTGTTGATTGACTGATGATCACATCTCATTGATCGTTAATATACATGATATTAATGTCAAAAAATAAATACGTATTGGAGAATATTGTATCGGGCTGACCCATTGTGAGAAAAACTACATGGAATATAGTTAATAGTATCATAAGTTATTCTCACAGTGGCATTGATGTAGTGGTCCTCATATCTGAAATCATTATAATTTTATTTTAGGATATTTGTGTTTTGATATCATCTAAAGTTACTCGTAACAGAGTAACGATAACGGTGATTATTGGACACATCTCGAATAGAATGAAAATTATGAATGCCCTAGATGGAATTTAACTCTACAACATATATATATATATATATATATATATATATATATATATATATATATATATAATACATGCTCAAGGTGAATGATCTATATGGAATTTAACCCTACAACATATATATAATTGTATAAAATGCTAGATAGAGTTGCAGATTAGATCTATAAAACCCAACAATTATGTATCTCTCTAGATCTAATTTTACTCAGGGCTCAAAAATACCTCAATAGTCGTTGGATTTCTATCAGCAACAACTGTTGCAGCATTATCTGGATCACATCCCAAATAAGATGGAAACTTTCCTCTTTCTTCTTCAGTGATCATATTATGCATTTTAATACGTGGTCACATAATGTTGCTCAAAGCTTGTGGCTTAAACAATTTGATAGGGTTTTTAACAATGGAAAACATTGCTTGCAGAATCCCAAAAACACGTTCTACGTCTTTTCTCGCTGCCTCTTGCCTTTTAGCATAGTATTTTTCTATTTCAGGAGCTAAAATAGTTTTGACGAAGGTACCCCAAGAAGGATAGATGCCATCTGCTAAATAGTACTCCATGTCATACGTATTTCCTACAATATTAAAATCACATGCAGGTGCTTTTTTAAAACGACCCGAACTTCCCCGGTAAGGAAAGCCCAGATTGCTTTGAGGATAAGACGAATCAGAACGCAAACAGAAGAACATTTCATTGCTTATTACAACAATTTACATCAGAGTACAAAATATACAGAGTATGAATAAATAATTTACATCACAAAGATATCAGAGATTCAAATACATTACTGCAGCGGAAAATAATACAAAACACAACTGTAATTAATACACGGATACAAAGCTTTCCGTATATAGCTCCAGCTGTTAATCGAGATCCTGCGAATATAATCTGCAAAACCAAAACTACTAGCTCCCGTGCGGAAAATATGGGCACCCAGAGTTTAGGTTAATACAATAAACTCCAGGTCAGTCATGTGACTGGTGTGAGAACGAAAACAGTTATAAATCTTTATTTTTAAGTTAGGTAAATCAAGGGAACATGCCGTATAACACGGAACGGGTTTCCTCCCAAGAATACCAGTGCATAAAATAAACAGCGCAATGTTAAATAAAGAACTATGAAGCTATTATAAGACCCAAGTCCCATCACACAATGTAACGCAAGCCGGAGGATAGGGTTTTTACCTTATAATAGCCAAGAATGCTTGGTACGTGAAATTTAATGTTTTATTATTACTATAAGTGTATAGTGTCAAAAACAACTACAAATATAAGTGTATCAATCATAGGCGGCATGGGTACCATCTATCATGTCGCCAATACTAGGCTCTACAAATAAAACCGAAAAAGGTCGTATTGGAAGTTGGATTTCCATCCGTGAACCGAGGTAAGGGGCAAGATCCTCACCGAATTCGAGACTCTCTAGTCCGAGCCTCAAGATCAGAGCTCTAGTGATCCTTTGAATCATCAGGGCCGGTCCACCGATGTGGATTAAACTTAAATCCTGGACAATACGTCTCCCCGCCCTATGGGGCGTAAATGAGCCAACTAATGACTCCATCGGTTCGAGAACGACCGATATATCCGAGGCGCCTCGCAACAGCAACAACCATACAGGTGAAAAGTATATAAATGTCAGCCAGTTTAAGAACTGACACCACCTCTAACTAGAAAGAAGCGCATGCCCTCCTTGAGGCCCGTCTCCCGTTTTTGGTTCACACCGGGATGTGAGGCTCGCGAATTAACATTACACAAAGCAATGCCACAAAGGCGGTGCTTTGATCATCTACCACAAGACTTTGCTTTTCAAAAGAAGCCTTGATCAATTGCCACTTAGGCATGCCACATAGGCAATTCATGCCATGCGATTGATATCCATCAATACATAACCTCTGAGCTCGGACGTCTCAGAGAAGGGCGTTAAAAAAGAGAATAAATTCTCCGCCGCCAAACAGATATATATTTAATATAAATCAATCACACAGAATAAAATCCAATGTCAGACACACAGTCCATTTACAAGTTCGTTCTGGGTCTGAACGAAACCGGAGGCACTTTCCTCGCATATCAGTCGATCTCCAAGTACGTCTGGACGATCACCAACTGATTCCCTCATCTTGGGTGTACAGCCCAATCAAGATCATTAGTAATCACCCAAACGATGTGAAGACCCCCGGTCTTCAACCATCGTCTTCATCTTCAACGTATCATCGAATCGGTTATTCAAAATGGGTATAAACCAAGACATTCCGAATAACCCGCGTATAAAATAAAAAAATGTTACACAAACACAACATACGCCTCATTCCAATTCAGAATATTCTTTTATTCAAATAATCACACTATTAGGGAATAAGTTCCCATTAATTTTATCAAAGATAAATTCTTTAAAATTTATTCTTTAATCTTCCTTTAGATATCATTTCAAACCATGTTAAGGTTTTCCAAACTAGTCGGGATTAACGAACCACACCGAGGTAATTATTTATTTTATTTCCCAATCCCAACCTATTCATCCCTTGGAGAAAAACTGGTAATACTCCATATTTAACACCACAGTGTCATCGGTAAAATTAATTACCATTTCACGTTCAAATCTAGTTAAAGATTTAACTATCGCTCGGAGAAAAACTGGTGATACTCCATTCTTGATCATTTTAATCTAATTAAAGATTCATTAAAACTCCGCTTAGTTTTAATCTTTAACTGGGTTAAAGAACCAATGTCATTTATAACACGGCCCACGATAAATCCAAAATCACATCCCATTGTTAATCGGGTTAATGAACAGGTGTTATTTAAAACACTGTTCACGATAAACCCAAAAATCAATTTCAATTCAATTCCAATTAAATACTAATTAACTGGACAATTTCACTAAATCTTAATTAAAAGATTTATTCTTTTCTAATCCGAGTTCAAGAACAGTGTTATTTTAGACACTGATCATGACGAACCCAAAATCCAATTCGATATTAATTATAAGGCTCTGAATAGAAAATATATCGGCTTATATTCAATATCGAATTCTGAAACCAACAAATATCGTATTTGAAATAACGATATAAAATATATCTTTCAAATTTCCATAAAAATAATTGTATCACTATGAAATCCAACACCGAAATATTCCGAAGATAATTTCGATTCAAATCCATTCCAATTCATATATTGGAAATTTTGTTTACTTTAAACCCCATTCTCAATCCCATTTATTTCTTTAAATATAATTGGATTATAACTCAAGTTAATAACTAGTTCAATTCGATAAAAACCTACTTTTATCTTTTCAAATAATAAGTTTTCCATCCCAATTCTTCCCAAATCATTTATTATGATTTTACACAAATTATTAATAATTTTAATAATTTTATCAAGGCCCGTACAGTCGATTTCCATCAATGGTCGTCGAACTGCACTTACAGCGACCTTTTCCAAATTTGATTTGGACATAATTCCAAATCCAACCATTAGATTCCCAATTTCTTATATTCTTTAGAAAGCTCTTTTCGATGCGAACCCAACGGTTCTGGTTTTAGGAGAATCCGACGGTCGGATCTCCCGTAACGTCAATTCGAAGTCCATGGTCGAAATTCGCGAACGGCCGCGGCGCGGCGCGTTCTATTCAAACCATTTATATATATATATATATATATATATATATATATATATATATATATATATATATATATATTTCGACGATTTCCATTTGAAACGTATTTTATAAATCGTTTTAAATTCGTTTTCAAAACAATTTCAACTTCATATTCAATTTCAAATCAAAATTGAATATTCCATATCATTAATTTATAAATGATAATATTTTCAAAACATTATATTTTGAAATCACTTCCTTTTCTATATTCATTATAAAAACGAATATAATCGATATAAATATCGTTCGCGTCAAAATGGCGCATATCTAATCAACACGGCTTTTATTCAACACATGAATATATTCTTTTATTTCAACACATGAATATATATTTTATTTCAACGCATGAATATATATTTTATTTCAACACATGAATATATATTTTAAAGTATTCTTTATTTTCTAAACTGGAATGAGGCCCAATCAATTACCATATAACGTTAATTATATGGATTCCATACAACACATGTATATAATAGCAATTATAAATAATCAACCATCATCCAAAGTGTACTACACAGCAGTCTGTCAACCTATCGATTGACATACAACTAAACAATCGGGATTAGTGTACGTCAAATATCATCCCAATACCCGTGTGGGGTTTCAATCAACCATCACAGATTTTTATTTGTGCAGTTCGGCGATGTGTAAAATTTATCGTCCCAATCAATATCAGTCGAATCAGTGTACATAAACAAATCGTCTGATTTGTAAATGAATCTTTATTTTATTCACATACACATTAAAAATTATATTTTTAACGATAAAATATTTTATTTAACCTATGAATATTCTATTCGGTTCATTTATTCAATAAAATGATATTTTTATTTTTCTAATATATTTTAGAAAATTTCGGCGGCATAATGGCACGATACTAGAAACGGGATAAGGTCTAGCCTTATCCCTCGCCTCATAACGGCGCACGTCATACACAAACCAATTTTTATTTATTTACTTATTTATCAAATCACGCAGAACATCCAAATTAATAAATACTCAACTATCCCCAATGCCATTACGGCGCCACAAGTGGCTATTCGCGAAGTACAGATCACTGTGTGGGTAATCTCCATACATCGCTTTCAATAAATGTGATTGTGCGAATTCGAGTGTTGAACTCCATGTAATTCAAATAAAAATCTATACTAGAAAATTTCTATCTATTTACAGTAAGGAGTTCTCACTGTGGGGTTCCACTCCGCCATTCTATATTTCTGAACGGTTCAGATTCTGATTTGTTTTCCACCAGTTCCATCACACAATGGTTTTCACGCTGTTCACATTAAAAATCATATTTTTATTTCACTTCTGAACATATAAAGACTATATTTTTATAAATAAAAATTACTCCTTCAAAAATCACTTCTTTATGTGGTTAAAAATCACATCTTTTCTGTAATCAAAAATCACAACTTTTTGTATTTCAACGCTTTTCTATAATAATTTTAGCTTTTCTATAAAAATTATATTTCTCTTCCTATATTACATATAAAGATTTCAAACTTTTCTAATATAAAGATCCTAACTTTTCTTCTACAAAAATTCTATCTTTACTCGGATTCATGAAAAATAGAAATTCCATCTTTATTTAAAAAGAAAAAGAAATATAACCTTTACATAATATAAATGTATAATCTTTTCATTTTAAAAATATGATCTTTTCTTACTAAAAAAAATCTCTTCTTTTCCTGCACACAAATCTATGTTTTTCCGATTATAAAAATCATTTCTTTCCAATGATAAAAATTCAGTTTTAAAACAATAACCTATATGTTTATAAATTTCAGATTTTAAACCATGTTTATTTTTATATTAAAACTGATTTTAAACAATGTTTATATTTAAATAAACTCTCACCTTAAGCTTAATCATCTTTACTGTAATACGCTGCTCAGAGGAACCCATCGTCGAACCCGACCCCTTGTTCATCGCACCTCCAGGAAGCCGCTAGAGTCGGATCCGCCTCCACCATGGTCTTCGTCCTCGAACGCTCCTCCAGCGCCTCCACGGGTGCAGCACTCGGTGGCCTCCCCTTTTCGATACACGAGCTCGATTTGGGAGGTATGGGGGCGTGCGGTTTTTGAAGAAGGAGGGGAGCAGGGCGTCGGGAGGTCTAGCGACAGGCGAATGTGGGGGGAGGGGGCGCTGGCGAGATCGACGGGATCAGGGAGGAGGTCGAGCCGTTTTTCTCTCTTTTTTTCTTTTTTCTATTTCGTTCGAACGAGATTGAACGGGGGGTGTTTGACTGGTCAAGGAGAAAAGGGGGAGGGTCCTAAGTGTAAAGTTAATATATATAATATTTATTTAGTTTCAAAAAGGTTGACTTTTTCTTTGAACTCCAAACGAGACCCAACGACTATCGTCCCTAGCTAATTACCCCTATTCCGAACACAATGGGATATGCACTGTAAGCCAATTCGACAGTTTCGATCAGTTTTCATCAAAATTAAAATATGAATCTATGTATATTCAATTTAAACGTACATTTCAATTTACTGAGGTCACATACGGACTCTAAAAATTCTAGAAAAAAATATTTCTACCTCCGTGTTGACAATACGGTCCTAAAAAAACTAATTTCGTCGAATTCAAAGACCGTTTGAAATATGGTCATTTTCCAGTCGATTAAATTCAACTGAAATTGTCAAAACACATATTCTTTTGCCACACTCACATATTGACTCAGAAAATTACGCAAATTGGAGTCTAGCAATAATTTGACATCTCGGATCGAACAAAAGTGGTTTCGTCGAAAACCAAGGTCGTTTGCAAAATTTCCATTTTTAAGGGCCTTTATATATATTAAAATATATACAAATTCCATAGCGACTTTTCTGAATTTTAAACTGGACATATATTTCACTCTATAAAGTGAAATCGCAGTTTCTTAGCTTTGTTAGAAAGATATGATTAAACAAATTCGATTATTTCTTGTTTCGTCTAATTCCGACTTAAATCGAATTCTGTATATATATTAGAAATTTGAAATCGAATTTTCGAACTGCTGCGCCATTTCAGGCTCGTTATATAATTAAAATAAATTTATTCGTTTTAACTTTGATTTAAATAAATTTTCGTCGTTATTATTTAAAATATTCATTTTAAATAATCAAAATTCATTAAAATCGTTAAAATAAAAATTTTAAATTGGCTCAGTGTAACGACCCAAAAATCCGGTAGAATTTGAGCTGACCAAAAACACAAGTCCAACCCCAAATAACACAGAAATTCAAACCATTAATAGAAAGAAGTTAGAGGGTGAGGAAAGATAAGATAGAAACTTAGAATAAAAGAAGAAGAAGAACACAACATCAGAGTAACACGAATCTCACAGCGGAACGAATAACATATAATATATATAACATAACTTGAAATATACATTTGTACTTGAATATACATCAATATCAACGTACATCACTTACAACACAACGGAACCACTATAACTAGATAACGCTGAAGCCTCCTGCTCCAAGCTCCTTTAGATATATCTGAAAAATCCTGAACTACTTGACTTCCCGTACAAATTTAGGCACCCAAGAGTTTAGGTAGAACAAAACAAAATAAACTCCGGGTCAGTCATGGGACTGGTATTAGTAAACAGTTTAAAAACAGTTCCAGAAAACTAAATGATATCTCATAAGACCACGCCGTATAACATGGAACGGGTTTTTCCCTTATGAAAATCCAAACACTTGACTTATCTTTATATCAAAACTCTTTTGATATTATAATAATGTCTAAATCAAGTAAATAACAATCTAGTGGAACGTTTGCATATCACGTTCCACATATATATACAATCAAAACCGCAAGCACGTATTGGGTAATGGATTTCCAACTATGACAAGGTATGGAACCACCTTCCGCTGGTATATCTCTAGAGGAGAATACACCGAGTTCAACAAGAACATCTTGCAACTCAGCCACACATGACCGACCACTCATTTCGCTTGAGTGTATCGAATGTATATCACCAACGGTTGGGATCAGCAACCGTTTCCCGAATGGGACAGCATCGACAATAGATTTTTAGAAGTAAATGAAACTCTAGATCAGGTGATTATACACCCTAATAGGTGCGACCTACATAGCCATGCTGCTTGCCCGATTTCTGTCATTTACCGGATGTTGAGGCTAGAAGCTACGCTTTATCATCACACCAGATTCACTTCGAATGTCACATCGTCAGATCCATCGAAAATCACTAATTGATGTCTACCACAGTACATTACGTGTCAGCTAAAAGAAGTTTCCTCCTCCGCTTCCACTCTTGGTACAGTTGAAGAAAACAATGTACGTGACCTTTCTGGAAATACTCTGTCAGACATTCATCCATACAAGTCACCCAGGAACAGGATGAACTGAAGGCACTATTTCTATTTATAGAAAAAGTCCTTGCACTCTACTCCATCTTCGATTATCTTTATATAATCTGATTCGTAACGCTACTGCCAATATGGAGTGGTTCTTCGGATAATAATCCAACCGGTCTCTCCATATTGAAAACGATGGACAAAACTCCGATAGTCTGTGATTTAACTATCGAATAAAAACAAGTGTTTCGATAGTCGATGATTTAACTATCGAATAAAACAAGTGTTCATCCAAACATCAAACAATCACTGAGCCTTTAATTAATATTCCATTAATTAAATCTCTTCTCTATTTCTTTATCAATATTTGTTAACCAAATATTTTCAATAACCATATTGGGCTTATACGTTCTTTGGAAAACATTTCCATATATCGCCTTCCTTTATTTTCTATACTAGGAAATATTCATTATTCTATTTCCAAGCTTTGCACATATTTGGGTTAAAACAGATGTTGTGTAAAACATCGTTACGACAAACCAAATACAGTATTTAACTAATTCTTATTCCATCTTCGAGCCAGATTCTTGCTACTTATCGGTATATCATGAAATCAACCAAGTTGGGGTATAATTACCTCTCAGACCTTGACTGAATAACATTTAACGTCAAAACAGACAAGACTACTTACTCGAATAATCAATACCATACAACTGATTATTCACCTTTAAACACATATACATTTTCTCTTTCTATTCCTACGAGATTTTATTCTTATACTTCCCTTTTTAATTATACTATTCTATTTCTAAGTTCGTTTCCTTATCGACTTCTATATAATTTGATATGTTGATTTCTAACTATCAAATTATTTAAAAAAATATTCTACCTTCTTAAATTCCCGGAAAAATTTGCCATAACCTCCTTTGTATCGGGAGCATCGGGAAATTTCAAATAGCTTTCCCGGTCCTTCTCATCTCAAAAAGAAAAAGAAAAAGCCAAGCGGCTTGCCGATACGACGCATAAAATCTCATATATGAATTAACTACGTACCTTTTTGTCGGGCAATCTATATATATACCTTCTAACACTTTATTCCAAACCTGTCTCCTGTATATTTATACCTGTCCAATCTATTTTAACTATACCAATCGTTTTAACTCAATTTGTTAATTAAATCTGTTACTTAACTTTTCAGTCTATTTCACCTTCATATTTGAACATGACATGTTCAAATATATTTTAACTACATATTAACAAATTCTAATTATACTCATACTCTCATTTCCTTATCGACTTCTTATTCAAATTCCAATTCAATTCTATTTGAATTCTTTTTATTTAAACTTCATTTGAATTCTATTTTCAAATTCTATAGTTTAAAGTCCATTTGAATTCTATATTCAAATTCTATAGTTTAAAGTCCATTTGAATTCTCTGCATTATTTATAAACAACGTTTATACTTCAATTCAAATCCCACCTTTCATTTATAAACAATGTTTATAAATTCAATTCAATTCCCATATTTTCATTTATAAACAAAGTTTACAAATTCGATTCAAATCCCATATTTTCATTTATAAACAAAGTTTATAAATTCGATTCAAATCCCATCTTCCATTTATAAACAACGTTTATAAATTCGATCACTTGTTTTATATACCTTCAAAACAAGTTAAATATTTTCTATAGTTTTATTAAAAATTCAAATTCTATTTATAAAAATAGAATTTCCTTTCTAAACCTAAAATACCCTTTTCGATATTTTTATAAATCAATATTCAAGCTCTAGTGGTATTTTCAACAATCAGATCACAAATTTTCAATCACTTGATTTTTATCGCATCATATAGGAATATATATGAAATCAAACAAACAACAAACAGATAATATACTTTTGAGGAATCCAGTTGGATTCCTCCAACCTATTTTCCTGCATCCACAGACGTTAGTCAACATAGTAATACCCATCCTGCTTCGAGGCAGGATATCGCGGTATAGAAGGTCATCCACTAATCATAGCGTGGGGCGTATAGGGTAATCATCCGCTATGGTACCGCGAGCATCCGCTAATGAGACTGCGGGAATCCAACCAATCATCAACCCAATATATATATATATAATAGTCAACCAATCCTAAATAACTATATATATATATATATTTTAAAACAATCAGACAGCATTCAAACAAGCACAGACAATTATTTTTAACTATATAAAAATAATTTCTAAATAAAAGGTGAGATTTATTCACCGTTATTTCCTTTTCTGAACATCTGTTGAATTCCGAACTTCACGGCTATGAATTTGTCTTGACCGAGTTTATTCAATACCTATGATTATTTGATTTTAATTTACTGATTAATTGATTAATCACTTAAATTAACTATAAGACTTAAGAATTTTAATTATTAACTAAATAATTTTATTCAATTAACTTAATCCATTTTAAAACCCTTCTTCTTTCCTGCTTCAACAAACAAGAACCTACCGGTAGCTCCTATGTCCGACCATTTCTCCTTCTCATCGAAAACTGCTCATCCCATCTTCTTCTTACCAAAACTGCACTTGCCTACTCTCTTCCCCATACACAGCGAAACGCAGTTCGAGGCCTTCTACTTTCGGACTCCGTTACTGTAGAAATCACTCACGCTCATAAAGCTATCGCACCATCTATACATTCAATCCTGTATTCTACTCCATCCCAGAAATCGAATGACGCACCTTGCATTCAAGAATCTGGCAACTTCCCTTTTCCGCGTTTGCTGTCTTTACATCGAGAATCACTCCTCTATGTAGCGACCACCTCTGACCTTTCTAGTTCGCCATTTCAGCCCCAAATCCCCAAAATCGAAAAACTTTAGTTCGTTGTTGTGGTCGAACTTTCTTTCCTTCCCAAGTCTCGTGACCGCGGATCTCAGCTCCTCAGAACTCGCGAGAAAGCATCACGATCCCCTTCTGTAAATCGCGAGTGGCTTGATCGAGCTCCAGAGGGAATCGCGATTTGAACAAAGGTGAAGGAGCGACCATTTTTGATATTTCTGAAGTTTGCGGTTTAAGCTTGAGGGAAACCCGATTTTGATCTTAACAAGGATCGGCCATTTATGTTTTTGAACGAGATGATTTTTCCGTTTAAGGAATTGTGCAGGCCTTCGATTTTATAGACAAAGGGTGTGGTTTAAAAAGGATTGTGTGGCCAATTTAACCCATTTCATTTTAGGCTTGGGTGTTTCATTGAAGTCCACAAAGAAAAAGGATTTTCTTTTATGATTTTTATTATATTTTAATTTAACCGGTATCCTTAAATTAAAATGCTCTTTGACTGCGAACTCCTTTCTGAACAAAACAAGTGTCAATTCTAGGGAAATACCACTATTCCGAATACACTAGGATAGGTCACGAAGTCTAATTCGATCATCTACAGAAGATATTAATTTAATTCAATAAAAATTAATTTTAGACAATTTATTTCCTCGATAAATAAATAAATATTATTATCGTTATAAATTTAAATGAAATTCCCTATTAATTATTTGAATTGTTTTCAATTCAAATTAAAATTTGAATTCAACTAAATCCACTTTCTTATTCTGATAATTTAATATTTTCAATATTAAATTGAAATTGATTTTTAAATCGATAACTCCCTATAAATATTGATTTATTTACTTAACTCAATATTTAAATCCATATTAAATATTTTAAAATTAACCCCTAAGAGTCCGGGTCATTACAATCTTCCCCACTTAAAATAATTTCGTCCTCGAAATTGCTAAGGTAGAAAAAGTGCTACAAGCCCATTAACTTTTCAGAACTTATTTATGTTGATATTCAACATTTCAAACTTCCTTATGTAACTCTTTTTCGAATCAATCCCTATTCGATAACTCCTCCCTTCGAATAACTATATTCGATAATCTCTCTTCCGAATAACTAGATTCGAAAACCTTTCTTCGAATAAACTATATTCGATTTACTCTATTCAATTTGCTCTTATCAATTAACTCTATTGGATTTAACTCTTTTCGATTAACTCCATCGAATAACTAAATTTGATAACTCCTTCGAATAACCAATATTCTATAACTCACTTCGATTAAACTAATCGATAACTCTTTTCGATTAAACTATAATCGATAACTCATTTCGATTAACAAATAATCGATAACTCCTTTCGAATAAATTATATTCGATAACTCCTTTAATTCTATTCGAATAACTAATATTCGATTTAACTCTATTCGCTTGACTAAAGATCGCATCGACCACAATGGTTACGCCTGATTCCCCCAGGAAACATCCGACCGCCCTAGGCTATCTGCAGCCCTGCGAATTACGCTAGCAGTCGTACGAAATGGCAACTTATCCTGAGTAACTATGTTTGATTAACTCTATTTCAATAACTATATTCGATCAACTTAAATTGAATAGCTAATATTCAATTAACTCTACGGATTAATCCTAACTGATTAACTCTTACTGGTTAATTCTTACTCTAATTGATTTATTCTAACTCTAATCGATAATTTCTAACTCAAATCGACTTCTCCTATTCGAATAACTCCTATTGGATAACATTTATTCATTTATAAAGATTTGCTTTTAGTAACGGTTCTTCACTTTATAAATGTCTTCTTTAATAACTTTACTTCACTTATACAAGTGTTGTGTAACCCTTCTATTTAAAACTATCGGTGTTAAAAACCAATATCTCTTCTCTATATAAGTTCAGACTTCTATATTCCATTTATCAAATGATAAATATTTAATTTAATTTATAAACTGTTATATATATATATATATATATATATATATATTAATCCTTTCTATTTATCCGTTAAAAACAAATTTCCATTTTCTATTCATCTTCTAAATATTCCTTTGATTAAATTCTATTTATTTAACAAATAAATATCTCATTTATAACATTCTATTTGTAAATGTTTTTACAAATATTTCTCCTTCTATTTGTTTGCACATAACTTCCTTTGTATTTGTGTTACAAATATATTTCCTTTATATTTGATTTACAAATATATTTCTTTTTAACTCTTTTGGTTTTTCCTTTATTCACACCCAATTCATATTTACATTGATTTTACTCAATTTATTCATTTAGATCCATTTAACTTACTTAAGTTAAATTTAATTTCAATCATTCAAATTCCCATTAACTAGTTGCTAATTAATTGTTTTGCCTATTCACCCTTTTTTTATTTGAATATAACTTGTTCAAATATATGTCAACTTAATTATAAACTAATCTAATTATATTTTCAACTCCAGTTATATATTCGATTTCGAATATAAATTCTCAATCTCTTTCACTTATCCAAAAACCCAATTTCGATTCATATTTCCTTTAACTAATTATTTTCCAATTTAGTTAATTCTATTTAACTATTTAAAATATAATTTTTGTTTTAAAAATCATTTCACTTACTTCACTAGAGTTCATATTTATTTTATATCTCCAGTCTGGATTTTTTCTAATGCCAATTCGGATTTTATTTCCTAAAAATCCCTTTATTTATTTAATTAAACCGTTATGGTTTTATAATGGTTCTGGCGCTGCTTTTCTAAAAATTTGATTTTGTCGTAACTCAAAATCTATACGACGAAATCTAGATTTTTCTCTTTCATTAGAAAACTATTGTTCAACCAGTCCCGACGATTCTTGTTTCAAAGAATTTCGACTTCAATTGAGTTCTGTATACTAAATTGAAGTTCGAATCGCCAATTTGCGAACTGCCGCGCTACGGCGAACTCGTTTTAATTATATTTATAAATATAAACGTTTAACTTTGTTTATAATAAATTCAACTCCATTCTGATATATTTTTAATATATATCAAATCTATTTCACATAATATTCCCGATCTATTTCACTTCTAATATTCGAATCATATATATTTACAATATTCAAATTCCATTTGAATCTCTTTATTCAAACTCTATATTTGAATTTCCTTCTATTCAATTTCTATTTGAATTTCTTCTATTCAAATTCCTATTTGAATTTTCTTATCTTCAATTCCTATTTGAATTTTCTTATCTTCAATTCCTATTTGAAATCCTTTATTCAAAAATCCATTTCAAATCCCTTATTCAAATTCCATTTGAAATCCTTTATTCGATTTCTATTTAAACTCCTTTGTTCAATTTCAGTTTGAAATCCTTTCAATTCAAATTCTATTTTAACACCTTTGAATTCAAATTCTATTTCAAACTTTATATTTTCTTTGAAATTCTATTTAACCAAATTCCATTTGAATTCTAATATTCAAATCTCTATTTGACTTTTCTTTATTTAAATCCATTTGAATTCCTTCGAATTCAAATTCGATTTCAATTTTTCTTATACAATTTCTATTTGAATTTTCTTTATCCAAACTCATTTGAATTCCTTTGAATTCAAATTCTATTTCACTTCTATTTGAATTATATATATATATATATCCAAATTCCTTTATTTTACTTCTATTTGAAATCTATATTCCCATTTCTCATTTCAAAATTCCTTTGAAGGAATATAAATATATACATATATTTATCTATCTCAAATTCAAAACATTGAATTTTCCAACAACTTGTTTTTCCTTTCAAACAAATTTCCATCAAAACTTTTCTAAGGCAGCAATTCATCACTTAGAAACTCGAAAATGAACACTGATGAGGTTGCGATCATCATCAGAATTATTTCCCAGCTACTGAATGAGTTCAGTGCTTTATTTCTTTCAAACTCCATTTAGAAAAATATTTTCCAAACTCCTAGGATTTTAAAATTCTGAATTCTGGTTGGAATTCAATTTCAATTTATCTCATTTGTATATTTGATTTCATACACAAATTCCATTGGTTATATATATAACTATTTCTGTTTTAATATCTCATTCGGTTATAACCCTAACAATCAACTCAACTATTTAAAACAATATCGTGTCCAATCTTCTGTTCAAGTGTTTATAAACTCCTATCGAAATCGTGGCATCCCATGATTCGACCAAAATTTATAATCCACTCAACAGACTAGTCAACACAATATAAAACAGTTTTTATATCAAATAACAAATACGCTCTCTCGTATATATATATATATATACACTCAACTCATTCTAGGATACTGCTGATCCTATCTCTAATGAGCACATTCCAACAAGCCTAGGTATTCGCTCAACCTAAGCTCTGATACCAACTGTAACGACCCAAAAATCCGGTAGAATTTGAGCTGACCAAAAACCCAAGTCCAACCCCAAATAACACAGAAATTCGAACCATTAATAGAAAGAAGTTAGAGGGTGAGGAAAGATAAGATAGAAACTTAGAATAGAAGAAGAAGAACACAACATCAGAGTAACACGAATCTCACAGCGGAACGAATAACATATAATATATATAACATAACTTGAAATATACATCTGTACTTGAATATACATCAATATCAACGTGCATCACTTACAACACAACGGAACCAACATAACTAGATAACGCTGAAGCCTCCTGCTCCAAGCTCCTTTAGATATATCTGAAAAATCCTGAACTACTTGACTGCCCGTACAAATTTAGGCACCCAAGAGTTTAGGTAGAACAAAACAAAATAAACTCCAGGTCAGTCATGGGACTGGTATGAGTAAACAGTTTAAAAACAGTTTCAGAAAACTAAATGATATCTCATAAGACCATGCCGTATAACACGGAACGGGTTTTTCCCTTATGAAAATCCAAACACTTGACTTATCTTTATATCAAAACTCTTTTGATATCATAATAATGTCTAAATCAAGTAAATAATAATCTAGTGGAACGTTTGCATCTCACGTTCCACATATATATACAATCAAAACCGCAAGCACGTATTGGGTAATGGATTTCCAACTATGACAAGGTATGGAACCACCTTCCGCTGGTATATCTCTAGAGGAGAATACACCGAGTTCAAGAAGAACATCTTGCAACTCAGCCACACATGATCGACCACTCATTTCGCTTGAGTCTATCTAATGTATATCACCAACGGTTGGGATCAGCAACCGTTTCCCGAATGGGACACCATCGACAATAGATTTTTAGAAGTAAATGAAACTCTAGATCAGGTGATTATACACCCTAATAGGTGCGACCTACATAGCCATGCTGCTTGCCCGATTTCTGTCATTTACCGGATGTTGAGGCTAGAAGCTACGCTTTATCATCACACCAGATTCACTTCGAATGTCACATCGTCAGATCCATCGAAAATCACTAATTGACGTCTACAACAGTACATTACATGTCAGCTAAAAGAAGTTTCCTCCTCCGCTTCCACTCTTGGTATAGTTGAAGAAATCAATGTATGTGACCTTTTTGGAAATACTCTGTCAGACATTCATCCATACAAGTCACCCAGGAACAGGATGAACTGAAGGCACTATTTCTATTTATAGAAAAAGTCCTTGCACTCTACTCCGTCTTCGACTATCTTTATATAATCTGATTCGTAACGCTACTGCCAATATGGAGTGGTTCTTCGGATAATAATCCAACCGGTCTCTCCATATTGACAACGATGGACAAAACACCGATAGTCTGTGATTTAACAATCGAATAAAAACAAGTGTTTCGATAGTCGATGATTTAACTATCGAATAAAACAAGTGTTCATCCAAACATCCAACAATCACTGAGCCTTTAATTAATATTCCATTAATTAAATCTCTTCTCTATTTCTTTATCAATATTTGTTAACCAAATATTTTCAATAACCATATTGGCCTTATACGTTCTTTAGAAAACATTTCCATATATCGCCTTCCTTTATTTTCTATACTAGGAAATATTCATTATTCTATTTCCAAGCTTTGCACATATTTGGGTTAAAACAGATGTTGTGTAAAACATCGTTACGACAACCCAAATACAGTATTTAACTAATTCTTTGTAACACCCCACTCCCGCTATGGTCACTCACTAAGGGAATGCCATAGCATCGGTGGAGTATTTTAGTGAATATAGAACAGAAAAATTACAACAAGACAGATATAAATAGTACTTGAAATTTAAAACATCATCTCATAACAGCGGAAGTAAAACATGTCTGGTTACATCATAAAACCACAATAAAAGTCAAGTACAATATCCATCAAAATAAAGAAGTACATAATCCCACTCTCATACAATAGCCATGACAAAAGAAAAGATAACTGGGTAACTGGAGCTTTACATCTATCCAAGCTCCTAAAGACTGGAACAGCAATCCGATCAAGCTCCACTACTGCTAGGATCCACCGTAGGACCTGAGGGTTGGGAAAAAAAGATAAAAACAATGGGGTCAGACATAAGTCTGAGCGAGTCCTATAAATTTAACAATACAATCGTTAAAGTAACCAGAGAAGACATAAACTGATATACGGTAACTAATGGGGATGAATGGCTACACTAAGCAGTCAACTAAACTAAGATAAAAGATAAAGACGCATCTACCCTTCCAAAGGTAAATTACTAAACTGCACCACACCAGTTATTCCTAACTTAAAGGTTGATCCCACCCATGGACTTATAAAATTAACTTAATAGTTCTCGCGTACCCCTAGGTGACTAAGTAGACGCCACGAGGCCCTACAATCCACTAGGTGTACACACTACTCCCCATTCGATCGGCTCCCTAACGTAGATACCCGTGTTGGCCCCACCGTGGGGTGTACCATTCCCCAACATGGCAACCTGATAAAACTAACGGTGCACGACTTATATCTACACGATGCAACAACGTCTTATTTACCAGCCCGGGTCCACACACGCATATGAAACCCGTTGGTCATGCGTTTCCACCGCTAACCCATTTTGGCCTCTTATAGTCAAGCCCAGTATGCGTGTCCCGTCCTCGACATGGGTCGAGCCCACTAAGATACGTATGGGTTACTGGTTGAAATGGGCCCCCAGCACAAGCCATCCCCCTAAGCTTGGCCCACACACTAGTGTTTCCCACTTAACCCTATAATCATGTTTAATTACATGTTTCATCTTGGTTAAGTATTTTATCATATTTTCTATTGGCAACCACTAGCAATTTCCACATACCACCCAAGGTACCCACTTAACCCCCATGCCCCACTACATGCTTATCTGATTAAGTGTTTCTTAATTGATTAACACCGTAACCGTGTAAAGGACCCCTCTCATTGGACCGTCACTTGTAGATGCCTGGTTAAGCCGGTAGGTTCCGGGCAGTCTTACACTACAAACGGGTCCAACCTCGTGTCATTTACCCTTGTTACGTATTTAATTTATGATTAAGACCCCTCACATTGGACCGTCATTTGTAGATGCCTCGTTAAGCCGGTAAACTCCGGGCAGTCTTACACTACAAACGGGTCCAACCTCGTGTCTTAATCGATTAATTACTCCTAATTAATCACCCCCATAATTTGTGTTAATTATCCTGTTTATTTTAGGAATATGGGTGCACCTAACTTAATAGGCAAATTCCCAACTCCAAAGTGTGGGTACACCTAACTTAATAGGCAAATTCCCAACACATAGTGTGGGTACACCTAACTTAATAGGCAAATTCCCATACTATGTTCATTTATTTTATGTTATGCATAATTATATTAATTTCACACAATCTTATTAACATGTGCATTTAATTAACCCCATCGTTCCCACGTAATTTCGTTCTCATGACATAACACATATAAAAGGTGTCGACTTGCATATGTATGAACATGTTTCAAATGTGCCATCTTGCATATTAACAAACACATAACTTGCATATGAACTTGCATAACATGTCACGTAACTTGCATATAATCCTGTATAACATGTCACATAACTTGCATATTAACTTGTATAACATGTCACGTAACTTGCATATTAACTTGCATAACATGTTACATAAACTTACATAATAACAAATACATGACATGCATATGAACTTGCATAATATGTCACATAACTTGCATATGAACTTGCATAACATGTTACATAACTTGCATATGAACTCATAAACTTGCATATGAACTTGCATAACATGTCACATACTTGCATACGAACTCATAAACTTGCATATGAAGAAACATACAACTTGCATAATTATCATACATGTAACTTGCATATTATCATACATGTAACTTGCATATTAACATATGATCACAAAGCACAAAACTTGCATAACCCACATACATTAGCAAACTAACATCATGTCATATGACTTAAAACCCATTAATCCACAAACAAAACCATATGATCTCATCATATCTCATCTACTTAGTTTAGCTATTGATCATTAGAGTGATAGAAACTCACTACTAGCCAATTTGCACTCCAAATGAAGAAGATTAAGATGCTTAGAATGGATTAAAGGTTGATTAGAGAGTGATTAGCTTGCAACCATCTTCATAAATTAGTGGAGGCTCCTTCTAAGATTTAATTTGGCGGCATGTAGCCCTCAATTCTATTTTTAGTATGGATTAGGGTAGGTTTAGGGTGTATTTATAGATTAGGTGAGTGTTTTAGGCCCTTAGATTAACCCTAAATTAGATTAGAACCCTTAGATTTCAGAACCTTCCAGAAACCAGCCCTAAGACCAATCCCAAACCCCAAACTGGTGCACCCAACCACAGAACTCTCTAGAAACTGTGCATGTTTCCTGTCCCGACATGGGCGCACTTCCCAAGTGCGCCAGTGTATTTTTGTGCTGGCGCACTTCACAAGTGCGCCAGTGCATTTCTGGCCTGTTTCGGGTTTTTCTGCCTAACTTCGTTCGTCCATATCTCTTTCATACGTTACCCGTTTTACGCAAACTCGGACCCTATTTCGTGTATTTTTCCGAGACGAACGCAATGACGCAGCCCGTTTCCCCTGATTCTCACATCTGAGATTAATTATACTTTAATTACTAACCATTAGTGTTAATTGAAATTCGGGGTGTTACATTCTCCCCTACTTAAAGGATTTCGTCCTCGAAATCTCTAAGTCAAGAAGAACGTATCCTACCAACCAAACAACCATCTACTAAACCATCAACCACAAGCAACCATTATCCTTAGAAACTTCTAATGATGTATGAACATATGCAGAAAGTGTGTGTATATGTCCGTATACTAATGCAAAATCAGGCGGTCTACTGATTCAGTCGACCTCCTTAATGCAAACCATGATAGTGCCATGCATCCAATATGTATGCGAAACCCTATTGACACATACAATTTCTATATGCGTGCACAACCATACACAAAAATGCATCATCCACATGATAACACAGTCATGATACATCCGTCAATCTAACTACCACATCCATTTATGCGATATGCAACATGAAGTGACTGAGCCGATCTAGTGCCTAATGTGTGTGTATATGCATCCACGAGCAACCACTAGCAAACAATTGCATCCACATGCATCCATCAACCATAACATGTTTCAAACACATGTTTCAACCATAGGTTTTACCCTATCTAAAGGTAATAGGTACTAGCGAGAGGATATACTAAAGATAAGATAAGTACTAGACAAGCGATAAAGGAGAAGTTAAAAGACATACTCTCAAAAAGAAATGGGTACAAAGAACGCATCTTCGCTTCCGTCTCCCAAGTAGCATTGCTTTCGTCATCTCCCCATTGCACTTTAACTAGCTGAACTTCTCTGTTCCTCAACTTCCTAGTTTCTGACCCAAGGATGCGAGTAGGAGCTCGTCGAATCGTCGCATTACGCTCTACCTCTACATCTCTAAGCAAGCTCGGCTCTACCACCTCTGCGGTCTCATGTAAGCACTTCCTCAAATGTGATACATGGAATACATCATGAACACCACTAAGTCTGTCGGGTAACTCCACCCTATATGCCATCCGTCCAATCCTTTCCTTAATAGGAAACGGCCCAACAAACCTCGGTGCTAACTTCCCAATGGACCCAAAGCGAACAACATTTCTCAACGGAGATACTTTGACAAAAACCATGTCCCCAACCTCAAACTCAAGATCCGTCCTTCTCCGATCCGCATAAGATTTCTGTCTATCTTGCGCTGCCTTCATCCTTCTTCGAATCAAATCAATCTTCTCTGAAGTCTCTCTAACCATATCTGGCCCAAGCTAGATCTTATCCGTAGATTCCCACCAACATGTAGGAGATCGACAACGCCTTCCATAAAGAGCTTCGAAAGGTGCCATGCCAATACTAGACTGAAAGCTGTTATTGTATGCGAACTCCACCAAAGGAAGATGTTCTTCCCATGTACCTCCAAAATCCAAGATACAAAGCCTCAAGAGATCTTCTAAGATACGCTTCAGCCTCTCGGTCTGACCGTCCGTCTGAGGATGATATGCGGTGCTCAAACACAACTGTGTCCCTACCGCCTCTTGCAAACTTCTCCAAAACTCACTAGTGAAGATAGGATCTCGATCACTCACAATGCTGGATGGTACGCCATGCAATCTAACAATCTCTCTAACATAGACTGAAGCAAGCCATGGAGCGGTCCTCTTACTCTTCACGGGTATAAAATGGGCACTCTTGGTAAGTCTGTCTACCACAACCCAGATTCCCGTATTGCCCTTCCTCGATCTCGGTAACCCATCGATGAAATCCATCGAGACACTATCCCACTTCCATTGCGGAACTTCCAATGGGTGTAGCAACCCACCGGGTTTCCTTTGCTCTGCTTTAACTTGTTGGCACACTAAGCATCTAGCCACATACTCGGCCACATCTTTCTTCCTACCGGCCCAGAAGAAAACTCTCTTCATGTCTTGGTACATTTTGTCTCCACCGGGATGAATAGTCATCCTTGAACGATGTGCATCATCCAAAATAGCCTTCTTCAAACCCTCATCTTGCGGTACACAAAGTCTACCGTCTCTATGCAACCATCCCCTATCATCTATGGTGTATCTACCCAAATGGCTGGACGACTCCCCCCTTATAAGCTTCTCTACCAACTCAACCAACTGTGGGTCGTCTCGCTGAGCCTCGCCAATCCGTCCCAAAAGAGTAGGTCTAACCTCCAAGGATGCTAACAAACCAGGTACAAAATCAGCAGAAGGTCTGAAGTCGAACAAAGAAAGAAACTCCAAGCTTCGCCATTCCACGAACAATGGACTCAAAGATAGCCTTTTTCTACTCAAGGCGTCCGCCACCACGTTACCCTTGCCAGGGGTATACGCTATCTCGAAATCATAGGATGCTAAGAACTCCATCCACCTTTGCTGTCTTAAGTTTAAATCCTTCTGAGAGAATAAGTACTTCAATGATTTATGGTCAGTGAACAACTCGAATCTCTCACCAAGACGATAATGGCGCCAAGACTTAAGTGTGAAAACAATCGCGACCAACTCTAGATCATGGGTAGGGTAATTCTTCTCATGCACTCTCAATTGCCTCCCTCCATAGGCTATTACCCTTCCCTCCTGCATTAAGACTGCGCCTAATCCTGTCCCACAAGCATCGGAATAAACAACAAACGGCTTACTCCCGTCTGGAAGCACTAAAACTGGAGCGGTGGTCAAAGCTCTCTTTAACCGTCGGAAAGCATCATCACAATCTACGTCCCATGAGAAAACCAGATTCTTCTTCGTCAAGCGGGTTAATGGGGCTGATATCTTCGCGAAGTCTTTGATGAACTTCCTATAATATCCTGCCAACCCCAAGAAACTTCTTACTTCGGTAGCATTTCTAGGAACTTTCCAATCCTGGATAGATACTATCTTTGCGGGATCCACAGCTATCCCTTCCTTAGAGACCACATGCCCTAAGAATCGCACTTCTCTTCTCCAAAAATGACATTTAGAGAATTTAGCTTTAAGACTATGTGCTCGAAGAGTCTCCAACACTTCTCTGAGATGTAAGGCATGCTCTTCTTCACTCTTGGAAAAGACCAAGATGTCATCCACAAAGACCACTACAAACTTATTCAGATACTCTCTGAACACTCTACTCATCAGATCAACAAAGTATGCAGGGGCGTTTGTCAACCCAAATGGCATCACAAGCCACTCATAAAAACCATCCGGAGTCCGGAAAGCAGTCTTCTCTATACTGTCCTCCGCCACTCTCAACTGATGAAACCCTGTAGCTAAGTCCATCTGCGAAAACACTGAGGCGCCAACCAACTGATCAAAGAGATCATCTATCCTCGGTAATGGGTGTCTATTCTTCTTCGTGAGCTTATTAAGTTCTCTATAATCCACACAAAGTCTGAGGGACCCATCCGCCTTCGTGGCAAACACTACTGGAGCTCCCCACTCCGATATACTTCGCCTTATGAACCCCTTCTCAAGCAACTCCCCTACTTGCTTATGAAGTTCTCTTCTCTCACGAGGAGCCATGTGGCGCACTGGCAAAGACACTGGTTTGGCATTATCCACCAAATAAATTCGGAAATCTATCTCCCGCTTCGGAGGCAAACCCGTCACCTCTTCAAACACATCCGGATATTCCCGGACCACTCTGACAGAACGCAAACTCTCGACCGAAGCATCGAGCGATTCAAGATAACTTAGCAAAACAGATTCCATGGGATTACAAGAGATCTCGAGAGTATTACCCAAGCGGGTCATAAGCCTGACAACTCTCCTTTCACAATCAAGAACGGCACCATTACTGGATAACCAGTCCATACCCAAAATCAACCCATAGCCCATGAAGCCCAATACAAAAGCATCACATCCAAACTCAACGCTAAGTATAGAAATCTTCAAACCCAAACATATCATAGACAGATATATGGAGCTCCCAATTGGGTTTGAAACAACCAAGGGATCATCAACTAGACTGGTGTCTATGTGCAGTGACTCAACCAACGATGATGAGATAAAAGAATGCGATGCGCCAGAGTCAAACAAAGTACGAACTGGATGATCAAACAGAAAAACCAGACTTTCAACGGAAATAGTTCTACCTCTCTACTGAATCGGTGGAACTGAGAGAGCCTGAACTTGCCCCCTGCCTGAGCTGGTGCCATAAGAGCTTGCACCTGACCTCCTTAGGTAGACCCCGTCTTCTGCCCCTTCTTTGGGCAGTCCTTCACAAGATGTCCTGCTTCACCACAATGAAAGCAACCGGTCTTCTTCTTTTTGCGACAATCCTTGCTGAGGTGGCCTGGGGTCCCACAATTGAAGCACTTCTTCTTCTTCTTCCCCTTGTCACCATTGCCTTTTCCACCCTTGCCTTGTTGTTGTAGTTTCTTCTGATCCCCCTTCTTCTCTGGTGCCTTAGAACTCTTATCATCCTCATGCATAAGTGCCATGTGGACAAGCTTCTCAAAGGTGGCCCCCATAGGAATGTGAGTCATAGCTATTCCTTGCAATGGTTCGTTCAAGCCTCTAACGAACCTCAAAGCCTTCTTCTCCGGTGTATTCACCAACTCTATGCCAAACCTTGCTAATTGATTGAATTTGTTGACATATTCTTTCACCGTGAGATTCCCTTGCTTCAAATTCAAGAACTTCTCCATAAACAGATTCTCTTCCGCCCTTGAGAGAAACTTAGCCCCAAACCTTTGCTTGAAATCTGCCCAAGAGTCAACAGGGTGTTCTCCATTAGTGACCTCCCACCAGAATGAGGCCTCTCCCTTCATTAACCAAGCCGCCAACTTGACTTTCTTTCCCTCTTCCACTTCAAAGATATCTAGCAACTCTTCCACTTCCTTAAGCCAATCTCTAGCCTCTACGAAAGTCTCTGAACCTAGAAAAGGTTTTCCTCCTATAGCCTTGAACTCCTTGCAAATCTTAGCAAAATTATCCACTCTAGGCTGAGGAGGAGGAGCGGTTGCCTCTGGTGTAGTAGCATTGGCTGGACCCGCAGCCGCGGCCCTAGCCTCTTGTAACCTCCTATACCATAGTGGTGTAACTAAGCCCTCCGGGATGTTAAGTTCTTCAGCCATGCTGAAACGAAAGAGGAAAGATTCAAAAAGGAGATTCCGAAAGATAAAGATATGGCTATTGGGGATTATGCTTTTCTTTTTCAAAAACTTTTCTCTTAAAAGACATGTTTTTGAAAATACTTTTTCCAAAAATAATACCTTTACTATTTTCTAAAAAAAAGTATTTTTCTCAAAAATTTATCTGTTCCGGTAACCTTCAGCTCTGATACCACGTGTAACACGCCACCCCCGCTATGGTCACTCACTAAGGGAATGCCATAGCATCGGTGGAGTATTTTAGTGAATATAGAACAGAAAAATTACAACAAGACAGATATAAATAGTACTTGAAATTTAAAACATCATCTCATAACAGCGGAAGTAAAACATGTCTGGTTACATCATAAAACCACAATAAAAGTCAAGTACAATATCCATCAAAATAAAGAAGTACATAATCCCACTCTCATACAATAGCCATGACAAAAGAAAAGATAACTGGGTAACTGGAGCTTTACATCTATCCAAGCTCCAAAAGGCTGGAACAGCAATCCGATCAAGCTCCACTACTGCTAGGATCCACCGTAGGACCTGAGGGTTGGGAAAAAAAGATAAAAACAACGGGGTCAGACATAAGTCTGAGCGAGTCCTATAACTTTAACAATACAATCGTTAAAGTAACCAGAGAAGACATAAACTGATATACGGTAACTAATGGGGATGAATGGCTACACTAAGCAGTCAACTAAACTAAGATAAAAGATAAAGACGCATCTACCCTTCCAAAGGTAAATTACTAAACTGCACCACACCAGTCATTCCTAACTTAAAGGTTGATCCCACCCATGGACTTATAAAATTAACTTAATAGTTCTCGCGTACCCCTAGGTGACTAAGTAGACGCCACGGGGCCCTACAATCCACTAGGTGTACACACTACTCCCCATTCGATCGGCTCCCTAACGTAGATACCCGTGCTGGCCCCACCGTGGGGTGTACCATTCCCCAACGTGGCAACCTGATAAAACTAACGGTGCACGGCTTATATCTACACGATGCAACAACGTCTTATTTACCAGCCCGGGTCCACACACGCATATGAAACCCGTTGGTCATGCGTTGCCACCGCTAACCCATTTTGGCCTCTTATAGTCAAGCCCAGTATGCGTGTCCCATACTCGACATGGGTCGAGCCCACTAAGATACGTATGGGTTACTGGTTGAAATGGGCCCCCAGCACAAGCCGTCCCCCTAAGCTTGGCCCACACACTAGTGTTTCCCACTTAACCCTTTAATCATGTTTAATTACATGTTTCATCTTGGTTAAGTATTTTATCATATTTTCTATTGGCAACCACTAGCAATTTCCACATACCACCCAAGGTACCCACTTAACCCCCATGCCCCACTACATGCTTATCTGGTTAAGTGTTTCTTAATTGATTAACACCGTAACCGTGTAAAGGACCCCCCACATTGGACCGTCATTTGTAGATGCCTGGTTAAGCCGGTAGGTTCCGGGCAGTCTTACACTACAAACGGGTCCAACCTCGTGTCATTTACCCTTGTTACGTATTTAATTTATGATTAAGACCCCTCACATTGGACCGTCATTTGTAGATGCCTGGTTAAGCCGGTAAACTCCGGGCAGTCTTACACTACAAACGGGTCCAACCTCGTGTCTTAATCGATTAATTACTCCTAATTAATCACCCCCATAATTTGTGTTAATTATCCTGTTTATTTTAGGAATATGGGTGCACCTAACTTAATAGGCAAATTCCCAACTCCAAAGTGTGGGTACACCTAACGTAATAGCCAAATTCCCAACACATAGTGTGGGTACACCTAACTTAATAGGCAAATTCCCATACTATGTTCATTTATTTTATGTTATGCATAATTATATTAATTTCACACAATCTTATTAACATATGCATTTAATTAACCCCATCGTTCCCACGTAATTTCGTTCTCATTACATAACACATATAAAAGGTGTCAACTTGCATATGTATGAACATGTTTCAAAGGTGCCATCTTGCATATTAACAAACACATAACTTGCATATGAACTTGCATAACATGTCACATAATTGGCATATAATCTTGTATAACATGTCACATAACTTGCATATTAACTTGTATAACATGTCACATAACTTGCATATTAACTTGCATAACATGTTACATAAACTTACATATTAACAAATACATGACTTGCATATGAACTTGCATAATATGTCACATAACTTGCATATGAACTTGCATAACATGTTACATAACTTGCATATGAACTCATAAACTTGCATATGAACTTGCATAACATGTCACATACTTGCATATGAACTCATAAACTTGCATATGAAGAAACATACAACTTGCATAATTATCATACATGTAACTTGCATATTATCATACATGTAACTTGCATATTAACATATGATCACAAAGCACAAAACTTGCATAACCCACATACATTAGCAAACTAACATCATGTCATATGACTTCAAACCCATTAATCCACAAACAAAACCATATGATCTCATCATATCTCATCTACTTAGTTTAGCAATTGATCATTAGAGTGATAGAAACTCACTACTAGCCAATTTGCACTCCAAATGAAGAAGATTAAGATGCTTAGAATGGATTAGAGGTTGATTAGAGAGTGATTAGCTTGCAACCCTCTTCATAAATTAGAGGAGTCTCCTTCTAAGATTTAATTTGGCGGCATGTAGCCCTCAATTCTATTTTTAGTATGGATTAGGGTAGGTTTAGGGTGTATTTATAGATTAGGTGAGTGTTTTAGGCCCTTAGATTAACCCTAAATTAGATTAGGACCTTAGATTTCGGAACCTTCCAGAAACCAGCCCTAAGACCAAGCCCAAACCCCAAACTGGTGCACCCAACCACAGAACTCTCTAGAAATTGTGTAGGTTTCCTGTCCCGACATGGGCTGTAATAACCCGAAAATCTGGGCCAGTTTAAAATTTTTATTTTGGCGATTTTAGCGAATTTGAATTATTTAAAATAGATTATTTTAAATAATATCGACGAGAAATTTATTTTGAATATAATTCGAACGTATATATTATATACGTCGTCGTTAGAATATATAATATTTATATATAATTATAAATAGAATTGAAAATGGCGCGGTAGTTCGATAATTCGATTTCAAACTTCAAATGAATGTACCGGGTGCAAAACAATCCGGATTTTAGTGAAACCAAAAACGATAGGATCTATTTGATAATATCTTTCCAACGAATGCGGGAAATCGAAATTTCATAGCGGGAATCGAAAGATATGTCCAGTTGAAATTTCTGAATTCAGGCCCTTAAAAATGGACATTTTGCAAACGACCTCGGATTTCGCTGAAACCAGTTTTGTTGGGTCCGTGATGTAAAGTTATTGCTAGATTCCAAATTTCGTAATTTTTCGAATCAATATGTGAGCGTGGAAAAGGAAAACGCATTTGACCAGTTTCAGTTGATTTTAATCGACTGGAAAATGGCCATTTTTCCAACGGTCTCAGAATTTGACGAAACTAGTTTTGTTAGGACCGTATAGTCAATACGAAGCTAGAAAATATTTTTTGGGAATTTTCCTAGTTAGTATGTGACCCCGGTAAATTGAAATGCGCGTTCAAATTCAATATATAGAGTTATATGTTGATTTTAACAGAAATTGATCGTAACGGTCGAATTGGCTTGCGGGACATATCCCATTGTGTTTGGAATAGGGTCATTTAGCTAGGGGTGACAGTCTTGGGGTTTGATTTGAAGTTGATATGCAAAAACACACATTTTTGAATTAAATAATATATAAAAAAATATTTATATAACCCATTCTACACCATTAGTCAAACCCTTTCTCTTGTGGTCAACTCCAGAACCCGCCGCTCTCTACCAAAACGCACGATCAAAATTCCTAATCCTTTTTCACTTAATCTCTTCCATCATGCCGATGATTAAATCGACATTTCAACATAAAACCGAGGCACTCTTTATCCCCTTTCAATCTAACGATCATGATTTAATTTAGTGATGAAACGGGCGTGAATCTCGAGCTCAAACGAGCAGCAGTCGGAGGCGATTTCAGTAGCCAACGGGGGTTCGAATTCGAGGCGGGTCCGGCTGGAGGGAAGTGGCGCTGGGGCGCTTCAGGAGGCGGCGTCCGATCATGGCCTGGCGATCTCTGGTGGCCAGTGTCGTGAAGGTTGTAGGTGGAGCATGGGTTCAAAGTGTTCGATGATGAAAACCGTGAGCTTATACCTTTATTTATTTATTTATTCTTTTCTTTTTCCTCTATTTATTTTCTGTATAAATTAATTTAGTTAATTTTGTAACTGGATAGAAAAAATCCGATTTTGAATAATATTGTTTTTAAAATTAAAAAATTATATTGTTATTAAAATTTAAAAATAGCATAGATCTTTAAAATTAAAAAATAGCATAGTTTTTTTTAAATAGAATTAGCGTTGTAAATGAAAAAGATATAATTTTTATATATATTATAGCAATATAAAAATGAGTTTTTTTTATATAACATTAAAATGAAGTATACGATTTTTATGACATGAAAGATATAATTTTTTTTGCTTTATAAAAGATTAGATTTTTATAGTTAAAAGGATATGGTTTTTCATAGCGAGATAAAGATTTGGTTCTTATCATGAAGATAGCTTTATAAAGAAGAGATTTTTAGTATATAGAAATATGGTTTCTCTATATAAGCGTTCGAATCTAAGGATAGGATTTTTATATATTGAACATCGAAGTAAAAATTCGATTTTTATATATTGAACATCGAAGTAAAAATATGATTTTTACATATTGAACATCGAAGTAAAAATATGATTTTTATATATTGAATAGCATAGTAAAAATTCGATTTTTATATATTGAACATCGAAGTAAAAATATGATTTTTATATATTGAACATCGAAGTAAAAATATGATTTTTGTATATTGAATAACATAGTAAAAATTCGATTTTTATATGTTGAACATCGAAGTAAAAATATGATTTTTATATATTGAACATCGAAGTAAAAATTCGATTTTTATATATTGAATAGCATAGTAAAAATTCGATTTTTATATATTGAACATCGAAGTAAAAATATGATTTTTATATATTGAACATTGAAGTAAAAATTCGATTTTTATATATTGAATAGCATAGTAAAAATTCGATTTTTATATATTGAACATCGAAGTAAAAATATGATTTTTATATATTGAATAACGAAGTGAAAATTCGATTTTTACATATGTAGTGGCTACGGACAACGAAAGCGGCAAAAGGCGAAAACGACGAAGATCTCTACAATAGAAGTGTCGTGAAATTGGGATAGCTTTCTGTGAGAATTTCTCACCTTTCACTTTCTTTTCTCTAGTCATATATATATACTAGGATGCAGACGGTGCTTAGTAGCACCCGACACAATCGTCCACAGACCATGGACTTTTTTGTTTGGTTGCATAGATTAGTTGATGATTTGATTTGAATTGAATTGTTTGGTGAAATGAATTGATTTGATTGATGTGTGAATGGCGTGGGCCTTCACTAGACCGGGGATAAGGCTAGGCCTCGTCCCGTTTCTAGTATCGTGCCGTTATGCCGCCGAAATTTTCTAAAATATGTTAGAAAAATAAAAATATCATTTTATTGAATAAATGAACCGAATAGAATATTCATAGGTTGAATAAAATGTTTTATCGTTAAAAATATAATTTTTAACGTGAAAGTGAATAAATAAATATTTATAAACAAATCGGCCGATTTGTTTATATACACTGATTTGACTGATATTGATTGGGTCGATAAATTTTACACATCGCCCAACTGCACAAATAAAATCTATGTTTGATTGTTTGAAACCCCACACGGGTGTTGGGATGAAATTTGAAGTTCACTCATCCTGATTGATTAATATGTCGATCGATTGATTGACAGGCTGTTATAAGCGTTAGATATCTATATTTGATGCTTATACAGTGTAGTGCACTTTGGACGATGGTTGATTATTTTTCAATGCTATCATATGTGTGTAATGTTTGAAAATCCATATAATTAACTTTATATGGTAATTGATTGGGCCTCATTCCAATTTGAAAAATAAAGAATAATATAAAATAAAGGTTCATGTGTTGACAGTTTCATCCATTGAGATTGGTCATGTGTTGAACGAAATATTTTAGTAATAAAATTTACATCTTTATAATATAAAATAAAGGTTCATGTGTTGACAGTTTCATCCATTGAGATTGTTCAAATATTTTAGTAATAAAATTTACATCTTTATAATATAAAATAAAGGTTCATGTGTTGACAGTTTCATCTATTGAGATTGGTCATGTGTTGAACGAAATATTTTGATAATAACAACTATTTTGAAAAAAAAAATATTTGAAATAGAATATTTGAAAATAGAAATTTATGAAGCCGTGTTGATTAGATTGATGCCATTTTGACGTGAACGATATTTATATCGATTTTAACGATTTCGAAATGAATTGAATTGAAAACGATTTCGAAATGAATTGGATTGAAAACGATTTCGAAATGAATTGAATTGAAAACGATTTCGAAATGAATTGAATTGAAAATGATTTCGAAATGAATTGAATTGAAAACGAATTCAAATGGAATTGAAAGCGAATTGAAATGAATTCAAATTGAATTGAAATTTGAATTGAATAGAAATGAATTTTAAAAAAAGAATTTATAAAGAAGAATTCAATTTTGATTTGAATTGAAAAGGAAGTTGAAATTGCTTTTGAAACGAATTTAAAACTATTTATATAATTCGTTTTAAATAGTAATCAACGAAATATATATTATATATATTATATATAATATAATGGCGTGAATAGAACGGGCCGCACCGCGGCAGTTCGTGAATTTCGACCATTTATTTCAAACGGACATTACGGGAGATCCGACCGTCGGATTCTCCTAAAACCGGAACCGTTGGGTTCGTATCGAAAAGAACTTTCTAACGAATGTTAGAAATTTGAAATCTAACGGTTGGATTTGGAATTATGTCCAAATCAAATTTGAAAAAGGTCGCTGTAAGTGCAGTTCGATGGCCGTTGATGGAAATCGACTGTACGGGCCTTGGTAAAATTATTAAAAATAGTAATAATTTGTGTAAAATCATAAGAAATGATTTAGAAAGAATTGGGATGAAAAACTCCATATTTGAAAAGATAAAAATAGATTTTTATCGAAATGAACTAGTTATGAACTAGAATTATAATTCTATTTATTTTTAAATAAATAAATTGAATTTGAAAAGGGTTTTAAAAATAACCAGAATTTCCAATGATTGCATTGGAGTGGATTTGAATCGAAATTGTCTTCGGAATATTTCGATGTTGGAATTCGGGATTATACAGATGTTGTTATGGAAATTTGAAAGATGTAGATATTTATATCGTTATTTCCAATACGACATTTGTTAATCGTAGAATTTGATATTGAATATAAGCCGATATATTTTCTATTCAGAGCCTTGTATTGAATATCAAATGTGATTTGGGTTTGTCGTGAATGGTGTCTTCACTAACACTGTTCTTAAACCCAGTTGAGAAAAGATTAAATCTTTTTATTTAGATTTAATGAAGTGTACCAATTAAATAATATTTAATTGGAATTGAATTGATATTGATTTTTGGGTTTATCGTGAACAGTGTTTTAAATAACACTCGTTCTTTAATCCGATAATTAATGGAATGTGATTTTGGGTTTATCGTGAACCGTGTTTTAAATGACACTGATTCTTTAACCCAGTTAACGATTAAAACTAAGTGGAGTTTTAATGAATCTTTAATTAGATTGAAATGATCGAAAATGGAGTATCACCAGTTTTGCTCCGGGCGATGGTTAAATCTTTAATTAGATTTGAACGTGAAATGGTAATTGAATTTACCGATAACACTGTGGTGTTAGATATGAAGTATTACCAGTTTTACTTCATGGGATGAATAGGTTGGGATTGGGAAATTAAAACAAATGATTACTTCGGTAAGGTTCGCTAATCCCGACTAGTTTGAATTGATATTCAAAAATGGATTAAAGAATAAATTCAAGAAATTTATCTTGGATAAAATTAATGGGAACCTTTCCCTATGAATGTGAAATTTAGAAACTAACTGTCGGTTAGCTAAGCAGAATGGTTTTCTGGATATTGATCTGATGTTGGTTTCGGCCTTCGGGGTTAATATTTGGGGAATTATTCTCTTGATTAATTTACGGTTAGTGACTGATGAATTGGAATGAGGCGTATGTTGTGTTTGTGTAACACTTATTTAAAATATACGTGAGTTATTCGGAAAGACCGTGTTTATCCCATTCTGAATAACTGATACGACGATAAGTCGAAGATAAAGACGGTGGTCGAAGACCGGAAGTCTTCACGTCATTTGGGTGATAACTGATGATCTTGATTGGGCTGTACACCCAAGAAGATGGAAACAGTTGGTGATCGTCCAGACGTACTTGGAGATCGATGGATATGCGGGGTACTAGGTGCCTCCGGTTTCGTTCAGACCCAGAACGGACTTGTAAATGGACTGTGTGTCTGACATTGGATTTTAGTCCGTGTGATTGATCTCTATTAAATATATATCTGTTTGGTGGCGGAGAATTTATTCTTTTGCTTAACGCCCTTCTCTGAAACATACGAGCTCAGAGGTTATATATTGATTGATATCAAACGCATGGAGTGAATTGCCTGTGTGGCATGCCTAAGTGGAAATTGATCAAGGCTTCTGTTGAAAAGCAAAGTCATGTGGTGATGATCAAAGCATGGCCTTTGTGGCGTAGCTTTGTGTAAAGTTTACTTCGCGAGTTTCACACCCAGTATGAACCAAAAACGGGAGACGGACCTCAGGGGGGGACATGCGTTTTCTTTCTAGCTAGAAGTGGCGTCAGTGGTTTTACACACCCTGACGAGTTTGACTTATGTGGTTGTTGTTGTTGCGAGGCGCCTCGGATTGATTGGTCGTTCTCGAACCGATGGAGTCATTTAGTTGGCTCACCTACGCCCCAAAGGGCGGAGGGACGCATTGTTCAGGTATTATAATCCACATCGGTGGACCGGCCCTGACGATCCAAGGTACGGTTGCGGCTGTGCCTGAGGGGCGGGCTAGAGCGTCTCGAATCGGTTGAGGACTATCTTTTGCCTCGGTTCATAGATGGAAATCCAATTTCCAAATACGTGACTTTGCGATTTTGATTGTATAACCTATATATGGCGACATAGTGGTATGGGGCATTCATGCCGCCTATGATTGATACTTATGATTTGAAGTTGTTTTATTCACTATACACTTATAATAGTATCAAAATGATTTCTTTTAAACGTATCAAGCATTCTTGGCTATTATAAGGTAAAAACCCTATCCCCCGGCTTGCGTTGCATTGTGTGATAGGACCTGGGTCTTATAATAGCTTCATTCTTCTTTATTTAGCATTGCGCTGTTGTTTTATGCACTGGTATTCTTGGGAAACCCGTTCCGTGTTATACGGCGTGGTCCCTTGATTTACCTAACTTTAAAAACAAAGATTAAAAACTGTTTTAGTTCTCACACCAGTCCCATGACTGACCTGGAGTTTATTGTTTTAACCTGAACTCTGGGTGCCCCTATTTTCGACACGGGCAGCTAGTAGTTTTGGTTTTGCAGATTTATATTCACAGGATCCTGGATTACAGCTGGAACGATATCCGGAAAGCTTTGTATCCGTATATCTCTTCTAGTTGTGTATTGTATTATTTTCCGCTGCTATGTATTTAAATGTAATTTAAATCTCTGATATTTCTGTGTAATATTTATGTGTTTATACTCTGTATATTCTTGTAATCCGATGCATTGTTGTAATATACAATGAAATGTTCTTCTGTATGTGTTCTGTTGTGGCTTGTTCTCGAACTATCCGACACTTTCCTTTACGGGGAAGTTACGGGTTTTCACAGTTGGTATCAGAGCTTTGGTTTACCAAGCTCAGAGAACAAGACACATTAGAACCATACGAAAGAATTCATCAGAAATTGGATTGGTAATATCCAATTAGAATGACTTGTTAGAGATGGGATCAGTAGTATCCTAGAACGAGTGTGAAGAGTATATTTTTAAAGTGAAAACAAATTTTGTTTTGAAAATTTAAAATCAATTATTCGTATTTGATTATTTAGTTTATATTGATTTGGACAGTCCAGTAAATAAAGATTTTGCATATACGCCTTGCAAACGTGTATTTGAAATTTTAATATACTGGATAGATATAGAATCACATTCTAGACACCCGGAGATGGTTCTGATGATTGATCGATCATTATCAGAATTTATGTTCGTGTTTTGAAGATGTAATATCTATATATCTCCTATTGACTGGTGTGAGAACCAAAATTAGATAGGACCTATTGTTGTGATTTGGCATCAAAAACATGATTTTTGTATATGTATCAAAATTATCAATTTGAAACGTTAAATTCACTAATTGATTGATGTTTGTGTTATTTGTTTGATAATTTTGAACCCTTTAGCCTAATTGAAACAAATATTGAATCGTATTGAAAATTGGTCACATTTGCTTGCATATACATATACTTATATTGAACAGGTCATAGCAAGGAGGCTAGAGCCAGAGAATAAAATTTGTTTGCCCGACAAATAGGTACATGTTTACTATATAATTTACTGTTTTGTTTGGGTGATGATGATTTTATGAGCCTATTGGCTAGCCGCTTGGCTTTTTCTTTTTCTTTTTGAGATCTGAAGGACCGGGGAAGCTATTTGAAATTCCCCGATGCTCCCGGTGCAGGGGAGGTTATGGTGAAATTTTTCAAAAATTTAGGGTGTTAGCCAAATTTTTGAAATTTTGAAAATTCTCAGAAACTAAAGAGTTGGAGAATGGAAGCCAGATCGAGCGTAGAGTTGATTAATCAAACCACTTTCGACTTTGTTCCTTTTCGGGGACGAAAAGTTTTTAGTGGGGGAGATTGTAATAACCCGAAAATCTGGGCCAGTTTAAAATTTTTATTTTGGCGATTTTAGCGAATTTGAATTATTTAAAATAGATTATTTTAAATAATATCGACGAGAAATTTATTTTGAATATAATTCGAATGTATATATTATATACGTCGTCGTTAGAATATATAATATTTATATATAATTATAAATAGAATTGAAAATGGCGCGGTAGTTCGATAATTCGATTTCAAACTTCAAATGAATGTACCGGGTGCAAAACAATCCGGATTTTAGTGAAACCAAAAACGATAGGACCTATTTGATAATATCTTTCCAACGAATGCGGGAAATCGAAATTTCATAGTGGGAATCGAAAGATATGTCCAGTTGAAATTTCTGAATAGTCGCTATGGAATTCAGGCCCTTAAAAATGGACATTTTGCAAACGACCTCGGATTTCGACGAAACCAGTTTTGTTGGATCCGTGATGTAAAGTTATTGCTAGATTCCAAATTTTGTAATTTTTCGAATCAATATGTGAGCGTGGAAAAGGAAAACGCATTTGACCAGTTTCAGTTGATTTTAATCGACTGGAAAATGGCCATTTTTCCAACGGTCTCAGAATTTGACGAAACTAGTTTTGTTAGGACCGTATAGTCAATACGAAGCTAGAAAATATTTTTCGGGAATTTTCCTAGTTAGTATGTGATCCCGGTAAATTGAAATGCGCGTTCAAATTCAATATATAGAGTTATATGTTGATTTTAACAGAAATTGATCGTAACGGTCGAATTGGCTTGCGGGATATATCCCATTGTGTTTGGAATAGGGTCATTTAGCTAGGGGTGACAGTCTTTGGGTTTGATTTGAAGTTGATATGCGAAAACACACATTTTTGAATTAAATAATATATAAAAAAATATTTATATAACCCATTCTACACCATTAGTCAAACCCTTTCTCTTGTGGTCAACTCCAGAACCCGCCGCTCTCTACCAAAACGCACGATCAAAATTCCTAATCCTTTTTCCCTTAATCTCTTCCATCATGCCGATGATTAAATCGACATTTCAACATAAAACCGAGGCACTCTTTATCCCCTTTCAATCTAACGATCATGATTTAATTTAGTGATGAAACGGGCGTGAATCTCGAGCTCAAACGAGCAGCAGTCGAAGGCGATTTCAGTAGCCAACGGGGGTTCGAATTCGAGGCGGGTCCGGCTGGAGGGAAGTGGCGCTGGGGCGCTTCAGGAGGCAGCGTCCGATCATGGCCTGGCGATCTCTGGTGGCCAGTGTCGTGAAGGTTGTAGGTGGAGCATGGGTTCAAAGTGTTCGATGATGAAAACCGTGAGCTTATACCTTTATTTATTTATTTATTCTTTTCTTTTTCCTCTATTTATTTTCTGTATAAATTAATTTAGTTAATTTTGTAACTGGATAGAAAAAATCCGATTTTGAATAATATTGTTTTTAAAATTAAAAAATTATATTGTTTTTAAAATTTAAAAATAGCATAGATCTTTAAAATTTAAAAATAGCATAGTTTTTTTTAAATAGAATTAGCGTTGTAAATGAAAAAGATATAATTTTTATATATATTATAGCAATATAAAAATGAGTTTTTTTTATATAACATTAAAATGAAGTATACGATTTTTATGACATGAAAGATATAATTTTTTTTGCTTTATAAAAGATTAGATTTTTATAGTTAAAAGGATATGGTTTTTCATAGCGAGATAAAGATTTGGTTCTTATCATGAAGATAGCGTTATAAAGAAGAGATTTTTAGTATATAGAAATATGGTTTCTCTATATAAGCATTTGAATCTAAGGATAGGATTTTTATATATTGAACATCGAAGTAAAAATTCGATTTTTATATATTGAACATCGAAGTAAAAATATGATTTTTATATATTGAACATCGAAGTAAAAATATGATTTTTATATATTGAATAGCATAGTAAAAATTCGATTTTTATATATTGAACATCGAAGTAAAAATAAGATTTTTATATATTGAACATCGAAGTAAAAATATGATTTTTATATATTGAATAGCATAGTAAAAATTCGATTTTTATATGTTGAACATCGAAGTAAAAATATGATTTTTATATATTGAACATCGAAGTAAAAATTCGATTTTTATATATTGAATAGCATAGTAAAAATTCGATTTTTATATATTGAACATCGAAGTAAAAATATGATTTTTATATATTGAACATCGAAGTAAAAATTCGATTTTTATATATTGAATAGCATAGTAAAAATTCGATTTTTATATATTGAACATCGAAGTAAAAATATGATTTTTATATATTGAATAGCGAAGTGAAAATTCGATTTTTACATACGTAGTGGCTACGGACAACGAAAGCGGCAAAAGGCGAAAACGACGAAGATCTCTACAATAGAAGTGTCATGAAATTGGGATAGCTTTCTGTGAGAATTTCTCACCTTTCACTTTCTTTTCTCTAGTCATATATATATACTAGGATGCAGATGGTGCTTAGTAGCACCCGACACAATCGTCCACAGACCATGGACTTGTTTGTTTAGTTGCATAGATTAGTTGATGATTTGATTTGAATTGAATTGTTTGGTGAAATGAATTGATTTGATTGATGTGTGAATGGCGTGGGCCTTCACTAGACCGGGGATAAGGCTAGGCCTCGTCCCGTTTCTAGTATCGTGCCGTTATGCCGCCGAAATTTTCTAAAATATGTTAGAAAAATAAAAATATCATTTTATTGAATAAATGAACCGAATAGAATATTCATAGGTTGAATAAAATGTTTTATCGTTAAAAATATAATTTTTAACGTGAAAGTGAATAAATAAATATTTATAAACAAATCGGCCGATTTGTTTATATACACTGATTTGACTGATATTGATTGGGTCGATAAATTTTACACATCGCCCAACTGCACAAATAAAATCTGTGTTTGATTGTTTGAAACCCCACATGGGTGTTGGGATGAAATTTGAAGTTCACTCATCCTGATTGATTAATATGTCGATCGATTGATTGACAGGCTGTTATAAGCGTTAGATATCTATATTTGATGCTTATACAGTGTAGTGCACTTTGGTCGATGGTTGATTATTTTTCAATGCTATCATATGTGTGTAATGTCTGAAAATCCATATAATTAACTTTATATGGTAATTGATTGGGCCTCATTCCAATTTGAAAAATAAAGAATAATATAAAATAAAGGTTCATGTGTTGACAGTTTCATCCATTGAGATTGGTCATGTGTTGAACGAAATATTTTAGTAATAAAATTTACATCTTTATAATATAAAATAAAGGTTCATGTGTTGACAGTTTCATCCATTGAGATTGGTCATTTGTTGAACGAAATATTTTAGTAATAAAATTTACATCTTTATAATATAAAATAAAGGTTCATGTGTTGACAGTTTCATCTATTGAGATTGGTCATGTGTTGAACGAAATATTTTGATAATAACAACTATTTTGAAAAAAAAAATATTTGAAATAGAATATTTGAAAATAGAAATTTATGAAGCCGTGTTGATTAGATTGACGCCATTTTGACGTGAACGATATTTATATCGATTTTAACAATTTCGAAATGAATTGAATTGAAAACGATTTCGAAATGAATTGGATTGAAAACGATTTCGAAATGAATTGAATTGAAAACGATTTCGAAATGAATTGAATTGAAAACGATTTCGAAATGAATTGAATTGAAAACAAATTCAAATGGAATTGAAAGCGAATTGAAATGAATTCAAATTGAATTGAAATTTGAATTGAATAGAAATGAATTTTAAAAAAAGAATTTATAAAGAAGAATTCAATTTTGATTTGAATTGAAAAGGAAGTTGAAATTGCTTTTGAAACGAATTTAAAACTATTTATATAATTCGTTTTAAATTGTAATCAATGAAATATATATTATATATATTATATATAATATAACGGCCTGAATAGAACGCGCCGCGCCGCGGCAGTTCGTGAATTTCGACCATTTATTTCAAACGGACATTACGGGAGATCCGACCGTCGGATTCTCCTAAAACCGGAACCGTTGGGTACGTATCGAAAAGAACTTTCTAACGAATGTTTGAAATTTGAAATCTAACGGTTGGATTTGGAATTATGTCCAAATCAAATTTGAAAAAGGTCGCTGTAAGTGCAGTTCGATGGCCGTTGATGGAAATCGACTGTACGGGCCTTGGTAAAATTATTAAAAATAGTAATAATTTGTGTAAAATCATAAGAAATGATTTAGAAAGAATTGGGATGAAAAACTCCATATTTGAAAAGATAAAAATAGATTTTTATCGAAATGAACTAGTTATGAACTAGAAATATAATTCTATTTATTTTTAAATAAATAAATTGAATTTGAAAAGGGTTTTAAAAATAACCAGAATTTCCAATGATTGCATTGGAGTGGATTTGAATCGTAATTGTCTTCGGAATATTTCGATGTTGGAATTCGGGATTATACAGATGTTGTTATGGAAATTTGAAAGATGTAGATATTTATATCGTTATTTCCAATAAGACATTTGTTAATCGTAGAATTTGATATTGAATATAAGCCGATATATTTTCTATTCAGAGCCTTGTATTGAATATCAAATGTGATTTGGGTTTGTCGTGAATGGTGTCTTCACTAACACTGTTCCTGAACCCAGTTGAGAAAAGATTAAATCTTTTTATTTAGAATTAATGAAGTGTACCAATTAAATAATATTTAATTGGAATTGAATTGATATTGATTTTTGGGTTTATCGTGAACAGTGTTTTAAATAACACTCGTTCTTTAATCCGATAATTAATGGAATGTGATTTTGGGTTTATCGCGAACCGTGTTTTAAATGACACTGATTCTTTAACCCAGTTAACGATTAAAACTAAGTGGAGTTTTAATGAATCTTTAATTAGATTGAAATGATCGAAAATGGAGTATCACCAGTTTTGCTCTAGGCGATGGATAAATCTTTAATTAGATTTGAACGTGAAATGGTAATTGAATTTACCGATAACACTGTGGTGTTAGATATGAAGTATTACCAGTTTTACTTCATGGGATGAATAGGTTGGGATTGGGAAATTAAAACAAATGATTACTTCGGTAAGGTTCGCTAATCCCGACTAGTTTGAATTGATATTCAAAAATGGATTAAAGAATAAATTCAAGAAATTTATCTTGGATAAAATTAATGGGAACCTTTCCCTATGAATGTGAAATTTAGAAACTAACTGTCGGTTAGCTAAGCAGAATGGTTTTCTGGATATTGATCTGATGTTGGTTTCGGCCTTCGGGGTTAATATTTGGGGAATTATTCTCTTGATTAATTTACGGATAGTGACTGATGAATTGGAATGAGGCGTATGTTGTGTTTGTGTAACACTTATTTAAAATATACGCGAGTTATTCGGAAAGACCGGGTTTATCCCATTCTGAATAACTGATACGACGATAAGTCGAAGATGAAGACGGTGGTCGAAGACCGGAAGTCTTCACGTCGTTTGGGTGATAACTGATGATCTTGATTGGTTGTACACCCAAGAAGATGGAAACAGTTGGTGATCGTCCAGACGTACTTGGAGATCGATGGATATGCGGGGTACTAGGTGCCTCCGGTTTCGTTCAAACCCAGAACGGACTTGTAAATGGACTGTGTGTCTGACATTGGATTTTAGTCCGTGTGATTGATCTCTATTAAATATATATCTGTTTGGCGGCGGAGAATTTATTCTTTTGCTTAACGCCCTTCTCTGAGACATACGAGCTCAGAGGTTATATATTGATTGATATCAAACGCATGGAGTGAATTGCCTGTGTGGCATGCTTAAGTGGAAATTGATCAAGGCTTCTGTTGAAAAGCAAAGTCTTGTGGTGATGATCAAAGCACGGCCTTTGTGGCGTAGCTTTGTGTAACGTTTACTTCGCGAGTTTCACACCCGGTATGAACCAAAAACGGGAGACGGACCTCAGGGGGGACATGCGTTTTCTTTCTAGCTAGAAGTGGCGTCAGTGGTTTTACACGCCCTGACGAGTTTGACTTATGTGGTTGTTGCTGTTGCGAGGCGCCTCGGATTGATCGGTCGTTCTCGAACCGATGGAGTCATTTAGTTGCCTCACCTACGCCCCAAAGGGCGGAGGAACGCATTGTTCAGGTATTATAATCCACATCGGTGGACCGGCCCTGATGATCCAAGGTACGGTTGCGGCTGTGCCTGAGGGGCGGGCTAGAGCGTCTCGAATCGGTTGAGAACTATCTTTTGCCTCAGTTCATAGATGGAAATCCAATTTCCAAATACGTGACTTTGCGATTTTGATTGTATAACCTATATATGGCGACATAGTGGTATGGGGCATTCATGGCGCCTATGATTGATACTTATGATTTGAAGTTGTTTTATACACTATACACTTATAATAGTATCAAAATGATTTCTTTTAAACGTATCAAGCATTCTTGGCAATTATAAGGTAAAAACCCTATACCCCGGCTTGCGTTGCATTGTGTGATAGGACCTGGGTCTTATAATAGCTTCATTCTTCTTTATTTAGCATTGCGCTGTTGTTTTATGCACTGGTATTCTTGGGAGGAAACCCGTTCTGTATTATACGGCGTGGTCCCTTGATTTACCTAACTTTAAAAACAAAGATTAAAAACTGTTTTAGTTCTCACACCAGTCCCATGACCGACCTGAAGTTTATTGTTTTAACCTGAACTCTGGGTGCCCCTATTTTCGACACGGGCAGCTAGTAGTTTTGGTTTTGCAGATTTATATTCATAGGATCCTGGATTACAGCTGGAACGATATCCGGAAAGCTTTGTATCCGTATATCTCTTCTAGTTGTGTATTGTATTATTTTCCGCTGCTATGTATTTAAATGTAATTTAAATCTCTGATATTTCTGTGTAATATTTATGTGTTTATACTCTGTATATTCTTGTAATCCGATGCATTGTTGTAATATACAATGAAATGTTCTTCTGTATGTGTTCTGTTGTGGCTTGTTCTCGAACTATCCGACACTTTCCTTTACGGGGAAGTTACGGGTTTTCACATGGGCGCACTTCCCAAGTGCGCCAGTGTATTTTTGTGCTGGCGCACTTTACAAGTGCGCCAGTGCATTTCTGGCCTGTTTCGGGTTTTTCTGCCTAACTTCATTCGTCCATATCTCTTTCATACGGTACCCGTTTTACGCAAACTCGGACTCTATTTCGCGTATTTTTCCGAGACGAACGCAATGACGCAGCACGTTTCCCCTGATTCTCACATCTGAGATTAATTATACTTTAATTACTAACCATTAGTGTTAACTGAAATTCGGGGTGTTACATTCTTATTCCATCTACGAGCCAGAATCTTGCTACTTATCGGTATATCATGAAATCAACCAAGTTGGGGTATAATTACCTCTCAGACCTTGACTGAATAACATTTAACGTCAAAACAGACAAGACTACTTACTCGAATAATCAATACCATACAACTGATTATTCACCTTTAAACACATATAAATTTTCTCTTTCTATTCCTACGAGATTTTATTCTTATACTTCCCTTTTTAATTATACTATTCTATTTCTAAGTTCGTTTCCTTATCGACTTCTATATAATTTGATATGTTGATTTCTAACTATCAAATTATTTAAAAATATATTCTATCTTCTTAAATTCCCGGAAAAATTCGCCATAACCTCCTTTGTACCGGGAGCATCGGGAAATTTCAAATAGCTTTCCCGGTCCTTCTCATCTCAAAAAGAAAAAGAAAAAGCCAAGCGGCTTGCCGATAAGGCGCATAAAATCTGATATATGAATTAACTACGTACCTTTTTGTCGGGCAATCTATATATATACCTTCTAACACTTTATTCCAAACCTGTCTCCTGTATATTTATACATGTCCAATCTATTTTAACTATACCAATCGTTTTAACTCAATTTGTTAATTAAATCTGTTACTTAACTTTTCAGTCTATTTCACCTTCATATTTGAACATGACATGTTCAAATACATTTTAACTGCATATTAACAAATTCTAATTATACTCATACCCTCGTTTCCTTATCGACTTCTTATTCAAATTCCAATTCAATTCTATTTGAATTCTTTTTATTTAAACTTCATTTGAATTCTATTTTCAAATTCTATAGTTTAAAGTCCATTTGAATTCTATATTCAAATTCTATAGTTTAAAGTCCATTTGAATTCTCTGCATTATTTATAAACAACGTTTATACTTCAATTCAAATCCCACCTTTCATTTATAAACAACGTTTATAAATTCAATTCAAATCCCATATTTTCATTTATAAACAAAGTTTACAAATTCGATTCAAATCCCATATTTTCATTTATAAACGAAGTTTATAAATTCGATTCAAATCCCATCTTCCATTTATAAACAACGTTTATAAATTCGATCACTTGTTTTATATACCTTCAAAACAAGTTAAATATTTTCTATAGTTTTATTAAAAATTCAAATTCTATTTATAAAAATAGAATTTCCTTTCTAAACCTCAAATACCCTTTTCGATATTTTTATAAATCAATATTCAAGCTCTAGGGGTATTTTCAACAATCAGATCACAAATTTTCAATCACTTGATTTTTAACACATCATATAGGAATATATATGAAATCAAACAAACAACAAACAGATAATATACTTTTGAGGAATCCAATTGGATTCCTCCAACCTATTTTCCTGCATCCACAGATGTTAGTCAACATAGTAATACCCATCCTGCTTCGAGGCAGGATATCGCGGTATAGAAGGTCATCCACTAATCATAGCGTGGGGCGTATAGGTTAATCATCCGCTATGGTACCGCGGGCATCCGCTAATGAGACTGCGGGAATCCAACCAATCATCAACCCAATATATATATATATATATATATATATATAATAGCCAACCAATCCTAAATAACTATATATATATTTTAAAACAATCAGACAACATTCAAACAAGCACAGACAATTATTTTTAACTATATAAAAATAATTTCTAAATAAAAGGTGATATTTACTCACCGTTATTTCCTTTTCTGAACATCTGGTGAATTCCGAACTTCACGGCTATGAATTTGTCTTGACCGAGTTTATTCAATACCTATGATTATTTGATTTTAATTTACTGATTAATTGATAAATCACTTAAATTAACTATAAGACTTAAGAATTTTAATTATTAACTAAATAATTTTATTCAATTACCTTAGTCCATTTTAAAACCCTTCTTCTTTCCTGTTTCAACAAACAAGAACCTACCGGTAGCTCCTATGTCCGACCATTTCTCCTTCTCATCGAAAACTGCTCATCCCATCTTCTTCTTACCAAAACTGCACTTGCCTACTCTCTTCCCCATACACAGCGAAACCCAGTTCGAGGCCTTCTACTTTCGGACTCCGTTACTGTAGAAATCACTCACGCTCATAAAGCTATCGCACCATCTATACATTCAATCCTGTATTCTACTCCATCCCAGAAATCGAATGACGCACCTTGCATTCAAGAATCTGGTAACTTCCCTTTTCCGCGTTTGCTGTCTTTACATCGAGAATCACTCGTCTAAGTTGCGACCACCTCTGACCTTTCTAGTTCGCCATTTCAGCCCCAAATCCCCAAAATCGAAAAACCTTAGTTCGTTGTTGAGGTCGAACTTTCTTTCCTTTCCAAGTCTCGTGACCGCGGATCTCAGCTCCTAAGAACTCGCGAGAAAGCATCACGATCCCCTTCTGTAAATCGCGAGTGGCTTGATCGAGCTCCAGAGGGAATCGCGATTTGAACAAAGGTGAAGGAGCGACCATTTTTGATATTTCTGAAGTTTGCGGTTTAGGCTTGAGGAAGAGGGAAACCCGATTTTGATCTTAACAAGGATCGGCCATTTATGTTTTTGAACGAGATGATTTTTCCTTTTAATGAATTATGCAGGCCTTCGATTTTATAGACAAAGGGTGTGGTTTAAAAAGGATTGTGTGGCCAATTTAACCCCTTTCATTTTAGGCTTGGGTGTTTCATTGAAGTCCACAAAGAAAAAGGATTTTCTTTTATGATTTTTATTATATTTTAATTTAACCGGTATCCTTAAATTAAAATGCTCTTTGACTGCGAATTCCTTTCTGAACCAAACAAGTGTCAATTCTAGGGTAATACCACTATTACGAATACACTAGGATAGGTCACGAAGTCTAATTTGATCATCTGTAGAAGATATTAATTTAATTCAATAAAAATTAATTTTAGACAATTTATTTCCTCGATAAATAAATAAATATTATTATCGTTATAAATTTAAATAAAATTCCCTATTAATTATTTGAACTGTTTTCAATTCAAATTAAAATTTGAATTCAACTAAATCCACTTTCTTATTCTGATAATTTAATATTTTCAATATTAAATTGAAATTGATATTTAAATCGATAACTCCCTATAAAAATTGATTTATTTACTTAACTCAATATTTAAATCCATATTAAATATTTTAAAATTAACCCCTAAGAGTCCGGGTCATTACACTAAGATTTTCCGGGTTGTTACATTTTCCATGTAAAAGTTTCTTAAACAAATGTGATTGGTGAAGTACGTTAATATCATTCATGGATCCAATACATTCGAAAAATGCAAGCCAAAACCATAGATCATGTGAAGCAACAACTTCAAGTATCATTGTCGCTTTGGAGTAATGTTCGATAAACTGACCGTGCCATGCCCTGGGACAAATTTTCCATTCCCAATGCATAGAGTCTAGAGTACCTAACATGCTAGGAAGTCCCCTTTTGGCTCCTAACGTTTTCAATTTTTTGACATCGCTTTGCGTTGGAGCACGCAGATACTCATCACCATATAATTCAATGATGGCTACACAAAACCTTTCTAGACTTAAGCTAATAGTACTCTCTCATTAAGAAAGCCTCATCAAACGCATCTATGGCTATCCCATATGATATAACACGTAATGCGCCTATAAATTTTTAGTATGGTGAACAACCTAAAGTTCCAGCACTGTTACGTTTCTGAACAAAATAATTATCAAGTCCAATAACTCCACTGAAAATGCGCATGAATATATTCTTGCTCATACGAAAACGACGTTGAAAATCGCCAGGACCATACGTACTAGGGGTGTTGATATAATCTTTAAGTAATCTTGTAGTACTTGCTTGATGATCCCGCATCTTTCGTCTGTTTACCCGGCCGAACACATTACCACCTCGAGCACCGCTAGATGATCCTTTCATTAGGAATTGGTGAATCTTTTTTTGTTGAATGGTAACAGCTTGCATCATAAGTAACCCATCGCTATTAGTCGTTCTACCCGAAGATATCTGAAGATAATTTGTACTTCTCAACACTTCATCGCCTTCGTTAGAATCATAGTTGGTATTCTCAGGACCATTTTGGCTCAAGTAATTTGTATCAGCACTCTGAACATCCAATTCATAAACTCCATCGTCGTTATAAACATTATGAGACATTTTTGTATTGTGAATCTAAGTTTGCACACTATATCAATTTTTGTAGCTTCTTCAATCCAAAGTTGCAACGGCTATAATTATATTCTATATTTTTATAATTGTCAACGGCAATAAATTTAAACTATATTTTAATATTCGGCAACGACCATATTTATATAAATTATATTTTTATATTCCAGAACGACTCTACGTATATAACATCTATTTTTATATTCGACAATTTCCATATATTTATAACTTATATTTTTTTATTCATTAACGTCAATTAATACATAACTTACATATTTATATTCGTCAATGATATAATTAAATTAAATTAAATTAAATCTTCATTAACTTCTACATGATTTTACTAATATTTTCATGTTTTCTATGTTTGACAATTTATATAATAAGTGCAAGTAGTGGAAAAAAAATTTACAAAACGATTTTCTGAAACCCTTTAGTTAAACGGATTTGTAAAAATCATTTAACCTCTAAACGTTTTTCAGAAAACCATTTATGGTTTAATAATAATTAATTAAAATTACGAGTGTCACCCTCAACCACTGCCGGAACGATGGAGGGAGTTACCGCTTCAAGATGAATTTCCCCATCCAAATTCCCATTGAGTGCTGGGAATGCTCTAACTGATAAAGGAGGCCAAAAACATGATTTGGTCCAGATTACGAAAATACAGTGAAAATTAAATTTTTCAGCACTAATTACTCATTGAACATAGCTCATATGTTGAAATGCAATATAATTCGTACATGAATATGTTGGGGTTTATGCGTAGCAAAAAATACAAAAACACAAACAAAACGATTTTTTCTCACTCAATCACTTGAAGATGAATTTGATTGAAAATAACAATATAACAGATCGTAAATAATAGTAGTACACAAATATTCCACCGAACCACCCTTTTTATTAAGGGTGCTTTTAGCATAAGTCCCTATTAAGTTTCAAAATTTGGCTTACACCTGGTCCTAAACTTATTATAAATTAGGTCCCTATTTTCACAAATTCTTTAAAAAAAATAAAAAAAATCACGTAAATTCATTATTAAATAAAATACGTACACGCCAAAAAATTCAGGTGTTAAAATAGTCAAAAACCACATCAAAATACAAAAATACAAAAAAACAACGAAACAACAAGTTTATGCATCAAAAGATGCACTTATTTGTAAATAGTTGCATACATTCATGCTTATATTTCAATGTTGCATCAAACTGCAGTATAAAGGCATACATGTATGCAGTTAAACAACAATATATGCATCTTTTTATGCATATATTCAAATATCGCCTATTTTTTCAAGAATTCACATTTTCAGACATTGTTGCATTCATTCATGCACTTATACAAAATACATGAATACATTCAAGCACATATTCAGAAGCCATCATCCCTTTTAAATTTGTTGCATACATATATGCATATATACAGAATAGTTGCATTCATGTGTGCAACTATTCGTAAGACATGCATCTCAGTTCGCATACATGTATGCTACTATTGCAAATATATGTGTATAAGTATGCAGATATTGGTCCAGATTTTCAGTAGAAAACACTGGATGAATATATGCATACATGTATTCTACTATTGGTAAAAGTTGCATAGATGTATGTAACTTTTTTTTATGAATGCTTCTGGAAATATTTCTGATTATTTTGATTATTTTTTTACTAGTCAGCGCATTTTTTTCTTTAGGAAACACGTAACTCAAAAAGTAAGGACCCGCTTTACATAAAACATTACAGGGGGATGTCGTTGAGGATTTCTATCTTTAGCGTAGAATTCACATGTAATGCTTATATTCTCGGGTTTATGGGATACGGTTTGATTTTGGGCATGGATTGGCTATCCAATTATAGTGCCATTCTTGATTGTGAGTGAAGGGTAGTATGGCTCATGACCCGCCTTGGTAATACCCTTGAAATTTCCTGCAACCCTAAGGGTTAAGTCATATTATGTTATCTAGAATCTCCCGACTCGTCTATCGATAATCTGCAATCTGTAAGAATGGTTCTAGAATATCCCGATGTCTTTGATGAGGTGAGGGGGCTACCCCCAAAGTGCGAGATAGATTTCCATATTTATCTAGTTGATAATGCCAAGCCAGTTTCATTGCCCGTTAGGCACATGGCTCCGTGAGAAAGGACAGAGCTTAGTAAGCAGGTTAAGGAGTTGCTCGAGAAAAATTTCATAAGGCGAAGCATTTCTTAATGGGGTACTCCTGTGGTATTCGCTACTAAGGTGGATGGTTCGCTTCGTCTGTGCGTGGATTATCGTGAGTTAAACAAGCTGAAAAGAAAAATAGCCACCCACTACCAAGAATCGACGATCTGTTTGACCAGCTTGTAGGAGCGTATGTTTTCTCTCAACACGATCTAGCCACAGGATTCCATCAACTTAGAGTGGCTAATGTTAGCATTGACAAAACTAAGTTTAGGACTCCAGATGGTTTCTTCGAATGGCTCGTCATGCCATTTGGATTAACAAATGCACCCGCATACTTTGTAGATTTGATGAGTAGGGTGTTTAGGGAGTTCCTTAACAAATTTGTGGTTGTTTTTGTGGACAATATTTTGATCTTCTCAAGGGATGAAGAAGAACATGCTAGACATCTCAAGGAAGTTATGGATACGCTTAGAGCACACAAGTTAAAAGCTAAGTTCTCCAAATGCGATTTTTGGAGGAAGGAAGTTCGGTTTCTTGGGCATGTAGTTTCCAAGCAAGGTATAGCTGTGGACCCCGCAAAGGTAGTTGCGGTGCAGGACTGGAAAATTCCTAAGAACGCAACGGAGGTGAGAAGCTTTCTCGGTTTGGCAGGCTACTTTAGGAAATTCATTAAGGACTTCGCTAAGATTTCAGCTCCTTTTACAAGGTTAACGAAGAAAAACCTAGCTTTTGCATGGGACATAGAATGCGATATTTCTTTTAAGAGACTTAAAAGAGCCCTCACCACAACCTCAGTTTTGACATTACCCGACGGAGGTAAGATGTTTACTGTGTACACAGATGCGTGTGGCACGGGATCAGGCGTCGTCCTAATGCAAGAAGGGAAGGTGATTTGATATGGCGGTAGACAACTTAAAGTTCATGAGAAAAACTATCCCGTACATGACTTGGAGTTGGCGGCGATCGTTTTTGCACTTAAATCATGGCGCCATTATCTTCTAGGGGAGGGGTTCGAGCTGTACACCGATCACAAATCGCTCAAGTACCTCTTCTCACAAAAAGATTTGAATCTAAGGAAACAGAGGTGGATGGAATTCTTGGCATCGTATGACTTCGGTATAGCTTATACCGCTGGCAAGGTTAACGTGGTGGCGGATGCGCTAAGTAGGAAAAGGTTGACTTTGAGCCCCTTGTTTGTGGAGAGGAAAAGTCTAGAGTTTATAGCAACCTTTGATTTTACACCTGCTATTAAGTCATTGACTGTTACGTTAGCATCTCTTGAGCTAAGGCCTACACTTCGAGACTAAGTAGGTACTTCGCAGAAGAAAGACCCACAAATAGTCGAGATCGTGGACAAGTTGATTAGTGGTGAGACGTCAAGTCACCTTAGTAGGTATGCTATAGATGACAAGGGATGGCTAAGGCGCGGTGGAAGGATATGTGTGCCACGAGTGGGAGACCTAGTGAGGAAAGTCCTCGAAGTGGCGCATCACTTGAAGATGACCATACATCCCGGAGGGGATAAGATGTACAGAGATATGAAACGCATTTTCTTTTGGACTGGAATGAAAAAGGACGTGGCGGAGTTTGTTTCGAAATGCATAGTGTGCCAACAAGTAAAGGCCGAATCAAAGAAGCCCGTTGGGCAATTACATCCTTTGGAGGTCCCGCAATGGAAGTGGGAAAGTATCTCGATGGATTTCGTGGATGGACTGCCTAGGTCAAGGAAGGGAAATACTAGCATATGGGTCATAGTTGATAGACTCACGAAAAGTGCTCACTTCATTCCGGTGAAAAGCAAGAGGACTGCATCATGGCTAGCGTCTATTTACCTTCGAGAGATAGTACGGTTGCACAGGGTTCCTTCTTGTATAGTTAGTGATCATGACCCGCTTTTCACTAGCCAGTTTTGGAATAGTCTACAAGAAGCAATGGGTACGCGACTAAGTTTAAGCACGGCCTATGACCCACAGACGGATGGACAAACCGAAAGGGTAAATAGCGTACTAGAGGATCTTTTGAGGCTTTGCATTCTTGACTTTGGTGGTACTTGGGAAGACCATCTTTCTCTCGTGGAGTTTGCATATAATAATAGCTACCATGCCAGCATAGGAATGGCACCATTCGAGGCCTTATATGGAAGACCATGCAAGTCACCAACTTGTTGGTGGGAGACGACAGACAAGCTTATACTTGGGCCCGACATGATAAGGGACACTTCCGAGAAGGTTGAGTTGATACGAAGACGGATGAAAACGGGCCAAGATCGACAGAAATCTTATGCGGACAAGAGAAGGACAGATCTAGAGTTCGAAGTCGGAGATATGGTCTTTACAAAAGTTTCTCCTTTATGCAATGTGGTTCATTTTGGAGCGGTTGGAAAGCAAGCTCCAAGGTTCGTAGGACCGTTCCCTATCACTGAGAGAATTGGGCAGATGGCCTATAAGGTAGAATTACCCGAGAGGCTGGTCGGAGTACACAATGTCTTTCTCGTCTCGCATCTCCGAAAGTATTTACATGAGTCGGCCGAAGTAGTTGAGCCAAGCATCCCTGAAGGCGTGGAGGTGGAAAAAGAAGCAACATTGAGGCGAGTTCCAATCCATATCTTGGGAACGAAGATCAAGAAGCTAAGGAATAGAGAAGTCAAGCTAGTGAAAGTACAGTGGAATGAAGCCCAAGAAGACGCAACTTGGGAAACCAAGGAGAAGATACGCGCGCTTTACCCATTTCTTTTTAAGGTTACATTCTCGGTCTCTTTTCCTATAAGTTTGCATACCTTTCTTTGGCTATCTATGTTTGTCCTGTTATCTTCTCGATCTTATCATGAGAAGCGTAGGTAGAACCCTTTGGATGTAAACATGTGATTGAAAACATGTTATGGTTGATGCTTGCAAATGGTTGCAAGTGTTTGCAAGTGACTGCTAGTGGATGCATGACACACATTAGGCACTAGATCGGCTCAGTCACATTTTCATGTTGCATATGCATGAGTGCTTATACTTGTACATGATTGAAACTTGTTATGCTATCACTTGGATGTTGCATATGAATGAATGTTATGTGCACTCATGTAGAGATTAAAAAGTATGCTTGGAATTTGCATACATGTGGACTCATTACACTAACATATTTTGCATTAAGGAGGTTTACTGAATCAGTAACCGCCTAATCTTTTGCATTAGATAAGTACATATACACACACTTTCTGCATATATTCATATAGTACTAGAAATCTTGTAAGGACAATAGTTTCTTGTGGATGATGTTTTGAGTAGATGGATGATTGGATGGTAGGATATATTCTTTCAAACTTAGAGATTTTGGGGACGAAATCCTTTAAGGAGGGGAGAATGTAACAACCCATATTTTAATAAAGTGTTATAACTGTAAGTCAAGGCAGAATTAGTTTTTAAAATAAGAATCAAGGGAAACGGATTGCTCCATTACGTTCATTTCGAAATTCTGCTTGGAAACGAGTCCGAGTATTCGAAAATCGCAGTCTGTATGACCAAGTTATGACCCTTCGAAGTTTTCAGAAAATTTCAGTTTTCAAAACAGCTCGAATTCGAATTCAAAATTCGAATTTCAAACCCAAAACAGACAGGGCGGGAAATTTCCCGCCCAGGACCAGGTCGACTATGTAGTTGACCTACCCAGGACCAGGTCGACCGTAGTGTCGACCTGGTACCCCGACCCTTTTTTGGGCCAGAGTTCATTCTGATGTTCCTGGTTCGATTTCTGTCTAGAATCGTTGGCCTGACCATATATAAACAGCCTCAAACCCCAGTCTCTCTACACAAATTCTCTCTGGCCTTAAGTTGCTAAAACTCTGAAGCGATTGCTTCTTCTCCAACAAAGCTACGTGTAGAATATTGCTGTTTGGGGGATTTCTGTTAGACTCGAGATTCAACGTCGCCTCTTTGTTTTCTAATTCTCAAGCCACGATCTGTAAGCCCCAGTTAATTTTAGATCTAAACTCTAAACTTAAAAGGACATGTTGTAAATTGAAATTGAACCTAAACATGATAATTACCTTGAATCTATCATTGTATATTTTGGATCTACTTTGGTTCACCTTGGATCTATTATTTTTCATATTGGATCTATTATTGCCCACCTTGAACCAAGTACCGTTCATCTTGAATCTTGACTTTTGGGTAAATTGTTATGAAATTGATTTGGGGACTATTCATGTTGTAAACCTAAACCCCTCATGTCCATGATGTTAACATGCCTGTGATGTTGAATTAATTGCTAGTCACAAGTTAGGATTATCACCTTATGTCAACTATTACCATGTCTATCACCCTATTTTGCTAGAATTGATATTTGAAACCCCTATCTCATATACCAGTAATGTTAATCATATATCTCAAGTTATACCATGATTGACTTGTAATCACTTTTGCCACCTTATACCCATCCTTTTTATGTTATTCCCTAGTTAGATCTATTTGTATTGATTCTAATTCACGTGCGATGGGAATGCGATTTGGGTAGTTTAGGCAAACCTGAATTTAGTATGAACTTGAAATAGTTATAAACTTGAAACGTGAACATGGTTAGCTTGAACTTGAATTTGACCTGAAAACTTGAACATGGACATGACACATAGATAAACATGAACATGGCCAACTCGAGGTTGGGTTGAGTTTGTAGTATAAACCTGCCCGGAACCGCCCGACAAATCCAGTAACTGCAAACAATAGGACACAATGTGAGTAGTTGGTCATATCGCGCTTGAAACCCGAGGTTAGACTAGGTTGTGGTATAAACCTGCCCGGACCCGCCCGGTGTAACCAGTAACCACAACAAAGTCTAATGTGAGAGGTTGGGGTGCATTAATTTATTTAATGCCATAGGATAGGGTTATGTCATGGACCACTTGAATATACTTAACCAAATTGACACGATGATTGGATAGGGTTAAGTCACGAATTTTGAATGACAACACTTAACCCATTAGAAACCCTAGTTACTAGGTCCTTTTCAACAGTAACCCACTTAGGTGTATCACGATACCCTGGGACTAGGCAGGGTGGGGAGCGATTACTGGGTTGATTGTAAGCGACCAGAATGATGGCTGAGTAAGTGCGCCATTGTTGGTTCAGGCGGACTATGGTCGTGCACTTAGTCCGGAGCTGAAAAAATAGGTATGGGCACTAGTAGGTTTACACTGTGCGTGCTTGAATTGTGTCAGTGATTAACACCCTAGGGCTTGATACACCCAAGGGTGGACCTAGCACACGTGACTACATTCCGCGAGTGGGCCGTATGACACCGACACTTGACGAGTTAGAACTTGTAGGGAGCTGATCGATTAGTAGATCATACTGTAGGACACCGTATTGGGTCATCCCATGATATTGGGCCAAGGGATCATTTAGTGGTTAATATATGACATGGGTTAGTATACTAGTACAGTTGGTGCAGCGAAATCTTGGACAAGCGATGACACACTTGATTTATTCTGTATCTTAGTTATCATGTCAGTCTAGTTATCATCCTTATGTTTAATCTCAGTTTCTCATGTCTTGTTAACTTTAATAGTATTTATACTGAAAGTCACTAGGGCTTACCAGTCTTTATGAATGACCCGTTTTCTTTCGCCTCTTTTTCTTTTGTTTCTCCCCCCAGGTTCTCAGGGAGGAAACTCTTGCTGTTAGCTTGGATTTAGCTTGCTTTCTGTCAGCTCATGTACGGTTTGGTCTTGTTCTATGCTATGGCTGCACTTCTGCTATTTTTGGGGAATAATTTACTTTTGATTTTATGCTTCTTTATTTAGAACTTGATGTAATGGAACAATGAAAATCTGTACTTTGGATATATGAGGTTTTGACTCTCTTTTTGAAAGTAATGAGATTTGGTTTTTAATTTCTACCGCTGCTTTATTTATGTTATGTATTGTGATATCTCTGTGTATGTTTACCTCGATAATGCTCCTTCAAAACTAGTGAATTCCCTTTGTGAGTGACCCTAGCGGAGGTGTGGTGTTACACGTCTGTTGGGTGCAACATCGAAGTCTTGAGGTGCAACATCCATTTGAAAATCCAAGATTGCACTATATGACTTTTGAAAACTCGTTTATGGGTATGAAATAGAAATATAACATGGTGCATCACATTTCAAAATATAGTAAATCGAATTATGACCTTGGTCAAACACCCTTTGACCAACAAAACGACATGTAAAAAATTGAGCTAAAAAAGCTTTCGATGTTCCCAAATGTCATTAAGATTGAATTTCTTGGTTACTGAACTAAGATGAGATGGGTGGAACTTGTTAGTCCTATTGATCTATGAAAGAGCTTCGTTTTGAATGGTTATGGTTCTTGTAACTCAAAATGGACACAAAGTTATGGTTGGCGGAACAACCCACGTCTCCTGGGTGTAACATCGAAGTCCTGAGGTGCAACATCCATTTGAAAATCCAAGGTTGCCCTGTATGACTTTTGAAAACTCGTTTACGGGGATGAAATAGAAATATAACATGGTGCATCATATTCCAAAATATAGTAAATCGAGCCGGGGCTAGTCCATGATCCAAGGGGGCGAGTCGAACAGAAATGTCACTAATTCCAAAATCCAAGTTCTGCGCGCGTTCACGGAAACGGATGTAACTTTTAATCCATAAGTCCATTTTGCCCAAACGAAAGCTCTACCTGAAGCTAATTTAGAGCGGTATAGGAGTTATGAAGCTTAGCTCCATAATTAATGTTTTCGGGACAAAAAGAGGTCATCTGATAGGAGTTTTGGGCATGTTTATGTTGATGTTGTGATTCGACCAAATCGCTCTATGTCTTCTGACGAAGTTCTCAGTACCTAAGCGCGTTGCTTATTTAGATTTTCCATATGTGACAGCTTTGACAAAAAAGTGTGTCAACAGGCTGGTTATGGTTCTAGTAACTCAAAATAAATACAAAGTTTTGGTTGGCGGAACAACCCACGTCTGTTGGGTGCAACATCGAAGTCTTGAGGTGCCACATCCGTTTGAAAATCCAAGATTGCACTGTATGACTTTTGAAAACTCGTTCATGGGTATGAAATAGAAATATAACATGGAACATCACATTTCAAAATATATAATAAACCGAATTATGACCACGGTCAAACCACCTTTGACCAACAAAACGGCATGTGAAAAAATGAGTTAAAAAGGCTTTCTATGTTCCCAAATGTCATTAAGATTGAATATCTTGGTTACTGAACCAAGATGAGATAGGAGGAACCTGTTAGTCCTATAGGTCTATGAAAGAGCTTCGTTTTTAATGGTTATGGTTCTTGTAACTCAAAATAGACACAAAGTTATGGTTGGCTGAACAACCCACATCTCCTGGGTGCAACATCGAAGTCCTGAGGTGCAACATCCGTTTGAAAATCCAAGATTGCCCTGTATGACTTTTGAAAACCCATTTATGGGGATGAAATAGAAATATAACATGGTGCATCATATTAAAAAATATAGTAAACCGAGCTGGGGCTAGTCTACGATGCAAGGGGGCGAGTCGAACAGATATGTCACCAATTCCAAAATCCAAGTTCTACGCGCGATCCCGGAAACAGGCGTAACTTCCAATCCGTAAGTCCGTTTTGCCCAAACAAAAGCTCTACCTGAAGCTAATGTAGAGGGCTACAGGAGTTACAGAGCAAAGCCCCGTAATTGATGTTTTCGGGACCAAAAGAGGTCACCTGATAGGAGTTTCGGGCCGGTTTATGTTGATGTTGTGATTCGACCAAATCGCTCTATGTCTTCTGACGAAGTTCTCAGTACCTGAGCGCATTGCTTATTTAGATTTTCCTTATGTGACAGCTTTGACCAAAAAGTGTGTCAACGGACTGGTTATGGTTCAAGCAATTCCAAATAAATACAAAGTTATGGTTGGCGGAACAACCCACGTCTGTTGGGTGAAACATCGAAGTCTTGAGGTGCAATATCCGTTTGGAAATCCAGGATTGCACTGTATGACTTTTGAAAACTTGTTTATGGGTATGAAATATAAATATAACATGGTGCATCATATTTCAAAATATAGTAAATCGAGCCGGGGCAAGTCCACGATCCAAGGGGGCGAGCCGAACAGAAATGTCACCAATTCCAAAATCCAAGATCTGCACGCGTTCACGGAAACGGGCGTAACTTCCAATCCGTAAGTCCGTAATGCCCAAATGAAAGCTCAACTTGAAGCTAATTCAGAGGGCTATGGGTGTTGCAGAGCAAATCTCCGTAATTTATGTTTTCAGGACCTAAAGAGGTCATCTGATAGGAGTTTCGGGCCTGTTTATTTTGATGTTGCGATTCGACCAAATCGCTCTATGTCTTTTGACAAAGTTCTTAGTACTTGAGTGCATTTCTTATTTAGATTTTCCATACATGACAGCTTTGACCAAAAAGTGTGTCAACAGACTGGTTATGGTTCTAGTAACTCAAAATAAATACAAAGTTATGGTTGGCGGAACAACCCACGTCTGTTGTGTGCAACATTCGTTTGAAAATCCAAGATTGCACTGAATGACTTTTGAAAACTCGTTTATGGGTATGAAATAGAAATATAACGTGGTGCATCACATTTCAAAATATAATAAACCGAATTATGACCACAATCAAGCCCCTTTTGACCAACAAAACGCCATGTGGAAAATTGAGTTAAAAAGACTTTCTACGTTTCCAAATGTCATTAAGAATGAATTTCTTGGTTACTAAACTAATATTAGATGGGTGGAACCTGTTAGTCCTATAGATCTCTGAAAGAGCTTCGTTTTAAATGATTATGGTTCTTGTAACTCAAAATGGACACAAAGTTATGGTTGGCGGAACAACCCACGTCTCCTGGGTGCAACATCGAAGTCCTGAGGTGCAACATCCGTTTGAAAATCCAAGATTGCCCTGTATGACTTTTGAAAACTCGTTTATGGGGATGAAATAGAAATATAACATGGTGTATAATATTCCAAAATATAGTAAATCGAGCTGGGGCAAATCCACGATCCAAGGGTGCGAGCCGAACAGAAATGTCACCAATTCCAATATCCAAGTTCTGCGTGCGTTCACGGAAACGGGCGTAACTTCCAATCCGTAAGTCGGTTTTGCCCAAACGAAAGCTCTACCTGAAGCTAATTCATAGGGCTACATGGTTTATAAAGCTAAGCTTCGAAATTGATGTTTTCGGGACCAAAAGTGGTCATCTAGTAGGAGTTCCGGGCCTGTTTATGTTGATGTTGCGATTCGACCAAATGCTCTATGTCTTCTGACGAAGTTCTCAGTACCTGAGCGCGTTGCTTATTTTGATTTTCCATATGTGTCAGCTTTGACTCAAAAGTGGGTCAACAGGCTGTTTATGGTTTTATAACTCAAAATACAAAGGTATGGTTGGCGAAACAACCCACATATGTTGGGTGCAACATCGAAGTCTTGAGGTGCAACATCCGTTTGAAAATCCAAGATTGCAGTGTATGACTTTTGAAAACTTGTTCATGGGTATGAAATAGAAATATAACATGGTGCATCACATTTGAATATATAATAAACCAAATTATGACCACAGTCAAATCCCTTTTGACCAACAAAACAACATGTGAAAAATGAGGTCATCTGATAGGAGTTTTGGGCCTGTTTATGTTGATGTTGTGATTCGAACAAATCGCTCTATGTCTTCTGACGAAGTTCTCAGTACCTAAGCGCGTTGCTTATTTAAATTTTCCATATGTGACAGCTTTGACAAAAAAGTGTGTCAACAGGCTGGTTATGGTTCTAGTAACTCAAAATAAATACAAAGTTTTGGTTGGCGGAACAACCCACGTCTGTTGGGTGCAACATCGAAGTCTTGAGGTGCCACATCCGTTTGAAAATCCAAGATTGCACTGTATGACTTTTGAAAACTCGTTCATGGGTATGAAATAGAAATATAACATGGAACATCACATTTCAAAATATAATAAACCGAATTATGACCACGGTAAAACCACCTTTGACCAACAAAACGACATGTGAAAAAATGAGTTAAAAAGGCTTTCGATGTTCCCAAATGTCATTAAGATTGAATTTCTTGGTTACTGAAATAAGATGAGATGGGTGGAACTGTTAGTCCTATAGATCTATGAAAGTGCTTCATTTTGAATGGTTATGGTTCTTGTAACTCAAAATGGACACAAAGTTTGGTTGGTGGAACAACCCACGTATCCTCGGTGCAACATCGAAGTCCTGAGGTGCAACATCCGTTTGAAAATCTAAGATTGCACTGTATTACTTTTGAAAACTCATTTATGGGGGTGAAATAGAAATATAACATGGTGCATCATATTCCAAAATATAGTAAATCGACCCGGGGCTAGTCCACGATCCAAGGGGCCGAGCCAAACAAAAATGTCACCAATTCCAAAATCCAAGTTCTGCGCGCGTTCACGAAAACGAGCGTAACTTCCAATCAGTAAGTCCGTTTTTTTCAAACGAAAGCTCTACCTGAAGCTAACTCAGAGAGCTACAAGAGTTACAGAGCAAAGCCTTGTAATTGATGTTTTCGGGACCAAAAGAGGTTATCTAATAGGAGTTTCGGGCCTGTTTATGTTGATGTTGCGATTCGACCAACTCGCTCTATGTCTTCTGACGAAGTTCTCAGTACCTGTGCGCGTTGCTTATTTAGATTTTCCATATGTGATTGCTTTGACCAAAAAGTGTGTCAATAGACAGGTTATGGTTCTAGTAATTCAAAATAAATACAAAGTTATGGTTGGTGGAACAACCCACGTCTGTTGGGTGCAACATCGAATTCTTGTGGTGCAACATCCGTTTGAAATTCCAATATTGCACTGTATGACTTTTGAAAACTCGTTTATGGGTATGAATTAGAAATATAACATGGTGCATCATATTCCAAAATATAATATACTGAATTGTGACCACGGTCATACCCCTTTGACCAGCAAAACGACATGTGAAAAATTGAGTTAAAATGGCTTTCTATGTTCCCAAATGTCATTAAAATTGAATTTCTTGGTTACTGAACTAAGATGAGATGGGTGGAACCTTTTAGTCCTATAGATCTATGAAAGAGATTCGTTTTGAATGATTATGGTTCTTGTAACACAATATGGACACAAAGTTATTGTTGGCGGAACAACCCACGTCTCCCGGGTGCAACATCGAAGTCCTGAGGTGCAACATCCGTTTGAAAATCCAAGATTGCCCTATATGACTTTTGAAAACTCGTTTATGGGGATGAAATAGAAATATAACATAGTGCGTCATATTCCAAAATATAGTAAACTGAGTCGGGGCTAGTCCATGATGCAAGGGGGCGAGCCGAACAGAAATGTCACAAATTCCAAAATCCATGTTCTGTGCGCGTTCACGGAAACAGGCGTAACTTCTAATCCGTAATTCCGTTTTGCCCAAACGAAAGCTCATCCTAAAGCTAATGTAAAGGGCTACAAGAGTTATGGAAAAAATTTCTGTAATTGATGTTTTCGGGACCAAAAGAGGTCATCTGATAGGAGTTTCGGGCCGGTTTATGTTGATGTTGCAATTCGACCAAATCGCTCTATGTCTTCTGACGAAGTTCTCAATACCTGCGCGCGTTGCTTATTTAGATTTTCCATATGTGATAGCATTGACCAAAAAGTGTGTCAACAGACAAGTTATGGTTCTAGTAACTCCAAATAAATACAAAGTTATGCTTGGCGGAACAACCCACGTCTGTTGGGTGCAACATCGAAGTCTGGAGGTGCAACATCCTATTGAAAATCCAAGATTGCACTGTATGTCTTTTGAAAAATCGTTTATGGGTATGAAATAGAAATATAACATGGTGCATCATATTCCAAAATATAGTAAATCGAGCCGGGGCTAGTCCACGATCCAGGGGGGCGAGCCGAACAGAAATGTCACCAATTCCAAAATCCAAGATCTGTGCGCGTTCACGGACACGGGCATAAATTCAAATCCGTAAGTCCGTTTTGCCCAAATGAAAGCACTACCTGAAGCTAATTCAGAGGGCTAAAGGGGTTATGGAGCGAAACTCCATAATTGACATTTTCAGGTCCAAAAGTGGTCATCTGATAGGAGTTTCGGGCCTGTTTATGTTGATGTTGCGATTCGACCAAATCGCTCTATGTCTTCTGACGAAGTTCTTAGTACCTAAGTGCGTTGCTTATTTAGATTTTCCATATGTGACAGCTTTGACCAAAAAGTGTGTCAACAGACTAGTTATGGTTCTAGTTACTCAAAATAAGTACAAAGTTATGGTTGGCGGAACAACCCACGTCTGTTGGGTGCAACATCGAAGTCTTGAGGTGCAACATCCGTTTGAAAATCCAAGATTGCACTGTATCACTTTTGAAAACTCGTTTATGGGTATGAAATAAAAATATAACATGGTGCATCACATTTCAAAATATAATAAACTGAATTATGACCACGGTCAAATCCCCTTTGACCAAACAAAATGACATGTGAAAAATTGAGATAAAAAGGCTTTCTATTTTCCTAAATGTCATTAAGAATGAATTTCTTGGTTACTGAACTAAGTTGAGATGGGTGGAACCTGTTAGTCTTATAGATCTATGAAAGAGCTTCGTTTTGAATGGTTATAGTTCTTGTAACTCAAAATGGTCACAAAGTTATGGTTGGTGGAACAACCCACGTCTCCTGGTTGCAACATCGAAGTGCTGAGGTGCAATATCATTTTGAAAATCCAAGATTGCCCTGTATGACTTTTGAAAACTCGTTTATGGGCATGAAATAGAAATATAACATGGTGTATCATATTCCAAAATATAGTAAATCGAGCTGGGGCTAGTCCACGATCCAAGGGGGCGAGCCGAACTGAAATGTCACCAATTCCAAAATCCATGTTCTGCACGCATTAACGGAAATAGGCGTAACTTCCAATCCGTAAGTCCGTTTGGCCCAAACAAAAGCTCTACCTGAAGCTAATTCAGAGGGCTACAAGAGTTATGGAGAAAAGATTCATAATTGATATTTTCGGGACCAAAGGAGGTCATTTGATAGGAGTTTCAGGCCTGTTTATGTTGATTTTTCGATTCGACCAAATCGCCCTATGTCTTCTTACGAAGTTCTCAGTACATGAGCGCGTTGCTTATTTAGATTTTCCATATGTGATAGCTTTGACCAAAAAGTGTGTCAACAGACTGGATATGGTTCTAGTAACTCAAAAGAAATACAAAGTTGTTGTTGGCGGAACAACCCACGTCTGTTGGGTGCAACATCGAAGTCTTGAGGTGCAACATCCGTTTGAAAATCCAAGATTTCACTGTATGACTTTTGAAAACTCGTTCATGGGTATGAAATAAAAATATAACATGGTGCATCACATTTCAAAATATAATAAACCGAATTATGACCACGGTCATGTTGTATATAACGGTGTTGTATACACAATTATATGATTTTTGTTTGATGATAACAACCAAATAAATATTATTTTAATGTGTTTGATATTGTACTGTTATTATACATCACAGACTGGAATATAATATTTATATTTAAATAAAATACAACTGTACAGAAATTTAAATATTCACAGTATTTTATTTGAATAGAATATTTTATTTCAATATCAAACAGTACAAATTCTTTACTCCACTATTTGTACATCTCTGTATTACACTTCATAACATATCAGATTTCATATATACAGCTCCTCATTACAGATTAACTCAGTCACTCTTTTTGTACATACATTCAGTCTCAACACTCAAATTAACATACATACACTTTGACACATTCACTGACACTACACATTGTCTTCTTATCTTCAGTCTTCTGTCTTCACAGCTTCACTGTCAGTCCAGTCATCACCTGCTTACCTGTCACATGAAACACACACACACACAGTATACTGCAATAGAAATAAAACTGAACACATGCAAATATAAATTTTAATTTTAAAATTCTATTTGCCTCAGTTTTTTGGTGTGTTTCTCATCCTTTTTCATGACTTGATCTGATATGTTAATGTAGCACGCGCAAGATACATGTATACACATACATGTATATGTATATACACATATTTCAGTGCAGAGACAGGAAAACTCGTCTGATGGCTGCATGTACACACGTGCATGTATATACACGTGTGCACTGCCTCGCAAATCAGTGTGCAACTGAGGAGTAGCCACGTGGACCTGCTCAACTCAGTGCACATGCAAGGGACAGTGCAACATGGACATGGAGGCGAGTACAAGTCAACAAAGCATGATTCAAGCCAACAAAGAGTACATGTAAACAATGGTGGAACCAGTCCAAACACAATTGAGCGGCTAGGTTAAAGCACAGGTTTAAGAATGATTTCTCAAAATGGTCAAGCAAAACTGCAAATACATGATTCGAGTCAAACAGCATATGCTTGTTGTGTGCAAAAATCAGTTCCAGCAAGCAAATACAAATGCAAAGTGGAAGTGGCATGGCACCAATTCATGGTCGAGCTCCAACATGGATGGTGCAAGCGTGCAAGATCAAAAGCAAGTGGCACATCAAGTCAAGGTGAAAGAAATGTGCAAACAATAGTGATACAGCATATACACAAGTGTACAGCACTTCAAGGACTACTCAAACATGGTGATATAACAGTGCATGCTAAACAATTATCAAGACGTGTCATGGTCAAGTCAGCTCATGGATGGAAAAAATACATGTACACAAATAAAATGGCAAGGTTGCATGGCATGGCAGGAAAATGACCAGAACAGCATGGAACATGCAAATGGTCAGTGAACATCATGGAACAGCAGTGTCAACTACAAAGTATCAAGACAGTGTGACAGAATACAATGCAAAAGTGATTGAGCTAGAACATGGTCAAGTGTACATGCTTCAAGTGCACACATTGTTTCAACAAAATGGACTCAGCACCAAGCATGACAAGTTAACAGTGCAGTAACAACAAATCCACTGACATATACACAATGACTCAAAGCAGTTCAGCTACAAGAGTTCATTTCAGCAGCTACAATGGTGTTTAGCCATCAAACTCAAGTGAATGGTGCAAAATCAGTTTCAGAATTCATGAGTGCAACAAGTATGAAAAAGGAAGACCAAATGAATGGTGCAAGGGTCGAGCACATGGTGGCAACAGCAAGTTCAAAAGTTTTTCAGTTCAAACAAGTAACAAAACAAATAATTTATGGTCATTGCAAAAAGAGTAAAATCTGCATGACATAAATCTTTGTTAATATGTCCAGGAAATCAGCTTTGAAATAGGCAAGTATTTTTTGCCAAAATTCAATGACATTCAAAGCAGCTCAGTTACACAGCATGGTTCAAGCGTGTATGATTTATTTTGGCAACAATGAATTCCAGAAAATCACATGAAGAATATTTGGCAAGTTTTTAAATGCGAAATCTTACCAGAGCATCAATCCAAATCAGGCAAAAAGAGGCAAATTCGAGCAATCAGAGGGTATCTAGGAAATCATACTTATTTGAAACGATTCAGTCTATTCCTTTTTTTTTGGATTTCATATCCATTCAAGACAACAAACTTATTCAAAGGGGTTTTTAATTCTGGAGCTTCATCAAAGAATAAAATCATGCCAAAAATCATTTCAGGAACTCACGCAGCAAATAGGAGGAAACCGTCCTAAATCAGATCAAATCATTTATGGTGAAATCAGAGTTTAAGGGTTTTCTATTTTTTTTACCCTATTTAGTCACACCAATTCATCATAGGCAAGATACAGAAAATCGAAAAACCCAATCCAACATTTTTCAAATCACAAACGATTCAATCGAAAATCAAAGCCCAGCATCACAAATTCTAGCAAAGAATTAAAATCCGAATTACTTACATTTTTGTTCAGGTTTTCGAATCGATTCAGAACTCAAAGCAAGCGACCAAAGCTAGCAATCAATCGGAGCTTCAAACAAACCAACAAGAATCAATTTTGACGTCGAGATTTGGGATAGCAGAAACCCTAGCCTTTGAAGCACCGGCTGCCATTTTTGTTTCCCAGAGCAAAAGAGAAAGTAAAGGGATCGGACCAAGGAAAGTGGGTGCACAAAATAAACAAAGGGCCGGCCAAGTTTTGATTTAATGTTAAAAGGGAATGACCCTTTTATTCTTAAGTTCTAGGGTTTTCTAATTTATTTTCTACTTTGTTTGGTATTTTCTTTTGTGTTTTTTTTGTAATCTCGTTTGTTTTCTAGTTTGTCAAACTAGGGAAATCAGTCGGGAGTTGACTGAACAGTTCTAGAGTCTGTAAAATCTAGAGAAAATTCAGTCAGGGTGTTGACTGTCAGTTTCAGAGTCTGTAAAATCTGGTTTACTGTTTACAGGGTCATAATCAGGGAAAATCTGATCGAGTGGATATTGATCAGTCTAGGGTTTTGAGCGTAGGGTTAGAATAGGAGCAGGGTTTGCGAGTGTACATAGTCTTGTATGCGGGATCTGTTCTATCACCTAGTAGAAACCTTAGAAATGCAGCAGTAGGCAGGTTTTTGCCGAAGCTGGGTATATCTGTGTGTGATTTATTTTCTGCATTTCTGTTTCTGCTATATTCTGTGATCTGTTTATTTTTATTTATCTCGTTTGATAATTAATTCAGTTAAAAACTGTCAAAAACCCTATTCACCCCCCCTCTAGGGTTATTCTAGATCCAACAGGTCAAACCGCCTTTGACCAACAAAACGACATGTGAAAATTTGAGTTAAAAAGGCTTTCTTTGTTCCCATATGTCATTAAGATTGAATTTCTTGGTTACTGAACTAAGATGAGATGGGTGGAACCTGTTAACCCTATAGATCTATGAAAGAGCTTCGTTTTGAATGGTTATGGTTCTTCTAACTCAAAATGGACACAAAGTTATGGTTGACAGAATAACCCACGTATCCTCGGTGCAACATCAAAGTCTAGAGGTGCAACATCCATTTGAAAATCCAATATTGCCCTGTATGACTTTTGAAAACTCGTTTATGGGGACGAAATAGAAATATAACATGGTGGATCATATTCCAAAATATAGTAAACCGAGCCGGGGCTAGTCCACGATCCAAGGGGGCGAGCAGAACAGAAATGTCACAAATTCCAAAATCCAAGTTCGGCGTGCGTTCACGGAAACGGGCGTAACTTCCAATCCGTAAGTCCGTTTTGCATAAACAAAATCTCTACCTGAAGCTAATTAAGAGGGCTACAGGAGTTATGGAGTAAAGATTCGTAATTATTGTTTTCAGGACCAAAAGAGTTAATCTGATAGGAGTTTCGGGCCTGTTTATGCTGATGTTGCGATTCGACCAAATTGCTCTATGTTTTCTGACGAAGTTCTTGGTACCTGAGCGTGTTGCTTATTTAGATTTTCCATATGTGACAGCTTTGACCAAAAAGTGTGTCAACATACTGGTTATGGTTCTAGTAACTCAAAATAAATACAAAGTTATGGTTGGCGGAACAACCCCCGTCTGTTGGGTGCAACATCGAAGTCTTGAGGTGCAACATCCGTTTGAAAATCAGAGATTGCACTGTATGACTTTTGAAAACTCGTTTATGGGTACGAAATAGAAATATAACATGGTGCATCATATTCCAAAATATAATAAACCTAATTATGACCATGGTCAAACACTCTTTGACCAACAAAACGACATGTGAAAAATTGAGTTAAAAAGGCTTTCTATGTTCCCAAATGGCATTAAGATTGAGTTTCTTGGTTACTGAACTAAGATGAGATGGGTGGAACCTTTTAGTCATATTGATCTATGAAAGAGCTTCGTTTTGAATGGTTTTGGTTCTTGTAACTCAAAATGGACACAAAGTTATGGTTGGCGGAACAACCCACGTCTCCTGGGTGCAACATCGAAGTCCTGAGGAGCAACACCCGTTTGAAAATCCAAGACTGCCCTGTATGACTTTTGAAAACACGTTTATGGGGATGAAATAGAAATATAACATGGTGCATCATATTCCAAAATATAGTAAATCAAGCCGGGGCTAGTCCACGATCCAAGGGGGCGAGCCGAACAGAAATGTCACTAATTCCAAATTCCAAGTTCTGCGCGCGTTCACGGAAACGGGCGTAACTTCAAACCCGTATGTTCTTTTTGCCCAAACGAAAACTCTACCTGAAGCTAATTCATAAGGATACAGGAGTTACGGAGTGAAGCTCCGTCATTGATGTTTTCGGGACCAAAAGAGGTCATCTGATAGGAGTTTCGGGCCTGTTTATAATGATGTTGTGATTCGACCAAATCGCTCTATGTCTTATGACGAAGTTCTCAGTACCAGAAACCGTTTCTTATTTAGATTTTCCATATGTGATAGCTTTCACCAAAAAGTGTGTCAATAGGCTGGTTATGGTTCTAGTAACTCAAAATAAATTCAAAGTTATGGTTGGCGGAACCACCCACGTCTGTTGGGTGCAATATCGAAGTCTTGAGGTGCAATATCCGTTTGAAAATCAAAGATTGCACTGTACGACTTTTGAAAACTCGTTTATGGGTATGAAATAGAAATATAACATGGTGCATCATATTCCAAAATATAATAAACCTAAATATGACCATGGTCAAACCCCCTTTGACCAACAAAACGACATGTGAAAAATGGAGTTAAAAAGGCTTTCTATGTTCCCAAATGGCATTAAGATTGAATTTCTTGGTTACTGAACTAAGATGAGATGGGTGGAACCTTTTTATCATAGTGATCTATGAAAGAGCTTCGTTTTAAACGGTTATGGTTCCTGTAACTCAAAATGGACACAAAGTTATGATTGGCGGAACAACCCATGTCTCCTCGGTGCAACATCGAAGTCCTGAGGTGCAACACTTGTTTGAAAATCCAAGACTGCCCTGTATGACTTTTGAAAACTCGTTTATGGGGGGATGAAATAGAAATATAACATGGTGCATCATATTCCAAAATATAGTAAATCGAGCCGGGGCTAGTCCACGATCCAAGGGGGCGAGCCGAACATAAATGTCTTCAATTCCGAATTCCAAGTTCTGCGCGCGTTCACGGAAACGGGCGTAACTTCAAATCCGTAAGTCTGTTTTCCCCAAACGAAAGCTCTACCTGAAGCTAATTCAAAAGGCTATAGGAGTTACGTAGTAAAGCTCCGTAATTGATGTTTTCGGGACCAAAAGAGGTCATCTGATAGGAGTTTCGGGCCTGTTTATAATGATATTGTGATTCGACCAAATCGCTCTATGTCTTATGACGAAGTTCTCAGTACTTGGGCGCGTTGCTTATTTAGATTTTCCATATGTGACAGCTTTGACCAAAAAGTGTGTCAATAGGCTGGTTATGATTCTAGTAACTCAAAATAAATACAAAGTTATGGTTGGCGGAACAACCGACGTCTGTTGGGTGCAACATCGAAGTCTTGAGGTGCAACATCCGTTTGAAAATCCAAGATTGTACTATATGACTTCTGAAAACTCGGTTATGGGTATGAAATAGAAATATAACATGGTGCATCATATTCCAAAATATAATAAACCGAATTATGACCACGGTCAAACACCCTTTGACCAGCAAAACGACGTGTGAAAAATTGAGTTAAAAAGGCTTTCTATGTTCCCAAATGTCATTAAGATTGAATTTCCTTGTTACTGAACTAAGATGAAATGGGTGGAACCTTTTAGTCCTATAGGTCTATGAAAGAGCTTCGTTTTGAATGGTTATGGTTCTTGTAACTCAAAATGGACACAAAGTTATGGTTGGCGGAACAATCCACGTCTCCTGGGTGCAACATCGAAGTCCTGAGGCGCAACATCCGTTTGAAAATCCAAGATTGCCCTGTATGACTTTTGAAAACTCGTTTATGGGGATGAAATAGAAATATAACATGGTGCATCATATTCCAAAATATAGTAAATCGAGCCGGGGCTAGTCCACGATCCAAGGGGGCGAGCCGAACAGAAATGTCACCAATTCCAAATTCCAAGTTCTGCGCGCGTTCACGGAAACGGGCGTAACTTCAAATACGTATGTTCTTTTTGCCCAAACGAAAACTCTACCTGAAGCTAATTCATAAGGATACAGGAGTTATGGAGTCAAGCTCCGTAATTGATGTTTTTGGGACCAAAAGAGGTCATCTGATAGGAGTTTCAGGCCTGTTTATAATGATGTTGTGATTCGACCAAATCGCTCTATGTCTTATGACGAAGTTCTCAGTACCAGAAAGCGTTTCTTATTAAGATTTTCCATATGTGATAGCTTTCACCAAAAAGTGTGTCAATAGGCTGGTTATGGTTCTAGTAACTCAAAATAAATTCAAAGTTATGGTTGGCGGAACCACCCACGTCTGTTGGGTGCAATATCGAAGTCTTGAGGTACAATATCCGTTTGAAAATCAAAGATTGCACTGTACGTCTTTTGAAAACTCGTTTATGGGTATGAAATAGAAATATAACATGGTGCATCATATTCCAAAATATAATAAACCTAATTATGACCATGGTCAAACCCCCTTTGACCAACAAAACAACATGTGAAAAATGGAGTTAAAAAGGCTTTCTATGTTCCCAAATGGCATTAAGATTGAATTTCTTGGTTACTGAACTAAGATGAGATGGGTGGAACCTTTTTATCGTAGTGATCTATGAAAAAGCTTTGTTTTGAACAGTTATGGTTCATGTAACTCAAAATGGACACAAAGTTATGATTGGCGGAACAACCCACGTCTCCTCGGTGCAACATCGAAGTCCTGAGGTGCAACACCTGTTTGAAAATCCAAGACTGCCCTGTATGACTTTTGAAAACTCGTTTATGGGGGGATGAAATAGAAATATAACATGGTGCATCATATTCCAAAATATAGTAAATCGAGCCGGGGCTAGTCCACGATCCAAGGGGGCGAGCCGAACATAAATGTCTTCAATTCCGAATTCCAAGTTCTGCGCGCGTTCACGGAAACGGGCGTAACTTCAAATCCGTAAGTCTGTTTTCCCCAAACAAAAGCTCTACCTGAAGCTAATTCAAAAGGCTATAGGAGTTACGTAGTAAAGCTCCGTAATTGATGTTTTCGGGACCAAAAGAGGTCATCTGATAGGAGTTTCGAGCCTGTTTATAATGATGTTGTGATTCGACCAAATCGCTCTATGTCTTATGACGAAGTTCTCAGTACTAGGGCGCGTTGCTTATTTAGATTTTCTATATGAGACAGCTTTGACCAAAAAGTGTGTCAATAGGCTGGTTATGATTCTAGTAACTCAAAATAAATACAAAGTTATGGTTGGCGGAACAACCGACGTCTGTTGGGTGCAACATCGAAGTCTTGAGGTGCAACATCCGTTTGAAAATCCAAGATTGTACTATATGACTTCTGAAAACTCAGTTATGGGTATGAAATAGAAATATAACATGGTGCATCATATTCCAAAATATAATAAACCGAATTATGACCACGGTCAAACCCCCTTTGACCAGCAAAACGACGTGTGAAAAATTGAGTTAAAAAGGCTTTCTATGTCCCCAAATGTAATTAAGATTGAATTTACTTGTTACTGAACTAAGATGAAATGGGTGGAACGTTTTAGTCCTATAGGTCTATTAAAGAGCTTCGTTTTGAATGGTTATGGTTCTTGTAACTCAAAATGGACACAAAGTTATGGTTGGCGGAACAATCCACGTCTCCTGGGTGCAACATCGAAGTCCTGAGGCGCAACATCCGTTTGAAAATCCAAGATAGCCCTGTATGACTTTTGAAAACTCGTTTATGGGGATGACATAGAAATATAACATGGTGCATCATATTCCAAAATATAGTAAATCGAGCCGGGGCTAGTCCACGATCCAAGGGGGCGAGCCGAACAGAAATGTCACCAATTCCAAAATCCTAGTTCTGCGCGCGTTCACGGAAACGGGGGTAACTTCCAATCCGTAAGTCCGTTTTGCCCAGATGAAAGCCCTACCTGAAGCTAATTCATAGGGCTACAGGAATTACGTAGAAAAGCTCCGTAAGTGATGTTTTCGGGACCAAAAGAGGTCATCTGATAGGAGTTTTGGGCCTGTTTATGATGATGTTGTGATTCGAACAAATCGCTCTATGTCTTCTGACGAAGTTCTCAGTACCTGAGCGCGTCGCTTATTTAGATTTTCCATATGCGACAGCTTTGACCAAAAAGTGTGTCAATAGGCTTGTTATGGTTCTAGTAACTCAAAATAAATACACAGTTATGGTTGGCGGAACAACCCACGTCTGTTGGGTGCAACATTGAAGTCTTGAGGTGCAACATCCGTTTGAAAATCCCAGATTGCACTGTATGACTTTTGAAAACTCATTTATGGGTATGAAATAGAAATATAACATGGTGCATCACATTTCAAAATATAGTAAATCGAATTATGACCATGGTCAAACACCCTTTGACCAACAAACGACCTGTTAAAAATTGAGTAAAAAAAGCTTTCGATGTTCCCAAATGTCATTAAGATTGAATTTCTTGGTTACAGAACTAAGATGAGATGGGTGGAACCTTTTAGTCCTATAGATTTATGAAAAAGCTTCGTTTTGAATGGTTATAGTTCTTGTAACTCAAAATGGTCACAAAGTTATGGTTGGTGGAACAACCCACGTCTTCTAGTTGCAACATCGAAGTGCTGAGGTGCAATATCATTTTGAAAATCCAAGATTGCCCTGTATGACTTTTGAAAACTCGTTTATGCGGATGAAATAAAAATATAACTTGGTTCGTCATATTCCAAAATATAGTAAATCGAGCCGGGGCTAGTCCACGATCCAAGTGGGCGAGCCGAACAGAAATGTCACCAATTCCAAAATCCAAGTTCTGCGCGCGTTCACGGAAATGGGCGTAACTTCCAATCCGTAAGTCCATGGAAGTTACGCTCGTTTCCGTGAACGCTCGTTTCCGTGAACTTGGATTTTGGTATTGGTGGCATTTCTGCTCGGCTCAATCCCTTGGATCGTGGACTAGCCCCAGCTCGATTTACTATATATTGGAATATGATGCACCATGGTATATTTCTATTTCATCACCATAAACGAGTTTTCAAAAGTCATACAGGGCAATCTTGGATTTTAAAACGGATGTTGCACCTCAGGACTTCAATGTTGCACCCAGGAGACGTGGGTTGTTCCACCAACCATAACTTTGTGTCTCTTTTGAGTTACAAGAACCATAACCATTCAAAACGAAGCTCTTTCAAAGATCTATAGGACTAACAGGTTCCACCCATCTCATCTTAGTTCAGTAACCAAGAAATTCAATCTTAATGACATTTGGGAACATCGAAAGCTTTTTTAGCTCAATTTTTAGCATGTCGTTTTGTTGGTCAAAGGGTGTTTGACCATGGACATAATTCGATTTACTATATTTTGAAATGTGATGCACCATGTTATATTTCTATTTCATACCCATAAACGAGGTTTCTAAAGTCATACAGTGCAATCTTGGATTTTCAAACGGATGTTGCACCTCAAGACTTCTATGTTGCACCCAACAGACGTGGGATGTTCCGCCAACCATAACTTTGTATTTATTTTGAGTTACTAGAACCATAACCAGCATGTTGACACACTTTTTGGTTAAAGCTGTCATATATGGAAAATCTAAATAAGCAACGCGCTCAGGTACCGAGAACTTCGTCAGAAGACATAGAGAGATTTGGTCGAATCGCAACATCAACATAAACAGGCCCGAAACTCCTATCAGATGACCTCTTTTGGCCCCGAAAACATTAATTACGGAGCTTTACTAAGTAACTCCTGTGGCCCTTTGAAGTAGATTTAGGTAGAGCTTTCGTTTGGGAAAAACGGACTTACGGATTGGAAGTTACGCCCGTTTCCGTGAACGCACGCAGAACTTGGATTTTGGAATTGGTGACATTTCTGCTCGGCTCGCCCCCTTTGATCGTGTACTAGCACCGGCTCGATTTACTATATTTTGGAATTTGTTGCACCAGTTATATTTCTATTTCATCCCCATAAATGAGTTTTCAAAAGTCATACAGGGCAATCTTGGATTTTCAAACGGATGTTGCACCTCTGGGCTTTGATGTTGCACCCAGGAGACATGGGATGTTCCGCAAACCAACTTTGCGTCCATTTTGAGTTACAAGGACCATAACTATTCAAAACGAAGCTCTTTCATAGATCTATAGGACTAAAAGGTTCTACCCATCTCTTCTTAATTCAGTAACCAAAAAATTCAATCTTAATGGCATTTGGGAACATAGAAAGCCTTTTTAACTCAATTTTTCGCATGTCGTTTTGTTGGTCAACGGGGGTTTGATCGTGGTCATAATTCGGTTTATTATATTTTGGAATATGATGCACCATGTTATATTTCTATTTCATACCCATAAACGAGTTTTCAAAATTCATACAGTACAATCTTGGATTTTCAAACGGATGTTGCACCTCAAGACTTCGATGTTGCACTCAACAGATGTGGGTTGTCCCGCCAACCATAACTTTGTATTTATTTTGATTTACTAGAAACATAACCCTTCTGTTGAGACACTTTTTGGTCAAAGCTGTCACATGTGGAAAATCTAAATAAGCAACGCGCTCAGGTACCGAGAACTTCGTCAGAAGACATAGAGCGATTTGGTCGAATCGCAACATCATCATAAACAGGCCCGAAACTCCTATCAGATGACCTCTTTTGTCCCGAAAACATCAATTACGGAGATTTGCTCCATAACTCCTATAGCCCTCTGAATTAGCTTCAGCTAGAGCTTTCGTTTGGGCAAAACGGACTTACGGATTGGAAGTTATGCCTGTTTCCGTGAATGCACGCAGAACTTGGATTTTGGAATTGGTGACATTTCTGTTCGGCTTGCCCCCTTGGATCGTGGACTAGCCTCGGCTCGATTTACTATATTTTGGAATATGACGCACCATGTTATATTTCTATTTCATCCCCATAAACGAGGTTTCAAAAGTCATACAGGGCAATCTTGGATTTTCAAATGTATGTTGCACCTCAAGTCTTCGATGTTGCACCCAGGAGACGTAGGTTGTTCCGCTAACCATAACTTTGTGTCCATTTTGAGTTTCAAGAACCATAACCATTCAAAATGAAGCTCTTTCATAGATCTATATGACTAACAAGTTCCACCCATCTCATCTTAGTTCAGTAACCAAGAAATTCAATCTTAATGACATTTGGGAACATCGAAAGCTTTTTTAGCTCAATTTTTAACATGTCGTTTTGTTGGTCAAAGGGTGTTTAACCATTGTCATAATTCGATTTACTATATTTTGAAATGTGATGCACCATGTTATATTCCTATTTCATACCCATAAATGAGTTTTCAAAAGTCATAAAGTGCAATCTTGGATTTTCAAACGGATGATGCACCTCAAGAATTCGATGTTGCACCCAAAAGATGTGGGATGTTCCGCCAACCATAACTTTGTATTTATTTTGAGTTACTAGAACCATAACCAACATGTTGACACACTTTTTGGTTAAAGCTGTCATATATGGAAAATCTAAATAAGCAACGCGCTCAGGTACTGAGAACTTCGTCAGAAGACATAGAGCGATTTGTTCGAATTGCAACATCAACATAAATAGGCCCGAAGCTCCTATCAGATGACCTCTTTTGGTCCCGAAAACATCAATTACAAACCATTGCTCCATAACTCGTGTATCCCTCTGAATTAGCTTCAGGTAGAGCTTTCGTTTGGGCAAAACGGACTTAAGGTTGGAAGTTACGCCCGTTTCCGCGAACGCACGCAGAACTTGGATTTTGGTGACATTTCTGTTCGGCTTGCCCCTTGGATCGTGGACTAGCCCCGGCTCGATTTACTATATTTTGGAATATGATGCACCATGGAATATTTCTATTTCATCCCCATAAAAAAGTTTTCAAAAGTCATACAGGGCAATCTTGGATTTTCAAACGGATGTTGCACCTCAGGACTTCGATGTAGCACCCAGGAGACGTGGGTTGTTCCGCCAACCAAAACTTTGTGTCCGTTTTGAGTTACAAGAACCATAACCATTCAAAATGAAGCTATTTCATGATCTATAGGACTTAATGGTTCCACCCATCTCTTCTTAGTTCAGTAACCAAGAAATTCAATCTTAATGGCATTTGGGAACGTAGAAAGCCTTTTTAACTCAACTTTTCACATGTCGTTTTGTTGGTCAAAGGGGGTTTGACTGTGGTCATAATTCGTTTTATTATATTTTGGAATATGATGCACCATGTTATATTTCTATTTCATACCCATAAACGAGTTTTCAAAAGTCATATCGTGCAATCTTGGATTTTCAAACGGATGTTGCACCTCAAGACTTCGATGTTGCACCCAACAGACGTGGGTCGTTCCGCCAACCATAACTTTGTATTTATTTTGAGTTACTAGAACCATAACCAGCCTGTTGACATATTTTTTGGTCAAAGCTGTCACATATGGAAAATCTAAATAAGCAACGTGCTCAGGTACTGAGAACTTCGTCAGAAGACATAGGGAGATTTGGTAGAATCGCAACATCAACATAAACAGGACCGAAACTCCTATCAGATGACCTGTTTTGGTCCCGAAAACATCAATTACGGAGCTGTGTTCCATAATTCCTATAGCTCTCTGAGTTAGATTTAGGTAGAGCTTTTATTTGGGAAAACGGACTTACGGATTGGAAGTTACGCCCGTTTCCGTGAACGCGCGCAGAACTTGGATTTTGGAATTGGTGACATTTCTGCTCAGCTCGCCCCCTTTGATCGTGTACTAGCCCCGGCTCAATTTACTATATTTTGGAATTTGTTGCACCATGTTATATTTCTATTTCATCCCCATAAACGAGTTTTCAAAAGTCATACAGGCAATCTTGGATTTTCAAATGGATGTTGCACCTCAGGGCTTCGATGTTGCACCCAGGAGACGTGGGTTTTTCCGCCAACCATAACTCTGCGTCCATTTTGAGTTACAAGGACCATAATCATTCAAAACGAAGCTCTTTCATAGATCTATAGGACTAAAAGGTTCCACCCATCTCATCTTAGTTCAGTAACCAAAAAATTCAATCTTAATGGCATTTGGGAACATAGAAATCCTTTTTATCTCAATTTTTCGCATGTCGTTTTGTTGGTCAAAGGGTGTTTGACCGTGGTCATAATTCGGTTTATTATATTTTGGAATATGATGCACCATGTTATATTTCTATTTCATACCCATAAACGAGTTTTCAAAAGTCATACAGTACAATCTTGGATTTTCAAATGGATGTTGCACCTCAAGACTTCGATTTTGCACCCAACAGACGTGGGTTGTCCCGCCAACCATAATTTTGTATTTATTTTGAGTTACTAGAACCATAACCAGCCTGTTGACACAATTTTTGTTCAAAGCTGTCACATATGGAAAATCTAAATAAGCAACGCACTGAGGTACTGAGAACTTCATCAGAAGACATAGAGCGATTTGGTCGAATCGTATCATCATCATAAATAGGCCCGAAACTCCTATCAGATGACCTCTTTTGGTCCCAAAACATCATTTACGGAGCTATGCTTCGTAGCTCCTATAGCCCACTGAATTAGCTTCAGCTAGAGCTTTCGTTTGGGCAAAAAGGAGTTACGGATTGGAAGTAACGCCCGTTTCCGTGAACGCGCGCAGAACTTGGATTTTGGAATTGGTGACATTTCTGATCGGCTCGCCCCCTTGGATCGTGGACTAGCATCGGCTCGATTTACTATATTTTGGAATATGATGCACCATGTTATATTTCTATTTCATCCCCATAAACGAGTTTTCAAAAGTCATACAGGGCAATCTTGGATTTTCAAACGGATGTTGCACCTCAGTTCTTCGATGTTGCACCCAGGAGAGGTGGGTTGTTCCGCCAACCATAACTTTGTGTCCATTTTGAGATACAAGAACCATAACCATTCAGAACGAAGCTCTTTCATAGATCTATATGACTAACGGGTTCAACACATCTAATCTTCGTTCAGTAACCAAGAAATTCAATCTTAATGACATTTGGGAACATCGAAAGCTTTTTTAGCTCAAAGGATGTTTGACCATGGTCATAATTCGATTTACTATATTTTGAAATGTTATGCACCATGTTATATTTCTATTTCATACACATAAACGCGTTTTCAAAAGTCATACAGTGCAATCTTGGATTTTCAAAAGGATGTTGCACCTCAAGACTTCGATGTTGCACCCAACAGACTTGGGATGTTCCGCCAACCATAACTTTGTATTTATTTTGAGTTACTAGAAACATAACAAGCCTGTTGACACACTTTTTGGTTAAAGTTGTCACATATGGAAAATCTAAATAAGAAATGTGCTCAGGTACTGAGAACTTCGTCAGAAGACATAGAGCGATTTGGTCGAATCGCAACATCAACATAAATAGGCCCGAAGCTCCAATCAGATGACCTCTTTTGGACCCGAAAATTTCAATTACGGAGCTTTGCTCCGTAACTCGTGTAGCCCTCTGAATTAGCTTCAGGTAGAGCTTTCGTTTGGGCAAAAAGGACTTACGGTTGGAAGTTACGCCCGTTTCCGCGAACGCGCGCAGAACTTGGATTTTGGTGACATTTCTGTTCGGCTCGCCCCCTTGGATCTGGACTAGCCCCGGCTCGATTTACTATATTTTGGAATATGATGCACCATGGTGTATTTCTATTTCATCCCCATAAACGAGTTTTCAAAAGTCATACAGGGCAATCTTGGATTTTCAAACGGATGTTGCACCTCAGGGCTTCGATGTTGCACCCAGCAGACGTGGGTTGTTCCTCCAACCATAACTTTGCGTCCATTTTGAGTTACAAGGACCATAATCATTCAAAACGAAGCTCTTTCATAGATCTATAGGACTAAAATGTTCCACCCATCTTGTCTTAGTTCAGTAACCAAAAAATTCAATCTTAATGGCATTTGGGAACATAGAAAGCCTTTTTAACTCAATTTTTCGCATGTCGTTTTGTTGGTTAAAAGGGGTTTGACCGTGGTCATTATTCGGTTTATTATATTTTGGAATAAGATGCACCATGTTATATTTCTAGTTTTTACCCATAAACGAGTTTTCAAAAATCATAAAGTACAATCTTGGATTTTCAAACGGATGTTGCACCTCAAGACTTCGATGTTGCACCCAACAGACGTGGGTCGTCCCGCCAACCATAACTTTGTATTATTTTGAGTTACTAGAACCATAACCAGCCTGTTGACACAATTTTTGGTTAAAGCTGTCATATATGGAAAATCTAAATAAGCAACGCGCTCAGGTACTGAGAACTTCGTCAGAAGACAGAGGGATTTGGTCGAATTGTAACATCATCATAAGCAGGCCCGAAACTCCTATCAGATGACCTCTTTTGGTCTCGAAATCATCAATTACGGAGCGATGATCAGTAACTCCTATAGCCATCTGTATTAGCTTCAGCTAGAGCTTTCGTTTGGGCAAAACGGACTTACGGATTGGAAGTTACGCCCATTTCCGTGAACGCGCGTAGAACGTGGATTTTGGAATTGGTGACATTTCTGTTCGGCTCGCCCCCTTGGATCGTGAACCAGCCCCGGCTCGATTTACTATATTTTGGAATATGATGCACCATGTTATATTTCTACTTCATCCCTATAAACCAGTTTTCAAAAGTCATACAGGGCAATCTTGGATTTTCAAACGGATGTTGCACATTAGCACTTCGATGTTGCACCCAGGAGACGTGGGTTGTTCCGCCAACCATAACTTTGTGTCCATTTTGAGTTACAAGAGCCATAACCATTCAAAACGAAGCTCTTTCATAGATCTATAGGACTAACAGGTTCCACCCATCTCATCTTATATCAATAACCAAGAAATTCAATCTTAATGACACTTGGGAACATAGAAAGCCTTTTTAACTCAATTTTTAACATGTTGTTTTGTTGGTCAAAGGGTGTTTGACCATCATCATAATTCGATTTACTATATTTTGAAATGTGATGCACCATGTTATATTTCTATTTCATACCCATAAATAAGTTTTCAAAAGTCATACAGTGCAATCTTGGATTTTTAAATGGATGTTGCACCTCAAGACTTTGATGTTGCACCCAACAGAGGTGCGACGTTCCGCCAACCATAACTTTGTATTTATTTTGAGTTACTAGAACCATAACCAGCCTGTTGATACACTTTTTGTTCAAAGCAGTCACATATGGAAAATCTAAACAAGCAACGCGCTCAGGTACTGAGAACTTCGTCAGAAGACATAGAGCGATTTGGTCGAATCGCAACATCAACATAAACAGGCCCGAAGCTCCTATCAGATGACCTCTTTTGGTCCCGAAAACATCAATTACGGAGCTTTGCTCGGTAAATCGTGTAGCCCTCTGAATTAGCTTCAGGTAGAGCTTTCATATAGGCAAAACGGACTTATGGTTGGAAGTTACGCCCGTTTCCGCGAACGCGCGCAGAACTTGGATTTTGGTGACATTTCTGTTCGGCTCGCCCCCTTGTATCGTGGACTAGCCCCGGCTCGATTAACAATATTTTGGAATATGATGCACCAAGGTATTTTTCTATTTCATCCCCATAAACGAGTTTTCAAAACCCATACAGGGCAATCTTGGATTTTCAAACGGATGTTGCACCTCAGGGCTTCGATGTTGCACCCGGGAGACGTGGGTTGCTCCGCCAACAATAACTTTGTGTCCATTTTGAGTTACAAGGACCATAACCATTCAAAACGAAGCTATTTCATAGATCTATAGGACTAAATGATTCCACCCATCTCTTCTTAGTTCAGTAACCAAGAAATTCAATCTTAATAGCATTTGGGAACATAGAAAGCCTTTTTAACTCAATTTTTCACATGTCATTTTGTTGGTTAAAGGGGGTTTGACCGTGATCATAATTCTTTTACTATATTTTGGAATATGATGCACCATGTTATATTTCTATTTCATACCCATAAACGAGTTTTCAAAAGTCATACCGTGCAATCTTGGATTTTCAAACGGATGTTGCACCTCAAGACTTCGATGTTGCACCCAACAGACGTGGGATGTTCCGCCAACCATAACTTTGTATTTATTTTGAGTTACTAGAACCATAACCAGCCTGTTGACACACTTTTTGGTTAAAGCTGTCACATATGGAAAATCTAAATAAGCATCGTGCTCAGGTACTGAGAACTTCGTCAGAAGACATCAATTACCTCTTTTGGTCCGAAAATAGGCCCGAAAACATATGGAAAATCTAAATATACATAAATAGGCCCGAAGCTCCTATCAGATGACCTCTTTTGGTCCCGAAAACATCAATTACGGAGCTTTGCTCCGTAATTCGTGTAGCCCTCTGAATTAGCTTCAGGTAGAGCTTTCGTTTGGGGAAAATGAACTTACGGTTGGAAGTTACGCCCGTTTCTGCGAACGCGCGCAGAACTCGGATTTTGGTGACATTTCTGTTCGGCTTGCCCCCTGGATCGTGGAATAGCCCCGGCTCGATTTACTATATTTTGGAATATGATGCATTATGGTATATTTCTATTTCATCCCCATAAACGAGTTTTCAAAAGTCATACAGGGCAATCTTGGATTTTCAAACGGATGTTGCACCTCCGGACTTCGATGCTGCACCCAGGAGACGTGGGTTGTTCCACCAACCATAACTTTGTGTCCATTTTGAGTTACAAGAACCGTAACCATCAAAAACGAAGCTATTTCATGGATATATAGGACTAAATGGTTCCACCCAACTCATCTTAGTTCAGTAACCAAGAAATTCAATCTTAATGGCATTTGGGAACATAGAAAGCCTTTTTAACTCAATTTTTCACATGTCGTTTTGTTGGTCAAAGGGGGTTTGACCGTGGTCATAATTCGTTTTATTATATTTTGGAATATGATGCACCATGTTATATTTCTATTTCATACCCGTAAACGAGTTTTCAAAAGTCATACCGTGCAATCTTGGATTTTCAAACGGATGTTGCACCTCAAGACTTCGATGTTACACCCAACAGACGTGGGTTGTTCCGCGAACCATAACTTTGTATTTATTTTGATTTACTAGAACCATAACCATCCTGTTGACATATTTTTTGGTTAAAGCTGTCACATATGGAAAATCTAAATAAGCAACGTGCTCAGGTACTGAGAACTTCGTCAGAAGACATAGGACGATCTGGTCGAATCGCAACATCAACATAAACAGGCCCGAAACTCCTATCAGATGACCGCTTTTGGTCCCGAAAACATCAATTACGGAGCTTTGTTCTGTAACTCCTGTAGCCCTCTGAATTAGATTTAGGTAGAGCTTTCGTTTGGGAAAAACGGACTTACGGATTGGAAGTTACGCCCGTTTCCGTGAACGCGCACAGAACTTGGATTTTGGAATTGGTGACATTTCTGCTCGGCTCGCCCCTTTTGATCGTGTACTAGCCCCGGCTCGATTTACTATATTTTGGAATTTGTTGCACCATGTTATATTTCTATTTCATCCCCATAAACGAGTTTTCAAAAGTCATATAGGGAAATCTTGGATTTTCAAACGGATGTTGCACCTCAGGGCTTCGATGTTGCACCCAGGTGACGTGGGTTGTTCCGCCAACCATAACTTTGCGTCCATTTTGAGTTACAAGGACCATAAACATTCAAAACGAAGCTCTTTCATAGATCTATAGGACTAAAAGGTTCCACCCATCTCATCTTAGTTCAGTAACCAAAAAATTTAATCTCAATGGCATTTGGGAACATAGAAAGCCTTTTTAACTCAATTTTTCGCATGTCGTTTTGTTGGTCAAAGGGAGTTTGACCGTGGTCATAATTCGGTTTATTATATTTTGGAATATGATGCACCATGTTATATTTCTATTTCATACCCATAAATGAGTTTTCAAAAGTCATACAGTGCAATCTTGGATTTTCAAATGGATGTTGCACCTCAAGACTTCGATGTTGCACCCAACAGACGTGGGATGTTCCGCCAACCATAACTTTGTATTTATTTTGAGTTACTAGAACCATAACCAGCCTGTTGACACTTTTTTTGGTCAAAGCTGTCACATATGGAAAATATAAATAAGCAACTCGCTCAGGTACTGAGAACTTCGTCAGAAGACATAGAGCGATTTGGTCGAATCGCAACATCAACATAAACAGACCCAAAGCTCCTATCAGATGACCTCTTTTGGTCTCGAAAACATCAATAACGGAGCTTTACTCCGTAAATCGTGTAGCCCACTGAATTAGCTTCAGGTAGAGATTTCTTTTGGGCAAAACGGACTTACGATTGGATGTTACGCCCGTTTCTGCGAACGCGCGCAGAACTTGGATTTTGGTGACATTTCTGTTCGTCTCGCCCCCTTGGACCGTGGTCATAATTCGGTTTATTATATTTTGGAATATGATGCACCATATTATATTTCTATTTCATACTCAGAAATGAGTTTTCAAAAGTCATACAGTACAATCTTGGATTTTCAAACGGATGTTGCATCTCAAGACTTCGATGTATCACCCAACAGACTTGGGTTGTTCCTCCAACCATAACTTTATATTTATTTTGAGTTACTAGAACCATAACCAGCCTGTTGACACACTTTTTGGTAAAAGCTGTCACATATGGAAAATCTAAATAAGCAACGCGCTAAGGTACTGAGAACTTTGTCAGAAGACATTGAGCGATTTGGTCGAATCGCAACATCATCATAAACAAGCCCGAAACTCCCCTCAGATGACCTTTTTTGGTCCCGAAAACATAAATTACGAACCTCTATACCTCAACTCCTATAGCTCTCTGAAATAGCTTCGGGTAGAGCTTTCACTCGGGCAAAACGGACTTACGGATTGGTAGTTACGCCTGTTTCGGTGAACGCGCGCAGAACTTGGATTTTGCAATTGGTGACATTTCGGTTCGGCTCGCCCCCTTGGATCGTGGACTAGCCCTGGCTCGATTTACTATATTTTGGAATATGATGCACTATGGTAAATATCTATTTCATCCCCATAAACGAGTTTTCATAAGTCATACCGGGCGATCTTCGATTTTCAAACGGATGTTGCACCTCAGGACTTCGATGTTGCACCCAGGAGACGTGGGTTGTCCCGCCAACCATAACTTTGTGTCCATTTTGAGTTACAAGAACCATAACCATTCAAAACGAATCTCTTTCATGTATCTATAGGACTAAATGGTTCCACCCATCTCATCTTAGTTCAGTAACTAAGAAATTCAATCTTAATGACATTTGGGAGCATAGAAAGCATTTTTAATTAAATTTTTCACATGTCGTTTTGTTGGTCAAAGGGGGTTTGACTGTGGTCATAATTCGGTTTATTATATTTTGGAATTTGATGCAACATATTATATTTCTATTTCATACCCATAAACGAGTTTTCAAATGTAATAAAGTACAATCTTGGATTTTCAAACGGATGTTGCACCTAAAGACTTCGATGTTGCACCCAACAGACGTGGGTTGTTCCTCCAACCATAACTTTTATTTATTTTGAGTTACTAGAACCATAACCATCCCTTTGAAACACTTTTTGATCAAAGCTGTCACATATGGAAAATCTAAATAAGCAACGCGCTCAGGTACTGAGAACTTCATCAGAAGACATAGAGCGATTTGATCGATTCGCAACATCATCATAAACACGCCCGAAACTTCTATAGCCCTCTGAATAAGCTTCATCTAGAGCTTTCGTTTGGGAAAAATGGACTTACCGATTGGAAGTTACGCACGTTTCCGTGAACGCGTGCAAAACTTGGATTTTGGAATTGGTGACATTTCTGTTCGGCTCACCCCCTTGGATCGTGGACTATCCCCAACTCGATTTACTATATTTTTGAATATGATGCACCATGTTATATTTCTATTTCATCCCCATAAACGAGTTTTCAAAAGTCATACTGGGCAATCTTGGATTTTCAAACGGGTGTTGCACCTCAGGACTTCGATGTTGCACCCAAGAGACGTGGGTTGTTCCGCCAACAATAACTTTGTCTCCATTTTGAGTTACAAGAACTATAACCATTCAAAACGAATCTCTTTCATAGATCTATAGTACAAACAGGTTCCACCCATCTCATCTTAGTTCAGTAACCAAGAAATTCAATCTTAATGACATTTGGGAACATCGAAAGCTTTTTTAGCTCAATTTTTAACATGTCATTTTGTAGTTCAAAAGGTGTTTGACCCTGGTCATAATTCGATTTGCTAAATTTTGAAATGTGATGCAACATGTAATATTTCTATTTCATACCCATAAACGAGATTTCAAAAGTCATACAGTGCAATCTTAGATTTTCAAACGGATGTTGCACCTCAAGACCCCGATGTTGCACCCAACAGACGTGGGATGTTCCGCCAACCAAAACTTTGTATTTATTTTGAGTTACTAGAACCATTACCAGCCTATTGACACACTTTTTGATCAAAGCTGGCACATATGGAAAATCTAAATAAGCAACACGCTCAGGTACTAAGAACTTCGTCAGAAGTCATAGAGCGATTTGGTCAAATCGCAACAATAACATAAACATGCCCGAAACTCCTATCAGATGACCTCTTTTGGTCTCGAAAACATCAATTACGGAGCCTTGCTTCATAACTCTTGTAGCTCTCTAAATTAGTTTCAGGTAGACCTTTCGTTTCAGCAAAACGGACTTACGGATTGGAAGTTACGCCCGTTTCCGTGAACTCGCGCAGAACTTGGATTTTGGAATTGGTGACATTTCTGTTCGGCTCGCCCCCTTGGATCATGGACTAGCCCCGGCTCGATTTACTATATTTTGGAATATGATGCACCATGGTATATTTCTATTTAATCCCCATAAACTAGTTTTCAAAAGTCATACAAGGCAATCTTGGATTTTCAAACGGGTGTTGCTCCTCAGGACTTCGATGTTGCACCCAGGAGACGTAGGTTGTTCCGCCAACCATAACTTTGTGTCCATTTTGAGTTACAAGAACCATAACCATTCAAAACAAAGCTCTTTCATGGATCTATAGGGCTAAATGGTTCCACCCATCTCATCTTAGTTCAGTAACTAAGAAATTCAATCTTAATGACATTTGGGAACATAGAAAGCCTTTTTAACTCAATTTTTTCACATGTCGTTTTGTTGGTCAAAGCGGGTTTGACCGTGGTCATAATTTGGTTTATTATATTTTTGAATATGATGCACCATCTTATATTTCTATTTCTTACCCATAAACGAGTTTTCAAAAGGCATACAGTACAATCTTGGATTTTCAAATGGATGTTGCACCTCAAGAGTTCGATGTCGCACCCAACAGACGTGTGTTGTTCCGCCAACCATAACTTTGTATTTATTTTGAGTTACTTGAACCATAACCAGACTGTTGACACACTTTTTGGTCAAAGCTGTCACATATGGAAAATCTAAATAAGCAACGCGCTCAGGTACTGAGAACTTCGTTAGAAGACATAAAGCGATTTGGTCGAGTCGCAACATCATTATAAACAGGCCCGAAACTCCTATCAGATGAATTCTTTTGGTCTCGAAAACATCAATTACAAAGCTTGGCTCCGTAACTCCTATAGCCCTATGAATTTGCTTCAGCTAGAGCTTTCGTTTGGGCAAAACGGACATACGAATTGGAAGATACGCCCGTTTCCATGAACACGCGCAGAACTTGGATTTTGGAATTGGTGACATTTCTGTTCGGCTCGCCCCCTTGGATCGTGGACTAGCCCCGGCTCGATTTACTATATTTTGAAATATGATGCACCATGTTAAATTTCTATTTCATCCCCATAAACGAATTTTCAAAAGTCATACAGGGCAATCTTGGTTTTTCAAATGGATGTTGCACCTCAGGACTTCGATGTAGCACCCAGGAGACGTGGGTTGTTCCGTCAACCATAACTTTGTGTCCATTTTGAGTTACAAGAACCATAACCATTCAAAATGAAGCTCTTTCATAGATCTATAGGACTAACGGGTTCCACCCATCTAATCTTAGTTCAGTAACCAAGAAATTCAATCTCGATGACATTTGGGAACATCGAAAGCTTTTTTAGCTCAATTTTTGACATGTCGTTTTGTTGGTCAAAGGGTGTTTGACCATGGTCATAATTCAATTTACTATATTTTGAAATGTGATGCACCATGTTATATGTCTACTTCATACCCATAAACGAGTTTCCAAAAGTCATACAGTGCAGTCTTGGATTTTTAAGCGGATGTTGCACCTCAAGACTTCGATGTTGCACCCAACAGACGTAGGATGTTCCGCCAACCATATCTTTTTATTTATTTTGGGTTACTAGAACCATAACCAGCCTGTTGACCCACTTTTTGGTCAAAGCTTTCACATATGGAAAATCTAAATAAGCAACGCGCTCAGGTACTGAGAACTTCGTCAGAAGACATAGAGCGATTTGGTCGAATCGCTACATCAACATAAACAGGCCCGAAACTCCTATCAGATGACCTCTTTTGGTCCCGAAAACATCAATTACGGAGCTTTGCTTTGTATGTCATGTATCCCTCTGAATTAGCTTCAGGTAGAGCTTTCGTTTGGGCAAAACGGACTTACAGATGGAAGTTACGCCCGTTTCCGTGAACGCGCGCAGAACTTGGATTTTGGAATTGGTTAGATTTATGTTCGGCTCGCCCCCTTAGATCATGGACTAGCCCCGGCTCAATTTACTATATTTTGGAATATGTTGTACAATGTTATATTTCTATTTCATCCCCATAAACGAGTTTTCAAAATTCATACAGAGCAATCTTGGATTTCCAAATGGATGTTGCACCCCAAGACTTCGACGTTGCAATCAGGGGACGTGGGTTGTTCCGCCAACCATAACTTTGTGTCCATTTTGAGTTACAAGAACCATAACCATTCAAAACGAAGACCTTTCATAGATCTATAGGACTAAAAGGTTCCACCCATCTCATCTTAGTTCAGTAACCAAGAAATTCAATCTTAATGGCATTTGGGAACATAGAAAGCCTTTTTAACTCAATTTTTCACATGTCGTTTTGTTGGTCAAAGGGGGTTTGACCGTGGTCATAATTCGGTTTATTATATTTTGGAATATGACGCACCATGTTATATTTCTATTTCATACCCATAACGAGTTTTCAAAAGTCACACAGTGCAATCTTGGATTTTCAAACGGATGTTGCAACTCAAGACTTCGATGTTGCACCCAACAAACGTGGGTTGTTCCGCCAACCATAACTTTGTATTTATTTTGAGTTACTAGAACCATAACCAGCTTGTTCACACATTTTTTTTTCAAAGCTGTCACATATGAAAACTCTAAATAAGCAACGCGCTCAGGTACAGAGAACTTCGTCCGAAGACATAGAGCGATTTGGTCGAATCGCAACATCATCATAAATAGGCCCGAAACTCCTATCAGATGACCTCTTTTGGTCCCGAAAACATCAATTACGGAGCTATACTCCCTAACTTTTGTAGCCCTTTGAATTATCTTCAGGTAGAGCTTTTGTTTGGGCAAAACAAACTTACGGTTGGAAGTTACGCCCGTTTCCGTGAACGCACGCAGAACTTTGATTTTGGAATTGGTGACATTTCTGTTCGGCACGCCCCCTTGGATCGTGGACTATCCCCAGCTCGATTTACTATATTTTTGAATATGATGCACCATGTTATATTTCTATTTCATCCCCATAAACGAGTTTTCAAAAGTCATACTGGGCAATCTTGGATTTTCAAACGGGTGTTGCACCTCAGGACTTCGATGTTGCACCCAAGAGACGTGGGTTGTTCCGCCAACAATAACTTTGTCTCCATTTTGAGTTACAAGAACTATAACCATTCAAAACGAATCTCTTTCATAGATCTATAGTACAAACAGGTTCCACCCATCTCATCTTAGTTCAGTAACCAAGAAATTCAATCTTAATGACATTAGGGAACATCGAAAGCTTTTTTAGCTCAATTTTTAACATGTCATTTTGTAGTTCAAAAGGTGTTTGACCCTGGTCATAATTCGATTTGCTAAATTTTGAAATGTGATGCAACATGTAATATTTCTATTTCATACCCATAAACGAGATTTCAAAAGTCATACAGTGCAATCTTAGATTTTCAAACGGATGTTGCACCTCAAGACCCCGATGTTGCACCCAACAAACATGGGATGTTCCGCCAACCAAAACTTTGTATTTATTTTGAGTTACTAGAACCATTACCAGCCTATTGACACACTTTTTGATCAAAGCTGGCACATATGGAAAATCTAAATAAGCAACATGCTCAGGTACTAAGAACTTCGTCAGAAGTCATAGAGCGATTTGGTCAAATCGCAACAATAACATAAACATGCCCGAAACTCCTATCAGATGACCTCTTTTGGTCTCGAAAACATTACGGAGCCTTGCTTCATAACTCTTGTAGCTCTCTAAATTAGCTTCAGGTAGACCTTTCGTTTCAGCAAAACGGACTTACGGATTGGAAGTTACGCCCGTTTCCGTGAACTCGCGCAGAACTTGGATTTTGGAATTGGTGACATTTCTGTTCGGCTCGCCCCCTTGGATCATGGACTAGCCCCGGCTCGATTTACTATATTTTGGAATATGATGCACCATGGTATATTTCTATTTAATCCCCATAAACTAGTTTTCAAAAGTCATACAAGGCAATCTTGGATTTTCAAACGGGTGTTGCTCCTCAGGACTTCGATGTTGCACCCAGGAGACGTGGGTTGTTCCGCCAACCATAACTTTGTGTCCATTTTGAGTTACAAGAACCATAACCATTCAAAACAAAGCTCTTTCATGGATCTATAGGGCTAAATGGTTCCACCCATCTCATCTTAGTTCAGTAACTAAGAAATTCAATCTTAATGACATTTGGGAACATAGAAAGCCTTTTTAACTCAATTTTTTCACATGTCGTTTTGTTTGTCAAAGCGGGTTTGACCGTGGTCATAATTCGGTTTATTATATTTTTGAATATGATGCACCATCTTATATTTCTATTTCTTACCCATAAACGAGTTTTCAAAAGGCATACAGTACAATCTTGGATTTTCAAATGGATGTTGCACCTCAAGAGTTCGATGTCGCACCCAACAGACGTGTGTTGTTCCGCCAACCATAACTTTGTATTTATTTTGAGTTACTTGAACCATAACCAGACTGTTGACACACTTTTTGGTCAAAGCTGTCACATATGGAAAATCTAAATAAGCAACGCGCTCAGGTACTGAGAACTTCGTTAGAAGACATAAAGCGATTTGGTCGAGTCGCAACATCATTATAAACAGGCCCGAAACTCCTATCAGATGAATTCTTTTGGTCCCGAAAACATCAATTACAAAGCTTGGCTCCGTAACTCCTATAGCCCTATGAATTTGCTTCAGCTAGAGCTTTCGTTTGGGAAAAACGGACATACGAATTGGAAGATACGCCCGTTTCCATGAACGCGCGCAGAACTTGGATTTTGGAATTGGTGACATTTCTGTTCGGCTCGCCCCCTTGGATCGTGGACTAGCCCCGGCTCGATTTACTATATTTTGAAATATGATGCACCATGTTAAATTTCTATTTCATCCCCATAAACGAATTTTCAAAAGTCATACAGGGCAATCTTGGTTTTTCAAATGGATGTTGCACCTCAGGACTTCGATGTAGCACCCAGGAGACGTGGGTTGTTCCGTCAACCATAACTTTGTGTCCATTTTGAGTTACAAGAACCATAACCATTCAAAATGAAGCTCTTTCATAGATCTATAGGACTAATGGGTTCCACCCATCTCATCTTAGTTCAGTAACCAAGAAATTCAATCTCGATGACATTTGGGAACATCGAAAGCTTTTTTAGCTCAATTTTTAACATGTCGTTTTGTTGGTCAAAGGGTGTTTGACCATGGTCATAATTCAATTTACTATATTTTGAAATGTGATGCACCATGTTATATGTCTACTTCATACCCATAAACGAGTTTCCAAAAGTCATACAGTGCAGTCTTGGATTTTTAAGCGGATGTTGCACCTCAAGACTTCGATGTTGCACCCAACAGACGTAGGATGTTCCGCCAACCATATCTTTGTATTTATTTTGGGTTACTAGAACCATAACCAGCCTGTTGACCCACATTTTGGTCAAAGCTTTCACATATGGAAAATCTAAATAAGCAACGCGCTCAGGTACTGAGAACTTCGTCAGAAGACATAGAGCGATTTGGTCGAATCGCTACATCAACATAAACAGGCCCGAAACTCCTATCAGATGACCTCTTTTGGTCCCGAAAACATCAATTACGGAGCTTTGCTTTGTATGTCATGTATCCCTCTGAATTAGCTTCAGGTAGAGCTTTCGTTTGGGCAAAACGGACTTACAGATGGAAGTTACGCCCGTTTCCGTGAACGCGCGCAGAACTTGGATTTTGGAATTGGTTAGATTTCTGTTCGGCTCGCCCCCTTAGATCATGGACTAGCCCCGGCTCAATTTACTATATTTTGGAATATGTTGTACAATGTTATATTTCTATTTCATCCCCATAAACGAGTTTTCAAAATTCATACAGAGCAATCTTGGATTTCCAAATGGATGTTGCACCCCAAGGCTTCGACGTTGCACTCAGGGGACGTGGGTTGTTCCGCCAACCATAACTTTGTGTCCATTTTGAGTTACAAGAACCATAACCATTCAAAACGAAGACCTTTCATAGATCTATAGGACTAAAAGGTTCCACCCATCTCATCTTAGTTCAGTAACCAAGAAATTCAATCTTAATGGCATTTGGGAACATAGAAAGCCTTTTTAACTCAATTTTTCACATGTCGTTTTGTTGGTCAAAGGGGGTTTGACCGTGGTCATAATTCGGTTTATTATATTTTGGAATATGACGCACCATGTTATATTTCTATTTCATACCCATAACGAGTTTTCAAAAGTCACACAGTGCAATCTTGGATTTTCAAACGGATGTTGCAACTCAAGATTTCGATGTTGCACCCAACAAACGTGGGTTGTTCCGCCAACCATAACTTTGTATTTATTTTGAGTTACTAGAACCATAACCAGCCTGTTCACACATTTTTTTTTCAAAGCTGTCACATATGAAAACTCTAAATAAGCAACGCGCTCAGGTACAGAGAACTTCGTCCGAAGACATAGAGCGATTTGGTCGAATCGCAACATCATCATAAATAGGCCCGAAACTCCTATCAGATGACCTCTTTTGGTCCCGAAAACATCAATTACGGAGCTATACTCCCTAACTTTTGTAGCCCTTTGAATTAGCTTCAGGTAGAGCTTTTGTTTGGGCAAAACAAACTTACGGTTGGAAGTTACGCCCGTTTCCGTGAACGCACGCAGAACTTTGATTTTGGAATTGGTGACATTTCTGTTCGGCACGCCCCCTTGGTTCGTGGACTAGCCCCGGCTCGATTTACTATATTTCGGAATATGATGCGCAGTGTTATATTTCTATTTCATCCCCATAAACGAGTTTTCAAAAGTCATACAGGGCAATCTTGAATTTTCAAACGGATATTGCACCTCAGGACTTCGATGTTGTACCCAGGAGACGTGGGTTATTCCGCCAACCATAACTTTATGTCCATTTTGAGTTACAAGAACCATAACCATTCAGAACGAAGTGCTTTCAAAGATCTATAGGACTAATAGGTTCCACCCATCTCATCTTAGTTTAGTAACCAAGAAATTCCAATCTTAATGACATTTGGGAACATCGAAAGCTTTTTTAGCTCAATTTTTAACATGTTGTTTTGTTGGTCAAAGGGTGTTTGACCAAGGGAATAATTCGATTTAGTATATTTTGAAATGTGATGCACCATGTTATATTTCTATTTCATACCCATAAATGAGTTTTCAAAAGTCATACAGTGCAATCTTGGATTTTCAAACGGATGTTGCACCTCAAGACTTCGATGTTGTACCCAACAGACGTGGGATGTTCCGCCAACCATAACTTTGTATTTATTTTGAGTTACTAGAACCATAACTAGCCCGTTGACACACTTTTTGGTCAAAGCTGTCACATATGGAAAATCTAAATAAGCAACGCGCTCAGGTACTGAGAACTTCGTCAGAAGACATAGGGCGATTTGGTCGAATCGCAAAATCAACATAAACAGGCCCGAAACTCCTACCAGATGACCTCTTTTGGTCCCGAAAACATCAATTACGGAGGTTTACCCCGTAACTCGTGTAGCCCTCTGAATTAGCTTCAGGTACAACGTTCGTTTGCTCAAAACAGACTAACGGTTGGAAGTTACGCCCGTTTCCGCGAACGCGCGCAGAACTTGGTTTTTGGAATTGGTGACAATTCTGTTTGGCTCGCCCCCTTGGATCGTGGACTCGCCCCGGCTCGATTTACTATATTTTGGAATATGATGCACAATGTTATATTTCTATTTCATCCCCATAAACGAGTTTTCAAAATTCATACGGGGCAATCTTGGATTTTCAAACGGATGTTGCACCTCAAGACTTCGATGTTGCATCCAGGAGACGTGGGTTGTTCCGCCAACCTTAACTTTATGTCCATTTTGAGTTACAACAACCATAACCATTCAAAATGAAGATCTTTCATAGATCTATAGGACTAAAAGGTTGCACCCGTCTCATCTTAGTTCAGTAACCAAGAAATTCAATCTTAATGGCAATTGGGAACATGGAAAGCCTTTTTAACTCAATTTTTCACATGTTGTTTTGTTGGTCAAAGGGAGTTTGACCATGGTCATAATTCGGTTTGTTATATTTTGGAATATGATGCACCATGTTATATTTCTATTGCATACCCATAAACGAGTTTACAAAAGTCATACAGTGCAATCTTGTATTTTCAAACGGATGTTGCACCTCAAGACTTCAATGTTGCACTCCACAGACGTAGGTTGTTCCGCCAACCATAACTTCGTATTTATTTGAGGTACTAGAACCATAACCAGCCAGTTGACACACTTTTTGGTCAAAGCTGTCACATATGGAAAATCTTAATAAGCAACGCGCTCAGGTACTGAGAACATCGTCAGAAGACATAGAGTGATTTGGTCGAATCGCAACATCATCATAAACAGGCCAGAAACTCCAATCAGATGACCACTTTTGGTCCCGAAAACATCAATTATGGAGTTTTTCTCCATAATTCCTGTATCCCTCTGAATTAGCTTCAGGTAGAGCATTCGTTTGGGCAAAACGGACTTACGGATTGGAAGTTACGCCCGTTTCCGTGAACGCGCGCAGAACTTGGATTTTGGAATTGGTGACATTTCTGTTCGGCTCGCCCCCTTGGGTCGTGGACCGGCCCCGGCTCGATTTACTATATTTTGGAATATGATGCACCATGGTATATTTCTATTTCATCCCCATAAACGAGTTTTCAAAAGTCATACAGGGAAATCTTGGATTTTCAAACGGATGTTGCACCTCAGGACTTCGATGTTGCACCCAGGAGATGTGGGTTGTTTCGCCAACCATAACTTTGTGTCCATTTTGAGTTACACGAACCATAACCATTCGAAACAAAGCACTTTCATCTTAGTTCAGTAACCAAGAAGTTCCATCTTAATGACATTTGGGAACATAGAAAACCTTTTTAACTCAATTTTTCACATATCGTTTTGTTGGTCAAAGGGGGTTTGACCGTGGTCATAATTAGGTTTATTATATTTTGGAATATGATGCACCATGTTATATTTCTATTTCATACCCATAAATGAGTTTTCAAAAGTCATACAGTACAATCTTGGATTTTCAAACGGACGTGGCACCTCAAGACTTCGATGTTACACCCAACAGACGTGGGTTGTTCCGCCAACCATAACTTTGTATTTATTTTGAGTTACTAGAACCATAACCAGCCTGTTGACACACTTTTTGGTCAAAGCTGTCACATATGGAAAATCTAAATAAGCAACGCATGCAAGTACTAAGAACTTCGTCAGAAGACATAGAGAGATTTGGTCGAATCGCAACATCATCATAAACAAGCCCGAAACTCCTATCATATGACCTCTTTTGGTCCCGAAAACATCAATTACGGAGCTTTGCTCCGTAATTCGTGTAGCCCTCTGAATTAGCTTCAGGTAGAGCTTTTGCTTGGGCAAAACGTACTTATGGTTGGAAGTTACGCCTGTTTCCGTGAACGCGCGCATAACTTGAATTTTGGAATTGGTGACATTTATGTTCGGCTCGCCCCCTTGGATCGTGGACTAGCCCCGGCTCGATTTACTATATTTTGGAATAAGTTGCACAATGTTATATTTTTATTTCATCCCCATAAACGAGTTTTCAAAAGTCAAACATGGCAATCTTGGATTTTCAAACGGATGTTGCCCCTCAATACATCGATGTTGCACACAGGAGACGTGGGTTGTTCCGCCAACCATAACTTTGTGTCCATTTTGACTTACAAGAACCATAACCATTCAAAACGAAGCTCTTTCATAGATCTATAGGACTAAATGGTTCCGTCCATCTCCTCTTAGTTCAGTAACCAAGAAATTCAATCTTAATGGCATTTGGGAACATAAAAAGCCTTTTTAACTCAATTTTTCACATGTCGTTTTGTTGGTCAAAGGAGATTTGATCGTGGTCATAATTCAGTTTATTATATTTTGGAATATGATGCACCATTTATATTTCTATTTCATACCTATAAACGAGTTTTCAAAAGTCATACAGTGCAATCTTGGATTTTCAAATGGATGTTGCACCTCAAGACTTCGATGTTGCACCCAACAGACGTGGGTTGTTCCGCCAACCATAACTTTGTATTTATTTTGAGTAACTAGAACCATAACCAGCCTGTTGACACACTTTTTAGTCAAAGCTCTCACATATGGAAAATCTAAATAAGCAACGCGCTAAGGTACTGAGAACTTCGTCAGAAGACATAGAGCGATTTGGTCGAATCGCAACATCAACATAAACAGGCCCGAAACTCCTATCATATGACCTTATTTGCTCCCGAAAACATCAATTACTGAGCTTTGCTCTGTAACCCCTGTAGCCCTCTGAATTTGCTTTAGGTAGAGCTTTCGTTTGGGCCAAACAGACTTACGGATTGGAAGTTATGCCCGTTTCTGTGAACGCGCGCAGAACTTGGATTTTGGAATTGGTGACATTTCTGTTAAGCTCGCCCCCTCGGATCGTGGACTAGCCCCGGCTCGATTTACAATATTTTCGAATATGATGCACTATGGTGTATTTCTATTTCATCCCCATAAACGAGTTTTCATAAGTCATACCGGGCAATCTTCGATTTTCAAACGGATGTTGCACCTCAGGACTTCGATGTTGCACCCAGGAGACGTGGGTTTTCCCGCCAACCATAACTTTGTGTCCATTTTGAGTTACAAGAACCATAACCATTCAAAACGAAGCTCTTTCATGTATCTATAGGACTAAATGGTTCCACCCATCTCTTCTTAGTTCAGTAACTAAGAAATTCAATCTTAATGACATTTGGGAGCATAGAAAGCCTTTTTAATTCAATTTTTCACATGTCGTTTTGTTGGTCAAAGGGGGTTTGACTGTGGTCATAATTCGGTTTATTATATTTTGGAATTTGATGCAACATATTATATTTCTATTTCATACCCATAAACAAGTTTTCAAATGTCATAAAGTACAATCTTGGATTTTCAAACGGATGTTGCACCTCAAGACTTCGATGTTGCACCCAACTGACGTGGGTTGTTCCGCCAACCATAACTTTTATTTATTTTGAGTTACTAGAACCATAACCATCCCTTTGACACACTTTTTGATCAAAGCTGTCACATATGGAAAATCTAAATAAGCAACGCGCTCAGGTACTGAGAACTTCGTCAGAAGACATAGAGCGATTTGATCGATTCGCAACATCATCATAAACACGCCCGAAACTTCTATAGCCCTCTGAATAAGCTTCATCTAGAGCTTTTGTTTGGGCAAAATGGACTTACCGATTGGAAGTTACGCCCGTTTCCGTGAACGCGTGCAAAACTTGGATTTTGGAATTGGTGACATTTCTGTTCGGCTCACCCCCTTGGATCGTGGACCATCCCCAGCTCGATTTACTATATTTTGGAATATGATCCACCATGTTATATTTCTATTTCATCCTCATAAACGAGTTTTCAAAAGTCATACAGGGCAATCTTGGATTTTCAAACGGGTGTTGCACCTCAGGACTTCGATGTTGCACCCAAGAGACGTGGGTTGTTCCGCCAACAATAACTTTGTCTCCATTTTGAGTTACAAGAACTATAACCATTCAAAATGAATCTCTTTCATAGATCTATAGGACAAACAGGTTCCACCCATCTCATCTTAGTTCAGTAACCAAGAAATTCAATCTTAATGACATTTGGGAACATCGAAAGCTTTTTTAGCTCAATTTTTAACATGTCATTTTGTTGTTCAAAAGGTGTTTGACCCTGGTCATAATTCGATTTGCCAAATTTTGAAATGTGATGCAACATGTAATATTTCTATTTCATACCCATAAACGAGATTTCAAAAGTCATAAAGTGCAATCTTGGATTTTCAAACGGATGTTGCACATCAAGACCCCAATGTTGCACACAACAGACGTGGGATGTTCCACCAACCAAAACTTTGTATTTATTTTGAGTTACTAGAACCATTACCAGCCTGTTGACACACTTTTTGATCAAAGCAGGCACATATGGAAAATCAAAATAAGCAATACGCTCAGGTACTAAGAACTTCGTCAGAAGTCATAGAGCGATTTGGTCGAATCGCAACAACAACATAAACATGCCCGAAACTCCTATCAGATGACCTCTTTTGGTCTCGAAAACATTAATTACGGAGCCTTGCTCCATAACTCTTATAGCTCTCTGAATTAGCTTCAGGTAGAGCTATTGTTTGGGCAAAACGGACTTATGGTTGGAAGTTACGCCCGTTTCCGTGAACGCGCGCAGAACTTGGATTTTGGAATTTGTGACATTTCTGTTCGGCTCGCCCCCTTAGACCGTGGACTAGCCCCGGCACGATTTACTATAATTTGGAATATGATGCACAATGCTATATTTCTATTTCATCCCCATGAACGAGTTTTCAAAAGTCGTACAGGGAAATCTTGGATTTTCAAACGGGTGTTGCACCTCAAGACTTCGATGTTGCACCTAGGAGACGTGGGTTGTTCCGCCAACCATAACTTTGTTTCCATTTTGAGTTACAAGAACCATAACCATTCAAAACGAAGCTCTTTCATAGATCTATAGGTCTAAAAGGTTCCACCCATCCCATTTTAGTTCAGTAACCAAGAAATTCAATCTTAATGGCATTTGGGAACATAGAAAGCCTTTTTAACACAATTTTTCACATGTCGTTTTGTTGGTCAAACGGGGTTTGACCATGGTCATAATTCGGTTTATTATATTTTGGAATATGATGCACCATGTTATATTTCTATTTCATACCCATGAACGAGTTTTCAAAAGTCATACAGTGCAATCTTGGATTTTCAAACGGATGTTGCACCTCAAGACTTCGATGTTGCACCCAACAGACGTGGGTTGTTCCGCCAACCATAACTTTGTATTTATTTTGAGTTACTAGAACCATAACCAGCCTATTGAGACACTTTTTGGTCAAAGCTGTCACATATGGAAAATCTAAATAAGCAACGCGCTAAGGTACTGAGAACTTCGTCAAAAGACATAGAGCGATTTGGTCGAATCGCAACATCATCATAAAAAGGCCCGAAACTCCTATCAGATGACCTCTTTTGGTCCCGAAAACATCATTTACGGAGTTTGCCTCCGAAAAACCTGTAGCCCTCTAAATTAGCTTCAGGTTGAGCTTTCGTTTCGGCAAAACGGACTTACGGATTGGAAGTTACGCCCGTTTCCGTGAACGCGCGCAGAACATGGATTTTGGAATTGGTGACATTTCTGTTCGGCTCGCCCCCTTGGATCATGGACTAGCCCCGGCTCGATTTACTATATTTTGGAATATGATGCACCATGGTATATTTCTATTTAATCCCCACAAACTAGTTTTCAAAAGTCATACAAGGCAGTCTTGGATTTTCAAACGGATGTTGCACCTCAGGACTTCGATGTTGCACCCAGGAGACGTGGGTTGTTCCTCCAACCATAACTTTGTGTCCATTTTGAGTTACAAGAACCATAACCATTCAAAACAAAGCTCTTTCATGGATCTATAGGGCTAAATGGTTCCACCCATCTCATCTTAGTTCAGTAACTAAGAAATTCAATCTTAATGACATTTGGGAACATAGACAGCCTTTTTAACTCAATTTTTCACATGTCGTTTTGTTTGTCAAAGCGGGTTTGACCGTGGTCATAATTCGGTTTATTATATTTTTGTATATGATGCACCATGTTATATTTCTATTTCTTACCCATAAACGAGTTTTCAAAAGGCATACAGTACAATCTTGGATTTTCAAATGGATGTTGCACCTCAAGAGTTCGATGTCGCACCCAACAGACGTGTGTTGTTCCGCCAACCATAACTTTTTATTTATTTTGAGTTACTAGAACCATAACCACACTGTTGACACACTTTTTGGTCAAAGTTGTCACATATGGAAAATCTAAATAAGCAACGCGCTCAGGTACTGAGAACTTCGTCAGAAGACATAAAGCGATTTGGTCGAATCGCAACCTCATTATAAACAGGCCCGAAACTCCTATCAGATGAATTCTTTTGGTCCCGAAAACATCGATTACAAAGCTTTGCTCCGTATCTCCTATAGCCCTATGAATTTGCTTCAGCTAGAGCTTTCGTTTGGGCAAAATGGACATACGAATTGGAAGTTACGCCCGTTTCCATGAACGCGCGCAGAACTTGGATTTTGGAATTGGTGACATTTCTGTTCGGCTCGCCCCCTTGGATCGTGGACTAGCCCCGGCTCGATTTACTATATTTTGAAATATGATGCACCATGTTATATTTCTATTTCATCCCCATAAACGAGTTTTCAAAAGTCATACAGGGCAATCTTGGTTTTTCAAATGGATGTTGCACCTCAGGACTACGATGTAGCACCCAGGAGACGTGGGTTGTTCCGCCAACCATAACTTTGTGTCCATTTTGAGTTACAAGAACCATAACCATTCAAAATGAAGCTCTTTCATAGATCTATAGGACTAACGGGTTCCACACATCTCATCTTATTTCAGTAACCAAGAAATTCAATCTCAATGACATTTGAGAACATCGAAAGCTTTTTTAGCTCAATTTTTAACATGCCGTTTTGTTGGTCAAAGGGTGTTTGACCATGGTCATAATTCGATTTACTATATTTTGAAATGTGATGCACCATGTTATATGTCTACTTCATACCCATAAACGAGTTTCCAAAAGTCATACAGTGCAGTCTTGGATTTTTAAGCGGATGTTGCACCTCAAGACTTCGATGTTGCACCCAACAGACGTAGGATGTTCCGCCAAACATAACTTTGTATTTATTTTGGGTTACTAGAACCATAACCAGCCTATTGACCCACTTTTTGGTCAAAGCTTTCACATATGGAAAATCTAAATAAGCAACGCGCCAAGGTACTGAGAACTTCGTCAGAAGACATAGAGCGATTTGGTCGAATCGCTACATCAACATAAACAGGCCCGAAACTCCTATCAGATGACCTCTTTTTGTCCCGAAAACATCAATTACGGAGCTTTGCTTTGTTTGTCATGTAGCCCTCTAAATTAGCTTCAGGTAGAGCTTTCGTTTGGGCAAAACGGACTTACAGATGGAAGTTACGCCCGTTTCCGTGAACGCGCGCGGAACTTGGATTTTGGAATTGGTGAGATTTCTGTTCGGCTCGCCCCCTTAGATCATGGACTAGCCCCGGCTCAATTTACTATATTTTGGAATATGTTGCACAATGTTATATTTCTATTTCATCCCCATTAATGAGTTTTCAAAATTCATACAGAGCAATCTTGGATTTCCAAATGGATGTTGCACCTCAAGACTTCGACGTTGCACTCAGGAGACGTGGGTTGTTCCGCCAACCATAACTTTGTGTCCATTTTGAGTTACAAGAACCATAACCATTCAAAACGAAGACCTTTCATAGATCTATAGGACTAAAAGGTTCCACCCATCTCATCTTAGTTCAGTAACCAAGAAATTCAATCTTAATGGCATTTGGGAACATAGAAAGCCTTTTTAACTCAATTTTTCACATGTCGTTTTGTTGGTCAAAGGGGGTTTGACCGTGGTCATAATTCGGTTTATTATATTTTGGAATATGACGCACCATGATATATTTCTATTTCATACCCATAACGAGTTTTCAAAAGTCACACAGTGCAATCTTGGATTTTCAAACGGATGTTGCACCTCAAGACTTCGATGTTGCACCCAACAGACGTGGGTTGTTCCGCCAACCATAACTTTGTATTTATTTTGAGTTACTGGAACCATAACTAGCCTGTTGACACATTTTTTTTTTAAAGCTATCACATATGGAAAATCTAAATAAGCAACACGCTCAGGTACAGAGAACTTCGTCCGAAGACATAGAGCGATTTGGTCGAATCGCAACATCATCATAAACAGGCCCGAAGCTCCTATCAGATGACCTCTTTTGGTCCCGAAAACATCAATTACAGAGTTATACTCTGTAACTTTTGTAGCCCTCTGAATTAGCTTCAGGTAGAGCTTTTGTTTGGGCAAAACAAACTTACGGTTGGAAGTTACGCCCGTTTCGTAAACGCGCGCAGAACATTGATTTTGGAATCGGTGACATTTCTGTTCGGCACGCCCCCTTGGATCGTGGACTAGCCCCGGCTCGATTTACTATATTTTGGAATATGATGCACAATGTTATATTTCTATTTCATCCCCATAAACGAGTTTTCAAAAGTCATACAGGGCAATCTTGAATTTTCAAACGGATATTGCACCTCAGGACTTCGATGTTGCACCCAGGAGACGTGGGTTATTCCGCCAACCATAACTTAGTGTCCATTTTGAGTTACAAGAACCATAACCATTCAGAACAAAGTGCTTTCATAGATCTATAGGACTAATAGGTTCCACCCATCTCATCTTAGTTCAGTAACCAAGAAATTCAATCTAAATGACATTTGGGAACATCGAAAGCTTTTTTAGCTCAATTTTTAACATGTTGTTTTGTTGGTCAAAGGGTGTTTGACCAAGGGAATAATTCGATTTAGTATATTTTGAAATGTGATGCACCATGTTATATTTCTATTTCATACCCATAAATGAGTTTTCAAATGTCATACAGTGCAATCTTGGATTTTCAAACGGATGTTGCACCTCAAGACTTCGATGTTGTACCCAACAGACGTGGGATGTTCCGCCAACCATAACTTTGTATTTATTTTGAGTTACTAGAACCAGAACCAGCCCGTTGACACACTTTTTGGTCAAAGCTGTTATATATGGAAAATCTAAATAAGCAACGCGCTCAGGTACCGAGAACTTCGTCAGAAGACATAGGGCGATTTGGTCGAATCGCAAAATCAACATAAACAGGCCCGAAACTCCTATCATATGACCTCTTTTGGTCCCGAAAACATCAATTACGGAGGTTTACCCCGTAACTCGTGTAGCCCTCTGAATTAGCTTCAGGTACAACGTTTGTTTGCGCAAAACAGACTTACGGTTGGAAGTTACGCCCGTTTCCGCGAACGCGCGCAGAACTTGGATTTTGGAATTGGTGACATTTCTGTTTGGCTCGCCCCCTTGGATCGTGGACTCGCCCCGGCTCGATTTACTATATTTTGGAATATGATGCACAATGTTATATTTCTATTTCATCCCCATAAAAGAGTTTTCAAAATTCATACGGGGCAATCTTGGATTTTCAAACGGATGTTGCACCTCAAGACTTCGATGTTGCACCCAGGAGACGTGGGTTGTTCCGCCAACCATAACTTTATGTCCATTTTGAGTTACAACAACCATAACCATTCAAAATGAAGATTTTTCATAGATCTATAGGACTAAAAGGTCGCACCCGTCTCATCTTAGTTCAGTAACCAAGAAATTCAATCTTAATGGAAATTGGGAACATGGAAAGCCTTTTTAACTCAATTTTTCACATGTTGTTTTGTTGGTCAAAGGGAGTTTGACCAGTGTCATAATTCGGTTTGTTGTATTTTGGAATATGATGCACCATGTTATATTTCTATTGCATACCCATAAACGAGTTTACAAAAGTCATACAGTGCAATCTTGGATTTTCAAGCGGATGTTGCACGTCAAGACTTCAATGTTGCACCCAACAGACGTAGGTTGTTCCGCCAACCATAACTTCGTATTTATTTGAGGTACTAGAACCATAACCAGCCAGTTGACACACTTTTTGGTCAAAGCTGTCACATAAAGAAAATCTTAATAAGCAACGTGCTCAGGTACAGAGAACATCGTCAGAAGACATAGAGTGATTTGGTCGAATCGCAACATCATCATAAACAAGCCAGAAACTCCTATCAGATGACCTCTTTTGGTCCAGAAAACATCAATTATGGAGTTTTTCTCCATAAATCCTGTATCCCTCTGAATTAGATTCAGGTAGAGCTTTCGTTTGGGCAAAACGGACTTACGGATTGGAAGTTACGCCCGTTTCCGTGAACGTGCGCAGAACTTGGATTTTGGAATTGGTGACATTTCTGTTCGGCTCGCCCCCTTGGGTCGTGGACTGGCCCCGGCTCGATTTACTATATTTTGGAATATGATGCACCATGGTATATTTCTATTTCATCCCCATAAACGAGTTTTCAAAAGTCATACAGGGAAATCTTGGATTTTCAAATGGATGTTGCACCTCAGGACTTCGATGTTGCACCCAGGAGATGTGGGTTGTTTCGCCAACCATAACTTTGTGTCCATTTTGAGTTACAAGAACCATAACCATTCAAAACAAAGCACTTTCATGGATCTATAGGACTAAATGGTTCCACCCATCTCATCTTAGTTCAGTAACCAAGAAATTCCATCTTAATGACATTTGGGAACATAGAAAACCTTTTTAACTCAATTTTTCACATATCGTTTTGTTGGTCAAAGGGGGTTTGACCGTGGTCATAATTAGGTTTATTATATTTTGGAATATGATGCACCATGTTATATTTCTATTTCATACCCATAAATGTGTTTTCAAAAGTAATACAGTACAATCTTGGATTTTCAAACGGACGTTGCACCTCAAGACTTCGATGTTACACCCAACAGACGTGGGTTGTTCCGCCAACCATAACTTTGTATTTATTTTGAGTTACTAGAACCATAAGCAGCCTGTTGACACACTTTTTGGTCAAAGCTGTCACATATGGAAAATCTAAATAAGCAACGCATTCAGGTACTGAGAACTTCGTCAGAAGACATAGAGAGATTTCGTCGAATCGCAACATCATCATAAACAGGCCCGAAACTCCTATCAGATGACCTCTTTTGGTCCCGAAAACATCAATTACGGAGCTTTGCTCCGTAATTCGTGTGGCCCTCTGAATTAGCTTCAGGTAGAGCTTTTGCTTGGGCAAAACGTACTTATGATTGGAAGTTACGCCCGTTTCCGTGAACGCGCGCATAACTTGAATTTTGGAATTGGTGACATTTATGTTCGGCTCGACCCCTTGGATCGTGGACTAGCCCCGGCTCGATTTACTATATTTTGGAATAAGATGCACAATGTTATATTTCTATTTCATCCCCATAAACGAGTTTTCAAAAGTCATACATGGCATTCTTGGATTTTCAAACGGATGTTGCCCCTCAAGACATCGATGTTGCACCCAGGAGACGTGGGTTGTTCCGCCAACCATAACTTTGTGTCCATTTTGACTTACAAGAACCATAACCATTCAAAACGAAGCTCTTTCATAGATCTATAGGACTAAATGGTTCCATCCATCTCCTCTTAATTCAGTAACCAAGAAATTCAATCTTAATGGCATTTGGGAACATAAAAAGCCTTTTTAACTCAATTTTTCACATGTCGTTTTGTTGGTCAAAGGAGATTTGACCGTGGTCATAATTCAGTTTATTATATTTTGGAATATGATGCACCATGTTATATTTCTATTTCATACCCATAAACGAGTTTTCAAAAGTCATACAGTGCAATCTTGGATTTTCAAATGGATGTTGCACCTCAAGACTTCGATGTTGCACCCAACAGACGTGGGTTGTTCCGCCAACCATAACTTTGTATTTATTTTGAGTTACTAGAACCATAACCAGCCTGTTGACACACTTTTTGGTCAAAGCTGTCACATATGGAAAATCTAAATAAGCAACGCGCTAAGGTACTGAGAACTTCGTCAGAAGACATAGAGCGATTTGGTCGAATCGCAACATCAACATAAACAGGCCCGAAACTCCTATCATATGACCTTATTTGCTCCCAAAAACATCAATTACTGAGCTTTGCTCAATAACCCCTGTAGCCCTCTGAATTAGCTTTAGGTAGAGCTTTCGTTTGGGCAAAACAGACTTACGGATTGGAAGTTATGCCCGTTTCCGTGAACGCGCGCCGAACTTGGATTTTGGAATTGGTGACATTTCTGTTAAGCTCGCTCCCTCGGATCGTGGACTAGCCCCGGCTCGATTTACTATATTTTCGAATATGATGCACTATGGTATATTTCTATTTCATCCCCATAAACGAGTTTTCAAAGGTCATACAGGGCAATCTTGGATTTTCAAACGGATGTTGCACCTCAGGACTTCGATGTTGCACCCAGGAGACGTGGGTTGTTCCGCTAACCATAACTTTGTGTCCATTTTGAGTTACAAGAGCCATAACCATTCAAAACGAAGCATTTCATGGATCAATAGGACTAAATGGTTCCACCCAACTCATCTTAGTTCAGTAACCAAGAAATTCAATCTTAATGACATTTGGGAACTTAGAATACCTTTTTAACTCAATTTTTCACATGTCGTTTTATTGGTCAAAGGGGTTTAACCGTGGTCATAATTCGGTTTATTATATTTTGGAATATGATGCACCATGTTATATTTCTATTTCATACCCATAAACGGGTTTTCAAAAGTCATACAGTACAATCTTGGATTTTCAAACGGAAGTTGCACCTCAAGACTTCGATGTTGCACCCAACAGACGTGGGTTGTTCCGCCAACCATAACTTTGTATTTATTTTGAGTTACTAGAACCATAACCAGCCTGTTGACACGCTTTTTGGTCAATGATGTCACATATGGGAAATCAAAATAAGCAACACACTCAGGTACTGAGAACTTCGTCAGAAGGCATAGAGTGATTTTGTCGAATCACAACATCATCATAAACAGGCCCGAAACTCCTATCAGATGACCTCTTTTGGTCCCGAAAACATCAATTATTGAGCTATGCCCCATAAAACCTGTAGCCCTCTGAATTATCTTCAGGTAGAGCTTTCGTTTGGGCAAAACGGACTTGCGGATTGGAAGTTACGCCCGTTTACGTGAATGCGCGCAGAACTTGGATTTTGGAATTGGTGACATTTCTGTTCGGCTCGCCCCTTTGGATCGTGGACTAGCCCCGGCTCGATTTACCATATTTTGGAATATGATGCACCATGTTATATTTCTATTTCATTCCCATAAATGAGTTTTCAAAAGTCAAACAGGGCAATCTTGGATTTTCGAACGGATGTTGCACCTCAGGACTTCGATGTTGCACCCAGGAGACGTGGGTTGTTCCGCCAACCATAATTTTGTGTCCATTTTGAGTTATAAGAGCCATAACCATTCAAAACGAATCTCTTTCACAGATCTATAGGACTAACAGGTTCCACCCATCTTATCTTAGATCAGTAACCAAGAAATTCAATCCTAATGACATTTGGGAACATCGAAAGATTTTTTAGCTCAATTTTTAACATGTCGTTTTGTTGGTCAAAGGGTGTTTGACCATGGTCATAATTCGATTTTCTATATTTTGAAATGTGATGCACCATGTTATATTTCTATTTCATACCCATAAACGAGTTTTCAAAAAGTCATATAGTGCAACCTTGGATTTTCAAACGGATGTTGCACCTCAAGATTTCGATGTTGCACCCAACAGACGTGGGTTGTTCCGCCAACCATAACACCCTATTTATTTTGAGTTACTAGAACCAAAACTAGCCTGTTGACACACTTTTTGGTGAAAGCTGTCACATATGGAAAATCTAAGTAAGCAACGCGCACAGGTACTGAGAACTTCGTCAGAAGACATAGAGCGATTTGGTCGAATCGCAACATCAATATAAACAGGTCCGAAACACCTATCAGATGACCTCTTTTGGTCCAGAAAACATCAATTACGGTGCTTTGCTCCATACCTCGAGTAACCCTCTGAATTAGCTTCAGGCAGAGCTTTTGTTTAGGCAAAACGGACTTACAGATTGGAAGTTACGCCCGTTTCCGTAAACGCGCGCAGAACTTGGATTTTAGAATTGGTGACATTTCTGTTCGTCTCGCCCCCTTGGATCGTGGACTAGCCCCGGCTCGATTTACTATATTTTGGAATATGATGCACCATGTTATATTTCTATTCCATCCCCATAAATGAGTTTTCAAAAGTCATACAGGGAAATCTTGGATTTTCAAACGTATGTTGCATCTCAAGACTTCGATGTTGCACCTAGGAGACGTGGGTTGTTCCGCCAACCATAACTTTGTGTCCATTTTGAGTTACAAGAACCATAACCATTCAAAACGAAGCTCTTTCATAGATCTATAGGACTAAAAGGTTCCACCCATCTCATCTTAGTTCACTAAGCAAGAAATTCATTCTTTATGGCATTTGGGAACATAGAAAGCCTTTTTAACTCAATTTTTCACATGTCGTTTTGTTGGTCAAAGGGGGTTTGACCGTGGTCATAATTCGATTTATTATATTTTGGAATATGATGCACCATGTTATATTTCTATTTCATACCCATAAAAGAGTTTTCAAAAGTGATACAGTGCAATCTTGGATTTTCAAACGGATGTTGCACCTCAAGACTTCGATGTTGCACCCAACAGACGTGCGTTGTTCCTCCAACCATAACTTTGTATTTATTTTGAGTTACTAGAACCATAACCAGCCTGTTGACACACTTTTTGGTCAAAGCTGTCACATATGGAAAATCTAAATAAGCAACGCGCTCAGGTACTGAGAACTTCGTCAGAAGACATAGAGCGATTTGGTCGAATCGCAACATCAACATAAACAGGCCCAAAACTCCTATCATATGACCTCATTTGCTCCTGAAAACATCAATTACAGAGCTTTTCTCTGTAACTCCTGTAGCCCTTTGAATTAGCTTCAGGGAGAGCTTTCGTTTGGGCAAAACGGACTTACGGTTTGGAAGTTACGCCCGTTTCCGTGAACGCGCATAGAACTTATATTTTGGAATTGGTGACATTTCTGTTAAGCTCGCCCCCTTGGATCGTGGACTAACCCCGGCTCGATTTACTATATTTTCGAATATGATGCACCATGGTTTATTTCTATTTCATCCCCATAAACGAGTTTTCAAAAGTCATACAGGGCAATCTTGGATTATCAAACGGATGTTGCACCTCTGGACTTCGATGTTGCACCCAGGAGACGTGGGTTGTTCCGCCAACCATAACATTGTGTCCATTTTGAGTTACAAGAACCATAACCATTCAATATGAAGCATTTCATGGATCTATAGGACTAAATGGTTCCACCCAACTCATCTTAGTTCAGTAACCAAGAAATTCAATCTTAATGACATTTGGGAACATAAAAAACCTTTTTTACTCAATTTTTCACATGTTGTTTTGTTCGTCAAATGGGGTTTATCCGTGGTCATAATTCGGTTTATTATATTTTGGAATATGATGCACCATGTTATATTTCTATTTCATACCCATAAACGGGTTTTCAAAAGTCATACAGTACAATCTTGGATTTTCAAACGGATGTTGCACCTCAAGGCTTCGATGTTGCACCCAACACACGTGGGTTGTTCCGCCAATCATAGCTTTGTATTTATTTTGAGTTACTAGAACCATAACCAGCCCGTTGACACACTTTTGGTCAAAGCTGTCACATATGGAAAATCTAAATAAGCAACACGCTCAGGTATTTAGAACTTCGTCAGAAGACATAGGTCGATTTGGTCGAATCGCAACATCATCATAAACAGGTCTGAGACTCCTATTAGATGACCTCTTTTGGTCCTGAAAACATCAATTATGGAGCACTGCTACATAACTCCTCTATCTCTCCGAATTAGCTTCAGGTAGAGATTTCGTTTGGGCAAAACGGACTTATGGATTGGAAGTTACGCCCGTTTCCATGAATGCGCGCAGAACTTGGATTTTGGAATTGGTGACATTTCTGTTCGGCTCGCCCCCTTGGATCATGGACTAGCCCCGGCTCGATTTACTATATTTTGGAATATGCTGCACAATGTTATATTTCTATTTCATCCCCATAAACGAGTTTTCAAAAGTCATACAGGGCAATCTTGGATTTTCAAACGGATGTTGCACCTCAGGACTTCGACGTTGCACCTAGGAGTCGTGGGTTGTTCCGCCAACCATAACTTTTTGTCCATTTTGAGTTACAAGAACCATAGCCATTCAAATCGAAGCCGTTTCACAGATCTATAGGAATAACAGGTTCCACCCATCTTATATTAGTTCAGTAACCAAGAAATTCAATCTTAATGACATTTGGGAACATCGAAATATTTTTTAGCTCAATTTTTAACATGTCGTTTGGTTGGTCAAAGGGTATTTGAACATGGTCATAATTCGATTTACTATATTTTGAAATATCATGCACCATGTTATATTTCTATTTCATACCTATAAACGAGTTTTCAAAAGTCATACAGTGCAACCTTGGATTTTCAAATGGATGTTGCACCTCAAGACTTCGATGTTGCACCCAATAGACGTGGGTTGTTCCGCCAACCATAACACTGTATTTATTTTGAGTTACTAGAACCAAAACTAGCCTGTTGACACACTTTTTGTTCAAAGCTGTCACATATGGAAAATCTAAATAAGAAACGCGCACAGGTATCGAGAACTTCATCAGAAGACAAAGAGCGATTTGGTCGAATCGCAACATCAATATAAACAGGCCCGAAACTCCTATCAGATTACCTCTTTTGGTCTTGAAAACATCAATTACGGAGCTTTGCTCCATAACTCGAGTAACCCTCTGAATTAGGTTCAGGCAGAGTTTTTGTTCGGGCAAAACAGACTTATGGATTGGAAGTTACGCCCGTTTCCGTGAATGCGCGCAGAACTTGGATTTTGGAATTGGTGACATTTCTGTTTGGCTCGCCCCCTTGGATCGTGGACTAGCCCCGGCTTGATTTACTATATTTTGGAATATGATGCACCATGTTATATTTCTATTTCATCCCCATAAACGAGTTTTCAAAAGTCATACAGGGCAATCTTGGATTTTCAAATGGATGTTGCACCTCAGGACTTCGATGTTGCACCCAGGAGACGTGGGTTGTTCCGCCAACCATAACTTTGTGTCCATTTTGAGTTACAAGAACCATAACAATTCAAAACAAAGCACTTTCATGGATCTATAGGACTAAATGGTTCCACCCATCTCATCTCAGTTCAGTAACCAAGATTAATGACATTTGGGAACATAGAAAACCTTTTTAAATCAATTTTTCACATGTCGTTTTGTTGGTCAAAGGGGGTTTGAATGTGGTCATAATTAGGTTTATTATATTTTGGAATATGATGCACCATGTTATATTTCTATTTCATACCCATAAATGAGTTTTCAAAAGTCATAGGTACAATCTCGGATTTTCAAACGGATGTTGCACCTCAAGACTTTGATGTTGCACCCAACAGACGTGGGTTTTTCTGCCAACCATAACTTTGTATTTATTTTGAGTTACTAGAACCATAAACAGCATGTTGACACACTTTTTGGTCAAAGCTGTAACATATGGAAAATCTAAATAAGGAACGTGCTCAGGTACTGAGAACTTCCTCAGAAGACATAGAGCGATTTGGTCGAATCGCAACATCATCATAAACAGGCCCGAAACTCCTATCAGATGACCTATTTTGGTCCCGAAAACATCAATTACGGATCTTTGCTCTGTAACTCGTGTAGCGCTCTGAATTATCCTCAGGTTGAGCTTTTGTTTGGGCAAAACTGATTTACTGTTGGAAGTTACGCCCGTTCCGTGAACGCGCGCATAACTTGAATTTTGGAATTGGTGACATTTCTGTTCGGCTCGCCCCCTTGGATCGTGGACTTGCCCTAGCTCGATTTGCTATATTTTGGAATAAGATGCACAATGTTATATTTCTATTTCATCCCCATAAATGAGTTTTGAAAATTCATACAGGGCAATCCAGGATTTTCAAACGGATGTTGCACCTCAAGACTTCGATGTTGCACCTAGGAGACGTGGGTTGTTCCGCCAACCATAACTTTGTGTCCATTTTGAGTTACAAGAACCATAACCATTCAAAACGAAGCTCTTTCATAGATCTATAGGATTAAAAGGTTCCATCCATCTCATCTTAGTACAGTAACCAAGAAATTCAATCTTAATGACATTTGGGAACATAGAAAACCTTTTTAACTCAATTTTTCGCATGTCGTTTTGTTGGTCAAATGGGGTTTAACCGTTGTCATAATTCGGTTTGTTATATTTTGTAATATGATGCACCATGTTATATTTCTATTTCACACCCATAAACGCGTTTTCGAAAGTCATATAGTACAATCTTGGATTTTCAAACGGATGTTGCACCTCAAGACTTCGATGTTGCACCCAACAGACGTGGGTTGTTCCACCAACCATAACTTTGTATTTATTTTGAGTTACTAGAACCATAACCAGCCTGTTGACACACTTTTTGGTTAAAGCGTCACATATGGAAAATCTAAATAAGCAACACGCTCAAGTACTGAGAAATTCGTCAGAAGACATAGAGCGATTTGGTCGAATCGCGACATCATCATAAACAGGCCCGAAACTCTTATCAGATGACCTCTTTTGGTCCTGAAAACATCAATTACGGAGCTTTGCTCCATAAACTCGGTAGATCTCTGAATTAGCTTCAGGTATAGCTTTCGTTTGAGCAAAACGGACTTACGGATTGGAAGTTACGCCCGTTTCTGTGAACGCGCGCAGAACTTGGATTTTGGAATTGGTGACATTTCTGTTCGGCTCGCCCCCTTGGATCGTGGACTAGCCCCGGTTCGATTTACTATATTTTGGAATATGATGAACCATGTTATATTTCTATTTCATCCCCATAAACGAGTTTTCAAAAGTCATACAAGGCAATCTTGGATTTTCAAACGGATGTTGCACCTCAGGACTTCGATGTTGCACCTAGGAGACGTGGGTTGTTCCGCCAACCATAACTTTGTGTCCATTTTGAGTTACAAGAACCATAACCATTCAAAACAAAGCTCTTTCATAGATCTATAGGACCAACAGGTTCCACCCATCTTATCTTAGTTCAGTAACCAAGAAATTCAATCTTAATAACATTTGGGAACATCGAAAGATTTTTTAGCTCAATTTTTAACATGTCGTTTTGTTGGTCAAATGGTATTTGACCATGGTCATAATTCGATTTACTATATTTTGAAATGTGATGCACCATGTTATATTTCTATTTCATACGCATAAATGAGTTTTCAAAAGTCATACAGTGCAACCTTGGATTTTCAAACGGATGTTGCACCTCAAGACTTCGATGTTGCACCCAACAGACGTGGGTTGTTCCGCCAACCATAACACTGTATTTATTTTGAGTTACTAGAACCAAAACAAACCTGTTGACACACTTTTTGGTCAAAGCTGTCGCATATGGAAAATCTAAATAAGCAACGCGCTTAGGTACTGAGAACTTCGTCAGAAGACATAGAGCGATTTGGTCGAATCACAACATCAATGTAAACAGGCCCGAAACTCCTATCAGATGACCTCTTTTGGTCCCGAAAACATCAATTACGAAGCTTTGCTTCGTAACTCGAGTAACCCTCTGAATTAGGTTCAGGCAGAGCTATTGATTGGGCAAAACGGACTTACGAATTGGAAGTTACGCCCGTTTCCGTGAACGCGCGCAGAACTTGGATTTTGGAATTGGTGACATTTCTGTTTGGCTCGCCCCCTTGGATCGTGGACTAGCCCCGGCTCGATTTACTATATTTAGGAATATGATGCACCATGTTATATTTCTATTTCATACCCATAAACGAGTTTTCAAAAGTCATACAGGGCAATCTTGGATTTTCAAACGGATGTTGCACCTCAGGACTTCGATGTTGCACCCAGGAGACGTGGGTTGTTCCGTCAACCATAAATTTGTGTCCATTTTGAGTTACAAAAACCATAACCATTCAAAACGAAGCACTTTCACGGATCTATTGGACTAAATGGTTCCACCCATCTCATCTTAGTTCAGTAACCAAGAAATTTCATCTTAATGACATTTGCGAACATAGAAAACCATTTTAACTCAATTTTTCACATGTCGTTTTGTTGGTCAAAGGGGGTTTGACCGTGGTCATAATTAGGTTTATTATATTTTGAAATATGATGCACCGTGTTATATTTCTATTTCATACCCATAAATGAGTTTTCAAAAGTCATACAGTACAATCTTGGATTTTCAAATGGATGTTGCACCTCAAGACTTCGATTTTGCACCCAACAGATGTGGGTTGTTCCGCCAACCATAACTTTGTATTTATTTTGAGTTACTAGAACCATAACCAGCCTATTGACACACTTTTTGGTCAAAGCTGTCATATATGGGAAATCTAAATAAGCAACGCGCTCAGGTACTGAGAACTTCGTCAGAAGACATAGTGCGATTTGATCGAATCGCAACATCATCACAAACATGCCCGAAACTCCTATCAGATGACCTCTTTTGGTCCCGAAAACATCAATTACGGAGCTTTTCTCTGGAAATCGTGTAGCCCTCTGAATTAGCCTCAGGTAGAGCTTTTGTTTGGGCAAAACGGACTTACGGTTGGAAGTTACGCCCGTTTCCGTGAACGCGTGCATAACTTGAATTTTGGAATTGGTGACATTTCTGTTCAGCTCGCCCCCTTGGATCGTGGACTAGCCCCGGCTCGATTTACTATATTTTGGAATAAGATGCACAATGTTATATTTCTATTTCATCCCTATAAATGAGTTTTCAAAAGTCTTACAGGGCAATCTTGGATTTTCAAATGGATGTTGCACCTCAAGACTTGGATGTTGCACCCAGGATACGTGGGTTGTTCCGCCAACCATAACATTGTGTCCATTTTGAGTTACAAGGACCATAACCATTCAAAACGAAGCTCTTTCATAGATGTATAAGACTAAAAGGTTCCACCCATCTCATCTTTGTTCAGTAACCAATAAATTCAATCTTATTGGCATTTGGGAACATAGAAAGCCTTTTTAACTCAATTTTTCACATGTCATTTTGTTGGTCAAAGGGGGTTTGACCGTGGTCATAATTCGGTTTATTATATTTTGGAATATGATGCACCATGTTATATTTCTATTTCATACCCATAAACGAGTTTTCAAAAGCCATACAGTGCAATCTTGGATTTTCAAACGGATGTTGCACCTCAAGACCCCGATGTTGCACCCAACAGGCGTGGGATGTTCCGCCAACCAAAACTTTGTATTTATTTTGAGTTACTAGAACCATTACCATCCTGTTGACACACTTTTTGGTCAAAGCTGTCACATATGGAAAATCTAAATAAGCAACGCGCTAAGGTACTGAGAACTTCGTCAGAAGACATAGAGCGATTTGGTCGAAACACAACATCAACATAAACAGGCCCGAAACTCCTATCATATTACCTTATTTGCTCCCGAAAACATCAATTACTGAGCTATGCTCTGTAACCCCTGCAGCCCTCTGAATTAGCTTTAGGTAGAGCTTTCGTTTGGGCAAAACAAACTTACGGATTGGAAGTTATGCCCGTTTCCGTGAACGCGCGCAGAACTTGGATTTTGGAATTGGTGACATTTCTGTTAAGCTCGCCCCCTCGGATCGTGGACTAGCCCCGGCACGATTTACTATATTTTCGAATATGATGCACTATGGTATATTTCTATTTCATCCCCATAAACGAGTTTTCATAAGTCATACCGGGCAATCTTCGATTTTCAAACGGATGTTGCACCTCAGGACTTCGATGTTGCACCCAGGAGACGTGGGTAGTTCCACCAACCATAACCTTGTGTCCATTTTGAGTTACAAGAACCATAACCATTCAAAATGAAGCTCTTTCAAAGATCTATAGGACCAACAGGTTCCACCCATCTTATCATAGTTCAGTAACCAAGAAATTCAATCTTAATGACATTTGGGAACATCGAAAGATTTTTTAGCTCAATTTTTAACATGTCGTTTTGTTGGTCAAATGGTGTTTGACCATGGTTATAATTCGATTTACTATATTTTGAAATGTGATGCACCATGTTATATTTCTATTTCATACCCATAAACGAGTTTTCAAAAGTCATACAGTACAATCTTGGATTTTCAAACAGATGTTGCACCTCAAGACTTCGATGTTGCACCCAACAGACGTGGGTTGTTCCGCCAACCATAACTTTGTATTTATTTTGAGTTACTAGAACCATAACCAGCCTGTTGACACACTTTTTGGTCAAAGCTGTCACATATGGAAAATCTAAGTAAGCAACACGCTTAGGTAATGAGAACTTCATCAGAAGACACAGTGCGATTTGGTCGAATCGCAACATCATCATAAAAAGGCCCGAAACTCCTATCAGATGACCTCTTTTGGTCCTGAAAACATCAATTATGGAGCTTTTGTCCATAATTCCTGTAGCTCTCTGAATTAGCTTCAGGTAGATCTTTCGTTTGGGCAAAACGGACTTAGGGATTGGAAGTTACGCCCGTTTCCGTGAACGCGCGCAGAACGTGGATTTTGGAATTGGTGACATTTCTGTTCGGCTCGCCCCCTTGGATCGTGGACTAGCCCCGGCTTGATTTACTATATTTTGGAATATGATGCACCATGTTATATTTCTATTTCATCCCCATAAACGAGTTTTCAAAAGTCATATAGGGCAATCTTGGATTTTCAAATGGATGTTGCACCTCAGGACTTCGATGTTGCACCCAGGAGACGTGGGTTGTTCCGCCAACCATAACTTTGTGTCCATTTTGATTTACAAGAACCATAACCATTCAAAACGAAGCTCTTTCATAGATCTATAGGACTAACAGGTTCCACCGGTCTTATCTTAGTTCAGTAACCAAGAAATTCAATCTTAATGACATTTGGGAACATCGAAAGATTTTTTAGCTCAATTTTTAACATGTCGTTTTGTTGGACAAAGGGTGTTTTGTAACAACCCGAATTTTTACAACATGCTAATACAAGAATCAAGGCAGTATTTAATTATAAAATCTGAATCAGGAGAAACGGGTTGCGTCATTGCGTTCGTCTCGGAAAAATACGCGAAATAGAGTCCGAGTTTTTGAAAATCTGAGTCCATATGACCAAGTTATGGCCCGTCAAGATTTTCAGAAAATTTCAAGTTCAAAAACTGTTCAAATTTGAATTCAGAATTCAAATTCAGCCAAGCAGAACAGGCGGGAAAAATTCCCGCCACCCCCAAGTCGACTGTAACACCCCGCCTCCGCTAGGGTCACTCGCAAAGGAATGCACTAGCTTTAGAGGGGCATTATTGGTAAACATGCACAGAAATATCACAAGACAGAACATATAAAATAGCGGAAGTAAAATCGAACTTTCATAAACATTAATAATTAAGGTCTAAAGCCTTTTACATCAGAGTACATCAAAACCTGTCTTGCAATAATAAAGAAGCATAAAAACCTTTTAATAAATTATTCCCCAAAGTAAAGCGGTGAAGCAGCCATAGCCAAGAGAAGACCAAGCTATACATCAAGCTATACATGATGACCTTCAAGCATAAGAGGTCCGAACTAAACAACATCATTTCCTCCCTGGAACCTGGGGGGGGGGGGGAACGGAAGACAAAGAGGCGAAAGAAAACGGGGTCAGTCGTAAAGACTGGTAAGTCCTATCTACTTCCAGTATAAAAATAGGTAAAGGTAACATGACATGCATAAACCGAAAGTAAACATAAGGATGACTACAAGATAGATAAACTAAACCAGGGTAACAGGCTGAACTACTGTAGCAAGGTAAACTAAGATATCGTGATAAACTACGGTGTCGTGATAAATCAAGGTATCACATCGTCAGGTTTCTATCAAGTATACTATCCCAAGGTATCTACCCTGACTAACATCCCCCGGTGTCTATTATGTATATTTTTCCTGGTTCTAACATGTATATTTGCTCTGCACCTCTCGTACTAGTATCCCAACCCGCGTCATGTGTTAACCATGAATGTCATGTAATGGTCTATGTCAACTTAATATATAGCATATGTAGGTTTTCCCAACTCGTATGTTTCCTTCCATGTATAAGTTCAGTCCTTTGCCGTAGGCCATATGGGCTTTTCCATGTAAACGTTTTATCCTTGAAGTTGTTTTGGACTGCGACCCTTGATCTAGTTGTGTTTCCTTACCATGAACTATCGCGCGTCCACTTAGGATTTATGCCGCCTAGGACCGCTAGGGATTATGCTACCTAATGAACGTTTTCGTGTCTCGGTTTGGGTCTTGGCCACCTAGGACCACTAGGGATTACGCCACCCGTCAACCACGCCCTTGATCCCACGTATGTATCGTGAATCGTTTTCCATGTCTAGATGCACATGTTCCCCAATGTGCCATCCGAGTTCCGTGCTAGGGCAAATCAAGAAATACGGAACTCGGTCGGGAGCTTTAAATCGTCTGCCGATGCAGATATCAAGGTCTGTTTTTGTACCCGTGGCTATGGACCCACGTGACCCCTCCCTCAACTACTGAAAGGCAATCCAAGAAAAATCATGTATAAGAACCACTCCACGGCCCCACTATAGCCCCACTTTCCTACGGGCCAACCTCACCCATGACTCGATAGCAAGCACATGGTCTGTTGGGGGTTCCTTGCCTTTCCTCACGTACACGATTGACTAAAGATGGTAGTTAGTCGGCGATGTGCTATCCAGGGCAAAAACCAAGAATCTTCGACTCCACGATAATCCATCCCAGTCTTTAGGTCGCTCGCATAGCGACCAAGGCATACTCTTGGTCCTTCTAACGCAGACCTTAACCTCTCATGGGCCTTGTATTATTATCTGGCAGCCCACAGAGGGATCCCAAGAATATCCTCACGTCCCCCGAAGCTTCCACTTCGGCACCCAGTGCGCTGGAGCTTTTATCCAAGTCAGATAACTTGCTCCTCCTCGTATACTAAGCGATGACCTACCGTATCAGGTTACTCATCGCTTTGTGAATTAATCCTATGGCCTTAGCTAAGAATTATTACTTAGTTACCCTTAACTAAGGTTGACCACTTAGCTTCCTTTCCCGTTATCCTTGATTAACCACTATTCTCTACCTAGTTACTCTAACTAGGGTTTGTCTTATTGGGTTAAGTGTTATCATTCAAGTCCATGCCTTAACCCGCCCACGAATCACGTCAAGATTGGCTATGTATTTAAGTTCAAGACTTAGCCCTACAAGTTGGTTAAGTGTACCTAGAGGCTCATGACTTAACCCTATCAAGTCGAATTGGTCAAGTACTAGCTTACCTTAATCCTATCGGATTATCTTGCTAGATCGATTAAGCATAGATTATCTTAATCTCATCAAATTATCGAGTCGGATTGATTAAGTATAGGTGGGCTTAACCCCATCCTCTAATCGTACTACAATGGTTAATTATATTCTAAAAAGGTCTTGTGACTTAACCTTATCAGGTCCGCGTATTAGATTGGTTAAGTGTAGGTTACTTAACCCCATCAAATCGTCATGTATAATTGGTTAAGTATAAGTTGCTTAACCCCATTAAATTATCATGTTAAGTTGGTTAAGTATTGGTTACTTAACCTCATTGAATTACCAAGTTTATATTGGTTAAGTGTTTAACTTAACCCCATCGAATTACCGTGTTTAGATTAGTTAAGTGTGGATTACTTAACCCCATCTAATTACCGTGGTTAGATTAGTTAAGCGTCAATTACTTAACCCCATCTAATTACCGTGTTTAGATTAGTTAAGTCTTAATTACTTAACCCCATCTAATTACCAAGTCGGATTAGTTAAGTGTAAATTACTTAACCTCATCCCCTAATCATCTTGCATGGTTAAGTGTCATTAAGAAATCAAGTCCGGTCCAACTTAACATACCCATTCGTGTCATATCGGTTAAGTGTCATTAGTCAAATTTCCTTAACCTTATCATGTGGCATTAATTTAATTAATGCACCCTCAACCTCTCACATTAGACCTTCTTGTGGTTACTAGTTAAGCCGGGCGGGTCCGGGTAGATTTACACCACAACCTAGTCTAACCTCGGGTCTTAAGAGCGACATGACCAACTTCTCACATTGGATCCTATTGTTTGTAGCTACTAGTTAAGCCGGGCGGGTCCGGGTAGATTTATGCTACAAACTCAACCCAACCTCGAGTTGGCCACTTCCATGTTTGGTTAAGTGTTATATTACACTTACAACCCATACGTGTCTAATTTCAAGTCCCAAGTTTACCCCACGTGTCATGCCGCCATTTTGGTTCAACTTACATGTCGTGTTCACATGTGACCTCAAGTCAATTTTTCATGTCATATTCAAGTCAAGATTTCGCGTCTTGTTCATGTTTATCTAACTACCCCAAAGTCGTGTTTTCCAACGCAAGCAAAAGCGAGTCAACATAGTAAGGATACTACGTCACATATTGGCCTCAAAACATGCATGATGCCAAAAAAGGATTGTCTTCCACATGCACAACCTTGGCCAAAAACATGCATAGTGTCATAAGGTGATTTGGCCACAAACATGCATTCTATCACAAGGAAATTTGGCCACAAACATGCATAGCATAAAAGGGGATTACTTGCATAAGTGTTCATGTCATAAACCTATCATGAAGGGATGAACATGCCCATGTTACTCATGTGATAAAAAAGGTAAACTTGCATATTATCATAAGGGGTTTCGGGTTCATATACTTGCATAGCCTCAAAGTCACATTCATGCACATGTTTCATGAGTCAAAGTGGTTTCAAGTGTGCATGCTAACATACCACAAGCAAAGGTCCAATCTTGCATGGCAAACTAGGTCCAATGTAACATGAATAGCATGGTTTAGTCGCTACAACATAACCCAAAGTCATATGTTCATGATAAAGGGGCAAACTAGGTTCCCATAGGCTAACATACTCATGTTACTTTGCATTTTATCCCATGTCACATCAAGATCATCGTTTAAATCTACAAGTAGCTAGAACTTACGTAGCATGGCAAGAGGACTAGGAGCATGAATCGTTTTTACGAAGAAAGGTGGCTCCTTTGATGAAGACCCGTCATGAAACTCGCATAGCAACGTTGATTTGGCCTCTATTTGGTGTAGCAAGCTTGCACCTTTTGATTTGAACCCGATTTGAATGCATAGGCTCTAGGGATTGGAGATGGAGGCCATGATCAAAATTGATTTTGGAAGCACTTAGTTGCTAGGTTTGATTTTTAGGGATTTAGGTTAGGTTTAGGGTCTTTTTATAGAGATTAGGATAGTTTTTGGCCCTTAGATTAACCCTAGGATAGATCTGAACCATCAAACCACGTCAGAAGCTTCCAGAACAAGACCAGAGACCAGTGCAGGTGCACCAAGCCAGGAATGCTCGTCTGAGCCAAGTCGATAGGGCTGTCGACTTGGTCAGACCAAGTCGACTCCCAAGTCGACAGGGCTGTCGACTTGGGTACTGTGGCGGGAATTTTTCCCGCCTGGCCCAACTCGCCCAATTTTCCAAATTCAAGTTTGAATTTGAAATCTGTTTTTACTTAGAAATTTTCTGAAAACTTCGTTGGGCCTTAACCGGGTCATACAGACTCCGATTTTCGAAAACTCGGACTCTATTTCGCGTATTTTTCCAAGACGAACGCAATGGCATAGCCCATTTCGCTTGATTCAGAATTTAAAATTAAATTCTGCCTTGATTCTCGTCTTAATCATGTTATCGAAATACGGGTTGTTACATTCTCCCCACCTTTTAGGATTTCGTCCCCGAAATCTCCAAGTTAGGAAGAACATATCCTACCATTCATCATCCATCTACTCAAAACATCATCCACAAGCAACCATTGTCCTTAGATGATTTCTAATGCTGTATGAATATATGCAAAACGTGTGTGTACATGTTCCTTAGCTAATGCTAATGATCAGGCCTGAATAATCTTTCTTATGCAAAAATATGTATAGTGCCATGAATCCAACATGTATGCAAATAGTCCTAGTCATATGAGTACTATATGCGTGCACAAACATTCATTCATATGCAACATCCACATGACAACACATTCAATTTCATCCATAAAGAAGTATAAATGCTCGTGCATATGCAACATGAAACGTGATCGCATCAATCTAGTATCTAACGTGTATTCGCGCATCCACGAGCAACCATTTGCAACCATTTGCAACCATATCAATCATAACAAGTCTCAAATACATGTTTACATCCATAACGTTCTACCTAAGGTTCCCAAGATAAGATCGAGAAGATAAATAAGACAAACTCCTTATGGGGTTTGTAACAGAAACAGGACCGAGAGGATATTCACCAAGCGATATCATGCAAGTAAGCTTTACAGGTGAACCAAGGATCATAAATATACTCTTAAAAAGAGACGTGATGCGCGCGTCCAAGCTGCATTTCCATGAGCTTAATTCCATCAGGCCTTGACCGCCTTTGACTTCATGATTTCGTAGCTCCGTGATTCCTATTTCCAAGGTGTGAGTGGAACTCATTTCACTGTCGCCTCTCGTTTCACTTTCACTTATTCTTTCCCTAGTATACTTGGCTCAACCATATCTACGTACTCATGCCAGCTCTCCAAAATTCACTAGTGAATTCTGGATCTCGTTTTCTGATGCCAATCCATGTTGCCAAGAGTTCTTACTAGGGTGATTGCCATAACCCATGCATAATTGAAACGAACCATCCGCCTTAGCGGCGAATCCTATTTGAATGGATTACCAACAACTGCATCCCGGGATCCTAGGTAACTAACCATGACAGAACCCAAAAAGGGTTACACGAGACTTCGAGGGTATCACCAAGGCAAGTCAAGAATCCGACCACCCTCTTTCTAAAACCGAGAATGGTATCCCTTACTGGATAACCACTTTACCCCTAGAATCCATCCATAGCTCCAAAAACCTGGGCACTCTCGAATCCAGATGAGTCATGAATAAGTGGACCGATCCTGTAACAAGATTTGGGACAAAAATGGGATCCTCTTCCACGCTAGTACTAAGGTGCAGAGACTCAACTATCCAAGCAGACTTTAAATGAAACGATGATCAAGAAAAAGTCTGGACGGGACGATAGAAAAGAACGACTAAACTTTTACCAGAAACGGCACCATTTCTTTTAGGTTCCCTAGAAATGGGAACGTACTATTTCCCTCTCCGCTGATCTTGTCCTTGTCCTCCTTGATGGACTAAGCCTTAACCACAGTTGCTTATCCTTAAGCTGGTATCCTTTACCCTTACTCTTATTCTCCTTTCTTGTAACACGGCAATGGGTCTCTCGTGAACCACCTCCATCGTACGGGAAACACCTACGTGGCTAGAAAAAGATTAGTCACAGTTAGAACTACTGTGACCACAGATGGAGGCAAGAAAGGAAACGAGATTCAATTCAAGGAGTCAAAGGATGGTGCTAATGGCTTTTGGGGAATAGCCTTTTAAAGCAAACTTTTCTTGAAAAATGCTTCTTTATAAACGGTTTTTCAAATATTTTTCAGAAGGTCTTTAAAAACTTTTGCCCAGTCTGGTAACCTTCTGCTCTGATACCAAATGTAACACCCCGCCTCCGCTAGGGTCACTCGCAAAGGAATGCACTAGCTTTAGAGGGGCATTATTGGTAAACATGCACAAAAATATCACAAGACAGAACATATAAAATAGCGGAAGTAAAATCGAACTTTCACAAACATTAATAATTAAGGTCTAAAGCCTTTTACATCAGAGTACATCAAAACCTGTCTTGCAATAATAAAGAAGCATAAAAACCTTTTTATAAATTATTCCCCAAAGTAATGCGGTGAAGCAGCCATAGCCAAGAGAAGACCAAGCTATACATCAAGCTATACATGATGACCTTCAAGCATAAGAGGTCTGAACTAAACAACATCATTTCCTCCCTGGAACCTGGGGGGGGGGGGAACGGAAGACAAAGAGGCGAAAGAAAACTGGTTTAGTCGTAAAGACTGGTAAGTCCTATCTACTTCCAATATAAAAACAGGTAAAGGTAACATGACATGCATAAACTGAAAGTAAACATAAGGATGACTGCAAGATAGATAAACTAAACCAGGGTAACAGGCTGAACTACTGTAGCAAGGTAAACTAAGATATCGTGATAAACTACGGTGTCGTGATAAATCAAGGTATCACATCGTCAAGTTTCTATCAAGTATACTATCCCAAGGTATCTATCCTGTCTAACATCCCCCGGTGTCTATTATGTATATTTTTCCAGGTTCTAACATGTATATTTGCTCTGCACCTCTCGTACTAGTATCCCAACCCGCGTCATGTGTTAACCATGAATGTCATGTAATGGTCTATGTCAACTTAATATATTGCATATGTAGGTTTTCCCAACTCGTATGTTTCCTTCCATGTATAAGTTCAGTCCTTTGCCATAGGCCATACGGGCTTTTCCATGTAAACGTTTTATCCTTGAAGTTGTTTTGGACTGCAACCCTTGATCTAGTTGTGTTTCCTTACCATGAACTATCGCGCGTCTACTTAGGATTTATGCCGCCTAGGACCGCTAGGGATTATGCTACCTAATGAACGTTTTCGTGTCTCGGTTTGGGTCTTGGCCACCTAGGACCACTAGGGATTACGCCACCCGTCAACCGCGCCCTTGATCCCACGTATGTATCGTGAATCGTTTTCCATGTCTAGATGCACATGTTCCCCAATGTGCCATCCAAGTTCCGTGCCAGGGCAAATCAAGAAATACGGAACTCGGTCGGGAGCTTTAAATCGTCTACTGATGCAGATATCAAGGTCTATTTTTGTACCCGTGGCTATGGTCCCACGTGACCCCTCCCTCAACTACTGAAAGGCAATCCAAGAAAAATCATGTATAAGAACCACTCCACGGCCCCACTATAGCCCCACTTTCCTACGGGCCAACCTCACCCATGACTCGACAGCAAGCACATGGTCTGTTGGGGGTTCCTTGCCTTTCCGCACGTACACGATTGACTAAAGATGGTAGGTAGTCGGCGATGTGCTATCCAGGGCAAAAACCAAGAATCGTCGACCCCACGCTAATCCATCCCAGTCTTTAGGTCGCTCGCATAGCGACCAAGGCATACTCTTGGTCCTTCTAACACAGACCTTAACCTCTCATGGGCCTAGTATAATTACCTGGCAGCCCACAGAGGGATCCCAAGAATATCCTCACGTCCCCCGAAGCTTCCACTTCGGCACCCAGTACGCTGGAGCTTTTATCCAAGTCAGATAACTTGCTCCTCCTCGTATACTAAGCGATGAACTACCGTATCGGGTTACTCATCGCTTTGTGAATTAATCCTATGTCCTTAGCTAAGAATTATTACTTAGTTACCCTTAACTAAGGTTTACCACTTAGCTTCCTTTCCCGTTATCCCTGATTAACCACGATTCTCTACCTAGTTACTCTAACTAGGGTTTGTCTTATTGGGTTAAGTGTTATCATTCAAGTCCATGCCTTAACCCGCCCACGAATCACGTCAAGATTGGCTAAGTATTTAAGTTCAAGACTTAGCCCTACAAGTTGGTTAAGTGTACCCAGAGGCTCATGACTTAACCCTATCAAGTTGAATTGGTCAAGTACTAGCTTACCTTAATCCTATCGGATTATCTTGCTAGATCGATTAAGCATAGATTATCTTAATCCCATAAAATTATCGAGTCGGATTGGTTAAGTATAGGTCGGCTTAACCCCATCCTCTAATCGTACTACAATGGTTAAGTATATTCTAAAAAGGTCTTGTGACATAACCTTATCAGGTCCGCGTATTAGATTGGTTAAGTGTAGGTTACTTAACCCCATCAAATCGTCATGTATAATTGGTTAAGTATAAGTTGCTTAACCCCATTAAATTATCACGTTAAGTTGGTTAAGTATTGGTTACTTAACCTCATTGAATTACCAAGTTTAAATTGGTTAAGTGTTTAACTTAACCCCATCGAATTACCGTGTTTAGACTAGTTAAGTGAGGATTATTTAACCCCATCTAATTACCGTGGTTAGATTAGTTAAGCGTCAATTACATAACCCCATCTAATTACCGTGTTTAGATTAGTTAAGTCTTTATTGCTTAACCCCATCTAATTACCAAGTCGGATTAGTTAAGTGTAAATTACTTAACCTCATCCCCTAATCATCTTGCATGGTTAAGTGTCATTAAGAAATCAAGTCCGATCCCACTTAACCTACCCATTCGTGTCATATCGGTTAAGTGTCATTAGTCAAATTTCCTTAACCTTATCATGTGGCATTAATTTAATTAACGCACCCTCAACCTCTCACATTAGACCTTGTTGTGGTTACTAGTTAAGCCGGGCGGGTCCGGGTAGATTTACACCACAACCTAGTCTAACCTCGGGTCTTAAGCGCGACATGACCAACTTCTCACATTGGATCCTATTGTTTGTAGCTACTAGTTAAGCCGGGCGGGTCCGGGTAGATTTATGCTACAAACTCAACCCAACCTCGAGTTGGCCACTTCCATGTTTGGTCTAGTGTTATATTACACTTACAACCCATACGTGTCTAATTTCAAGTCCCAAGTTTACCCCACGTGTCATGCCCCCATTTTGGTTCAACTTACATGTCGTGTTCACATGTGACCTCAAGTCAAGTTTTCATGTCATATTCAAGTCAAGATTTCGCGTCTTGTTCATGTTTATCTAACTACCCCAAAGTCGTGTTTTCCAACGCAAGCAAAAGCGTGTCAACATAGTAAGGATACTACGTCACATATTGGCCTCAAAACATGCATGATGCCAAAAAAGGATTGGCTTCCACATGCACAACATTGGCCAAAAACATGCATAGTGTCATAAGGTGATTTGACCACAAACATGCATTCTATCACAAGGAAATTTGGCCACAAACATGTATAGCATAAAAGGGGATTACTTGCATAAGTGTTCATGTCATAAACCTATCATGAAGGGATGAACATGCCCATGTTACTCATGTGATAAAAAAGGTAAACTTGCATATTATCATAAGGGATTTCGGGTTCATATACTTGCATAGCCTCAAAGTCACATTCATGCACATGTTTCATGAGTCAAAGTGGTTTCAAGTGTGCATGCTAACATACCACAAGCAAAGGTCCAATCTTGCATGGCAAACTAGGTCCAATGTAACATGAATAGCATGGTTTAGTCGCTACAACATAACCAAAAGTCATATGTTCATGATAAAGGGGCAAACTAGGTTCCCATAGGCTAACATACTCATGTTACTTTGCATTTTATCCCATGTCACATCAAGATCATCGTTTAAATCTACAAGTAGCTAGAACTTACATAGCGTGGCAAGAGGACTAGGAGCATGAATCATTTTGACGAAGAAAGGTGGCTCCTTTGATGAAGATCCGTCATGAAACTCGCATAGCAACGTTGATTTGGCCTCTATTTGGTGTAGCAAGCTTGCACCTTTTGATCTGAACCCGATTTGAATGCATAGGCTCTAGGGATTGGAGATGGAGGCCATGATCAAAATTGATTTTGGCAGCACTTAGTTGCTAGGTTTGATTTTTAGGGATTTAGGTTAGGTTTAGGGTCTTTTTATAGAGATTAGGATAGTTTTTGGCCCTTAGATTAACCCTAGGATAGATCTGAACCATCAAACCACGTCAGAAGCTTCCAGAACAAGACCAGAGACCAGTGCAGGTGCGCCAAGCCAGGAATGCTCGTCTGAGCCAAGTCGACAGCCAAGTCGACAGGGCTGTCGACTTGGTCAGACAAAGTCTACTCCCAAGTCGACAGGGCTGTCGACTTGGGTACTGTGGCGGGAATTTTTCCCGCCTGGCCCAACTGGCCCAATTTTCCAAATTCAAGTTTGAATTTGAAATCTGTTTTTACTTAGAAATTTTCTGAAAACTTCGTTGGGCCTTAACCGGGTCATACGGACTCCGATTTTCAAAAACTCGGACTCTATTTCGCGTATTTTTCCGAGACGAACGCAATGGCATAGCCCATTTCGCTTGATTCAGAATTTAAAATTAAATTCTGCCTTGATTCTCGTCTTAATCATGTTATTGAAATACGGGTTGTTACATTCTCCCCACCTTTTAGGATTTCGTCCCCGAAATCTCCAAGTTAGGAAGAACATATCCTACCATTCATCATCCATCTACTCAAAACATCATCCACAAGCAACCATTGTCCTTAGATGATTTCTAATGATGTATGAATATATGCAAAACGTGTGTGTACATGTTCCTTAGCTAGTGCTAATGATCAGGCCTGAATAATCTTTCTTATGCAAAAATATGTATAGTGCCATGAATCCAACATGTATGCAAATAGTCCTAGTCATATGAGTACTATATGCGTGCACAAACATTCATTCATATGCAACATCCACAAGACAACACATTCAATTTCATCCATAAAGAAGTATAAATGCTCGTGCATATGCAACATGAAACGTGATCGCATCAATCTAGTATCTAACGTGTATTCGCGCATCCACGAGCAACCACTTGCAACCATTTGCAACCATATCAATCATAACATGTCTCAAATACATGTTTACATCCATAACGTTCTACCTAAGGTTCCCAAGATAAGATCGAGAAGATAAACAAGACAAACTCCTTACGGGGTTTGTAACAGAAACAGGACCGAGAGGATATTCACCAAGCGATATCATGCAAGTAAGCTTTACAGGTGAACCAAGGATCATAAATATACTCTTAAAAAGAGACGTGATGCGTGCGTCCAAGCCGCATTTCCATGAGCTTAATTCCATCAGGCCTTGACCGCTTCATGATTTCGTAGCTCCTTGATTCCTATTTCCAAGGTGTGAGTGGAACTCATTTCACTGTCGCCTCTCGTTTCACTTTCACTTATTCTTTCCCTAGTATACTTGGCTCAACCATATCTACGTACTCATGCCAGCTCTCCAAAATTCACTAGTGAATTCTGGATCTCGTTTTCCGATGCCAATCCATGTTGCCAAGAATTCTTACTAGGGTGATTGCCATAACCCATGCATAATTGAAACGAACCATCCGCCTTAGCGGCGAATCCTATTTGAACGGATTACCAACAACTGCATCCCGGGATCCTAGGTAACTAACCATGACAAAAACCAAAAAGGGTTACACGAGACTTCGAGGGTATCACCAAGGCAAGTCAAGAATCCGACCACCCTCTTTCTAAAACCGAGAATGGTATCCCTTACTGGATAACCACTTTACCCCTAGAATCCATCCATAGCTCCAAAAACCTGGGCACTCTCGAATCCAGACGAGTCATGAATAAGTGGACCGATCCTCTAACAAGATTTGGGACAAAAATGGGATCCTCTTCCACGCTAGTACTAAGGTGCAGAGACTCAACTATCCAAGCAGACTTTAAATGATACGATGATCAAGACAAAGTCTGGACGGGACGATAGAAAAGAACGACTAAACTTTTACCAGAAACGACACCATTTCTTTTAGGTTCCCTAGAAATGGGAACGTACTATTTCCCTCTCCGCTGATCTTGTCCTTGTCCTCCTTGATGGACTAAGCCTTAACAACAGTTGCTTATCCTTAAGCTGGTATCCTTTACCCTTACTCTTATTCTCCTTTCTTGTAACACGGCAATGGGTCTCTCGTGAACCACCTCCATCGTACGGGAAACACCTACGTGGCTAGAAAAAGATTAGTCACAGTTAGAACTACTGTGACCACAGATGGAGGCAAGAAAGGAAACGAGATTCAATTCAAGGAGTCAAAGGATGGTGCTAATGGCTTTTGGGGAATAGCCTTTTAAAGCAAACTTTTCTTGAAAAATGCTTCTTTATAAACGGTTTTTCAAATAGTTTTCAGAAGGTCTTTAAAAACTTTTGCCCAGTCTGGTAACCTTCTGCTCTGATACCAAATGTAACACCCCGCCTCCGCTAGGGTCACTCGCAAAGGAATGCACTAGCTTTAGAGGGGCATTATTAGTAAACATGCACAGAAATATCACAAGACAGAACATATAAAATAGCGGAAGTAAAATCGAACTTTCATAAACATTAATAATTAAGGTCTAAAGCATTTTACATCAGAGTACATCAAAACCTGTCTTGCAATAATAAAGAAGCATAAAAACCTTTTAATAAATTATTCCCCAAAGTAAAGCGGTGAAGCAGCCATAGCCAAGAGAAGTCAAGCTATACATGATGACCTTCAAGCATAAGAGGTCCGAACTAAACAACATCATTTCCTCCCTGGAACCTGGGGGGGGGGGGAACGGAAGACAAAGAGGCGAAAGAAAACTGGTTCAGTCGTAAAGACTGGTAAGTCCTATCTACTTCCAGTATAAAAACAGGTAAAGGTAACATGACATGCATAAACTGAAAGTAAACATAAGGATGACTGCAAGATAGATAAACTAAACCAGGGTAACAGGCTGAACTACTGTAGCAAGGTAAACTAAGATATCGTGATAAACTACGGTGTCGTGATAAATCAAGGTATCACATCGTCAGGTTTCTATCAAGTATACTATCCCAAGGTATCTATCCTGTCTAACATCCCCCGGTGTCTATTATGTATATTTTTCCTGGTTCTAACATGTATATTTGCTCTGCACCTCTCGTACTAGTATCCCAACCCGCGTCATGTGTTAACCATGAATGTCATGTAATGGTCTATGTCAACTTAATATATTGCATATGTAGGTTTTCCCAACTTGTATGTTTCCTTCCATGTATAAGTTCAGTCCTTTGCCGTAGGCTATACGGGCTTTTCCATGTAAACGTTTTATCCTTGAAGTTGTTTTGGACTGCAACCCCTGATCTAGTTGTGTTTCCTTACCATGAACTATCGCGCGTCCACTTAGGATTTATGCCGCCTAGGACCGCTAGGAATTATGCTACCTAATGAACGTTTTCGTGTCTCGGTTTGGGTCTTGGCCACCTAGGACCACTAGGGATTACGCCACCCGTCAACCGCGCCCTTGATCCCACGTATGTATCGTGAATCGTTTTCCATGTCTAGATGCACATGTTCCCCAATGTGCCATCCGAGTTCCGTGCCAGGGCAAATCAAGAAATACGGAACTCGGTCGGGAGCTTTAAATCGTCTGCTGATGCAGATATCAAGGTCTGTTTTTGTACCCGTGGCTATGGTCCCACGTGACCCCTCCCTCAACTACTGAAAGGCAATCCAAGAAAAATCATGTATAAGAACCACTTCACGGCCCCACTATAGCCCCACTTTCCTACGGGCCAACCTCACCCATGACTCGATAGCAAGCACGTGGTCTGTTGGGGGTTCCTTGCCTTTCCGCACGTACACGATTGACTAAAGATGGTAGGTAGTCGGCGATGTGCTATCCAGGGCAAAAACCAAGAATCGTCGACTCCACGCTAATCCATCCCAGTCTTTAGGTCGCTCGCATAGTGACCAAGGCATACTCTTGGTCCTTCTAACGCAGACCTTAACCTCTCATGGGCCTAGTATAATTACCTGGCAGCCCACAGAGCGATCCCAAGAATATCCTCACGTCCCCCGAAGCTTCCACTTCGGCACCCAGTGCGCTGGAGCTTTTATCCAAGTCAGATAACTTGCTCCTCCTCGTATACTAAGCGATGACCTACCGTATTAGGTTACTCATCGTTTTGTGAAATAATCCTATGTCCTTAGCTACGAATTATTACTTAGTTACCCTTAACTAAGGTTTACCACTTAGCTTCCTTTCCCGTTATCCTTGATTAAACACGATTCTCTACCTAGTTACTCTAACTAGGGTTTGTCTTATTGGGTTAAGTGTTATCATTCAAGTCCATGCCTTAACCCGCCCACGAATCACGTCAAGATTGGCTAAGTATTTAAGTTCAAGACTTAGCCCTACAAGTTGGTTAAGTGTACCAGAGGCTCATGACTTAACCCTATCAAGTCGAATTGGTCAAGTACTAGCTTACCTTAATCCTATCGGATTATCTTGCTAGATCGATTAAGCATAGATTATCTTAATCCCATCAAATTATCGAGTCGGATTGGTTAAGTATAGGTGGGTTTAACCCCATCCTCTAATCGTACTACAATGGTTAAGTATATTCTAAAAAGGTCTTATGACTTAACCTTATTAGGTCCGCGTATTAGATTGGTTAAGTGTAGGTTACTTAACCCCATCAAATCGTCATGTATAATTGGTTAAGTATAAGTTGCTTAACCCCATTAAATTATCACGTTAAGTTGGTTAAGTATTGGTTACTTAACCTCATTGAATTACCAAGTTTAAATTGGTTAAGTGTTTAACTTAACCCCATCGAATTACCGTGTTTAGATTAGTTAAGTGTGGATTACTTAACCACATCTAATTACCGTGGTTAGATTAGTTAAGCGTCAATTACTTAACCCCATCTAATTACCGTGTTTAGATTAGTTAAGTCTTTATTACTTAACCCCATCTAATTACCAAGTCGGATTAGTTAAGTGTAAATTACTTAACCTCATCCCCTAATCATCTTGCATGGTTAAGTGTCATTAAGAAATCAAGTCTGGTCCCACTTAACCTACCCATTCGTGTCATATCGGTTAAGTGTCATTAGTCAAATTTCCTTAACCTTATCATGTGGCATTAATTTAATTAATGCACCCTCAACCTCTCACATTAGACCTTGTTGTGGTTACTAGTTAAGCCGGGCGGGTCCGGGTAGATTTACACCACAACCTAGTCTAACCTCGGGTCTTAAGCGCGACATGACCAACTTCTCACATTGGATCCTATTGTTTGTAGCTACTAGTTAAGCCGGGCGGGTCCGGGTAGATTTATGCTACAAACTCAACCCAACCTCGAGTTGGCCACTTCCATGTTTGGTCTAGTGTTATATTACACTTACAACCCATACGTGTCTAATTTCAAGTCCCAAGTTTACCCCACGTGTCATGCCCCCATTTTGGTTCAACTTACATGTCGTGTTCACATGTGACCTCAAGTCAAGTTTTCATGTCATATTCAAGTCAAGATTTCGCGTCTTGTTCATGTTTATCTAACTACCCCAAAGTCGTGTTTTCCAACGCAAGCAAAAGCGAGTCAACATAGTAAGGATACTACGTCACATATTGGCCTCAAAACATGCATGATGCCAAAAAAGGATTGGCTTCCACATGCACAACCTTGGCACTAAACATGCATAGTGTTATAAGGTGATTTGGCCAGAAACATGCATTCTATCACAAGGAAATTTGGCCACAAACATGCATAGCATAAAAGGGGATTACTTGCATAAGTGTTCATGTCATAAACCTATCATGAAGGGATGAACATGCCCATGTTACTCATGTGATAAAAAAGGTAAACTTGCATATTATCATAAGGGATTTCGGGTTCATATACTTGCATAGCCTCAAAGTCACATTCATGCACATGTTTCATGAGTCAAAGTGGTTTCAAGTGTGCATGCTAACATACCACAAGAAAAGGTCCAATCTTGCATGGCAAACTAGGTCCAATGTAACATGAATAGCATGGTTTAGTCGCTACAAAATAACCCAAAGTCATATGTTCATGATAAAGGGGCAAACTAGGTTCCCATAGGCTAACATACTCATGTTACTTTGCATTTTATCCCATGTCACATCAAGATCATCGTTAAATCTACAAGTAGCTAGAACTTACATAGCGTGGCAAGAGGACTAGGAGCATGAAACGTTTTGACGAAGAAAGGTGGCTCCTTTGATGAAGATCCGTCATGAAACTCGCACAGCAACGTGGATTTGGCCTCTATTTGGTGTAGCAAGCTTGCACCTTTTGATTTGAACCCGATTTGAATGCATAGGCTCTAGGGATTGGAGATGGAGGCCATGATCAAAATTGATTTTGGCAGCACTTAGTTGCTAGGTTTGATTTTTAGGGATTTAGGTTAGGTTTAGGGTCTTTTTATAGAGATTAGGATAGTTTTTGGCCCTAAGATTAACCCTAGGATAGATCTGAACCATCAAACAACGTCAGAAGCTTCCAGAACAAGACCAGAGACCAGTGCAGGTGCACCAAGCCAGGAATGCTCGTCTGAGCCAAGTCGACATCCAAGTAGACAGGGCTGTCGACTTGGTCAGACCAAGTCGACTCCCAAGTCGACAGGGCTGTCGACTTGGGTACTGTGGCAGGAATTTTTCCCACCTGGCCCAACTGGCCCAATTTTCCAAATTCAAGTTTGAATTTGAAATCTGTTTTTACTTAGGAATTTTCTGAAAACTTCGTTGGGCCTTAACCGGGTCATACGGACTCTGATTTTCGAAAACTCGGACCCTATTTCGCGTATTTTTCTAAGACGAACGCAATGGCATAGCCCATTTCGCTTGATTCAGAATTTAAAATTAAATTCTTCCTTGATTCTCGTCTTAATCATGTTATCGAAATACGGGTTGTTACATCAACTGGGGAGTCGACTTGGGAGTCGACACACCCCAGGTGGTGTCGACTGCCCAGTCCACACCACTATCGACTTGGGTGCTCGGCCAATTTGGCCTGGGTGTGCCTAACTTGTTTCTCAAGACAAGTTTTGTGGGCCTGTGACGGATTTTTAGCGTTCAGATCTATCCTAAGGTTAATCTAAGGGCCTAAACTAGTCTTAATCTCTATAAAAAGACCCCTAAGCCTACCCTAAACCCTCACAAATCACTCTTGCAACGAAGTGCTGCCCAAATATACACTGATCATGGCCTCCATCCCCAAATTCAAGAGCTTGTGCTTGCAAACTAGATTCAAGACGAAGGTGCAAGCTTTCTACACCAAATCAAGGGTTTTGATCATCGTCTCAACATGGATTCTACAACAAGATGATTCATGCTCCTAAATCTCTAAGCCACGCTATGTAAGTTCGAACTACTTCTAGATCTAAACGGTTGTTTTAATGATGGCATGAAATAAAACGAGATTAAACTAAGTATGCTGGCCTATATGAACCTTGTCATGCCTCTTTTGCTTGAACCTATGACTTTTGGTTATGCTTAGTGACTAAATCATGCCACTTATGTTATGTTTAACTTAGTCCATCATGAAAGATTGAACCTTTACTTGCGGAATGTTGGCATGAATACTTGAAACCACTTTGACTTGTGAAATATGTACATGAATATGACTTGGGGCTTATGCATGTAAATGAACCCAACCCCCCCTTATGATATCATGCATATTTGTGGCTAATCCCGTTGTGACATTATGCATGTTGGAGGCCAAAAACCCCTTATGATGCTATGCATATTTTGAGGCCAAACCCGTTATGATGCCATGCATGTTTGTGGCCAATCCCTTTTTGGCATCGTGCATGTTTTGAGGCCAATATGTAGCATAGTATCCTTACTATGTTGACTCGCTTTTACTTGGGGTTGAAACACGATTTGGGGTAGGTTAGACGAGCGTGATTATGACATGATAATTTGACATGGGATTTCATGAAAATATGACACTTATGATACACCTAGATGTGGACATGACATGTGGGGTAAACATGGGACTTGAAACTAGACACGTATGGGTTGTAAGTGTAATATGACACTAGACCAAACATGAAAGTGGCCAACTCGAGGTTGGGTTGAGTTTGTAGCATAAATCTACCCGGACCCGCCCGGCTTAACTAGTGGCTACAAACAATAGGACCCAATGTGAGTAGTTGGTCATATAGCACTTAAAACCCGAGGTTAGATTAGGTTGTGGTGTAAAGCTACCCGGACCCGCCCGGCTTAACTAGTAACCACAACAAAGTCTAATGTGAGAGGTTGGCGTGCATTAATCTAATTAATGCCACATGAAAAGGTTAATTAATTTTGACTAATGACACTTAACCGATATGACACGAATGGGTAGGTTAAGTTAAACCGGACTTGATATCTTAATGACACTTAACCATATAAGACAATTAGGGGATGGGGTTAAGTAATTTACACTCAACTAATCTAAACACGGTACTTAGATGGGGTTAAGTAACCTAGACTTAACTAATCTAACACGGTAAATTCGATGGGGTAAGGAATCCATACTTAACTAATCTAACACGGTAAATTCGATGGGGTTAAGTAGCCTACACTTAACTAATCTAAACACGGTAATTAGATGAAGTTAAGTTAACCTAGACTTAACTAATCTAAACACGGTAATTCGATGGGGTAAGTTAAACACTTAACCAATCTAAACTTGATAATTCAATGAGGTTAAGTAACCAAACTTATCCAATTTAACATGAAAATTAAATGGGGTTAAGTAACTTATACTTAACCAATTAGGCATGATAATCTGATGGGGTTAAGTAACCCATACTTAACCAATCCGATTCGATAATCTGATGGGGTTAAGATAATCTATGCTTAACCAATCTAACACGATAATCTGATAGGGTTAAGACAAACAGATACTTAACCAATTTGGCTTGATGAGTGAATAGGGTTAGGTCATGAGCTTCTTGGTATAATTAACCAACTTGTAGGGCTTGGTCTTGAACTTAAATACCTAACCAAATCTTGACATTATTCATAGGCGGGTTAAGTCATGAATTGGAATAACAACACTTAACCCATTAGACAAAACCCTAGTTCAGGGGACTAAGTGGAAAACCGTAGTTAACAAGGATGACGGGAAAGAAAGCTAAGTGATAAACCTTAGTTAAGGATAACTAATTAATAATTCTTAGTCAAGGAAATTGGACCAGTTTATAATAGATGTGTAACCCGATTCGGTAGGTCGTCGCTTCAGCAAATACACGAGGTGGAGCAATATCTGATTTAGATAAAGGCTCCAACGAACTGGGTGACGAAGCGGTAGCTTCAGGGAACGTAAGGATACTCTTGGTATCCCTCTATGAGGTTGCGGATGGTCCATGAAACCTGGGCTTACAGAGGTTAAGGTCTGCGGTAGGAGAACCAAGGGTATGCCTTGGTTGCTGTGCGAGCAACCTAAAGACTGGGGTGGATTATCATGGGGTCGGCGATATTTTCATGGTAGCCCTAGATAGCACATCGTCGGCCACCTACCATCTTTAGTCAATCGTGTGCATACGGAAAGGCAAAGAACACCCAATAGACCATACTTGCTATCTAGGTATGGGTGAGGTTGGCTGTCCGGAAAGAGGGCATCGATGGCTTTAGTGTAGTTCTCATACATGACTTTTCTTGTTTTGCCTTTCAGTAGTTGAGGGAGGGGTCACGTGGGACCATTACCACGGATACAAAAATAGACCTTGATGTCTGCAACGGCAGATGACTTAAAACTCCCAACCGAGTTCCGTATTTCTTGATTTTCCCTAGCACGGAACTCGGGTGGCACATTGAGATACATGTGCATCTAGACATGGAAAATGATTCACGATTCATACGTGGGATAAAAGGGCGCGGTTGACGGGTAGCATAATCCCTAGTAGCCCTAGGTGGCTAAAACCCAAACCGAGATACAAAAACGTTCATTAGGTAGCATAATCCCTAGTAGCCCTAGGTGGCTAAAACCCAAACTGAGTTACGAAAACGTTCATTAGGTAGCATAATCCCTAGCGGTCCTAAGTGGCATAAACCCTAGTTGAACACGCGATAGTTCATGGTAAGAAAACATAACCAGACCAAGGGTAGAAGTCCAAAACAACTTCAAGTATAAAATGGTACTACGTGGGGGTGGTATAGATTTACATGGGAAAGCCCATATGGCCTACGACAAAGGACTGAACTTATACATGGAAAGAAACATACGAGTTGTGAAAACCTACATATGCTATATATTACGTTGACATGGACCATTATATGACATTGGGCAAGGGACATTCATAGTTAACACATGACGCAGGTTGGGATACTAGTACGAGAGGTGCAGAGAAAATATACATGATAAATACCGTGGGATGTTAGACATGATAGATACCTTAGGATAGTATACTTGACAGAAACTTGATGACGTGATACCTTGATTTATCTTGACAACGTAGTTTATCATGATACCTTAGTTTACCTTGCTACAGTAGTTCATCCAGTTATCTTGGTTTAGCTTATCTATCTTGTCGTCATCCTTATGTTTACTTTCAGTTTATGCATGTCATGTTACCTTTACCTGTTTTTATACTGGAAGTAGATAGGACTTACCAGTCTTTATGACTGACCCCGTTTTGTTTCGCCTCTTTGTCTTCTGTTTCCCCCCCCCCCCCCCCAGGTTTTCAGGGAGGAAATGAAGTTCTTTAGTTCAAACCTCTTATGCTTGAAGGTCATCATGTATAGCTTGGTCTTCTCTTGGCAATGGTTGCTTCACCGCTTTATTTTGGGGAATAATTTATGAAAAGGTTTTATGCTTCTTTACTATTACAAGACAGGTTTTGATGTATTCTGATGTAAAAGGCTTTAGACCTTATTTTATAAGTTAATGAATTTTTTTTACTTCCGCTGTTTTATATATGTTCTGTCTTGTAATATTTCTGTGCATGTTTACCTCGATAATGCTTCACCAAACCTAGTGCATTCCCTTTGTGAGTGACCCTAGCGGAGGTGGGGTGTTACATTTGGTATCAAAGCAGAAGGTTACCAGACTGGGCAAAAGTTTTTAAAACCTTCTGAAAACTATTTGAGAAACCGTTTACAAAGAAGCATTTTTCAAGAAAAGTTTTTAAAGGCTATTCCCCAAAAGCCATTAGCACTATCCTTTGTTTCCTTGATTGAATCTCTTTTCCTTTCTTTCCTCCATCTGTGGTCACAGTAGTTTTAACTGCGACTAATCCTTGTCTAGCTACGAAGTGTTCTCCATGAGATGGAGGTGGTTCTCGAGAGGCCTGTTACCGTGTTACAAGGAAGGGTAATAAGAGCAAGGATAAAGTACACGGACGTAAGGATAAGCAACTTGTTGGTATGGATTAGTCCATGAAGGAAGACAAGGACAAAATCAGCGATAGGGCAATTGTATGCTCTCATTCCTAGCGTACCTAAGAGGGATGGTATCGTTTCTGTTAAAGGTTTAGCCTTTCTTTTCTATCATCCCGTCCAGACATTGTTTTCATCATCGTATCATTTAAGTCTGCTTCGATAGTTAAGTCTCTGTACCTTAGTACTAGCATGGTAGAAGATCCCACTTTTGTCCCAAAATCTGGTTTGAGGATCGGCCCATTTATTCATGACTTGTTTGGAATTGAGAGTGTAAATGCCAAGTTTTGAGATTAGAAGCAATGCTTCTATTGTTGAGCTATGGATGGGTTCTAAGGATGAAGTGGTTATCCAGTAAGGGTTGCCATTCTCGGTTTTGAAAGGAGGATAGTTAAACTCTTAACTTGCCTTGGTAATACCCTCGAAGTCTCGTGTAATCTTTTGGGTTCTGTCATGGTTAGTTACCTAGAATCTCTTGATGCATTTAACGGAAATCTCTGATCCAATCGAGTAACGTTCGCCGATAAGACGGATGGTTCATTCCGCTTGAGCATGGGTTATAGGAATCACCCTAGTAAGTGCACGTGGTAACATGGATTGGCATCGGTAAACGAGATCCAGAATTCACTAGTGAATTTTAGAGAGCTTGCATCAGTACGCAGATATGGTTGAGCCAAGTATACAAGGGAAAGAATAAGTGAAAATGGAATGAGAGGCGATAGCGAAATGAGTTCCACCTCATACCTTGGAAATAGGAATCAAGGAGCTACGAAATCATGAAGTCAAAGGCGGTCAAGGCACAAAGGAATTCAGCTCATGGAAATGCGGCATAGACGCGCGCATCATGTCTCTTTTTAAGAGTATATCGTTGATCCCTGGTTCTCCTGTAGAGCTTGCTTGCATGCTATCGCTTGGTGTATATCCTCTCGGTCCTGTTTCTGTTGCAAACCCCGTAAGGAGTTTGCCTTGTTTATCTTCTCGATCCTATCTTGGGAACCTTAGGTAGAACTCTATGGATGCAAACATGTATTTGAAACATGTTATGATTGATATGGTTGCAAATGGTTGCAAGTGGTTGCTCGTGGATGCGCGAATACACATTAGATACTAGATCGACGCACTCACATTTTCCATTGCATATGCACGAGTATTTACACTTGTTTGAAAGTTAATGTGTTGTCATGCGGATGTTGCATATGAATGAATGTTTGTGCACGCATGTAGTACTTATATGACTAGGACTATTGGCATACATGTTGGATTCATGGCACTAAACATATTTTGCGTTAGAAAGATCATTCAGGCCTGATTATTAGCATTAGCTAAGGAACATATACACACACTTTCTGCATTTGTTCCTAAAGCATTAGGAATCTTTTAAGGACCATGGTTGCCTGTGGATGATGTTTTGAGTAGATGGATGATGGATGGTAGGATACGTTCTTCCTAACTTGGAGATTTCGGGGACGAAATCCTTTAAGTTGGGGAGAATGTAACAACCCGTGTTTTTACAACATGCTAAGACAAGAATCAAGGCAGAATTTAATTATAAATTTTGAATCAGGAGAAACAGGTTGTGCCATTGCGTTCGCCTCGGAAAAATACGCGAAATAGAGTCTGAGTTTTCGAAAATCGGAGTCCGTATGACCAAGTTATGGCCCGTCAAAGTTTTCAGAAAATTTCAAGTTCAAAAACAGTTCAAATTTGAATTCAGAATTCAAATTCAGCAAAGCAAAACAGGCGGGAAAAATTCCCGCCACCCCCAAGTCGACTGGGGAGTCGACTTGGGAGTCGACACACCCCAGGTGGTGTCGACTGCCCAGTCGACACCACTGTCGACTTGGGTGCTCGGCCAGTTTGGTCTGGGTGTGCCTGATTTGTTTCTCAAGACATGTTTTATGCGCCTGTGATGGATTTTGAGTGTTCATATCTATCCTAGGGTTAATCTAAGGGCCTAAACTATTCCTAATCTCTATAAAAAAGACCCCTAAGCCTACCCTAAACCCTCACAAATCACTCTTGCAACGAAGTGCTGCCCAAATCTAAATTGATCATGGCCTCCATCCCCAAATTCAAGAGCTTGTGCTTGCAAACTAGATTCAAGACAAAGTAGCAAGCTTTCTACATCAAATCAAGGGTTTTGATCATTGTCTCAACATGGATTCTACGACAAGGCAATTCATGCTCCTAAATCTCTAAGCCACGCTATGTAAGTTCTAGCTACTTCTAGATCTAAACGGTAGTTTTAATGATGGCATGAAATAAAACAAGATTAAACTAAGTATGCTAGCCTATATGAACCTTGTCATGCCTCTTTTGCTTGAACCTATGACTTTTGGTTATGCTTAGTGACTAAATCATGCCACTTATGTTATGTTTAACTTAGTCCATCATGAAAGATTGAACCTTTACTTGCGGAATTTTGGCATGAATACTTGAAACCACTTTGGCTTGTGAAATATGTACATGAATATGACTTGGGGCTTATGCATGTAAATGAACCCAAACCCCCCCACCCTTATGATATCATGCATGTTTGTGGCTAATCCCGTTGTGACATTATGCATGTTGGAGGCCAAATACCCCTTATGATGCTATGCATATTTTGAGGCCAAACCCCTTATGATGCCATGCATGTTTGTGGCCAATCCCTTTTTGGCATCGTGCATGTTTTGAGGCCAATATTTAGCATAGTATCCTTACTATGTTGACTCGCTTTTACTTGGGTTGGAAACACGATTAGAGGTAGGTTAGACGAGCGTGATTATGACATTATAATTTGACATGGGATTTCATGAAAATATGACACTCATGATACACATAGATGTGGACATGACATGTGGGGTAAACATGGGACTTGAAACTAGACACTATGGGTTGTAAGTGTAATATGACACTAGACCAAACATGAAAGTGGCCAACTCGAGGTTGGGTTGAGTTTGTAGCATAAATCTACCCGGACCCGCCCGGATTAACTAGTGGCTACAAACAATAGGACCCAATGTGAGTAGGTGGTCATATAGCACTTAAAACCCGAGGTTAGACTAGGTTGTGGTGTAAAGCTACCCGGACCCGCCCGGCTTAACTAGTAACCACAACAAAGTCTAATGTGAGAGGTTGGGGTGCATTAATCTAATTAATGCCACATGATAAGGTTAGGTAATTTTGACTAATGACACTTAACCGATATGACACGAATGGGTAGGTTAAGTTAAATCGGACTTGATTTCTTAATGACACTTAACCATATAAGACAATCAGGGGATGGGGTTAAGTAATTTACACTTAACTAATCTAAACACGGTACTTAGATGGGGTTAAGTAACCTAGACTTAACTAATCTAACACAGTAAATTCCATGGGGTAAGGAATCCATACTTAACTAATCTAACACGGTAAATTCGATGGGGTTAAGTAGCCTACACTTAACTAATCTAAACACGGTAATTAGATGAAGTTAAGTTAACGTAGACTTGACTAATCTAAACACGGTAATTCGATGGGGTAAGTTAAACACTTAACCAATCTGAACTTGATAATTCAATGAGGTTAAGTAACCAATACTTAACCAATTTAACATGAAAATTTAAAGGGGTTAAGTAACTTATACTTAACCTATTAGGCATGATAATCTGATGGGGTTAAGTAACCCATACTTAACCAATCCGATTCGATAATCTGATGGGGTTAAGATAATCTATGCTTAACCAATCTAACACGATAATCTGATAGGGTTAAGACAAACAGATACTTAAGCAATTTGGCTTGATGAGTGAATAGGGTTAAGTCATGAGCTTCTTGGTATACTTAACCAACTTGTAGGGCTAGGTCTTGAACTTAAATACTTAACCAAATCTTGACATGATTCATAGGCGGGTTAAGTCATGAATTGGAATAACAACACTTAACCCATTAGACAAAACCCTAGTTCAGGGGATTAAGTGGAAAACCGTAGTTAACAAGGATGACGGGAAAGGAAGCTAAGTGATAAACCTTAGTTCAGGATAACTAAGTAATAATTCTTAGTCAAGGAAATTGGACCAGTTCATAATAGATGAGTAACCCGATTCGGTAGGTCGTCGCTTCAACAAATACACGAGGTGGAGCAATATCTGATTTAGATAAAGGCTCCAACGAACTGGGTGACGAAGCGGTAGCTTCGGGGAATGTGAGGATACTCTTGGTATCCCTCTGTGAGGTTGCTGATGGTCCATGAAATCTGGGCTCACAGAGGTTAAGGTCTGCGGTAGGAGAACCAAGGGTATGCCTTGGTTGCTGTGCGAGCAACTTAAAGACCAGGGTGGATTAGCGTGGGGTCGGCGATATTTTCATGGTAGCCCTAGATAGCACATCGTCGGCCACCTACCATCTTTAGTCAATCGTGTGCGTACGGAAAGGCAAAGAACACCCAGCAGACCATACTTGCTATCTAGGTATGGGTGAGGTTGGCCGTTCGGAAAGAGGGCATCGATAGCCTTAGTGTAGTTCGCATACATGACTTTTCTTGTTTTTCCTTTCAGTAGTTGAGGGAGGGGTCACGTGGGACCATAGCCACGGGTACAAAAACAGACCTTGATATCTACATCTGCAGATGACTTAAAAATCCCGACCGAGTTCCGTATTTCTTGATTTGCCCTGGCACGGAAATCGGATGGTACATTGAGATACATGTGAGTCTAGACATGGAAAACGATTCACGATTCATACGTGGGATAAAAGGGCGCGGTTGACGGGTAGCATAATCCCTAGTAGCCCAAGGTGGCTAAAACCCAAACCGAGATACGAAAACGTTCATTAGGTAGCATAATCCCTAGTAGCCCTAGGTGGCTAAAACCCAAACCAAGATACGAAAACGTTCATTAAATAGCATAATCCCTAGCGGTCCTAAGTCGCATAAACACTAGGTGAACACGCGATAGGTCATGGTAAGAAAACATAACCAGACCAAGGGTAGCAGTCCAAACCAACTTCAAGGATAAAACGGTACTACGTGGAGGTGGTATAGATTTACATGGGAAAGCCCGTACGGCCAACGATAAAGGACTGAACTTATACATGGAAAGAAACATACGAGTTGAGAAAACCTACATATGCTATATATTAGGTTGACATGGACGATTACATGACATTGGGCAAGGGACATTCATAGTTAACACATGACGCGGGTTGGGATACTAGTACGAGAGGTTCAGAGCAAATATACATGATAAATACCGTGGGATGTTAGACATGATAGATACCTTGGGATAGTATACTTGATAGAAACCTGACGACGTGATACCTTGATTTATCTTGACACCGTAGTTTATCATGATACCTTATTTTACCTTGCTACAGTAGTTCATCCAGTTATTTTGGTTTAGCTTATCTATCTTGTCGTCATCCTTATGTTTACTTTCAGTTTATGCATGCCATGTTACCTTTACCTGTTTTTATACCGGAAGTAGATAGGACTTACCAGTCTTTATGACTGACCCCGTTTTGTTTCGCCTCTTTGTCTTCCGTTCCCTCACCCCCCCCCCCCCCCGGGTTTTCAGGGAGGAAATGGTGTTCTTTAGTTTGGACCTCTTGTGCTTGAAGGTCATCATGTATGGCTTGGTCTTCTCTTGGCTATGGCTGCTTCACCGCTTTATTTTGGGGAATAATTTATGAAAAGGTTTTATGCTTCTTTACTATTGCAAGACAGGTTTTGATGTATTCTGATGTAAAAGGCTTTAGACCTTATTTTATAAGGTAATGAATTTTTTTTTTACTTCCGCTGTTTTATATATGTTCTGTCTTGTAATATTTTTGTGCATGTTTACCTCGATAATGCTTCACCAAACCTAGTGCATTCCCTTTGTGAGTGACCCTAGCGGAGGTGGGGTGTTACATGTTTGACCATGGTCATAATTCGATTTACTAAATTTTGAAATGTGATGCACCATGTTATATTTATATTTCATACCCATAAACGAGTTTTCAAAAGTCATACAGTGCAACTTTGGATTTTCAAACGGATGTTGCACCTCAAGACTTCGATGTTGCACCAAACAGACGTGGGTTGTTCTGCCAACCTTAACATTATATTTATTTTGAGTTACTAGAACCAAAACCAGCCTGTTGACACACTTTTTGGTCAAAGCTGTCACATATGGAAAATCTAAATAAGCAACGCGCTCAGGTACTGAGAACTTCGTCAGAAGACATAGAGCGATTTGGTCAAATCGCAACATCAATATAAACAGTCCCGAAACTCCTATCAGATGACCTCATTTGGTCCCGAAAACATCAATTACGGAGCTTTGCTCCGTAACTCTAGTAACCCTATAAATTAGGTTCAGGCAGAGCTTTTGTTTGGGCAAAACGGACTTACGGATTCGAAGTTACGCCCGTTTCCGTGAACGCGCGCAGAACTTGGATTTTAGAATTGGTGACATTTCTGTTTGGCTCGCCCCCTAGATCGTGGACTAGCCGTGGCTCGATTTACTATATTTTGGAATATGATGCACCATGTTATATTTCTATTTCATCCCCATAAACGAGTTTTCAAAAGACATACAGGGCAATCTTGGATTTTCAAACGGATGTTGCACCTCATGACTTCGATGTTGCACCCAGGGGACGTGGGTTGTTCCGCCAACCATAACTTTGTGTCCATTTTGAGTTACAAGAACCATAACCATTCAAAATGAAGCTCTTTCATAGATCTATAGGACTAAAAGGTTCCACCCATCTCTTCTTATTTCAGTAACCAAGAAATTCAATCTTAATGACATTTGGGAACATAGAAAGCCTTTTTAACTCAATTTTTCACATGTCGTTTTGTTGGTCAAAGGGGGTTTGACCGTGGCCATAATTCGGTTTATCATATTTTGGAATATGATGCATCTAGTTATATTTCTATTTCATACCCATAAACGAGTTTTCAAAAGTCATACAGTGCAATCATGGATTTTCAAACGGATGTTGCACCTCAGGACTTCGATGTTGCACCCAATAGACGTTGGTTGTTCCGCCAACCATAACTTTGTATTTATTTTGAGTTACTAGAACCATAACCAGCCTGTTGACATACTTTTTGGTCAAAGTTGTCACATATGGAAAATCTAAATAAGCAACACGCTCAGGTACTGAGAACTTCGTCACAAGACATAGAGCGATTTGGTCGAATCGCAACATCCTCATAAACAGGACCGAAACTCCTATTAGATGACCTCTTTTGCTCTTGAAAACATCAATTACGGAGCTATGCTCCATAACACCTGTAGCACTCTGAATTAGCTTCAGGTAGAGATTTCGTTTGGGCAAATCGGACTTACAGATTGGATGTTACGCCCGTTTCCATGAACACGCGCAGAACGTGGATTTTGGAATTGGTGACATTTCTGTTCGGCTCGCCCCCTTGGGTCGTGGACTGGCCCCGGCTCGATTTACTATATTTTGGAATATGATGCACCATGTTATATTTCTATTTCATCCCCATAAACGAGTTTTCAAAAGTCATACAGGGCAATCTTGGATTTTCAAACGGATGTTGCACCTCAGGATTTTGATGTTGCACCCAGGAGACGTGGGTTGTTCCGCCAACCATAACTTTGTGTTCATTTTGAGTTACAAGAACCATAACCATTCAAAACGAAGCTCTTCCATAGATCTATTGGACTAAAAGGTTCCACCCATCTCATCTTAGTTCAGTAACCAAGAAATTCAATCTTAATGACATTTGGGAACATCGAAAGCTTTTTTAGCTCAATTTTTAACATGTCGTTTTGTTGGTCAAAGGGTGTTTGACCATGGTCATAATTCGATTTACTATATTTTGAAATGTGATGCACCATGTTATATTTCTATTTCATACCCATAAACGAGTTTTCAAAAGTCATACAGTGCAATCTTGGATTTTCAAACGGATGTTGCACCTCAAGACTTTGATGTTGCACCCAACAGACGTGGGATATTCCGCTAACCATAACTTTGTATTTATTTTGAGTTACTAGAACCATAACCATCATATTGACACATTTTTTGGTCTAAGCTGTCACATATGGAAAATCTAAATAAGCAACGCGCTCAGGTACTGAGAACTTCATCAGAAGACATAGAGCGATTTCGTCGAATCGCAACATCATCATAAACAGGCCCGTAACTCCTATCGGAAGACCTATTTTGGTCCCGAAACCATCAATTACGGATCACTGCTCCGTAACTCCTGTAACCCTCTGAATTAGCTTCAGGTAGAGCTTTTGTTTGGGAAAAACGGACTTACGGATTGGAAGTTACGCCCGTTTCCGTGAACTGGTGCACAATTTGGATTTTGGAATTGGTGACATTTCTGTTTGGCTCGCCCCCTTGGATCGTATACTAGCCCCAGCTCGATTTACTATATTTTGGAATATGATGCACCATGTTATATTTCTATTTCATTCCCATAAACGAGTTTTCAAAAGTCATACAGGGCAATCTTGGATTTTCAAACGGATGTTGCACCTCAGGACTTCGATGTTGCACCCAGGAGACGTGGGTTGTTCCGCCAACCATAACTTTGTGTCCATTTTGAGTTACAAGAACCATAACCATTCAAAATGAAGCTCTTTCATAGATCTATCAGACTAAAAGGTTCCACCCATCTCTTCTTATTTCAGTAACCAAGAAATTCAATCTTAATGACATTTGCGAACATAGAAAGCCTTTTTTACTCAATTTTTCACATGTCGTTTTGTTGGTCAAAGGGGGTTTGACCTTGGTCGTAATTTGGTTTATCATATTTTGGAATATGATGCACCATGTTATATTTCTATTTCATACGCATAAACGAGTTTTCAAAAGTCATACAGTGCAATCTTGGATTTTCAAATGGATGTTGCACCTCAAGACTTCGATGTTGCACCCAACAGACGTGGGTTGTTCCGCCAACCATAACTTTGTATTTATTTTGAGTTACTAGAACCATAACCAGCCTATTGACACACTTTTTGGTCAAAGCTGTCACATATGGAAAATGTAAATATGCAACGCGCTCAGGTACTGGGAACTTCGTCAGAAGACATAGAGCGATTTGGTTGAATCGCAACATCATCATAAAAAGGCCCGAAACTCCTATCAGATGACCTCTTTTGGTCCCGAAAACATCAATTACGGAGCTTTGCTCCATAACTCCTGTAGCACTCTGAATTAGCTTCAGGTAGAGATTTCGTTTGGGCAAATCGGACTTATGGATTGGAAGTTACGCCCGTTTCCATGAACGCCCGCAGAACGTGGATTATGGAATTGGTGACATTTCTGTTCGGCTCGCCCCCTTGGGTCGTGGACTGGCCCCGGCTCGATTTACTATATTTTGGAATATGATGCACCATGTTATATTTCTATTTCATCCCCATAAACGAGTTTTCAAAAGTCATACAGGGCAATCTTGGATTTTCAAACGGATGTTGCACCTCAGGATTTTGATGTTGCACCCAGGAGACGTGGGTTGTTCCGCCAACCATAACTTTGTGTTCATTTTGAGTTACAAGAACCATAACCATTCAAAACGAAGCTCTTTCATAGATCTATTGGACTAAAAGGTTCCACCCATCTCATCTTAGTTCAGTAACCAAGAAATTCAATCTTAATGACATTTGGGAACATCGAAAGCTTTTTTAGCTCAATTTTTAACATGTCGTTTTGTTGGTCAAAGGGTGTTTGACCATGGTCATAATTCGATTTACTATATTTTGAAATGTGATGCACCATGTTATATTTCTATTTCATACCCATAAACGAGTTTTCAAAAGTCATACAGTGCAACCTTGGATTTTCAAACGGATGTTGCACCTCAAGACTTTGATGTTGCACCCAACAGACGTGGGATATTCCGCCAACCATAACTTTGTATTTATTTTGAGTTACTGGAACCATAACCAGCATGTTGACACATTTTTTGGTCAAAGCTGTCACATATGGAAAATCTAAATAAGCAACGCGCTCAGATACTAAGAACTTCATCAGAAGACATAGAGCGATTTCGTCGAATCGCAACATCATCATAAACAGGCCCGTAACTCCTATCAGATGACCTCTTTTGGTCCTGAAACCATCAATTACGGAGCACTGCTCCATAACTCCTGTAGCCCTCTGAATTAGCTACATTTAGAGCTTTTGTTTGGGCAAAACAGACTTACGGATTGGAAGTTACGCCCGTTTCCGTGAACGGGTGCACAATTTGGATTTTGGAATTGGTGACATTTCTGTTCGGCTCGCCCCCTTGGATCGTATACTAGCCCCAACTCGATTTACTATATTTTGGAATATGATGCACCATGTTATATTTCTATTTCATCCCCATAAACGAGTTTTCAAAAGTCATACAGGGAAATCTTGGATTTTCAAACGGATGTTGCACCTCAGGACTTCGATGTTGCACCCAGGAGATGTGGGTTGTTCCGCCAACCATAACTTTGTGTCCATTTTGAGTTACAAGAACCATAACCATTCAAAATGAAGCTCTTTCATAGATCTATCGGACTAAAAGGTTCCACCCATCTCTTCTTATTTCAGTAACCAAGAAATTCAATCTTAATGACATTTGGGAACATAGAAAGCCTTTTTTACTCAATTTTTCACATGTCGTTTTGTTGGTCAAAGGGGGTTTGACCTTGGTCATAATTTGGTTTATCATATTTTGGAATATGATGCACCATGTTATATTTCTATTTCATACGCATAAACGAGTTTTCAAAAGTCATACAGTGCAATCTTGGATTTTCAAATGGATGTTGCACCTCAAGACTTCGATGTTGCACCCAACAGACGTGGGTTGTTCCGCCAACCATAACTTTGTATTTATTTTGAGTTACTAGAACCATAACCAGCCTATTGACACACTTTTTGGTCAAAGCTGTCACATATGGAAAATCTAAATATGCAACGCGCTCAGATACTGGGAACTTCGTCAGAAGACATAAAGCGATTTGGTTGAAACGTAACATCATCATAAAAAGGCCCGAAACTCCTATCAGATGACCTCTTTTGGTCCCGAAAACATCAATTACGAAGCTTTTCACAGTAACTCCTGTAGCCCTATGAATTCGCTTCAGGTAGAGCTTTCGTTTGGGCAAAATGGACTTACGGATTGAAAGTTACGCCCGTTTCCGTGAACGCGTGCAGAACTTCGATTTTGGAATTGGTGACATTTCTGTTCGGCTCGCCCCTTTGGATCGTGGAACTAGCCCCGGCTCGATTTACTATATTTTGGAATATGACGCATCAAGTTATATTTCTATTTCATCCCCATAAACGAGTTTTCAAAAGTCATACAGGGCAATCTTGGATTTTCAAACGGATGTTGCACCTTAGGACTTCGATGTTGTACCCAGGAGACGTGGGTTGTTCCGCCAACCATAACTTCGTGTCCATTTTGAGTTACAAGAACCATAACCATTCAAAACGAAGCTATTTTATATATCTATAGGACTAACTGGTTCCACCCATCTCATGCTAGTTCAGTAACCAAGAAATTCAATCTTAATGACATTTGGGAACATCGAAAACTTTTTTAGCTCAATTTTTAACATGTCGTTTTGTTGGTCAAAGGGTGTTTGACCATGGTCATAATTCGATTTACTATATTTTGAAATTCGATGAACCATGCTATATTTCTATTTCATACCCATAAACGAGTTTTCAAAAGTCATACAGAGCAATCTTGGATTTTCAAACGGATGTTGCACCTCAAGACTTCGATGTTGCACCCAACAGACGTGGCATGTTCCGCCAACCATAACTTTGTATTTATTTTGAGTTACTAGAACCATAACCAGCCTGTTGACACACTTTTTGGTCAAAGCTATCACATATGGAAAATCTAAATAAGCAACGCGCTCAGGTACTGAGAATTTCGTCAGAAGACATAGAGCGATTTGGTCGAATCGCTACATCAACATAAACAGGCCCGAAACTCCTATCAGATGACGTCTTTTGGTCCCGAAAACATCAATTACGGAGCTTTGCTCGATAACCCGTGTAGACCTCTGAATAAGCTTCAGGTAGAGCTTTCATTTGGGCAAAATAGACTTACGGTTGGAAGTTACGCCCATTTCCGTGAACGCGCGCAGAACTTGGATTTTGGAATCGACGACATTTCTGTTCGGCTCGCCCCCGTGGATCGTGGACTAGCTCCGGCTGGATTTACTATATTTTGGAATATGATGCACCATGTTATATTTCTATTTCATCCCCATAAACGAGTTTTCAAAAGTCATAAAGGGCAATCTTGGATTTTCAAAAGGATGTTGCACCTCAGGACTTCGATGTTGCACCCAGGAGACGTGGGTTGTTCCGCCAACCATAACTTTGTGTCCTTTTTGAGTTACAAGAAACATAACCATTCAAAACGAAGCTCTTTCATAGATCTATAGGACTAAAAGGTTCCACCCATCTCGTCTTAGTTCAGTAACCAAGAAATTCAATCTTAATGACATTTGGGAACATAGAAAGCCTTTTTAACTCATTTTTTCACATGTTGTTCTGTTGGTCGAAGGGGGTTTGACCGTGGTCATAATTCGGTTTATTTTATTTTGGAATATGATGCACCATGTTATATTTCTATTTCATACCCATAAACGAGTTTTCAAAAGAAATACAGTGCAATCTTGGATTTTCAAACAGATGTTGCACCTTAAGACTTCGATGTTGCACCCAACAGACGTAGGTTGTTCCGCCAACCATAACTTTGTATTTATTTTGAGTTATTAGAACCATAACCAGCCAGTTGACAAACTTTTTGGTCAAAGCTGTCACATATGGAAAATCTAAATAAGAAACACGCTCAGGTACTGAGAACTTCATCAGAAGACATAGAGCGGTTTGTTCAAATCGGAACATCATCATAAACAGGCCCGAAACTCCTATCAGACGACCTCTTTTGTTCCCGGAAACATCAATTACGGAGCTTTGCTCCGTAACTCCTCTAGCCCTCTGAATTAGCTTCACGTATAGCTTTCATTTAGGCAAAATGGACTTACGGAATGGAAGTTACGCCCGTTTCCGTGAACGCGCGCAGAACTTGGATTTTGGAATTAGTGACATTTCAGTTCGGCTCGCCCCCTTGGATTGTGGACTAGCCCCGGCTCGATTTACTATATTTTGGAATATGATGCACCATGTTATATTTCTATTTCATCCCCATAAACGAGCTTTCAAAAGTCATATAGGGCCATCTTGGATTTTCAAACGGATGTTGCACCTCAGGACTTCGATGTTGCACCCAGGAGACGTGGGTTGTTCCGCCAACCATAGCTTTATGTCCATTTTGAGTTACAAGAACCATAACCATTCAAAACGAAGCTCTTTCACAGATCTATAGGACTAAAAGGTTCCACCCATCTCATCTTAGTTGATTAACAAGGAAATTCAATCTTAATGACATTTGGGAACATAGAAAGCCTTTTATACTCAATTTTTCACATGTCGTTTTGTTGGTCAAAGGGGGTTTGACCGTGGTCATAATTCTGTTTATTATATTTTGAAATGAGATGCACCATGTTATATTTCTATTTCATAACCATAAACGAGTTTTCAAAAGTCATAAAGTGCAATCTTGGATTTTCAAACGGATGTTGCACCTCCAGACTTCGATGTTGCACCCAACAGACGTGGGTTGTTCTGCCAACCATAACTTTGTATTTATTTTGAGTTACTAGAACCATAGCAAGTCTTTTGACACACTTTTTGGTCAACGCTGACACACATGGAAAATCTAAACAAGCAACGCGCTCAGGTACTAAGAACTTCGTCAGAAGACATAGAGCGATTTGGTCGAATCACAACATCATTATAAACAGGCCCGAAACTCCTATCAGATGACCTCTTTCGGTCCCGAAAACTCAAATACGGAGATTCACTCCGTACCTCCTGTAGCCTTATGAATTAGCTTCAGGTAGAGCTTTCGTTTGGGCAAAACGGACTTACGGATTTGAAGTTACGCCCGTTTCCGTGAACGTGCGCAGAAATTGGAATATTGAATTGGTGACATTTCTGTTCGGCTCACACCTTGGATCGTGGACTAGCCCCGGCTCGATTTACTATATTTTGTAATATGATGCACCATGTTATATTTCTATTTCATCCCCATAAACGAGTTTTCAAGAGTCATACAGGGCATTCTTGGATTTTCAAACGGGTGTTGCACCTTAGGACTTCGATGTCGCACCCAGGAGACGTGGGTTGTTCCGCCAACCATAACTTTGTGTCCATTTTGAGTTAAAAGAACCATAACCATTCAAAACGAAGCTTTTTCATAGATCAATATGACTAAAAGTTTCCACCCATCTCATCTTTGTTCAGTAACCAAGAAATTCAATCTTAATGCCATTTGGGAACATAGAAAGCCTTTTTAACTCAATTTTTCACATGTCGTTTTGTTGTTCAAAGGGGGTTTGACCGTGGTCATAATTAGGTTTATTATATTTTGGAATATGATGCACCATGTTATATTTCTATTTCATACCCATAAACGGGTTTTCAAAAGTCATACAGTGCAATCTTGGATTTTCAAATGGATGTTGCACCTCAAGACTTTGATGTTGCACCCAACAGATGTGGGTTGTTCCGCCAACCATAGCTCTGAATTTATTTTGAGTTACTAGAACCATAACCAACCTGTTGACAAAATTTTTGGTCAAAGCTGTCTCATATGGAAACTCTAAATAAGCAACGCGCTCAGGTACAGAGAACTTCGTCAGAAGACATAGAGCGAATTGTTCGAATCGCAACATCACCATAAACAGGCCCGAAACTCTTATCAGATGACCTCTTTTGGTCCCGAAAACATAAATTACGGAGCCTTGCTCTGTAATTCCTGTACCCCTCTGAATTAGCTTCAGGTAGAGCTTTCGTTTGGGCAAAACGGACTTACGGGATGGAAGTTACGCCCGTTTCCATGAACGCGCGCAGAACTTGGATTTTGGAATTGGTGACATTTCTGTTCGGCTCGCCCCCTTGGATCGTGGACTACCCCCAGCTCGATTTACTATATTTTGGAATATGATGCACCATGTTATATTGCTATTTCATCCCCATAAACAACTTTTCAAAAGTTATACAGGGCAATCTTGGATTTTCAAACGGATGTTGCACCTCAGGACTTCGATGTTGCAACCAGGAGACGTGGGTTGTTCCGCCAACCATAACTTTGTGTCCATTTTGAGTTACAAGAACCATAACTGTTCAAAACGAAGCTCTTTCATAGATCTATAGGACTAAAAGGTTCCACCCATCTAATCTTAGTTCAGTAACAAGGAAATTCAATCTTAATGACATTTGGGAACATAGAATGCCTTTTTAACTCAATTTTTCACATGTCATTTTGTTGGTCAAAGGGGGTTTGACCGTGGTCATAATTCGGTTTATTACATTTTGGAATATGATGCACCATGTTATATTTCTATTTCATACCCATAAACGAGTTTTTAAATGTCATACAGTGCAATCTTGGATTTTCAAACGGATGTTGCACCTCAAGACTTCGATGTTGCACCTAACAGACGTGGGTTGTTCCGCCAACCATAACTTTGTATTTATTTTGAGTTACTAGTACCATAACCAGTCTGTTGACACACTTTTTGGTCAAAGCTATCACATATGGAAAATCCAAATAAGCAACGCGCTCAGGTACTGAGAACTTCGTCAGAAGACATAGAGCGATTTGGTCGAATCGCAACATCAACATAAACAGGCCCGAAACTCCTATCAATGACCTCTTTTGGTCCCGAAAACATTAATTACGAGGCTTTGCTCTGTAAATCCTGTATCCCTCTGAGTTAGCTTCAGGTAGAGCTTTCATTTGGGCAAAATGGACTTACGGATTGGAAGTTACGCCCGTTTCCGTGAACGCGCGCAGAACATGGATTTTGGAATTAGTGACATTTATATTCGGCTCACCCCCTTGGATCGTGGACTAGCCCCGACTCGATTTACTATATTTTGGAATATGATGCACCATGTTATATTTCTATTTTATCTCCATAAACGAGTTTTCAAAAGTCATACAGGGCAATCTTGGATTTTCAAACGGATGTTGCACCTCAGGATTTCGATGTTGCACCCTGGAGACGTGGGTTGTTCTGCCAACCATAACTTTGTGTCCATTTTGAGTTACTTCAACCATAACCATTTAAAATGAAGCTCTTTCATAGATCTATAGGACTAAAAGGTTCCACCCATCTAATCTTAGTTCAGTAACCAAGAAATTCAATCTTAATGGCATTTGGGAACATAGAAAGCCTTTTTAACTCAATTTTTTACATGTCGTTTTGCTGGTCAAAGGGGGTTTGACCGTGGTCATAATTCGGTTTATTATATTTTGGAATATGATGCACCATGTTATATTTTTATTTCATACCCATAAACGAGGTTTCAAAAGTCATATAGTGCAATCTTGGATTTTCAAACGGATGTTGCACCTCAAGACTTCGACGTTGCACCCAACAGACGTGGGCTGTTCCGCCAACCATAACTTTGTATTTATTTTGAGTTACTAGAACCATAACCAGCCTATTGACACACTTTTTTGTCAAAGCTGTCATATATGGAAAATCTAAATAAGCAACGCGCTCTGGTACTGAGAACTTCGTCATAAGACATAGAGCGATTTGGTCGAATCACAACATCATTATAAACAATCCCGAAACTCCTATCAGATGACCTCTTTTGGTCCCGAAATCATCAATTATGGAGATTCACTCCCTAACTCCTGTTGCCTTCTGAATTACCTTCAGGTAGAGCTTTCGTTTGGGCAAAACGGACTTACGGATTTGAAGTTACGCCCGTTTCCGTGAACGCGCGCAGAACTTGGAATTTGGAATTGGTGACATTTTTGTTCAGCTCGCTCCCTTGGATCGTGGACTTGCCCCGGCTCGATTTACTATATTTTGGAATATGATGCACCATGTTATATTTCTATTTCATCCCCATAAACGAGTTTTCAAGAGTCATGCAGGGCAGTCTTGGATTTTCAAACGGGTGTTGCCCCTCAGGACTTCAATGTTGCACCCAAGAGACGTGGGTTGTTTCGCCAACCATAACTTTGTGTCCATTTTGAGTTACAAGAACCATAACCATTCAAAACGAAGCTCTTTCATAGATCAATATGACTAAAAGGTTCCACCCATCACATCTTAGTTCAGTAACCAAGAAATTCAATCTTAATGCCATTTGGGAACATAGAAAGCCTTTTTAACTCAATTTTTCACATGCCGTTTGGTTGGTCAAAGGGGGTTTGACCGTGGTCATAATTAGGTTTATTATATTTTGGTATATGATGCACCATGTTATATTTCTATTTCATACTGTAACAACCCGTATTTTTGAATAACATGTTATAACATAAATGGAGGCAGAATTAAACTGTAAAATCTGAATCAAGGGAAACGGGCTTTGCCATTGCGTTCGTCTCGGAAAAATACGCGAAATAGAGTCCGAGTTTTCGAAAATCGGAGTCCGTATGACCAAGATTTGGCCTCGCGAAGTTTCACGAAAAATTCACAAATTATAGTATACTTAATTAAGTGAAATGGGTTGCGCAAAGAAATATATATATATATATTGATGTATATATATATATATAATTGAAAATTAAATAAATAAATATGCAAAAAATTTCAAAACAGCGAATTGGGAGAGGGGAATAACCGAACCGGCCGATTTTTGAGGTCGACCCGAGCACGCTGGGTCGACTAGGGGTTAATCCAGGGGGTTTGGCTGTCAACCCGAGGGCCGATTCGCTCAAATGCAGATTTTGCATTTGAATGGTTCTCATGGCTCATCTTTAATCTAAAGGCCCTAGATGGTTCCTACACTTGACTTCTTCCCCAAGACATGCTTTGATGGCTTGGATTGAATCTAGGGTTAATCCTATGGCTAATACTATCCTAAAACTCTATAAAAAGGACCCTAAGCCTGGCCTAAATCATCATTATTTATTCCTACAACTAAACTATGCCAAATTTCTTCCTCTCATGGCCTCCGCTCTCTTGCTAAAATTTCTAAGTTAAATTATATGAGAGATTTTGCATGCATACAAGTATTTTCAAGCTTGTATGAATGTTCTTAGTTTGCATTCAAGTCAAGTTGCAACATTTCTATTTCAAAGCAAGGGTTTTTATTGATTTGGCTCAAGGGTTTTTCATTTGGAGCTTGCATATTTGGGTCTTTTTGGTGATTGCATAAGGGCTTCGTCTCAATCTTTTAATAACTACGTATTTGTGTCTTCATAGCATTGTAAGCCCTTTTCTACTTTCTTTTTATTAAACTCTAAAGTTAAATGAATGATGCAAGTTTGGTTGATCATTATATGCAAGTTTGGTTGATCATTATATGCAAGTTTGGTTGATCATTATGCAAGTTATGTATGACACATGTTGCCATGTTATGCAAGTTTGGGTTGATCATGTTATCATGTTATGCAAGTTTGGGTTGATCATGTTATCATGTTATGCAAGTTTGGGTTGATCATTATGCACATGTTATCATGTTATGCAAGTTAAACTTGAAGTTGTGAGCTTAAAGCTTCAAGCTTTATGTTAAAGGTTGCATTTTGGCAACATGAAAGTTATCATATCCCTTACGATAACTTGCATGTGAGGCCAAATGCGAACTTCTAGCAACTTCTACATGTTATTTATCACCATGTATCACTCATATGCTGAGTTTGGTTTTATGCATGCTTATGAAGACTAATAATGCAATATGCAAGTATATGGACATATGTACATTCCATATGCCACCATGTTAAACTTGTGGCTTCAACACCTTTATGTCATGGTTATGCCAAGTTCCCTATTTTGTCCTTTATGCGTTGTTGCGAATGTTCAAACGATGGGATTACGTTGGGGTTGGGTAACATTATGACATAAACATGGTTTTTATAACATAACGTGATACGTTAACTTGTAATTATGTTTTGGAAACATAATGGACATGACACTTAACAAATATGAGTGTGGCCAACTCGAGGTTGGGTTGAGTTTGTAGCATAAATCTACCCGGACCCGCCCGGCTTAACTAGTGGCTACAAACAATAGGACCCAATGTGAGAAGTTGGTCATGTTGTGCTCGAACCCGAGGTTAGACCTAGTTGTGGTGTAAAGCTGCCCGGACTCGCCCGGCTTAACTAGTAACCACAACAAAGTCTAAAGTGAGAGGTTAAAGCGCATTAAGTTAATTAATGCCTCCTGATTAGGGTTAAGTCATGGTACACTTAATACTTAACCAATTTGGGCTTGATGGATTAATCGAGGTTAAGTCAGGAGGCTTGGGTACTCTTAACCGATTTAATCCACGTTTGGATCGGGTTAACCACATTTAACCCGTTAAGAAACTCTAGTTGCGTGGTCCTTTTCAACAGTAACCTTCTAGGTAGTATCATAAGACCCTAGGACTAGGCTATGGTGGGGCACGATTACTGGGCTGATTGTAAGAGACCAAAAGAGACGGCTGAATGATGCCCCGGTTGTTCAGGCGGACCATGGTCGTGCACATCAAGTCCGGAGTTGAACACGGGCACTGGTAGGTTTGGACCGTGCATCCTGTAATGGTGTCAGAGGGTTATACCATAGGGCCTGATACACCCTAGGGTGGACCCTACACAGTCAACTACATTACATGATTAGGCCGTATGACACCGACACTTGACGAGTTAGGCTTATAGGGAGCCGATCGACTAGACTGTGTAGTTGGACCTTGATTTTGGTCACCTCATTATATTGGGCCAAGCTTGGGCCAAGGGATCAACTCTTGTTTTTACTTGACATGTTAGAATGCTAGTACACCCGTGGTGCAAAACTTAACCTTGATTATGCGATGACACCTTTATCTACCTTGTTAGTTAATCATCATGCCAGTATGTTAGTATCCTTATGTTCATCTCAGCTTCTCATGCCAGTTAACTTTACTAGTTCATAGACAGATAGTAGTATGGCTTACCAGTCTTTTTGACTGACCTGTTTTCTTTCGCCTCTTGTCTTCCGATTCCCCCCCCCCCCTCTCAGGTCCTCAGGGTGGGAACATTGGAGCTTAGCTTGGATCTTTCTAGCTTGCTTACTGGATTCGCTCATGTACGAGTTTGGACATTGAGCTAGCTATGGTTTATCACTTCACTTTGGGGATAGTAGTTTATGTATTTCAGTTTTTCAGTTTATGCTTTTGTATAGACTTTGTTTGTTGGAAAATAATGCTCAAGTACTTTGTTGTAATATGACTATGGTTTTGAAATGCTAGTTTAATCCGCTGCTTTACTACTCTGTTTTACGTATATGTTCTGTCTTGTATGTTTACCTTGTTTAAACGCCCCTCCGAAGCTAGTGTGCTTGCAAGAGTCACCCTGGCGGAGGTGGGGTGTTATATTTGGTATCAGAGCATAAGGTTTACAAGATTTGAGCAAAAGTGTTTTTGAAACTTACCTTTTGAAAAACTATTTTCAAAACCAATTAAGTATTTTCCAAGAAAAGTCTAGTTATTTTAAAAAGGCTATTCCCCAAAAGCCATAGCACTATCCTTCGTTTCTTCGTTCTGAATCTATCTTTTTCTTCGTTTTAGTATGGCCGATCGCTTTAACATCCCGGAAGGCGTGCAAGTACCAGTCTGGTTCCGTAGATTTATGGAGGCAAGGGCGAATGAAGCCGGCCCCGCGAACATTCCTCCTCCTTCCCCGGTCGCTAACATCTCTCCTCCTCCCGTAGCTGAGGTTCCTCCTCACCCTCAGCATCCGCAAGAGGATTTTGCAAAGCTTTGCAAAGACTTTAAGGCGATGGGTTGCAAGAATTTTGTTGGAACAGAGACTTCTGTGGAGGGAAGAAACTAGTTAAAGGAACCTGAAGACCTCTTTGCTATCTTTGATGTGGAAGATCGTAGGAAAGATCTGTTGGCGGTATGGCTATTGAAAGGGGAAGCTGCTTATTGGTGGGTAGTCACCACCACTACTAGACCCATCGAGACTTGGGATGACTTTAGGAGAAGGTTTGGACTAAAGTTTTTATCATCAGCAGAAGAGAACCTTCAGCTACAGAGGTTCCTATCACTAAAGCAAGGGGACATGACCATTAGAGAAAACGTGGATAAGTTTAATCAACTTGCTCAGTTCGGTCTAGAATGGGTTAACACCGCTCGGAAGAAGGCCCTATGCTTTGCTCTAGGATTGAATGAGCCATTGCGCGGTTTGGCCATGTCTCATATACCCCTGGGGGCAACTTTCGAGAGTTTGGTGGATATGGCCCTGCTTCAAGAGGGAGATAAGAGTGGCAAGAAGGAGGTCAAGGCAAATGAGTCTCAAGGCGAGAAGGTAGATTCCAGAAAAGGAGGCAAGAACAACAATAGCAAGAACAACAAGTCAAGAGAAAGGAGGAAGTGCAACTTCTGTGGGATTACTAGGCACATAGCCAAAGACTGTAGGAAGAAGAAGAGGAAGCTGGGCGAATGCTTTCACTGTGGAGAGCCTGGACATCTTAGCAAGGATTGCCCCAAGAAGCAAGGACAAGGGCAAGGGCAGAATCGAGGTAGTATTTCTGTAAAAAGTCATGTGTACATTTCTGATTTCCCTGTTCATACCTTATTTGATTCTGGCACATCGCATAGTTTTATTTCTGATCTTATTGAAAGTTTTGCACCTAAGTACTAGTCTAGTTGAGGTCCCATTAGTGTTTCAAATCCAATTGGGGGTTCCGCCCATCTACCTGTGATTTGTGTGGATTTGAAAATCTCTATTTTGAGCATAGAATTCATGTGTAATGTTAAGGCTCTCGGGTTTATGGGATACGGGTTGATTTTGGGTGTGGATTGGTTGTCCAGTTATGGAGCCGTTCTTGACTGTGAGCATAGGGTGGTAAGGCTCATGACTCGCCTCGGTAATACCCTAGAAATTTCTTGTAACCCTAGAGGTCCCGTCATGTTATGTTATCTTGAATCTCTCGACTCGTCCATCGATGATCTGCAATCTGTAAGGGTGGCCCGAGACTATCCTGATGTCTTTGAAGAAGTTAAGGGGTTACCCCCTAAACGAGAGATAGATTTCCGCATTTATCTAGTCGATAATGCCAAGCCAGTATTATTTCCCGTTAGGCACATGGCCCCTCGTGAGAGAAGGGAGATCAGTAAGCAAATCAAGGATCTGTTTGAGAAGGGTTTTATTAGACAAAGCATTTCCGAATGGGGTGCTCCAGTGGTATTCGCTACTAAGGCGGATGGTTCGCTTCGTCTATGTGTTGATTATTGTAACACCCCGCCTCCGCTAGGGTCACTCGCAAAGGAATGCACTAGCTTTAGAGGGGCATTATTGGTAAACATGCACAGAAATATCACAAGACAGAACATATATAAATAGCGGAAGTAAAATCAAACTTTCATAACATGAATAAATAAGGTCTAAAGCCTTTTACATCAGAGTACATCAAAACCTGTCTTGCAATAGTAAAGAAGCATAAAGACTTTTTAATAAATTATTCCCCAAGTAAAACAGTAAAGTAGCCATAGCCAAGAGAAGTCCAAGCCATCCATGATGACCTTCAAGCAGAAGAAGTCCGAACTAAACAGCATTGTTTCCTCCCTGAAACCTGGGGGGGGGGGAAACGGAAGAAAAGAGGCGAAACAAAACGGGTCAGTCAAAAAGACTGAGTAAGTCCTATCTACTTCCAGTATAAAAACAGGTAAAGGTAACATGACATGCATAAACTGAAAGTAAACATAAGGATAACTACAAGATAGACAAACCAGGGTAGCCGGTTGAACTACTGTGGCAAAGTAAACTAAGGTATCATGATAAACTACGGTGTCATGATAAGTCAAGGTATCACATCGTCAGATTTCTATCGAGTACATTATCCCAAGGTATCTACCCCGTCTAACATCCCACGGTATCTATTATGTATATTCTTCTTAGTCCTTACATGTATATTCGCTCTGCACCTCTCGTACTAGTACCCCTACCCGCGTCATGTGTTAACCATGAATGTCCCTTGCTCAAAGTCGTGTAATGGTCCATGTCAACCTAGTATATCGCATATATAGGTTACTCAAATCATATGTTTCTTTCCATGTATATAAGTTCAGTCCTTTGCCGTACCTCGTACGGGCTTCCTCATGTCGTATTATCCTTGAATTCGTTTGGACTGTCACCCTTGTTCTAGCTAGGCTCTTCCATATGAATCATCGTTTGAACTACAAGGACTTACGCCACCTAGAACCACTAGGGATTACGCTTACCTATTGCACGCTTTCGTACTTCGGTTTGGGTAGAACCACCTAGGCCACTAGGGATTACGCTAACCCTCAACCGCGCCCTTTTTCCCACGCATTCATCGTGAATCGTTTTTCTATAACTGTATGCACATGTATCACATCGTGCCATCCGAGTCCTGTCACAGGGCAAAACAAGAAATACAGGACTCGGTCGGGAGCTTTAGATTTATCTGCCGATGCAGATACTAAGGTCTGCTTTTCTACACGTGGCTATGGTCCCACGAGACCCCTCCCTCAACTAGTGAAAGGCAACACAAGAGAAAATCTTGCATGAGAACTACACTCCGGCCAGCCCACATCCTACGGCCTACCTCACCCATAATTAGATAGCAATTATGGTCTGTTGGGTGTTCCCTGCCTTTCCGTACGTACACGCTTGACTCAAGATGGTAGATGATCGACGAACTTGCTATCTAGGGCACTATCATGTATTCGTTGACTCACTGCTATCCATCCCAGTCTTTAGGTCGCTCGTATAGCAACCAAGGCATACTCTTGTTTCTTCTAACGCAGACCTTAATCTCTTGTGAGCCCAGGATGATCATCTGCGACCTCACAGAGGGATCCCAAGAATATCCTCACGTTCCCCGAAGCCGCTGCTTCGTTACCCAGTTCGTTGGAGCCTTTATCTAAATCAGATAGCCTGCTCCTACACGTATACTTAAACGATGACCTACCGTATCGGGTTACTCATCTACCTAAGAGGTGGTCCACATTTCCTTGGCTAAGAATTATTACTTAGTTTCCCTTAACTAAGGTTTACCACTTAGCCTTATTTCCATAATCCTTGTTAACTATGGTTATTTACCTAATCCTCCGAATTAGGGTTTATCTAATGGGTTAGGTGTCACTTAAGTTCATAACTTAGCCCGTCTACAAACCGTGTCAAAATTGGCTAAGTATACAAGTCCAAGACTTAACCCTACAAACCATGTGTCAAGTTGGTTAAGTATATGAAGGAATCCATGACTTAACCTCGTCTAATTATCATTTTTGATTGGTTAATTATATAATTTAACTTGACCTTGTCATCAAATCGGTCAAGTGTATTCAAGTGATTCGTGACTTAGCCTTATCGTGTTTTCACGTTAGGTTGGTTAAGTATAGATTAACTTAACCTCATCAAATTAACGAGTTAGATTGGTTAAGTATAGGTCACTTAACCTCATCAAATCATCGTGTTAAATTAGTTAAGTGTTTAACTTAACCCCATTAAATTACCAAGTTGGATTAATTAAGTCTAGGCTAACTTAACCCCATCCGATTACCATGTTTAGATTAGTTAAGCCTAATCTTAACCCCATCCATTAACTGTATTATACGGTTAAGTGTCATTAAGAAAATTTACTTAACTTTATCACGTTATCGTGTTGGATTGATTAAGTGTTGGTTAACTTAATCCCGTCCACTAGTCGTATAAAAATGGTCAAGTGTCATTAGGCAAATCAAGTTACTTAACCTACCCAAGCTTATCATGTTTTGTTAAGTATCATTAGCCTAATCAAATTACTTAACACATTTGTCCATATCATATTTGGTTAAGCCTCATTAATCAAATTAACTTAACCCTATTATGTGGCATTAATTTAATTAATGCACCCTCAACCTCTCACATTAGACCTTGTTGTGGTTACTAGTTAAGCCGGGCGGGTCCGGGTAGATTTACACCACAACCTAGTCTAACCTCGAGTCTTAAGCGCGACATGACCAACTTCTCACATTGGGTCCTATTGTTTGCAACTACTAGTTAGGCCGGTCGGTTCCGGGTAGTTTTACGTTGCAAACTCAACCCAACCTCGAGTTGGCCATACTTATATTATCTAAGTTCATCATGTTTCCAAAACATGTTACAAGTTTTCAAGCATTTGGGTAGACCTAACTTAATAGGTAAATTCCCAAAGGGTAGACCTAACTTAATAGGTAAATTGCCAAGCTCATGTTTTCATGCATACTTACATGCCAACCTCCATGTTATATTCCAAGTCATATTTTCAAGTATAAACACATGTCATAATCAAGTTAAGATTTCGCGACATGTTCATGTTTATCTAACTACCCAAAATCGTGTTTTCCCAACGCAAGCAAAGCGAGTCAACATAGTAAGGATACTATGTCACATATTGGTCTCAAAACATGCATGATGCTAAAAAGGGCCTGGCTTCCACATGAATAACATCATAGAGGGGTTGGCCATAAACATGCATAGTGTCATAAGGTAATTTGGCCACAAACATGCATATTATCAAAAAGGGTTTAGCCATAAACATGCACAACTTAAAAGAGGGGATTGGCCAAGAGCATGCATAATCTCATAAAGGATTTGGCCACAAACTTGCATGTTACCATAAGGGGTTTGGGTTCATAAACATGCATAAGCCCCAAAATCTTGTCTTAGCCAATGTTTCACACATAAAGTGGTTCCTAAAGGTTCATGCTAGCATTTCATGCATAAAGATCCAAACTTGCAAGTTAAACTAGGTTATGCATAGCATGAGAGGCATGATTAAGTCACTCACATGGCCTAAAATCATAATCATGAACACAAGAGGCAAGGTAAGGTTCATATAGGTTCGCATAATCATGTTTAGCCTCATTTTATCCGATGTCATTATCAAAACTACCGTTTCCATCTAAAAGTAGCTAGAACTTACATAGTTAGCCCTAGGGAAAGGAGCATGAATCATCTTGGCTAAGAAAGGTGCCTCCTTTGTAGAAGAATCGTCATGGAACTCGCATAGCAATGTTGATTTGGCCTTGATTTGGTGTAGCAAGCTTGCACCTTTTGATTTGAACTTGATTTGGATGCATAGGCTCTAGGGATTTGAGATGGAGGCCATGAGAGTAGAAATTTGGCCATAGTTTAGTTACATGATTGAATAATGAGGGTTTAGGGGTAGGTTTAGGGTCTTTTTATAGAGATTAGGATAGTTTTAGGCCCTTAGATTAACCCTAGGACCAACCTGAACCGTCAGATTTCAAATCAGGCCTAAAAACCTAGCCAAGATAGAAAATAGGTGCACCAGGCCAGAATCAGCCGACAGGGCAAGTCGACAGCCCTGCCGACATGCCTGTCGACATGCTTGTCGACTTGTCTGGGCGGGAATTTTCCCGCCTGGCCCCATTTCTGCATGTTTCGAAATTCAAATTTCCCGAAAACTTCTTTGGGCCTTAACCGGGTCATACGGACTCCGATTTTCGAAAACTCGGACTCTATTTCGCGTATTTTTCCGAGACGAACGCAATGGCATAGCCTGTTCCACTTGATTCAGAATTTAAAATTAAATTCTGCCTTGATTGTCGTTTTAACATGTTACTGAAATACGAGTTGTTACATTCTCCCCACCTTTTAGGATTTCGTCCCCGAAATCTCCAAGTTAGGAATAACATATCCTACCATCCATCATCCATCTACTCAGAACATCATCCACAAGCAACCATCGTCCTTAGATGATTTCTAATGCTGTATGAATATATGCAAAGAGTGTGTGTATATGTTCCTTAGCTAATGCTAATGATCAGGCCGGAAAAATCTTTTGAATGCAAAAATATGCTTAGTGCTATGAATCCATCATGTATGCAAATAGTCCTAGTCATATACACTATATGCGTGCACAAACATTCAACCATATGCAACATCCGCATGATAACACCTTCAATTTCATCCATAAACAAGTATAAATACTCGTGCATATGCAATATGAAATGTGACCGAGTCGAGCTAGTATCTAATGTGTATTCGCGCATCCACGAGCAACCACTTGCAACCACTTGCAACCATATCAATCATAACATGTTTCAAATACATGTTTACATCCATAGGGTTCTACCTAAGATTCCCTGAAACAGGGTCGAGAAGATAAACAAAACAAACTCCGTACGGGGTTTGTAACAGAGACAGGACCGGGAGGATATCCATAAAAGATAACCTACAAGCAAGCTCAAAAGAAAAACAGGGATCGAGGATATATTCCCAAAAGAGATATCATGCACGTATTTAGTCTTCAGTCTCCTGAGTCGCATTACCTTGAGCTAAGTTCCATCGTGCCTTGACCGCCCCTTTTTCTTCACGATTTCGCAGCTTCTTATTTCCTGTTTCCATATCATGAGTTGGAACTCATTTCCTCGTCGCCTCTCGTTCCACTTGCACTTATTCTCCTTCTAGAATACTTGGCGCAGACAGGACTGCGTACACATTATTCCATGCGAGCCCTCAAAATTCACTAGTGAATCCTGGACCTTGTACCATAAGGTATTCCACGTAGAAAAACTTTCTCTTGAAAGTAAACAAGTTACCGTGCGCACTTACTAGGGTAATTCCCATAACCCATACATAATCGAAGTAAACCATCTGTCTTATTAGCGAACACAATTCGATCGGGTTTCTAATTTCCAACAAAGGCATCTAGGGATTCTAAGTAACTAATCATGACAGAACCCAAAAGGTTACGCGATACTTCAAGGGTATTACCAAAGCAAGCCAAGAGTCTAACTACCCTTCTTCTAAAACCGAGAGTGGCACCCCTTACTGGATAACCACTTCATCCCTAGAATCCATCCACAACTTATAAACATAAGCATTATTTCCAAGCTCAACACTTGATATAGACATTCTCAAATCCAAACAAGCCATGAGTAAATGGACCAATCTTCCAATAGGACTTGAGACAAAAACGGGATCCTCTACTACGCTAGTACTAAGGTGCAGAGACTCAACTATCGAAGCGGACTTAAAAGATGCGGTGATCAAAACAAAGTCCCGATAGGATGATAGAGAAGAAAAGCTAAACCTTTAACAAGATCGTTACCCTCCTTCTGAGGTACCCTAGAAATGAGAGCATATTATTGCCCTCCGAATGATCTTGTCCCTGTTCCATGATACTTAACAATCCGTCCCGTTTCACCATGCCAAAGGTACTCTCTCGTCATGGGTTTCATTGTTCATCTTTCTCCCTCCTTTGAGGACTAAACCATACCAAGTTGCTCACCCATAAGCCCATATCCTTTATCCTCTTTCTCACTATCCTTTCTTGTATAACTCTGCAATGGTCTCTCGAGAACCACCTCCATCGTAGGGGAAACACTTACGTAGCTAGAAAGATTAGTCGCAGTCAAAACCACTGTGACTACAGATGGAGTAAAGAAAGGAAAAGAGATTAAATCAAGGAAACAAGGATAGTGCTAATGGCCTTTGGGGAATAGCCTTTTCCTTTTAGTAAAGAAAATTTTCTTGAAAAATGCTTCTTTGTAAACGGTTTTTCAAATAATTTTCAGAAGGTCTTTAAAAACTTTGCCCAGTCTAGTAACCTTCTGCTCTGATACCAAATGTAACACCCCGCCTCCGCTAGGGTCACTCGCAAAGGAATGCACTAGCTTTAGAGGGGCATTATTGGTAAACATGCACAGAAATATCACAAGACAGAACATATATAAATAGCGGAAGTAAAATCAAACTTTCATAACATGAATAAATAAGGTCTAAAGCCTTTTACATCAGAGTACATCAAAACCTGTCTTGCAATAGTAAAGAAGCATAAAGACTTTTTAATAAATTATTCCCCAAGTAAAACAGTAAAGTAGCCGTAGCCAAGAGAAGTCCAAGCCATCCATGATGACCTTCAAGCAGAAGAAGTCCGAACTAAGCAACATTGTTTCCTCCCTGAAACCTGGGGGGGGGGGGGGGAAACGGAAGAAAAGAGGCGAAACAAAACGGGTCAGTCAAAAAGACTGAGTAAGTCCTATCTACTTCCAGTATAAAAACAGGTAAAGGTAACATGACATGCATAAACTGAAAGTAAACATAAGGATAACTACAAGATAGATAAACCAGGGTAGCCGGTTGAACTACTATGGCAAAGTAAACTAAGGTATCATGATAAACTACGGTGTCATGATAAGTCAAGGTATCACATCGTCAGATTTCTATCGAGTACATTATCCCAAGGTATCTACCCCGTTTAACATCCCACGGTATCTATTATGTATATTCTTCTTAGTCCTAACATGTATATTTGCTCTGCACCTCTCGTACTAGTACCCCTACCCGCGTCATGTGTTAACCATGAATGTCCCTTGCTCAAAGTCGTGTAATGGTCCATGTCAACCTAGTATATCGCATATATAGGTTACTCAAATCATATGTTTCTTTCCATGTATATAAGTTCAGTCCTTTGTCGTACCTCGTACGGGCTTCCTCATGTCGTATTATCCTTGAATTCGTTTGGACTGTCACCCTTGTTCTAGCTAGGCTCTTCCATATGAATCATCGTTTGAACTACTAGGACTTACGCCACCTAGCACCACTAGGGATTACGCTTACCTATTGCACGCTTTCGTACTTCGGTTTGGGTTGAACCACCTAGGCCACTAGGGATTACGCTAACCCTCAACCGCGCCCTTTTTCCCACGCATTCATCGTGAATCGTTTTTCTATAACTGTATGCACATGTATCACATCGTGCCATCCGAGTCCTGTCACAGGGCAAAACAAGAAATACAGGACTCGGTCGGGAGCTTTAGATTTATCTGCCGATGCAGATACTAAGGTCTGCTTTTCTACACGTGGCTATGGTCCCACGAGACCCCTCCCTCAACTAGTGAAAGGCAACACAATAGAAAATCTTGCATGAGAACTACACTCCGGCCAGCCCACATCCTACGGCCTACCTCACCCATAATTAGATAGCAATTATGGTCTGTTGGGTGTTCCCTGACTTTCCGTACGTACACGCTTGACTCAAGATGGTAGATGATCGACGAACTTGCTATCTATGGCACTATCATGTATTCGTTGACTCACTGCTATCCATCCCAGTCTTTAGGTCGCTCGTATAGCAACCAAGGCATACTCTTGGTTCTTCTAACGCAGACCTTAACCTCTTGTGAGCCCAGGATGATCATCTGCGACCTCACAGTGGGATCCCAAGAATATCCTCACGTTCCCCGAAGCCGCTGCTTCGTTACCCAGTTCGTAGGAGCCTTTATCTAAATCAGATAGCCTGCTCCTACACGTATACTTAAACGATGACCTACCGTATCGGGTTACTCATCTAACTAAGAGGTGGTCCACATTTCCTTGGCTAAGAATTATTACTTAGTTTCCCTTAACTTAGGTTTACCACTTAGCCTTATTTCCATAATCCTTGTTAACAATGGTTATTTACCTAATCCTCCGAATTAGGGTTTATATAATGGGTTAGGTGTCACTTATTCATAACTTAGCCCGTCTACAAACCGTGTCAAAATTGGCTAAGTATACAAGTCCAAGACTTAACCCTACAAACCATGTGTCAAGTTGGTTAAGTATATCAAGGAATCCATGACTTAACCTCGTCTAATTATCATTTTTGATTGGTTAATTATATAATTTAACTTGACCTTGTCATCAAATCGGTCAAGCGTATTCAAGTGATTCATGACTTAGCCTTATCGTATTTTCACGTTAGATTGGTTAAGTATAGATTAACTTAACCTCATCAAATTAACGAGTTAGATTGGTTAAGTATAGGTCACTTAACCTCATCAAATCATCGTGTTAAATTAGTTAAGTGTTTAACTTAACCCCATTAAATTACCAAGTTGGATTAATTAAGTCTAGGCTAACTTAACCCCATCCGATTACCATGTTTAGATTAGAAAAGCCTAATCTTAACCCCATCCATTAACTGTATTATACGGTTAAGTGTCATTAAGAAAATTTACTTAACCTTATCACGTTATCGTGTTGGATTGATTAAGTGTTGGTTAACTTAATCCCGTCCACTAGTCGTATAAAAATGGTCAAGTGTCATTAGGCAAATCAAGTTACTTAACCTACCCAAGCTTATCATGTTTTGTTAAGTATCATTAGCCTAATCAAATTACTTAACCCATTTGTCCATATCATATTTGGTTAAGCCTCATTAATCAAATTAACTTAACCCTATTATGTGGCATTAATTTAATTAATGCACCCTCAACCTCTCACATTAGACCTTGTTGTGGTTACTAGTTAAGCCGGGCGGGTCCGGGTAGATTTACACCACAACCTAGTCTAACCTCGGGTCTTAAGCGCGACATGACCAACTTCTCACATTGGGTCCTATTGTTTGCAACTACTAGTTAGGCCGGTCGGTTCCGGGTAGTTTTACGTTGCAAACTCAACCCAACCTCGAGTTGGCAATACTTATATTATCTAAGTTCATCATGTTTCCAAAACATGTTACAAGTTTTCAAGCATTTGGGTAGACCTAACTTAATAGGTAAATTCCCAAAGGGTAGACCTAACTTAATAGGTAAATTCCCAAGCTCATGTTTTCATGCATACTTACATGCCAACCTCCATGTTATATTCCAATTCATATTTTCAAGTATAAACACATGTCATAATCAAGTTAAGATTTGGCGACATGTTCATGTTTATCTAACTACCCAAAATCGTGTTTTCCCAACGCAAGCAAAGCGAGTCAACATAGTATGGATACTATGTCACATATTGGTCTCAAAACATGCATGATGCTAAAAAGGGCTTGGCTTCCACATGCATAACATCATAGAGGGGTTGGCCATAAACATGCATAGTGTCATAAGGTAATTTGGCCACAAACATGCATATTATCAAAAAGGGTTTAGCCATAAACATGCACAACTTAAAAGAGGGGATTGGCCACGAGCATGCATAATCTCATAAAGGATTTGGCCACAAACTTGCATGTTACCATAAGGGGTTTGGGTTCATAAACATGCATAAGCCCCAAAATCTTGTCTTAGCCAATGTTTCACACATAAAGTGGTTCCTAAAGGTTCATGCTAGCATTTCATGCATAAAGATCCAAACTTGCAAGTTAAACTAGGTTATGCATAGCATGAGAGGCATGATTAAGTCACTCACATGGCCTAAAATCGTAATCATGAACACAAGAGGCAAGGTAAGGTTCATATAGGTTCGCATAATCATGTTTAGCCTCATTTTATCCCATGTCATTATCAAAACTAACGTTTCCATCTAAAAGTAGCTAGAACTTACATAGTTAGGCCTAGGGAAAGGAGCATGAATCATCTTGGCTAAGAAAGGTGCCTCCTTTGTAGAAGAATCGTCATGGAACTCGCATAGCAATGTTGATTTGGCCTTGATTTGGTGTAGCAAGCTTGCACCTTTTGATTTGAACTTGATTTGGATGCATAGGCTCTAGGGATTTGAGATGGAGGCCATGAGAGTAGAAATTTGGCCATAGTTTAGTTACATGAGTGAATAATGAGGGTTTAGGGGTAGGTTTAGGGTCTTTTTATAGAGATTAGGATAGTTTTAGGCCCTTAGATTAACCCTAGGACCAACCTGAACCGTCAGATTTCAAATCAGGCCCAAAAACCTAGCCAAGATAGAAAATAGGTGCACCAGGCTAGAATCAGCCGACAGGGCAAGTCGACAGCCCTGTCGACATGCCTGTCGACATGCCTGTCGACTTGTCTGGGCGGGAATTTTCCTGCCTGGCCCCATTTCTGCATGTTTCGAAATTCAAATTTCCCGAAAACTTCTTTGGGCCTTAACCGGGTCATACGGACTCCGATTTTCGAAAACTCGGACTCTATTTCGCGTATTTTTCCGAGACGAACGCAATGGCATAGCCTGTTCCACTTGATTCAGAATTTAAAATTAAATTCTGCCTTGATTGTCATTTTAACATGTTACCGAAATACGAGTTGTTACAATTATCGAGAGTTGAACAAGCTGACAAAGAAGAATAGGCACCCGTTACCGAGGATTGATGATCTCTTTGACCAGCTTGTAGGTGCTTCTGTTTTCTCTCAGCTCGAACTAGCCACCGGATTCTATCAGCTTAGAGTAGCTGAGGATAGCATTGATAAAACTGCGTTTAGGACTCCGGATGGATTCTTTGAATGGCTTGTCATGCCATTCGGATTGACTAATGCACCCGCCTACTTCGTAGACTTGATGAGTAGGGTGTTCAGGGAGTTCCTCTACAAGTTTGTTGTTGTCTTCGTGGATGATATTCTGATCTTCTCAAAGGACGAGGAAGAACATGCCAGACATCTCAAGGAAGTGATGGATACGCTTAGAGCGCATCAGTTGAAAGCCAAGTTCTCCAAATGTCATTTGTGGAGAAGGGAAGTTTGGTTTCTTGGACATATAGTTTCTAAGCAAGGCATAGCGGTGGATCCCGCGAAAGTGGTTGTGGTTTAAGATTGGAAGACTCCTGGGAATGCAACTGAAGTAAGAAGTTTTCTCGGTTTGGCGGGCTATTAGAGGAAGTTCATCAGAGACTTCGCTAAGATTTCGGCCCCTCTCACTAAGTTGACGAAGAAGAACTTAGTCTTTGCATGAGTATGCAGTTGGGTGGAAGCCAAGTATTTTAGGCAAAGAATAAGTCGAAGTGGAACGAGCGGCAACGGTGAAATGAGTTCTAACTCATATTTTGGGAACAAGAATTAAGAACTACGGAATTGCGAACTTAAAAGACGGTCAGGGCACGATGGGATTAAGCACAAGAAAATGCGGCTTAGAAGATCGAAGACTAGATACGCGGATTTAACCTCTTTCTAAGAGTATATCCTTGATCCCTATTGTTCCGTAGAGCTTACTCGCATGCAATCTTTTAAGTATATCCTCTCGGCCCTATCCTCAATCTTAGATCTGTTGCAAACCCCCTAAGGAGTATGACTAGCCTATTTGTGATATATGGTTGGGGTGAAGAAGTTCGTCACCAAACTATTTGGGCTTTATGGGATAGGGGTAATAATTGATAGACTTACGAAGAGAACCCATTTTTCCGGTGAAGAGCAAGAGGACCGTATCATGGCTAGCATCTGTTTATCTTCGAGCGATAGTATGGTTGTATGGAGTTTCTTCTAGCATAGTTAGCGCTCGTGACCCAATTTTCACTAGCCAGTTCTGGAACAGTTTGCAAGAAGTAATGGGTACGCGATTGAATCTGAGTACAGCCTATCACCCCCAGACAGATGGCCAAACCGAAAGGGTGAATAGAGTGCTAGAAGATCTTTTGAGGTTTTGTGTTCTCGACTTCGGTGGTACTTGGGAAGACCACCTTCCTCTTGTAGAGTTTGCTTATAATAATAACTATCAAGCCAGCATAGGGATGGCACCGTTTGAAGCTTCGTATGGGAGGCCGTGCAGGCCACCAACATGTTGGTGGGAAGACGACGGATAAGCTTATAATTGAGCCTGACATGATAAGGGACACATCCGAGAGGGTTGAATTGATTCGAAGACGGATAAAAACGGCCCAAGACAGACATAAATCCTATGCAGACAAGTCAAGGACAGACTTGGAATTTAAAAATTGGAGATATGGTCTTTGTGAAGATTACTCCTTTGCGAAATATGGTTCGCTGACACCAAGGATCGTCAGACCCTTCCCTACTATAGAAAGAGTCGGGAAGGTGGAATTGCCGAGAAGCTGGCCGGAGTGCATAATGTCTTTCATGTCTCCCATCTCCGGAAGTGTTTGCACAGACCCGCCAAAGTGGTTGAACATGCGCGTGCTTTATCCATTTCTCTTGGAGGATACATTTTCAATCTCTTTTCCTAGATTGGTATATCTTCCCTTTGCTATCCATGCTTATCTAGTTTATCTTGTTTCGTAAATGTTGTCATGAGAACCTTAGGTAGAAACCCTTGGTTGAAACATGTATTTGAAACATGTTATGTTTGATGTTTGCAAGTGGTTGCAAGTGTTTGCAAGTGGATACTCGTGGATGCATAATACACGTTAGGCACTAAGATCGGCTCACACACTTTCATACCGCATATGCGTGAGTGTTTATGCTTATTCGTGGATGAAAACTTGTTATGCTATCACGTGGATGTTTCATATGGATGAATGTTATGTGCACTCATGTAGAGATTATAAATTATGTTAGGAATTTGCATACATATGGACTCATTTCACTAACATATTTTTCATTAAGGGGGTTTACTGAATCAGTAACCTCCTGATTTTCGCATTAGATAAGTACATATACACACACCTTTTCATATGATCATATAGCATTTAGAACCTTTTAAGGACAATGATTGCTCGTAGATGATGTTTTGAGTAGATGGATGATGGATGGTAGGATACGTTCTTCCTAACTTGGAGATTTCGGGGACGAAATCCTTTAAGGAGGGGAGAATGTAACAACCCGTATTTTTGAATAACATGTTATAACATAAATGGAGGCAGAATTAAACTGCAAAATATGAATCAAGGGAAACGGGCTGTGCCATTGCGTTCATCTCGGAAAAATAAGCGAAATAGAGTCCGAGTTTTCGAAAATCGGAGTCCGTATTACCAAGATATGGCCTCGCGAAGTTTCACGAAAAATTCACAAATTAAAGTATACTTAATTAAGTGAAATGGGTTGCGCAGAGAAATATATATATATTGATGTATATATATATACAATTGAAAATTAAATAAATAAATAAATATGCAAAAATGTTCAAAACAGCGAATTGGGAGAGGGGAATAACTGAACCGGCCGATTTTTGAGGTCGACCCGAGCTCGCTGGGTCGACTAGGGGTTAATCCAGGGTGTTTGGCTGTCAACCCGTGGGCCGATTCGCTCAAATGCATATTTTGCATTTGAATGGTTCTTATGGTTCAGCTTTAATCTAAAGGCCCTAGATGGTTCCTACACTTGACTTCATCCCCAAGACACGCTTTGATGGCTTGGATTGAATCTAGAGTTAATCCTATGGCTAATACTATCCTAAAACTCTATAAAAAGGACCCTAAGCCTAGCCTAAATCATCATTATTCATTCCTACAACTAAACTATGCCAAATTTCTTCCTCTCATGGCCTCCACTCTCATGCTAAAATATCTAAGTTAAATTATATGAGAGATTTTGAATGCATACAAGTATTTTCAAGCTTGTATGAATGTTCTTAGTTTGCATTCAAGTCAAGTTGCAACATTTCTATTTCAAAGCAAGGGTTTTTATTGATTTGGCTCAAGGGTTTTTCATTTGGAGCTTGCATATTTGGGTCTTTTTGGTGATTGTATAAGGGCTTCGTCTCAATCTTTTAATAACTATTTATTTGTGTCTTCATAGCATTGTAAGCCCTTTTCTACTTTCTTTTTATTAAACTCTAAAGTTAAATGAATGATGCAAGTTTGGTTGATCATTATATGCAAGTTTGGTTGATCATTATATGCAAGTTTGGTTTATCATTATGCAAGTTATGTATGACACATGTTGCCATGTTATGCAAGTTTGGGTTGATCATGTTATCATGTTATGTAAGTTTGGGTTGATCATGTTATCATGTTATGCAAGTTTGGGTTGATCATTATGCACATGTTATCATGTTATGCAAGTTAAACTTGAAGTTGTGAGCTTAAAGCTTCAAGCTTTATGTTAAAGGTTGCATTTTGGCAACATGAAAGTTATCATATCCCTTATGATAACTTGCATGTGAGGCCAAATGCGAACTTCTAGCAACTTCTACATGCTATTTATCACCATGTATCACTCATATGCTAAGTTTGGTTTTATGCATGCTTTTGAAGCCTAATAATGCAATATGCAAGTATATGGACATATGTACATTCCATATGTCACCATGTTAAACTTGTGGCTTCAACACCTTTATGTCATGGTTATGCCAAGTTCCATATTTTGTCCTTTATGCGTTTTTGCGATTATGTAAACGATGGGATTACGTTGGGGTTGGGTAACATTATGACATAAACATGGTTTTTATAACGTAACGTGATATGTTAACTTGTAATTATGTTTTGGAAACATAATGGACATGACACTTAGCAAATATGAGTGTGGCCAACTCGAGGTTGGGTTGAGTTTGTAGCATAAATCTACCCGGACCCGCCCGGCTTAACTAGTGGCTACAAACAATAGGACCCAATGTGAGAAGTTTCTCATGTTGTGCTCGAACCCGAGATTAGACCTAGTAGTGGTGTAAAGCTAACCGGACCCGCCCGGCTTAACTAGTAACCACAACAAAGTCTAATGTGAGAGGTTAAAGCGCATTAAGTTAATTAATGCCTCCTGATTAGGGTTAAGTCATGGTCCACTTAATACTTAACCAATTTGGGCTTGATGGATTAATCGAGGTTAAGTCAGGAGCCTTGGGTACTCTTAACCGATTTAGTCCACGTTTGGATCGGGTTAACCACATTTAACCCGTTAAGAAACCCTAGTTGCGTGGTCCTTTTCAGCAGTAACCTTCTAGGTAGTATCATAAGACCCTAGGACTAGGCTAGGGTGGGGCACGATTACTGGGCTGATTGTAAGAGACCAAAAGAGACGGCTGAATGATGCCCCGGTTGTTCAGGCGGACCATGGTCGTGCACATCAAGTCCGGAGTTGAACACGGGCACCGGTAGGTTTGGACTGTGCATCCTGTAATGGTGTCAGAGGGTTACACCATAGGGCCTGATACACCCTAGGGTGGACCCTGCACAGTCAACTACATTACATAATTAGGCCGTATGACATCGACACTTGACGAGTTAGGCTTATAGGGAGCCGATCGACTAGACTGTGTAGTTGGACCTTGATTTAGGTCACCTCATTATATTGGGCCAAGCTTGGGCCAAGGGATCAATTCTTGTTTTTACTTGACATGTTAGAATGCTAGTACACCCGTGGTGCAAAACTTAACCTTGATTATGCGATGACACCTTTATCTACCTTGTTAGTTAATCATCATGCCTGTATGTTATTATCCTTATGTTCATCTCAGCTTCTCATGCCAGTTAACTTTACTAGTTCATAGACAGATAGTAGTATGGCTTACCAGTCTTTTTGACTGACCTGTTTTCTTTCGCCTCTTGTCTTCCGTTCCCCCCACCCCTCAGGTCCTCAGGGTGGGAACATTGGAGCTTAGCTTGGATCTTTCTAGCTTGCTTACTGGATTCGCTCATGTACGGGTTTGGACATTGAGCTAGCAATGGTTTATCACTTCACTTTGGGGATAGTACTTTATGTATTTCAGTTTTTCAGTTTATGCTTTTGTCTAGACTTTGTTTGTTGGAAAATAATGCTCAAGTACTTTGTTGTAATATGACTATGGTTTTGAAATGCTAGTTTAATCCGCTGTTTTACTACTCTGTTTTACTTATATGTTCTGTCTTGTGATATCTGCATGCATGTTTACCTTGTTTAAACACCCCTCCGAAGCTAGTGTGCTTGCGAGAGTCACACTGGCGGAGGTGGGGTGTTACACATACCCATAAACGAGTTTTCAAAAGTCATACAGTGCAATCTTGGATTTTCAAAAGGATGTTGCACCTCAAGACTTCGACGTTGCACCCAACAGATGTGGGTTGTTCCGCCAACCATAACTTTGAATTTATTTTGTGTTACTGGAACCATATCCAGCCTGTTGACACTCTTTTTGGTCAAAGCTGTCGCATATGGAAAATCTAAATAAGCAACGCGCTCAGTTACTGAGAACTTCGTCAGAAGACATAGAGCGAATTGTTCGAATCGCAACATCCTCATAAACAGGCCCGAAACTCCTATCAGATGACCTCTTTTGGTCCCGAAAACATCAATTACGGAGCGATGCTCCGTAACCCCTGTAGCCCTCTGAATTAGGTTCAGGTAGAGCTTTTGTTTGGGCAAAACGGACTTACGGAATGGAAGTTACACCCGTTTCCGTGAACGCATGGAGAACATGGATTTTTGAATTGGTGACATTTCTGTTCGGCTCGCCCCCTTGGATCGTGGACTAGCCCCGGCTCGATTTACTACATTTTGGAATATGATGCACCATGTTATATTTCTATTTCATCCCCATAAACGAGTTTTCAAAAGTCATACATGGCAGTCTTGGATTTTCAAACGGGTGTTGCACCTCAGGACTTCGATATTGCACCCAGGAAACGTGGGTTGTTCCGCCAACCATAACTTTGTGTCCATTTTGAGTTACAAGAACCATAACCATTCAAAACGAAGCTCTTTCATAGATCAATATGACAAAAAGGTTCCACCCATCTCATCTTAGTTCAGTAATCAAGAAATTAAATCTTAATGCCATCTAGGAACATAGAAAGCCATTTTAACTCAATTTTTCACATGTCGATTTGTTGGTCAAAGGGGGTTTGACCGTGGTCATAATTAGATCTATTATATTTTGGAATATGACGCACCATGTTATATTTCTATTTCATACCCATAAACGAGTTTTCAAAAGTCATACAGTGCAATCTTGGATTTTCAAACGAATGTTGCACCTCAAGACTTCGATGTTGCACCCAACAGACGTGGGTTGTTCCGCCATCCATAACTTTGTATTTATTTTGAGTTACTTGAACCATAACCAGTCTGTTGACACAATTTTTGGTCAAAGCTGTCACATATGGAAAATCTAAATAAGAAACGCGCTCAGGTACTAAGAACTTTGTCAGTAGACATAGAGCGATTTGGTCGAATCGCAACATCAACATAAACAGGCCCGAAACACCTATCAGATGACATCTTTTGGTCCTGAAAACATCAATTATGGAGCTTTGCTCTGTAATTGCTATAGCGCTCTGAATTAGCTTCAGGTTGAGCTTTCGTTTATGAAAAACGGACTTACGGATTGGACGTTACGCCTGTTTCCGTGAACGCGTGCAGAACTTGGATTTTGGAAATGGTGACATTTCTGTTCGGCTCGCCCCCTTGGATCACGGACTAGCCCCGACTCGATTTACTATATTGCGGAATATGATGCACCATGTTATATTTCTATTTTATCCCCATAAATGAGTTTTCAAAAGTCATACAGGGCGATCTTGGATTTTCAAACGGATGTTGCACCTCAGGACTTCGATGTTGCACCTAGGAGACGTGGGCTGTTCCGCCAACCATAACTTTGTGTCCATTTTGAGTTACAAGAACCATAACCATTCAAAACGAAGCTCTTTAATAGATCTATAGGAGTAAAAGGTTCCACCCATCTCATCCTAGTTCAGTAACCAAGAAATTCAATCTTAATGACATTTGGGAACATAGAAAGCCTTTTTAACTCAATTTTTCACATGTCGTTTTGTTGGTCAAAGGGGGTTTGACTGTGGTCATAATTCGGTTTATTATATTGTGAAATGTGATGCACCATGTTATATTTCTATTTCATACCCATAAACGAGTTTTTAAATGTCATACAGTGCAATCTTGGATTTTCAAACGGATGTTGCACCTCAAGACTTCGATGTTGCACCCAACAGAGTTGGGTTGTTCCACCAACCATAACTTTGTATTTATTTTGAGTTACTAGTACCATAACCAGTCTGTTGACACAATTTTTGGTCAAAGCTATCACATATGGAAAATCTAAATAAGCAACGCGCTCAGGTACTGAGAACTTCGTCAGAAGACATAGAGCGATTTGGTCGAATCGCAACATCAATATAAACATCCCCGAAACTCCTACCAGATGACCTCTTTTGGTCCTGAAAACATCAATTATGGATCTTTGCTCCGTAATTGCTGTAGCCCTCTGATATATCTTCAGGTAGAGCTTTCGTTTATGCAAAACGGACTTACGGATAGGAAGTTACACCCGTTTCCGTGAACGAGCGCAGAACTTGGATTTTGGAATTGGTGACATTTCTGTTCGGCTCGCCCCCTTGGATCACGGACTAGCCCCGACTCGATTTACTATATTTTGGAATATGATGCACCATGTTATATTTCTATTTCATCCCCATAAATGAGTTTTCAAAAGTCATACAGGGCGATCTTGGATTTTCAAACGGATGTTGCACCTCAGGACTTCGATGTTGCACCCAGGAGACGTGGGCTGTTCCGCCAACCATAACTTTGTGTCCATTTTGAGTTACAAGAACCATAACCATTCAAAACGAAGCTCTTTCATAGATCTGTAGGAGTAAAAGGTTCCACCCATCTCATCTTAGTTCAGTAACCAAGAAATTCCATCTTAATGACATTTGGGAACATAGAAAGCCTTTTTAACTCAATTTTTCACATGTCGTTTTGTTGGTCAAAAGGGGTTTGACTGTGGTCATAATTCGGTTTATTATATTTTGAAATGTGATGCACCATGTTATATTTCTATTTCATACCCATAAACGAGTTTTTAAATGTCATACAGTGCAATCTTGGATTTTCAAACGGATGTTGCACCTCAAGACTTCGATGTTGCACCCAACAGACGTGGGTTGTTCCGCCAACCATAACTTTGTATTTATTTTGAGTTACTAGAACCATAACCAGTCTGTTGACACAATTTTTGGTCAAAGCTGTCACATATGGAAAATCTAAATTAGCAACGCGCTCAGGTACTAAGAACTTCGTCAGAAGACATAGAGCGATTTGGTCGAATCGCAACATCAACATAAACAGGCCCGAAACTGCTATCAGATGACCTCTTTTGGTCCTGAAAACATCAATTATGGAGCTTTGCCTTGTAATTAATGTAGCCCTCTGAATTAGCTTCAGGTAGAGCTTTCGTTTATGCAAAACGGACTTACGGATTGGAAGTTACGCCCGTTTCCGTGAACGCGCGCAGAACTTGGATTTTGGAATTGGTGACATTTCTGTTCGGCTCGCCCCCTTGGATCACGGACTAGCCCCGACTCGATTTACTATATTTTGGAATATGATGCACCATGTTATATTTCTATTTCATCCCCATAAATGAGTTTTCAAAAGTCATACAGGGCGATCTTGGATTTTCAAACGGATGTTGCACCTCAGGACTTCGATGTTGCACCGAGGAGACGTGGGCTGTTCCGCCAACCATAACTTTGTGTCCATTTTGAGTTACAAGAACCATAACCATTCAAAACGAAGCTCTTTCAAAGATCTATAGGACTAAAAGGTTCCACCCATCTCATCTTGGTTCAGTAACAAGGAAATTCAATCTTAATGACATTTGGAAACATAGAATGCCTTTTTAACTCAATTTTTCACATTTCGTTTTGTTGGTCAAAGGGGGTTTGACCGTGGTCATAATTCGGTTTATTATATTTTGGAATATGATGTACCATGTTATATTTCTATTTCATACCCATAAACGAGTTTTTAAATGTTATACAGTGCAATCTTGGATTTTCAAACGGATGTTGCACCTCAAGACTTCGATGTTGCACCCAACAGACGTGGGTTGTTCCGCCAACCATAACTTTGTAGTTATTTTGAGTTACAAGTACCATAACCAGTCTGTTGACACACTTTTTGGTCAAAGCTATCACATATGGAAAATCTAAATAAGCAACGCGCTCAGGTACTGAGAACATCGTTAGAAGACATAGAGCGATTTGGTCGAATCGCAACATCAAAATAAACAGGCCCGAAACTCATATCAATGACCTCTTTTGGTCCCGAAAACATTAATTAATAGGCTTTGCTCCGTAACTCCTGTAGACCTCTGAGTTAGCTTCAGGTAGAGCTTTCATTTGGGCAAAACGGACTTACGGATTGGAAGTTACGCCCGTTTCCGTGAACGCGCGCAGAACCTGGATTTTGGAATTGGTGACATTTCTGTTCGGCTCACCCCCTTGGATCGTGGACTAGCCCCGACTTGATTTACTATATTTTGGAATATGATGCACCATGTTATATTTCTATTTTATCCCCATAAACGAGTTTTCAAAAGTCATACAGGGCAATCTTGGATTTTCAAACGGATGTTGCACCTCAGGGTGTCGATGTTGCACCCTGGAGACGTGGGTTGTTCCGCCAACCATAACTTTGTGTCCATTTTGAGTTACTACGAACATAACCATTTAAAATGAAGCTCTTTCATAGATCTATAGGACAAAAAGGTTCCACCCATCTAATCTTAGTTCAGTAACCAAGAAATTCAATCTTAATGGCATTTGGGAATATAGAAAGCCTTTTTAACTCAATTTTTTACATGTCGTTTTGCTGGTCAAAGGGTGTTTGAACGTGGTCATAACTCGGTTTATTATATTTTGGAATATGGTGCACCATGTTATATTTCTATTTCATACCCATAAACGAGGTTTCAAAAGTCATATAGTGCAATCTTGGATTTTCAAACGGATGTTGCACCTCAAGACTTCGACGTTGCACCCAACAGACGTGGGTTGTTCCGCCAACCATAACTTTGTATTTATTTTGAGTTACTAGAACCATAACCAGCCTATTGACACACTTTTTGGTCAAAGCTGTCATATATGGAAAATATAAATAAGCAACGCGCTCTGGTACTGAGAACTTCGTCATAAGACATAAAGCGATTTGTCGAATCACAACATCATTATAAACAATCCCGAAACTCCTATCAGATGACCTCTTTTGGTTCCGAAAACATCAATTAAGGAGCTTCACTCCATAACTCCTGTAGCCTTCTGAATTACCTTCAGGTAGAGCTTTCCTTTGGGCAAAACGGACTTACGGATTTGAAGTTACGCCCGTTTCCGTGAACGCGCGCAGAACTTGGAATTTGGAATTGGTGACATTTTTGTTCAGCTCGGCCCCTTGGATCATGGACTTGCCCCCGGCTCGATTTACTATATTTTGGAATATGATGCACCATGTTATATTTCTAATTCATCCCCATAAACGAGTTTTCAAAAGTCATGCAGGGCTGTTTGGGATTTTCAAACGGGTGTTGCCCCTCAGGACTTCAATGTTGCACCCAGGAGACGTGGGTTGTTCCGCCAACCATAACTTTGTGTCCATTTTGAGTTACAAGAACCATAACCATTCAAAACGAAGCTCTTTCATAGATCAATATGACTAAAAGGTTCCACCCATCACATCTTAGTTCAGTAACCAAGAAATTCAATCTTAATGCCTTATGGGAACATAGAAAGCCTTTTTAACTCAATTTTTCACATGTCGTTTTGTTGGTCAAAGTGGGTTAGACCGTGGTCATAATTAGGTTTATTATATTTTGGTATATGATGCACCGTATTATATTTCTATTTCATACCCACAAAAGAGTTTTCAAAAGTCATACAGTGCAATCTTGGATTTTCAAACGGATGTTGCACCTCAAGACTTCGACGTTTCACCCAACAGACGTGGGTTGTTCCGCCAACCATAACTTTGAATTTATTTTGTGTTACTGGAACCAAAACCAGCCTGTTGACACACATTTTGGTCAAAGCTGTCACATATGGAAAATCTAAATAAGCAACGCGCTCAGGTACTGAGAACTTCGTCAGAAGACGTAGAGCGAATTGTTCGTATCGCAACATCGTCATAAACAGGCCCAAAACTCCTATCAGATGACCTCTTTTGGTCCCGAAAACATCAATTACGGAGCTAAGCTCCATAACTCCTGTAGTCCTATGAATTAGCTTCAGGTAGAGCATTCGTTTGGGCAAAACGGACTTACAGAATGGAAGTTATGCCCGTTTCGGTGAACGCGCGCAGAACATGGATTTTGGAATTGGTGACATTTCTGTTCGGCTCGCCCCCTTGGATCGTGGACTAGCCCTGGCTCGATTTACTATATTTTGGAATATGATGCACCATGTTATATTTCTATTTCATCCCCATAAATGAGTTTTCAAAAGTCATACAGGGCAGTCTTGGATTTTCAAACGGGTGTTGCACCTCAGGACTTCGATATTGCACCCAGGAGACGTGGGTTGTTCCGCCAACCCTAACTTTGTGTCCATTTTGAGTTACAAGAACCATAACCATTCAAAACGAAGCTCTTTCATAGATCAATATGACTAAAAGGTTCCACCTATCTCATCTTAGTTCAGTAACCAAGAAATTCAATGTTAATGCCATCTGGGAACATAGAAAGCCATTTTAACTCGATTTTTCACTTGTCGTTTTGTTGGTCAAAGGGGGTTTGACCGTGGTCATAATTTGGTTTAGTATATTTTGGAATATGATGCACCATGTTACATTTCTATTTCATACCCATAAACGAGTTTTCAAAAGTCATACAGTGCAATCTTGGATTTTCAAACGTATGTTGCACCTCAAGACTTCGATGTTGCACCCAACAGACGTGGGTTGTTCCGCCAACCATAACTTTGTATTTATTTTGAGTTACTAGAACATAACAAGTCTGTTGACACAATTTTTGATCAATGCTGTCACAAATGGAAAATCTAAATAAGCAACGCGCTCAGGTACTAAGAACTTCGTCAGAAGACATAGAGCGATTTGGTCGAATCGCAACGTCAACATAAACAGGCCCGAAACTCCTATCAGATGACCTCTTTTTGTCCTGAAAACATCAATTATGGAGCTTTGCTCGATAATTGCTATAACCCTCTGAATTAGCTTCAGGTAGAGCTTTAGTTTATGCAAAACGGACTTACGGATTGGAAGTTACGCCCGTTTCCGTGAACGAGTGCAGAACTTGGATTTTGGAATTGGTGACATTTCTGTTCGGCTCGCCACATTGGATCACGGACTAGCCCCGGCTCGATTTACTATATTTTGGAATATGATGCACCATGTTATATTTCTATTTGATCCCCATAAATGAGTTTTCAAAAGTCATACAGGGCGATCTTGGATTTTCAAACGGATGTTGCACCTCAGGACTTCGATGTTGCACCCAGGAGACGTGGGCTGTTCCGCCAACCATAACTTTGTGTCCATTTGGAGTTACAAGAACCATAACCATTCAAAACGAAGCTATTTCATAGATCTATAGGAATAAAAGGTTCCACCCATCTCATCTTAGTTCAGTAACCAAGAAATTCAATCTTAATGACATTTGGGAACATAGAAAGCCTTTTTAACTCAATTTTTCACATGTCGTTTTGTTGGTCAAAGGGGGTTTGACTGTGGTCATAATTCGTTTTATTATATTTTGAAATGTGATGCACCATGTTATATTTCTATTTCATACCCATAAACGAGTTTTCAAAAGTCATACAGTGCAATCTTGGATTTTCAAATGGATGTTGCACCTCAAGACTTCGATGTTGCACCCAACAGACGTGGGTTGTTCCGCCAACCATAACTTTGTATTCATTTTGAGTTACTAGAACCATAGCCAGTTTGTTGACACACTTTTTGGTCAAAGTTGACACGCATGGAAAATCTAAATAAGCAACGCGCTCAGGTACTGAGAACTTTGTTAGAAGACATAGAGCGATTTGGTCGAATCGCAACATCAACATAAATAGACCCGAAACTCCTATCAGATGACCTCTTTTGGTCCCGAAAACATCAATTACTAAGCTTTTCTCTGTAACTAATGTAGCCATCTGAATTAGCTTCAGTTAGAGCTTTCGTTTGGGCAAAATGGACTTACGAATTGGAAGTTACGCCTGTTTCTGTGAACGCGCGCAGAACTTGGATTTTGGGATTGGTGACATTTCTGTTCGGCTCGTCCCTTTGGATCGTGGACTAGCCTCGGCTCGATTTACTATATTTTGGAATATGATCCACCATGTTATATTTCTATTTTATCCCCATAAACGAGTTTTCAAAAGTCATACAGGGCAATCTTGGATTTTCAAACGGATGTTGCACCTCAGGACTTCGATGTTGCACCGAGGAGACGTGGGTTGCTCCGTCAACCATAACATTGTGTCCATTTTGAGTTACAAGAACCATAACAATTCAAAACGAAGCTCTTTAATAGATCTATAGGGCTAACAGGTTCTACCCATCTCATCTTATTTCAGTAACTAAGAAATTCAATCTTAATGACATTTGGGAGCATATAAAGCCTTTTTAACTCAATTTTTCACATGTCGTTTTGTTGGTCAAAGGGGGTTTGACCGTGGTCATAATTCGGTTTATTATATTTTGAAACATGATGCACCATGTTATATTTCTATTTCATACCCATGGACGAGTTTTGAAAAGTCATACAGTGAAATCTTGGATTTTCAAACGGATGTTGCACCTCAAGACTTCTATGTTGCACCCAACAGACGTGGGTTTTTCCGCCAACCATAACTTTGTATTTCTTTTGAGTTACTAGAACCATAACCAGTCTGTTGACACACTTTTTGGTCAAAGCTATCACATATGGAAAATCTAAATAAGCAACGTGCTCATGTACTGAGAACTTCGTAAGAAGACATTGAGCGATTTGGTCGAATCGAAAAATCAACATAAACAGGCCTGAAACTCCTATCAGATGACCTCTTTTGGTCCCGAAAATATCAATTACGGAGCTATTTTCCATAATTCATGAAGCCCTCTGAATTAGCTTCAGGTAGAGCTTTCGTTTGGGCAAAACGGATTTACGGATTGGAAGTTATGCCCGTTCCCGTGAACGCGCACAGAACTTGGATTTTGGAATTGGTGACATTTCTGTTCGGCTCACCCCCTTGGATCGTGGACTGGCCCCAGCTCGATTTACTATATTTTGGAATATGATACACCATGTTATATTTCTATTTCATCCCCATAAACGAGTTTTCAAAAAACATACAGGGCAATCTTGGATTTTCAAACGGATGTTGCACCTCAGGACTTCGATGTTGCACCCAGGAGACGTGGGTTGTTCCGCCAACCATAACTTTGTGTCCGTTTTGAGTTACAAGAACCATAACAATTCAAAACGAATCTCTTTCATAGGTCTATAGGACTCACAGGTTCCACCCATCTGATCTTAGTTCAGTAACCAAGAAATCCATTCTTAATGACATTTGGGAACAAAGAAAGCCTTTTTATCTCAATTTTTCATAAGTCGTTTTGTTGGTCAAAGGGGGTTTGACCGTGGTCATAATTCGGTTTATTATATTTTGAATTGTGATGCACCATGTTATATTTCTATTTCATACCCATAAACGAGTTTTCAAAAGTCATATAGTGCAATCTTGGATTTTCAAACGGATGTTGCACCTTAAGACTTCGATGTTGCACCCAACAAACGTGGGTTGTTCCGCCAACCATAACATTGTATTTATTTTGAGTTACTAGAACCATAACCAGTCTGTTGACACACTTTTTGGTCAAAGCTGTCACATATGGAAAATCTAAATAAGCAACGCGATCAGGTACTAAGAACTTCGTCCGAAGACATAGAGCGATTTGGTCGAATCGCAACATCAACATAAACAGGCCCGAAACTCCTATCAGATGAACTCTTTTGGACCTGAAAACGTCAATTATGGAGGTTTGCTCCATAAAACTTATAGCCCTCTAAATTAGCTTCAGGTAGAGCTTTAGTTTGGGAAAAACAGACTTACGGATTGGAAGTTACGCCCGTTTCCGTGAAGGCGCACAGATCTTGGATTTTCGAATTAGTGACATTTCTGTTCGGCTTGCCCCCTTACATCGTGGACTAGCCCGGGCTCGATTTTCAATATTTTGGAATATGTTTCATCATGTTATATTTCTATTTCATACCCATAAACGATTTTTCAAAAGTCATATAGTGCAATCTTGGATTTTCATACGGATGTTGCACCTCAAGACTTCGATGTTGCACCCAACCGACGTGGGTTGTTCCGCCAACCATAACTTTATATTTATTTGGAGTTACTAGAACCATAACTAGTCTGTTGACACACTTTTTGGTCTAAGCTGTCACATATGGAAAATCTAAATAAGCAACGCGCTCAGTTACGGAGAACTTCGTCAGAAGACATAGAGCGATTTGGTCGAATCGCAACATCAACATAAACCGGCCCGAAACTCCTATCAAATGACCTCTTTTGGTCCCAAAAACATCAATTACTAGGCTTGGCTCCATAGCTCTTGTAGCCCTTTGCATTAGCTTCAGGTAGAGCTTTCGTTTGGGCAAAACGGACTTACGGATTGGAAGTTACGCCTGTTTCCGTGAACACGCGCAGAATTTGGATTTTGGAATTGGTGACATTTCTGTTCGGCTCGCCCCCTTGCATCGTGGACTAGCCCCAGCTCGGCTTACCATATTTTGGAATATGATGCACCTTGTTATATTTCTGTTTCATCCCCATAAACGAGTTTCCAAAAGTCATATAGGGCAATCTTGGATTTTTAAATGGATGTTGCACCTCAGGACTTCGATGTTGCACCCTGGAGACGTGGGTTGTTCCGCCAACCATAAATTTGTGTCTATTTTGTGTTACAAGAACCATAATCATTCAAAACGAATCGCTTTCATAGATCTACAGGACTAAAAGGTTCCACCCATCTCATCTTAGTTCAGTAACCAAGAAATTCAATTTTAATGACATTTGGGAACATAGAAAGCCATTTTAACTCAATTTTTCACATGTCGTTTTGCTGGTCAAATGGGGTTTGACCGTGGTCATAATTCGGTTTGTTATATTTTGGAATGTGATGCACCATGTTATATTTCTAATTCGTACCCATAAACGAGTTTTCAAAATTCATAAAGTGCAATATTGGATTTTCAAACGGATGTTGGACCTCAAGACTTCGATGTTGCACCCAACAGGCCTGGGTTGTTCCGCCAACCATAACTTTGTATTTATTTTGAATTACTAGAACCATAACCTGTCTATTGACACACTTTTTGGTCAAAGCTATCACATATGGAAAATCTAAATAAGCAACGCGCTCAGGTATTGAGAACTGCGTTAGAAGACATAGAGCGAGTTGGTCAAATCGCAACATCAACATAAACAGACCCGAAACTCCTATCAGATAACCTCTTTTGGTCCCGAAAACATCAATTATGAGGCATTGCTTTGTAACTCTTGTAGCTCTCTAAGTTAGCTTCAGATAGAGATTTCGTTCGGAATAATGGACTTACTGATTGGAAGTTACACTCGTTTCTGTGAACGCGCGCAGAACTTGGATTTTGGAATTGGTGACATTTTTGTTTGGCTCGGTCCCTTGGATCGTGGACTTGCCCCGGCTCGATTTACTATATTTTGGAATATGATGCACTATGTTATGTTTCTATTTCATCCCCATAAACGAGTTTTCAAAAGTCATACAGGGCAATCTTGGATTTTCAAACGGATGTTGCACCTCAGGACTTCGATGTTGAACCGAAGAGACGTGAGTTGTTCCACCAACCATAACTTTGAGTCCATTTTGAGTTACAAGAACCATAACCATTCAAAATGAAGCTCTTTCATAGACATATAGGACTAACAGGTTCCAACCATCTCATCTTAGTTCAGTAACCAAGAAATTCAATCTTAATGAAATTTGGGAACATAGAAAGCCTTTTTAACTCAATTTTTCACATGTCGTTTTGTTGGTCAAAAGGGATTTGACCGTGGCCATAATTTAGTATAATATATTTTGAAATGTGATGCACCATGTTATATTTCTATTTCATACCCATGAATAAGTTTTCAAAAGTCATACAGTGCAATCTTGGATTTTCAAATGGATGTTGCACCTCAAGACTTCGATGTTGCACCCAACAGGCGTGGGTTGTTCCGCCAACCACACCTTTGTATTTTGAGTTACTAGAACCATAAACAGCCTGTTGACACACTTTTTAGTCAAAGATGTTACATATGGAAAATCTAAATAAGCAACACGCTCAGACGAGAGCGATTTGGTCGAATCGCAACATCAATATAAACAGGCCCGAAACTCCTATCAGATGACCTCTTTTGGTCTCGAAAACATTAATTACGGAGCTTTGCTTTGTATCTCATGCAGCCCTCTGAATTAGCTTTAGCTAGAGCTTTCGTTTGGGTAAAACGGACTTACGGATTGGAAGTAATGCCTGTTTCTGTGAACGCGTGCAGAACTTGGATTTTGGAATTGGTGACATTTCTGTTCGTCTCGCCCCCTTGGATCGTGGACTAGCCCCAGCTCGATTTACTATATTTTGGAATATGATACACTATGTTATATTTCTATTTCATCCCCATAAACGAGTTTTCGAAAGTCATACATGGCAATCTTGGATTTTCAAACGGATGTTGCGCCTCAGGACTTCAATGTTGCACCCAGGAGACATGGGTTGTTCAGCCAACCATAAATTTGTGTCCATTTTGAGTTACAAGAACCATAACCATTCAAAACGAAGCTTTTTCATAGACCTATAGGACTAACAGGTTCCTCCCATCTCATCTTAGTTCGACATTTGGGAACATCGAAAGGTTTTATAGCACAATTTTTAACATGTCGTTTTGTTAGTCAAAGGGTGTTTGACCAAGGTCATAATTCGATTTACTAAATTTTGAAATGTGATGCACCATGTTATATTTCTATTTCATACACATAAACGAGTTTTTAAAAGTCATACAGTGCAATCTTGGATTTTCAAATGCATGTTGCACCTCAAGACTTCGATATTGCACCCAATAGACGTGGGTTGTTCCGCCAACCATAACTTTGTATTTATTTTGAGTTACTAGAACCATAATCAGCCTGTTGACACACTTTTTGGTCAAAGCTGTCACATATGGAAAATCTAGATAAGCAACGCGCTCAGGTACTGAGAACTTCGTCAGAAGACATAGAGCGATTTTGTCGAAACACAACATCAACATAAACAGGCCCGAAACTCCTATCAGATGACTTCTTTTGGTCCCGAAAACATTTATTACGGAGCTAAGATTCGTAACTCCTATAGCCCTCTGAATTAGCTTTAGGTTTAGCTTGCGTATGGGCAAAACGGACTTACAGATTAAAAGTTACACCCGTTTCCGTGAACGTGCGCAGAACTTGGATTTTGGAATTAGTGACATTTCTGTTCGGCTCGCCCCCTTGGATCATGGACTAGCCACGGCTCGATTTACTATATTTTGGAATATGATGCACCATGTTATATTTATATTTCATCCCCATAAACGAGTTTTCAAAAGTCATACTGGGCAATCTTGGATTTTCAAACGGATGTTGCACCTCAGGACTTCGATGTTACACCCAGGAGACGTGGGTTGTTCCGCCAACCATAACTTTGTGTCCATTTTGAGTTACAAGAACCATAAACATTCTAAACGAAGCTCTTTCATAGATCTATATGACTAAAAGGTTCCACCCATCTCATCTTAGTTCAGTAACCAATAATGACATTTGGGAACATCGAAAGCTTTTTTTGCTCAAGTTTTAACATGTCGTTTTGTTGTTCAAAGGGTGTATGACCATGGTCATAATGCAATTTACTATATTTTGAAATGTGATGCACCATGTTATATTTCTATTTTAGACCCATAAACGAGTTTTCAAAAGTCATACAGTGCAATCTTGGATTTTCAAACGGATGTTGCACCTCAAGACTTCGATGTTGCACCCAACAGAGGTGTAACACCCAACCTCCGCTAGGGTCACTCACAAAGGGAATGCACTAGTTTTGGAGGAGCATTATCTAGGTAAACATACACGGAGTTATCACAAGACAGAACATAAATAAAGCAGCGGTAGAAATTAAAAACCAAATCTCATTACTTTCAAAAAGAGGGTCAAAACCTCATATGTCCAAAGTACAGATTTTCATTATTCCATTACATCAAGTTCTAAATTGAGAAGAATAAAGTCAAAAGTAAATTATTCCCCAAAAATAGCAGAAGTGCAGCCATAACATAGCTCAACACCAAACCGTACATGAGCTGAAAGAAAGCAAGCTAAATCCAAGCTAAGAGCTAGAGTTTTCTCCCTGAGAACCATGGGGGAGAAACGAAAGAAAAAGAGGCGAAAGAAAACGGGTCAGTCATAAAGAGTGGTAAGCCCTAGTGACTTTCATTATAAAAACTAGTAAAATTAACAAAACATGAGAAACTGAGATTAAACATAAGGATGATAACTAGACTGGCATGATAACTAAGATACAGGATAAATCAAGTGTGTCATCGCATGTCCAAGATTTCGCTGCACCAACTGTACTAGTATACTAACCCATGTCATATATTAACCACGAAAAGATCCCTTGGCCCAATATCATGGGATGACCCAATACGGGGTCCTACAGTATGATCTACTAATCGATCGGCTCCCTACAAGTTCTAACTCATCAAGTGTCGGTGTTATACGGCCCAATCGCGGAATGTAGTCACCTGTGCTAGGTCCACCCTAAGGTGTATCAAGCCCTAGGGTGTCAACCATTGACACAATTCAAGCACACACAGTGTAAACCTACTAGTACCCTTGCCTACTTTTTCAACTCCAGACTAAGTGCACGACCATAGTCCGCCTGAACCTACAATGGCGCACCTACTCAGCCGTCATTCTGGTTGCTTACAATCAACCCAGCAAACGTGCCCCACCCTGCCTAGTCCCAGGGTATCGTGATACACCTAGGTGGGTTACTGCTGAAAAGGACCTCGTAACTAGGGTTTCTAACAGGTTAAGTGTTGTCATTCAAAATTCATGACTTAACCCTATCCAATCATCGTGTCAATTTGGTTATGTATATTCAAGTGGTCCATGACTTGACCCTATCCTGTGGCATTAAATAAATTAATGCACCCCAACCTCTCTCATTAGACTTTGTTGTGGTTACTGGTTACACCGGGCGGGTCCGGGCAGGTTTATACCACAACCTAGTCTAACCTCGGGTTTCAAGCGCGATATGACGAACTACTCACATTGGGTCCTATTGTTTGCAGTTACTGGATTCGCCGGGCGGTTCCGGGCAGGTATATACTGCAAACTCAACCCAACCACGAGTTGGCCATGTTCATGTTTATCTAAGTGTCATGTCCATGTTCAAGTTTTCAAGTCAAATTCTGGTTCAAGCTAACCATGTTCACGTTTCAAGTTTATAACTATTTCAAGTTCATACTAAATTCAGGTTTGCCTAAACTACCCAAATCGCATTCCCATCGCACGTGAATTCGAATCAATACAAATAGATCTAACTAGGGAATAACATAAAAAGGGTGGGTATAAGGTGGCAAAAGTGATTACAAGTCAAGCATGGTATAACTTGAGATATATGATTAACACTACTGGCATATGAGATAAGGGTTTCAAATATCAATTCTAGCAAAATAGGGTGATAGACATGGGAATAGTTGACATAAGGTGATAATCCTAACTTGTGACTGGCAATTAATTCAAGTGAATATTAGGCTCACATCCCTATTTTAAAACTTAATTAGGCTCACATCCGATCATAAACTTAATATAAATTAGGTCCCTGTTTTCAAAACTTATAAAATAATAATTAAAAAAATAAAAAAATTCGTAAATTAGTAATAAAATATATTATGCATTATACAAAAAATTTAGTTAAAAAAACAACAAAAATAATGTCAGAAAGAAGAAAACAGCAAAAAAACAGAAAAAAATGCAGTTAAATGCATAATATTATGCACGTTTTTGATTTTATTGCATGCATATGTGCAATTATTGCAGTTCTTCCAACGCATAGATTTAAGTTAATATTTCAGTTCATTTTTACTTGCATCCAAATGTGCAAATTTCTTAGAAAACATGCACACATGTGTGCAACATTTTTATAGGATAACACACTGGCTTAAAGTAGGGACCTAATTTATAAAAAAAAAAAAGTTTTGAAAATTTTAAACCCGCCCCCTCTTTTATTACTTCCACCTTTTTTTTTTAAATGTGCTTTTATTCATAAAAAATTCTAAAATCTGGAAATAATGTCAGGATTGTACGGAAATAAAAAAAAATAGTTGCATACATTTATGCAATTATTACTGATAATTGCATATATGTATGCAACTTTTCCGTAAGCTGTGTTCGGATTAAAATCTGAAAATAAACCTGCACAAATGTATGCAAGTATTTGAAATATTTGCACACATGTATGCACGTATTTGCATGAAGAAAAATCAACGAAGATGAATGTAGTGAAAAATAAGCACGGATGTATGCAGGAAAATGATATATGTGCATACTTTTATGTATTTAACTGGAAATTTCGTTCTTTTCTGTTTTTTTGATTTTTAACCCCTTGTTTGATGATTTTTTGTTCTGAATTTTTTAGCGTTTACATGTTTTATTTAGATACGAATTTACATGATTTTTTTATATATTTTTTATATTTTTTTGATGAATTTTCAGAAAATAGAGACCTAATTTACAATAAGTTTATGACCGGGTTTTTTTTTCTATTTTGAAACTACAACAGGGACCTGTAAAAAACGCACCCTTTATTCAACATCACAGGCATGTTAACATCATGGACATGAGGGGTTTAGGTTTACAACATGAATAGTCCCAAAATCAATTTCATAACAATTTACCCAAAAGTCAAGATTCAAGATGAACGATACTAGGTTCAAGGTGGGCAATAATAGATTCAATATGACCAATAATAGATCCAAGGTGAACCAAAGTAGATCCAAAATATACAATGATAGATTCAAGGTAATTATCATGTTTAGGTTCAATTTCAATTTACAACATGTCCTTTTAAGTTTAGAGTTTAGATCTAAAAGTAACTGGGGCTTACAGATCGTGGTTTGAGAATTAGAAAACAAAGAGGCGACGTTGAATCTCGAGTCTAACAGAAGTCCCCCAAATAGCAATATTCTACACGTAGCTTTGTTGGAGAAGAAGCAATCCCTTCAAAGTTTTAGCAGCATAAGCCCAGAGAGAATTTGTGTAGAGAGACTGGGGTTTGAGGCTGTTTATGTAGGGTCAGGCCAACGAATCTAGACAGAAATCGAACCAGGAACATCAGAATGAACTCTGGCCCAAAAATGGGTCGGGGTACCAGGTCGACACCCAGGTCGACACTATGGTCAACCTGGTCCTGGGTAGATCGACTACATCATCGACCACCATGTCGACCTGGTCCTGGGTGGGAAATTTCCCGCCCAGTCTGTTCTGGGTTTGAAATTCGAATTTTGAATTCGAATTCGTGCTGTTTTGAAAACTGAAATTTTCTGAAAACTTCGAAGGGTCATAACTTGGTCACACGGACTCCAATTTTCGAAATCTCGGACTCGTTTCCAAGCAGAATTTCGAGACGAACGTAATGGCTCAATCCGTTTCCCTTGGTCCTTATTTTAAACACTAACTCTGCCTTGATTTACGATTATAACACTTTATTAAAATATGGGTTGTTACAAGACGTGGGTTGTTCCGCCAACCATAACTTTGTATTTATTTTGAGTTACTAGAACCATAACCAGCCTATTGACACACTTTTTGGTCAAAGCTGTCACACATGGAAAATCTAAATAAGCAACGCGCTCAGGTACTGAGAAATTCCTCAGAAGACATAGAGCGATTTGCTCGAATCGCAACATCAACATAACCAGGCCCGAACCTCCTATCAGATGACCTCTTTTGGTCCTGAAAACATCAATTACGGAGCTTCGCTCCATAACCCCTGTAGACCTCTGACTTAACTTCAGGTAGAGCTTTCGTTTGGGAAAAACGGACTTACGGATTGGAAGTTACGCCCGTTTCCGTGAAGGCGCGCAGAACTTGAATTTTGGAATTGGTGACATTTATGTTCGGCTCGCCCCCTTGGATCGTGGACTAGCCCCGGGTCGATTTACTACATTTTGGAACATGATACACCATGTTATATTTCTATTTCATCCCCATAAACGAGTTTTCAAAAGTCATAGAAGGCAATCTTGGATTTTCAAACAGATGTTGCACTTCAGGACTTCGATGTTGCACCCAGGAGACGTGGGTTGTTCCGACAATCATAACTTTGTGTCCATTTTGAGTTACAAGAACCATAACCATTCAAAACGAAGCTCTTTCATAGATCTATAGGACTAACAGGTTCCACCCATCTCATCTTAGTTCTGTAACCAAGAAATTCAATCTTAATGACATTTGGGAACATAGAAAGCCTTTTTAACTCAATTTTTCACATGTCGTTTTGTTGGTCAAAGGGAGTTTGACTGTGGTAATAGTTCGGTTTATTATATTTTGAAATGTGATGCAGCATGTTATATTTCTATTTCATACCCATAAATGAGTTTTCAAAAGTCATACAGTGAAATCTTGGATTTTCAAACGGATGTTGCACCTCAGGACTTCGATGTTACACCCAACAGACGTGGGTTGTTCCGCCAACAATAACTTTGTATTTTTTTGGGTTACCACAACCATAACTAGCCTGTTGACACACTTTTTGGTCAAAGCTGTCACATATGGAAAATCTAAATAAGCAATGCGCTCAGGTACTGAGAACTTCGTCAGAAGACATAGAGCGATTTAGTCGAATCGCAACATCAACATAAACAGGCCTGAAACTCCTATCATATGACCTCTTTTGGTCCCCAAAACATACATTACGGAGCCTTGCTCTTTAACTCCTGTAGCCCTCTAAATTAGCTACAGGTAGAGCTTCCGCTTGGGCAAAACGGCCTTGCGGATTGGAAGTTATGCCCGTTTCCGTGAACGCGCGCAGAACTTGAATTTTGGAATTGGATACATTTTTGTTCGGCTCGCCCCCCTGGATCGTGGACTAGCCCCGGCACGATTTACTTTATTTTGGAATATGATGCACCATGTTATATTACTATTTCATCCCCATAAACGAGTTTTCAAAAGTCATACAGGGCAATCTTGGATTTTCAAACGGATGTTGCACCTCAAGACTTCGATGTGGCACCCAGGAGACGTGGGTTGTTCCGCCAACCATAACTTTGTGTCCATTCTGAGTTACAAGAACCATTACCATTCAAAACGATGATCTTTCATAGATCTATATGACTAACAGGTTCCACCGAACTCATCTTAGTTCAGTAACCAAGAAATTCAATCTTAATGAGTTTTGGGAACATCGAAAGCTTTTTTAGCTCAATTTTTAACATGTCGTTTTGTTGGTCAAAGGGTGTTTGACCATGGTCATAATTCGATTTACTAAATTTTGAAATGTGATGCACCATGTAATATTTCTTTTTCATACCCATAAACGAGTTTTCAAAAGTCATACAGTGCAATCTTGGATTTTCAAACGGATGTTGCACCTCAAAACTTCGATGTTGCATCCAACAGACGGGGGTTATTCCACCAACCATAACTTTGTATATATTTTGAGTTACTAGAACCATAACCAGCCTGTTGACACACTTTTTGGTCAAAGCTATCACATGTAGAAAATCTAAATAAGCAACGCGCTTAGGTACTGACAACTTCGTCAGAAGACAAAGAGCGATTTGGTCGAATCGCAACATCAACATAAACAGGCCCGAAACTCCTATCAAATGAACTCTTTTGGTCCCAAAAACATCAATTATGGAGCTTTACTCCGTAATTCCTGTAGCCCTCTGAATTAGATTCGGGTAGAGCTTTCGTTTGGGCAAAACGAACATACGAAATTGAAGTTACGCCCGTTTCTGTGAACGCGTGCAGAACTTGGATTTTGGAATTAGTGACATTTCTGTTCGGCTCGCCCCCTTGGATCGTGGACTAGCCTTGGCTCGGTTTAATATACTTTTTAATATGATGCACCATGTTATATTTCTATTTCATCCCCCTAAACGAGTTTTCAAAAGTCATACAGGGCAATCTTGGATTTTCAAACGGATGTTGCACCTCAGTACTTCGATGTTGCACCCAGGAGACGTGGGTTGTTCCGCCAACCATAACTTTGTGTCCATTTCGAGTTACAGGAACCATAACCATTCAAAACGTAGCTCTCTCATAGATCTATAGGACTAAAAGGTTCCACCCATCTCATCTTTGTTCAGTAACCAAGAAATTCAATCTTAATGACATTTGGGAACATAGAAAGCCTTTTTTACTCAATTTTTCACATGTCGTTTTGTTTGTCAAAGGGCGTTTGACCGTGGTCATAATTTGGTTTATTATATTTTGGAATCTGATGCACCATGTTATATTTCTATTTCATACCCATAAACGAGTTATCAAAAGTCATACAGTGCAATCTTGGATTTTCAAATGGATGTTGGACCTCAAGACTTCGATGTTGAACCCAACAGACGTGGGTTGTTCCGCCAACCATAACTTTGTATTTATTTTGAGTTTCTAGAACCATAACAAGTCTGTTGACACACTTTTTGGTCAAAGCTGTCACATATGGAAAATCTAAAATAGCAACGCGCTCAGGTACTGAGAACTTACTCAGAAGACATAGAGCGATTTGGTCGAATCGCAACATCAACATAAACAAGCCCTAAACTCCTATCAGATGACCTCTTTTGGTCCCGAAAACATCATTTATCGAGCTTTGCTCCATAACCCTTGTAGCCCTCTGAATTAGCTTCAGGTAGAGCTTTCGTTTGGGCAAAACGGACTTACGGATTGGAAGTTACGCCCGTTTCCGTGAACGCGCGTAGAACTTATATTTTGGAATTGGCCACATTTCTGTTCGGCTCGCCCCCTTGGATCGTGGACTAGCCCCAGCTCGATTTGGTATATTTTGGAACATGATGCACGATGTTATATTTCTATTTCATCCCCATAAACGAGTTTTCAAAAGTCATATAGGGAAATCATGGATTTTCAAACGGATGTTGCACCTCAGGACTTCGATGTTGCACCCAGGAGATGTGGCTTGTTCCGCCAACCATAACTTTGTTTCCATTTTGAGTTACAAGAACCATAACCATTCAAAACGAAGCTCTTTCATAGATCTATAGGACTAACAGGTTCCACCCATCTCATCTTAGTTCAGTAACCAAGAAATTCAATCTTAATGACATTTGGTAACATAGAAAGACTTTTTAACTCATTTTTTCACATGTCGTTTAGTTGGTCAAAGGGGGTTTGACAGTGGTCATAATTCTGTTTATTATATTTTTAAATGTGATGCACCACGTTATATTTCTATTTCATACCCATAAACGAGTTTTCAAAAGTCATAAAGTGCAATCTTCGATTTTCAAATGGATGTTGCACCTCAATACTTCGATGTTGCATCCAACATACGTGGGTTGTTCCGCCAACCATAACTTTGTATTTATTTTGAGTTACTAGAACCGTAACCAGCCTGTTGACACACTTTTTGGTCTTAGCTATCACATTTGTAAAATCTAAATAAGTAACGCGCTCAGGTACTGAGAACTTCGTCAGAAGACATAGAGCGGTTTGGTCGAATCGCAACATCAACATAAACAGGCCCGAAACTCATATCAGATGACCTCTTTTGGTCCCGAAAACATCAATTATGGTGCTCAGATCCATAACTCCTATAGCACTCTAAATTATCTTTAGGTAGAGCTTTCGTTTGGGCAAAACGGACTTACGGATTGGAAGTTAAGCATGTTTCCATGAACGCGCGCAGAACTTGGATTTTGGAATTGGTGACATTTCTGTTCGGCTCGCCCCCTTGGATCGTGGACTAGCCCCGACTTGATTTACTATATTTTGGAATATGATAAACCATGTTATATTTCTATTTCATCCGCATAAACGAGTTTTCAAAAGTCATACAGGGCAATCTTGGATTTTCAAACGGATGTTGCACCTCAGGACTTCGATGTTGCACCCAGGAGACGTGGGTTGTTCCGCAAACTATAACTTTGTGTCCATTTTGAGTTACAAGAACCATAACCATTCAAAACGAAGCTCTTTCATAGATCTATAGGACTAATAGGTTCCACCCATCTCATCTTTGTTCAGTAACCAAGAAATTCAATCTTAATGACATTTGGGAACATAGAAAGCCTGTTTAACTCATTTTTTCACATGTCGTTTTGTTGGTCAAAGGGGGTTTGGCTGTTGTCATAATTCGGTTTTGTTATATTTTGGAATATGATGCACTATGTTATATTTCTATTTCATACCCATAAACGAGTTTTCAAAAGTCATACAGCGCAATCTTGGATTTTCTAACGGATGTTGCACCTAAAGACTTCGATGTTACGCCCAACAGACGTGGGTTGTTCCGCCAACCATAACTTTGTATTTAATTTGTGTTACTAGAACCATAACCAGTCAGTTGACGCACTTTTTGGTCGAAGCTGTCACATATGGAAAATCTAAACAAGCCACGCGCTCAGGTATTGAGAACTTTATCAGAAGACATAGAGTGATTTGGTCGAATCGCAACATCAACATAAACAAGCCCAAAACTCATATCAGATGACCTCTTTTGGTCCCGAAAACATTAATTACAGAGCTGTGCTCAATAAATCCTATAGCCCTCTGAATTAGCTTCAGGTAGAGCCTTCGTTTTGGCAAAACGGACTTACGGATTGGAAGTTACGCCCGTTTCCGTGAATGCGCGTAGAACTTGGATTTTGGAATTGGTCATATTTCTGTTCGGCTCGCCCCCTTGGATCGTGGACTAGCCCAGGCTCGATTTAGTATATTTTGGAACATGATGCACGATGTTATATTTCTATTTCATCCCCATAAACGATTTTTCAAAAGTCATACAGGGCAATCTTGGATTTTCAAACGGATGTTGCACCTCAGGACTTCGATGTTGTACCCAGGAGATGTGGGTTGTTCCGCCAACCATAACTTTGTGTCCATTTTGAGTTACAAGAACCATAACCATTCAAAACAAAGCTCTTTCATAGATCTATAGGACTAACAGGTTCCACCCATCTCATCTTAGTTCAGTAACCAAGAAATTCAATCTTAATGACATTTGGTAACAAAGAAAGCCTTTTTAACTCAATTTTTCACATGTCGTTTAGTTGGATAAAGGGGGTTTGACCGTGGTCATAACTCGGTTTATTATATTTTGAAATTTGATGCACCACGTTATATTTCTATTTCATACCCGTAAAAAGTTTTCAAAAGTTATACAGTGCAATCTTCGATTTTCAAACGGATGTTGCACCTCAAGACTTCGATGTTGCACCCAACAGACGTGGGTTGTTCCGCCAACCATAACTTTGTATTTATTTTGAGTTACTAGAACCATAACCAACCCGTTGACACACTCTTTGGTAAAAGCTGTCCCATATGTAAAATATAAATAAGCAACGCGCTCAGGTACTGAGAACTTCGTCACAAGACAGAGAGCGGTTTGGTCGAATTGCAACATCAACATAAACAGGCCCGAAACTCCTATCAGATGACCTCTTTTGGTCCCGAAAACATCAATTACGGTGCAAAGCTCCATAAATCCTGTAGCCCTCTGAATAATCTTTAGGTAGAGCTTTCGTTTTTGCAAAAGGGACTTACGGATTGGAAGTTACGCATGTTTCCGTGAACGCGCGCAGAACTTGGATTTTGGAATTGGTGACATTTCTGTTTGGCTCGCCCCCTTGGATCGTGGACTAGCCACAACTTTATTTACTATATTTTGGAATATGATAAACCATGTTATATTTCTATTTCATCTGCATAAACGAGTTTTCAAAATTCATACAGGGCAATCTTGTATTTTAAAACGGATGTTGCACCTCAGGACTTCGATGTTGCACCCAGGAGACGTGGGTTGTTCCGCCAACTATAACTTTGTGTCCATTTTGAGTTACAAGAACCATAACCATTCAAAACGAAGCACTTTCATAGATCTATAGGACTAACAAGTTCCACCCATCTCATCTTAGTTCAGTAGGCAAGAAATTCAATCTTAATGACTTTTGGGAACATCGAAAGCTTTTTTAGCTCAATTTTTAATAGGTTGTTTTGTTGGTCAAAGGGTGTTTGACAATGGTTATAATTCGATTTACTATATTTTGAAACGTGATGCACCATGTTATATTTCTATTTCATACCCATAAACGATTTTCAAAAGTCATACAGTGCAATCTTGAATTTTCAAACGGATGTTGCACCTCAAGACTTCGATGTTGCACCCAACAGACGTGTGTTGTTCCGCCAACCATAACTTTGTATTTATTTTGAGTTACTAGAACCATAACCAGCCTGTTGACACAATTTTTGGTCAAAGATGTCACATATGGAAAATCTAAATAAGCAACGCGCTCAGGTACTGAGAACTTCGTTAGAAGACAGAGCGGTTTGGTCGAATCGCAACATCAACATAAACAGGCCCGAAACTCCTATCAGATGGCCCCTTTTGGTCCCGAAAACATCAATTATGGAGCTCTACTGTAACACCCCGTAATTTTATAACATTAAAACTCACAAATTAAAGTATACTTAATTTTTAGAAAATAATTAAGTGAAATGTGTTGCGCAGAGAAATATATATATTGATATATATATATATATATATATATATATATAAATTAAAAATTAAATAAATAAATATGCGGAAAAGTTCAAAACAGCGAATTGGGAGGGGAAATAACCGAACCGGCCCATTTTTGAGATCGACCCCAGCTCCGCTGGGTCGACTAGGGGTTAATCCAGGGTGTTTGGCTGTCAACCCGTGGGCCGATTCGCTCAAATGCAGATTTTACATTTGATTGGTTCTCATGGTTCAGGGTTAATCTAATGGTCCTAAATAACTTCCTACACCAATAAATACATCCTATTGCTAACCCTAAACCTAATTAAAATAGAATAGTTACCATCGCCATGGAAATCAATGTAGCCGCCGCCAACTAAGTAGGAAGAAAAGCAAATTCAATTCTAATTCTCTCAACCCTAAAGCAAAGCAAAACTCTCTTTTCTTCTCTAAATTGTGAGTATGATGATCTTAACAAGATTATTATGATTTTAATTAGGTTGATTTATGAATGGATTATGAGTAGATGATGTGAATTATCATATATGTTGTTGTAAACCCCTTTTGTTATCATGTATATTGTAAATCCAATCTTATGTGATGATGATATCTTATTTGTTGTAAATCATGCTATGATGATGTTATGTATGTTGAAAGTTTCTATGCTAAGTTGTGATGAATCATACACGTTAAAAAAGGCCATGATGTTACCATTTATGCTAGTTAGTTCATATAAATTAAATCATCATGTTTGGGTTATGTTGATCTATATGACAAGTCACATATGCAAGTTAGATTGATTAGAAAAGTTATGAACATATACCAAGACATCTATTATGACATCTAGAATTAGGCTATGACATATGTGATATCCTATGCTAGTTCACACCATCATTATGTTGCCTAAAAACCCCATATGCAAGTTTATGTATAGATTTGGGCAATGATCATATCATGTAAATTGAGACATTTAACGAGTTGACACCTTTTGATCCTTAACATTTGTAGTTTATGCATGTTTCACCTATATTATGATTAAATTTATTTTAATTGTCTATATGTTGTGATAATTTATCTTTGTGCTAGGTGTCAGACTATACAAGTCTAGCCTATATTATGCGTTGAATAAGCGAACGTATAAACATGGTGTAGGGGTAATATTAAGGATTTAATATTAAAAAGTTGGGATGCAATTGATATGATTTTGCATGCCATAAGTGGATGGCTATAATTGAGTCAATTATGGGCATCAATAAAAGTTGACTTAATTAATAATTTGAATAGGGAATTATTAAAACTGGGGTAAAAGATTTTAAGTGTTAATCAATGCTTAGGACACGAGGTTGGACTCGTTTGTGACGTAAACCTGCCCGGACCCGCCCGGCAAATCCAGTGGTCACAAATGTCAGCCCAATGTGATAGGTCCTAGGCCTAAACTAAAGCATAACAGTTGTAAAGACACGAGGTTAGACTCTTTTATGGTGTAAGACTGCACGGACCCGCCCGGCAAATCCAGCTGCCATAAATGCCAGTCTAATGTGAGAGGTCTTTATGAGGTTATGGCCTGAATGAATTAAGAAATACTTAACCAGATAAACATGTAAGGTGGGACTAGGGGGTTAAGTAGGTGCCTTGGGTGGCATAGGGAATCTAGGGGGTGCCCTTAGTGGCATGTAAAATACGATTAGTAAGACTTAACCAAACACACTTGTAAATGAACATGACTAAGAGGGTTAAGTGGGATATACTAGTGACAAGCTTAGGTGGGTAGCTTGTGGGGGCCCATTTCGACCAGTATCCCAAATGTATCTTTGTGGGCTCGACCCAAGTAGAGGACGGGACACGCATGCTGGGTTCGACTGTAAGAGGCCAAAACGGGGAGCGGTGGCAACGCAAGTCCAACGGGTTTCGTATGCGTGTGTGGACCCAGGCTGGTAGGTAAGACGTTGTTGCATCGTGTAGGTATAAGCCGTGCATTCTCAAGTTGTATCGGGTTGCCACTTTAGGGGAGTGATACACCCCACATGTAACAACCCGTATTTTCAACAACCTGTAATAATGAAAATCGAGGCAGAATTTAATTATAAAATGTGAATCAAGAGAAACGGGCTATGACATTGCGTTCGTCTCGGAAAAATACGCGAAATAGAGTCCGAGTTTTCGAAAATCGGAGTCCGTATGACCCAGTTAAGGCCCATTGAAGTTTGCAGAAAATTCCTAAGTAAAAACAGATTTAAATTTTAAATTAAGAAACTAGAGTTAGGGCAAACTGGGCAGGCGGGAAAAATTCCCGCCCAGGACCCCATGTCGACAGGCCTGTCGACAGGGGTCTTAGCATGTCGACTGCCCTGTCGACAGCCCTGTCGACAGGGGGTGCCCGGGCTGTTTAGCCTGGTGCACCATTTCTGATTAGGGCTTGGTCTTGTGGCTTGTTTCTAGAGAGTTCCGAGATCTGATGGACCTAATTGAATCTAGGGTTAATCCTATGGTCTAAATCACTAGCCTAATCTATAAATAAGACCCTAACCTACCCTAAATCACTCATTATTCACTCTAGCAACAAAACTATGGCAAAATCGAAACTCTCATGGCCTCCACTCTCTTCATACAATTCCTAAATTAATTCCTAAGTGATTTTCCATGCATACAAGTATATTTAGGCTTGTATGATCCTCCTTAGCTTGCATTAAAGGCTTGTTTCTCTATTGGCATCATAAAGGAGGAGTCTTGATCAAGTTTGCTTGCATTTGGGGGTTTTAATTAGTTACATAAGGGGTTTCTTACAATTGCCATACTCATTTGAGTCCGCATAAGCATTGTAAGCCCTCTTACCTTCATTTTAGAAACTCTAAAGTTAATATGTGATGCAAGTTGGGATTTATGTAAGTTTATTGAGTTATGCATGTTTATGCAAGTTTGCTAAGCCATGATTTGCAAGTTTATTGAGTTATGCATGTTTATGCAAGTTTACTAAGCCATGATTTGCAAGTTTATTGAGTTATGCATGTTTATGCAAGTCCACTATACCATGATTTGCAAGTTAAATGAGTTATGTATGTTTATGCAAGTTCATTATGCCATATTGTGCATGTTTAATAAGTTATGTATGCTTATGCAAGTTTAAAATGACAAGTTGTGCATGTTTAATAAGTTATGCATGCTTATGCAAGTTTAAAATGACGAGTTGTGCATGTTTGACAAGTTATGCATGCTTATGCAAGTTTAAAATGGCAAGTTGTGCATGTTTAAGAAGTTATGCATGCTTATGCAAGTTTAAAATGACAAGTTGTGCATGTTTGACAAGTTATGCATGCTTATGCAAGTTTAAAATGACAAGTTGTGCATGTTTGACAAGTTATGCATGTTTATGGTAATATGCAAGTTCACTATGCTAAGTTGTGCAAGTCTAACATGTTATGCATGATTGTTGTGCAAGTTTATCATATATGTTATGCCAAGTTCCCTCTTCCTATCCTTTATGCGTTATTACGAATATGTAAGCGATAGAATGACGTTGGGGGGTTTGGGTAAACTTAAAATACATGAAAATATAAGATTGGGAATTTACCTATTAAGTTAGGTCTACCCCTTGGGAATTTACCTATTAAGTTAGGTCTACCCAAGCATTTGTTGACTTGTAATCATGTTTTGAAATAAAGTGGACATGACACTTAGAAAATATAAGTGTGGCCAACTCGAGGTTGGGTTGAGTTTGTAGCGTAATTCTACCCGGAACCGACCGGCTTAACTAGTGGCTACAAACGATAGGACCCAATGTGAGAAGTTGGTCATGTGGTGCCAAAACCCGAGGTTAGACTAAGTTGTGGGGTAAACCTACCCGGACCCGCCCGGCCTAACTAGTAACCACAACAAGGTCTAATGTGAGAGGTTAAGGTGCATTAAATTAATTAATGCCTCATGATTAGGGTTAAGTCAGGGTCCACTAATACTTAACCAATTTGGGGATTTGAGGGATTGAAATGGGGTTAAGTGGTAAACTGTTGGTTACACTTAACCAATTAATCCATGATTAGTGAAGGGTTAAATCACACATAACCCTCTTAGAAACCCTAGCAGCGTGGTCTGTTCCGGCAGTAATCCCAGTTGGGTATCATTCACAACCCTAGAGGACTAGGCTAGGGCGGGGCACGATTACTGGACGGATGTAAGTGACCAAAAAAAGGCGATGGCTGAGTGGTACAGCGGTGCGGGTCCAGGCGGGCTATGGACGTGCACGTAGTCCGGTGTTGGACAAACTCGAGGCACGGGTACCAGTAGATTAGGGCTGTGCATTATTGCTTAAGTGTCTGGGGTTGACACCCGAGGGCTTGATACACCCAAAGGTGGACCCAGCACAGTCTAACTACAACCATATGTGGGCCATATGGACACCAACACTTAACGTGTTAGGTTTATAGGGAGCCGATCGACTAGACCGTTGGGCTGGACCTTATATTAAGGTCACTTCATGTTATTGGGTTAAAGCTTGGGCCAAGGGATCAATACCTGTTATGTTGGTTTGCTAGTACACCGTGGTGCAAAACTTAAACTTGTTTTATGCGATGACACCTCTATCTATCTTGTAGTTAATTTATCATGCCAGTATGTTGTTATCTATGATCATCTCGGTTTCCATCATGATGTTAACTTTATTAGTTTATAGACTGATCGTAGCAGGGCTTACTCAGTCTTTTTGACTGACCTGTTTTATTTCACCTCTTTTCTTCCGTTTCCCCCCCCCCCAGGTTCTCAGGGAGGGAATACTGGAGCCTAGCTTGGATTTTTAGCTGCTTCCTTGGATAGCTCAAGTATGCTTTGGACTTGAGCCGCTATGGTTTATCACTCTTATTTGGGGATAGTACTTATGTATTTCAGTTTATCAGATGATGTATTTATCTAGACTTGTAATTTTGGGAAATTGACATTTTGATGTACCAGACTAGTGTTTTGAAATGGTTTAAAAATCTTTCGCTGTTTTATCTACTTACTCTGTTTATTTACATATATATGTCATGTCCTGCCTTGCCATATCATTATGCATGTTTACCTTATTTAAAAACGCCCCACCGAAGTCAGAGTTGCTTGCAAGAGCCACCCTGGCGGAGGTGGGGTGTTACACCACAGTGGGGCCAGGACGGGTATCTAAGAGTAGGGAGCCGATCGAAAGTGGGTAGTGGGGTACACCTAGTGGAGATAGGGGCAGATGGCACCTATGTAGTCAGCTAGGGGTACGTAAGGATATTTATAAAGTTCCTGTGTGTAGCAAGTGGGATCAAACAATAGGATGACTGGTGTGGTGCAGTGTAGTAATGTGCGGTGCAGTGTAGTAATCATTCGTTAGTAATTAGGTGTTCCTTTACCGTTATCTTTAAAGTTAACTTAAACACTATCTTTATCTTCCTAAGAGTTCATAGAGATTTACTTGTCTTCCAGCTTATGCCTTAGTCTAGTTATTTTGATAATAGTATTGTTAGAATTATCATACTCGCCAGACTTTATGTCTGACCCCCTCTATTTCTATCCTTTTCCCCCTCTAGGTCCACAGGTTGGGCCCAGCTCTAGTGGAGTTTGATTGAATTGCTTCATCTCTCTTTGGAAAGCTTTGACCGTTGAAGTAAAGTCCAACTGTTATCTTTTTAATGGCTATTTATGTAATGGGATTATGTATTTTGTTTTTATGAAGATGGATATTGTACTTTGTTATGATCTATGGTTTTATGATGTAACATACATGTTTAATTTCCACTGCAATAAAATGAAGTTTTAGATTTCCAAGTACTATTTACTATCTGTCTTGTTGTAATTTTTCTGTTCTATATTCACTTATAACCTCCATGGAAGTTAATGCATTCCCTTCGTGAGTGACATTAATGGACGTGGGGTGTTACACGTGGTATCAGAGCTTAAGGTTACCAGAACAGATAAAAATACTTTAGAAAAATAGTTATTTTTGGAAGAAGTGCTTTCAAAAACATGTTTTAATAAGAAATTTAAAGAGAAAAGTTTTTAAGAAAAAAACATAATCACAAATAGCCCATATGTAACACCCCACGTCCATTAATGTCACTCACAAAGGGAATGCATTAACTTCCATGGAGGTTTTAAGTGAATATAGAACAGTAAAATTACAACAAGACAGATATAAAATAGTACTTGGAAATTCAAAAACTTTATTTCATTGTAGCAGAAGTCAAAACATGTTTGATTACATCATAACACCATATTCAATGTCAAGTAAAATATCTATCTTGATAAAACAAGTACATAATCCCATTACATGAATAGCCATTAAAAAGAAAGATAACAAGCTGGACTTTACTTCAGCAGTCCAAGCTTTCCAGTAGATAAGCGATCCAACTAGACTCCACTAGAACTTGGCCCAACCTGCGGACCTGAATGGAGAAAAAGGATGGAAAAGAGGGGGTCAGACATAAAGTCTGGTGAATATGATAATTCTACAATACTATTACCAAAATAACTGGACTAAGGCATAAGCTGGAAAACAAGAAAATGTCTATGAAGAGCAGATTAAGGACATAGACAATCGCTAAAGGCAACGTTATAGGCGCTCCTAAATACTAAAGGATAAACACTATACTGCACCACACCAGTCACCCTAAAGATTTATCCCACTTAGCTTCACTTAGAAACTTTCCCAATGGCTTTACGTACCCCTAGCTGACTACATAGGTGCCGCCTGCCCCTATCTCCACTAGGTGTACCCTACTTCCCATTATTCGATCGGCTCCCTAACTCGTAGATACCTGTGCTGGCCCCACAGTGGGGTGTATCACTCCCCTAAAGTGGCAACCTGATACAACGGACATGCACGGCTTATACCTACACGATGCAACAACGTCTTACCTACCAGCCCGGGTCCACACACGCATATGAAACCCGTTGGACTTGCGTTGCCACCGCTTCCTGTTTTGGCCTCTTATAGTCAAACCCAGTATGCGTGTCCCGTCCTCGACTTGGGTCGAGCCCACGTAGATACGTTTTGGGATACTGGTTGAAATGGGCCCCACTATTTACCACAAGCATTCCACCTAAGCTTGTCCCCATTAGTCCATCCCACTTAACCCACTTAGTCATGTTCATTTACATGTGTGTTTGGTTAAGTCTAATCGTATTTCAAATGCCTCTAAAGGCAACCACCAGATTCCTCATGCCACCCAAGGCACCTACTTAACCCCCATGTCCCACCTTACATGATTATCTGGTTAAGTATTTCTTAGTTCATTAAGGCCATAACCTCATAAAGACCTCTCACATTAGACTGGCATTTATGGCAGCTGGATTTGCCGGGCGGTTCCGGGCAGTCTTACACCATAAAAGAGTCTAACCTCGTGTCTTTACAACTGTTATGCTTTAGTTTGGGCCTAGGACCTCTCACATTGGGCCGACATTTGTGACTACTGGATTTGCCGGGCGGGTCCGGGCAGGTTTACATCACAAACGGGTCCAACCTCGTGTCCTAAGCATTGATTATTAATAATAATCCACTTTCCCCCAATTTTAATAATTCCCTACTTGAATTATTAATTACTTCCTATTTTTAACAATGTCCATAATTGACTCAATTATGGACATTCATTCATGGTATGCAACATCTTACAAAATTGCACCCAATTTGTTAATTCCTAATATTACCCCTACCCCACGTTTGAACGTTTATTCGCAAAATATATGTTAGACTCGAATAGCCTAACTCATAGCATAAAAGAGATTATCATAATAACAACATGTATATGTGACCAAATGAATCATAATAAGGGGTGAAACTTGCATATGTCCAACTTGCATAGATTATACATGTCATGGACCTAAAGGTGTCAACTTGTTCAAAATTCACCTAATATGATCTCAATCAATTTTCATAAACTTACATATGAACATGTGTGAATCAACATCATCTAATTTTTTTTTTTTACAACATGGTTTTATATGGGTACACCTAACTCAATAGGCAAATTCCCATAATCAAGTTTTACTTAATTATAGTTTCAAGTTTATGGGTACACCTAACCTAATAGGCAAATTCCCATAAACAAGATCCATTTAAATTAAGAAAAAAAACATAACTTTAAGCATGATCCAACAACATCATGATTTTTCAACATAATATAGCATGATTTATAACATGGCATAGTATGATAGTATAACATAGCTTGACATGATTCTCAACATAGCACGACATAGCATAAGAGAATTTACAACATAGCGTGACATAGCATATATAATTTACATCATACGACAACATAATAACATAATAAGAGAATCCACAATATATAGAATTTACAATTACAAATCACATCACTTTCTTGTGATCCATTCATAACTGAGTCAAATTAGTTTGTAATAGTCTTGTGAGAATCATCATACTCACCAACAAAAGAAGAGAATTAGAGAGAGTTCTTTGGTTTGATTTGTTTTGTTGAGTAGAATTTAGTTGTAGATGATTAGGCTTCCTCTTCTTAATTTGTGACGGTTATGCTGAACTCCATGGCAGCAGCATGATGGTAGCTTCTCTAATTTTACAAGTGATTTAGGTCTAGGGTCTACCCACTTATTTATAGATTTTAGAATTCATTTAGGCCATTAGATTTAACCTAGAAATAACCGCAGCCGTTCAGACAAGATGGGGTTTATCTTGTTGACTCAGCAATGAGTCAGAAGTGACTCAGCAAACACTCAGCATATTAATAAACTTCTATTCATGTCATAAATATATATATATTTTCTACAATGTACATATTAGATACATCCCCCTTTACTTATTATTGTTTTTATATACATATTAGATACATCCCCTCTCTCACACACTTATTAATATTTTTATATTCATATTAGATACATCCCCTCTCTTAAACACTTATTAATATTTTTATATTCATATTAGATACATCCCCTCTCTTACACACTTATTAATATTTTTATATTCATATTAGATACATCCCCTCTCTTACATACTTATTAATATTTTTATATTCATATTAGATACATCCCCTCTCTTACAAACTTATTAATATTTTAGCAACTTTAGTGTTAATAGAAAATTCGGGGTGTTACATTCTCCCCTCTTTTTAGGATTTCGTCCCCGAAATCTTCAAGTCTGGAAGAATGTATATCCTACCATCCAAACGTCCATCTACTCATCCATCAAACACAGGCATCCATTGTCCTTAAAAGACTTCTAATGCTTTATGATCATATGCAAGTGTGTGTACATGTCCTTACCTAATGCGAAATCAGGCGGTCTACTGATTCAGTTGACCTCCTTAATGCAAATTATGTAAGTGTCATGAATCCATTATGTATGCAAAAGATCCTAATTGCTTACATACTACTTCTATATGCATGCACACCCATTCAACCGAATGCAGCATCCATATGATGGTACAACCATTATACATCCATTATACTAAATACATCCATATATATGCAATATGCAATATGAAGTGACTGAGCCGATCTAGTGCCTAAAGTGTGTGTATATATGCATCCACGAGCAACCACTAGCAAACACTTGCATCCATTTTGCATCCATCATACATAACATGTCTCAAACACATGTTTCAACCATAGGATTATCCTAACTAAAGGTCAAAGATACTAATGAGAGGACATACTAAAGATAAGATAAGATAAGCTAAGCGATAAAGGAGAAATTAAAAGACATACCCTCAAAAAGAAAAGGGTACAACGAACGCATCTTCTCTTCTGTCTCCCAAGTTGCGTTGCTCTCATCATCTCCCCATTGCACTTTAACCAGTCTGACCTCTCGATTCCTCAACTTTTTGATCTCCGACCCAAGAATGCATGTAGGAGCTCGTCTAATTGTTGCATCACGCTCTATTTCCACCTCTTTAAGCAAGCTCGGCTCTACCACCTCCGCGGTCTTGTGCAAACACTTCCTCAAATGTGATACATGAAATACGTCGTGTACTCCACTAAGTTTCTCAGGCAACTCCACCCTATATGCCATCTTCCCAATCCTGTCTTTTACAGGAAACGGCCCTACAAACCTTGGTGCTAATTTCCCCACGGACCCAAAGCGAACAACATTCTGTAACGGAGATACTTTGATAAAAACCATGTCCCCAATGTCAAACTCAAGATCTGTCCTCCTCTTATCAGCATACGATTTCTGCCTATCTTGTGCTGCTTTCATCCTCCTTCAAATCAACTCAATCTTCTCCGAGGTTTCCCTAACCATATCGGGCCCAAGTAGGATTTTATCGGTAGATTCCCACCAACATGTAGGCGAACGGCAAGGCCTTCCATAAAGAGCTTCGAAAGGTGCCATGCCAATACTAGACTGAAAGCTATTATTATATGCAAATTCTACTAACGGAAGGTGCTCTTTCCATGTACCCCCAAAGTCTAGGATACAAAGCCTTAATAGATCCTCTAGAACGCGATTCACCCTCTCGGTCTGGCCGTCTGTCTAAGGATGATATGCGGTGCTCAAACATAGCTGAGTCCCTACCGCCTCTTGTAAACTCTTCCAAAATTCGCTAGTAAAGATGGGGTCACGGTCGCTTACTATACTAGAAGGAATACCGTGCAAACGAACTATCTCCTTAATGTATACAGAAGCCAACCACGGAGCAGTCCTCTTACTTTTCACGGGAATAAAATGGGCGCTTTTAGTAAGTCTATCTACTATAACCCAAATCCCCGTGTTACCCTTCCTTGATCTTGGTAATCCATCCACAAAATCCATTGAGATGCTTTCCCATTTCCAAAGTGGAACTTCTAATGGGTGAAGCAACCCACCGGGTTTCTTTTGTTCTGCTTTAACTCGTTGGCACACCAAGCATCTAGCGACGTACTCGGCCACATCCTTTTTCATACCGGCCCAAAAGAAAACCCGCTTCATATCTTTGTACATCTTATCCCCGCCGGGATGAATGGTCATTTTTGAGCGATGAGCATCAACAAGAATGGCCTTCCTTAAGTCTTCGTCTTGTGGTACACAAAGTCTATTATCCCTTCGTAACCAACCCTTATCGTCTAGGGTATACCTACGAAGATGGCTTGACGACTCCCCCCCCTTTGAGCTTTTCTACTATCTCAACCAACTGTGGGTCGTCTCGTTGTGCCTCACCAACCCGTCCTAGAAGTGTAGGTCTAACCTCCAAGGATGCTAACAGACCGGGTACTAAGTCAACGGAGGATCTAAAGTCAAACATAGAGATGAATTCTAAGCTTTGTCGTTCAACAAACAACGGACTCAAGGACAACCTTTTCCTACTTAAGGCGTCTGCCACCACGTTACCCTTGCCCGGGGTATATGCTATTTCAAAATCGTAGGAGGCTAAGAATTCCATCCACCGTTGCTGCCTTAAATTCAAATCCTTCTGAGAGAATAAGTATTTTAATGATTTGTGGTCAGTGAACAGTTCGAATTTCTCACCAAGAAGATAGTGACGCCAAGACTTAAGCGCGAAAACAATTGCGGCTAGCTCTAAGTCATGCGTGGGGTAATTCTTTTCTTGAACCCTCAACTGCCTTCCACCATAGGCTATTACTCTTCCCTCTTGCATGAGGACCGCGCCAAGTCCCATCCCACAAGCATCAGTATAGATGTTAAACGGTTTATTCCCGTCTGGCAGCACTAAGACTGGGGCTGAAGTTAAGGCTCTCTTTAAACGTTGGAACGCATCATCGCAATCTTTGTCCCACGTAAAAACCAGGTTCTTCTTCGTTAACCGTGTTAATGGAGCTGATATTTTTGCGAAGTCTTTGATAAACTTCCAATAATAGCCAGCCAACCCCAAGAACTTCTTACTTCGGTTGCATTTTTAGGGACCTTCCAATCTTGGATGGCCACCACCTTTGCGGGATCCACTGCTATCCCTTCTTTGGAAACCACGTGCCCTAAGAACCGTACTTCCTTCCTCCAGAAGTGACACTTAGAAAATTTTGCCTTAAGGTTATGCGCTCGAAGGGTTTCCAACACTTCCCTAAGATGTAGGGAGTGCTCTTCTTTATTCTTAGAAAAGACTAAGATGTCATCCACAAAGACTACCACGAATTTGTTAAGGTATTCCCTAAACACCCTACTCATCAAATCAACAAAATATGCAGGGGCGTTTGTCAAACCAAAGGGCATCACTAGCCATTCATAGAATCCGTCAGGAGTCCTAAAAGCAGTCTTATCTATACTATCCTCAGCCACTCTCAGTTGATGAAAGCCAGTGGCTAAGTCCAACTGCGAAAACACTGAGGCGCCAACTAACTGATCAAAGAGATCGTCAATCCTCGGCAGTGGGTGTCGGTTCTTTTTAGTAAGCTTGTTTAGTTCTCTATAGTCCATACAAAGTCTAAGAGACCCATCCGCCTTTGTGGCAAAAACTACTGGAGCACCCCACTCTGATATACTACGTCTTATGAACCCCTTCTCAAGCAACTCCTTTACTTGCTTATTGAGTTCCCTCCTTTCACGAGGAGCCATGTGGCGCACTGGCAAAGATACGGGTTTAGCATTATCCACAAGATAAATTCGAAAGTCTATCTCCCGCTTTGGAGGTAAGCCCTTCACCTCCTCAAACACATCCGGATACTCCCGGACCACTTCTACCGATCGCAGGTTCTCTACAGACGCGTCAAGCGATTCAAGATAACTTAGCATAACGGAATTTATGGGATTACAAAAGATGTCGAGAGCATTACCAAGGCGAGTCACAAGCCTAACTACTCTCCTTTCACAATCAAGAATGGCCCTATTTCTAGACAACCAATCCATTCCTAAAATTAGCCCATAGCCCGTGAAGCCCAATACATAAGCATCACATCTAAATTCAACGCTAAGTATAGAGATTTTCAAATCCAAACATATCATGGTCAAATGAGCCGAACCCCCAATTGGATTTGAAACGACCAAGGGATCCTCTACTAAACTGGTGTTCAAGTGCAGTGATTCAACTAATGATGCAGAGATAAACGAATGAGATGCGCCAGAATCGAATAAGGTACAGACAGGATGATCAAACAGAAAAACTAAGCTTTCAACAAAAATTGTTCTACCTCTTTCTTGCAGCAGTGGGGCCGCAATAGCCTGAACTTTCCCCCTTGCCTGCCCTGGTGCCATAAGAGCCTGCACCTGTCCTCCCGAGGTAGACCCTGCCCTTTGCCCCTTCTTTGGACTGTCCTTCACTAAATGTCCCGCATCTCCACAATGAAAACAACCAGTCTTCTTTTTCTTTCTACAATCTTTGCTGAGATGGCCAGGCGTCCCACAATTGAAGCATTTCTTCTTCCCTTTGCCATTATTGTTTTTACCACCCTTCTTATTTTGCTGTTGGGGTTTCTTCTGATCCCCTTTCTTTTCAACTGCATTATCCTCATGCATAAGTGCCATTTCTACTAGCTTTTCAAAGGTGGCTCCCATAGGGATGTGGGTTATAGCCAACCCTTGCAACGGTTCATTCAAGCCTCTAACGAACCTCAAAGCTTTCTTCTCTGGCGTGTTCACCAACTCCAAGCCAAACCTTGCTAACTGATTAAATTTATTGACATATTCCTTTACTGATGAGCTCCCTTGCTTTAGTGCCAGGAATTTTCCCATATTTAAGTTCTCCTCTGCCCTTGAAAGAAACTTTGCCTCAAACCTTCGTCTGAAATCCGCCCATGAATCAACTGGACGTTCCCCGTTAGTGACCTCCCACCAAAACGAGGCCTCTCCCTTCATTAACCAAGCAGCTAAACGGACTTTCCTCCCATCTTCCACTTCAAAGATATCTAACAATTCCTCAGTCTCCTTAAGCCAATCTCTGGCCTCCACAAACGTCTCAGTCCCTTGAAAAGTTTTTCCTCCCATAGCCTTGAATTCCTTGCACGTCTTTGCAAAAGTGTCAACACGAGGAGGAGGAGGAGGAGGAATGGGTGCAACTAGGGGTGGAGGAGTATCCGTTGGGCCTGCAGTTGTGGCCCTAGCCTCCAAGTATCTCCTAAACCACCCTGGAATCGTCACACCTTCTGGGAGATTAAGATCTTCAGCCATGCTGAAACGAAAAAGGAAAGATTCAAAATGGAGAATTCGAAAGATAAAGATAAGGATATGGCTATTTGGGATTATGTTTTTCATAAAAACCCTCTTTTAATAACATGTTTTTTTTTTTTTTTTGAAAGCACTTCTTCCAAAAATACTTTAGAAAAAAAAATATTTTTCTAAAAAAAAAAAATTTATCTGTTCTGGTAACCTTATGCTCTGATACCACGTGTAACACCCCACGTCCATTAATGTCACTCACAAAGGGAATGCATTAACTTCCATGGAGGTTTTAAGTGAATATAGAACAGTAAAATTACAACAAGACAGATATAAAACAGTACTTGGAAATTCAAAAACTTTATTTCATTGTAGCAGAAGTCAAAACATGTTTGATTACATCATAACACCATATACAATGTCAAGTACAATATCTATCTTGATAAAATAAGTACATAATCCCATTACATGAATAGCCATTAAAAAGAAAGATAACAAGCTGGAATTTACTTCAGCAGTCCAAGCTTTCCAGTAGATAAGCGATCCGACTAGACTCCACTAGAACTTGGCCCAACCTGCGGACCTGAAGGGAGAAAAAGGATGGAAAAGAGGGGGTCAGACATAAAGTCTGGTGAATATGATAGTTCTACAATACTATTACCAAAATAACTGGACTAAGGCATAAGCTGGAAAACAAGAAAATGTCTATGAAGAGCAGATTAAGGACATAGACAATCGCTAAAGGCAACGTTATAGGCGCTTCTAAATACTAAAGGATAAACACTATACTGCACCACACCAGTCACCCTAAAGATTTATCCCACTTAGCTTCACTTAGAAACTTTCCCAATGGCTTTACGTACCCCTAGCTGACTACATAGGTGCCGCCTGCCCCTATCTCCACTAGGTGTACCCTACTTCCCATTATTCGATCGGCTCCCTAACTCGTAGATACCCGTGCTGGCCCCACAGTGGGGTGTATCACTCCCCTAAAGTGGTAACCTGATACAACGGACATGCACGGCTTATACCTACACGATGCAACAACGTCTTACCTACCAGCCCGGGTCCACACACGCATATGAAACCCGTTGGACTTGCGTTGCCACCGCTCCCTGTTTTGGCCTCTTATAGTCAAACCCAGTATGCGTGTCCCGTCCTCGACTTGGGTCGAGCCCACAAAGATACGTTTTGGGATACTGGTTGAAATGGGACCCCACTATTTACCACAAGCATTCCACCTAAGCTTGTCCCCATTAGTCCATCCCGCTTAACCCACTTAGTCATGTTCATTTACATGTGTGTTTGGTTAAGTCTAATCGTATTTCAAATGCCTCTAAAGGCAACCACCAGATTCCTCATGCCACCCAAGGCACCTACTTAACCCCCATGTCCCACCTTACATGATTATCTGGTTAAGTATTTCTTAGTTCATTAAGGCCATAACCTCATAAAGACCTCTCACATTAGACTGGCATTTATGGCAGCTGGATTTGCCGGGCGGGTCTGGGCAGTCTTACACCATAAAAGAGTCTAACCTCGTGTCTTTACAACTGTTATGCTTTAGTTTGGGCCTAGGACCTCTCACATTGGGCCGACATTTGTGACTACTGGATTTGCCGGGCGGGTCCGGGCAGGTTTACATCACAAACGGGTCCAACCTCGTGTCCTAAGCATTGATTATTAATAATAATCCACTTTCCCCCAATTTTAATAATTCCCTACTTGAATTATTAATTACTTCCTATTTTTAACAATGTCCATAATTGACTCAATTATGGACATTCATTCATGGTATGCAACATCTTACAAAATTGCACCCAATTTGTTAATTCCTAATATTACCCCTACCCCACGTTTGAACGTTTATTCGCAAAATATATGTTAGACTCGAATAGCCTAACTCATAGCATAAAAGAGATTATCATAATAACAACATGTATATGTGACCAAATGAATCATAATAAGGGGTGAAACTTGCATATGTCCAACTTGCATAGATTATACATGTCATGGACCTAAAGGTGTCAACTTGTTCAAAATTCACCTAATATGATCTCAATCAATTTTCATAAACTTACATATGAACATGTGTGAATCAAGATCATCTAATTTTTTTTTACAACATGGTTTTATATGGGTACACCTAACTCAATAGGCAAATTCCCATAATCAAGTTTTATTTAATTATAGTTTCAAGTTTATGGGTACACCTAACCTAATAGGCAAATTCCCATAAACAAGATCCATTTAAATTAAGAAAAAAAAAACATAACTTTAAGCATGATCCAACAACATCATGATTTTTCAACATAATATAGCATGATTTATAACATGGCATAGTATGATAGTATAACATAGCTTGACGTGATTCTCAACATAGCACGACATAGCATAAGAGAATTTACAACATAGCATGACATAGCATATATAATTTACATCATACGACAACATAATAACATAATAAGAGAATCCACAATATATAGAATTTACAATTACAAATCACATCACTTTCTTGTGATCCATTCATAACTGAGTCAAATTAGTTTGTAATAGTCTTGTGAGAATCATCATACTCACCAACAAAAGAAGAGAATTAGAGAGAGTTCTTTGGTTTGATTTGTTTTGTTGAGTAGAATTTAGTTGTAGATGATTAGGCTTCCTCTTCTTAATTTGTGACGGCTATGCTGAACTCCATGGCAGCAGCATGACGGTAGCTTCTGTAATTTTACAAGTGATTTAGGTCTAGGGTCTACCCACTTATTTATAGATTTTAGAATTCATTTAGGCCATTAGATTTAACCTAGAAATAACCGCAGCCGTTCAGACAAGATGGGGTTTATCTTGTTGACTCAGTAATGAGTCAGAAGTGACTCAGCAAACACTCAGCATATTAATAAACTTCTATTCATGTCATAAATATATATATATTTTCTACAATGTACATATTAGATACATCCCCCTTTACTTATTATTGTTTTTATATACATATTAGATACATCCCCTCTCTCACACACTTATTAATATTTTTATATTCATATTAGATACATCCCCTCTCTTACACACTTATTAATATTTTTATATTCATATTAGATACATCCCCTCTCTTACACACTTATTAATATTTTTATATTCATATTAGATACATCCCCTCTCTTACATACTTATTAATATTTTTATATTCATATTAGATACATCCCCTCTCTTACACACTTATTAATATTTTAGCAACTTTAGTGTTAATAGAAAATTCGGGGTGTTACACCATATCTATCTTTCGAATTCTACATTCTGAATCTTTCCTTTTTCATTTCAGCATGGCTGAAGATCTTAATCTACACGACGGTGTAACGATACCAGGATGGTATAGGAGGTTATTAGAGGCTAGGGCCGCTGCATGTCCATCCAATGTTCCTCCACCACCAGTTGCACCTATTCCTCCTCCACCTCCTGCTCGTGCAGATACTTTTGTAAAGACGTGCAAGGAATTCAAGGCTATGGGTGGATAACCATTTCAAGGGTCAAAAACGTTTGTGGAAGCTAGAGATTGGCTTAAGGAGGTGGAAGAATTGCTAGAAATCTTTGAAGTAGAAGAAGGGAGGTGAGTTCGTTTAGCAGCTTGGTTGATGAAGGGAGAGGCCTCGTTTTGGTGGGAGGTCACTAATGGGGAGCGTCCTGTTGACTCTTGGGTGGATTTCAGACGTAGGTTCGAGGCGAAGTTTCTCTCAAGGGCGGAAGAAAATCTATATATGGAAAGGCTCTTGACATTGAAGCAAGGAAGCTCATCAGTGAAAGAATATGTCAATAAATTTAATCAGTTAGCAAGGTTTGGCTTGGACTTAGTGAACACGCCGGAGAAGAAGGCTCTAAGGTTCGTGAATGGCTTGAATGAACCATTACAAGGGTTGGCTATGACCCACATCCCGATGGGGGCCACCTTTGAGAAGTTAGTAGAAATGGCGCTTATCCATGAGGAGAAAAGCGCTAAAGCTGATAAGGCACCCGAGAAGAAGAGGGATTAGAAGAAACCACAACAGAAAATAAAAAGGGTGGTAAAGACAATAACGGCAAGGGAAAGAAGAAATGTTTTTACTGTGGGACACCAGGCCATCTCAGCAAGGATTGCCGAAAGAAAAAGAAGACAGACTGTTTTCATTGTGGCGATGCGGGACATTTAGTGGAGGACTGCCCAAAGAAGGGCAGAGGGAAGGAGCTACCTCGGGAGGACAGGTGCAGGCTCTTATTGTACCAGGGAAGGCTAGGGAACAAGTTCAGGCTCTCGCGGTCCCACTGCTGCAAGAACGAGGTAGAACAATTTCCGTTGAAAGCTTAATTTTTCTGTTTGATCATCCTGTCCGTACCTTATTCGATTCGGGTGCATCACATTCGTTTATCTCTACATCATTAGTTGAATCACTGCATTTAAACACCAGTTTAGTAGAGGATCCCTTAGTTGTTTAGAATCCAATTGGGGGCTCAGCTTATTTGTCTATGATGTGTTTGGATTTGAGAATTCCCATACATAGCGTTGAATTTAGATGTGATGCTTATGTGTTGGGCTTCACGGGCTATGGGCTAATTTTAGGAATGGATTGGTTATCCATAAATGGGGCCGTTCTTGATTGTGAAAGGAGAGTAGTTAGGATCGTGACTCGCCTTGGCAACACTCTCGAAATCTTCTGTAATCCCATAAATTCGGTTAGGCTAAGTTTTCTAGAATCGCTTGACGCGTCTGAGGAAAATCTATGATCTGTTAGAGTGGTCCGAGAATATTCGGATGTGTTTGAGGAGGTGAAGGGCTTGCCTCCAAAGCGGGAGATAGATTTTCGAATATATCTTGTGGATAATGCGAAACCAGTATCTTTGCCAGTACACCACATGGCTCCACGTGAAAGGGGGGAACTCGATAAGCAAGTGAAGGAGTTGCTTAAGAAGGGGTTCATAAGACGAAGTATATCGGAGTGGGGTGCTCCAGTAGTATTTTCCACGAAGGCGGATGGGTCCCTTAGACTGTGTGTGGACTATAGAGAACTTAATAAACTTACTAAGAAGAACGGACACCCACTGCCGAGGATTGACGATCTCTTCGATCAGTTATTTGGCGTCTAAGTGTTTTCGCAGTTGGACTTGGCCACTGGGTTACATCAGTTGAGAGTGGCTGAGGATAGCATAGACAAGACTGCCTTTAGGACTCCGGACGGTTTCTATGAATGGCTAGTAATGCCCTTCGGTTTGACAAATGCCCCAGCATATTTTGTTGATTTGATGAGTAGGGTGTTTAGAGAGTACCTTAACAAATTTGTGGTAGTCTTTGTAGATGACATCTTGATCTTTTCTATGGATGAAGAAGAGCATGCCCTACATCTTAGGGAAGTGTTGGAGACCCTACGAGCGCATAGCCTTAAAGTTAAATTTTCTAAGTGTCACTTTTGGAGGAAGGATGTACGGTTCTTAGGACACGTGGTTTCCAAAGAAGGAATAGCTGTGGATCCCGCGAAGGTGGTGGCCATCCAAGATTGGAAGGTCCCTAAAAATGCTACCGAAGTGCGAAGTTTCTTGGGGTTGTCTGGCTACTATAGGAAGTTTATCAAAGACTTCTCAAAGATATCAGCTCTATTGACACGCTTGACGAAGAAGAACCTAGTTTTCACATGGGACGTAGATTGTGATGATGCGTTCCAACGTTTGAAGAGAGCTTTGACTTCATCCCCAGTCTTAGTATTGACAGACGGGAGTAAGCCGTTTACTGTTTATACCGACGCTTGTGGGACAGGACTAGGCGCAGTCTTAATGCAAGAGGGCAGGGTAATAGCCTATGGTGGAAGGCAGTTGAGAGCGCATGAAAAGAATTACCCCACACATGACGTAGAGTTGGCCGCTATTGTTTTCGCGCTTAAGTCTTGGCGTCATTATCTTCTTGGAGAGAAATTCGAATTATTCACTGACCATAAGTCTTTAAAATACCTATTCTCTCAAAAGGACTTGAACTTAAGGCAGCAAAGGTGGATGGAGTTCTTAGCGTCCTACGACTTCGAAATAGCTTATACCCCTAGCAAGGGTAACGTGGTGGCAAACGCCTTAAGTAGAAAAAGATTATCCTTAAGTCCTTTGTTTGTTGAGCGGCGAAGTTTAGAATTCATTTTGATGTTTGACTTTAGACCTTCCGTTGACTTCGTACCCGGTTTGCTAGCATCCTTGGAGGTCAGACCTACGCTTTTGGGATGGATTGGCGAGGCACAGCGAGACGACCCGCATTTGGTTGAGTTAGTAGAAAAACTCAAAGGAGGGGAGTCATCAAGCCATCTCCATAGGTATACCCTACATGATAAGGGTTGGTTATGTAGGGACGGTAGACTTTGTGTACCAAAAGACGATGAGCTAAGGAAGACTATACTTGACGAAACACATCATTCGAAGATGACCATTCATCCCGGCGGGGACAAGATATACAAAGACATGAAGAGAGTTTACTTTTGGGCCGGCATGAAGAAAGACGTGGCCGAGTATGTCGCTAGATTCTTGGTATGCCAACAAGTAAAAGCGGAGCAAAAGAAACCCGGTGGGTTGCTTCACCCATTGGAGGTTCCTCTATGGAAGTGGGAGAGTGTCTCGATGGATTTTATGGATGGATTACCGCGATCGAGGAAGGGTAATACGGGGATTTGGGTTATAGTAGATAACTTACTAAGAGCGCCCATTTTATTCCCGTGAAGAGTAAGAGGACTGCTCCATGGTTAACTTCTGTATACGTTCGAGAGATAGTTCGTTTGCACGGTGTTCTATCTAGCATAGTAAGCGACCGCAATCCTATTTTCACTAGCGAATTTTGGAGAAGCTTACAAGAGGCGGTAGGGACTCAGTTATGTTTGAGCACCGCATATCATCCTCAGACGGACGGCCAGACTGAGAGGGTGAATCACATTCTAGAGGATCTGTTGAGGCTATGTATCCTAGACTTTGGGGGTACATGGGAAGAGCATCTTCCATTGGTTGAGTTCGCATATAATAATAGCTTTCAGTCCAGCATTGGTATGGCACCATTCGAAGCTCTATATGGACGACCTTGTCGTTCACCAACATGTTGGTGGGAATCTACGGATAAGAACTTACTTGGGCCTGATATGATTAGGGAGACTTCGGAGAAGATCGACTTGATTCGAAGGAGGATGAAAGCAGCGCAAGATAGGCAGAAATCTTATGCGGATAAGAGGAGGGCAGATCTTGAGTTTGAAGTTGGGGACATGGTCCTTGTCAAAGTGTCTCCACTACGAAACGTTGTTCGCTTTGGGTCCGTTGGGAAATTAGCACCAAGGTTTGTAGGGTCGTTTCCTATTAAGGAGAGGATTGGACGGATGGCATATAGAGTGGAGTTGCCCGAGAGACTTAGTGGTGTACATGACGTATTCCATGTGACACATTTGAGGAAGTGCTTGCACGAGACCGCGGAAGTGGTAGAGCTGAGCTTTCTTCGAGAGGTGGAGATAGATCGTGATGCGACAATTCGACGAGCTCCTACGCGCATTATTGGGTCGGAGATCAAGAGGTTGAGGAATCGAGAGGTCAGACTAATCAAAGTGCAATGGGGAGATGATGAGAGCAACGCTACTTGGGAGACAGAAGAGAAGATGCGTTCACGATACCCTTTTCTTTTTGAGGGTATGTCTTTTAATTTCTCCTTTATCGCTTAGCTTGTACTTATCTTATCTTTAGTATATCCTCTCGCTAGTATCTTTGACCTTTAGTTAGGATAATCCTATGGTTGAAATATGTGCTTGAGACATGTTACGTATGGTGGATGCAAAGTGGATGCATGTGTTTGCTAGTGGTTGCTCGTGGATGCATATACACACACTATTAGGCACCAGATCGGCTCAGTCACTTCATATTGCATATTGCATATATATGGATGTATTTAGTAAAATGGATGTATAATGGTTGTATTATCATATAGTTGCTGCATTCGGGTGGATGGTTGTGCACGCATATAGAATTAATATGTATCATTAGGAATCTTTTGCATACATATTGGACGCATGGCACTATCATGAATTGCACTAAGGAGGTCGACTGAATCAGTAGACCGCCTAATTTTGCATTAGATATGGACATATACACACACTGTGCATATAAACATTAAAGCATTAGAAGTCTTTTAAGGACAATGGATGTTGGTGTTTGATGGTTGAGTAGATGGACGATTAGATGGTAGGATATACATTCTTCTTGACTTGGAGATTTCAGGGACGAAATCCTTTAAGGAGGGGAGAATGTAACACCCCGTAATTTTATAACATTAAAATTCACAAATTAAAGTATACTTAATTTTTAGAAAAGAATTAAGTGAAATGGGTTGCACAGAGAAATATATATATATTGATATATATATATATATATTAAAAATTAAATAAATAAATATGCAAAAAAGTTCAAAACAGCGAATTGGGAGGGGAAATAACTGAACCGGCCCATTTTTGAGGTCGACCCAAGCCCCGCTGGGTCGACTAGGGGTTAATCCTGGGTGTTTGGCTGTCAACCCATGAGCTGATTCGCTCAAATGCAGATTTTGCATTTGATTGGTTCTCATGGTTCAGGGTTAATCTAATGGTCCTAAATAACTTCCTACACCTATAAATACATCCTAATGCTAACCGTAAACCTAATTAAAATAGAATAGTTACCGTCGCCATGGAAATCAATGGAGCCGCCGCCAACTAAGAAGGAAGAAAAGCTAATTCAATTCTAATTCTTTCAACCCTAAAGCAAAGCAAAACTCTCTCTTTTCTTCTCTAAATTGTGAGTATGATGATCTTAACAAGATTATTATAATTTTAATTAGGTTGAGTTATGAATGGATTATGAGTAGATGATGTGAATTATCATATATGTTGTTGTAAACCCCTTTTGTTATCATGTATATTGTAAATCCAATGTTATGTGATGATGATATCTTATATGTTGTAAATCATGCTATGATGATGTTATGTATGTTGAAAGTTTCTATGCTAAGTTGTGATGAATCATACATGTTAAAAAGGCCATGATGTTACCATCTGTGCTAGTTAGTTCATATTAATTAAATCATCATGTTTGGGTTATGTTGATCTATATGACTAGTCACATATGCAAGTTAGATTGATTACAAAAGTTATGAACATATACCAAGACATCTATTATGACATCTAGAATTATGCTATGACATATGTGATATCCTATGCTAGTTCACACCATCATTTGTTGCCTAAAAACCCCATATGCAAGTTTATGTATAGATTTAGGCTATGATCATATCATGCAAATTGAGACATTTAACAAGTTGACACCTTTTGATCCTTAACATGTGTAGTTTATTAAAGTTTCACCCCTATTATGATTAGATTTATTTTAATTGTCTATATGTTGTGATAATTTATCTTTGTGCCAGGTGTCAGACTATACAAGTCTAGCCGATATTATGCGTTGAATAAGCGAACGTATAAATGTGGGGTAGGGGTAATATTAAGGATTTAATATTAAAAAGTTGGGGTGCAATTGATATGATTTTGCATGCCACAAGTGGATGGCCATAATTGAGTCAATTATGGACATCATTAAAAGTTTACTTAATTAATAATTTGAATAGGGAATTATTAAAACTGGGGTAAAAGATTTTAAGTGTTAATCAATGCTTAGGACACGAGGTTGGACTCGTTTGTGACGTAAACCTGCCCGGACCCGCCCGGCAAATCCAGTGGTCACAAATGTTAGCCCAATGCGAGAGGTCCTAGGCCTAAACTAAAGCATAATGGTTGTAAAGACACGAGGTTAGATTCTTTTATGGTGTAAGACTGCCCGGACCCGCCCGGCAAATCCAGCTGCCATAAATGCCAGTCTAATTTGAGAGGTCTTTATGAGGTTATGGCCTGAATGAATTATAAAATACTTAACCAGATAAACATGTAAGGTGGGACATGGGGGTTAAGTAGGTGCCTTGGGTGGCATGAGGAATCTAGGGGTGCCCTTAGTGGCATGTGAAATACGATTAGTAAGACTTAACCAAACACACATGTTAATGAACATGACTAAGAGGGTTAAGTGGGATATACTAGTGACAAGCTTAGGTGGGTAGCTTGTGGGGGCCCATTTCGACCAGTATACCAAACGTATCTTTGTGGGCTCGACCCAAGTCAAGGACGGGACACGCATGTTGGGTTCGATTGTAAGAGGCCAAAACGGGGAGCGGTGGCAATGCAAGTCCAACGGGTTTCGTATGCGTGTGTGGACCCGGGCTGGTAGGTAAGACGTTGTTGCATCGTGTAGGTATAAGCCGTGCATTCTCAAGTTGTATCGGGTTGCCACTTTAGGGGTGTGATACACCCCACTGTGGGGCCAGCACGGGTTTCTACGAGTAGGGAGCCGATCGAAAGTGGGTAGTGGGGTACACCTAGTGGAGATAGGGGCAGACGGCACCTATGTAGTCAGCTAGGGGTACGTAAGGCTATTTATAAAGTTTCTGTGTGAAGCAAGTGAGATCAAACAATAGGGTGACTAGTGTGGTGCAGTGTAGTAATGTGCGGTGCAGTGTAGTAATCATTCGTTAGTAATTAGGTGTGCCTTTACCGTTATCTTTAACGTTATCTTAAACGCTATCTTTATCTTCCTAAGAGTTCATAGACATTTACTTGTCTTCCAGCTTATGCCTTAGTCTAGTTATTTTGATAATAGTATTGTTAGAATTATCATACTCGCCAGACTTTATTTCTGACCCCCTCTATTTCTATCCTTTTTCCCCCTCCAGGTCCTCTGGTTGGGCCTAGCTCTAGTGGAGTTTGAATTAATTGCTTCATCTCTCTTTTGAAAGCTTGGACCGTTGAAGTAAAGTCCAGCTTGTTATCCTTTTAATGGCTATTTATGTAATGGGATTATGTATTTTGTTTTTATGAAGATGGATATTGTACTTGGTTATGATCTATGGTTTTATAATATAAAAAACATGTTTAATTTCCGCTGCAATAAAATGAAGTTTTAGATTTCCAAGTACTATTTACTATCTGTCTTGTTGTAATTTTTCTGTTCTATATTCACTTATAACCTCCATGGAAGTTAATGCATTCCCTTCGTGAGTGACATTAATGGACGTGGGGTGTTACATTTGCTCCATAACTCCTGTAGCCCTCTGAATTAACTTCAGGTAGAGATTTCGTTTGGGAAAAACGGACTTACGGATTGGAAGTTACGCCCATTTCCGTGAACGCGCGCAGAACTTGGACTTTGGAATTGGTGACATTTTTATTCGGCACGCCCCCTTGGATCGTGGACTAGCACCGGCTCGATTTACTATATTTTGGAAAATGATGCACCATGTTATATTTCTATTTCATCCCCATACACGAGTTTTCAAAAGTCATACATGGCAATCTTGGATTTTCAAACGGATGTTGCACCTCACGACTTCGATGTTGCAACCAGGAGACGTGGGTTGTTCCGCCAACCATAACTTTGTGTCCATTTTGAGTTACAAGAACCTTAACCATTCAAAACGAAGCTCTTTCATAGATCTATAGGACTAACAGGTTCCACCCATCTCATCTTAGTTCAGTAACCAAGAAATTCAATCTTAATGACATTTGGGAACATCAAAAGGTTTTTTAGCTCAATTTTTAACATGTCGTTTTGTTGGACAAAGGGTGTTTGACCATGGTCATAATTCGATTTACTATATTTTGAAATGTGATGCACCACGTTATATTTCTATTTCATACCCATAAACGAGTTTTCAAAAGTCATACAATGCAATCTTGGATTTTCAAACGGATGTTGCACCTCAAGACTTCGATGTTGCACCCAACAGACGTGGGTTGTTCCGCCAACCATAACTTCGATTTATTTTGAGTTACTAGAACCATAACCAGCTCGTTGACACACTTTTTGGTAAAAGCTGTCACATATGTAAAATCTAAATAAGCAACGCGCTCAGGTACTGAGAACTTCGTCACAAGACAGAGAGCGGTTTGGTCGAATTGCAACATCAACATAAACAGGCCCGAAACTCCTATCAGATGACCTCTTTTGGTCCTGAAAACATCAATTACGGTGCTCAGCTCCATAACTCCTGTAGCCCTCTGAATTATCTTTTGGTAGAGCTTTCGTTTGTGCAAAACGGACTTACGGATTGGAAGTTACGCATGTTTCCGTGAACGCGCGCAGAATTTGGATTTTGGAATTGGTGACATTTCTGTTCGGCTCGCCCCCTTGGATCGTGTACTAGCCCCGGCTCGATTTTCTATATTTTGGAATATGATGCACCATGTTATATTTCTACTTCATCCCCACAAACGAGTTTTCAAAAGTCATACAGGGCAATCTTGGATTTTCAAACGAATGTTGCACCTCAGGAGTTCGATGTTGCACCCAAGAGACGTGGGTTGTTCCGCCAACCATAACTTTGTGTCCATTTTGAGTTACAAGAACCATAACCATTCAAAAAGAAGCACTTTCAAGGATCTATAGGACTAACTGGTTCCACCCATCTCATATTAGCTCAGTAACCAAGAAATTCAATATTAATGACATTGGGGAACATAGAAATCCTTTTTAACTCAAATTTTCACATGTTGTTTTGTTGGTCAAAGGGGGTTTGACCGTGGTCATAATTCGGTTTATTATATTTTGAAATGTGATGCACCATGTTATATTTCTATTTCATACCCATAAACGAGTTTTCAAAAGTCATACAGCGTAATCTTGGATTTTCAAACGGATGTTGTACTCAAGACTTCGGTGTTGCACCCAACAGACGTGGGTTGTTCCGCCAACCATAACTTTGTATTTATTTTGATTTACCAGAACCATAACCAGCATGTTGACACACTTTTTGGTCAAAGCTGTCACATATGGAAAATCTAAAAAAGCAACGCGCTCAGGTACTGAGAACTTCATCATAAGACATAGAGCGATTTGGTCGAATCGCAACATCAACATAAACAGGCCCGAAACACCTATCACATGACCTTTTTTGGTCCCGAAAACATCAATTACGGAGGTTTTCTCCGTAACTACAGTATCCCTCTGAATTTGCTTCAGGTATAGCTTTCGTATGGGTGAAACAGACTTACGGATTGGAAGTTACGCCCGTTTTCGTGAACGCACGTAGAACTTGGGTTTTGGAATTTGTGACATTTCTGTTCGGCTTGCCACCTTGGATCGTGGGCTAGCCCTGGCTCGATTTACTATATTTTGAAATATGATGCACCATGTTATATTTCTATTTCATCCACATAAACGAGTTTTCAAAAGCCATACGGGGCAATCTTGGATTTTCAAACGGATGTTTCACCTCAGGACTTCGATGTTGCACCCAGGAGACGTGGGTTGTTCTGCCAACCATAACTTTGTGTCCATTTTGTGTAACAAGAGCCGTAATCATTCAAAACGAAGCTCTTTCATAGATCTACAGGACTGAAAGGTTCCACCCATCTCATCTTAGTTCAGTAACCAAGAAATTCAATTTTGATGACATTTGGGAACATAGAAATCCTTTTTAACACAATTTTTCACATGTCGTTTTGCTGGTCAAAGGGGGTTTGACCGTGGTCATAATTCGGTTTATTATATTTTGGAATATGATGCACCATGTTACATTTCTATATCATATCCATAAACGAGTTTTCAAAAGTCATACAACGCAATCTTGGATTTTCAAACGGATGTTGTACTCAAGACTTCGATGTTGCACCCAACAGACGTGGGTTTTTCCGACAACCATAACTTTGTATTTATTTCGAGTTACTAGAACCATAACCAGCCTGTTGACACCCTTTTTGGTCAAAGCTGTCACATATGGAAAATCTAAATAAGCAACGCGCTCAGGTACTGAGAACTTCGTCAGAAGACATAGAGCGATTTGGTCGAATCGCAACATCAACATAAACAGGCCCGAAACTCCTATCACATGACCTTTTTTGGTCCCGAAAACATCAATGGCGCTTTGCTCCGTAACTACTGTAGCTCTCTGAATTTGCTTCAGGTAGAGCTTTCGTATGGGTGAAACAGACTTACGGATTGGAAGTTACGCCCGTTTTCTTGAACGCGCGTAGAACTTGGATTTTGGAATTTGTGACATTTCTGTTCGGCTCGCCCCCTTGGATTGTGGACTAGCCCTGGCTCGATTTACTATATTTTGGAATATGATGCCCCAAGTTTTATTTCTATTTCATCCCTATAAACGAGTTTTCAAAAGTCATACAGGGCAATCTTGGATTTTCAAACGGATATTGCACCTCAGGACTTTGATGTTGCACTCAGGAGACGTGGGTTGTTCCGCCAACCATAACTTTGTGTCCATTTTGAGTTACAAGAACCATAACCATTCAAAAAGAAGCTTTTTCATAGATCTATAGGACTAATAGGTTCCACCCATCTCATCTTAGTTCAGTAACCAAGAAATTCAATATTAATGACATTTGGGAACATAGAAAGCCTTTTTAACTCAATTTTTCACATGTCGTTTTGTTGGTAAAAGGGGGTTTGACCGTGGTCATAATTCGGTTTATTATATTTTGAAATGTGATGCACCATGTTATATTTCTATTTCATACCCATAAAAGAGTTTTCAAAAGCCATACAACGAAATCTTGGATTTTCAAACGGATGTTATACTCAAGACTTCGATGTTGCACCCAACAGACGTGGGTTGTTCTGCTAACCATACCTTTGTATATATTTTGAGTTACTAGAACCATAACCAGCCTGTTGACACACTTTTTGCTCAAAGCTGTCTCATATGGAAAACCTAAATAAGCAATGCGCTCAGGTACTGAGAACTTCGTCAGAAAACATAGAGCAATTTGGTCGAATCGCAACAACAACATAAACAGGCCCGAAACTCCTATCAGATCAACTCTTTTGGTCCCGAAAACATCAATTACGGAGCTCTTCTCCATAACTCCTGTAGCCCTCTGAATTAGCTTCAGGTAGCGCTTTCGTTTGGGCAAAACAGACTTACGGATTGGAAGTTACGTCCGTTTCCGTGAACGCGTGCAGAACATGGATTTTGGAATTGGTGACATTTCTGTTCGGCTCGCCCCCTTGGATCGTGGACTAGCCCCAGCTCGATTTACTATATTTTGGAATATGATGCACCATGTTATATTTCTATTTCATCCCCATAAACGAGTTTTCAAAAGTCATACAGGGCAATCTTGGATTTTCAAATGGATGTTGCACCTCAGGGCTTCAATGTTGCACCCAGGAGACGTGGGTTGTTCTGCCAACCATAACTTTGTGTCCATTTTGAGTTACAAGAACCATAACCGTTCAAAAAGAAGCTCTTTCATAGATCTATAGGACTAAGAGGTTCCACCCAACTCATCTCAGTTCAGTAACCAAGAAATTCAGTCTTAATGACATTTGGGAACATCGAAAGCTTTTTTAGCTCAATTTTTAACATGTCGTTTTGTTGGTCCCAACAGACGTGGGTTGTTCCACCAACCATAACTTTGTATTTATTTTGATTTACTAGAACCATAACCAGCCTGTTGACACACTTTTTGGTCAAAGCTGTCACATATGGAAAAACTAAATAAGCAACTCACTCAGGTACTGAGAACTTCGTCAAAAGACATAGAGCTATTTGGTCGAATCGCAAAATCAACATAAACAGGCCCGAAACTCCTATCAGATGACCTCTTTTGGTCCCGAACACATCAATTACAGAGCTTTGCTCAGTAACTCCTGTAGCCCTTTGAATTAACTTCAGGTATAGATTTCGTTTAGGCAACGGACTTACGGATTGGAAGTTACTCCCGTTTCCATGAACGCGCAGAACATGGATTTTGGAATTGGTGACATTTATGTTCGGCTCGCCCCCTTGGATCGTGGACTAGCCCCGGCTCGATTTACTATATTTTGGAATATGATGCACGATGTTATATTTCTATTTCATCCCCATAAACGTGTTTTCAAAAGTCATACAGGGAAATCTTAGATTTTCAAATGGATGTTACACCTCAGGACTTCGATGTTGCACCCAGGAGACGTGGGTCGTTCCGCCAACAATAACTTTGTGTCCATTTTGAGTTACAAGAACCATAACCATTCAAAACGAATTTCTTTCATAGATCTATAGGACTAAAATGTTAGACCCATCTCATCTTAGTTCAGTAACCAAGAAATTCAATCTTAATGACATTTGGGAACATAGAAAGCCTTTTTAACTCAATTTTTCACATGTCGTTTCGTTGGTCAAAGGGGGTTTCACCGTGGTCATAATTTGGTTTATTATATTTTGGAATATGATGCACCATGTTATATTTCTATTTCATACCCATAAAAGAGTTTTCAAAAGTCATACAGTGCAATCTTGGATTTTCAAACGGATGTTGCACCTCAAGACTTCGATGTTGCACCCAACAGACGTGGGTTGTTCCGCCAACCATAACTTTGTATTTATTTTGAGTTACTAGAACCATAACCAGTCTGTTGACACACTTTTTGGTTAATGCTATCACATATGGAAAATCTAAATAAGCAACGTGATCAGGTACTGAGAACTTCGTCAAAAGACACAGAGCGATTTGGTCGAATCACAACATCAACATAAACAGGCCCGAAACACCTATCAGATGACCTCTTCTGGTCCCAAAAACATCAATTACAGAGCTTTGCTCCATAACTCCTGTAACCCTATGAATTAGCTTCAGGTAGAGATTTCATTTAGGCAAAACGGACTTACGGATTGGAAGTTATGCCTGTTTCCGTGAACGTGCGCAGAGCTTGGATTTTGGAATTGGTGACATTTCTGTTCGGCTCGCCCCCTTGGATCGTGGACTAGCCCCGACTAGATTTACTATATTTTGGAATATGATGCACCATGTTATATTTCTATTTCATCCCCATAAACGAGTTTTCAAAGGTCATACAGGGCAATCTTGGATTTTAAAAAGGATGTTACACCTCAGGACTTCGATGTTGCACCCAGGAGACGTGGGTTGTTTCGCCAACCATAACTTTGTGTCCATTTTGAGTTACAAGAACCATAAACATTCAAAACGAATCTCTTTCATAGATCTATAGGACCAACAGGTTCCACCCATCTCATTTTAGTTCAGTAACCAAGAAATTCAATCTTAATGGCATTTGGGAACATAGAAAGCCTTTTTAACTCAATTTTTCACATGTCGTTTTGTTGTTCAAAGAGGGTTTGACCGTGGTCGTAATTCAGTTTATTATATTTTGGAATATGATGCACCATGTTATATTTCTATTTCATACCCATTAACGAGTTTTCAAAAGTCATATAGTGTAATCTTGGATTTTCAAATGGATGTTGCACCTCAAGACTTCGATGTTGCACCCAACAGCCATGGGTTGTTCCGCCAACCATAACTTTGTATTTATTTTTAGTTACTAGAACTGTAACGACCCGCATTCTACGCATCATAGTATCGTAGAATATTTATTTCTTTCACATACGAAGTCGTATGGTCATGTAACTTTGGGAGACGACTATTGGGGTCATTTCCCATGTTCATGATTTTTCCCGATTTTTAAATGACCAGTTTACCCCTAGTTGGCACTGTTTTGGCCATAACTTTTGACTGGAAAGGAATTTTGACCTGAAACCACTTCCATTGGCTCCGGATGATGGTTTCTCTTTCCGTAGAGTGGTCACATTAGTCAAACGGACTCACCATTTGGGAGATATGGCTGAAACAAGATTCAGATGGTGAAAAACAGCTTAATTGGGCTTAACCGGGTGATTAGCAGCTAGGCCCACAGGGGAATTTCGGGTTTAGAGGTATAGGAAGACTTATTAGGGTTAGGTTATCACATTCATTTCAGTTTTGAGCCGCCACAAACCTTCTTGAGACCTTAGTAATGGCTTCCATCCTCTAAAACCACTCCAAAACACATTTTTAGTGAAGATTAAGCCTAAACTACATCAAAACAAGGCCAAATAGCAACAAAGCAAGGTTGGAGCTGCTGCTATACATAGGAATTCGACCCAAACAGAGGATACTTCAGATTTGGTGTTTCGTTTGTGGCCAAGGTGAGTGATTTGCATAGTTTTTGCACTAATTACGGTAATTAAGGGTAATTAGTGAAGATTAGCGAATTTATACGTAAATAAATTCTGGAAAAATTCTTAAAATTCTAAAATAATGTTTTAAGGCTCTGTTAGAAATTTGGGTTAATTTCGATGTGTTTTGTTAATCGTATGCTTAAACATGATTAAGAGGGATTATAGGAAAATGTGAGGTTTTAGCCACTTTTGATCCATTTTGGTTCATTTGAATTGTTGTTAGGTGGTTGTGGTTGTTCTTACATGTTGCTATGACTCTATGGTATGTTTTATGATTGATTAAAATAGTTAGATTGGTCGAAAACGCCGTCGAATGGCGTAGAAAGCTCGCTGGAAAGTTGTAGAAGTGTGCAGGTTCCGAACCGGTTCGGATCGGAGAAAGGGGTCGGATCGGATTTGTGAACTGACCAAGGGAGTACGAACTGGATTGGAACTTGTCACTGGAGGAGGCTTGGCGAGAAGGAAGGCCGTTTACTTAGAGTTGGAGTGGACAAGGGGATCGGATCGGAAGAATAATTGGAGGCCAGATCGGATCGACTTGGAGATGCAGGGCTCGGATCGAAAGTAAACATTTGGGAGAACTAGCAAGAGGGAAGGCCACGCAGATCAGATGGCAAGGAGGGATCGGATCGGAATACGTGAAGAAATAAGGGAGTGGATCGGAGCGCTGGAAGGAAGGACACCCGACCCGACCCGGAGGAGGACACCGACCCGACCTGAAGTGGAGTACCCGACCCGAACCGAATGAAAAGATGACAAGGAAGGAGGACCGACCCGAACCGATGAAGGTGATGACTCCCGACCCGAACCGATGAAGGTGATGACTACCGAACCGAACCGAATTCTAAGACTGTTAATGCGCGACGACTCTTCTGAAGACCCATTCCAATTCGACCAAACCCGAGATGCAAAGGAAGTCCAAATGAGAAGTTAGAGCTTAAGATTCGGATGGGAATCAACGAGTTCACTTCATGGTTGGGCTTTGCTGCGGGACGCGTGCCAAGGAGTTATCGACGTCTATAGCTTTGGACCACTATGGTAGGAGGTACGAAGGCGGATTCAGGGCCATTATGGCATCGGTAGAACCGAGGGCTATGACCAATGAAGTGGGTCATTGAAATGTTTGGTCATGACTCCAAGTGTTTGGCTTGGTCTCAGCAGGGTTTCTACAAGTCGGGATTCGTCGTTACATCAGTTTGTCTAGTGTTCCAAATTGGTAGATGTCGTACGCTTTACGCACTGAGTGAGAGATGTGAGGATGGTTGCTATGGATGATTTGTTTGCTATCATTGTGACATACACACCCCACCCCCGTATTCTTACACTATCTATTATGGCACCTTGGAGTATTGTACGGTATGTGGTACTAACTCTTTGGTTGCAGGTCCAGGTTCAGGTATGGTTTAGTATACCTGTTATTATTCTGCTTAGATGCTTATCGCTCATACCAGGCTTTATGTCTGACCCAGAGTTTTATGTCTCCTCTTATTACTCTGGGTTCTCACACGAGCAGACTAGAGACAGGTTAGCTGGTGATGCACGGGTAGATGATCCGGAGACGAGCAGGAGGCTTCCACGTAATATACATATATAGTATTCTCCCTGTGTTGTTGAAGATCACTGCTTGGGCATTGTTGGTGTATCTTCTACTTCAGCTTTCTTTTGTTTAGAGACAGTAAATTTGGAAAATTGTAATAAGCTGTATTTGGATTTCCGCTGCTTTGACGATTGATGTTGATTCTAGTTGTCAGCTTATGCACTGTCTCGCCTGTATTTGTGTCAAGTATGTTATTATTATATTTTATTCCATGCGCTGTGAGACATTCTACAGGTTTCTTGATTAGTTCATTCTCTTCTTTTCTTTCTTATGACGACCGTCTTGTGCTAGTCGGGCATGTGTACAGCGCACTTTTGGAGGAAATGCAGGCTGGTGCGGGGCGGGCCGTCACACTTGGTATCAGAGCTCTAGGTTGCGTAGTTAACCTAGGGAAGTTATCAGGGAGAGATAATATACGTATACGAGAGTGCGTATTTGTGATTACTTTGGTTTTTAAAAGCTATATATATATACTATTACTAGTATAAGGATGAAGTCGTACTGCACTAGCACCACTGTGGAGTCGTTAATCGTTTCCTTTTTCAGATTGACGATGAGCCGAGATACTAGAGGTGCTGGTAGGGGAGCCAATAATGGGAATACTGCTGACATGAGGACGATGTTTACTGACCTCATGAGAGAGATGCTTAGAGATGTGCAGAGGGCAGCTCCCAATGGTGGAAATGGTGGTGGTCCAATAGTGCAGGCGCCAAGAGTCGACTTCGCCAAGCTGAACAAGGATTATACTAGTCTTGGTGGGAAGTCATTCCATGGAACGGAGTCGGCTACGGACGTTCAGGATTGGTTGGATAGTTGCGAGCGTATCTTCGAGGATTTGGGTATCGAGGATGCGATGAAGAGGAAGCTAGCGTCCCGTCAGCTGCAAGGGCGGGCAATGAATTGGTGGAATGCTATAAAGGCAGCTACTCCCGAAGATCAGATTACTTGGGAGCAGTTTAAGGCTCTCTTTAGTGAGAAGTTCATTCCAGCTGCTCAGAAGTCAATGTTGTTTAAGAAGTTCTTGGAGCTCAAGCAGAATGGCAGAGCTGTCTCGGAGTATATTGCTGAATTTGACACTTTGTCAAAATATGGGTTATCTCTTATTGATACTGCCGAGAAAAAGAATGAGAAATTCATAACTGGTTTGGATCAGTACTTGGGGGAAAAACTTATTAACCACATCGATGAGACGTTTGAATCGATTGTGGGGAAAGCGTTAAGGTCAGAAAGTCTCTACCCTAAGTCGAAGACTGAGGTTGCATCCGCAGATGAGCCAAAACCACAAGCTAGTGGTGGACGCAAAGGTGGTTCCCAGAATAAGAGAAAGCAGAATCAGGCTAAGGATGGCCAGAAGAAAAAGAATAAGCAAGATGTGGAGTGCTTCAGCTGTGGTAAGAAGGGCCATTATGCTAGTAATTGTCGGGCCAAGCCAGCGGATAGGAAGTGCTTCAACTGTGGCCAAATGGGACATCACAAGGACAAGTGTCCACAGCCCCCTAAGGAAAAGCAAATGGTGAAAGCATATGCTCTTAATGCTATTCCTTCTTCGTCGAATGCCCCAACTGCGGCGGAGATGGGAAAGAATGTCGTCATTCAAGGTATGCTTTTTGTTTATGATGTTCCTGTTAGAGTTTTGTTTGATACCGGAGCTTCCAGTTCTTTCATATCTAGTGATCTGGTAGATAGGTTGGGATTGGAGCCCGAGATTGTCGATAGGTCTTTAGTAGTGACGAACCCGATTGGTGGTTTGACTAGTCTTAGCATGATTTGTCGTAATGTGGTTCTATCGAGTCATGGATGCATGTTTGTTTGTGATTGCTTTTTGTTTTGGGCTTTACTAGGTTTGGCATTATTTTGGGAGTAGATTGGCTCCAAAGATACTGGGTGGTGGTAGACTGTGAGGGCTTGTTGGTGACAGCTAGAGCGGATGATGGGCGGAGGATAGTGTTTGGTGGTCTACCCAGTAAGGGGGTATTGGCTAGTTTTCTAAACTCCCTCGACATTCCGCATCGTGATTTGTCAGGTTTGCCCGTGGTTGGCCAGTATTCGGATGTTTTCGAAGAAGTGACCGGACTTCCACCACACCGAGAGATTGAGTTACGTATTGATTTGGTAAAGGATGCCAGACCTACAGTGATGCCACTTCGTCGTATGGCACTTAGAGAGCAGCGAGAGCTCGAGGTGCAAGTCAGCGATCTTTTAAAGAAGGGATTTATCAGAAGGAGTGTTTCTGAATGGGGAGCACCAGTTGTGTTTGCTACCAAGGCGGATGGTTCCCTTCGTTTGTGTGTAGACTACCGCGAGTTGAATAAAGTGACGAGGAAGAACAAGTATCCTCTACCGCGGATAGATGATTTGTTTGATCAGTTGAATGGCACGAGAGTATTTTCTCAGTTCGATCTCGCGACAGGTTTTCATCAGCTTAGAGTGGAAGCTGAGAGTATAACTAAAACGGCATTTCGGACGCCGTCTGGGTTTTACGAGTGGTTGGTCATGCCATTCGGGCTGACCAATGCCCCAGCATATTTTGTAGATCTTATGAATAGGGTATTCAGAGATCAGTTGAATAAGTTTGTCCTTGTGTTCGTTGATGATATTTTGGTCTATTCGAGGACAGAGGAAGAACACAAGGAACATTTAAGAGTAGCGATGGAGGTGTTGAGAAAACACCAATTGAAAGCAAAATTTTCTAAGTGTCACTTCTGGAAGAGGGAAGTGAGGTTCTTGGGCCATGTCGTATCAGAGAATGGTATTGCCGTAGACCCAGCAAAGGTGGCTACGGTACAGGATTGGCATACGCCCAAGAATGCAACAGATGTAAGAAGTTTCTTGGGGTTAGCGGGATATTATCGTAAGTTTATCCAAGGTTTCTCCAAGGTAGCAGCACCATTGACCCAGTTGACCAAGAAGAATCAAGCTTTTGTCTGGGACGAAAGGTGCGAGGATGCATTCAAAAGTCTAAAGGACAAGTTGACAAGCGCACCAGTGTTAGTCATTCCTAAGGGGGATGAAGAGATGACGGTATACACGGATGCCTGTGGTACCGGACTGGGTGCTGTATTGATGCAAGGCGGTAGGGTTGTAGCTTATGCAAGTCGGCAATTGAAACCGCACGAGAGAAGATACCCTACCCATGATTTAGAATTGGCAGCGATCGTGTTCGCGTTAAAGATGTGGAGACACTATCTCTTGGGAGAAAGATTTGAGCTATTTACAGATCATAAGTCGTTAAAGTATCTATTCTCCCAGAAGGATTTAAATCTCCGTCAGCAGAGATGGTTAGAGTTCTTAGCTTCCTATGATTTTGACATCGCATACACACCAGGAAAGGGCAATGCGGTGGCTGATGCATTGAGTAGAAGACATGCCAGCTTAGGGGCTATGTTCCTTGAATGGAAGCAACTGGAGTTTATCGCGGGGTTTGATTTCAGACCAAAGTGCGAATTAGGTCCAGAAATGTTAGCAAGTTTGACGATCAGACCCACTTTGATTGAGCGGATCGGCTCTAGTCAGAGGGACGATCCTAACCTATTGAAAATCACCTCCAAGTTAGAGATGGGTATCGATGAGGAGGTGAACAAGTATGGGCTTGATCGAGATAGATGGCTTAGAAAGAATGGAAAGCTTGTTGTACCCAATGTCAATGGATTGAGGGATGAAGTGCTTAGAGAATGTCATCACTCAAAGCTGACTATACACCCCGGTGGTAATAAGATGTATCGAGATATGAAGCAGACCTTCTACTGGGAAGGGATGAAAAGAGACGTTGGGAAGTTTATATCCGAATGCATGAATTGCCAGTTAGTTAAAGCCGAGCAAAAGAAGCCTAGTGCTTTGTTACAGCCATAAGAAATTCCCGAATGGAAATGGGAGCAAGTCTCGATGGATTTCATCAATGGTTTACCAAGGACTAGATCGGGATATGACAGCATTTGGGTAATTGTAGATCGACTGACTAAAAGTGCAAGGTTTATACCAGTCAAATCGACCAGAACGGCAGCTAAGTTAGCAGAATTGTATATGAAGTGGGTAGTGAGATTTCATGGAGTACCTAAAGGCATTGTAAGCGACCGAGACCCGTTGTTTACTAGTGGGTTTTGGAGGAGCTTACAAGAGGCTCTAGGGTCAGAGTTACATCTCAGTACCGCATATCATCCTCAGACCGACGGTCAGACGGAGAGGGTGAACCGTATTTTGGAAGATCTCTTGAGAGCATGTATATTGGATTTTGGTGGATCATGGGATGACCATTTGCATCTAGTAGAGTTTGCATATAACAATAGTTACCAATCCAGTATCGGTATGGCTCCGTTTGAAGCTTTGTACGGAAGACCGTGCAACTCACCATCATGTTGGATAGAGACTGGCGAGAAGTTTATGCTTGGACCAGATGTGGTGAGGGAAACTTCAGATAAGATCAAGATCATTCAACAATGAATGAAGGCAGCCCAAGATAGGCAGAAAAGTTATGCTGATAAGAGAAGAAGAGACTTAAAATTCTCCGTTGGCGACTTGGTGTTTGTCAAGATTTCTCCGTTGAAGAGCGTAATACGATTTGGCAGGAGAGGCAAATTGGCGCCAAGATTTGTTGGCCCATTCCCTGTTCTTGAACTAGTCGGGAATTTGGCTTATAGAATTGACTTACCAGAGAAGATGGCGGGAGTTCACAACGTATTTCATGTTTCCCAACTAAGGAAGTTCATTCACGACTCAAATATGACTATTTCGCCTGATCAGTTAGGGGACTTCGAAGTAGAACCCGAGGCGGTTGGGAACCGCAAGCCGGCCCGTATTGTCGAGTACGACATGAAGCAACTTCGAAGGAAGGCGGTGAAGCTAGTCAAGGTACAGTGGAGCGAGGACGAGAATGATTGTACTTGGGAAACAGAGGAGGACATAAGGAAGAAGTATCCAGAACTCTTTGCCTGGTAAGATTTTGACTTCGATTTAGTTTTCCGCATGCTAGGATAGGCTTGTTTGCTTGTTTTGCATATTTGATTGTTGTATATGGTTGTTAGGCATGCGGGATCCTTTGTATGTTTTGGGTTAAGGAATTTCGGGGACGAAATTTCTTAAGGGGAGGAGAGTGTAACGACCCGCATTCTACGCATCATAGTATCGTAGAATAATTATTTATTTCACATACGAAGTCGTATGGTCATGTAACTTTGGGAGACGACTATTGGGGTCATTTCCCATGTTCATGATTTTTCCCGATTTTTAAATGACCATTTTACCCCTAGTTGGCACTGTTTTGGCCATAACTTTTGACTGGAAAGGAATTTTGACCTGAAACCACTTCCATTGGCTCCGGATGATGGTTTCTCTTTCCGTAGAGTGGTCACATTAGTCAAACGGACTCACCATTTGGGAGATATGGCTGAAACAAGATTCAGATGGTGAAAAACAGCTTAATTGGGCTTAACCGGGTGATTAGCAGCTAGGCCCACAGGGGAATTTCGGGTTTAGAGGTATAGGAAGACTGATTAGGGTTAGGTTATCACTTTCATTTCAGTTTTGAGCCGCCACAAACCTTCTTGAGACCTTAGTAATGGCTTCCATCCTCTAAAACCACTCCAAAACACATTTTTAGTGAAGATTAAGCCTAAACTACATCAAAACAAGGCCAAATAGCAACAAAGCAAGGTTGGAGCTGCTGCTATACATAGGAATTCGACCCAAACAGAGGATACATCAGATTTGGTGTTTCGTTTGTGGCCAAGGTGAGTGATTTGCATAGTTTTTGCACTAATTACGGTAATTAAGGGTAATTAGTGAAGATTAGCGAATTTATACGTAAATAAATTCTGGAAAAATTCTTAAAATTCTAAAATAATGTTTTAAGGCTCTGTTAGAAATTTGGGTTAATTTCGATGTGTTTTGTTAATCGTATGCTTAAACATGATTAAGAGGGATTATAGGAAAATGTGAGGTTTTAGCCACTTTTGATCCATTTTGGTTCATTTGAATTGTTGTTAGGTGGTTGTGGTTGTTCTTACATGTTGCTATGACTCTATGGTATGTTTTATGATTGATTAAAATAGTTAGATTGGTCGAAAACGCCGTCGAATGGCGTAGAAAGCTCGCTGGAAAGTTGCAGAAGTGTGCAGGTTCCGAACCGGTTCGGATCGGAGAAAGGGGTCGGATCGGATTTGTGAACTGACCAAGGGAGTTCGAACTGGATTGGAACTTGTCACTGGAGGAGGCTTGGCGAGAAGGAAGGCCGTTTACTTAGAGTTGGAGTGGACAAGGGGATCGGATCGGAAGAATAATTGGAGGCCAGATCGGATCGACTTGGAGATGCAGGGCTCGGATCGGAAGTAAACATTTGGGAGAACTAGCAAGAGGGAAGGCCACGCGGATCAGATGGCAAGGAGGGATCGGATCGGAATACGTGAAGAAATAAGGGAGTGGATCGGAGCGCTGGAAGGATGGACACCCGACCCGACCCGGAGGAGGACACCGACCCGACCTGAAGTGGAGTACCCGACCCGAACCGAATGAAAAGATGACAAGGAAGGAGGACCGACCCGAACCGATGAAGGTGATGACTCCCGACCCGAACCGATGAAGGTGATGACTACCGAACCGAACCGAATTCTAAGACTGTTAATGCGCGACGACTCTTCTGAAGACCCATTCCAATTCGACCAAACCCGAGATGCAAAGGAAGTCCAAATGAGAAGTTAGAGCTTAAGATTCGGATGGGAATCAACGAGTTCACTTCATGGTTGGGCTTTGCTGCGGGACGCGTGCCAAGGAGTTATCGTCGTCTATAGCTTTGGACCACTATGGTAGGAGGTACGAAGGCGGATTCAGGGCCATTATGGCATCGGTAGAACCGAGGGCTATGACCAATGAAGTGGGTCATTGAAATGTTTGGTCATGACTCCAAGTGTTTGGCTTGGTCTCAGCAGGGTTTCTACAAGTCGGGATTCGTCGTTACCTCAGTTTGTCTAGTGTTCCAAAATGGTAGATGTCGTACGCTTTACGCACTGAGTGAGAGATGTGAGGATGGTTGCTATGGATGATTTGTTTGCTATCGTTGTGACATACACACCCCACCCCCGTATTCTTACACTATCTATTATGGCACCTTGGAGTATTGTACGGTATGTGGTACTAACTCTTTGGTTGCAGGTCCAGGTTCAGGTATGGTTTAGTATACCTGTTATTATTCTGCTTAGATGCTTATCGCTCATACCAGGCTTTATGTCTGACCCAGAGTTTTATGTCTCCTCTTATTACTCTGGGTTCTCACACGAGCAGACTAGAGACAGGTTAGCTGGTGATGCACGGGTAGATGATCCGGAGACGAGCAGGAGGCTTCCACGTAATATACATATATAGTATTCTCCCTGTGTTGTTGAAGATCACTGCTTGGGCATTGTTGGTGTATCTTCTACTTCAGCTTTCTTTTGTTTAGAGACAGTAAATTTGGAAAATTGTAATAAGCTGTATTTGGATTTCCGCTGCTTTGATGATTGAGGTTGATTCTAGTTGTCAGCTTATGCACTGTCTCGCCTGTATTTGTGTCAAGTATGTTATTATTATATTTTATTCCATGCGCTGTGAGACATTCTATAGGTTTCTTGATTAGTTCATTCTCTTCTTTTCTTTCTTATGACGACCGTCTTGTGCTAGTCGGGCATGTGTACAGCGCACTTTTGGAGGAAATGCAGGCTGGTGCGGGGCGGGCCGTCACAAGAACCATAACCAGCCTATTGACACACTTTTTGGACAAAGCTGTCACATATGGAAAATCTAAATAAGCAACGCTCTCAGTACTGAGAACTTCGTCAAAAGTCATAGAGCGATTTGGTCGAATCGCAACATCAACATTAATAGGCCCGAAACTCCTATTAGATGACCACTTTTGGTACCAAAAAACATCAATTACGGAGCTATGCTCCATAACCCCCGTAGCCCTCTAAATTAGCTTCAGGAAGAGCTTCCATTTGGGCAAAACAGATTTACAAATAAGAAGTTATGCCCGTTTCCGTGAACGCGCGTAGAACTTGGATTTTTGGAATTGGTGACATTTCTGTTCGGCTCGCCCCCTTGGATCGTGGACTAGCCCCAACTTGATTTACTATATTTTGGAATATGATAAACCATGTTATATTTATATTTCATCTGCATAAACTAGTTTTCAAAAGTCATAGAGGGAAATCTTGGATTTTCAAATGGATGTTGCACCTCAGGACTTCGATGTTGCACCCAGGAGACGTGGGTTGTTCCGCCAACTATAACTTTGTGTCCATTTTGAGTTACAAGAACCATAACCATTCAAAACGAAGCTCTTTCATAGATCTATATGACTAATAGGTTCGACCCATCTCATCTTTGTTCAGTAACCAAGAAATTCAATCTTAATGGCATTTGGGAACATAGAAAGCCTTTTTAACTCAATTTTTCAAATGTCGTTTTGTTGGTCTAAGGGGGTTTGACCGTGGTCATAATCCGGTTTGTTATATTTGGAAATGTGAAGCACCATGTTATATTTCTATTTCATACCCATAAACGAGTTTTCAAAAGTCATACAGTGTAATCTTGGATTTTCAAACGGATGTTGTACCTCAAGACTTTGATGTTGCACCCAACAGACGTGGGTTGTTCCTCCAACCATAACTTTGTATTTATTTTGAGTTACTAGAACCATAACTAGCCTGTTGACACACTTTTTGGTCAAAGCTGTCACATATGGAAAATCTAAATAAGCAACGCGCTCAGGTACTGAGAACTTCATCAGAAGACATAGAGCGATTTGATCGAATCACAACAGTAACATAAACAGGCCCGAAACTCCTATCAGATGACCTCTTTTTGTCCAGAAAACATCAATTATGGAGCTTTTTTCCATAACACCTGTAGCCCTCTGAATTGGCTTCAGGTAGAGCTTTCGTTTGGGCAAAACGGACTTACGGATTGGGAGTTACGCCCGTTTCCGTGAACGCGCGCAGAACTTGGATTTTGGAATTTGTGACATTTCTGTTCGGCTCGCCCCTTTGGATCGTGGACTAGCCCCGACTCGATTTAATGTATTTTGAAATATGATGCACCATGTTATATTTCTATTTCATGTTCATAAACGAGTTTTCAAAAGTCATACAGGGAAATCTTGGATTTTCAAACGGATTTTGCACCTCCGGACTTCGATGTTGCACCCAGGAGACGTGGGTTGTTCCGCCAACCATAACTTTGTTTCCATTTTGAGTTACAAGAATCATAACCATTCAAAATGAAGTACTTTCATAGATCTATAGGACTAACAGGTGCCACCCATCTCATCTTAGTTCAGTAACCAAGCAATTCAATCTTAATGACATTTGGGAACATAGAAAGCCTTTTAACTCAAATTTTCACATGTCGTTTTGTTGGTCAAAGGGGGTCTGACCGTGGTCATAATTCGGTTTATTATATTTTGAAATAGAAATATAACATGGTGCATCACATTTCAAAATATAATAAACCGAATTATGACCATGGTCAGACCCCCTTTGACCAACAAAACGACATGTGAAAATTTAAGTTAAAAAGGCTTTTTATGTTCCCAAATGTCATTAAGATTGAATTTCTTGGTTACTAAACTAAGATGAGATGGGTGGAACCTTTTAGTCCTATAGATCTATGAAAGAGCTTCGTTTTGAATGGTTATGGTTCTTGTAACTCGAAATGGAAACAAAGTTATGGTTGGCGGAACATCCCACCTCTCTTGGGTGTAACATCGAAGTCCTGAGGTGCAACATCCGTTTGAAAATCCAAGATTGCCCTGTATGACTTTTGAAAACTCGTTATCGGGATGAAATAGAAATATAACATGGTGCATCATATTCCAAAATATAGCAAATCGAGTCGGGGCTAGTCCACGATCCAAGGGAGCGAGCCAAACAGAAATGTCACCAATTCCAAAATCCAAGTTCTGCACGCGTTCACAGAAACGAGCGTAACTTCCAATCCGTAAGTCCGCTTTGCCGAAACGAAAGATCTACCTGAAGCTTATTCAGAGGGCTACAGGTGTTACGTTGAAAAGCTCCGTAATTGATGATTTCTGGACCAAAAGAGGTCATCTAATAGGAGTTTCGAGCCTGTTTATGTTGATGTTGCGATTTGATCAAATCGCTCTATGTCTTTTGACGAAGTTCTCAGTACCTGAGCGCGTTGCATATTTAGATTTTCCATGTGCAACATCATTAACCAAAAAGTGTGTCAACAGGCTGGTTATGGTTCTAGTAACTCAAAATAAATACAAAGTTACGGTTGGCGGAACAACCTACGTCTGTTGGGTGCAACATCGAAGTTTTGAGGTACAACATCCGTTTGAAAATCCAAGATTGCACTCTATGACTTTTGAAAATTCATTTGTAGGTATGAAATAAAAATATAACTTGGTGCATCACATTTCAAAATATAATAAACCGAATTATGACCACGGTCAAACCCCCTTTGACAAACAAAACGACATATGAAAAATTGAGTTAAAAAGGATTTCTATGCTCCCAAATGTCATTATGATTGAATTTCTTGGTTACTGAACTAAGATGAGATGGGTGGAACTTGTTAATCCTATAGATCTATGAAAGAGCTTCGTTTTGAATGGTTATGTTTCTTGTAACTCAAAATGGACAAAAAGTTATGTTTGCCGGAACAACCCACGTCTCCTGGGTGCAAAATCGAAGTCCTGAGGTGCTACATCCTTTTGAAAATCCAAGATTGCCCTGTATGACTTTTGAAAACTCATTTATGGTGATGAAATTAAAATATAACATGGTGCATCATATTCCAAAATATAGTAAATCGAGCCGGGGCTGGTCCACGATCCAAGGGGGCGAGCGGAACAGAAATGTCACCAATTCCAAAATCCAAGTTCTATACGCGTTCATGGAAACGGGCGTAACTTCCAATCCGTAGCTCCGTAATTGATGTTTTGGTACCAAAATAGGTCATCTGATAGGAGTTTCAGGCCTGTTTATGTTGATGTTGCGATTCGACCAAATCGCTCTATGTCTTCTGACGAAGTTCTCAGTACCTGAGCGTGTTGCTTATTTTGATTTTCCATATGTGACAGCTTTGTACAAAAAGTGTGTCAACAGGCAGGTTATGGTTCTAGTACCTCAAAATAAATACAAAGTTATGGTTGGCGGAACAACCCACGGCGGTTGGGTGCAACATCGAAGTCTTGAGGTGCAACATCCGTTTGAAACTCCAAGATTACATTGTATGACTTTTGAAAACTCATTTATGGGTATGAAATAGAAATATAACATGGTGCATCATATTCCAAAATATAATAAACCGAATTATGACCGCGGTCACACCCCCTTTGACCAACAAAACGACATGTGAAAAATTGAGTTAAAAAGGCTTTCTATGTTCCCAAATGCCATTAAGAATAAATTTCTTGGTTACTGAACTAAGATAAGATGGGTGGAACCTATTAGTCCTATAGATCTATGAAAGAGCTTCGTTTTGAATGGTTATGTCTCTTGTAACACAAAATGGACACAAAGTTATGGTTGGCGGAACAACCCACGTCTCGTGGGTGCAACATCGAAGTCCTGAGGTGCAACATCCGTTTGAAAATCCAAGATTGCCCAATATGACCTTTGAAAATTCGTTTATGGGGATGAAATAGAAATATAACATGGTGCATCGTATTACGAAATATAGCAAATCGAGTCGGGGCTAGCCCACGTTCCAAGGGTGCGAGCCGAATAGAAATGTCACCAATTCCAAAATCCAAGTTCTGCGCGCGTTCACGGAAACAGGCATAACTTCCAATCCGTAAGTCTGTTTTGCCCGAACGAAATCTCTACCTGAAGCTAATTCAGAGGACTACAGGAGTTATGGAGCAAAGCTCCGTAATTGTTGTTTTCGGGACCAAAAGAGGTAATCTAATAAGAGTTTCGGGCCTGTTTATGTTGATGTTGCTATTCGACCAAATCGCTCTATGTCTTCTGACGAAGTTCTCAGTACCTGAACGTGTTGCTTATTTAGATTTTCCATATGTGATAGCTTTGACCAAAAAGTGTGTCAACAAGATGGTTATGGTTCTAATAACTCAAAATAAATACAAAGTTATGGTTGGCGGAACAACCCACGTCTAATTGGGTGCAACATCGAAGTCTTGAGGTGCAACATCCGTTTGAAAATCCAAGATTGCACTGTATGACTTCTGAAAACTCGTTTATGGGTATGAAATATAAATATAACATGGTGCATCACATTTCAAAATATAATAAACTGAATTATGACCACGGTCAAACCCCCTTTGACCAACAAAAGGACATGTGAAAATTGAGTTAAAAAGGCTTTCTATGTTCCCAAATGTCATTAAGATTGAATTTCTTTGTTACTAAACTAAGATGAGATGGGTGGAACCTGTTATTCCTATAGATCTATGAAAGAGCTTCGTTTAGAATGGTTATGGTTCTTGTAACTCAAAATGGACACAAAGTTATGGTTGGCGGAACAACCCACGTCTCCTGGGTGCAACGTCGAAGTCCTGAGGTGCAACATCCGTTTGAAAATCCAAGATTGCCCTGTATGACTTTTGAAAACTCGTTTATGGGGATGAAATAGAAATATAACATGGTGCATCATATTCCAAAATATAGTAAATCGAGCCGGGACTTGTCCACGATCCAAGGGGGCGAGCCGAACAGAAATGAACCATGTTATATTTCTATTTCATACCCATGTACAAGTTTTCAAAAGTCATACAATGCAATCTTTGATTTTCAAACGGATGTTGCGCCTCAAGACTTCGATGTTGCACCCAACAACCGTAGGTTGTTCCGCCAACCATAACTTTGTATTTATTTTGAGTTACAAGAACCATAACCAGCCTGTTGACACACTTTTTGTACAAAGCTGTCACATAAGGAAAATCAAAATAAGCAACGCGCTCAGGTACTGAGAACTTCGTAAGAAGACATAGAGCGATTTGGTCAAATCGAAAAATCAACATAAACAGGCCTGAAACTCCTATCAGATGACCTCTTTTGGTACCGAAAATATCAATTACAGAGCTATTTTCCGTAGCTCATGTAGCCCTCTGAATTAGCTTCAGGTAGAGCTTTCTTTTGGGCAAAACGGATTTACGGATTGGAAGTTATGCCTGTTTCTGTGAACGCGCACAGAACTTGGATTTTGGAATTGGTGACATTTCTGTTTGGCTCACCCCTTGGATCGTGGACTAGCCCCAGCTCGATTTACTATATTTTGGAATATGATACACCATGTTATATTTCTATTTCATCCCCATAAATAAGTTTTCAAAAGGCATACAGGGCAATCTTGGATTTTCAAACGGATGTTGCACCTCAGGACTTCGATGTTGCACCCAGGAGACGTGGGTTGTTCCGACAACCATAACTTTGCGTCCATTTTGAGATACAAGAACCATAACAATTCAAAACGAAGCTCTTTCATAGATCTATAGGACTCACAGGTTCCACCCATCTCATCTTAGTTCAGTTACCAAGAAATCCATTCTTAATGACATTTGGGAACATAGAAAGCCTTTTTATCTCAATTTTTCATATGTCGTTTTGTTGGTCAAAGGGGGTTTGACCGTGGTCATAATTCGGTTTATTATATTTTGAAATGTGATGCACCATGTTATATTTCTATTTCATACCCATAAACGAGTTTTCAAAAGTCATATAGTGCAATCTTGGATTTTCAAACGGATGTTGCACCTTAAGACTTCGATGTTGCAACCAACAGACGTGGGTTGTTCCGCCAACCATAACATTGTATTTATTTTGAGTTACTAGAACCATAACCAGTCTGTTGACACACTTTTTGGTCAAAGCTGTCACATGTGGAAAATCTAAATAAGAAACGCGCACAGGTACTAAGAACTTCATCCGAAGACATAGAGCGATTTGGTCGAATCGCAACATCAACATAAACAGGCCCGAAACTCCTATCAGATGACCTCTTTTGGACCTGAAAGCGTCAATTACAGAGATTTGCTCCATATGCCTTGTAGCCCTCTAAATTAGCTTCAGGTAGAGCTTTCGTTTGGGTAAAACAGACTTACGGATTGGAAGTTACGCCCATTTCCGTGAAGGCGCACAGATTTTGGATTTTGGAATTGGTGACATTTCTGTTCGGCTCGCCCCCTTGGATCGTGGATTAGCCCCGGCTCGATTTTCTATATTTTGGAATATTTTGCATCATGTTATATTTCTATTTCATACCATAAATGATTTTTCAAAAGTCATATAGTGCAATCTTGGATTTTCAAATGGATGTCGCACCTCAAGACTTCGATGTTGCACCCAACAGACGTGGGTTGTTCCGCCAACCATAACTTTGTATTTATTTGGAGTTACTATAACCATAACTAGTCTGTTGACACACTTTTTGGTCAAAGCTGTCACATAAGGAAAATCTAAATAAGCAACGCGCTCAGTTACGGAGAACTTCGTCAGAAGACATAGAGCGATTTGGTCGAATCGCAACATCAACATAAACCGGCCCGAAACTTCTATTAGATGACCTCTTTTGGTCCCGAAAACATCAGTTACTGGGCTTTGCTCCATAACTCTTGTAGCCCTCTGCATTAGCTTCAGGTAGAGCTTTCGTTTGGGAAAAACGGACTTATGGATTGGAAGTTACGCCTGTTTCCGTGAACATGCGCGGAATTTGGATTTTGGAATTGGTGACATTTCTGTTCGGCACGCCCCCTTGCATCGTGGACTAGCCCGGGCTCGGTTTTCCATATTTTGGAATATGATGCACCATGTTATATTTCTGTTTCATCCCCATAAACGAGTTTTCAAAAGTCATATAGGGCAATATTAGATTTTCAAACGGATGTTGCACCTCAGGACTTCGACGTTGCACCCGGGAGACGTGGGTTGTTCCGCCAACCATAACTTTGTGTCCATTTTTTGTTACAAGAACCATAATCATTCAAAATGAATCTCTTTCATAGATCTATAGGACTAAAAGGTTCCACCCATCTCTTCTTAGTTCAGTAACCAAGAAATTCAATTTTAATGACATCTGGGAACAAAGAAAGCCATTTTAACTCAATTTTTCACATGTCGTTTTGTTGGTCAAAGGGGGTTTGACCGTGGTCATAATTCGGTTTGTTATATTTTTGAATATGATGCACCATGTTATATTTCTAATTCATACCCATAAACGAGTTTTCAAAATTCATAAACTGCAATATTCGATTTTCAAACGGATGTTGGACCTCAAGACTTCGATGTTGCACCCAACAGGCGTGGGTTGTTCCGCCAACCATAACTTTGTATTTATTTTGAATTACTAGAACCATAACCTGTCTATTGACACACTTTTTGGTCAAAGCTATCACATATGGAAAATCTAAATAAGCAATGCGCTCAGGTACTGAGAACTGCGTCAGAAGACATAGAGCGAGTTGGTCAAATTGCAACATCAACATAAACAGACCCGAAACTCCTATCAGATAACCTCTTTTGGTCCCGAAAACATCAGTTATGAGGCATTGCTCTGTAACTCCTGTAGCTCTCTGAGTTAGCTTCAGGTAGAGATTTCGTTCGGAAAAACGGACTTACTAATTGGAAGTTACGCTCGTTTCTGTGAACGCGCGCAGAACTTGGATTTTGGAATTGGTGATATTTTTGTTTGGCTCGGTCCATTGGATCGTGGACTAGCCCTGGCTCGATTTACTATATTTTGGAAAATGATGCACCATGTTATATTTCTATTTCATCCCCATAAACGAGTTTTCAAAAGTCATACATGGAAATCTTGGATTTTCAAACGGATGTTGCACCTCAGGACTTCGATGTTGCACCGAGGAGACGTGGGTTGTTCCGCCAATCATAACTTTGTGTCCATTTTGAGTTACAAGAAACATAACCATTCAAAACGAAGATCTTTCATAGATCTATAGGACTAACAGGTTCCACCCATCTCATCTTAGTTCAGTAACCAAGAAATTCAATCTTAATGACATTTGGGAACATAGAAAGCCTTTTTAACTCAATTTTTCACATGTCGTTTTGTTGGTCAAAGGGGGTTTGACCGTGGTCATAATTCGGTTTATTATATTTTGAAATGTGATGCAACATGTTATATTTCTATTTCATACCCATAAACGAGTTTTCAAAAGTCATACAGTGCAATCTTTGATTTTCAAACGGATGTTGTACCTCAGGACTTCGATGTTACACCCAACAGACGTGGGTTGTTCCGCCAACCATAACTTTGTATTTTTTTTGGGTTACCAGAACCATAACTAGCCTGATGACACACTTTTTGGTCAAAGCTGTCACATATGGAAAATCTAAATAAGCAATGCGCTCAGGTACTGAGAACTTCATCAGAAGACATAGAGCAATTTTGTCGAATCGCAACATCAACATAAACAGGCCTGAAACTCCTATCAGATGACCTGTTTTGGTCCCCAAAACATAAATTACGGAGCCTTGCTCTTTAACTCCTATAGCCCTCTGAATTAGCTACAGGTTGAGCTTTCGCTTGGGCAAAACGGCCTTACGGATTGGAAGTTACACCCGTTTCCGTGAACGCGCACAGAACTTGAATTTTGGAATTGGATACATTTTTGTTCGGCTCGCCCCCTTGGATCGTGGACTAGCCCCGGCATGATTTACTTTATTTTGGAATATTATGCACCATGTAATATTTCTATTTCATAACGATGATCTTTCATAGATCTATATAACTAACAGGTTCCACACATCTCATCTTAGTTCAGTAACCAAGAAATTCAATCTTAATGACATTTGGGAACATTGAAAGCTTTTTTAGCTCAATTTTTAACATGTCGTTTTATTGGTCAAAGGGTGTTTGACCGTGGTCATAATTCGATTTACTAAATTTTGAAATGTGATGCACCTTGTAATATTTCTATTTCATACCCATAAACGAGTTTTCAAAAGTCATACAGTGCAATGTTGGATTTTCAAATGGATGTTGCACCTCAAAACTTCGATGTTGCATCCAACAGACGGGGGTTATTCCACCAACCATAACTTTGTATTTATTTTGAGTTACTAGAACCATAACCAGCCTGTTGACACACTTTTTGGTCAAAGCTATCACATACAGAAAATCTAAATAAGCAACGCGCTTAGGTACTGACAACTTCGTCAGAAGACAAAGAGAGATTTGGTCGAATCGCAACATCAACATAAACAGGCCCGAAACTCCTATCAAATGACTTCTTTTGGTCCCTAAAACATCAATTATGGAGCTTTGCTCCAAAACCCCTGTAGCCCTCTGAATTAGATTCAGGTAGAGCTTTCGTTTGGGCAAAACGGACTTATGGATTGGAAGTTACGCCCGTTTCTGTGAACGCGCGCGGAACTTGGATTTTGGAATTAGTGACATTTCTGTTCGGCTCGCCCCCTTGGATCGTGGACTAGCCCTGGCTCAGTTTAATATACTTTTTAATATGTTGCACCCAGGAGACGTGGGTTGTTCCGCCAACCATAACTTTTTGTCCATTTCGAGTTACAAGAACCATAACCATTCAAAACGTAGCTCTCTCATAGATCTATAGGACTAAAAGGTTCCACCCATCTCATATTTGTTCAGTAACCAAGAAATTCAATCATAATGACATTTGGGAACAAAGAAAGCCTTTTTAACTCAATTTTTCACATGTCGTTTTGTTTGTCAAAGGGGGTTTGACCGTGGTCATAATTTGGTTTATTATATTTTGGAATCTGATGCACCATGTTATATTTCTATTTCATACCCATAAACGAGTTTTCAAAAGTCATACAGTTCAATCTTGGATTTTCAAACGGATGATGCACCTCAAGACTTCGATGTTGCACCCAACAGACGTGGGTTATTCCGCACAAGTCTGTTGAAACACTTTTTGGTCAAAGTTGTCACATATGGAAAATCTAAACAAGCAACGCGCTCAGGTACTGAGAACTTCATCAGAAGACATAGAGCGATTTGGTCGAATCGCAACATCAACATAAACAAGCCCGAAACTCCTATCAGATGACCTCTTTTGGTCACGAAAACATCAATTACTGAGCTTTGCTCCATAACTCCTGTAGCCCTCTGAATTAGCTTCAGGTAGAGCTTTCGTTTAGGCAAAACGGACTTACGGTTTGGAAGTTACGCCCGTTTCCATGAACGCGCGCAGAACGTGGATTATGGAATTGGTGACATTTCTGTTCGGCTCGCCCCCTTGGGTCGTGGACTGGCCCCGGCTCGATTTACTATATTTTGGAATATGATGCACCATGTTATATTTCTATTTCATCCCCATAAACGAGTTTTCAAAAGTCATACAGGGAAATCATGGATTTTCAAACGGATGTTTAACCTCAGGACTTCGATGTTGCACCCATGAGATGTGGGTTGTTCCGCCAACCATAACTTTGTGTCCATTTTGAGTTACAAGAACCATAACCATTCAAAACGAAGCTCTTTCATAGATCTATAGGACTAACAGGTTCCACCCATCTCATCTTTGTTCAGTAACCAAGAAATTCAATCTTAATGAAATTTGGTAACATAGAAAGCCTTTTTAGCTCAATTTTTCACATGTCGTTTAGTTGGTCAAAGGGGGTTTGACCGTGGTCATAATTCAGTTTATCATATTTTTAAATGTGATGCACCATGTTATATTTCTATTTCATACCCATAAACGAGTTTTCAAAAGTCATACAGTGCAATCTTCGATTTTCAAACGGATGTTGCACCTCAAGACTTCGATGTTGCATCCAACTGTCGTGGGATGTTCCGCCAACCATAACTTTGTATTTATTTTTGTTACTAGAACCGTAACTAGCCTGTTGACACACTTTTTGGTCTTAGCTGTCACATTTGTAAAATCTAAATAAGTAACGCGCTCAGGTACTGAGAACTTCGTCAGAAGACATAGAGCGGTTTGGTCGAATCGCAACATCAACATAAACAGGCCCGAAACTCATATCAGATGAGCTCTTTTGGTCCCGAAAACATCAATTACGGTGCTCAGCTCCATAACTCCTATAGCCCTTTGAATTATCTTTAGGTAGAGCTTTCTTTTGGGCAAAACGGACTTACAGATTGGAAGTTACGCATGTTTCCGTGAACGCGCGCAGAACTTGGATTTTGGAATTGGTGACATTTCTGTTCGGCTTGCCCCCTTGGATCGTGGACTAGCCCCGACTTGATTTACTATATTTTGGAATATGATAAACCATGTTATATTTATATTTCATCCGCATAAACGAGTTTTCAAAAGTCATACAGGGCAATCTTGGATTTTCAAACGGATGTTGCACCTCAGGACTTCGATGTTGCACCCAGGAGACGTGGGTTGTTCCGCCAACTATAACTTTGTGTCCATTTTGAGTTACAAGAACCATAACCATTCAAAACGAAGCTCTTTCATAGATCTATAGGACTAATAGGTTCCACCCATCTCATCTTTGTTTAGTAACCAAGAAATTCAATCTTAATGACATTTGGGAACATAGAAAGCCTATTTAACTCAATTTTTCACATGTCGTTTTGTTGGTCTAAGGGGGTTTGGCTGTGGTCATAATTCGGTTTATTATATTTTGGAATATGATGCACTATGTTATATTTCTATTTAACGTTGACTAGCCCCGGCTTGCTTTACTATATTTTGGAATATGATGCACCATGTTATATTTCTATTTCATCCCCATAAACGAGTTTTCAAAAGTCATACAGGGCAATCTTGGATTCTCAAATGGATGTTGCACCTCAGGACTTCGATGTTGCACCCAGGAGACGTGGGTTGTTCCGCCAACCAAAACTTTGTGTCCATTTTGAGTTACAAGAACCATAACCATTCAAAACGAAGCTCTTTCATAGATCTATAGGACTAAAAGGTTCCACCCATCTCATCTTAGTTCAGTAACCAAGAAATTCAATCTTAATGACATTTGGGAACATCGAAAGCTTTTTTAGCTCAATTTTTAACATGTCGTTTTGTTGGTCAAAGGGTGTTTGACCATGGTCATAATTCGATTTACTAAATTTTGAAATGTGATGCACCTTGTAATATTTCTATTTCATACCCATAAACGAGTTTTCAAAAGTCATACAGTGCAATGTTGGATTTTCAAACGGATGTTGCACCTCAAAACTTCGATGTTGCATCCAACAGACGGGGGTTATTCCACCAACCATAACTTTGTATTTATTTTGAGTTACTAGAACCATAACCAGCCTGTTGACACACTTTTTGGTCAAAGCTATCACATACAGAAAATCTAAATAAGCAACGCACTTAGGTACTGACAACTTCGTCAGAAGACAAAGAGCGATTTGGTCGAATCGCAACATCAACATAAACAGGCCCGAAACTCCTATAAAATGACCTCTTTTGGTCCCAAAAACATCAATTATGGAGCTTTGCTCCGAAACTCCTATAGCCCTATGAATTAGATTCAGGTAGAGCTTTCGTTTGGGCAAAACGGACTTATGGATTGGAAGTTACGCCCGTTTCTGTGAACGCGCGAAGAACTTGGATTTTGGAATTAGTGACATTTCTGTTCGGCTCGCCCCCTTGGATCGTGGACTAGCCCTGGCTCAGTTTAATATACTTTTTAATATGTTGCACCCAGGAGAAGTGGGTTGTTCCGCCAACCATAACTTTTTGTCCATTTCGAGTTACAAGAACCATAACCATTCAAAACGTTGATCTCTCATAGATCTATAGGACTAAAAGGTTCCACCCATCTCATATTTGTTCAGTAACCAAGAAATTCAATCATAATGACATTTGGGAACATAGAAAGCCTTTTTAACTCAATTTTTCACATGTCGTTTTGTTTGTAAAAGGGGGTTTGACCGTGGTCATAATTTGGTTTATTATATTTTGGAATCTGATGCACCATGTTATATTTCTATTTCATACCCATAAACGAATTTTCAAAAGTCATACAGTTCAATCTTGGATTTTCAAACGGATGTTGCACCTCAAGACTTCGATGTTGCACCCAACAGACGTGGGTTGTTCCGCACAAGTCTATTGACACACTTTTTGGTCAAAGCTGTCACATATGGAAAATCTAAACAAGCAACGCGCTTAGGTACTGAGAACTTCATCAGAAGACATAAAGCGATTTGGTCGAATCGCAACATCAACATAAACAAGCCAGAAACTCCTATCAGATGACCTCTTTTGGTCTCGAAAACATCAATTACTGAGCTTCTCTCCGTACCTCCTGTAGCCCTCTGAATTAGCTTCAGGTAGAGCTTTCGTTTAGGCAAAACGGACTTACGGTTTGGAAGTTACGCCCGTTTCCGTGAACGCGCGTAGAACTTATATTTTGGAATTGGTCACATTTCTGTTCGGCTCGCCCCTTTGGATCGTGGATTAGTCCCGGCTCGATTTGGTATATTTTGGAACATGATGCACGATGTTATATTTCTATTTCATCCCCATAAAAAAGTTTTCAAAAGTCATACAGGGAAATCATGGATTTTCAAATGGATGTTTAACCTCAGGACTTCGATGTTGCACCCAGGAGATGTGGGTTGTTCCGCCAACCATAACTTTGTGTCCATTTTGAGTTACAAGAACCATAACCATTCAAAACGAAGCTCTTTCATAGATCTTTAGGACTAACAGGTTCCACCCATCTCATCTTTGTTCAGTAACCAAGAAATTCAATCTTAATGAAATTTGGTAACATAGAAAGCCTTTTTAGCTCAATTTTTCACATGTCGTTTAGTTGGTCAAAGGGGGTTTGACCGTGGTCATAATTCAGTTTATTATATTTTTAAATGTGATGCACCATGTTATATTTCTATTTCATACCCATAAACGAGTTTTCAAAAGTCATACAGTGCAATCTTCGATTTTCAAACGGATGTTGCACCTCAAGACTTCGATGTTGCATCCAACTGTCGTGGGTTGTTCCGCCAACCATAACTTTGTATTTATTTTTGTTACTAGAACCGTAACTAGCCTGTTGACACACTTTTTGGTCTTAGCTGTCACATTTGTAAAATCTAAATAAGTAACGCACTCAGGTACTGAGAACTTCGTCAGAAGACATAGAGCGGTTTGGTTGAATCGCAACATCAACATAAACAGGCCCGAAACTCATATCAGATGACCTCTTTTGGTCCCGAAAACATCAGTTACGGTGCTCAGCTCCATAACTCCTATAGCCCTCTAAATTATCTTTAGGTAGAGCTTTCGTTTGGGCAAAACGGACTTACAGATTGGAAGTTACGCATGTTTCCGTGAACGTGCGCAGAACTTGGATTTTGGAATTGGTGACATTTCTGGTCGGCTTGCCCACTTGGATCGTGGACTAGCCCCGACCTGATTTACTATATTTTGGAATATGATAAACCATGTTATATTTATATTTCATCCGCATAACCGAGTTTTCAAAAGTCATACAGGGCAATCATGGATTTTCAAACGGATGTTGCACCTCAGGACTTCGATGTTGCACCCAGGAGATGTGGGTTTTCCTCCAACCATAACTTGGTGTCCATTTTGAGTTACAAGAACCATAATCATTCAAAATGAAGCTCTTTCATAGATCTATAGGACTAACAGGTTCCACCCATATCATCTTAGTTCAGTAACCAAGAAATTCAATCTTAATGACATTTGGTAACATAGAAAGCCTTTTTAACTCAATTTTTCACATGTCGTTTAGTTGGTCAAAGGGGGTTTGACCATGATCATAATTCGGTTTATTATATTTTGAAATGTGATGCACCACGTTATATTTCTATTTCATACCCGTAAACGAGTTTTCAAAAGTTATACAGTGCAATCTTCGATTTTCAAACGGATGTTGCACCACAAGACTTCGATGTTGCACCCAACAGACGTGGGTTGTTCCGCCAACCATAACTTTGTATTTATTTTGAGTTACTAGAACCATAACCAGCCTGTTGACACACTTTTTGGTAAAAGATGTCCCATATGTAAAATCTAAATAAGCAACGCGCTCAGGTACTGAGAACTTCGTCACAAGACAGAGCGGTTTGGTCGAATTGCAACATCAACATAAACAGGCCCGAAACTCCTATCAGATGACCTATTTTGGTCCCGAAAACATCAATTACGGTGCTCAGCTCCATAACTCCTGTAGCCCTCTGAATTATCTTTAGGTAGAGCTTTCGTTTGGGCAAAACGGACTTATGGATTGGAAGTTACGCATGTTTCCGTGAACGCGTGCAGAACTTGGATTTTGGAATTGGTGACATTTCGGTTCGGCTCGCCCCCTTGGATCGTGGACTAGCCGCGACTTTATTTTCTATATTTTGGAATATGATAAACCATGTTATATTTCTATTTCATCTGCATAAACGAGTTTTCAAAAGTCATACAGGGCAATCTTGGATTTTCAAACAGATGTTGCACCTCAGAACTTCGATGTTGCACCCAGGAGACGTGGGTTGTTCCGCCAACTATAACTTTGTGTCCATTTTGAGTTACAAAACCATAACAGTTCAAAACGAAGCTCTTTCATAGATCTATAGGACTAACAGGTTCCACCCATCTCATCTTAGTTTAGTAGCCAAGAAATTCAATCTTAATGACTTTTGGGAACATCGAAAGCTTTTTTAGCTCAATTTTTAATAGTTCGTTTTGTTGGTCAAAGTGTGTTTGACAATGGTCATAATTCGATTTACTATATTTTGAAATGTGATGCACCATGTTATATTTCTATTTCATACCCATAAACGATTTTCAAAAGTCATACAATGCAATCTTGAATTTTCAAACGGATGTTGCACCTCAAGACTTCGATGTTACACCCAACGGACGTGTGTTGTTCCGCCAGCCTTAACTTCGTATTTATTTTGAGTTACCAGAACCATAACCAGCCTGTTGACATACTTTTTGGTCAAAGCTGTCACATATGGAAAATCTAAATAAGCAACGCGTTCAGGTACTGAGTACTTCGTTAGAAGACATAGAGCGGTTTGGTCGAATCGCAACATCAACATAAACAGGCCCGAAACTCCTATCAGATGACCCATTTTGGTCCCGAAAACATCAATTATGGAGCTTTGTTGTAACACCCCGTAATTTTATAACATTAAAACTCACAAATTAAAGTATACTTAATTTTTAGAAAAGAATTAAGTGAAATTTGTTGCGTAGAGAAATATATATATATATTTATTAAAAATTAAATAAATAAATATGCGGAAAAGTTCAAAACAGCGATTTGGGAGGGGAAATAATCGAACTGACCCATTTTTGAGGTCGACCCCAGCTCCGCTGGGTCAACTAGGGGTTAATATAGGGTGTTTGGCTGTCAACCCGTGGGCCGATTCGCTCAAATGCAGATTTTGCATTTGATTAGTTCTCATGGTTCAGGGTTAGTCTAATGGTCCTAAATAACTTCCTACACCAATAAATACATCCTATTGCTAACCCTAAACCTAATTAAAATAGAATAGTTACCGTCGCCATGGAAATCAATGGAGCTGCCGCCAACTAAGAAGGAAGAAAAGCTAATTCAATTCTAATTCTCTCAACCCTAAAGCAAGCAAAGCTCTCTTTTCTTCTCTAAATTGTGAGTATGATGATCTTAACAAGATTATTATCATTTTAATTAGGTTGAGTTATGAATGGATTATGAGTAGATGATGTGAATTATCATATATGTTGTTGTAAACCCCTTTTGCTATCTTGTATATTGTAAATCCAATGTTATGTGATGATGATATCTAATATGTTGTAAATCATGCTATGATGATGTTATGTATGTTGAAAGTTTCTATGCTAAGTTGGGATGAATCATACATGTTAAAAAGGCCATGATGTTACCATCTATGCTAGTTAGTTCATATTAATTAAATCATCATGTTTGGGTTATGTTGATCTATATGACAAGTCACATATGCAAGTGAGATTGATTAGAAAAGTTATGAACATATACCAAGACATCTATTATGACATCTAGAATTATGCTATGACATATGTGATATCCTATGACAGTTCACACCATCATTATGTTGCCTAAAAACCCCATATGCAATTTTATGTATAGATTTGGGCAATGATCATATCATGTAAATTGAGACATTTAACAAGTTGACACCTTTTGATCCTTAACATTTGTAGTTTATTCAAGTTTCACCTATATTATGATTAGATTTATTTTAATTGTCTATATGTTGTGATAATTTATCTTTGTGCTAGGTGTCAGACTATACAAGTCTAGCCTATATTATGCGTTGAATAAGCGAACGTATAAATGTGGGGTAGGGGTAATATTAAGGATTTAATATTAAAAAGTTGGGGTGCAATTGATATGATTTTGCATGCCATAAGTGGATGGCTATAATTGAGTCAATTATGGACATCATTAAAAGTTGACTTAATTAATAATTTGAATAGGGAATTATTAAAACTGGGGTAAAAGATTTTAAGTGTTAATCAATGCTTAGGACACGAGGTTGGACTCGTTTGTGACGTAAACCTGCCCGGACCCGCCCGACAAATCCAGTGGTCACAAATGTCAGCCCAATGTGAGAGGTCCTAGGCCTAAACTAAAGCATAACGGTTGTAAAGGCACGAGGTTAGACTCTTTTATGGTGTAAGACTGCACGGACCCGCCCGGCAAATCCAGCTGCCATAAATGCCAGTCTAAAGTGAGAGGTCATTATGGGGTTATGGCCTGAATGAATTAAGAAATATTTAACCAGATAAACAAGTAAGGTGGGACATGGGGGTTAAGTAGGTGCCTTGGGTTGCATGAGGAATCTAGGGGGTGCCCTTAGTGGGATGTGAAATACGATTAGTAAGACTAAACCAAACACACATGTAAATGAACATGACTAAGAGGGTTAAGTGGGATATACTAGTGACAAGCTTAGGTGGGTAGCTTGTGGGGGCCCATTTCGACCAGTATCCCAAACGTATCTTTGTGGGCTCGACCCAAGTCGAGGACGGGACACGCATGCTGGGTTCGACTGTAAGAGGCCAAAACGGGGAGCGGTGGCAACGCAAGTCCAACGGGTTTCGTATGCGTGTGTGGAACCGGGCTGGTAGGTAAGACGTTGTTGCATCGTGTAGGTATAAGCTGTGCATTCTCAAGTTGTATCGGGTTGCCACTTTAGGGGAGTGATACACCCCAATGTGGGGCCAGCACGGGTATCTACGAGTAGGGAGCCGATCGAAAGTGGGTAGTGGGGTACACCTAGTAGAGATAGGGGCAGATGGCACCTATGTACTCAGCTAGGGGTACGTAAGGCTATTTATATAGTTTCTGTGTGAAGCAAGTGGGATCAAACAATAGGATGACTGGTGTGGTGCAGTGTAGTAATATGTGGTGCAGTGTAGTAATCATTCTTTAGTAATTAGGTGTGCCTTTACCGTTATCTTTAACGTTATCTTAAACACTATCTTTATCTTCTCAAGAGTTAATAGACGTTTACTTGTCTTCCAGCTTATGCCTTAGTCTAGTTATTTTGATAATATTATTTTTAGAATTATCATACTCGCCAGACTTTATGTCTGACCCCCTCTATTTCTATCCTTTTCCCCCCTCCAGGTCCACAGGTTCAGCCCAACTCTAGTGGAGCTTGATTGAATTGCTTCATCTCTCTTTGGAAAATTTGACCGTTGAAGTAAAGTCCAGCTGTTATCATTCTAATGGCTATTTATGTAATGGGATTATGTATTTTTTTTTATGAAGATGGATATTGTACTTGGTTATGATCTATGGTTTTATGATGTAACATACATGTTTAATTTCCGCTGCAATAAAATGAAGTTTTAGATTTCCAAGTACTATTTACTATCTGTCTTGTTGTAATTTTTCTGTTCTATATTCACTTATAACCTCCATGGAAGTTAATGCATTCCCTTCGTGAGTGACATTAATGGACGTGGGGTGTTACATGTGGTATCAGAACTTAAGGTTACCAGAACAGATAAAAATACTTTAGAAAAATAGTTATTTTTGGAAGAAGTGCTTTCAAAAACATGTTTTAATGAGAAATTTAAAGAGAAAAGTTTTTAAGAAAAAAAAAACATAATCCCCAAAAGCCCGTATCTATCTTTCGAATCCTCCATTCTGAATCTTTCCTTTTTCGTTTCAGCATGGCTGAAGATCTTAATCTACCCGACGGTGTAACGATACCAGGATGGTATAGGAGGTTATTAGAGGCTAGGGCCGCTACATGTCCATCCAATGTTCCTCCACCACCAGTTGCACTCGTTCCTCCTCCTCGCGTAGATACTTTTGTAAAGACGTGCAAGGTATTCAAGGCTATGGGTGGAAAACCATTTCAAGGATCAGAAACGTTTGTGGAAGCTAGAGGTTGGCTTAAGGAGGTGGAAGAATTGCTAGAAATCTTTGAAGTAGAAGAAGGGAGGAGAGTTCGTTTAGCAGCTTGGTTGATGAAGGGAGAGACCTCGTTTTGGTGGGAGGTCACTAATGGGGAGCGTCCTGTTGACTCTTGGGTGGATTTCAGATGTAGGTTCGAGGCGAAGTTTCTCCCAAGGGCGGAAGAAAATCTATATATGGAAAGGCTCTTGACATTGAAGCAAGGAAGCTCATCAGTGAAAGAATATGTCAATAAATTTAATCAGATAGCAAGGTTTGGCTTGGACTTAGTGAACACGCCGGAGAAGAAGGCTCTAAGGTTCATGAATGGCTTGAATGAACCATTGCAAGGGTTGGCTATGACCCACATCCCAATGGGGGCCACCTTTGAGAATTTAGTAGAAATGGCGCTTATGCATGAGGAGAAAAGCGCTAAAGCTGATAGGGCACCCGAGAAGAAGGGGAATCAGAAGAAACCACAATAGAAAAACAAGAAGGGTGGTAAAGACAATAACGGCAAGGGAAAGAAGAAATGTTTTTACTGTGGGACACCAGGACATCTCAGCAAGGATTGCCGAAAGAAAACGAAGACAGGCTGTTTTCATTGTGGCGATGCGGGACATTTAGTGAAGGACTGCCCAAAGAAGGGGCAGAGGGCAGGAGCTACCTCGGGAGGACATGTGCAGGCTCTTATGGTACCAGGGCAGGCTAGGGGACAAGTTCAGGCTCTCTGGGCCCCACCGCTGCAAGAACGAGGTAGAACAATTTCTGTTGAAAGCTTAGTTTTTCTGTTTGATCATCATGTCCGTACCTTATTCGATTCGGGTGCATCACATTCGTTTATCTCTACATCATTAGTTGAATCACTGCACTTAAACACCAGTTTAGTAGAGGATCCCTTAGTTGTTTCGAATCCAATTGGGGGCTCAGCTTATTTGTCTATGATGTGTTTGGATATGAGAATTTCTATACTTAGCGTTGAATTTAGATGTGATGCTTATGTGTTGGGCTTCACGGGCTATGGGCTAATTTTAGGAATGGATTGGTTATCTAGAAATGGGGCCGTTCTTGATTGTGAAAGCAGAGTAGTTAGGCTCGTGACTCGCCTTGGCAACACTCTCGAAATCTTCTGTAATCCCATAAATTCGGTTATGCTAAGTTTTCTAGAATCGCTTGACGCGTCTGAGGAAAATCTATGATCTGTTAGAGTGGTCCGAGAATATTCGGATATGTTTGAGGGGGTGAAGGGCTTGCCTCCGAAGCGGGAGATAGATTTTCAAATATATCTTGTGGATAATGTGAAACCAGTATCTTTGCCAGTACACCACATGGCTCCACGTGAAAGGGGGGAACTCGATAAGGAAGTGAAGGAGTTGCTTGAGAAGGGGTTCATAAGAAGAAGTATATTGGAGTGGGGTGCTCCAGTAGTATTTTCCACGAAGGCGGATGGGTCCCCTAGACTGTGTATGGACTACAGAGAACTTGATAAACTTACTAAGAAGAACAGACACCCACTACCGAGGATTGACGATCTCTTCGATCAGTTAGTTGGCGTCTCAGTGTTTTCGCAGGTTGACTTGGCCACTGGGTTCCATCAGTTGAGAGTGGCCGAGGATAGCATAGACAAGACTTCCTTTAGGACTCCGGACGGTTTCCACCAATGGCTAGTGATGCCCTTCGGTTTGACAAACGCCCCAGCATATTTTGTTGATTTGATGAGTAGGGTGTTTAGGGAGTACCTTAACAAATTCGTGGTAGTCTTTGTAGATGACATCTTGATCTTTTCTAAGGATGAAGAAGAGCATGCCCTACATCTTAGGGAAGTGTTGGAGACCCTACGAGCGCATAACCTTAAAGTTAAATTTTCTAAGTGTCACTTTTGGAGGAAGGATGTACGGTTCTTAGGACACGTGGTTTCCAAAGAAGGAATAGCTGTGGATCCCGTGAAGGTGGTGGCCATCCAAGATTGGAAGGTCCCTAAAAATGCTACAGAAGTGCGAAGTTTCTTGGGGTTATCTGGCTACTATAGGAAGTTTATCAAAGACTTCGCAAAGATATCAGCTCCATTGACACGCTTGACGAAGAAGAACCTAGTTTTCACATGGGACGTAGATTGTGATGATGCGTTCAAACGTTTGAAGAGAGCTTTGACTTCTGCCCCAGTCTTAGTATTGACAGACGGGAGTAAGCCGTTTACCGTTTATGCTGACGCTTGTTGGACAGGACTAGGCGCGGTCTTAATGCAAGAGGGCATGGTAATAGCCTATGGTGGAAGGCAGTTGAGAGCGCATGAAAAGAATTACCCCACACATGACCTAGAGTTGGCCGCTATTGTTTTCGCGCTTAAGTCTTAGCGTCATTATCTTCTTGGTGAGAAATTCGAATTATTCACTGACCACATGTCTTTAAAATACCTATTCTCTCAAAAGGACTTGAACTTAAGGCAGCAAAGATGGATGGAGTTCTTAGCGTCCTACGACTTCGAAATAGCCTATACCCCTGGCAAGGGTAACGTGGTGGCAGACGCCTTAAGTAGAAAAAGATTATCCTTAAGTCCTTTGTTTGGTGAGCGGCGAAGTTTAGAATTCATTTCGATGTTTGACTTTAGACCTTCCGTTGACTTCGTACCCGGTTTGCTAGCATCCTTGGAGGTCAGACCTACGCTTTTGGGACGGATTGGCGAGGCACAGCGAGACGACCCGCTGTTGGTTGAGTTAGTAGAAAAACTCAAAGGAGGGGAGTCATCAAGCCATCTCTGTAGGTATTACCTAGATGATAAGGGTTGGTTATGTAGGGACGGTAGACTTTGTGTACCAAAAGACGATGAGCTAAGGAAGACTATACTTGACGAAACACATCATTCGAAGATGTCCATTCATCCCGGCGGGGACAAGAAGTACAAAGACATGAAGAGAGTTTACTTTTGGGCCGGCATGAAGAAAGACGTGGCCAAGTATGTCGCTAGATGCTTGGTATGCCAACAAGTAAAAGCGGAGCAAAAGAAACCCGGTGGGTTGCTTCACCCATTGGAGGTTCCACTATGGAAGTGGGAGAGTGTCTCGATGGATTTTATGGATGGATTACCACGATCGAGGAAGGGTAATACGGGGATTTGGGTTATAGTAGATAACTTACTAAGAGTGCCCATTTTATTCCCGTGAAGAGTAAGAGGACTGCTCCATGGTTAGCTTCTGTATACGTTCGAGAGATAATTCGTTTGCACGGTGTTCCTTCTAGCATAGTGAGCGACCGCGATCCTATTTTCACTAGCGAATTTTGGAGAAGCTTACAAGAGGCGGTAGGGACTCAGTTATGTTTGAGCACCGCATATCATCCTCAGACGGACGACCAGACTGAGAGGGTGAATCGCATCTAGAGGATCTGTTGAGGCTATGTATCCTAGACTTTGGGGGTACATGGGAAGAGCATCTTCCATTGGTTGAGTTCGCATATAATAATAGCTTTCAGTCCAACATTGGTATGGCACCATTCGAAGCTCTATATGGACAACCTTGTCGTTCACCTACGTGTTGGTGGGAATCTACGGATAAGATCTTACTTGGGCCCGATATGATTAGGGAGACTTCGGAGAAGATCGACTTGATGCGAAGGAGGATGAAAGCAGCGCAAGATGGGCAGAAATCTTATGCGGATAAGAGGAGGACAGATCTTGAGTTTGAAGTTGGGGACATGGTCTTTGTCAAAGTGTCTCCACTACGAAACGTTGTTCGCTTTGGGTCCGTTGGGAAATTAGCACAAGGTTTGTAGGTCGTTTCCTATTAAGGAGGGGATTGGACGGATGGCGTATAGAGTGGAGTTGCCCGAGAGACTTAGTGGTGTACATGACGTATTCCATGTGACACATTTGAGGAAGTGCTTGCACGAGACCGCGGAAGTGATAGAGCTGAGCTTTCTTAGAGAGCTGGAGACAGAGCGTGATGCGATAATTCGATGAGCTCCTACGTGCATTCTTGGGTCGGAGATCAAGAGGTGAGGAATCGAGAGGTCAGACTAGTCAAAGTGCAATGGGGAGATGATGAGAGCAACGCTACTTGGGAGACAGAAGAGAAGATACGTTCACGATACCCTTTTCTTTTTGAGGGTATGTCTTTTAATTTCTCCTTTATCGCTTAGCTTGTACTTATCTTATCTTTAGTATATCCTCTCGCTAGTATCTTTGTCCTTTAGTTAGGATAATCCTATGGTTGAAACATGTGTTTGAGACATGTTATGTATGGTGGATGTAAAGTGGATGTAAGTGTTTGCTAGTGGTTGCTCGTGGATGCATATACACACACTATTAGGCACCAGATCGGCTCAGTCACTTCATATTGCATATTGCATATATATGGATGTATTTAGTAAAATGGATGTATAATGGTTGTATTATCATATAGTTGCTTCATTCGGGTGGATGGTTGTGCACGCATATAGAATTAATATGTATCATTAGGAATCTTTTGCATACATATTGGACGCATGGCACTATCATGAATTGCACTAAGGAGGTCGACTGAATCAGTAGACCGCCTAATTTTGCATTAGATATGGACATATACACACACTGTGCATATAAACATTAAAGCATTAGAGTCTTTTAAGGACAATGGATGCTGGTGTTTGATGGTTGAGTAGATGGAAGATTAGATGGTAGGATATACATTCTTCTTGACTTGGAGATTTCAGGGACGAAATCCTTTAAGGAGGGGAGAATGTAACACCCCGTAATTTTATAACATTAAAATTCACAAATTAAAGTATACTTAATTTTTAGAAAAGAATTAAGTGAAATGGGTTGCACAGAGAAATATATATATATTGACATATATATATATATATATATATATATATTAAAAATTAAATAAATAAATATGCGAAAAAGTTCAAAACAGCGAATTGGGAGGGAAAATAACTGAACCGACCCATTTTTGAGGTCGACCCAAGCCCCGCTGGGTAGACTAGGGGTTAATCCAGGGTGTTTGGCTGTCAACCCATGGGCCGATTCGCTCAAATGCAGATTTTGCATTTGATTGGTTCTCATGGTTCAGGGTTAATCTAATGGTCCTAAATAACTTCCTACACCTATAAATACATCCTAATGCTAACCCTAAACCTAATTAAAATAGAATAGTTACCGTCGCCATGGAAATCAATGGAGCCGCCGCCAACTAAGATGGAATAAAAGCTAATTCAATTATAATTCTTTCAACCCTAAAGCAAAGCAAAAAATTCTCTTTTCTTCTCTAAATTGTGAGTATGATGATCTTAACAAGATTATTATCATTTTAAGTAGGTTGAGTTATGAATGGATTATGAGTAGATGATGTGAATTATCATATTTGTTGTTGTAAACCCCTTTTGCTATCATGTATATTGTAAATCCAATGTTATGTGATGATGATATCTTATATGTTGTAAATCATGCTATGATGATGTTATGTATGTTGAAAGTTTCTATGCTAAGTTGTGATGAATCATACATGTTAAAAAGGCCATGATGTTACCATATGTTCTAGTTAGTTCATATTAATTAAATCATCATGTTTGGGTTATGTTGATCTATATGACAAGTCACATATGCAAGTTAGATTGATTACAAAAGTTATGAACATATACCAAGACATCTATTATGACATCTAGAATTATGCTATGACATATGTGATATCCTATGCTAGTTCACACCATCATTATGTTGCCTAAAAACCCCATATGCTAGTATATGTACAGATTTAGGCTAGGATCATATCATGTAAATTGAGACATTTAACTAGTTGACACCATTTGATCCTTAACATGTGTAGTTCATGCAAGTTTCACCCCTATTATGATTAGATTTATTTTAATTGTCTGTATGTTGTGATAATTTATCTTTGTGCTAGGTTTCAGACTATACAAGTCTAGCCTATATTATGCGTTGAATAAGCGAACGTATAAATGTGGGGTAGGGGTAATATTAAGGATTTAATATTAAAATGTTGGGGTGCAATTGATATGATTTTGCATGCCATAAGTGGATGGCCATAATTGAGTCAATTATGGACATCATTAAAAGTTGACTTAATTAATAATTTGAACAGGGAATTATTAAAACTGGGGTAAAAGATTTTAAGTGTTAATCAATGCTTAGGACACGAGGTTGGACTCGTTTGTGACGTAAACCTGCCCGGACCTGCCCGGCAAATCCAGTGGTCACAAATGTCAGCCCAATGTGAGAGCTCCTAGGCCTAAACTAAAGCATAACGGTTGTAAAGACACGAGGTTAGATACTTTTATGGTGTAAGACTGCCCGGGCCCGCCCAGCAAATCCAGCTGCCATAAATGCCAGTCTAATGTGAGAGGTCTTTATGAGGTTATGGCCTGAATGAATTAAGAAATACTTAACCAGATAAACATGTAAGGTGGGACATGGGGGTTAAGTTGGTGCCTTGGGTGGCATGAGGAATCTAGGGGGTGCCCTTAGTGGCATGGGAAATACGATTAGTAAGACTTAACCAAACACACATGTAAATGAACATGACTAAGAGGGTTAAGTGGGATATACTAGTGACAAGCTTAGGTGGGTAGCTTGTGGGGGCCCATTTCGACCAGTATACCAAACGTATCTTTGTGGGCTCGACCCAAGTTGAGGACGGGACACGCATGCTGGGTTCGATTGTAAGAGGCCAAAACGGGGAGCGGTGGCAACGCAAGTCCAACGGGTTTCGTATGCGTGTGTGGACCCGGGCTGGTAGGTAAGACGTTGTTGCATCGTGTAGGTATAAGCCGTGCATTCTCAAGTTGTATCGGGTTGCCACTTTAGGGGAGTGATACACCCCAATGTGGGGCCAGCACGGGTATCTACGAGTAGCGAGCCGATCGAATGTGGGTAGTGGGGTACACCTAGTGGAGATAGGGGCAGACGACACCTATGTAGTCAGCTAGGGGTACGTAACGCTATTTATAAAGTTTATGTGTGAAGCAAGAAGGATCAAACAATAGGGTGAATGGTGTGGTGCAGTGTAGTAATGTGTGGTGCAGTGTAGTAATCATTCATTAGTAATTAGGTTTGCCTTTACCGTTATCTTTAACGTTATCTTAAACGTTATCTTTATCTTCCTAAGAGTTCATAGACATTTACTTGTCTTCCAGCTTATGCCTTAGTCTAGTTATTTTGATAATAGTATTGTTAGAATTATCATACTCGCCAGACTTTATTTCTGACCCCCTCTGTTTTTATCCTTTTCCCCCTCCAGGTCCTCTGGTTGGGCCCAGCTCTAGTGGAGTTTGATTGAATTGCTTCATCTCTCTTTGGAAAGCTTGGACCGTTGAAGTAAAGTCCAGCTTGTTATCTTTTTAATGGTTATTTATGTAATGGGATTATGTATTTTGTTTTTATGAAGATGGATATTGTACTTGGTTATGATCTATGGTTTTAGGATGTAACAAACATGTTTAATTTCCGCTGCAATAAAATGAAGTTTTAGATTTCCAAGTACTATTTACTATCTGTCTTGTTGTAATTTTTCTGTTCTATATTCACTTATAACCTCCATGGAAGTTAATGCACTCCCTTCGTGAGTGACATTAATGGACGTGGGGTGTTACATTTGCTCCATAACTCCTGTAGCCCTCTGAATTAACTTCAGGTAGAGATTTCGTTTGGGCAAAACGGACGTACGGATTGGAAGTTACGCCCGTTTCCGTGAACGCGCGCAGAACTTGGACTTTGGAATTGGTGACATTTCTATTCGGCTCGCCCCCTTGGATCGTGGACTAGCACCGGCTCGATTTACTATATTTTGGAAAATGATGCACCATGTTATATTTCTATTTCATCCCCATAAACGAGTTTTCAAAAGTCATAGAGGGCAATCTTGGATTTTCAAACGGATGTTGCACCTCAGGACTTCGATGTTGCAACCAGGAGACGTGGGTTGTTCCGCCAACCATAACTTTGTGTCCATTTTGAGTTACAAGAACCATAACCATTCAAAACGAAGCTCTTTCATAGATCTATAGGACTAACAGGTTCCACCCATCTCATCTTTGTTCAGTAACCAAGAAATTCAATCTTAATGACATTTATGAACATCGAAAGGTTTTTTAGCTCAATTTTTAACATGTCGTTTTGTCGGACAAAGGGTGTTTGACCATCGTCATAATTTGATTTACTATATTTTGAAATGTGATGCACCACGTTATATTTCTATTTCATACCCATAAACGAGTTTTCAAAAGTCATACAATGCAATCTTGGATTTTCAAACGGATGTTGCACCCAACAGACTTGGGTTGTTCCGCCAACCATAACTTGGTATTTATTTTGAGTTACTAGTACCATAACTAGCTTATTGACACACTTTTCGGTCAAAGCTGTGACATATGGAAAATCTAAATAAGCATCGCGCTCAGGTACAGAGAACTTCGTTAGAAGACATAAAGCGATTTGGTCGTATAGCAACATCAATATAAACAAGCCCGAAACTCCTATCAGATGACCTCTTTTGGTCCCCAAAAGATCCATTACGGAGCCTTGCTCTTTAACTCCTGTAGACCTATGAATTAGCTATAGGTAGAGCTTTCGTTTGGGCAAAACGGCCTTACGGATTGGAAGTTACGCCTGTTTCCGTGAACGCACGCAGAACCTGAATTTTGGAATTGGATACATTTTTGTTCGGCTCGCCCCCTTGGATCGTGGACTAGCCCCGGCACGATTTACTATATTTTGGAATATGATGCACCGTGTTATATTTCTATTTTATCCCCATAAACGAGTTTTCAAAAGTCATACAGGGCAATCTTGGATTTTCAAACGGATGTTGCACCTCAGGACTTCGATGTTGCACCCGTAAGACGTAGGTTGTTCCGCCAACCATAACTTTGTGTCTATTTTGAGTTACAAGAACCATAACCATTCAAAACGAAGCTCTTTCACAGATCTATAGGACTAAAAGGTTCCACCCATCTCGTCTTTGTTCAGTAACCAACAAATTCAATCTTAATGACATTTGGGAACATAGAAAGCCTTTTTAACTCAAATTTTCACATGTCGTTTTGTTGGTCAAAGGGTGCTTGACCATGGTCGTAATTCAATTTACTATATTTTGAAATGTCATGCACCATGTTATATTTCTATTTCATACCCATAAACGAGTTTTCAAAAGTCATACAGTGCAATCTTGGATTTTCAAACGGATGTTGCACCTCAAGACTTCGATGTTGCACCCAACAGACGTGGGTTGTTCCGCCAACCATAACTTTGTATTTATTTAGAGTTACTAGAACCATAACCAGCCTGTTGACACACTTTTTGGTCAAATCTGTCACATATGGAAAATCTAAATAAGCAACGCGCTCAGGTACTGAGAACTTCGTCAGAAGACATAGAGCGATTTGGTCAAATCGAAACATCAACATAAACAGGTCCAAAACTACTATCAGATGACCTTTTTTGGTCCCAAAAACATTAATTACGGAGCTTTGCTCCATAATTCCTGTAATTCTCTGAATTTGCTTTAGGTAGAGCTTTCGTATGGGTGAAACAGACTTACGGATTGGAAGTTACGCCCGTTTTCGTGAACGCGCGTAGAACTTGGATTTTGTAATTGGTGACATTTCTGTTCGGCTCGCCCCCTTGGATCGTGGACTTGCCCCGGCTCGATTTACTATATTTTGGAATATGATGCACAATGTTATATTTCTATTTCATCCCCACAAACGAGTTTTCAAAAGTCATACAGGGCAATCTTGGATTTGCAAATGGATGTTGCACCGCAGGAGTTCGATGTTACACCCAGGAGACGTGGGTTGTTCCGCCAACCATAACTTTGTGTCCATTTTGAGTTACAAGAACCATAACCATTCAAAAAGAAGCTCTTTCAAAGATCTATAGGACTAAATGGTTCCATCCATCTCATATTAGCTCAGTAACCAAGAAATTCAATATTAATGACATTTGGGTACATAGAAAGCCTTTTTAACTCAAATTTTCACATGTTGTTTTGTTAGTCAAAGGGGGTTTGACCTTGGTCATAATTCGGTTTATTATATTTTGAAATGTGATGCACCATGTTATATTTCTATTTCATACCCATAAACGAGTTTTCAAAAGTCATACAGCGCAATCTTGGATTTTCAAACGGATGTTGTACTCAAGACTTCAATGTTGCACCCAACAGACATGGGTTGTTCCGCCAACCATAACTTTGTATTTATTTTGAGTGACTAGAACCACAACCAGCCTGTTGACACACTTTTTGGTCAAAAGCTAGCACATATGGAAAATCTAAATAAGCAACGCGCTCAGGTACTGAGAACTTCGTCAGAAGACATAGAGCGATTTGGTCGAATCGCCACATCAACATAAACAGGCCCGAAACTCCTATCACATGACCTTTTTTGGTCCCGAAAACGTCAATTACAGAGCTTTGCTCTGTAACTACTGTAGCCCTCTGAATTTGCTTCAGGTAGAGCTTTCGTACGGGTGAAACAGACTTACGGATTGGAAGTTACGCCCGTTTTCGTGAACGCGCGTAGAACTTGGATTTTGGAATTGGTGACATTTCTGTTCGGCTCGCCACCTTGGATCGTGGACTAGCCCTAGCTCGATTTACTATATTTTGAAATATGATGCACCATGTTATATTTCTATTTCATCCCCATAAACGAGTTTTCAAAAGTCATAAGGGGCAATCTGGGATTTTCAAACGGATGTTTCACCTCAGGCCTTCGATGTTGCACCCAGGAGACGTGGGTTGTTCCTCCAACCATAACTTTGTGTCCATTTTGTGTTACAAGAGCCATAATCATTCAAAATGAAGCTCTTTCGTAGATCTATAGGACTAAAAGGTTCCACCCATCTCATCTTAGTTCAATAACCAATAAATTCAATTTTAATGACATTTGGGAACATAGAAAGCCTTTTTAACTCAATTTTTCACATGTCGTTTTGTTGGTCAAAGGGGGTTTGACCGTGGTCATAATTCGGTTAATTATATTTTGGAATATGATGCACCATGTTATATTTCTTTTTCATATCCATAAACGAGTTTTCAAAAGTCATACAGCGCAATCTTGGATTTTCAAACGGATGTTGTACTCAAGGCTTCGATGTTGCACCCAACAGACGTGGGTTGTTCCGCCAACAATAACTTTGTATTTATTTTGAGTTACTATAACCATAACCAGCCTGTTGACACACATTTTGGTCAAAGCTGTCACATATGGAAAATCTAAATAAGCAACGCGCTCAGGTATTGAGAATTTCGTCAGAAGACATAGAGCAATTTGGTCGAATCGCAACATCAACATAAACAGGCCCGAAACTCCTATCACATGACCATTTTTGGTCCCGAAAACATCAATTACAGAGCTTTGCTCCGTAACTACTGTATCTCTCTGAATTTGCTTCAGGTAGAGCTTTCGTATGGGTGAAACAGACTTACGGATTGGAAGTTACGCCCGTTTTCTTGAACGCGCGTAGAACTTGGATTTTGGAATTGGTGACATTTCTGTTCGGCTCGCCCCCTTGGATCGTGGACTAGCCCTGGCTCGATTTACTATATTTTGGAATATGATGCACCGAGTTATATTTCTATTTCATCCCTATAAATGAGTTTTCAAAAGTCATACAGGGCAATCTTGGACTTTCAAACGGATATTGCACCTCAGGACTTTGATGTTGCACCCAGGATACGTGGGTTGTTCCGCCAACCATAACTTTGTGTCCATTTTGAGTTACAAGAAACATAACCATTCAAAATGAAGCTCTTTCATAGATCTATAGGACTAAAAGGTTCCACCCATCTCATCTTAGTTCAGTAACCAAGAAATTCAATTTTAATGACATTTGGGAACATAGAAAGCCTTTTTAACTCAATTTTTCACATGTCGTTTTGTTGGTCAAAGGGGGTTTGACCGTGGTCAAAATTCGGTTTATTATATTTTGGAATATGATGCACCATGTTATATTTCTATTTCATATCCATAAACGAGTTTTCAAAAGTCATACAACGCAATCTTGGATTTTCAAACGGATGTTGTACTCAAGACTTCGATGTTGCACCCAACAGACGTGAGTTGTTCCGCCAACCATAACTTTGTATTTATTTTGAGTTACTAGAACCATAACCAGCCTGTTGACACACTTTTTGGTCAAAGCTATCACATATGGAAAATCTAAATAAGCAACGCGCTCAGGTACTGAGAACTTCGTATGAAGACATAGAGCGATTTGGTCGAATCGCAACATCAACAGAAACAGGCCCGAAACTCCTATCACATGACCTTTTTTGGTCCCGAAAACATCAATTACGGAGCTTTGCTCCGTAACTACTGTAGCTCTCTTAATTTGCTTCTCGTAGAGCTTTCGTATGGGTGAAACAGACTTACGGATTGGAAGTTACGCCCGTTTTCTAGAACACGCGTAGAACTTGGAATTTGGAATTGGTGACATTTCTGTTTAGCTCGCCCCTTGGATCGTGGACTAGCCCTGGCTCGATTTACTATGTTTTGGAATATGATGCACCGAGTTATATTTCTATTTCATCCCTATAAACGAGTTTTCAAAAGTCATACAGGGCAATCTTGGATTTTCAAACGGATATTGCACCTCAAGACTTTGATGTTGCACCCAAGAGACGTGGGTTGTTCCGCCAACCATAACTTTGTGTCCATTTTGAGTTACAAGAACCATAACCATTCAAAAAGAAGCTCTTTCATAGATCTATAGGACTAATAGGTTCCACCCATCTCATCTTAGTTCAGTAACCAAGAAATTCAATATTAATGACATTTCGGAACATAGAAAGCCTTTTTAACTCAATTTTTCACATGTCGTTTTGTTGGTCAAAGGGGGTTTGACCGTGGTCATAATTCGGTTTATTATATTTTGAAATGTTATGCACCATGTTATATTTCTATTTCATACCCATAAACGAGTTTTCAAAAGTCATAGAGCGCAATCTTGGATTTTCAAATGGATGTTGCACCTCAAGACTTCGATGTTGCACCCAACAGACGTGGGTTGTTCCGCCAACCATAACTTTGTATTTATTTTGAGTTACTACAACCATAACCATCCTGTTGACATATTTTTTGGTCAAAGCTGTCACATATTTTGGAATATGATGCACCATGTTATATTTCTATTTCATCCCCATAAACGTGTTTTCAAAAGTCATACAGAGCAATCTTAGATTTTCAAACGGACGTTGCTCCTCAGGACTTCGATGTTGCACCCAGGAGACGTGGGTTGTTCCGCCAACCATAACTTTGTGTCCATTTTGAGTTACAAGAACCATAACCATTCAAAACGAATCTCTTTCATAGATCTATAGGACTAAAAGGTTCCACCCATCTCATCTTAGATCAGTAACCAAGAAATTCAATCTCAATGACATTTGGGAACATAGAAAAGCCTTTTTAACTCAATTTTTCACATGTCGTTTCGTTGGTCAAAGGGGGTTTGACCGTGGTCATAATTTGGTTTATTATATTTTGGAATATGATGCACCATGTTATATTTCTATTTCATACCCATAAAAGAGTTTTCAAAAGTCATACAGCGCAATCTTGGATTTTCAAACGGATGTTGCACCTCAAGACTTCGATGTTGCACCCAACAGACGTGGGTTGTTCCGCCAACCATAACTTTGTATTTATTTTGAGTTACTAGAACCATAACCAGTCTGTTGACACACTTTTTGGTTAAAGCTATCACATATGGAAAATCTAAATAAGCAACGGGCTCAGGTACTGAGAACTTCGTCAGAAGACACAGAGCGATTTGTTCGAATCACAACATCAACATAAACAGGCCCGAAACTCCTATCAGATGACCTCTTTTGGTCCCAAAAACATCAATTATGAGCTTTGCTACATAACTCCTGTAGCCCTCTAAATTAGCTTCAGGTAGAGCTTTCGTTTGGGCAAAACGGACTTACGGATTGGAAGTTACGCCTGTTTCCGTTAACGCTGGCAGAACTTGGATTTTGGAATTGGTGACATTTCTGTTCGGCTCGCCCCCTTGAATCGTGGACTAGCCCAGGCTCGATTTACTACATTTTGGAATATGACGCACCATGTTATATTTCTATTTCATCCCCATAAACGAGTTTTCAAAAGTTATACAGGGCAGTCTTGGATTTTCAACCGGATGTTGCACCTCAGGACTTCGATGTTGCACCCAGGAGACGTGGGTTGTTCCGCCAACCATAACTTTGTGTCCATTTTGAGTAACAAGAACCATAACCATTCAAAACAAAGCTCTTTCATAGATTTATAGGACTAATAGGTTCCACCCATCTCATCTTAGTTCAGTAACCAAGAAAATCAATCTTAATTACATTTTGGAACATAGAAAGCCTTTTTAACTCAATTTTTCACATGTCTTTTTGTTGGTCAAAGGGGGTTTGACCGTCGTCGTAATTCAGTTTATTATATTTTTAAATGTAATGCACCATGTTATATTTATATTTCATACCCATAAACGAGTTTTCAGAAGTCATACTGTGCAATCTTGGAGTTTCAAACGGATGTTGCACCTCAAGACTTCGATGTTGCACCCAACAGACGTGGGTTGTTCCGCCAACCATAAATTTGTATTTATTTTGAGTTACTAGAACCATTACCAGCTTGTTGACACACTTTTTGGTCAAAGCTGTCACATATGGAAAATCTAAATAAGCAACACGCTCAGGTACTGAGAACTTCGTCAGCAGACATAGAGCGATTTGGTCGAATCGCCACATCAACATAAACCGGCCTGAAACTCTTATTAGATTAATTCTTTTGGCCCCGAAAACATCAATTACAGAGCTTTGCTCGATAACTCCTGTAGCCCTCTGAATTAGCTTCAGGTAGAGATTTTGTTTGGGCAAAACGGACTTACGGATTGGAAGTTATGCCTGTTTCCGTGAACGCGCGCAGAGCGTGGATTTTGGAATTGGTGACATTTCTGTTCGGCTCGCCCCCTTGGATCGTGGACTAGCCCCGACTCGATTTACTATATTTTGGAATATGATGCACCATGTTATATGTAACACCCCGCGAATTCTATAACTGTGAAATTCACAGATTAAAGTATAATTAATTTCAAATCAAAGAACTAAGGGATATGGGATACGCCATTGCGTTCGTCTCGGAAAAATACGCGAAATAGAGTCCGAGTTTTCGAGAAACGGAGTCCGTATGAAGAAGATATGGCCTTCGGAAGTTTCTGAATTAAGTTTAAAATTCAAACAGAATAAAATAACTCAGAAAATCAAGTTTAAATTCCAAAATGGGGCCCAATGGGCCAGGGCGGAAAAACACCCGCCTAAGGCACCCAGGTCGACTGGGCTGTCGACCTGGTCTAACCAGGTCGACAGGGCTGTCGACAGGGCTGTCGATAGGGCTGTCGACCTGGTCCCGAGCCAGGTCGAACCCAGCCCAACCTGGCTGGCCTATTCTATGTTGGCCGATTTTCTGCAGTCTGCTTTGTCATTAGGGCTAGGTGGCAGGCTCTAATTGGTCCCTCTTTCGAATGAATGGCTACGATCAATCCAAGCAACATCAATGGTCCTAATCAGTTCATAACCTCTATAAAAATGACCCTAGACTCACCCTAATCTATTCATTCAAAAATAAGAACAAAGCCGTCATGTTGCTGAGGAACGACTGAGAGTAGCCACCAATTGGAGAGAGGATTAGGAGGCAAATTCTAAGGCATAAAGCAACTTAATCAAATCAAATCAACAAGGAATCACATCTCCAAAACCCTAAATTGGAGAATTCGCCATACAATTGTAAGTAGAGTATTATTTTGGTATGAACAAATAATTGTGTTGGTTTGTATACTTGATTGTGGCAATAAAGTAATTCATATTTGTGCGATTCTATGATTCTTATCGATTTGGAATATTGTATACGTTTGGATATTCTCGAATTATGTTATTCATTATAAACTACATGCGGTAGTTTTATGCAAGTATACGTTTGGGATATTCGCAAATTATGTAATCCATGTTGAAGCTACATGTATGTAGCTGTTTAATTGAAACTCATGCAAGTTTCGGGTTTTTGCTTCTATACCATCATAATGTGTATTTTTGTACAAAAATCATTTTGTACGTAATTGGAACAAATTTGGGTTATTATAGTTCATATGAAACTATGTTGAAATTTTGGCGTCATGATCTATGTATTAAGCCATGCTTTTGTACAAGAAAACCTATTTGCAAACTTATGAATATGACTAGGCTATGATTGATATTTTGAGTAATTGAAATCCATGATTATATTGTTAACAAGAATTATATGATGACATATGTGGTACATAGCTAGGTTAGATTCAAAATCCCTTTTGCAAGTTTGCATGACTAAAGTAAAAATCATGATTTCATGTTAGAAATATTTATGCCATGTGAATAGATTTAAAATCATGATTAAGTTGAACTATACTCTTGTGTTAGTAACAAAAGTAAACACCTTTGTAAACATGTAGTAATCTTATGAACATGATTTGCTTATGTTTGACATTATGCCTGAATAAAAATATAGGTTTATGTTGTAGTTAAGCCTAGGTGTCGATAGTGATATTCTTAACTTAACTACAAGTTTACATGGTTTGATTCATGTCACTTATGCTTTATGACCAAAGTATATGTTACTACTATGCAAGTACACCAGTTTCTATTTTGTCATTCCAACGTCACATTGCAAGTTCATGCGTTCACATTCCCCTTTTTGTGTATGTAATCACGCTTTAAGCCTCCCCTTTTCGCATGGCTAAGTTGGGCTTAAAAGGGCTAAACCCAACGCATATATAATAAACGGACGTGTTAAACGGGGGAAAATAACGTTGGGTTAAATTAATTAATAAATGAAAACATAAAGTAGAAGGGCCCAAATTCAAGTATGGGTTGGGCCCATGATTGGTGTAACCTTTACACCATTAACTTAATAATGGGCCGCAAATATTTACATATAAGAAAATAAAGGAGAAAGACAAAATATGTAAATGTAGAACATACGATGTGTTTAACCCGAGGTTGGATTGAGTTGTGATGTAAACCTGCCCGGAACCGCCCAGCTGTCCAGTAGTCACAACAATACCTATCCAATGTGGGAGGTTAAACATGGAGCCCAATAAGGACCCGAGGTTAGACTGAGTTGTGGCGTAAGACTGCCCGGAACCAACCGGCAACAGGCAGCCACAACAATACCTGTCTAATGTGAGAGGTCAAGGCTTTAATAAGACAATTAAAGCTGAGTCAGGATTGTTAGGATTAAGTGGACTAAAAACTTAATCAAAATGAAACATGCTAAACTAAACGGACTGGTGGGGGTTAGGTTAGAAAACACTTAACCAACTTAGCATGTTGGCTAGAGATAGAAAACCTAGTAACGGGGGACCCTTTTCAGCAGTAACCCTAGAAGGTGTATCAGGATACCCTGAAACTAGGCAGGGTGGGGCACGATTACTGGGCTGATTATAAGAGGTCAAATCGACGGCGGTGGTGTAGCAGTGTAGGTTCTAACGGGGTGCGGGCGTGCACACACTCCGGCGCAGAAAAATAAGGCACTGGACACCAGTAGCATACCTGTGCACTCTAGGATTGTGTCGGGCCGCCACCATGGGGCTTGATACACCCCATGGTTGGACCAACATAGGTAACTACAACATCGGGGGCCGTAAGACACATGTAACTATGCGAGTAGGAGCCGATCATCATAGAATGGATCACTTCACCCTGATTATGGGGTGCCAGTTGGAAACTAGTTTATATGAGTTCAGAGATTAACATGGAGTACGATAGTATATTCGACCCTAGACAACTTAACCAAGTTATAGTGCTTTCCCACTTCTTGTTTATACTTATCATACCCAGTTCTTTATTCATAGACAGAATAGTACTAGACTTAATCAGGCTTTATGTCTGACTCTACTTTTCTTTCGTCTTCTTTTCTTCCGTTTCCCCCCCTCCCCCCCCCCCCCCCCCAGGTCCACAGGGAGGGAACACAGCAGCTTGACCAGCCTTAACATCCAGCTTGAAGAAGAGAAATGTATTTCTTGGACCTTTTCGTTTTGAACTATGGCTTTGGACAACCACTTTGGGGCTTTTGCAGTTTATCTATGTTTTATTTATGCTTCTTTAAATAATGTAATCAAGACAGATTATGAAAGTGTTATGTTATGTTTTGGAAAAGATGTAAGACAATTATGGTGATGTTGTTGTAGCACGTATTTGCTTTTATGAAATAAAAGTTGTTGTTTGTTGATTTTCCGTTGTTTACAAATATGTGTTCTTATATCTGTCTTGTATATCTGTGACTTATACTTATAAACCTCCACCAAAATTAGGGCATTCCCTTTGAGAGTGACCCTAACGGAGGTGGGGTGTTTCACTTGGTATCAGAGCCAGGTTTACTAGATAAGATATAAAGTTTTGAAAAATTTATTTTCAAAAAGGAAATTTTAAAGAAGCATTTTTAAAAGAAAAATATTATTTTATTCTAAAAGGCAAAGTCCACTCCCCAAAGCCATAGGTACTATCTCTTATCCTTCGTTTTGAATCTATCCTTTTTGTTTCAGCATGTCTGAAGACCTTAACTTGCCAGAAGGGGTGCCAATACCTGGTTGGTTTAGGCGGTTCTTAGAAGCAAGAGCCACTCAGCCAGGTCCTACCGTTCCTCCTCCCCCAGCTGCCGGAAATCATCCAGCTGCAGCGGCACCTTTTCCTCCACCTCCTCCTCGGGGAAACACATTTGCTAAGATATGTAAAGATTTTAAAGCTATGGGAGGAAAGGATTTCCATGGAACTGAGTCCTTCGTGGCAGCTAGAAATTGGCTGAAAGAAATTGAGGACCTATTCATCATCTTTGAGGTAGAGGATAGACAAAAAGTACAATTGGCAGTGTGGCTATTGAAGGGCGAGGCTTCCTACTGGTGGGAAGTCACTAATGCTGAAAGACCAGTGGAGACATGGGAGGACTTTAGGGCAAGGTTTGAGACTAAATTTCTCTCAGATGCGGAAAGAAGTTTGCAGTTGGAAAGATTCTTATTTCTTAAGCAAGGGGACAAGACAGTCAGAGAGTATGTGAATCAGTTCGATGAGCTGGCTAGGTTTGGGCTTGACCTAGTCAACACCCCGCACAAGAAGGCTCTCCGTTTCGTCAAAGGGTTGAATGAGCCATTACACAGTTTGGCCATGACCCATATACCCATGGGAGCCACGTATGAAAGATTGGTGCAAATGGCATTGCTGAATGAAGAGGACAAGGGCAAGAAGGAGACAAAGGCAGAAAGCTCTCAAGTGAAAAAAGAGGGTTTGCAGCCTAAGAAGACAGACTTTAAGAAGGGCGGGAAAGGCAACAAAGAGAAGAGGAAGTGCAATTTCTGTGGCAAAGTGGGGCACTTAGTAAAGGACTGCCGGAAAAAGAAGGCCAAGGAGAATGGTGGGTGCTTTTCTTGCTGTGAGACAGGCCACAGGTCTATGGACTGCCCAAAGAAACGAGGACAGGGGCAGAGGGCTGGATCCACCCCAGGGGCACAGGTTCATGTGCTGGAAGCGCCACCTCTGCAACAGCGAGGTATAAATACTTCTGTAGAAAGCGTAGTTTATCTTTATGATCACCCCGTTCGCACTTTATTTGATTCTGGCGCATCACACTCCTTTATCTCGTCTGCTTTAGTAGAATCTCTGCACCTAAAAACTAGTATGGTAGAGGACCCCTTAATTGTTTCAAACCCAATTGGGGGCCCAGCTCATTTGTCTATGATCTGTTTGGGATTGAAAATTTCTATTCTAAGTGTAGAATTTCAAAGTAGTGCCTTTGTTTTGGGCTTTTCGGGTTATGGTTTGATCTTGGGTATGGATTGGCTATCCAGTAATGGGGCCATCCTTGATTGTGAGAAAAGGGTTGTTAGGCTCCTAACCCAGCTCGGTAATACTTTGGAAATTTCTTGTAATCCCTCGTATGCGGTTATGCTTAGTTATCTTGAATCGCTAGATGCCTCTGTTGAAAATTTGCAATCAGTTAAAGTGGTCCGGGAATATCCGGATGTCTTCGAAGAGGTGAAGGGCCTGCCTCCGAAGCGGGAAATAGACTTCCGCATATATCTTGTAGATAATGCAAAGCCCGTTGCGTTGCCCGTTAGACACATGGCTCCACGAGAAAGGAAAGAGCTCAGTAAACAGATTAAAGAGCTTCTAGAAAAGGGGTTCATTAGGAGGAGCATTTCAGAATGGGGCGCTCCAGTGGTGTTCGCTACAAAGGCGGATGGATCACTCGGTCTATGTGTTGACTATAGGGAGCTCAACAAGCTAACGAAAAAGAATAGGCACCCTCTCCCTAGAATTGACGATTTATTTGACCAGCTTGTAGGAGCGTCTGTTTTCTCCCAACTCGATTTAGCAACCGGTTTTCATCAGCTAAGGGTGGCTGAAGATAGCATCGATAAAACAGCGTTCAGAACCCCAGACGGCTTCTTTGAATGGCTTGTCATGCCTTTCGGCTTGACAAATGCACCTGCTTACTTCGTGGACCTGATGAGTAGGGTATTTAGAGATTTCCTCAACAAGTTCGTAGTGGTCTTCGTAGATGATATCCTTATCTTCTCAAAGAGTGAAGAGGAACATGCTCAGCACTTAAGGGCAATCATGGAAACTTTGCGAGTCCATCAACTAAAAGCCAAATTCTCCAAATGCCACTTTTGGAGAGAAGAGGTGAGGTTCCTTGGGCACATAGTATCCAAACAAGGGTTAGTAGTGGACCCTGCTAAGGTAGTGGCGGTACAGGATTGGAAGACACCAAGGAATGCAACTGAGGTCCGAAGCTTTCTAGGACTAGCGGGTTTCTATCGAAAGTTTATAAGGGATTTTGCGAAAATCTCAGCTCCACTCACGAAATTGACTAAGAAGAATCTAGTGTTCAATTGGGATTTGGATTGCGAGTTTGCTTTCCAACGACTGAAAAGGGCTCTTACAACAGCCCCAGTTTTGACGTTGCTAGATGGGAGCAAGATGTTCACTATTTATACGGATGCATGTGGGACAGGGCTAGGCGCCGTCTTAATGCAAGAAGGAAGGGTAGTAGCTTATGGCGTGAGGCAGTTGAAAGTGCACGAAAAGAACTACCCAACCCACGATCTTGAGTTAGCCGCCATCGTCTTTGCACTCAAGTCTTGGCGACACTATCTCCTAGGTGAGAAGTTCGAACTTTACACTGACCATAAATCGTTGAAATATCTTTTCTCGCAGAAGGATCTTAACTTGAGGCAACAAAGATGGATGGAGTTTCTTGCCTCGTACGATTTCGAAATCTCCTACACTCCGGGCAAAGGCAACGTAGTGGCAGACGCGTTGAGCCGAAAGAAATTGACCCTAAGCCCGTTGTTTGTTGAAAGACAAAGCCTAGAGTTTATAGCAAGCTTCGACTTTAGGCCTTCCTCCGATTTTGTACCAGGCTTGTTAGCATCTCTCGAAGTGCGCCTAACTTTAGTGGATTCAGTAGGGACAGCACAATGCGAAGACCCTCAGCTTGTGGAAACAATTGATAGGCTAATTAGGGGTGAGACTTCAAGTCACCTCAACAGATACTCCATCGACGATAAGGGTTTGCTAAGGCGAGATGGAAGACTATGCGTCCCACAGACAAAAGATTTAGTAAAGAAGGTTCTCGAGGAAGCACATCACTCCAAGATGACGATATACCCAGGCGGAGATAAAATGTACAAAGATATAAAAAGGACTTTCTTCTGGAACGGCATGAAAAAGGACGTGGCAGAATTCGTTTCTAAGTGCATGGTGTGCCAACAGGTTAAGGCGGAACAGAAAAAGCCTGGCGGACTGCTACATCCTCTAGAGGTCCCGCAGTGGAAGTGGGATAGCATCTCAATGGACTTCATCGATGGGCTGCCAAGGTCTAGGAGAGGCAAAACTAGCATTTGGGTAATAGTGGATAGGCTTACTAAAAGCGCCCACTTTTTACCTGTCAAAAGTAAAAGAACTGCCTCATCCCTAGCATCACTTTATCTCAAGGAAATCGTACGACTCCATGGAATACCATCTAGTATTGTTAGTGACCGAGACCCCATCTTCACCAGTGAGTTTTGGCGGAGTCTGCAAGAAGCAGTGGGAACACAGTTATGCTTGAGCACAGCCTATCATCCCCAAACCGACGGCCAAACAGAGAGAGTGAACAGAGTTTTGGAAGACCTTTTATGGCTATGTGTCCTTGACTTCGGAGGGACATGGGAAGACCGCCTTCCTTTAGTGGAATTTTCCTACAACAACAGCTATCAAGCAACCATCAGAATGGCGCCCTTCGAAGCTTTATATGGAAGACCGTGCCGATCGCCCACTTGTTGGTGGGAGTCTACTGATAAGCTCATACTTGGACCAGATATGATCCGAGAGACTTCAGAGAAAGTAGACTTAATACGAAGAAGGATGAAGACGGCCCAAGACAGACAAAAGTCCTATGCCGACAAGAGAAGGACCGACCTTGAATTTGAGGTTGGAGACAGAGTTTTTCTCAAGGTATCACCACTAAGAAACGTTGTTCGTTTTGGAACCACAGGAAAGCTAGCACCAATGTTCGTAGGGCCATTCCCTATCATCGAGAAAATTGGGAAAATGGCCTATAGATTAGAGCTACCCGAGAAGTTGGCTGGAGTCCACAACGTTTTTCACGTTTCACATCTCCGAAAATGTCTACATGAGTCAGCCGAGGTGGTAGAGCTAAATATCCTCGAAGAGGCCGAAGTGGAACGCGAAGCAACCATAAGAAAAGTTCCAACCCGCATATAAGGAACGGAAGTGAAGAAGCTACGCAACCGCGAAGTCAAGCTCGTCAAAGTTCAGTGGAGCGACGCCGAGGGAGACGCGACTTGGGAAACTGAAGCTAGAATACGCACTGCCTACCCTTTTCTGTTCGAGGGTACATCCTTGATCTTTCCTTTTCCTTAAGTGGCGCTTTTATCTATCTTATCTTTTAGGTAGAAACCCTTTGGATGGAAACATGTAATTGAAACATGTTATGGATGATGGTTGCAAGTGATTGCTAGTGGTTGCTCGTGGTTGCATATACACACACAATCTAGGGTTTAGATCGGCTCAGTCACTTCATATTGCATATGCATATATGTTTGCATTCGTATATGGTTGAACTCTAATGTGTTGTCATGTGGATGTTGCATTTGTATTGAATGATTGTGCACTCATGTAGAATCATGAATAGGAAAATTTGCATACATAATGGATTCATGGCACTTACATAATTCGCATTAAGGAGGTCAACTGAATCAGTAGACCGCCTGATTTTGCATTTGATAAGTACATGTACACACACACACTTCGCATATGATCATGAAGCATTAGAAGTCTTTTAAGGACAATGGATGCTCGTGTTTGATGGATGAGTAGATGGATGATTGGATGTTAGGATATAAATTCCTCCTAACTTGAAGATTTCGGTGACGAAATCCTTTTAAGTGGGGGAGAATGTAACACCCCGCGAATTCTATAACTGTGAAATTCACAGATTAAAGTATAATTAATTTCAAATCAAATAACTAAGGGATATGGGATACGCCATTGCGTTCGTCTCGGAAAAACACGCGAAATAGAGTCCGAGTTTTCGAGAAACGGAGTCCGTATGAAGAAGATATGGCCTTCGGAAGTTTCTGAATTAAGTTTAAAATTCAAACAGAATAAAATAACTCAGAAAATCAAGTTTAAATTCCAAAATGGGGCCCAATGGGCCAGGGCGGAAAAACACCCGCCTAAGGCACCCAGGTCGACTGGGCTGTCGACCTGGTCTAGCCAGGTCGATAGGGCTGTCGACAGGGCTGTCGACAGGGCTGCCGACCTGGTCCAGAGCCAGGTCGAACCAAGCCCAACCTGGCTGGCCTATTCTATGTTGGCCGATTTTCTGCAGTCTGCTTTGTCATTAGGGCTAGGTGGCAGGCTCTAATTGGTCCCTCTTTCGAATGAATGGCTACGATCAATCCAAGCAACATCAATGGTCCTAATTAGTTCATAACCTCTATAAAAATGACCCTAGACTCACCCTAATCTATTCATTCAAAAATAAGAACAAAGCCGTCATGTTGCTGAGGAACGACTGAGAGTAGCCACCAATTGGAGGGAGGATTAGGAGGCAAATTCTAAGGCATAAAGCAACTTAATCAAATCAAATCAACAAGGAATCACATCTCCAAAACCCTAAATTGGAGAATTCGCCATACAATTGTAAGTAGAGTATTATTTTGGTATGAACAAATAATTGTGTTGGTTTGTATACTTGATTGTGGCAATAAAGTAATTCATATTTGTGCGATTCTATGATTCTTATCGATTTGGAATATTGTATACGTTTGGATATTCTCGAATTATGTTATTCATTATAAACTACATGCGGTAGTTTTATGCAAATATACGTTTGGGATATTCGCAAATTATGTAATCCATGTTGAAGCTACATGTATGTAGCTGTTTAATTGAAACTCATGCAAGTTTGGGGTTTTTGCTTCTATGCCATCATAATGTGTATTTTTGTACAAAAATCGTTTTGTACGTAATTGGAACAAATTTGGGTTATTATAGTTCATATGAAACTATGTTGAAATTTTGGCGTCATGATCTATGTATTAAGCCATGCTTTTGTACAAGAAAACCTATTTGCAAACTTATGAATATGACTAGGCTATGATTGATATTTTGCATAATTGAAATCCATGATTATATTGTTAACAAGAATTATATAATGACATATGTGGTACATAGCTAGGTTAGATTCAAAATCCCTTTTGCAAGTTTGCATGACTAAAGTAAAAATCATGATTTCATGTTAGAAATATTTATGCCATGTGAATAGATTTAAAATCATGATTAAGTTGAACTATACTCTTGTGTTAGTAACAAAAGTAAACACCTTTGTAAACATGTAGTAATCTTATGAACATGATTTGCTTATGTTTGACATTATGCCTGAATAAAAATATAGGTTTATGTTGTAGTTAAGCCTAGGTGTCGATAGTGATATTCTTAACTTAACTACAAGTTTACATGGTTTGATTCATGTCACTTATGCTTTATGACCAAAGTATATGTTACTACTATGCAAGTACACCAGTTTCTATTTTGTCATTCCAACGTCACATTGCAAGTTCATGCGTTCACATTCCCCTTTTTGTGTATGTAATCACGCTTTAAGACTCCCCTTTTCGCATAGCTAAGTTGGGCTTAAAAGGGCTAAGCCCAACACATATATAATAAACGGACGTGTTAAACGGGGGAAAATAACGTTGGGTTAAATTAATTAATAAATGAAAACATAAAGTAGAAGGGCCCAAATTCAAGTATGGGTTGGGCCCATGATTGGTGTAACCTTTACACCATTAACTTAATAATGGGCCGCAAATATTTACATATAAGAAAATAAAGGAGAAAGACAAAATATGTAAATGTAGAACATACGATGTGTTTAACCCGAGGTTGGATTGAGTTGTGATGTAAACCTGCCCAGAACCGCCCGGCTGTCCAGTAGTCACAACAATACCTATCCAATGTGGGAGGTTAAACATGGAGCCCAATAAGGACCCGAGGTTAGACTGAGTTGTGGCGTAAGACTGCCCGGAACCAACCGGCAACAGGCAGCCACAACAATACCTGTCTAATGTGAGAGGTCAAGGCTTTAATAAGACAATTAAAGCTGAGTCAGGATTGTTAGGATTAAGTGGACTAAAAACTTAATCAAAATGAAACATGCTAAACTAAACGGACTGGTGGGGGTTAGGTTAGAAAACATTTAACCAACTTAGCATGTTGGCTAGAGATAGAAAACCTAGTAACGGGGGACCCTTTTCAGTAGTAGCCCTAGAAGGTGTATCAGGATACCCTGAAACTAGGCAGGGTGGGGCACGATTACTGGGCTGATTATAGGAGGTCAAATCGACGGCGGTGGTGTAGCAGTGTAGGTTCTAACGGGATGCGGGCGTGCACACACTCCGGCGTAGAAAAATAAGGAACTGGACACCAGTAGTATACCTGTGCACTCTAGGATTGTGTCGGGCCGCCACCATGGGACTTGATACACCCCATGGTGGGACCAGCATAGGTAACTACAACATCGGGGGCCGTAAGACACATGTAACTATGCGAGTAGGAGCCGATCATCATAGAATGGATCACTTCACCCTGATGATGGGTTGCCAGTTGGAAACTAGTTTATATGGGTTCAGAGATTAACATGGGGTACGATAGTATATTCGACCCTAGACAACTTAACCAAGTTATAGTGCTTTCCCACTTCTTGTTTATACTTATCATACCCAGTTCTTTATTCATAGACAGAATAGTACTAGACTTACTCAGGCTTTATGTCTGACTCTACTTTTCTTTCGTCTTCTTTTCTTCCGTTCCCCCCCCCCCAAGGTCCACAGGGAGGGAACACTGCAGCTTGACCAGCCTTAACATCCAGCTTGAAGAAGAGAAATGTATTGCTTGGACCTTTTCGTTTTGAACTATGGCTTTGGACAACCACTTTGGGGCTTTTGCAGTTTATCTATGTTTTAGTTATGCTTCTTTAAATAATGTAATCAAGACAGATTATGAAAGTTTTATGTTATGTTTTGGAAAAGATGTAAGACAATTATGGTGATGTTGTTGTAGCACGTATTTGCTTTTATGAAATAAAAGTTGTTGTTTGTTGATTTTCCGCTGTTTACAAATATGTGTTCTTATATCTGTCTTGTATATCTGTGACTTATACTTATAAACCTCCACCATAATTAGGGCATCCCCTTTGAGAGTGACCCTAACGGAGGTGGGGTGTTTCATTATATTTCTATTTCATCTCCATAAACGAGTTTTCAAAGGTCATATTGGGAAATCTTGGATTTTAAAAAGGATGTTGCACCTCAAGACTTCGATGTTGCACCCAACAGACGTGGGTTGTTCCACCAACCATAACTTTGTATTTATTTTGAGTTACTAGAACCATAACCAGTCTGTTGACACACTTTTTGGTCAAATCTGTCACATTGGAAAATCTAAATAAGCAACGCGCTCAGGTACTGAGAACTTCGTCAGAAGACATAGAGCGATTTGGTCAAATCGAAACATCAACATAAACAGGTCCGAAACTCCTATCAGATGACCTTTTTTGGTCCCAAAAACATTAATTACGGAGCTTTGCTCTGTAACTCCTGTAGCCCTCTGAATTTGCTTTAGGTAGAGATTTCGTATGGGTGAAACAGACTTACGGATTGGAAATTACGCCCGTTTTCGTGAACGCGCGTAGAACTTGGATTTTGGAATTGGTGACATTTCTGTTCGGCTCGCCCCTTGGATCGTGGACTAGCCCCGGCTCGATTTACTATATTTTGGAAGATGATGCACCATGTTATATTTCTATTTCATCCCCACAAACGAGTTTTCAAAAGTCATACAGGGCCATCTTGGATTTTCAAACGGATGTTGCACCTCAGGAGTTCGATGTGGCACCCAGGAGACGTGGGTTGTTCCGCCAACCATAACTTTGTATCCATTTTGAGTTACAAGAACCATAACCATTCAAAAAGAAGCTCTTTCAAAGATCTATAGGACTAAATGGTTCCATCCATCTCATATTAGTTCAGTAACCAAGAAATTCAATATTAATGACATTTGGGAACATAGAAAGCCTTTTTAACTCAAATTTTCACATGTCGTTTTGTTAGTCAAAGGGGGTTTGACCTTGGTCATAATTCAGTTTATTATATTTTGAAATGTAATGCACCATGTTATATTTCTATTTCATACCCATAAACGAGTTTTCAAAAGTCATACAGCGCAATCATGGATTTTCAAACGGATGTTGTACTCAAGACTTCGATGTTGCACCCAACAGACGTGGGTTGTTCCGTCAACCATAACTTTGTATTTATTTTGAGTTACTAGAACCATAACCTGCCTGTTGACACACTTTTTGGTCAAAAGCTAGCACATATGGAAAATCTAAATAAGCAACGCGCTCAGGTACTGAGAACTTCGTCAGAAGACATAGAGCGATTTGGTCGAATCGCAACATCAACATAAACAGGCCCGAAACTCCTATCACATGACCTTTTTTGGTCCCGAAAATGTCAATTACAGAGCTTTTCTCTGTAACTACTGTAGCCCTCTGAATTTGCTTCAGGTAGAGCTTTCGTATGGGTGAAACAGACTTACGGATTGGAAGTTACGCCCGTTTTCGTGAACGCGCGTAAACGAGTTTTCAAAAGTCATATGGGGCAATCTTGGATTTTCAAACGGATGTTTCACCTCAGGACTTCGATGTTGCACCCAGTAGACGTGGGTTGTTCCGCCAAACATAACTTTGTGTCCATTTTGTGTTACAAGAGCCATAATCATTCAAAACGAAGCTCTTTCATAGATCTATAGGACTAAAAGGTTCCACCCATCTCATCTTATTTCAGTAACTAAGAAATTCAATTTTAATGACATTTGGGAACATAGAAAGCCTTTTTAACTCAATTTTTCACATGTCGTTTTGTTGGTCAAAGGGGGTTTGACCATGGTCATAATTCGGTTAATTATATTTTGGAATATGATGCACCATGTTATATTTCTATTTCATATCCATAAACGAGTTTTCAAAAGTCATACAGCGCAATCTTGGATTTTCAAACGGATGTTTTACTCAAGGCTTCGATGTTGCACCCAACAGACGTGGGTTGTTCCGCCAACAATAACTTTGTTTTTATTTTGAGTTACTATAACCATAACCAGCCTGTTGACACACATTTTGGTCAAAGCTGTCACATATGGAAAATCTAAATAAGCAACGCGCTCAGGTATTGAGAACTTCGTCAGAAGAAATAGAGCAATTTGGTCGAATCGCAACATCAACATAAACAGGCCAGAAACTCCTATCACATGACCATTTTTGGTCCCGAAAACATCAATTATGGAGCTTTGCTCCATAACTACTGTAGCTCTCTGAATTTTCTTCAGGAAGAGCTTTCGTATGGGTGAAACAGACTTACGGATTGGAAGTGTAACAACCCGCATTTTCAATAAACTGTTATAACATAAATCGAGGCAGAATTTAATTCAAAAATCTGAATCAAGGGAAACGGGCTATGCCATTACGTTCGTCTCGGAAAAATACGCGAAATAGAGTCCGATTTTTCGAAAATCGGAGTCCGTATGACCCAGTTAAGGCCCATTGAAGTTTTCAGAAATTTCTATGTTAAAAACAGATTTAAATTTCAAATTAAAAACAGGGATTAGGGCTAATTGGTGTCAGGCGGGAAAATTCCCGCCAGGACCCCCATGTCGACAGGCATGTCGACAGGGGTCCAGGGGTGTCGACTGCCCTGTCGACAGCCCTGTCGACACGGGGTGGCCAGGCAGTTTTGCCTGGCACACCATTTTGATTTGGGCTTGGTCTTGTGGCCTGGTTCTAGAGAATTCCTAAATCTGACGGGCCTAAACTAACCTAGGGTTAATCCTAGGGCTAAAAACACTCTAATCTTCTATAAATAAGCCCCTAATCCTACCCTAAAGCCTCATTATTCACTCTAGCAACCAAACTATGTCAAATTGAAATCTCAAATGGCCTCCACCTAAGAACCCTAGCCTCCACCCTCTTCAAAAATCATTTCTATTAAGATTTTGATGTTCATACAAGCTTTTCTAAGTTGTATGAATGATCATTAGCTTGCATACATCATCAAGTTGCAAGCCTTATTTGCTAAGCTAGAGTTTTTGGGATTTTTGTTAATTGGAGCTTGTTTTGGGGTTTTATTTGCTTGCATAAAAGGGCTTCTCAATCTTTATTAGTAGATTTGTGTCTTCATAATATTTGTAAGCCCTCTTACCTTCATTTTAGAAACTCTAAAGTTAATATGTGATGAAAGTTGGGATTTTTGTATGTTTAATAAGTTATGCATTCTTATGCGAGTTCACTATGCTATGTTATGCATGTTTAATGAGTTATGCATACTTATGCGAGTTCACTATGCTATGTTATGCATGATTAATAAGTTATGCATGCTTATGCAAGTTCACTATGCTATGTTACACATGTTTGATAAGTTATGCATGTTCACTATGCCATGATTTGCAAGTTTAACAAGTTATGCATGTTTATGCATGTTCACTATGCCATGATTTGCAAGTTTAACAAGTTATGCATGTTTATGCAAGTTCGCTATGCCATGATTCGCAAGTTTAACAAGTTATGCAAGTTCACTATGCTAAGTTATGCAAGTCCAACATGTTATGCATGCTTATTATGATATGTAAGATTTATCACGTATGTTGTGCCAAGTTCCCTCTTTCTATCCTTTATGCGTGAGGGCGAATATGTAAGCGATAGAATGACGTTGGGGGGGTTTTGGGTGAAACTTAAAATACATGAAAATATAAGATTGGGAATTTACCTATTAAGTTAGGTCTACCCCTTGGGAATTTACCTATTAAGTTAGGTCTACCCAAGTTAAACTTGTAATTATGGTTTGAAATAAAGTCGACATGACACTTAGAAAACATGTGTGGCCAACTCGAGGTTGGGTTGAGTTTGTAGCGTAAACCTACCCGGAACCGACCGGCTTAACTAGTTGCTACAAACAATAGGACCCAATGTGAGAAGTTGGTCATGTGTACCTGGGACCCGAGGTTAGACCAAGTTGTGGTGTAAAGTTACCCGGACCCGCCCGGCTTAACTAGTAACCGCAACAAAGTCTAATGTGAGAGGTTAAGGTACAATTAAATTAATGCCTCATGATTAGGGTTAAGTCATGGCCCACTAATACTTAACCAATTTTGGGGATACGAGGGATCAAATGGGGTTAAGTGGTGAACTGTAGGTTACACTTAACTAATTTAATCCATGATTAGTGAGGGGTTAAACCACACTTAACCCTCTTAGAAAACCCTAGCAACGTGGTCTGTTCCAGCAGTAATCCCAGTTGGGTATCATTCACAACCCTAGAGGCTAGGCTAGGGCGGGGCACGATTACTGGACTGATGTAAGCGACAAAAGCGACGACTGAGTGGTACAGCGGTGCGGGTCCAGGCGGGCTACGGACGTGTACGTAGTTCGGTGTTGGACAAACTCGAGGCATGGGTACCAATAGGTTTAGACTGTGCATTATTGCTTAGGTGTCTGGGGTTGACACCCGAGGGCTTGATACACCCAAAGGTGTACCTAGCACAGTCTGACTACAACCATATGTGGGCCGTATGGACACCAACACTTGACGTGTTAGGTTTATAGGGAGCCGATCGATTAGACCGTTGGGCTGGACCTTGCATCAAGGTCACCTCCTGCTATTGGGCCAAAGTTTTGGGCTGAGGGATCATTACCTGTTATGTTAGTTTGCTAGTACACTGTGGTGCAAAGCTTAATCTCCCTTATGTGATGACACCTTTTTCTATTGCCAGTATGTTCATCTCAGTTTCCATCATGATGTTAGCTTTATTAGTTTATAGACTGATCGTAGTAGGGCTTACCAGTCTTTTTGACTGACCTGTTTTCTTTCGCTTCTTTTCTTCTGTTTCCCCCCCCCCCCCCCCAGGTTCTCAGGGAGGGAACAGTGGTGCTTAGCTTGGATCGCTTGCTTGTTCGCTGGATAGCTCATGTATGTCTGGATATTGAGCTCGCTATGGCTTATCACTTTTATTTTTGGGGATAATACTATGTATTTCAGTATTTCTGTTTATGTTGTACTAGACATATTTATTTTGGCAGATGACTTTATGATGTACTAGACTTTTTTTGAGATGGTTTGAGATATTCCGTTGTTTTATTCTCATTTACTCTGTTTTACATATATGTTTATGTTCCTGTTCTGCCTTGATATATCATTATGCATGCTTACCCATTTCTAACGCCCCCGAAAGAGTGACCCTAGCGGAGGTGGGGTGTTACAAATTTGGTATCAGAGCCTATGGTTTACGAGAAAGAACAAAAAGTTTCTAAAAAGACTTTTGAAAAACTATTTTCAAAACAAGCATAAAGTATTTTCCAAAGAAAAGTCTAGTATTTTAAAAAGGCTATTCCCCAAAAAGCCATTAGCGTTATCCTTCGTTCCCTTGACCTAATCTTATCTTATCCTTCGTTTCAGTATGGCTGAGGATCTTGCCATCCCGGATGGAGTAAATGTGCCACTCTGGTATAGGAGACTTCTAGAGGCTAGGGCGGCAGCCGGCCCCACAAACCCTACTCCCACCCCTCCTCCTGTAGTTGAGAATCCTCTCCCTAATATCCCTCCTCCGGTGGTTCCTGCTCCCCCTCCTCCAGCAGTTAATATTCCTCCTCCCGTTGCTAATGTTCCTCCCCCTCCCGTTGCTGAGGCTCCTCTTCCTCCTCCTCCCCCTCAGCATCCTCAGGTTGAGTTCACGAAGGTTTGTAAAGACTTCAAGGCGATGGGAGGCAAGAATTTCCTAGGCACGGAATCTTTTGTTGAAGCTAGGAATTGGCTGAAAGACACTGAGGACCTGTTTGCTATCTTTGGGATTGATGACGAGAGGAAGATCTTATTGACAGTGTGGCTTTTGAAGGATGAAGCGGCCTATTGGTGGGAGGTCACCAATGGGACGAGGCCCGTTGAGACTTGGGCCGATTTGAGGGCTAGATTTGTGGCCAAGTTTCTATCTTCTGCTAAGGCAAATTTACAGATGGAGAAGTTCATTGCACTAAAGCAAGGTGATATGTCTGTTAAGGAGTATGTGAACAAGTTTAATCAGCTGGCCCGTTTTGGTTTGGATATGGTGAACACTCCGGAGAAAAAGGCTCTTCGATTTGCTAGAGGGTTGAATGAGCCGCTGCAGGGCTTGGCGATGTCACATATTCCGCATGGGGCTACTTTTGAGAGTTTGGTCAATATGGCTCTACTTCAGGGAGATGGGAAGAAAGAGGTCAAGACGAGTGATACGCAAGCGAAGAAGACTGATTCTCAAGGCAAAGGCAATCAAGGTGGTCAAAGCAGCCAGGGGAATCAGGGCAAGAACAAGAAGGGGAACAACAACAACAAAGGAAAGGGAAAGTGTAATTATTGTGGTGTGCCTGGACACTTTGCTAAGGATTGTAGGAAGAAGAAAAGGAAGCTTAGTGGTGGATGTTTTTCCTGTGGTGAGACTGGACACTTCAGCAAGGAGTGCGCGAGGAAGAAAGGACAGGCTGGACCTTCAGGAGGGCAAGTTCATGCTCTCAACACCGCTCCAGTTCCCGACCGAGGTAGTGTTTCTGTTGAGAACCTTGTTTATGTTTCTGATCTTCCAGTTCGTACTTTGTTTGATTCTGGTGCATCACATAGCTTTATTTCATCTGATCTTGTTGATAGCTTGCACCTTAGTACTAGCTTAGTGGACGATCCCGTTTGTGTTTCGAATCCCATTGGGGGTTCTGCTCATCTATCTATGATATGTGAGGATCTGAGGATCTCTATACTCAGCGTAGAGTTCTTGTGTAGTGCATATGTTCTTGGTTTCAGGGGATACAGATTGATATTGAGCATGGATTGGCTGTCCCGATATGGAGCCATTCTGGATTGTGAGCTTAGGGTTGTGAGGCTTGTGACTCGCCTTGGCAACACCTTAGAGATTTCATGCAATCCGAAGAATCCCGTCATGTTGTGTTATCTTGAATCTCTCGACTCGTCAGAGGAAGCCCTTCAGTCTATAAGGGGGGTCCGAGACTATCCAGATGTTTTTGAAGAAGTTAAGGGGTTTCCCCCTAAACGAGAGATCGATTTTCGCATTTATCTGGTGGATAATGCTAAGCCTGTTTCTTTGCCCGTTCGGCACATGGCTCCGTGTGAGAGACGGGAGCTGAGCAAGCAAGTGAAAGAATTGCTTGAAAAGAACTTCATCAGATAAGGTATATCCGAATGGGGTGCGCCTGTGGTGTTTGCTACTAAGGCAGATGGTTCTCTTCGACTCTGTGTGGATTATAGATAATTGAATAAGCTGACTAAGAAGAACAGACACCCGTTACCAAGGATCGATGATCTCTTTGACCAGCTTGCTGGTGCTTCTGTTTTCTCTCAGCTTGATCTTGCTACCAGATTTCATCAGCTCAGAGTGGCTGAAGACAGTATAGACAAGACTGCATTCAGAACTCCAGATGGGTTCTTTGAATGGCTCGTTATGCCGTTCGGTTTGACGAATGCACCCGCGTATTTTGTGGACTTGATGAGTAGGGTGTTTCGGGAGTTCTTGAACAAGTTTGTCATGGTCTTTGTGGATGATATTCTGGTTTTCTCCAAGGATGAGGAAGAGCATGCGAGGCATCTTGTAGAGGTGATGGATACGCTTAGAGCGCATCAGTTAAAGGCCAAGTTCTCCAAGTGCCACTTTTGGAGAAGGGAAGTCAGATTCCTTGGGCATATCGTGTCCAAGCAAGGCTTAGCGGTGGATCCCGCTAAGGTGGTTGCAGTTCAGGATTGGAAGACTCCAAGGAATGCAACCGAGGTGAGAAGTTTTCTGGGTCTTGCGGGCTTTTACCGGAAGTTCATCAAGGACTTCGCGAAGATATCCGCTCCTCTTACTAAGTTGACGAAGAAGAACCTAGTTTTTGCTTGGGATATGGATTGTGAGCTTGCTTTTCAGAGACTCAAGAGAGCCCTTACCTCTGCACCCGTTCTAGCTTTACCCGATGGTGGTAAGGTATTTACCGTGTACACTGATGCTTGTGGCACGGGATTGGGCGCCGTTCTGATGCAAGAGGGCAGAGTTATATGTTTTGGTGGGAGGCAACTTAAGGTGCATGAGAGGAATTATCCCACTCATGATCTAGAGCAGGCAGCGATTGTATATGCACTCAAGGCTTGGCGTCACTATCTTCTGGGAGAGAGATTTGAGCTGTATACTGATCATATGTCTTTGAAGTATCTCTTTTCGCAGAAGGATCTGAACTTGAGGCAGCAGAGATGGATGGAATTCTTGGCATCCTATGATTTTGATATAGCCTATACCCCCGGCAAGGGGAATGTTGTAGCGGATGCGTTGAGTAGAAAAAGGTTGACACTAAGTCCTCTTTTTGTTGAGATGAAGAATTTAGAGTTCTTGGCAACCTTTGATTTCTCTCTGACGGTTGAGTCAATGACTGGTTCCTTAGCATCTCTAGAGCTCAGGCCTACCCTTCTAGATCAAGTTGGGGCTTCGCAGAAGGAAGACCCTCAGATAATTGAGATTATGGAGAAGCTGATTCGAGGGGAGACGTCTAGTCACCTTGCTCGATATTCTATAGATGACAACGGTTGGCTGAGGAGAGACGGAAGGCTTTGTGTTCCGATGGTAGGAGACTCGGTGAGGAAAGTTCTTGAGGAAGCACATCGCTCCAAGTTGACTATACATCCAGGCGGTGATAAGATGTATAAAGATATGAAGCGCATTTTCTTCTGGCCTATAATGAAGAAAGAAGTGGCAGAGTTTGTCTCCAGATGTGTTGTTTGTCAGAGAGTAAAAGCCGAGTCGAAGAAGCCCGATGGGCTATTACATCCTCTAGAGGTCCCGCTATGGAAGTGGGAGAGTATTTCTATGGACTTTATTGATGGGCTTCCAAGGTCAAGGAGAGGAAATACGAGCATACGGGTCATTGTAGATAGGCTCACGAAGAGTGCTCATTTTATCCCAGTAAAGAGCAAAAGGACCGCATCTGGACTAGCATCAGTATATCTTCGTGAGATAGTACGACTACATGGAGTTCCTTCCAGCATAGTCAGTGACCGAGACCCCATCTTTACTAGTCAGTTCTGGAACAGTTTGCAGGAAGCTATGGCCACAAGGTTGAACCTGAGTACGGCCTATCACCCACAAACAAACGGCCAAACGGAAAGGGTGAATAGGGTACTTGAGGACTTGTTGAGGCTTTGCATTCTGGATTTTAGTGGGGCTTGGGAAGACCATCTTCCTCTTGTTGAGTTTGCATATAATAACAGTTATCAGGCGAGTATAAGGATGGCACAATTTGAAGCTTTATATGGGAGGCCGTGCAAGTCACCTACATGTTGGTAGGAGACTACAGATAAGCTTATACTTGGGCCTGACATGATTAGAGATACATCCGATAAGGTCGAGTTGATTAGAAGATGGATGAAAGCGGCCCAAGACCGACAGAAATCCTATGCTGATAAGCGAAGATCCGATTTGGAGTTTGATGTTGGGGACATGGTTTTCGTAAAGGTTTCTCCTTTGCAGAATGTGGTCCGATTTGGAGCTGTTGGGAAGCTAGCACCGAGATTTGTTGGACCCTTCCCTATCATAGAGAGAATTGGGAAGATGGCTTATAAAGTGCAATTGCCCGAGAAGTTGTCCGGAGTGCATAATGTCTTTCATGTCTCGCATCTCCGAAAGTGCCTACATGAGTCCGCTGAGGTGGTTGAACCTAGCATTCTTGAAGACGTGGAAGTAGAGAAAGAGGCAACTTTGAGGAGAGCTCCGATTCGTATCTTGGGGACAGAGACCAAGAAGCTAAGGAATCGTGAGGTCAGGTTGGTGAAGGTTCAATGGGGTGAAGCCGAAGAAGACGCAACTTGGGAAACCGAGGAGAAGATGCGTGGGCTTTATCCATTCCTTTTTGAGGGTACACTCTCAATCTCTTTCCTTTGTTTAGCATATCTTTCTCTTAGCTATACATGTTTATCTAGTTATCGTGCTAATCTTGTCAGGAGAACCTTAGGTAGAAAACCCTTTGGATGAAACATGTGTTTGGGACATGTTATGTTTGATGGTTGCAAGTGGTTGCAAGTGTTTGCGAGTGGTTACTCGTGGATGCATGATACACATTAGGCACTAGATCGGCTCACACACTCCTCATATTGCATGTGCATGAGTGTTTATGCTTGTTCTTGGATGAAACTTGTATGCCATCACATGGATGCTGCATATGGATGTATGATTGAGCACGCATGTAGATATTGTACATTATGATAGGAATTTGCATACATATGGATACATTTCGCTAACATATTTTGCATTGATCTTTGCATTAGATAGGTACATATACACACACTTCTGCATATGTTCATACAGCATTTAGAATCTTTTGAGGACAACGGTTGCTCGTGGATGATGTTTTGAGTAGATGGACGTTGGATGGTAGGATATGTTCTTCCTAACTTGAAGATTTCGGGGACGAAATCCTTTAAGGAGGGGAGAATGTAACAACCCGCATTTTCAATAAACTGTTATAACATAAATCGAGGCAGAATTTAATTCAAAAATCTGAATCAAGGGAAACGGGCTATGCCATTGCGTTCGTCTCGGAAAAATACGCGAAATAGAGTCCGAGTTTTCGATAATCGGAGTCCGTATGACCCAGTTAAGGCCCATTGAAGTTTTCAGAAATTTCTATGTTAAAAACAGATTTAAATTTCAAATTAAAAACAAGGATTAGGGCTAATTGGTGTCAGGCGGGAAAATTCCCGCAGGACCCCCATGTCGACAGGCATGTCGACAGGGGTCCAGGGGTGTCGACTGCCCTGTCGACAGCCCTGTCGACACGGGGTGGCCAGGCAGTTTTGCCTGGCGCACCATTTTGATTTGGGCTTGGTCTTGTGGCCTGGTTCTAGAGAATTCCTAAATCTGACGGGCCTAAACTAACCTAGGGTTAATCCTAGGGCTAAAAACACTCTAATCTTCTATAAATAAGCCCCTAATCCTACCCTAAAGCCTCATTATTCACTCTAGCAACCAAACTATGTCAAATTGAAATCTCAAATGGCCTCCACCTAAGAACCCTAGCCTCCACCCTCTTCAAAAATCATTTCTATTAAGATTTTGATGTTCATACAAGCTTTTCTAAGTTGTATGAATGATCATTAGCTTGCATACATCATCAAGTTGCAAGCTTTATTTGCTAAGCTAGAGTTTTTGGGATTTTTGTTAATTGGAGCTTGTTTTGGGGTTTTATTTGCTTGCATAAAAGGGCTTCTCAATCTTTATTAGTAGATTTGTGTCTTCATAATATTTGTAAGCCCTCTTACCTTCATTTTAGAAACTCTAAAGTTAATATGTGATGAAAGTTGGGATTTTTGTATGTTTAATAAGTTATGCATGCTTATGCGAGTTCACTATGCTATGTTATGCATGTTTAATGAGTTATGCATACTTATGCGAGTTCACTATGCTATGTTATGCATGATTAATAAGTTATGCATGCTTATGCAAGTTCACTATGCTATGTTACACATGTTTGATAAGTTATGCATGTTCACTATGCCATGATTTGCAAGTTTAACAAGTTATGCATGTTTATGCATGTTCACTATGCCATGATTTGCAAGTTTAACAAGTTATGCATGTTTATGCATGTTCACTATGCCATGATTCGCAAGTTTAACAAGTTATGCAAGTTCACTATGCTAAGTTATGCAAGTCCAACATGTTATGCATGCTTATTATGATATGTAAGATTTATCATGTATGTTGTGCCAAGTTCCCTCTTTCTATCCTTTATGCGTTAGGGCGAATATGTAAGCGATAGAATGACGTTGGGGGGGTTTTGGGTGAAACTTAAAATACATGAAAATATAAGATTGGGAATTTACCTATTAAGTTAGGTTTACCCCTTGGGAATTTACCTATTAAGTTAGGTCTACCCAAGTTAAACTTGTAATTATGGTTTGAAATAAAGTGGACATGACACTTAGAAAACATGTGTGGCCAACTCGAGGTTGGGTTGAGTTTGTAGCGTAAACCTACCCGGAACCGATCGACTTAACTAGTTGCTACAAACAATAGGACCCAATGTGAGAAGTTGGTCATGTGTACCTAGGACCCGAGGTTAGACCAAGTTGTGGTGTAAAGCTACCCGGACCCGCCCGGCTTAACTAGTAACCGCAACAAAGTCTAATGTGAGAGGTTAAGGTACAATTAAATTAATGCCTCATGATTAGGGTTAAGTCATGGCCCACTAATACTTAACCAATTTTGGGGATACGAGGGATCAAATGGGGTTAAGTGGTGAACTGTTGGTTACACTTAACTAATTTAATCCATGATTAGTGAGGGGTTAAACCACACTTAACCCTCTTAGAAAACCCTAGCAACGTGGTCTGTTCCAGCAGTAATCCCAGTTGGGTATCATTCACAACCCTAGAGGCTAGGCTAGGGCGGGGCACGATTACTGGACTGATGTAAGCGACCAAAGCGACGGCTGAGTGGTACAGCGGTGCGGGTCCAGGCGGGCTACGGACGTGCACGTAGTTCGGTGTTGGACAAACTCGAGGCACGGGTACCAGTAGGTTTAGACTGTGCATTATTGCTTAGGTGTCTGGGGTTGACACCCGAGGGCTTGATACACCCAAAGGTGGACCCAGCACAGTCTGACTACAACCATATGTGGGCCGTATGGACACCAACACTTGACGTGTTAGGTTTATAGGGAGCCGATCGATTAGACCGTTGGGCTGGACCTTGCATCAAGGTCACCTCCTGCTATTGGGCCAAAGTTTTGGGCTGAGGGATCATTACATGTTATGTTAGTTTGCTAGTACACTGTGGTGCAAAGCTTAATCTCCCTTATGTGATGACACCTTTTTCTATTGCCAGTATGTTCATCTCAGTTTCCATCATGATGTTAGCTTTATTAGTTTATAGACTGATCGTAGTAAGGCTTACCAGTCTTTTTGACTGACCTGTTTTCTTTCGCTTCTTTTCTTCCGTTCCCCCCCCCCCCCCCCCCCCCAGGTTCTCAGGGAGGGAACAGTGGTGCTTAGCTTGGATCGCTTGCTTGTTCGCTGGATAGCTCATGTATGTCTGGATATTGAGCTCGCTATGGCTTATCACTTTTATTTTTGGGGATAGCACTATGTATTTCAGTATTTCTATTTATGTTGTACTAGACATATTTATTTTGGCAGATGACTTTATGATGTACTAGACTTGTTTTGAGATGGTTTGAGATATTCCGCTGTTTTATTCTCATTTACTCTTTTTTACATATATGTTTATGTTCCTGTTCTGCCTTGATATATCATTATGCATGCTTACCCAGTTCTAACGCCCCCCAGAAGCTAGTGCCCCCGAAAGAGTGACCCTAGCGGAGGTGGGGTGTTACAGGAAGTTACGCCCGTTTTCTTGAACGCGCGTAGAACTTGGATTTTGGAATTGGTGACATTTCTGTTCGGCACGCCCCCTTGGATCGTGGACTAGCCCCGGCTCGATTTACTATATTTTGGAATATGATGCACGGAGTTATATTTCTATTTCATCCCTATAAACGAGTTTTCAAAAGTCATACAGGGCAATCTTGGATTTTCAAACGGATATTGCACCTCAGGACTTGGTGTTGCACCCAGGAGACGTGGGTTGTTCCGCCAACCATAACTTTGTGTCCATTTTGAGTTACAAGAACCATAACCATTCAAAACTAAGTTCTTTCATAGATCTATAGGACTAAAAGGTTCCACCCATCTCATCTTAGTTCAGTAACCAAGAAATTCAATTTTAATGACATTTGGGAACATAGAAAGCCTTTTTAACTCAATTTTTCACATGTCGTTTTGTTGGTCAAAGGGGGTTTGACCGTGGTCATAATTCGGTTTATTATATTTTGGAATATGATGCACCATGTTATATTTCTATTTCATATCCATAAACGAGTTTTCAAAAGTCATACAGCGCAATCTTGGATTTTCAAACGGATGTTGTACTCAAGACTTCGATGTTGCACCCAACAGACGTGAGTTGTTCCGCCAACCATAACTTTTTATTTATTTTGAGTTACTAGAACCATAACCAGCCTGTTTACACACTTTTTGGTCAAAGCTATCACATATGGAAAATCTAAATAAGCAACGCGCTCAGGTACTGAGAACTTCGTCAGAAGACATAGAGCGATTTGGTCGAATCGCAACATCAACATAAACAGGCCCGAAACTCCTATCAGATGACCTTTTTGGGTCCCGAAAACATCAATTATGGAGCTTTGCTCCATAACTACTGTAGCTCTCTTAATTTGCTTCTGGTAGAGCTTTCGTATGGGTGAAACAGACTTACGGATTGGAAGTTACGCCCGTTTTCTTGAACGCGCGTAGAATTTGGATTTTGGAATTGGTGACATTTCTGTTTAGCTCGGCCCTTGGATCGTGGACTAGCCCTGGCTCGATTTACTATGTTGTGGAATATGATGCACCGAGTTATATTTCTATTTCATCCCTATAAACGAGTTTTCAAAAGTCATACAGGGAAATCTTGGATTTTCAAACGGATATTACACCTCAGGACTTTGTTGTTGCACCCAAGAGACGTCGGTTGTTCCGCCAACCATAACTTTGTGTCCATTTTGAGTTACAAGAACCATAACCATTCAAAAAGAAGCTCTTTCATAGATCTATAGGACTAATAGGTTCCACCCATCTCATCTTAGTTCAGTAACCAAGAATTTCAATATTAATGACATTTGGGAACATAGAAAGCCTTTTTAACTCAATTTTTCACATGTCGTTTTGTTGGTCAAAGGGGGTTTGACCGTGGTCATAATTCGGTTTATTATATTTTGAAATGTGATGCACCATGTTATATTTCTATTTCATACCCATAAACGAGTTTTCAAAAGTCATACAGCGCAATCTTGGATTTTCAAATGGATGTTGCACCTCAAGACTTCGATGTTGCACCCAACAGACGTGGGTTGTTCCGCCAACCAAAACTTTGTATTTATTTTGAGTTACTAGAACCATAACCATCCTGTTGACATATTTTTTGGTCAAAGCTGTCACATATTTTGGAATATGATGCACCATGTTATATTTCTATTTCATCCCCATAAATGTGTTTTCAAAAGTCATACAGGGCAATCTTAGATTTTCAAACGGATGTTGCTCCTTAGGACTTCGATGTTGCACCCAGGAGACGTGGGTTGTTCCTCCAACCATAACTTTGTGTCCATTTTGACTTACAAGAACCATAACCATTCAAAACGAATCTCTTTCATAGATCTATAGGACTAAAAGGTTCCACCCATCTCATCTTAATTCAGTAACCAAGAAATTCAATCTTAATGACATTTGGGAACATAGAAAGCCTTTTTAACTCAATTTTTCACATGTCGTTTCGTTGGTCAAAGGGGGTTTGACCGTGGTCATAATTTGGTTTATTATATTTTGGAATATGATGCACCATGTTATATTTCTATTTCATACCCATAAAAGAGTTTTCAAAAGTCATACAGTGCAATCTTGGATTTTCAAACGGATGTTGCACCTCAAGACTTCGATGTTGCACCCAACAGACGTGGGTTGTTCCGCCAACCATAACTTTGTATTTATTTTGAGTTACTAGAACCATAACCAGTCTGTTGACACAAATTTTGGTTAAAGCTATCACATATGGAAAATCTAAATAAGCAACGTGCTCAGGTACTGAGAACTTCGTCAGAAGACACAGAGCGATTTGGTCGAATCACAACATCAACATAAACAGGCCCGAAACTCCTATCAGATGACCTCTTTTGGTCCCAAAAACATCAATTATGAGCTTTGCTCCATAACTCCTGTAACCCTCTGAATTAGCTTCAGGTAGAGCTTTCGTTTGGGCAAAACGTACTTACGGATTGGAAGTTACGCCCGTTTCCGTGAACGCTCGCAGAACTTGGATTTTGGAATTGGTGACATTTTTGTTCGGCTCGCCCCCTTGAATCGTGGACTAGCCCAAGCTCGATTTACTACATTTTGGAATATGACGCACCATGTTATATTTCTATTTCATCCCCATAAACGAGTTTTCAAAAGTCATACAGGGCAATCTTGGATTTTCAACCGGATGTTGCACCTCAGGACTTCGATGTTGCACCCAGGAGACGTGGGTTGTTGCGCCAACCATAACTTTGTGTCCATTTTGAGTTACAATAACCATAACCATTCAAAACAAAGCTCTTTCATAGATTTATAGGACTAATAGGTTCCACCCATCTCATCTTAGTTCAGTAACCAAGAAAATCAATCTTAAGGACATTTTGGAACATAGAAAGCCTTTTTAACTCAATTTTTCACATGTCTTTTTGTTGGTCAAAGGGGGTTTGACCATGGTCGTAATTCAGTTTATTATATTTTTAAATGTAATGCACCATGTTATATTTATATTTCATACCCATAAACGAGTTTTCAGAAGTCATACTGTGCAATCTTTGAGTTTCAAACGGATGTTGCACCTCAAGACTTCGATGTTGCACCCAACACACGTGGGTTGTTCCGCCAACCATAACTTTGTATTTATTTTGAGTTACTAGAACCATTACCAGCTTGTTGACACACTTTTTGGTCAAAGCTGTCACATATGGAAAATCTAAATAAGCAACACGCTCAGGTACTGAGAACTTCGTCAGCAGACATAGAGCGATTTGGTCGAATCGCAACATCAACATAAACAGGCCTGAAACTCTTATTAGATTAACTCTTTTGGCCCAGAAAACATCAATTACAGAGCTTTTCTCAATAACTCCTGTAGCCCTCTGAATTAGCTTCAGGTAGAGATTTTGTTTGGGCAAAACGGACTTACGGATTGGAAGTTATGCCTGTTTCCGTGAATGCGCGCAGAGCTTGGATTTTGGAATTGGTGACATTTCTGTTCGGCTCGCCCCCTTGGATCGTGGACTAGCCCCGACTCGATTGACTATATTTTGGAATATGATGCACCATGTTATATTTCTATTTCATCCCCATAAACGAGTTTTCAAAGGTCATACTGGGCAATCTTGGATTTTAAAAAGGATGTTGCACCTCAGGACTTCGATGTTGCACCTAGGAGACGTGGGTTGTTCCGCCAACCATAACTTTGTGTCCATTTTGAGTTACAAGAACCATAACCATTCAAAACGAAGCTCTTTCATAGATCTATAGGACTAACAGGTTCCGCCCATCTCATCTTAGTTCAGTAACCAAGAAATTCAATCTTAATGGCATTTGGGAACATAGAAAGCCTTTTTAACTCAATTTTTCACATGTCGTTTTGTTGGTCAAAGGGGGTTTGACCGTGGTCATAATTCGGTTTATTATATTTTGGAATATGATGCACCATGTTTTATTTCTATTTCATACCCATAAACGAGCTTTCAAAAGTCATACAGTGTAATCTTGGATTTTCAAATGGATGTTGCACCTCAAGACTTCGATGTTGCACCCAACAGCCGTGGGTTGTTCCGCCAACCATAACTTTGTGTTTATTTTGAGTTACTAGAACCATAACCAGCCTATTGACACACTTTTTGGACAAAGCTGTCACATATGGATAATCTAAATAAGCAACGCTCTCAGTACTGAGAACTTCGTCAAAAGACATAGAGCGATTTGGTCGAATCGCAACATCAACATTAATAGGCCCGAAACTCCTATCAGATGACCTCTTTTGGTACCGAAAAACATCAATTATGGAGCTTTGCTCCATAACCCCTGTAGCCTTCTGAATTAGCTTCAGTAAGAGCTTCCATTTGGGCAAAACAGACTTACGAATTGGAAGTTATGCCCGTTTCCGTGAACGCGCGTAGAACTTGGATTTTTGGAATTGGTGACATTTCTGTTCGGCTCGCCCCCTTGGATCGTGGACTAGCCCCGGCTCGATTTACTATATTTTGGAATATGATGCACCATGTTATATTTCTATTTCATCACAATAAACGAGTTTTCAAAAGTCATACAGGGCAATCTTGGATTTTCAAATGGATGTTGCACCTCAGGACTTCGATGTTGCACCCAGGAGACGTGGGTTGTTCCGCCAAATGTAACTTTGTGTCCATTTTGATTTACAAGAACCATAACCATTCAAAACGAAGCTCTTTCATAGATCTACAGGACTAACAGGTTCCACCCATCTCATCTTAGTTCAGTAAACAAGAAATTCAATCTTAATGACATTTGGGAACATAGAAAGCCTTTTTAACTCAATTTTTCACATGTCTTCTTGTTGGTCAAAGGGGGTTTGACCGTGGTCGTAATTCAGTTTATTATATTTTTAAATGTGATGCACCATGTTATATTTATATTTCATACCCATAAACGTGTTTTCAGAAGTCATACTGTGCGATCTTGGAGTTTCAAACGGATGTTGCACCTCAAGACTTCGATGTTGCACCCAACAGACGTGGGTTGTTCCGCCAACCATAACTTTGTATTTATTTTGAGTTAGTAGAACCATTACCAGCTTGTTGACACACTTTTTGGTCAAAGCTGTCACATATGGAAAATCTAAATAAGCAACACGCTCAGGTACTGAGAACTTTGTCAGCAGACATAGAACGATTTGGTCGAATCGCAACATCAACATAAACAGGCCTGAAACTCTTATTAGATTAACTCTTTTGGCCCCGAAAACATCAATTACAGAGCTTTGCTCCCTAAATCCTGTAGCCCTCTGAATTAGCTTCAGGTAGAGATTTCGTTTGGGCAAAACGGACTTACGGACTGGAAGTTATGCCTGTTTCCGTGAACGTGCAGAGCTTGGATTTTGGAATTGGTGACATTTCTGTTCGGCTCGCCCCCTTGGATTGTGGACTAGCCCCGACTCGATTTACTATATTTTGGAATATGATGCACCATGTTATATTTCTATTTCATCCCCATAAACGAGTTCTCAAAGGTCATACTGGGCAATCTTGGATTTTAAAAAGGATGTTGCACCTCAGGACTTCGATGTTGCACCTAGGAGACGTGGGTTGTTCCGCCAACCATAACTTTATGTCCATTTTGAGTTACAAGAAACATAACCACTAAAAACGAAGCTCTTTCATAGATCTATAGGGCTAACCGGTTCCCCCCATCTCATCTTAGTTCAGTAACCAAGAAATTCAATCTTAATGGCATTTGGGAACATAGAAAGCCTTTTTAACTCAATTTTTCACATGTCGTTTTGTTGGTCAAAGGGGGTTTGACCATGTTCATAATTCGGTTTATTATATTTTGGAATATGATGCACCATGTTATATTTCTATTTCATACCCATAAACGAGCTTTCAAAAGTCATACAGTGTAATCTTGGATTTTCAAATGGATGTTGCACCACAAGACTTCGATGTTGCACCCAACAGCCGTGGGTTGTTCCGCCAACCATAACTTTGTATTTATTTTGAGTTACTAGAACCATAACTAGCTATTGACACACATTTTGGACAAAGCTGTAACATATGGAAAATCTAAATAAGCAACGCTCTCAGTACTGAGAACTTCGTAAAAAGACATAGAGCGATTTGGTCGAATCGCAACATCAACATAAATAGGCCCGAAACTCCTATCAAATGACCTCTTTTGGTAATGAAAAATATCAATTACAGAGCCATGCTCCATAACCCCTGTAGCCCTCTGAATTAGCTTCAGGAAGAGCTTCCATTTGGGCAAAACAGACTTACGAATTGGAAGTTATGCCCGTTTCCGTGAACGCGCGTAGAACTTGGATTTTTGGAATTGGTGACATTTCTGTTCGGCTCGCCCCCTTGGATCGTGGACTAGCCCCGGCTCAATTTACTATATTTCTTGTAACTCAAAATGGACACAAAGTTATGTTTGCCGGAACAACCCACGTCTCCTAGGTGCAAAATCGAAGTCCTGAGGTGCTACATCCATTAGAAAATCCAAGATTGCCCTGTATGACTTTTGAAAACTCATTTATGGTGATGAAATAAAAATATAACATGGTGCATCATATTCCAAAATACAGTAAATCGAGCAGGGGCTAGTCCACGATCCAAGGGGGCGAGCGGAACAGAAATGTCACCAATTCCAAAATCCAAGTTCTACACGCGTTCATGGAAACGGCCGTAACTTCCAATCTGTAGCTCCATAATTGATGTTTTGGTACCAAAAGAGGTCATCTGATAGGAGTTTCAGGCCTGTTTATGTTGATGTTGCGATTCGACCAAAGCGCTCTATGTCTTCTGACGAAGTTCTCAGTACCTGAGCGCGTTGCTTATTTAGATTTTCCATATGTGACAGCTTTGAACAAAAAGTGTGTCAACGGGCTGTTTATGGTTCTAGTAACTCAAAATAAATACAAAGTTATGGTTGGCGGAAAAACCCACGGCTGTTGGGTGCAACATCGAAGTCTTGAGGTGCAACATCCGTTTGAAAATCCAAGATTACACTGTATGACTTTTGAAAACTCGTTTATGGGTATGAAATAGAAATATAACATGGTGCATCATATTCCAAAATATAATAAACCGAATTATGACCACTGTCACACCCCCTTTGACCAACAAAACGACATGTGAAAAATTGAGTTAAAAAGGCTTTCTATGTTCCCAAATGCCATTAAGAATGAATTTCTTGGTTACTGAACTAAGATAAGATGGGTGGAACCTATTAGTCCTATAGATCTATGAAAGAGCTTCGTTTTGAATGGTTATTGCTCTTGTAACACAAAATGGACACAAAGTTATGGTTGGCGGAACAACCCACGTCTCCTAGGTGCAACATCGAAGTCCTGAGGTGCAACACCCGTTTGAAAATCCAAGATTGCCCAGTATGACCTTTGAAAACTCGTTTATGGGGATGAAATAGAAATATAACATGGTGCATCGTATTCCAAAATATAGTAAATCGAGTCGGGGCTAGTCCACGATCCAAGGGGGCGAGCCAAATAGAAATGTCACCAATTCCAAAATCCAAGTTCTGCGCGCGTTCACGGAAACAGGCATAACTTCCAATCCGTAAGACCGTTTTGCCCAAACGAAGTCTCTACCTGAAGCTAATTCAGAGGACTACAGGAGTTATGGAGCTAAGCTCCGCAATTGTTGTTTTCGGGACCAAAAGAGGTAATCTAATAAGAGTTTTGGGCCTGTTTATGTTGATGTTGCGATTCGACCAAATCGCTCTATGTCTTCTGACGAAGTTCTCAGTACCTGAACGTGTTGCTTATTTAGATTTTCCATATGTGACAGCTTTGACCAAAATTGTGTCAACAAGCTGGTTATGGTTCTAGTAACTCAAAATAAATACAAAGTAATGGTTGGCGGAACAACCCACGTCTAATTGGGTGCAACATCGAAGTCTTGAGGTGCAACATCCGTTTGAAAATCCAAGATTGCATTGTATGACTTCTGAAAACTCGTTTATGGGTATGAAATATAAATATAACATGGTTCATCACATTTCAAAATATAATAAACTGAATTATGACCACGGTCAAACCCCCTTTGACCAACAAAAGGACATGTGAAAAATTGAGTTAAAAAGGCTTTCTATGTTCCCAAATGTCATTAGGATTGAATTTCTTGGTTACTAAACTAAGATGAGATGGGTGGAACCTGTTAGTCCTATAGATCTATGAAAGAGCTTTGTTTTGAATGGTTATGGTTCTTGTAACTCAAAATGGACACAAAGTTATGGTTGGCGGAACAACCCACGTCTCCTGGGTGCAACATCGAAGTCCTGAGGTGCAACATCCGTTTGAAAATCCAAGATTGCCCTGTATGACTTTTGAAAACTCGTTTATGGGGATGAAATAGAAATATAACATGGTGTATCATATTCCAAAATATAGTAAATCGAGCCGGGGCTAGTCCACGATCCAAGGGGGCGAGCCGAACAGAAATATCACCAATTCCCAAATCCATGTTTTGCGCGCGTTCACGGAAGCGGACGTAACTTCCAATCCGTAAGTCCGTTTTGCCCAAACGAAAGCTCTACCTGAAGCTAATTCAGAGGGCTACAGGAGTTAATTAGAAAAGCTCATATTTGATGTCTTTGGGACCAAAAGAGGTCATTTGATAGGAGTTTCGTGCCTGTTTATGTTGATGTTGTGATTCGACCAAATCGCTCTATGTCTTCTGACGAAGTTCTCAGTACCTAAGCACGTTGCTTATTTAGATTTTCCAATGTGATAGCTTTGACCAAAAAGTTTGTCAACAGATTGGTTATAATTCTAGTAACCCAAAATAAATATAAAGATATGGTTGGCGGAATAACCCACGTGTGTTGGGTGCAACATCAAAGTCTTGAGGTGCAACATCCGTTTGAAAATCCAGGATTGCACTGTATGACTTTTGAAAACTCGTTTATGGGTATGAAATAGAAATATAACATGGTGCATCACATTCCAAAATATAATAAAATGAATTATGACCACGGTCAAACCCCCTTTGACCAACAAAACGACATGTGAAAAATTGAGTTAAAAAGGCTTTCTATGTTCCCAAATGTCATTAATATTGAATTTCTTGGTTACTGAACTAAGATGAGATGGGTGGTACCTATTTGTCTTATAGATCTATGAAAGAGCTTCTTTTTGAATGGTTATGGTTCTTGTAACTCAAAATGGGCACAAAGTTATGGTTGGCGGAACAACCCACGTCTCCTGGGTGTAACATCGAAGTCCTGAGGTGCAACATCCGTTTGAAAATCCAAGATTGCCCTGTATGACTTTTGAAAACTCGTTTATGTGGATGAAATAGAAATATAACATGGTGCATCATATTCCAAAATATAGTAAACTGAGCCAGGCCTAGTCCACGATCCAAGGGGGCGAGCCGAACAGAAATGTCACCAATTCCAGAATCCAAGTTCTGCGCGCGTTCATGGAAACGGGCGTAACTTCCAATCCGTAAGTCCGTTTTGCCCGAACGAAAGCTCTACCTGAAGCTAATTCAGAGGGATACAGGAGTTATGGAGCAAAGCTCCGTAATTGATGTATTCGGGATCAAAAGAGGTCATCTGATAGGAATTTCGGGCCTGTTTATATTGATGTTGCGATTCGACCAAATCACTCTATGTCTTCTGATGAAGTTCTCAGTACCTGAGCGCGTTACTTATTTAGTTTTTCCATATGTGACAGCTTTGACCAAAAAGTGTGTCAACAGGCTGATTATGGTTCTATTAAATCAAAATATATACAAAGTTATGGTTGGCGGAACAACCCACGTCTGTTGGGACCAACAAAACGACATGTTAAAAATTGAGCTAAAAAAGCTTTCGATGTTCCCAAATGTCATTAAGATTCAATTTCTTGGTTACTGAACTAAGATGAGATGGGTGGAACCTATTAGTCCTATAGATCTATGAAAGAGCTTCTTTTTGAATGGTTATGGTTCTTGTGACTCAAAGTGGACACAAGGTTATGGTTGGCGGAACAACCCATGTCTCCTGGTGCAACATCGAAGTCCTAAGGTACAACATCCGTTTGAAAATCCAAGATTGCCCTATATGACTTTTGAAGACTCATTTATGGGGATGAAATAGAAATATAACATGGTGCATCATATTCCAAAATATAGTAAATCGAGTCGGGGCTAGTCCACGATCCAAGGGGACGAGCCGAACAGAAATGTCACCAATTCCAAAATCCAAGTTCTGCGCCCGTTCACGGAAACAGACGTAACTTCCAATTTGCAAGTTCGTTTTGCCCAAACGAATGCTCTACCCGAAGCTAATTCAGAGGGCTACAGGAGTAAGGGAGCAAAGCGCCATAATTGATGTTTTTTGGACCAAAAGATGTCATCTGATAGGAGTTTCGGGCCTGTTTATGTTGATGTCGCGATTCGACCAAATCGCTCTATGTCTTCTGATGATGTTCTCAGTACCTGAGCGCGTTGCTTATTTAGATTTTCCATATGTGACAGGTTTGACCAAAAAGTGTGTCACCAGACTGGTTATGGTTCTAGTAACTCAAAATAAATACAAAGTTATGGTTGGCGGAACAACCCACGTCAGTTGGGTGCAACATCGAAGTCTTGAGGTGCAACATCCGTTTGAAAATCCCAGATTGCACTGTATGACTTTTGAAAACTCTTTTATGGGTATGAAATAGAAATATAACATGGTGCATCACATTTCAAAATATAATAAACCGAATTATGACCACGGTCAAACCCCCTTTGACCAACAAAACGACATGTGAAAAATTGAGTTAAAAAGGCTTTTTATGTTCCCAAATGTCATTAATATTGAATTCTAGGTTACTGAACTAAGATGAGACGGGTGGAACCTGTTAGTCCTGTAGATTTATGAAAGATCTTCTTTTTGAATGGTTATGGTTCTTGTAACTCAAAATGGACACAAAGTTATGGTTGGCGGAACAACCGACGTCTCCTGGGTGCAACATCGAAGTCCTGAGGTGCAACATCCGTTTGATAATCCAAGATTGCCCCGTATGATTTTTGAAAACTCGTTTATGGGGATGAAATAGAAATATAACATGGTGCATCATATTCCAAAATATAGTAAATCGAGCCGGGGCTAGTCCACGATCCAAGGGGGCGAGCCGAACAGAAATGTCACCAATTCCAAAATCCAAGTTCTGCGCGCGTTCACGGAAACAGGCGTAACTTTCAACCCGTAAGTCCGTTTTGCCGAAACAAAAGGTCTTCTAAAGCTAATTCAGAGGGATACAGGAGTTATGAAGCATAGCTCCGTAATTGATGTTTTCGGGGCCAAAAGAGGTCATCCGATAGGAGTTTCGGGCCTGTTTATGTTGATGTTGCGATTCGACCAAATCGCTCTATGTCTTCTGACGAAGTTCTCAGTATCTGAGCGTGTTGCTTATTTAGATTTTCCATATGTGACAGATTTGACCAAAAAGTGTGTCAACATGTTGGCTATGGTTCCAATAACTCAAAATAAATTCAAAGTTATGGTTGGTGGAACAACCCACGTCTGATGGGTGCAACATCGAAGTCTTGAGGTGCAACATTCGTTTGAAAATCCAAGATTGCACTGTAAGACTTTTGAAAACTCGTTCATGGGTATGAAATAGAAATATAACATGGGGCATCACATTTCAAAATATAATAAACCAAATTATGACCACGGTCAAACCCCCTTTGACCAACAAAACGACATGTGAAAAATTGAGTTAAAAAGGCATTCTATGCTCCCAAATGTCATTAAGATGGAATTTCTTGGTTACAGAACTAAGATGAGATGGGTGGAACCTGTTAGTTCTGTAGATCTATGAAAGGGCTTCGTTTTGAATGGTTATGGTTCTTGTAACTCAAAATGGACATAAAGTTATGGTTGGCGGAACAACCCACGTCTCCTAGGTGCAACATCGAAGTCCTGAGGCGCAACATCCGTTTGAAAATCCAAGATTGCCCTGTATGACTTTTGAAAACTCGTTTAGGAGGGATGAAATAGACATATAACATGGTGCATCATATTAAAAAGAATAGTAAACCGAGCCGGGGCTAGTCCACGATCCAAGGGGGCCACCCGAACAGAAATGTCACCAATTCCAAAATCCAAGTTCTGCGCGCGTTCACGGAAACAGGCGTAACTTTCAATCCGTAAGTCCGTTTTTCCCAAACGAAAGCTCTACCTGTAGCTAATGCAGAGGGCTACAAAGTTATGGAGCATAGCCCTATAACTGATGCTTTCGGGACCAAAAGAGGTCATCTGATACGAGTTTCGGGCCGGTTTATGTTGATGTTGCGATTCGACCAAATCGCTCTATGTCTTCTGACGAAGTCCTCAGTACCTGAGCGCGTTGCTTATTTAGATTTTCCATATGTGACAGCTTTGACCAAAAAGTGTGTCAACAGACTAGTTATGGTTCTAGTAACTCAAAATAAATACAAAGCTATGGTTGGCGGAACAACCCGCGTCTGTTGGGTGCAACATCGAAGTCTTGAGGTGCAACATCCGTTTGAAAATCCAAGATTGCACTGTATGACTTTTGAAAACTCGTTAATGGGTATGAAATAGAAATATAACATGGTGCATCATATTCCAAAATATAGTAAATCGAGCCGGGGCTAGTCTAAGATCCAAGGGGGCGTGCCTAACAGAAATGTCACCAATTCCAAAATCCAAGTTCTGCGCGCGTTCACGGAAACGAGCGTAACTTCCACTCCGTAAGTCCGTTTTGCCCAAATGAAAGCTCTACCTGAAGCTAATTCAGAGGGCTACAGGAGTTACAGAGCACAGCTCCATAATTAATGTTTTCGGGACCAAAAGAGGTCATCTAATAGGGGTTTTGGGCCTGTTTATGTCGATGTTGCGATTCGACCAAACCGCTCTATGTCTTCTGACGAAGTTCTCCGTACCTGCGCGCGTTGCTTATTTAGATTTTCCATATGCGACAGCTTTGACCAAAAAGTGTGTCAACAGGCTGGTTATGGTTCTAGTAACTCAAAATAAATATGAAGTTATGGTTGGCAGAATATCCCACGTTTGTTGGGTGCAACATCGAAGTCTTGAGGTGCAATATCCGTTTGAAAATCCAAGATTGCACTGTATGACTTTTGAAAACTCATTTATGGATACGAAATAGAAATATAACATGGTGCATCATGTTCCAAAATATAATAAACCGAATTATGACCACGGTCAAACCCCCTTTGACCAACAAAACGACATGTGAAAAATTGAGTTAAAAAGGCTTTCTATGTTCCCAAATGTCATTAAAATTGAATTTCTTGGTTACTGAACTAAGATTAGATGCGTGGAACCGTTTAGTCCTATAGATCTATGAAAGAGCTTCGTTTTGAATGATTATGGCTCTTGTAACACAAAATGGACACAAAGTAATGGTTGGCAGAACAACCCACGTCTCCTGGGTGCAACATTGAAGTCCTGAGGTGAAACATCCGTTTGAAAATCCAAGATTGCCCCTTATGGACTTTTGAAAACTCGTTTATGGGGATGAAATAGAAATATAACATGGTGCACAATATTCCAAAATTTAGTAAATCAAGCAAGGGCTAGTCCACGATCCAAGGGGGCGAGCCGAACAGAAATGTCACCAATTCCAAAGTCCAAGTTCTGCGCGCGTTCACGGAAACGGGCGTAACTTCCAATCCGTAAGACCGTTTTTCCCAAACAAAATCTCTACCTGAAGCTAATTCAGAGGGCTAAAGGAGCTATTGAGCAAAGCTGCATAATTGATGTTTTTAGGACCAAAAGAGGTCATCTGATAAGAGTTTCGGGCTTGTTTATGTTGATGTTGCGATTCGACCAAACCGCTCTGTGTCTTTTGACGAAGTTCTCTGTACCTGAGCGCGTTGCTTATTTAGATTTTCCATATGTGACAGCTTTGAACAAAAAGTGTGTCAACAGGCTGGTTATGGTTCTAGTAACTCAAAATAAATAAAACTTATGGTTGGCGGAACAACGGACGTCTGTTGGGTGCAATATCAAAGTCTTGAGGTGCAACATCCGTTTGAAAATTCATGATTGCACTGTATGACTTTTGAAAACTCGTTTATGGGTATGAAATAGAAATATAACATGGTGCATCATATTTCTAAATATAGTAAATCGAATAATGACCATTGTCAAACACCCTTTGACCAACAAAATGACCTGTTAAAAATTGAGCTAAAAAAGCTTTCGATGTTCCCAAATGTCATTAAGTTTGAATTTCTTGGCTACTGAACTAAGATGAGATGGGTGGAACCTGTTAGTCCTATAGATCTATGAAAGAGCTTCGATTGAATGGTTATGGTTCTTGTAACTCAAAATGGACACAAAGTTATAGTTGGCGGAACAACCCATGTCTCCTGGGTGAAACGTCGAAGTCCTGAGGTGCAACATCCGTTTGAAAATCCAAGATTGCCCTGTATGACTTTTGAAAACTCGTTTATGGGGATGAAATAGAAATATAACATTTTGCATCATATTTCAAAATATAGTAAATCGAGCCGGGGCTAGTCCACGATCCAAGGGGGCGAGCCGAACAGAAATGTCACCAATTCCAAAATCCAAGTTCTGCGCGCGTTCACGGAAAAGGGCGTAACTTCCAATCCATAAGTCGGTTTGGCCCAAATGAAAGCTCTACCTGAAGCTAATTCAGAGGGCTACCGGTGTGATGGAGCAATGCTACATTATTGATGTGCTCGGGATCAAAAGAGATCATATGATAGGAGTTTCGGGCCTGTTTATGTTGATGTTGCGATTCGACCAAATCGCTCTATGTCTTCTGATGAAGTTCTCAGTACCTGAGCGCGTTTCTTATTTAGATTTTCCATATGTGAAAGCTTTGACCAAAAAGTGTGTCAACAGACTGGTTATGGTTCTTGTAACTCAAAATAAATACATAGTTATGGTTGATGGAACAGCCCACGTCTGTTGGGTGTAACATCGAAGTCTTGAGGTGCAACATCTGTTTGAAAATCCAAGATTTCACTATATGACTTTTGAAAACTTGTTTATGTGCACAAAATAGAAATATAACATGGTGCATCATATTCCAAAATATAATAAACCGAATTATGACCACGGTCAAACCACCTTTGACCAACAAAAAGACGTGTGAAAAATTGAGTTAAAAAGATTTTCTATGTTCCCAAATGTCATTAAGATTGTATTTCTTGGTTACAGAACAAAGATGAGATGAGTCGGGGCTAGTCCACGATCCAAGGGGGCGAGCCGAACAGAAATATTACCAATTCCAAAATCCAATTTCTGTGCGCGTTCACGGAAACGGGCGTAACTTCCAATCCATAGGTCCGTTTTTCCCAAATGAAAGCTCTACCTGAATCTAATTTAGAGGGCTACAGGAGTTACGGAGCATAGCTTCGTAATTGTTGTTTTCGGGACCAAAAGAGGTCATCTGATAGGAGTTTCGGGCATGTTTATGTTGATGTTGCGATTCGACCAAATCGCTCTATGTCTTCTAACGAAGTTCTAAGTACCTAAGCGATGCTTATTTAGATTTTCCATATGTGACAGCTTTGACCAAAAATTGTGTCAACGGGCTGGTTATGGTATTAGTAACTCAAAATAAATATAAAGTTATGGTAGGCAGAACAACCCATGTCTGTTGGGTGCAACATCGAAGTCTTGAGGTGCAACATCCGTTTGAAAATCCAAGATTGCACTGTATAACTTTTGAAAACTTTTTTATGGGTATGAAATAGAAATATAACATGGTGCATCACATTTAAAAATATAGTAAATCGAATTATGACCATGGTCAAACACCCTTTGACCAACAAAACGACATGTTAAAAATTGAGCTAAAAAAGCTTTCGATGTTCCCAAATGTCATTAAGATTGAATTTCTTGGTTACTGAACTAAGAAAAGATAGGTGTAACTTGTTAGTCCTATAGAACTATGAAAGAGCTTCGTTTTGAATGGTTATGGATCTTGTAACTCAAAATGGACACAAAGTTATGGTTGGCGGAACAACACACGTCTCCTGGGTGCAACATCGAAGTCCTGAGGTGCAACATCCGTTGGAAAATCCAAGATTGCCCTGTATGACTTTTGAAAACTCATTTACGGGGATGAAATAGAAATATAACATGGTGCATCATATTCCAAAATATAGTAAATCAAGTCGGGGCAAGTCCACGATCCAAGGGGGCGTGCCAAACAGAAATGTCACCAATTCCAAAATCCAAGTTCTACGCGCGTTCACGGAAACGGGCGTAACTTCCAATCCGTAAGTTCGTTTTGCCCAATCGAAAGTTCTGCCTGAAGCTAATTCAGAGGGATACAAATGTTATGGAGAAAAGCTCGGTAATTGACGTTTTCGGGACCAAAAGAGGTCATCTGATAGGAGTTTCAGGCCTGTTTATGTTGATGTTGCGATTCGACCAAATCGCTCTATGTCTTCTGATGAAGTTCTTAGTACGTGAGCGCGTTGCTTATTTAGATTTTCCATATTTGACAGCTTTGACCAAAAAGTGTGTCAACAGGCTGGTTATGGTTCTAATAATCCAAAAAAATATGAAGTTATGGTTGGCGGAACAACCCACGTCTCTTGGGTGCAACATCGAAGTCTTGAGGTGCAACATCCGTTTGAAAATCCAAGATTGCACTGTATGACTTTAGAAAACTCGTTTATGGGTATGAAATAGAAATATAACATGGTGCATCACATTTCAAAATATAATAAGCCGAATAATGACCATGGTCAAACCCCTTTGACCAACAAAACGACATGTGAAAAATTGATTTAAAAAGGCTTTCTATGTTCCCAAATGTCATTAAGATTGAATTTCTTGGTTACTGAACTAAGATGAGATGGGTGGAACCTGTTATCCTATAAATCTATGAAAGAGCTTCATTTTGAATGGTTATGGTTCTTGTAACTCAAAATAGACACAAAGTTATGATTGGCGGAACAACCCACGTCTCCTGGGTGCAACATCGAAGTCCTGAGGTGCAACATCTATTTGAAAATCCAAGATTGCCTTGTATGACTTTTGAAAACTCGTTTATGGGGATGAAATAGAAATATAACATGGTGCATAATGTTCCAAAATATAGTAAATCGGGCCGGGGCTAGTCCACGATCCATGGGGGCGAGCCGAACAGAAATGTCACAAATTCCAAAATCCAAGTTCTGTACACTTTCACGGAAATGGGCGTAACTTCCAATCCGTAAGTCCGTTTTGCCCAAACGAAAGCTCTACCTGAAGCTAAGTCAGAGGGCTACACCGTTTACGGAGCAAAGCTCCGTAATTGATGTTTTCAAGACCAAAATTGCCTGTTTATGTTGATGTTGCGATTCGACCAAATTGCTCTATGTCTTCTGACGAAATTCTCAGTACCTGAGCGCGTTGCTTATATAGATTTTCCATATGTGGTAGCTTTGACCAAAAAGTGTGACAAAAGGCTGGTTATGGTTCTCGTAACTCAAAATAAATACAAAGTTATGGTTGGCAGAACAACCCACGTCTTGTAAAAACCCATATTTTAATAAAGTGTTATAATCGTAAATCAAGGCAGAATTAGTTTTTAAAATAAGAATCAAGGGAAAGGGATTGTGCCATTACATTTGACTCGAAATTCTGCTTGGAAATGAGTCCAAGTTTTCGAAAATCGGAGTCCGTGTGACCAAGTTACGACCCTTCGAAGTTTTCAGAAAATTTCAGTTTTCAAAACAGCTCGAATTCGAATTCAAAATTCGAATTTCAAACCCAGAACAGAATGGGCGGGAAATTTCCCGCCCAGGACCAGGTCGACTGGGTGGCCGACTGTGTAGTCGACCTACCCAGGACCAGGTCGACCATAGTGTCGACCTGGGTGTCGACCTGGTACCCCAACCCATTTTTGGGCCAGAGTTCAATCTGATGTTCCTGGTTCGATTTCTGTCTAGATTCGTTGGCCTGACCCTATATAAACAGCCTCAAACCCCAGTCTCTCTACACAAATTCTCTCTGTCCTTATGCTACTAAAACTTTGAAGGGATTGCTACTTCTCTAACAAAGCTACGTGTAGAATATTGTTGTTTGGGGGATTTCTGTTAGACTCGAGATTCAACGTCGCCTCTTTGTTTTCTAATTCTCAAACCACGATCTGTAAGCCCCAGTTACTTTTAGATCTAAACTCTAAACTTAAAAGGACATGTTGTACATTTAAATTGAACCTAAACATGATAATTACCTTGAATCTATCATTGTATATTTTGGATCTACTTTGGTTCACCATGGATCTATTATTGTTCATATTGGATCTATTATTGCCCACCTTGAACCTAGTACCGTTCATCTTGAATCTTGACTTTTCGGTAAATTGTTATGAAATTGATTTGGGGACTATTCATGTTGTAAACCAAAACCCCTCATGTCCACGATGTTAACATGCCTGTGATGTTGAATTAATTGCTAGTCACAAGTTAGGATTATAACCTTATGTAAACTATTACCATGTCTATCACCCTATTTTGCTAGAATTGATATTTGAAACCCCTATCTCATATGCCAGTAATGTTAATCATATATCTCAAATTATACCATGCTTGACTTGTAATCACTTTTGCCACCTTATACCCATCCTTTTTATGTTATTCCCTAGTTAGATCTATTTGTGTTGATTCAAATTCACGTGCGATGGGAATGCGATTTGGGTAGTTTAGGCAAACCTGAATTTAGTATGAACTTTAAATATTTATAAACTTGAAACGTGAACATGGTAAGCTTGAACCTGAATTTGACATGAAAACTTGAACATGGACATGACACTTAGATAAACATGAACATGGCCAACTCGAGGTTGGGTTGAGTTTGCAGTATAAACCTGCCAGGAACCGCTCGGCGAATCTAGTAACTGCAAAAAATAGGACCGAATGTGAGTAGTTGGTCATATCATGCTTGAAACCCGAGGTTAGACTAGGTTGTGGTATAAACCTGCCAGGACCCGCTCGGCGTAACAAGTAACCACAACAAAGTCTAATGTGAGAGGTTGGGGTGCATTAATTTATTTAATGCCATAGGATAGGGCTAAGTCATGGACCACTTGAATATACTTAAACAAATTGACACGATGATTGGATAGGGTTACGTCACAAATTTTGAATGATAACACTTAACCCATTAGAAACCCTAGTTATGAGGTCCTTTTCAGCAGTAACCCACTTAGGTGTATCACGATACCCGTGGACTAGGCAGGGTGGGGCACGATTATTGCGTTGATTGTAAGCGACCAGAATGACGGTTGAGTAGGTGTCCCATTGTAGGTTCAGGCATACTGTGGTCGTACACTTAGTCCGTAGTTGAAAAAGTAGGCATGGGCACCAGTAGGTTTAGGCTGTGCGTTCTTGAATTGTGTCAGTGGTTGACACCCTAGGGCTTGATACACTCTAGGGTGGACCTAGCACAGGTGACTACATTCCGTGATTGGGCCGTATGACACTGACACTTGACGAGTTAGAACTTGTAGGGAGCCGATCGATTAGTAGATCATACTGTAGGACCCCGTATTGGGTCATCCCATGATATTAGGCCAAGGGATCATTTCGTGGTTAATATATGACATGGGTTAGTATACTAGTACAATTGGTGCAGCGAAATCTTGGACATGCGATGACACACTTGATTTATCCTGTATCTTAGTTATCATGCCAGTCTAGTTATCATCCTTATGTTTAATCTCAGTTTCTCATGTCTTGTTAACTTTACAAGTTTTTATACTGAAAGTCACTAGGGCTTACCAGTCTTTATAACTGACCCATTTTCTTTCTCCTCTTTTTCTTTCGTTTCTCCCCCCAGGTTCTCAGGGAGAAACTCTAGCTCTTAGCTTTGATTTAGCTTGCTTTCTGTTAGCTCATGTACGGTTTGGTCTTGAGCTATGCTATGGCTGCACTTCTGCTATTTTTGGGGAATAATTTACTTTTGACTTTATGCTTCTTTATTTATAACTTGATGTAATGGAATAATGAAAATCTGTACTTTGGATATATGAGATTTTGATTCTCTTTTTGAAAGTAATGAGATTTGGTTTTTAATTTCTACCGCTGCTTTATTTATTTTCTGTCTTGTGATATCTCTGTGTTTGTTTACCTCGATAATGCTCCTCCAAAACTAGTGCATTCCCTTTGTGAGTGACCCTAGCGGAGGTGGGGTGTTACATTTGGTATCAGAGCAGAAGGTTACCAAGCTGGGCAAAAGTTTTAAAACCTTCTGAAACTATTTTCAAAACCATTTATAAAGTAGCATTTTTAAGAAAAGATTTATTTTTAAGAAAAGGCTATTCCCCAAAATCCATTAGCACTTTCCTTTTTTTCCTCGTTTGAATTCTTTCCAGTTTCGTTTTTTAGCGTGTCTGGGGATATCAACTTGCCCGAAGGCGTGCAAATACCCGGTTGGTTTCGTAGGTACTTAGAGGGCACTGCACCAGCCGCGGGTCCAGCCAATGTAGTTCCCCCAGCCAACGTCGCTCCTCCTCCTCCTCCTCAACCCACTCGAGTAGACCCTTTCGCTAAGACTTGCAAAGACTTTAAGGCGATGGGTGACAAGTATTTCATATGGACCGAAACCTTTGTTCAAGCGAGAGACTGGCTAAAAGAGATGGAAGACCTATTTGTTATCTTCGATATCGAGGATCGTAGAAAAGTTCAGTTGGCAGCATGGCTACTAAAAGGTGCAGCTGCATTTTTGTGGGAAGTCACCAATGCTACCAGGCCAATTGAGACTTGGGCTAACTTTAGAAGGAGGTTTGGGCTTAAGTTTCTATCGCCGGCAGAAGAGAGTCTTCAGATGGAGAGGTTCCTAGCCCTAAAACAAGGGGACATGACCATTAGAGAGTACATGAATAAGTTTAATCAACTTGCTAGGTTCGGATTGGACTTGGTTAACATAGCTCAGAAGAAGGCTCTACGCTTTGCTCGAGGATTGAACGAGCGACTACGTGGGTTGGTCATGACTCATATACCCGCAGGGGCGACTTTTGATAGCTTGGCGGATATGGCCCTACTTCATGAGGAAGACAAGAATGGAAAGAAAGAGGTTAAGCTTAATGAAACTCAGAATAAGAAGATGGACTTCAAGAGGGGAGGCAACAAGAATAACAAGGGCAACAACAACAATAACAACAAGGCACGGGAGACAAGGAAGTGTAATTTTTGTGGTATTACGGGACATATAGCCAAAGACTGTAGAAGGAAGAAGAGAAAGTTGGGCGAATGCTTTCATTGTGGGGATGTTGGACACTTCGGTAAGGATTGCCCTAAGAAGCAGGGACAGGGGCAAGGGCAGACCTAGCGAGCAGGACCATCTGGAGGACAGTTGCATTCTCTTAAAACCACTCCAGCTCTTGACCGAGGTAGTAATATTTCTGTAGAAAGCCTTGTTTACATTTCTCACTTTCCTGTTCGAACCTTGTTCGATTCTGGCGCATCTCATACTTTCATTTCTTCTGATATTGTTAAAATTTTGCACCTAAGTACTAGTATAGTTGAGGATCCCATTATGGTTTTAAATCCAATTGGAGGCTCCGCCCATTTATCTATGATTTGTGTGGATTTGAGGATTTCTATCATTAGCGTAGAATTCACGTGTAATGCTTATACTCTCGGGGTTAATGGGATACGGTTTGATTTTGGGCATGGAATGGCTATCCAATTATAGTGCCATTCCTGGTTGTGAGCGAAGGGTAGTAAGGCTTATGACCCGCCTTCGTATTACCCTTGAAATTTCCTGCAACCCTAAGGGTCTAGTCATGTTATGTTGTCTAGAATCTCTCGACTCGTCTATCGATAATATGCAATCTGTAAGAATGGTCCGAGAATATCCCGATGTCTTTGATGAGGTGAGGGGGCTACCCCCTAAGCGCGAGATAGATTTCCGTATTTATCTAGTTGATAATGCCAAGCCAGTTTTATTGCCCTTTACGCACATGGCTCCCCGAGAAAGGAGAGAGCTTAGTATGCAGGTTAAGGAGTTGCTCAAGAAAAATTTCATAAGGCAAAGCATATCTGAATGGGGTGCTCCTGTGGTATTCACTACTAAGGAGGATGGTTCGCTTCGTCTGTGCATAGATTATCGTGAGTTAAACAAGCTGACAAAGAAAAATAGGCACCCACTACCGAGAATCGACGATCTGTTTGACCAGCTTGTAGGAGCGTATGTTTTCTCTCAACTCGATCTAGCCACAGGATTCCATCAGCTTAGAGTGGCTGACGATAGCATTGACAAAACTGCGTTTAGGACTCTAGATGGTTTCTTCGAATGGCTCGTCATGCCATTTGGATTAACAAATGCACCCGCATACTTTGTAGATTTGATGAGTAGGGTGTTTAGGGAGTTCCTTAACAAATTTGTGGTGATTTTTGTGGACGATATTTTGATCTTCCGGAGGGATGAAGAATAACATGCTGGACATCTCAAGGAAGTTATGGATACGCTTAGAGCACACAAGTTAAAGGATAAGTTCTCCAAATTCCATTGTTGGAGGAAGGAAGCTCGGTTTCATGGGCATGTAGTTTCCAAGCAAGGTATAGCTATGGACCCCGCAAAGGTAGTTGCAGTGCAAGACTGGAAAATTCCTAAGAACGCAACGGAGGTGAGAAGCTTTCTCGGTTTGGCAGGCTACTATAGGAAGTTCATTAAGGACTTCGCTAAGATTTCATCTCCTCTTACTAGGTTAACAAAGAAAAACCTAGCTTTTGAATGGGAGATAGAATGCGAGATTTCTTTTCAGAGACTTAAGAGAGCCCTCACCACAGCTCCAGTTTTGACATTACCCGACGGAGGTAAGATGTTTACCGTTTACACAGATGCGTGTGGCACGGGATTAGGCGCCGTCCTAATGCAAGAAGGGAAGGTGATTTGCTATGGGGGTAGACAACTTAAAGTTCATGAGAAAAACTATCCCGTACATGACTTGGAGTTGGCGGCGATCGTTTTTGCACTTAAATCTTGGCGCCATTTTCTTCTAGGGGAGAGGTTCGAGCTGTACACCGATCACAAATCGTTCAAGTACCTCTTCTCACAAAAAGATTTGAATCTAAGGAAACAGAGGTGGATGGAATTCTTAGCATCGTATGACTTCGATATAGGTTATACCCCTGCCAAGGGTAGCGTGGTGGCGGATGCGCTAAGTAGGAAAAGGCTGACTTTGAGCCCCTTGTTTGTGGAGAGGAAAAGTCTAGGTTTTATAGCAACCTTTGATTTTACACCTACTGTTGAGTCATTGACTGTTACGTTAGCATCTCTTGAGCTAAGGCCTACACTTCTAGACCTAGCAGGGACTTCGCAGAAGGAAGACCCATAAATAGTCGAGATCATGGAAAAGTTGATTAGTGGTGAACCGTCAAGTCACCTCTGTAGTTAAGCTATAGATGATAAGGGATGGCTAAGGCGCGATGGAAGGATATGTGTACCACGAGTGGGAGACCTAGTGAGGAAAGCCCTCGAAGAGGTGCATCACTCGAAGATGACCATACATCCCAGAGGGGATAAGAGGTACAGAGATATGAAACGCGTTTTCTTTGGGACTGGAATGAAAAAGGACGTGGCGGAGTTTGTTTCGAAATGCATGGCGTGCCAACAAGTAAAGGCCGAATCAAAGAAACCTGGTGGGCTATTACATCCTTTGGAGGTCCCGCAATGGAAGTGGGAAAGTATCTCAATGGATTTAGTGGATGGACTGCCTAGGTTATGGAAGAGAAATACTAGCATATGGGTCATAGTTGATAGACTCACGAAAAGTGCCCACTTCATTGCGGGGAAAAGCAAGAGGACTGCATCATGGCTAGCGTTTATTTACCTTTGAGAGATAGTACGGTTGCACGGGATTCCTTCTAGTATAGTTAGTGATCGTGACCCGATTTTCACTAGCTAGTTTTGGAATAGTATGCAAGAAGCAATGGGTACGCGACTAAGTTTAAGCACGACCTATCACCCACAGACGGATGGACAAACCGAAAGGGTAAATAGGGTACTAGAGGATCTTTTGAGGCTTTGCATTCTTGACTTTGGTGGTACTTGGGAAGACCATCTTCCTCTCGTGGAGTTTGCATATAATTATAGCTACCAAGCTAGCATAGGAATGGCACTGTTCGAGGCCTTATATGGAAGACCGTGCAAGTAACCAACTTGTTGGTGGGAGACGACAGACAAGCTTATACTTGGGCGCGACATGATAAGGGACACTTCCGAGAAGGTTGAGTTGATACAAAGACGGATGAAAACGGGCCAAGATCGACAGAAATCTTATGCGGACAAGAGAAGGACAGATCTAGAGTTCGAAGTCGGAGATATGGTCGTTATAAAAGTTTCTCCTTTACACAATGTGGTTCGTTTTGGAGCGGTTGGAAAGCTAGCTCCAAGGTTCGGAGGACCGTTCCCTATCACTGAGAGAATTGGGCAGATGGCCTATAAGGTAGAATTACCCGAGAGGCTGGCCGGAGTACACAATGTCTTTCACGTCTCGCATCTCCGAAAGTACTTACATGAGTCGGCCGAAGTAGTTGAGCCAAGCATCCTTGAAGGCGTGGAGGTGGAAAAAGAAGCAACATTGAGGCGAGTTCTAATCTGTATCTCGGGAACGGAGATCAAGAAGCTAAGGAATCGAGAAGTCAAGCTAGTGAAAGTACAATGGAATGAAGCCCAAGAAGACGCAACTTGGGAAACCGAGGAGAAGATACGCGCGCTTTACCCATTTCTTTTTGAGGGTACATTCTCGATCTCTTTTCCTATAAGTTTGCATACCTTTCTTTTTCTATCTATGTTTGTCCTGTTATCTTCTCGATCTTATCATGAGAATCGTAGGTAGAACCCTTTGGATTTAAACATGTGATTGAAAACATGTTATAGTTGATGTTTGCAAATGGTTGCAAGTGTTTTTAAGTGACTGCTAGTGGATGCATGACAAACATTAGGCACTAGATCGGCTCAGCCACATTTTCATGTTGCATATGCATGAGTGCTTATACTTGTACATGAATGAAACTTGTTATGCTATCACTTGGATGTTGCATATGAATGAATGTTATGTGCACTCATGTAGAGATTAAAAAGTATGTCAGGAATTTGCATACATGTGGACTCATTACACTAACATATTTTGCATTAAGGAGGTTTACTGAATCAGTAACCGCCTGATCTTTTGCATTAGATAAGTACATAAACACACACTTTCTGCATATATTCATACATCACTAGAAATCCTGTATGGACAGTAGTTGCCTGTGGATGATGTTTTGAGTAGATGGATGATTGGATGGTAGGATATATTCTTTCTAACTTAGAGATTTCGGGGAATAAATCCTTTAAGGAGGGGTAATGTAACAACCCATATTTTAATAAAGTGTTATAACCGTACATCAAGGCAGAATTAGTTTTTAGAATAAGAATCAAGGGAAATGGATTGCGGCATTACGTTCGTCTCGAAATTTTGCATGGAAATGAGACCGAGTTTTCGAAAATCGAAGTCCGTATTACCAAGTTATGACCCTTCAAAGTTTTCAGAAAATTTCAGTTTTCAAAACAGCTCGAATTCGAATTAAAAATTCGAATTTCAAACCCAGAACAGACTGGGCGGGAAATTTCCCGCCCAGGACCAGGTCGACTGGGTGGTCGACTATGTAGTTGACCTATCCAGGACCAGGTCGACCATAGTGTCGACCTGGGTGTCGACCTGGTACCCCGACCCATTTTTGGGCCAGAGTTCATTCTGATGTTCCTGGTTCGATTTCTGTCTAGATTTGTTGGCCTGAACCTATATAAACAGCCTCAAACCCAAGTCTCTCTACACAAATTCTCTCTGGCCTTATGCTGCTAAAACTCTGAAGGGATTGCTTCTTCTCCAACAAATCTACGTGTAGAATATTGCTGTTTGGGGGATTTCTGTTAGACTCGAGATTCAACGTCGCCTCTTTGTTTTCTAATTCTCAAACCACGATCTGTAAGCCCCAGTTACTTTTAGATCTAAACTCTAAACTTAAAAGGACATGTTGTAAATTGAAATTGAACCTAAACACGATAATTACCTTGAATCTATCATTGTATATTTTGGATCTACTTTGGTTCACCTTGGATCTATTATTGCCCACGTTGAACCTAGTACCGTTCATCTTGAATCTTGACTTTTGGGTAAATTGTTATGAAATTGATTTGGGGACTATTCATGTTGTAAACCTAAACCCCTCATGTCCATGATGTTAACATGCCTGTGATGTTGAATTAATTGCTAGTCACAAGTTAGGATTATCACCTTATGTCAACTATTACCATGTTTATCACCCTATTTTGCTAGAATTGATATTTGAAACCCCTATCTCACATGCCAGTAATGTTAATCATGTATCTCAAGTTATACCATGCTTGACTTGTAATCACTTTTGCCGCCTTATACCCATCCTTTTTATGTTATTTCCTAGTTAGATCTATTTGTATTGATTCGAATTCACGCGCGATGGGAATGCGATTTGGGTAGTTAAGGCAAACCTGAATTTAGTATGAACTTGAAATAGTTATAGACTTGAAACGTGACCATGGTTAGCTTGAACCTGAATTTGACATGAAGACTTGAACATGGACATGACATTTAGATAAACATGAACATGGCCAACTCGAGGTTGGGTTGAGTTTGCAGTATAAACCTGCCCGAAACCGGCCGGCGAATCCAGTAACTGCAAACAATAGGACCCAATGTGAGTAGTTGGCCGTATCGCGCTTGAAACCCGAGGTTAGACTAGGTTGCGGTATAAACCTGCCCGGACCCGCCCAGTGTAACCAGTAACCACAACAAAGTCTAATGTGAGAGGTTGGGGTGCATTAATTTATTTAATGCCATAGGATAGGGTTAAGTCATGGACCACTTGAATATACTTAACCAAATTGACACGATGATTGGATATGGTTAAGTCACGAATTTTGAATGACAACACTTAACCCATTAGAAACCCTAGTTACGAGGTCCTTTTCAGCAGTAACCCACTTAGGTGTATCACGATACCCTGGGACTAGGCAGGGTGGGGCATGATTACTGGGCTGATTATAAGCGACCAGAATGACGGCTGAGTAGGTGGGCCATTGTAGGTTCAGGCGGACTATGGTCGTGCACTTATTCCGGAGTTGAAAAAGTAGGAATCGGCACCAGTAGGTTTACACTGTGCGTGCTTGAATTGTGTCAGTGGTTGACACCCTAAGGCTTGATATACCCTAGGGTGGACCTAGCATGTAACACCCCGTATTTTCTGTGAACTTTAGAATTACAAATCTGAGTATAATTAAAATATAAAATCGGAATCAAGGGAAATGGGCTGTGCCATTGCGTTCGTCTCGGAAAAATACGCGAAATAGAGTCCGAAATTTCGTAAATCGGAGTCCATATGACCAAGTTATGGCCTTCCAAAGTTCAGAAAAAAATTAAACAGCACAAACCAGGTCGACTGGGGAGTCGACCCTAGAGTCGACCTACCCCCAGGAGGTCGACCGTAGAGTCGACCTACCCCCAGGGGGTCGACCCTAGAGTCGACCCTAGAGTCGATCTTCCCCCAGGGGGTCGACCCTAGAGTCGACCTGGGGGTCGACCTGCATCCCGAATCTGCTTTCTGCCTGGGTGCGTTCTGATGTATCTGGTCTCATTTTTTGTCTAGATTCATCTGCCTAAACCTATTTAAACAGCCCCAAACCCAGCCTTCTCTGCACACAATTCTATTCTGCTTCTACTCTGCCTTTGTTCCAAATTAAAAATAAAAATGGCGTTGCTACTCTGCTGAAATCAAAACTAGAAGACAATCAACATCAACCTAAATTCAGTTAGAGATTAGAGCTTCTACAACGGTTCTACAACAACTAGAGTTCTTTCTTTAATCCAATTAAGGCAAGTACAATTATTCTCCGCTATAAACGTTAATTCTGATTGTGACATGAATTATAAATCTGAATCTGAGGTTATATCTGTTCTGTTTGGATCTATCTTATTTTGTATCTCTTTCCTCTTTCTGTTTTATAGCCAAGCTACCACGAGCCTGAGCCAATCTCATAAGAGATTAACCTACGATAAATTGTTTGGGACAGTAAAATGAATGATGCATAAATTAGGCCTGACCAACAGGTGACTGATTCGAGGAAAGAACATGGATTGTAGTTAGAACATTAATTTGAGACATATGACTGGAAATGTTATGTTTATAACATAAATGGGTTTTGAACATATGATTTGTGATAAAAAGAACATGGCTTAGGTATAAAGATTTACATGAGAGTAGGGTATCTATTAATGTAAATAAACAACTAAGTAAGGGATCTTTGGAATATATGACATGCATAGTAGTCGAAAACTATATTTGGTATAATTTATATATGGATCTTCTGTACTATGCAAGTTTAATAAAAATTGAAACATATGTTATATGGTAAATTATGACCATAATATATGCTATGTAAATGTAATGCAAACATGGGGTATATGATTATATTGTGCATCACGACTATCACGATTATTATTTATGCATGTGAACTTAGGCAAGATTTATAATTGGGCAAGATATACTTGTGAAACTTTAAGAAATGAGTAAATCTGTTATATTTGCCTAATTTTTTAGTTTTGTTACATTGCCTAATCTGCTAGTTCTGTTATATTGCTTAATCTGCTAGTTCTGCTCTACTACCTAGTCTGCTAGATTTGTTCATCTGCCATCTGCTAAGTCTGTTGAAAATGCTAAATCTGCTAGTTTGCTTAACCTGCTAAGTCGCCTAGTCTGAAAAATCTGTTATCTGCTATATCTGTTGAGTTGATATAATTAGTCCGCTATTGACATAATCTGAATTGGCTATAGTTATGAAAAATTGACATGTGTATTAGGCATGGGTATAAATGGGAAATCATTAATTAATTGGCCGCAAAGATAAATATGGCTAACTCGAGGTTAGAATGAGTTTGCGGCGTAATTCTGCCCGGAACCACCCGGCATATTCCTGTGGTCGCAAACAATAAGTTCTTATGTGAGAAGTTTGTCATAACGTGTTTGAAAACCCGAGGTTAGACTCAGTTTGCGGCAGAAATCTGCCCGGAACCAACCGGCCTAACCAGTAGCCGCAAACTGTCAGTCTAATGTGAGAGGTTTTGGGCATTGATATTTAATTAATGAAAATCTGAGATAAATATGATGTCTAAAACGTGTTGGGTGGGTAAGGTTAAACCAATTGGACCAATGAATCTGATAAACCCATTTTGTGAATCCGTAGGCCCAATACAAAGTTAGATAATCTGTAACCGGTTAATCCGTAAGTCTGTAACCAGTTAATTTGTAAGCTTGTTAATCCGAACATCTGATCCGTTAGTCTGAAAACCGGTTAACTTGTTTGTTTGATATGTGAACTAGTTGATCTAAACTCTGTATGTCTGAACTTCTAAAAAAGTTAATCTGAAATATGTTAGTCTGGGGACACAAGGTTAGGAGGGGAATTATTTGTGTCATCTGTTGTTTGGGACCCATATTAGTCAGTAACCCTTTCTGGTATCAAAACTTTGACCCAACAGCAGGTAGAGTCCGGGCACGGTTACTGAACTAATTATAAGCGGTTCATTCTGATAATGGCGAGGGGTGTTGATGGTGTGTTCCAACCGGGTCATGTACGTGCATGGATCCCGGTCTGCCTCTGAGGATGTAAGACGTCGTGACATCTGTAAATAGGTCTGTGCCAATTGATTGTCACTTTAGGGAGTGATACACCCTACTGTGGGGCCGACACAGGATATTTAGGTATTAGGGAGCCGATCGCTTGGGGTAGGGTTTTAGGGTACACTTAGTTCTGTCTGTTTCTGTTGGGAGTGTAACACCCCACCTCCGTTAAGGTCACTCACAAAGGGAATGCCGTAACTTTGGTGGAGCATTTTAGTAAACAGAACAGAAACTTACAAGACAGATAAAACAGTACTTGAAATTTTTTAACTTTATTACAGCGGAAACAGAAATCAATATGGTTACATCCTTTCAAGTACTGTTTTCTCTGTCTTGTAAGTTTCTGTTCTGTTTACTAAAATGCTCCACCAAAGTTAGGGCATTCCCTTTGTGAGTGACCTTAACGGAGGTGGGGTGTTACACTTGGTATCAGAGCTAAAGGTTACCAGATTAGATAAAAGTTTTTGAAAGCTATTTCCAAAAAGGTTTTAAAAAGGAAGTATTTTCAAAAATAAAGCTTATTTTGAAAAACATAATCCCCGAGAGCCATATATCTTTCTTTCAGTCCTTTTTGTATTGAACCTTACCTTTTTCGTTTCAGCATGTCTGAAGCATCTGAGATACCAGAGGGTGTTCATGTACCCGGTTGGTTTCGTCAATATCTTGAGGCTAGGACCGCCGCTGCAGTTCCAGCAAATGATCCCCCTCCCCCACCCCCTCCTCATGCAATTGCTTTCTCAAAGATCTGCAGAGATTTTAGGGCCATGGGTGGGAAGGATTTCAAAGGAACTGAATCATTCGTAGAAGCGAGGAATTGGCTCAAAGAAACTGAGGATCTATTCGTTATCTTTGAGGTGGAGGATAGGTAGAAGGTACAGTTAGCGGTATGGCTGCTCAAAGACGAAGCTTCCTACTGGTGGGAAGTCACTAATGCCAAGAGGCTGGTTGAGACATGGATGGATTTCAGAACAAGGTTTGAGACAAAATTTCTCTCGCAAGCTGAACGGAGTTTACGACTGGAGAAGTTCTTATCTCTTAAGCAAGGAAGTATGACGGTCAAGGAATACGTCAACCAGTTCAACCAACTAGCTAGGTTAGGATTGGATTTAGTCAACCCTCAGCATAAAAAGGCTCTCCGCTTTGTTAAAGGATTGAACGAGCCACTGCACAGCCTAGCCATGACCCATGTACCCACGGGAGCGACTTACGAGAAATTGGTGGACATGGCACTACTGCACGAGGAAGACAAGGGCCCGAAAGAGACAAAGAAAGAAGAACCACAGAATAAGAAAGCGGGGTCAAAAAAGGAAACACAAAAGAAAGATGAAAAGACTGAAGATAAGAAGGGGAAACAGTGCTTTACTTGTGGGAGCTCGACTCATCTGAACAAGGATTGCAGAAAAAGGAAAGGCACTTGCTTCAACTGTGGAGAGATGGGGCACTTCACTAGGGACTGCCCGAAGAGACGAGGGCAAGGAGGACAGGCAAACACTCTCGAGGCTAGTGGCTAGGATAGAAATAGGGAAATTCCTATAGTAGGTTTAATTTCTTTATCTGATTATGGAGTTAAGACTTTTTCTGATTCTGGTATTTTGATTTTTGTAATCGATACTCTGCACTTTAATACTAGTATTATTTCTGAATTCCGCTGTAGACTCAGACCCGTAAGGGTTATGGCTCATCTGTTTGAGATTGGGGTTTGAGGGATATTTGTGTTAGACGTCAAGTATGACGCATATATTCTGAGTTTTTGTGGGATATGATTTTTATCATGCTTAGCTTCCGAAGATTCATTAGGGAACCTGATCTGTACCAGTAGTCTGTAAATATCTGAATACTTCTGATAAGATTTCCAGTTTTGACATTGTCTAAAGAGGGTAACCCTCTGGGTGTCAATCTGATGTTGATTTCGGTCTTCGGGTTTGACACTTAGGGGAATTATTTTCTCAACCAATGTCTGATAGGAATCAAGTTATTGTTTTATCTGTACTCGCTTCCTCGACTGTATACTATCGATCGAGTGTTCAACTTATAGATAGGAATCCTAATGGGTGTAAACATGTGTTTGAGACATGTTATGTTTGATGGTTGCAAGTGGATGCATGTAGTTGCTAGTGGTTGCTCGTGGACGCATATACACACACTAGGCACTAGATCGGCTCGAAAACACTCTCATACCGCATATGGATGTGTGAGCATTTTAAATTTTTATGGATGCAAAATGGTTGAATCAGCACATGGATGTTGCATATGAGTGGATGGTTGTGCACTCATATAGAAATGATATGTATCAAATAGGAAAATTGCATACATATTGGACTCATGGCACTGACATAATTCGCATTAAGGAGGTCAACTGAATCAGTAGACCGCCTGATCTTTGCATTAGATAAGGAACATATACACACACTTTTGCAAATGTTCATACGGCACTAGAAATTTCTAAGGACAATGGATGCTTGTGGATGATGACTGAGTAGATGAGTGATTGGATGGTAGGACACATTCTTCTTAACTTGAAGATTTCGGGGACGAAATCCTTTAAGGAGGGGAGAATGTAACACCCCGTATTTTCTGTGAACTTAAGAATTACAAATCTGAGTATAATTAAAATATAAAATCAGAATCAATGGAAACGGGCTGTGCCATTGCGTTCGTCTCGGAAAAATACGGGAAATAGTGTCTGAAATTTCGTAAATCGGAGTCCATATGACCAAGTTATGGCCTTCCAAAGTTCGGAAAAAAATTAAACAGCACAGACCAGGTCGACTGGGGAGTCGACCCTAGAGTCGACCTGCCCCCAGGTGGTCGACCCTAGAGTCGACCTGCCCCCAGGGGGTCGACCCTAGAGTCGACACTAGAGTCGACCTGCCCCCAGGGGGTCGGCCCTAGAGTCGACCTTAGAGTCGACCTGGGGGTCGACCTGCCTCCCGAATCTGCTTTTCTGCCTGGGTGCGTTCTGATGTATCTGGTCTCGTTTTCTGTCTAGATTCGTCTGCCTAAACCTATTTAAACAGCCCCAAACCCAGCCTTCTCTGCACACAATTCTATTCTGCTTCTACTCTGCCTTTGTTCTAAATTAAAAATAAAAATGGTGTTGCTACTCTGCTGAAATCAAAACTAGAAGACAATCAACATCAACCTTAATTCAATTAGAGATTAGAGCTTCTGCAACGGTTCTACAACAACTAGAGTTCTTTCTTTAATCCAATTAAGGCAAGTACAGTTATTCTCCGCTATAAACGTTAATTCTGATTGTGACATGAATTATAAATCTGAATCTGAGGTTATATTTGTTCTGTTTGGATCTATCTTATTTTGTATCTCTTTCCTCTTTCTGTTTTATAGCCAGGCTACCACGAGCCTGAGCAAATCTCATAAGAGATTAACCTACGATAATTTGTTTGGGACAGTAAAATGAATTATGCATAAATTAGGCATGACCAACAGGTGACTGATTCGAGGAAAGAACATGGATTGTAGTTAGAACATAAATTTGAGACATATGGCTGGACATGTTATGTTTATAACATAAATGGGTTTTGAACATATGATCTGTGATAAAAAGAATATGGCTTAGATATAAAGATTTACATGAGAGTAGGGTATCTATTAATGTAAATAAACAACTAAGTAAGGGATCTTTGGAATATATGACATGCATAGTAGTCGATAACTATATTTGGTATAATTTATATATGGATCTTCTGTACTATGCAAGTTTAATAAAAATTGAAACATATGATATATGGTAAATTATGACCATAATCTATGCTATGTAAATGTAATGCAAACATGGGGTATATGATTATATTGTGCATCACGACTATCACGACTATTATTTATGCCTGTGAACTTAGGCAAGATTTATAATTGGGCAAGATATATTTGTGAAACTTTAAGAAATGAGTAAATCTGTTATATTTGCCTAATTTGTTAGTTTTGTTACATTGCCTAATCTGCTAGTTCTGTTATATTGCTTAATCTACTAGTTCTGCTCTACTACCTAGTCTGCTAGATTTGTTCATCTGCCATCTGCTAAGTCTGTTGAAAATGCTAAATCTGCTAGCTTGCTTAACCTGCTAAGTCGCCTAGTCTGAAAAATCTGTTATCTGCTATATCTGTTAAGTTGATATAATTAGTCCGCTATTGACATAATCTGAATTGGCTATAGTTATGAATAATTGACATGTATATTAGGTATGGGTATAAATGGGAAATCATTAATTAATTGGCCGCAAAGATAAATATGGCTAACTCGAGGTTAGAATGAGTTTGCGGCGTAATTCTGCCCGGAACCGCCCGGCATATTCTAGTGGTCGCAGATAATAGGTTCTAATGTGAGAAGTTAGTTATAACGTGCTTGAAAACCCGAGGTTAGTCTCAGTTTGCGACGGAAATCTGCCCGGAACCAACCGGCCTAACCAGTAGCCGCAAACTGTCAGTCTAATGTGAGAGGTTTTGGGCATTGATATTTAATTAATGAAAATCTGAGATAAATATGATGTCTAAAACGTGTTGGGTGGGTAAGGTTAAACCAATTGGACCAATGAATCTGATAAACCCATTTCGTGAATCCGTAGGCCCAATACAAAGTTACATAATCTGTAACCGGTTAATCTGTAAGTCTGTAACCAGTTATTCTGTAAGCTTGTTAATCCGAACATCTGATCCGTTAGTCTGAAAACTGGTTAACTTGTTTGTTTGATCTATGAACTAGTTGATCTAAACTCCGTATGTCTGAACTTCTAAACAAGTTAATCTGAAATCTGTTAGTCTGGGGACACAAGGTTAGGAGGGGAATTACTTGTGTCATCTGTTGTTTCGGACCCATATTAGTCAGTAACCCTTTCTGGTATCAAAACTTTGACCCAACAGTAGGTAGGGTCCGGGCACGCTTACTGAACTAATTATAAGCGGTTCATTCTGATAATGGCGAGGGGTGTTGATGGTGCTTTCCAACCGGGTCATGTGCGTGCATGGATCCCGGTCTGCCTCTGAGGATGTAAGACGCCGTGACATCTGTAAATAGGTCTGTGCCAATTGGTTGTCACTTTAGGGAGTGATACACCCTACTGCAGGGCCGACACGGGATATTTATGTATTAGGGAGCCGATCGCTTGGGGTAGGGTTTTAGGGTACACTTAGTTCTGTCTGTTTCTGTTGGTACCGTCTGTTTCTGTTGGGTGGTAACACCTGTCTGTTTCTGCGTGGTACCGTCTGTTTGGGTGGTAAAGGCCCATTACTAGTGTACACCTAATTCTACATTCTGTTTCTGTTATGTACCCGTTCCTGTTTCAGTTTAGACATTAGGGTGACACCTAATTCTGTTATACTAGTATTAGTGCAGAGAAGAGTAAAGCAATAGTTTATGTCATTCTGTTCTTCTATTATATCTGCTACACCTGTTACAGTTATCCCTCATCCAGTTTTATGTTCATGTCATATTATTATTATTATCTGTTCATATGCTGAAAGTCACTGGACTTGCCAGACTTTTTGTCTGACCCTTGTTGTTTCACCTCCTTTCTTCCGTTTCCCCCCCCCCCCCCAAGGTTATCCAAGGAGGGAATACTTTAGCTTGATCTGGATTTCTCTTTGCTTGAAGTGCTTAAAGTATGGCTTGGCTCTGTATAGCTTCCGTTCTATGGGGAATATTATTTTAAACCATGCATTTGGAAGGCTTTTGTACAAGACTGATATTTTGTACTTGAATTCTGAGATTTGAAAGGATGTAACCATACTGATTTCTGTTTCCACTGTAATAAATTTAAAAATTTTCAAGTACTGTTTTATCTGTCTTGTAAGTTTCTGTTCTGTTTACTAAAATGCTCCACCAAAGTTAAGGCATTCCCTTTGTGAGTGAACTTAACGGAGGTGGGGTGTTACATAGCACAGGTGACTACATTCCCCGATTGGGCCGTATGACACCGACACTTGACGAGTTACAACTTGTAGGGAGCCGATCGATTAGTAGATCATACTGTAGGACCCCGTATTGGGTCATCCCATGATATTGGGCCAAGGGATCATTTCGTGGTTAATATATGACATGGGTTAGTATACTAGTACAGTTGGTGCAGCGAAATCTTGGACATGCGATGACTCACTTGATTTATCCTGTATCTTAGTTATCATGCCAGTCTAGTTATCATCCTAATGTTCAATCTCTGTTTCTCATGTCTTGTTAACCTTACTAGTTTTTATACTGAAAGTCACTAGGGCTTACCAATCTTTATGACTGACCCATTTTCTTTCGCCTCTTTTTCTTTCGTTTCTCCCCCCAGGTTCTCGGGGAGGAAACTCTAGCTCTTAGCTTGGATTTAGCCTGCTTTCTGTCAGCTCATGTACGGTTTGGTCTTAAGCTATGCTATGGCTGCACTTCTGCAATTTTTGGGGAATAATTTACTTTTGGCTTTATGCTTCTTTATTTAGAACTTGATGTAATGGAATAATGAAAATCTGTACTTTGGATATATGAGGTTTTGACTCTCTTTTTGAAATTAATGTGATTTGGTTTTTAATTTCTACCGCTGCTTTATTTATGTTATGCCTTGTGATATCTCTGTGTATGTTTACCTCGATAATGCCCCTCCAAAACTAGTGCATTCCCTTTGTGAGTGACCCTAGCGGAGGTGGGGTTCTACACGTCTGTTGGGTGCAACATCGAAGTCTTGAGGTGCAACATCCGTTTGAAAATCCAGGATTACACTGTATGAGTTTTGAAAACTCGTTTATGGGTATGAAATAGAAATATAACATGGTGCATCACATTTCAAAATATAGTAAATCGAATTATGACCATAATAAAACACCCTTTGATCAACAAAACGACATGTTAAAAATTGAGCTAAAAAAGCTTTCGATGTTCCCAAATGTCATTAAGATTGAATTTCTTGGTTACTGAACTAAGATGAGATGCGTGGAGCCTGTTAGTCCTTTAGATCTATGAAAGAGCTTCGTTTTGAATGGTTATGGTTATTGTAACTCAAAATGGACACAAAGTTATGGTTGGCGGAACAACCCACGTCTCCTGGGTGTAACATCGAAGTCCCGAGGTGCAACATCCATTTGAAAATCCAAGATTGCCCTGTATGACTTTTGAAAACCCGTTTATGGGGATGAAATAGAAATATAACATGGTGCATCATATTCCAAAATATAGTAAATCGAGCCGGGGCTAGTCCATGATCCAAGGGGGCGAGCCGAACAGAAATATCAGTAATTCCAAAATCCAAGTTCTGCGCGCGTTCACGGAAACGGCTGTAACTTTTAATCCGTAAGTCCGTTTTGCCCAAACGAAAACTCTACCATAAGCTAATTCAGAGGGCTACTGAAGTTACGAAGCTTAGCTCCGTAATTAATGTTTTCGGGACCAAAAGAGGTCATCTGATAGGAGTTTCGGGTCTGTTTATATTGATGTTGTGATTCGACCAAATCGCTCTATGTCTTCTGATGAAGTTCTCAGTACCTGAGCGCGTTGCTTATTTAGATTTTCCATATGTGACAGCTTGGACCCAAAAGTGTGTCAACAGGCTGGTTATGATTCTAGTAACTCAAAATAAATACAAAGTTATGGTTGGCAGAACAAACCACGTCTGATTGGTGCAACATCGAAGTCTTGAGGTGCAACATTCTTTGAAAATCCAAGATTGCACTGTATGACCTTTGAAAACTCGTTCATGGGTATGAAATAGAAATTAAACATGGTGCATCACATTTCAAAATATAATAAACCAGATTATGACCGCGGTCAAACCCCCTTTGACCAACAAACCGACATGTGAAAAATTTAGTTAAAAAGGCTTTCTATGTTCCCAAATGTCATTGAGATTGCATTTCTTTGTTACTGAACTAAGATGAGATGGGAGGAACCTATTAGTCCTATAGGTCTATGAAAGAGCTTCGTTTTGATTGGTTATGGTTCTTGTAACTCAAAATGGACACAAAGTTATGGTTTGCTGAACAACCCACGTCTCCTGGGTTTAACATCGAAGTCCTAAGGCGCAACATCCGTTTGAAAATCGAAGATTGCCCTTTATGACTTTTGAAAACTCATTTATGGGGATGAAATATAAATATAACATTGTGCATAATATTAAAAAATATATTAAACCGAGCCGGGGCTAGTCCACGATGCAAGGGGGCGAGCCGAACAGAAATGTCACCAATTCCAAAATCCATGTTCTGCGCGCGATCCCAGAAACAGGCAAAACTTCCAATCTGTAAGTCTGTTTTGCCCAAATGAGAGATCTACCTGAAGCTAATGTAGAGGGCTACAGGAGTTACGGAACAAAGCCCCAAAGCCCCAAAATTGATGTTTCCGGGACCAAAAGAGGTCATCTGAAAGGAGTTTCGGGCCAGTTTATGTTGATGTTGTGATTCGACCAAATTGCTCTATGTCTTCTGACGAAGTTCTCAGTACCTGAGCGCGTTGCTTATTTAGATTTTCCTTATGTAACTGCTTTGACCAAAAAGTGTGTCAACGGACTGGTTATGGTTCTAGTAACTCGAAATAAATACAAAGTTATGGTTAGCGGAACAACCCACGTCTATTGGGTGCAACATCGAAGTCTTGTGGTGCAACATCCGTTTGAAAATCCAAGATTGCACTGTATGACTTCTGAAAACTCGTTAATGTGTATGAAATAGAAATATAACATGGAGCATCATATTCCAAAATATAGTAAATCGAGCCGGGGCTAGTCCACGATCCAACGGGGCGAGCCGAACAGAAATGTCACCAATTCCAAAATCCAATGTCTGCGCGCGTTCACGGAAACGGGCGTAACTTCCAATCCGTGAGTCCGTTTTGCCCAAACGAAAGCTCTACCTAAAGCTAATTCAGAGGGATACAGGAGTTCCAGAGCAAATCTCTATAACTGATGTTTTCAGCACCAAAAGAGGTAATCTGATAGGTGTTTTGGGCCTATTTATGTTGGCGTTGCGATTTGGCCAAATCGCTCTATGTCTTCTGAAGAAGTTCTTAGTACTGGAGCACTTTGCTTATTTAGATTTTCCATATGTGATAGCTTTGACCAAAAAGTTTGTCAATAGACTGGTTATGGTTCTAGTAACTCAAAACAAATACAAATTTATGGTTGGCGGAACAACCCACGTCTGTTGGGTGCAACATCGAAGTCTTGAGGTGCAATATTCGTTTGAAATTCCAAAATTGCACTATATGAATTTTGAAAACTTGTTTATGGGTATGAAATAGAAATATAACATGGTGCATCACATTTCAAAGTATAATAAACCGAATTATGACCACGTTCAAGCCCCCTTTGACCAACAAAACGACATGTTAAAAATTGAGTTAAAAAGACTTTCCATGTTCCCAAATGTCATTAAGAATGAATTTCTTGGTCACTAAAGTAATATGAGATGGGTGGAACCTGTTAGTCCTATAGATCTATGAAAGAGCTTCGTTTTGAATGGTTACGGTTCTTGTAACGCAAAATGGACACAAAGTTATGGTTGGTGGAACAACCCACGTCTCCTGGGTGCAACATCGAAGTCCTGAGGTGCAACATCCGTTTGAAAATCCAAGATTGCCCTGTATGACTTTTGAAAACTCGTTTATGGGGATGAAATAGAAATATAACATGGTGTATCATATTCCAAAATATAGTAAATCGAGCTGGGGCTAGTCCACAATCCAAGGGGGCGAGCCAAACAGAAATGTCACCAATTCCAAAATCCAAGTTCTGCGCGCGTTCACGGAAACGGGCGTAACTTCCAATCCATAAGTCTGTTTTGCCCAAACGAAAGCTCTACCTGAAGCTAATTCAGAGGGCTACATAAGATACGAAGCAAATCTCAGTAATAGATGTTTTCAGGACCAAAAGAGGTCGTCTGATAGGAGTTTCGTGCCTGTTTATGTTGATGTAGCGATTCGACCAAATCGCACTATGTCTTCTGACGAAGTTCTCAGTACCTGAGCGCGTTGCTTATTTAGATTTTCCATATGTGACAGCTTTGACTAAAAAGTGTGTCAACAGAATGTTTATGGTTCTAGTAACTCAAAATACAAAGGTATGGTTGGCGGAACAACCCACGTCTGTTGGGTGCAACATGGAAGTCTTGAGGTGCAACATCCGTTTGAAAATCCAAGATTGCACTGTATGACTTTTGAAAACTTGTTCATGGGCATGAATTAGAAATATAACATGGTGCACCACATTTCAAAATATAATAAACCGAATTATGACCACGGTCAAATCCCTTTTGACCAATAAAACGACAAGTGAAAAATTGAGTTAAAAAGGCTTTCTATGTTCCCAAATGTCATTAAGATTGAATTTCTTGGTTACTGAACTAAGATGAGACAGGTGGAACCTATTAGTCCTATAGATCTATGAAAGAGCTTCGTTTTGAATGGTTATGGTTCTTGTAACTCTAAATGGACACAAAGTTATGGTTAGTGGAACAACCCATGTCTCCTCCGTGCAACATCGAAGTCCTGAGGTGCAACATCCGTTTGAAAATCCAAAATTACCCTGTATGACTTTTGAAAACTCGTTTATGGGGATGCAGTATAAATATAACATTGTGCATCATATTCCAAAATGTAGTAAATCGAGCCATAGCTAGTCCACGATCCAAGGGGCCGAGCCAAACAAAAATTGCACTAATTCCAAAATCCAAGTTCTGCGCGCGTTCATGGAAACGAGCGTAACTTCCAATCAGTAAGTCCGTTTTGCCCAAACGAAAGCTCTACCTGAAGCTAACTCAGAGGGCTACAGGAGTTATGGAGAAAAGCCTCATAATTGATGTTTTCGGGACCAAAAGAAGTTATCTGATAGGAGTTTCGGGCCTGTTTATGTTGATGTTGCGATTCGACCAACTCGCTCTATGTCTTCTGACGAAGTTCTCAGTATCTGAGCGCGTTGCTTATTTAGATTTTCCATATGTGATAGCTTTGACCAAAAGCTGTGTCAATAGACAGGTTATGATTCTAGTAATTCAAAATAAATACAAAGTTATGGTTGGCGGAACAACCCACGTCTGTTGGGTGCAACATCGAAGTCTTGAGGTGCAACATCCGTTTGAAAATCCAATATTGCACTTTATGACTTTTGAAAACTCGTTTATGGGTATGAATTAGCAATATAACATGGTGCATCATATTCCAAAATATAATAAACCTAATTATGACCACGGTCAAACCCCCTTTGACCAGTAAAACGACATGTGAAAAATTGAGTTAAAATGGCTTTCTATGTTCCCAAATGTCATTAAAACTGAATTTCTTTGTTACTGAACTAAGATGAGACGGGTGGAACCATTTAGTCCTATAGATCTATGAAAGAGCTTTGTTTTGAATGATTATGGTTCTTGTAACACAAAATGGACACAAAGTTATGGTTGGCGGAACAACCCACGTCTCCCGGGTGCAACATCGAAGTCCTGAGGTGCAATATCCGTTTGAAAATCCAAGATTGCCCTATATGACTTTTGAAAACTCGTTTATGGGGATGAAATAGAAATATAACATGGTGCATCATATTTCAAAATATAGTAAACCGAGCCTGGGCTAGTCCATGATGCAAGGGGGCGAGCCGAACAGAAATGTCACCAATTCCAAAATCCAAGTTCTGCGCGCGTTCACGGAAACAGGCGTAACTTCCAATCCGTAAGTCCGTTTTGCCCAAATGAAAGCTCTACCAGAAGCTAATGCAGAGGGCTACAGGAGTTATGAAAAAATGCCCCATAATTGACGCATTCGGGACCAAAAGAGGTAATCTGATAGGAGTTTCGGGTCGGTTTATGTTGATGTTGCGATTCGACCAAATCGCTCTATGTCTCCTGACGAAGTTCTCAGTACCTGAGCGCGTTGCTTATTTAGATTTTCAATATGTGACAGCTTTGACCAAAAAGTGTGTCAACAGACTAGTTATGGTTCTAGTAACCCCAAATAAATACAAAGTTATGGTTGGCGGAACAACCCACGTCTGTTGGGTGCAACATCGAAGTCTTGAGGTGCAACATCCGTTTAAAAATCCAAGATAGCACTGTATGACTTTTGAAAAATCGTATTTGGGTATGAAATAGAAATATAACATGGTGCATCATATTTCAAAATATAGTATATCGAGCCGGGGCTAGTCCACGATCCAAAAGGGACGAGCCGAACAGAAATGTCACCAATTCCAAAATCCAATATCTGTGCGCGTTCACGGAAACGGGCGTAACTTCCATTCCGTAAGTCCGTTTTGCCCAAACGAAAGCTCTACCTGAAGCTAATTCAGAGGGCTACAGGGCTTACGGAGAAAATCTCCATAATTGACGTTTTCACATCCAAAAGAGGACATTTGACAGGAGTTTCGGGCCTGTTTATGTTGATGTTGCGATTCGTCCAAATCGCTATGTCTTCTGACGAAGTGCTTAGTACCTGAGCGTGTTGCTTATTTAGATTTTCCATAAGTGACAACTTGGACCAAAAGGTATGTCAATAGACTGGTAATGGTTCTAGTAACTCAAAATAAATACAAAGTTATGGTTGGCGGAACAACACACGTCTGTTGGGTGCAACATCGATGTCTTGAGGTGCAACATCCGTTTGAAAATCCAAGATTGCACTGTATGACTTTTGAAAACTCATTTATGGGTATGAAATAGAAATATGACATTGCGCATCACATTTCAAAATATAATAAACTGAATTATGACCTCTGTCAAACCCCCTTTGACCAACAAAACGACATGTGAAAAATTGAGTTAAAAAGGCTTTCTATGTTCCCAAATGTCATTAAGAATGAATTTCTTGGTTACTGAACTAAGATGAGATGGGTGGAACCTGTTAGTCCAATAGATCTATGAAAGACCTTCGTTTTGAATGGTTATGGTTCTTGTAACTCAAAATGGACACAAAGTTATGGTTAGCGGAACATCCCACATCTCCTGGGTGCGACATCGAAGTCCTGAGGTGCAACATCCGTTTGAAAATCCAAGATTGCCCTGTATTACTTTTGAAAACTCGTGTATGGGGATGAAATAAAAATATAACAAGGTGTATCATATTCCAAAATATAGTAAATCAAGCTGGGGCTAGTTCACGATCCAAGGGGGCGAGCCGAACAGAAATGTCACCAATTCCAAAATCCATGTTCTGCGCGCGTTCATAGAAACGGACGTAACTTCCAATCCGTAAGTCCGTTTTGCCCAAACGAAAGCTCTTCCTGAAGCTAATTCACAGAGCTACATGATTTACGGAGAAAAGATCCGTAATTAATATTTTCAGGACCAAAAGAGGTCATCAGATAGGAGTTTCAGGCTTGTTTATGTTGATTTTTCGATTCGACCAAATCGCTCTATGTCTTCTTACGAATTTCTTAGTACCTGAGCGCGTTGCTTATTTAGATTTTCCATATGTGACAGGTTTGACCAAAAAGTGTGTCAACAAACTGGTTATGGTTCAAGTAACTCAAAAGAAATACAAAGTTATGGTTGGCGGAACAACCCACGTCTGTTGGGTGCAACATCGAAGTGTTGAGGTGCAACATCCGTTTGAAAATCCAAGATTGCACTGTATGACTTTTGAAAACTCGTTCATGGGTATGAAATAGAAATATAACAAGGTGCATCACATTTCAAAATATAATAAACCGAATTATGACCACGGTCAAGCCCCTTTTGACCAAAAAAACGACATGTGAAAAATTGAGTTAAAAAGGCTTTCTATGTTCCCAATTTCTGGGTTACTGAACTAAGATGAGATGGGTGGAAACTTCTAGTGCTATAGATCTATGAAAGAGCTTTGTTTTGAATGGTTAAGGTTCTTGTAACTCAAAATGGATACAAAGTAATGGTTGACGGAACAACCCACGTCTCCTCGGTGCAACATCGAAGTCCTGAGGTGCAACATACGTTTGAAAATCCAAGATTGCCCTGTATGACTTTGGAAAACTCGTTTATGGGGATGAAATAGAAATATAACATAATGGATCACATTTCGAAATATAGTAAATCGAGCCGGGGCTAGTCCACGATCCAAGGGGACGAGCCGAACAGAAATGTCACCAATTCCAAAATCCAAGTTCTGCGCGCGTTCATGGAAACGGGCGTAACATCCAATCCGTAAGTCCGTTTTGCCCAAACGAAAGATCTACCTGAAGCTAATTCAGATGTCTACATGAGTTACGGAGAAAAGCTCCGTAATCATGTTTTCGGGACCAAAAGAGGTCATCTGATAGGAGTTTCGGGCCTATTTATGTTGATGTTGCGATTCGACCAAATCGCTCTATGTCTTCTGACGAAGTTCTCAGTAACTGAGCGCGTTGCTTATTTTGATTTTCCATATGTGATAGTTTGACCAAAAAGTGTGTCAATAGACTGGTTATTGTTCTAGTAACTCGAAATGAATACAAAGTTATGGTTGGCGGAACAACCCACGTCTGTTGGGTGCAACATCGAAGTCTTGAGGTGCAACATCCGTTTGAAAATCCAAGATTGCACTGTATGACTTTTGAAAACTCGTTTATGGGTATGAAATAGAAATATAACATGGTGCATCATATTCCAAAATATAATAAACCGAATTATGACCACGGTCAAACCCCCTTTGACCAACAAAACGACATGTGAAAAATTGAGTTAAAAAGGCTTTCTATGTTCCCAAATGTTATTAAGACTGAATTTCTTGGTTACTGAACAAAGATGAGATGGGTGGAACCTTTTAGTCCTATAGATCTATGAAAGAGCTTCGTTTTGAATGGTTATGGTCCTTGTAACTCAAAACGGATGCAAAGTTATGGTTGGCGGAACAACCTACGTCTCTTGGGTGCAACATCGAAGTCCTGAGGTGCAACATCCGATTGAAAATCCAAGATTGCCCTGTATGACTTTTGAAACTCGTTTATGGGGTTGAAATAGAAATATAACATGGTGCATCATATTCCAAAATATAGTAAATCTAGCCGGGGCTAGTCCACGATCCAGGGGGGCGAGCCGAACAGAAATGTCACCAATTCCAAAATCCATGTTCTGCGCGCGTTCACGGAAACGGGCGTAACTTCCAATCCGTAAGTCCGTTTTGCCCAAACGAAAGCTCTAGCTGAAGTTAATTCAGAGAGCTACAGGGCTTACAGAGGGAAGCTCCGTGATTGATGTTTTTGGGACCAAAACAGGTCACCTGGTAGGAGTTTCGGGCCTGTTTATGATGATGTTGCGATTCGACCAAATCGCTCTATGTTTGCTGACGAAGTTCTCAGTACCTGAGCGCGTTTCTTATTTAGATTTTCCATATGTGACGGCTTTGACAAAAAAGTGTGTCAACAGGCTGGTTATGGTTCTAGTAACTCAAAATAAATACAAATTTATGGTTGGCTGAACAACCCACGTCTGTTGGGTGCAACATCGTAGTCTTGAGGTGCAACATCCGTTTGAAAATCCAAGATTGCACTGTATGACTTTTGAAAACTCATTTATGGGTATGAAATAGAAATATAACATGGTGCATCATATTCCAAAATATAATAAACCGAATTATGACCACGGTCAAACCCCCTTTGACCAACAAAACGACATGCGAAAAATTGAGTTAAAAAGGCTTTATATGTTCCCAGATGCCATTAAGATTGAATTTTTTGGTTACTGAACTAAGATGAGATGGGTGGAACCTTTTAGTCCTATAGATCTATGAAAGAGCTTCGTTTTGAATGGTTATGGTCCTTGTAACTCAAAATGGACGCAAAGTTATGGTTGGTGGAACAACCCACGTCTCCTGGGTGCAACATCGAAGCCCTGAGGTGCAACATCCGTTTGAAAATCCAAGATTTCCCTGTATGACTTTTGAAAACTTGTTTATGGGGATGAAATAGAAATATAACATGGTGCAACAAATTCCAAAATATAGTAAATCGAGCCGGGGCTATTACACGATCAAAGGGGACGAGCCGAGCTGAAATGTCACCAATTCCAAAATCCAAGTTCTACGCGCGTTCACAGAAACGGGCGTAACTTCCAATCCGTAAGTCCGTTTTTCCCAAACGAAAGCTCTACCTAAATCTAATTCAGTGGGCTACAAGAGTTACCGAGCATAGCTTCATAATTAATGTTTTCGAGACCAAAAGAGGTCATCTGATAGGAGTTTCGGGCCTGTTTATGTTGATGTTGCGATTTGACCAAATCGCTCTATGTCTTCTGACGAAGTTCTCAGTACCTGAGCACGTTGCTTATTAAAATTTTCCATATGTGACAGCTTTGACCAAAAAATGTGTCAAAAGGCTGGTTATGGTTCTAGTAACTCAAAATAAATACAAAGTTATGGTTGGTGGGACAACCCACGTCTGTTGGGTGCAACATCGATGTCTTGAGGTGCAACATCCGTTTGAAAATCTAAGATAGCACGGTATGACTTTTGAAAACTCGTTTATGGGTAAGAAATAGAAATATAACATGGTGCATCATATTCCAAAATATAATAAACCGAATTATGAACCCGGTCAAACCTCCTTTGACCAACAAAACGACATGTGAAAATTGAGTTAAAAAGGCTTTCCATGTTCCCAAATGCCATTAAGATTTAATTTCTTGGTTACTGAACTAAGATGAGATGGGTGGAACCATTTAGTACTATAGATCCATTAAATAGCTTAGTTTTGAATGGTTATGGTTCTTGTAACTCAAAATGGACACAAAGATCTGGTTGGCGAAACAACCCACGTCTCCTGGGTGCAACATCGAAGTCCTGAGGTGCAACATCCGTTTGAAAATCAAAGATTGCCCTATATGACTTTTGAAAACTCGTTTAAGGGGATGAAATAGAAATATACCATGGTGCATCATATTCCAAAATATAGTAAATCGAGCCGGGGCTAGTCCACGATCCAAGGGGCGAGCCGAATAGAAATGTCACCAAAATCCAAGTTCTGCGCGCGTTCGCGGAAACGGGCGTAACTTCCAACCGTAGGTCCATTTTTCCCAAACGAAAGCTCTACCTTAAGCTAATTCAGAGGGCTACATGATTTATGAAGCAAAGCTCCGTAATTGATGTTTTCGGGACCAAAAGAGGTCATCTGATAGGTGCTTCGGGCCTGTTTACATTAATGTTGCGATTCGACCAAATCGCTCTATGTCTTCTGACGAAGTTCTCAGTACCTGAGCGCGTTGCTTATTTCGATTTTCCATATGTGAGAACTTTGACCAAAAAGTGTTACAACAGGCTGGTTATGGTTCCAGTAACTCAAAATAAATACAAAGTTATGGTTGGTGGAACAACCCACGTCTGTTGGGTGCAACATCGAAGTCTTGAGGTGCAACATTTGTTTGCAAAACCAAGATTGTACAGTATGACTTTGAAAACTCGTTTATGGGTATGAAATAGAAATATAACATGTGCATCACATTCCAAAATATAATAAACTGAATTATGACCATGGTCAAACCCCCGTTGACCAACAAAACGACATGTGAAAAATTGAGTTAAAAAGGCTTTCGATGTTCCCAAATGTCATTAAGATTGAATTTCTTGGTTGCTGAACTAAGATGAGATGGGTGGAACCTGTTAGTCCTATAGATCTACGAAAGAGCTTCATTTTGAGTGGTTATGGTTCTTGTAACTCAAAATGGACACAAAGTTATGGTTGGCGGAACAACCTCGTTTATGGGTATGAAATAGAAATATAATATGTGCATCACATTCCAAAATATAATAAACTGAATTATGACCATGGTCAAACCCCCGTTGACCAACAAAACGACATGTGAAAAATTGAGTTAAAAAGTCTTTCGATGTTCCCAAATGTCATTAAGATTGAATTTCTTGGTTGCTGAATTAAGATGAGATGGGTGGAACCTGTTAGTCCTATAGATCTACGAAAGAGCTTCATTTTGAGTGGTTATGGTTCTTGTAACTCAAAATGGACACAAAGTTATGGTTGGTGGAACAACCCACGTCTCCTGGGTGCAACATCGAAGTCCTGAGGTGCAACATCTGTTTGAAAATCCAAGATTGCCCTGTATGACTTTTGAAAACTCGTTTATGGGGATGAAATAGAAATATAACATGGTGCATCATATTCCAAAATATAGTAAATCGAGCCGGGGCTAGTCCACGATCCAAGGGGTTGAGCCGAACAGAAATGTCACCAATTTCAAAATCCAATATCTATGCACGTACATGGAAACGGGCGCAACTTCCAATCCGTAACTCCGTTTTGCCGAAACGAAAGCTCTACCTTAAGCTAATTCAAAGGGCTACGAGAGTTACGGAGCAAAGCTTCGTAATTGATGTTTTCGGGACCAAAAGAGGTCATCTAATAGGAGTTTCGGGCCCGTTTATGATGATGTTGTGATTCGACCAAATCGCTCTATGTCTTCTGACGAAGTTCTCAGTACCTGAGCGCGTTGCTTATTTATATTTTCCATATGTGATATATTTGACCAAAAAGTGTGTGAACAGGCTGGTTATGGTTCTAGTAACTCAAAATAAATAAAAAGTTATGGTTGGCAGAACAACCCACGTCTGAAGGGTGCAACATCGAAGTCTTGAGGTGCAACATCTGTTTGAAAATCCAAGATTGTACTGTATGACTTTTGGAAACTCGTTTATGGGTATGAAATAGAAATATAACATGGTGGCATCATATTCCAAAATATAATAAACCGAATTATGACCACGGTCAAACCCCCTTTGATCAACAAAATGACAAGCGAAAAATTGAGTTAAAAAGGCTTTCTATGTTCCCAAATGTCATTAAGATTGAATTTTTTCGTTACTGAACTAAGATGAGATAGGTGGAACCTTTTAGTCCTATAGACCTATGAAAGAGATTCGTTTTGAATGGTTATGGTCCTTGTTACTCAAAATGGACACAAAGTTATGGTTAGCGGAACAACCCACGTCTCTTGGGTGCAACATCGAAGCCCTGAGGTGCAACATCCGTTTGAAAATCCAAGATTGCCTTGTATGACTTTTGAAAACTCGTTTATGGGGATGAAATAGAAATATAACATTGTGCATCATATTCCAAAATATACTAAATCGAGCCGGGGCTAGTACACGATCAAAGGGGGCGAGCCGAGAAGAAATGTCACCAATTCCAAAATCCATGTTCTGCGCGCGTTCACGGAAACAGGTGTAACTTCCAATCCTTAAGTCCGTTTTGCCCAAACGAAAGCTCTACCTGAAGCTAATTCAGAGGGCTATAAGGATTACAGAGCATAGCTCTGTAAATGATGTTTTCGGGACCAAAAGAGGTCATCTGATTGGAGTTTCGGGCCTGTTTATAGTGATGTTGCGATTCGACCAAATCACTCTATGTCTTTATGACGAAGTTCTCAGTACCTGAGCGCGTTGCTTATTTAGATTTTCCATATGTGACAGCTTTGACCAAAAAGTGCGTCAACAGGCTGGTTATGGTTCTAGTAACTCAAAATAAATACAAAATTATGGTTGGCAGAACAACCCATGTCTGTTGGGTGCAACATCGAAGTCTTGAAGTGCAACATCCTTTTGAAAATCCAAGATTGCACTGTATGACTTTTGCAAACTCATTTATGGGTATGAAATAGAAATATAACATGGTGCATCATATTCCAAAATATAATAAACCGAATTATGAACACGGTCAAACCCACTTTGACCAACAAAACGACATGTAAAAAATTGAGTTAAAAAGACTTTCTATGTTCCCAAATGCCATTAAGATTGAATTTTTTGGTTACTGAACTTAGATGAGATGGGTGGAACCTTTTAGTCCTATAGATCTATGAAAGAGATTCATTTTGAATGGTTATGGTTCTTGTAACTCAAAATGGACACAAAGCTATGGTTGGCAGAACAACCCACGTCTTCTGGGTGCAACATCGAAGCCCTGAGGTGCAACATCCATTTGAAAATCCAAGATTGCCCTTTATGACTTTTGAAAACTCGTTTATGGGGTTGAAATAGAAATATAACATGGTGCATCATATTCCAAAATATAGTAAATCGAGTCGAGGCTAGTCCACGATCCAAGGGGGTGAGCCGAACAGAAATGTCACCAATTAAAAAATCCAAGTTCTGCGCACTTTCGTGGAAACGGGCGTAACTTCCAATCCGTAAGACCGTTTTGCCCAAATGAAAGCTCTACCTGAAGCTAATTCAGAAGGATACAGGATTTACGGTGCAAAGCTACGTAATTGATGTTTTCGGGACCAAAAGAGGTCATCTGATAGGAGTTTCGGGCTTGTTTATGATGATGTTGCGATTCGACCAAATCGCTCTATGTCTTCTGACGAAGTTATCAGTACCTGAGCGCGTGGCTTATTTATATTTTCCATATGTGACAGCTTGGACCAAAAAGTGTGTCAATAGGCTGGTTATGTTTCCAATAACTCAACATAAATAGAAAGTTATGGTTGGCGGAACAACCCACGTCTGTTGGGTGCAACATCGAAGTCTTGAGGTGCAACATCCGTTTAAAAATCCAAGAGTGTACTGTATGACTTTTGAAAACTCGTTTGTGGGTATGAAATAGAAATATAACGTGGTGCATCATATTCCAAAATATAATAAACCGAATTATGACCACGGTCAAACCCCCGTTGACCAACAAAACGACTTGTGAAAATTGAATTAAAAAGGCTTTCGATGTTCCCAAATGTCATTAAGATTGAATTTCTTGGTTGCTGAACCAAGATGAGATCGGTGGAACCTGTTAGTCCTATAGATCTATGAAAGAGCTTCGTTTTGAATGGTTATGGTTCTTGTAAATCAAAATGGACACAAAGTTATGGTTGTCGGAACAACCCACGTCTCCTGGGTGCAACATCGAAGTCCTGAGGTGCAACATCCATTTGAAAATCCAAGATTGCCATGTATGACTTTTGAAAACTTGTTTATGGGGATGAAATAGAAATATACCATGGTGAATCATATACCAAAATATAGTAAATCGACCCGGGGCTAGTCCAGGATCCAAGGGGGCGAGTCGAACAGAAATGTCACCAATTCCAAAATCCAAGTTCTGCGCGCGTTAACGGAAACGGGCGTAACTTCCAATCCGTAAGTCCGTTTTGCCCAAACGAAAGCTCTACCTGAAGCTCATTCAGAGGGCTACACGAGTTATGGAGAAAAGCCCCGTAATTGATGATTTTGGGACCAAAATAGGTCATCTGATAGGAGTTTCGGGCCTGTTTATATTGATGTTGCGATTCAACCAAATCGCTCTATGTCTTCAGACGAAGTTCTCAGTACCTGGGCGCGTTGCTTATTTAGATTTTCCATATGCGACAGCTTTGACCAAAAAGTTATGGTTGTTGGAACAACCCACGTCTGTTGGGTGCAACATCGAAGTCTTAGGTGCAACATTCGTTTAAAAATCCAAGATTGCACTGTATGACTTTTGAAAACTCGTTTATGGGTATGAAATAGAAATATAACATGGTGCATCACATTTCAAAATAAAATAAATCGAATTATGACCATGCTCAAACACCCTTTGACCAACAAAACAACATGTTAAAAATTGAGCTAAAAATGCTTTCGATGTTCCCAAATGTCATTAAGATTGAATTTCTTGGTTGCTGAACTAAGAAGAGATGGGTGGAACCTATTAGTCCTATAGATCTATGAAAGAGCTTCGTTTTGAATGGTTTGGGTTCTTGTAACTCAAAATGGACACAAAGTTATGGTTGGTGGAACAACCCACGTCTCCTGGGTGAAATATCGAAGTCCTGAGGTGCAACATCCGTTTGAATATCCAAGATTGCCCTGTATGACTATTGAAAACTTGTTTATCGGGATGAAATAGAAATATAACATGGTGCATCATATTCCAAAATATAGTAAATTGAGTCGGGGCTAGTCCACGATCCAGGGGGTGAGCCGAACAGAAATGTCACCAATTTCAAAATCCAAGTTCTGCGTGCGTACATGGAAACGAGCGCAGCTTCCAATCCGTAAGTCCGTTTTGCCCAAGCGAAACGTCTACCTGAAGATAATTCAGAGGGCTACAGGAGTTACGAAGCATAGCTCCGTAATTGATGTTTTCGGGACCAAAAGTGGTCATCTGATAGGAGTTTCGGGCCTGTTTATGATGATGTTGCGATTTGACCAAATCGCTCTATGACTTCTGACGAAGTTCTCAGTACCTGAGCGCGTTGCTTATTTACATTTTCCATATGTGACAGCTTTGACAAAAAAGTGTGTCAACAAGCTGGTTATGGTTCTAGTAACTCAAAATAAATTCAAAGTTATGGTTGGCGGAACAACCCACGTCTATTGGGTGCAACATCGAAGTCTTGAGGTGCAACATCCGTTTGAAAATCGAAGATTGTACTGTATGACTTTTGAAAACTCGTTTATGGGTATGAAATAGAAATATAACATAGTGAATTATATTCCAAAATATAATAAACCGAGTTGTGACCACGGTCAAACCACCTTTGACCAACAAAACGACATGCGAAAAATTGAGTTAAAAAGGCTTTCTATATTCCCAAATGTCATTAAGATTGAATTTTTTGGTTATTGAACTAAGATGAGATGGGTGGAACCTTTTGTTCCTATAGATCTATGAAAGAGCTTAGTTTTGAATGGTTATGGTCCTTGTAACTGAAAAAGGACACAATGTTATGGTTAGCGGAACAACCCACGTCTCCGGGGTGCAACATCGAAGCCCTGAGGTGCAACATCCGTTTGAAAATCCAAGATTGCCCCGTATGACTTTTGAAAACTCGTTTGTGGGCATGAAATAGAAATATAACATGTTGCATCATATTCCAAAATATAGTAAATCAAGCCGGGGCTAGTACACGATCAAAGGGGGCGAGCCGAGCAGAAATGTCACCAATTCCGAAATCCAAGTTCTGCGCGCGTTCACGGAAACGGGCGTAACTTTCAATCCGTAAGTCTGTTTTGCCCAAACGAAAGCTCTACCTGACGCTAATTCAGAGGGCTATAGTAGTTACGAAGTAAAGCTCTGTAATTGATGTTTTCGGGACCAAAAGAGGTCATCCGATTGGAGTTTCGGGCCTGTTTATGATGATGTTGCGATTTGACCAAATCACTCTATGTCTTATAACGAAGTTCTCAGTACCTGAGCGCGTTGCTTATTTAGATTTTCCATATGTGACAGCTTTGACCAAAAAGTGTGTCAATAGGCTGTTTATGGTTCTAGTAACTCAAAATGAATACATAGTTATGGTTGGCGGAACAACCCACGTCTGTTGTGTGCAACATCGAAGTCTAGAGGTGCAACATCCGTTTGAAAATCCAAGATTGCAATGTATGACTTTTGCAAACTCGTTATGGGTATGAAATAGAAATATAACATGGTGCATCATTTTCCAAAATATAATAAACCGAATTATGACCACGTTCAAACCCACTTTGACCAACAAAACGACATGTGAAAAATTGAGTTAAAAAGGCTTTCTATGTTCCCAAATGCCACGAAGATTGAATTTTTTGGTTACTGAACTAAGATGAGATGGGTGGAACCTTTTAGTCCTATAGATATATGAAAGAGATTCGTTTTGAATGGTTATGGTTCTTGTAACTCAAAATGGACACAAAGTTATGTTTGCCGGAACAACCCACATCCCCTGGGTGCAACATCGAAGCCCAGAGGTGCAACATCCGTTTGAAAATTCAAGACTGCCCTTTATGACTTTTGAAAACTCGTTTATGGGGATGAAATAGAAATATAACATGGTGCATGATATTCCAAAATATAGTAAATCGAGTCGGGGCTAGTCCACGATCCAAGGGGGTGAGCTGAACAGAAATGTCACCAATTTCAAAATCTAAGTTCTGCGCACGTTCATGGAAACGGGCGTAACTTCCAATCCGTGAGTCCATTTTGCCCAAACGATAGCTCTACCTGAAGCTAATTTAGAGGGATACAGGAGTTACGGTGCAGAGCTCCGTAATTGATGTTTTCGGGAACAAAAGAGGTCATCTGATAGGAGTTTCGGGCCTGTTTATGATGATGTTGCGATTCGACCAAATCGCTCTATGTCTTCTGACGAACTTCCCAGTACCTGAGCGCGTTGCTTATTTATATTTTCCATATGCGACAGCTTTGAAGAAAAAGTGTGTCAACAGGCTGGTTATGGTTCTAGGAACTCAAAATAAATACAAAGTTATGGTTGGCGGAACAACCCACGTCTGTTGGGTGCAACATCGAAGTCTTAAGGTGCAACATCCGTTTGAAAATCAAAGATTGTACTGTACGACATTTGAAAACTTGTTTATGGGTATGAAATAGAAATATAACATGGTGCATCATATTCCAAAATATAATAAACCGAATTATGACCACGGTCAAACCCCTGTTGACCAACAAAACGACATGTGAAAAATTGAGTTAAAAAGGCTTTCGATGTTCCCAAATGTCATTAAGATTGAATTTCTTGGTTGCTGAACCATGATGAGATGGGTGGAACCTGTTAGTCCTATAGATCTATGAAAGAGCTTCGGTTTGAATGGTTATGGTTCTTGTAACTCAAAATGGACACAAAGTTATGATTGGCGGAACAACCCACGTCTCCTGGGTGTAACATCGAAGTCCTGAGGTGCAACATCCGTTTGAAAATCCAAGATTGCCCTGTATGACTTTTGAAAACTCGTTTATGGGGATGAAATAGAAATATACCACGGTGCATCATATTCCAAAATATAGTAAATCGAGTCGGGGCTAGTCCAGGATCCAAGGGGTGAGCCGAACAGAAATGTCACCAATTCCAAAATCCAAGTTCTGCGCGCGTTCACGGAAACGGGCGTAACTTCCAATCCGTAAGTTCGTTTTGCCCAAACGAAAGCTCTACCTGAAGCTAATTTAGAGGGCTACACGAATTACGGAGCAAATCCCTGTAATTGATGTTTTTGGGACCAAAAGAGGTCACCGGATAGGAGTTTCGGGCCTGTTTATGTTGATGTTGCGATTCAACCAAATCGCTCTATGTCTTCAGACGAAGTTCTCAGTACTCGGGCGCGTTGCTTATTTAGATTTTCCATATGCGACAGCTTTGACCAAAAAGTGTGTCAACGGGATGGTTATGGTTCTAGTAACCCAAAATAAGTACAAAGTTATGGTTGTTGGAACAACCCACGTCTGTTGGGTGCAACATCGAAGTCTTAGGTGCAACATCCGTTTGAAAATCCAAGATTGCACTGTATGACTTTTGAATACTCGTTTATGGGTATGAAATAGAAATATAACATGGTGCATCACATTTTAAAAATATAGTAAATCGAATTATGACCATGGTCAAACACCCTTTGACCAACAAAACGACATGTTAAAAATTGAGCTAAAAAAGCTTTCGATGTTCCCAAATGTCATTAAGATTGAATTTCTTGGTTGCTGAACTAAGATGAGATGGGTGGAACCTATTAGTCCTATAGATCTATGAAAGAGCTTCGTTTTGAATGGTTTGGGTTCTTGTAACTCAAAATGGACACAAAGTTATGGTTGGCGGAACAACCCACGTCTCCCGGGAGCAATATCGAAGTCCTGAGGTGCAACATCCGTTTGAAAATCCAAGATTGCCCTGTATGACTTTTGAAAACTTGTTTATGGGGATGAAATAGAAATATAACATGGTGCATCATATTCCAAAATATAGTGAATCGAGCCTAGGCTAGTCCACGATCCAAGGGGGACCAATTTCAAAATCCAAGTTCTACGCGCGTACATGGAAACGGGCGTAACTTCCAATTCGTAAGTCCGTTTTGCCCCAGCGAAAGCTCAACCTGAAGCTAATTCAGAGGGCTACAGGAGTTATGGTGCGTAGCTCCGTAATTGATGTTTTCGGGACCAAAAGTGGTCATCTGATAGGAGTTTCGGGCCTGTTTATGATGATGTTGCGATTTGACTAAATCGCTCTATGTCTTCTGACGATGTTCTCAGTACCTGAGCGCGTTGCTTATTTATATTTTCCATATGTGACAGCTTTGACCAAAAAGTGTGTCAACAGGCTGGTTATGGTTCTAGTAACTCAAAATAAATACAAAGTTATGGTTGGCGGAACAACCCACATCTGTTGGGTGCAACATCGAAGTCTGGAGGTGCAACATCCGTTTGAAAATCCAAGATTGTACTGTATGACTTTTGAAAACTCGTTTATGGGTATGAAATAGAAATGTAACATGGTGCATCATATTCCAAAATATAATAAACCTAATTATGACCACGGTCAAACCCCCTTTGATCAACAAAACGACATGCGAAAAATTGAGTTATAAAGGCTTTCTATGTTCCCAAATGTCATTAAGATTGAATTTTTTGGTTATTGAAATAAGATGAGATGGGTGGAACCTTTTAGTCTTATAGATCTATGAAAGAGCTTAGTTTTGAATTGTTATGGTCCTTGTAACTCAAAATGGACACAAAGTTATGGTTAGCGGAACAACCCACGTGTCCTGGGTGCAACATCGAAGCCCTGAGGTGCAACATCCGTATGAAAATCCAAGATTGCCCTGTATGACTTTTGAAAACACATTTATGGGGATGAAATAGAAATATAACATGGTGCATCATATTCCAAAATATTGTAAATCGAGCCGGGGCTAGTACACGATCAAAGGGGGCGAGCCGAGCAGAAATGTCACCAATTCCGAAATCCAAGTTCTGCGCGCGTTCAAAGAAACGAGCATAACTTCCAATCCGTAAGTCCGTTTTGCCCAAACAAAAGCTCTACCTGAAGCTAATTCAGAGGGCTATAGGAGTTATGGAGTAAAACTCTATAATTGATGTTTTCGGGACCAAAAGAGGTCATCTGATAGGAGTTTCGAGCCTGTTTATGATGATGTTGCGATTCGACCAAATCACTCGATGTCTTATGACGAAGTTCTCGGTACCTGTTCGCGTTGCTTATTTAGATTTTCCATATGTGACAGCTTTGACCAAAAAGTGTGTCAACAGGCTGGTTATGGTTCTAGTAACTCAAAATAAATACAAAGTTACGGTTGGCGGAACAACCCGCGTATGTTTGGTGCAACATCGAAGTCTTGAGGTGCAACATCCGTTTGAAAATCCAAGATTGCACTATTTGACTTTTGCAAATTCGTTTATGGGTATTAAATAGTAATATAACATGGTGCATCCTATTCCAAAATATAATAAACCGAACTATGACCACGGTCAAACCCCCTTTGACCAACAAAATGACATTAGAAAAATTGAGTTAAAAAGGCTTTCTATGTTCCCAAATGCCATTAAGATTGAATTTTTTGGTTACTGAACAAAGATGAGATGGGTGGAACCTTTTAGTCCTATAGATCTACGAAAGAGATTCTTTTTGAATGGTTATGGTTCTAGTAACTCAAAATAGACACAAAGTTGTGGTTGGCGGAACAACCCACGTCTCCTGGGTGTAACATCGAAGTCCTAACGTGCAACATCCGTTTAAAAATCCAAGATTGCCCTGTATGACTTTGGAAAACTCATTTATGGGGATGAAAAATAAATATTCCATGGTGCGTCATATTCCAAAATATAGTAAATCGAGCCGGGGCTGGTACAGGAACCAAGGGGGCGAGCCAAACAGAAATGTCACCAATGCCAAAATCCAAGTTCTGCGAGCGTTCACGGAAACGGGCGTAACTTCCAATCCGTAAGTCCGTTTTGCCCAGACGAAAGCTCTACCTGAAGCTAATTCAGAGGGATACAAGAGTAATGTTGCAAAGCTTCGTAATTGATGTTTTCGGGACCAGAAGAGGTCATCTAATAGGAGTTTCGGGCCTGTTTATGATGATGTTGCGATTCGACCAAATCGCTCTATCTCTTCTGACAAAGTTCTCAGTACCTGAGCGCATTTCTTTTTTATATTTTCCATATGTGACAGCTTTGACCAAAAAGTGTGTCAACAAGCTGGCTATGGTTCTTGTAACTCAAAATAAATACAAAGTTATGGTTGGCGGAACAACCCACGTCTGTTGGGTGCAACATCAAAGTCTTGAGGTCCCACATCCGTTTGAAAATCCAAGATTGTACTGTATGACTTATGAAAAGTCGTTTATGGGTATGAAATAGAAATATAACATGGTGCATCATATTCCAAAATATAATAAACCGAATTCTGACCACGGTCAAACCCCCGTTGACCAATAAAACGACTTGTGAAAAATTGAGTTTAAAAGGCTTTCGATGTTCCCAGATGTCATTAAGATTGAATTTATTGGTTGTTGAACTAAGATGAGATGGGTGGAACCTATTAGTCCTATAGATCTATGAAAGAGCTTCGATTTGAATGGTTTGGGTTCTTGTAACTAAAAATGGACACAAAGTTATGGTTGGCGGAACAACCCACGTCTCCTGGGTGCAATATCGAAGTCCTGAGGTGCAACATCCGTTTGAAAATCCAAGATTGCCCTGTATGACTTTTGAAAACTTGTTTATGGGGATGAAATAGAAATATAACTTGGCGCATCATATTCCAAAATATAGTAAATCGAGCCGGGGCTAGTCCACGATCCAAGGGGGTGAGACGAACAGAAATGTCACCAATTTCAAAATTCAAGTTCTGTGCGCGTACATGGAAACGGGCGTAACTTCCAATCCGTAAGTCCGTTTTGCCCTAGCGAAAGCTCTACCTGAAGCTAATTCAGAAGGCTACAGGAGTTACGATGCAAAGCTCTGGAATTGATGTTTTCGGGACCAAAAGTGGTCATCTGATAGGAGTTACGGGCCTGTTTATGATGATGTTGCGATTTAACCAAATCGGTCTATGTCTTCTGACGAAGTTCTCAGTACCTTAGCGCGTTGCTTATTTGTATTTTCCATATGTGATAGCTTTAACCAAAAAGTGTGTCAATAGGCTGGTTATGGTTCTAGTAACTCAAAATAAATACAAAGTTATTGTTGGCGGGACAACCCACGTCTGTTGGGTGCAACATCGATGTCTTGAGGTGCAACATCCGTTTGAAAATACAATATTGAACTGTATGACTTTTGAAAACTCGTTTATGGGTATGAAATAGAAATATAACTTAGTGCATCATATTCCAAAATATAATAAGCCGAATTATGACCACGGTCAAACCCCCTTTGATGAACAAAACGCCATGCGAAAAATTGAGTTAAAAAGGATTTCTATGTTCCCAAATATCCTTAAGATTGAATTTTTCGGTTATTGAACGAAGATGAGATGGGTGGAACCTTTTAGTCCTATAGACCTATGAAAGAGCTTAGTTTTGAATGGTTATGGTCCTTGTAACTCAAAATGGACACAAAGTTATGGTTAGCGGAACAACCCACGTCTCCTGGGTGCAACATCGAAGCCCTGAGGTGCAACATCCGTTTGAAAATCCAAGATTGCCATGTATGACTTTTGAAAACTCGTTTATGGGGATGAAATAGAAATATAACAGGGTGCATCATATTCCAAAATATAGTAAATCGAGCTGGGGCTTGTACACGATCTAAGGGGGCGAGCCGAGCAGAAATGTCACCAATTCCGAAATCCAAGTACTGCGTGCGTTCACAGAAACGGGCGTAACTTCCAATCCGTAAGTCCGTTTTGCCCAAACAAAAGCTCTACCTGAAGCTAATTCAGAGGGCTATAGGAATTATAGATTAAAGCTCTGTAATTGATGTTTTCAGGACCAAAAGAGGTCATCTGATAGGAGTTTCGGGCATTTTTATGATGATGTTGCGATTCGACCAAATCACTCAATGTCTTATGACGAAGTTCTCAGTACCTGAGCGCGTTGTTTATTTAGATTTTCCATATGTGACTGCTTTGACCAAAAAGTGTATCAACAGGCTGGTTATGGTTCTAGTAACTCAAAATAAATACAAAGTTACGGTTTGCGGAACTACCCGCGTCTGTTTGGTGCAACATCGAAGTCCTGAGGTGCAACATCCGTTTGAAAATCCAAGATAACCCTGTATGACTTTTGAAAACTCGTTAATGGGGGATGAAATAGAAATATTCCATGGTGCATCATATTCCAAAATATAGTAAATCGAGCCGGGGCTGGTCCAGGAACCAAGGGGGCGAGCCGAACAGAAAAGTCACCAATTCCAAAATCCAAGTTCTGCGCGCGTTCACGGAAACGGGCGTAACTTGTAATCCGTAAGTCCGTTTTGCCCAAACGAAAGCTCTACCTGAAGCTAATTCAGAGGGATACAGCAATAATGTTGCAAAGCTTCGTAATTGATGTTTTCGGGACCAAAAGAGGTCATCTAATAGGAGTTTCGGGCCTGTTTATGATGATGTTGCGATTCGACTAAATAGCTCTATGTCTTCTGACGAAGTTCTCAGTACCTGAGCGCATTGCTTATTTATACTTTCCATATGTTACAGTTTTTACGAAAAAGTGTGTCAACAGGCTGGTTATGGTTCTTGTAACTCAAAATAAATACAAAGTTATGGTTGGCGGGTTGGCGGAACAACCCACGTCTGTTGGGTGCAACATCGAAGTCTTGAGGTGCCACATCCGTTTGAAATCCAAGAACTGTATGACTTTTGAAAACTCGTTTATGGGTATGAAATAGAAATATAACATGGTGCATCATATTCCAAAATATAATAAACCGAATTCTGACCACGGTCAAACCCCCGTTGACCAAAACGACATGTGAAAAATTGAGTTAAAAAGGCTTTCGATGTTCCCAAATGTCATTAAGATTGAATTTCTTGGTTGCTGAACCATGATGAGATGGGTGGAACCTGTTAGTCCTATAGATCTATGAAAGAGCTTCGGTTTGAATGGTTATGGTTCTTGTAACTCAAAATGGACACAAAGTTATGATTGGTGGAACAACCCACGTCTCCTGGGTGTAACATCGAAGTCCTGAGGTGCAACATCCGTTTGAAAATCCAAGATTGCCCTGTATGACTTTTGAAAACTCGTTTATGGGGATGAAATAGAAATATACCATGGTGCATCATATTCCAAAATATAGTAAATCGAGTCGGGGTTAGTCCAGGATCCAAGGGGCGAGCCGAACAGAAATGTCACCAATTCCAAAATCCAAGTTCTGCGCGCGTTCACGGAAACGGGCGTAACTTGTAATCCGTAAGTCCGTTTTGCCCAAACGAAAGCTCTACCTGAAGCTAATTCAGTGGGATACAGCAGTAATGTTGCAAAGCTTCGTAATTGATGTTTTCGGGACCAAAAGAGGTCATCTAATAGGAGTTTCGGGCCTGTTTATGATGATGTTACGATTCGACTAAATAGCTCTATGTCTTCTGACGAAGTTCTCAGTACCTGAGCGCATTGCTTATTTATACTTTCCATATGTTACAGTTTTTACGAAAAAGTGTGTCAACAGGCTGGTTATGGTTCTTGTAACTCAAAATAAATACAAAGTTATGGTTGGCGGGTTGGCGGAACAACCCACGTCTGTTGGGTGCAACATCGAAGTCTTGAGGTGCCACATCCGTTTGAAATCCAAGAACTGTATGACTTTTGAAAACTCGTTTATGGGTATGAAATAGAAATATAACATGGTGCATCATATTCCAAAATATAATAAACCGAATTCTGACCACGGTCAAACCCCCGTTGACCAAAACGACATGTGAAAAATTGAGTTAAAAAGGCTTTCGATGTTCCCAAATGTCATTAAGATTGAATTTCTTGGTTGCTGAACTAAGATGAGATGGGTGGAACCTATTAGTCCTATAGATCTATGAAAGAGCATCGTTTTGAATGGTTTGGGTTCTTGTAACTAAAAATGGACACAAAGTTATGACTTTTGAAAACTCGTTTATGGGGATGAAATAGAAATATAACATGGTGCATCATATTTCAAAATATAGTAAATCGAGTCGGGGCTAGTCCACGATCCAAGGGGGTTAGCTGAATAGAAATGTCACCAATTTCAAAATCTAAGTTCTGCGCACGTTCATGGAAACGGGCATAACTTCCAATCCGTGAGTCCGTTTTGCCCAAACGATAGCTCTACCTGAACCTAATTTAGAGGGATACAGGAGTTACGGTGCAAAGCTCCGTAATTGATGTTTTCGGGAACAAAAGAGGTCATCTGATAGGAGTTTCGGGCCTGTTTATGATGATGTTGCGATTCGACCAAATCGCTCAATGTCTTCTGACGAACTTCCCAGTACCTGAGCGCGTTGCTTATTTATATTTTCCATATGCGACAGCTTTGAAGAAAAAGTGTGTCAACAGGCTAGTTATGGTTCTAGGAACTCAAAATAAATACAAAGTTATGGTTGGCGGAACAACCCACGTCTGTTGGGTGCAACATCGAAGTCTTAAGGTGCAACATCCATTTGAAAATCAAAGATTGTACTGTACGACTTTTGAAAACTTGTTTATGGGTATGAAATAGAAATATAACATGGTGCATTATATTCAAAAATATAATAAACCGAATTATGACCACGGTCAAACCCCTGTTGACCAACAAAACGACATGTGAAAAATTGAGTTAAAAAGGCTTTCGATGTTCCCAAATGTCATTAAGATTGAATTTCTTGGTTGCTGAACCATGATGAGATGGGTGGAACCTGTTAGTCCTATAGATCTATGAAAGAGCTTCGGTTTGAATGGTTATGGTTCTTGTAACTCAAAATGGACACAAAGTTATGATTGGTGGAACAACCCACGTCTCCTGGGTGTAACATCGAAGTCCTGAGGTGCAACATCCGTTTGAAAATCCAAGATTGCCCTGTATGACTTTTGAAAACTCGTTTATGGGGATGAAATAGAAATATACCATGGTGCATCATATTCCAAAATATAGTAAATCGAGTCGGGGTTAGTCCAGGATCCAAGGGGCGAGCCGAACAGAAATGTCACCAATTCCAAAATCCAAGTTCTGCGCGCGTTCACGGAAACGGGCGTAACTTCCAATCCGTAAGTTCGTATTGCCCAAACGAAAGCTCTACCTGAAGCTAATTCAGAGGGCTACACGAATTACGGAGCAAAGCCCTGTAATTGATGTTTTTGGGACCAAAAGAGGTCACCTGATAGGAGTTTCGGGCCTGTTTATGTTGATGTTGCGATTAAACCAAATCGCTCTATGGCTTCAGACGAAGTTCTCAGTACTTGGGTGCGTTGCTTATTTAGATTTTCCATATGCGACAGCTTTGACCAAAAAGTGTGTCAACGGGATGGTTATGGTTCTAGTAACCCAAAATAAGTACAAAGTTATGGTTGTTGGAACAACCCACGTCTGTTGGGTGCAACATCGAAGTCTTAGGTGCAACATCCGTTTGAAAATCCAAGATTGCACTGTATGACTTTTGAATACTCGTTTATGGGTATGAAATAGAAATATAACATGGTGCACCACATTTTAAAAATATAGTAAATCGAATTATGAACATGGTCAAACACCCTTTGACCAACAAAACGACATGTTAAAAATTGAGCTAAAAAAGCTTTCGATGTTCCCAAATGTCATTAAAATTGAATTTCTTGGTTGCTGAACTAAGATGAGATGGGTGGAACCTACTAGTCCTATTGATCTATGAAAGAGCTTCATTTTGAATGGTTTGGGTTCTTGTAACTCTAAATGGACACAAAGTTATGGTTGGCGGAACAACCCACGTCTCCCGGGTGCAATATCGAAGTCCTGAGGTGCAACATCCGTTTGAAATTCCAAGATTGCCCTGTATGACTTTTGAAAACTTGTTTATGGGGATGAAATAGAAATATAACATGGTGCATCATATTTTAAAATATAGTAAATCGAGCTGGGGCTAGTCCACGATCCAAGGGGGACCAATTTCAAAATCCAAGTTCTGCGCGCGTACATGGAAACGGGGGTAACTTCCAATCCGTAAGTCCGTTTTGCCCAAGCGAAAGCTCTACCTGAAGCTAATTCATAGGACTACAGGAGTTACGGTGCATAGCTCCGTAATTGATGTTTTCGGGACCAAAAGTGGTCATCCGATAGGAGTTTTGGGCCTGTTTATGATGATGTTGCGATTTCACCAAATCGCTCTATGTCTTCTGACGATGTTCTCAGTACCTGAGCGCGTTGCTTATTTATATTTTCCATATCTGACAGCTTTGACCAAAAAGAGTGTCAACAGGCTGGTTATGGTTCTAGTAACTCAAAATAAATACAAAGTTACGGTTGGCGGAACAACCCACGTCTGCTGGGTGCAACATCAATGTCTTGAGGTGCAACATCCGTTTGAAAATCCAAGATTGCAGTGTATGACTTTTGAAAACTCGTTTATGGGTATGAAATAGAAATATAACATGGCGCGTCATATTCCAGAATATAATAAACCGAATTATGACCACGGTCAAACCCCCTTTGACCAGCAAAACTACATGTGAAAAATTGAGTTAAAAAGGGTTTCTATGTTCCCAAATGCCACTAAGATTGAATTTCTTGGTTACTGAACTAAGATTAGATGGGTGGAACCTTTTAGTCCTATAGATCTATGAAAGAGCTTCGTTTTGAATGGTTGTGGTTCTTGTAACTCAAAATGGACACAAAGTTATGGTTAGCGGAACAACCCACGTCTCCTGGGTGCAACATCGAAGCCCTGAGGTGCAACATCGAAGCCCTGAGGTGCAACATCCATTTGAAAATCCAAGATTGCCCTGTATGACTTTTGAAAACTCGTTTGTGGGGATGAAATAGAAATATAACATGGTGCATCATATTCCAAAATATAGTAAATCGAGCCGGGTCTAGTACACGATCAAAGGGGGCGAGCCGAGCATAAATGTCACCAATTCCGAAATCCAAGTTCTGCGCGCGTTCACGGAAACGGGCGTAACTTTCAATCCGTAAGTCCGTTTTGCCCAAACGAAAGCTCTACCTGAAGCTAATTCAGAGTGCTATAGGAGTTACGAAGTAAAGCTCTGTAATTGATGTTTTCGGGACCAAAAGAGGTCATCCGATAGGAGTTTCGGGCCTGTTTATGATGATGTTGCGATTAGACCAAATCACTCTATGTCTTATGACGAAGTTCTCAGTACCTGAGCGCGTTGCTTATTTAGATTTTCCATATGTGACAGCTTTGACCAAAAAGTGTGTCAACATGCTGGTTATGGTTCTAGCAACTCAAAATAAATACAAAGTTATGGTTGGCGGAACAACCCACGTCTGTTGGGTGCAACATCGAAGTCTTGAGGTGCAACATCCGTTTGAAAATCCAAGATTGCACTATATGACTTTGGCAAACTCGTTTATGGGTATGAAATTGAAATATAACATGGTGCATCATATTCCAAAATATAATAAACCGAATTATGACCACGTTCAAACCCCCTTTGACCAACAAAACGACATGTGAAAAATTGAGTTAAAAAGGCTTTCTATGTTCCCAAATGCCATTAAGATTGAATTTTTTGGTTACTGAACTAAGATGAGATGGGTGGAACCTTTTAGTCCTATAGATCTATTAAAGAGATTCATTTTGAATGGTTATGGTTCTTGTAACGCAAAATGGACACAAAGTTATGTTTGCCGGAACAACCCACGTCCCCTGGGTGCAACATCGAAGCCCTGAGGTGCAACATCCGTTTGAAAATTCAAGACTGCCCTTTATGACTTTTGAAAACTCGTTTATGGGGATGAAATAGAAATATAACATGGTGCATTATATTCCAAAATATAGTAAATCGAGTCGGGGCTAGTCCACGATCCAAGGGGGTGAGCTGAACAGAAATGTCACCAATTTCAAAATTCAAGTTATGCGCGCGTTCATGGAAACGGGTGTAACTTCCAATCCGTGAGTCCGTTTTGCCCAAACGAAAGCTCTACCTAAAGCTAATTCAGAGTGATACAGGAGTTACGGTGCAAAGCTCCGTAATTCATGTTTTCGGGACCAAAAGAGGTCATCTGATAGGAGTTTCGGGCCTGTTTATGATGATGTTGCGATTCGACCAAATCACTCTATGTCTTCTGACGAACTTCTTAGTACCTGAGTGCGTTGCTTATTTATATTTTCCATATGCGATAGCTTTGACCAAAAAGTGTGTCAACAGGCTGGTTATGGTTCTAGTAACTCAAAATAAATACAATGTTATGGTTGGTGGAACAACCCATGTCTGTTGGGTGCAACATCGAAGTCTTGAGGTGCTACATCCGTTTGAAACTCCAAGATTGTACTGTATGACTTTTGAAAACTCTTTTATGGGTATGAAATAGAAATATAACATGGTGCATCATATTCCAAAATATAATAAACCGAATTATGACCACGGTCAAACCCCTGTTGACCAACAAAAAGGACATGTGAAAAATTGAGTTAAAAAGGCTTTCGATGTTCCCAAATGTCATTAAGATTGAATTTCTTGGTTGCTGAACCAAGATGAGATGGGTGGAACATGTTAGTCCCATAGATATATGAAAGAGCTTCGTTTTGAATGGTTATGGATCTTGTAACTCAAAATGGACAGAAAGTTATGATTAGCGGAACAACCCACGTCTCCTGGGTGTAACATCGAAGTCCTGAGGTGCAACATCCGTTTGAAAATCCAAGATTGCCCTGTATGACTTTTGAAAACTCGTTTATGGGGATGAAATAGAAATATACCATGGTGCATCATATTCCAAAATATAGTAAACCGAGTCGGGGCTAGTCCAGGATCCAAGGGGGCGAGCCGAATAGAAATGTCACCAATTCCAAAATCCAAGTTCTGCGCGCGTTCACGGAAACGGGCGTAACTTCCAATCCGTAAGTTCGTTTTGCACAAACGAAAGCTCTACCTGAAGCCAATTCAGAGGGCTACAAGATTTACAGAGCAAAGACCCGTAATTGATGTTTTTGGGACCAAAAGAGGTCATCTGGTAGGAGTTTCGGGCCTGTTTATGTTGATATTGCGATTCAACCAAATCGCTCTATGTCTTCAGAGGAAGTTCTCAGTACTAGGGCGTGTTGCTTATTTAGATTTTCCATATGCGACAGCTTTGACCAAAAAGTGTGTCAACAGGATGGTTATGGTTCTAATAACCCAAAATAAGTACAAAGTTACGGTTGTTGGAACAACCCACGTCTGTTGGGTGCAACATCGAAGTCTTAGGCGCAACATCCGTTTGAAAATCCAAGATTGCACTGTATGACTTTTGAAAACTCGTTTATGGGTATGAAATAGAAATATAACATGGTGCATCACATTTTAAAAATATAGTAAATTGAATTATGACCATGGTCAAACACCCTTTGACCAACAAAACGACATGTTAAAAATTGAGCTAAAAAAGCTTTCGATGTTCCCAAATGTCATTAAGATTGAATTTCTTGGTTGCTGAACTAATATGAGATGGGTGGAACCTATTAGTCCTATGGATCTATGAAAGAGCTTCGTTTTGAATGGTTTGGGTTCTTGTAACTCAAAATGGACACAAAGTTATGGTTGGCGGAACAACCCACGTCTCCCGGGTGCAATATCGAAGTCCTGAGGTGCAACATCCGTTTGAAAATCCAAGATTGCCCTGTATGACTTTTGAAAACTTGTTTATGGGGATGAAATAGAAATATAACATGGTGCATCATATTCCAAAATATAGTGAATCGAGCCGGGGCTAGTCCACGATCCAAGGGGGACCAATTTCAAAATCCAAGTTCTGCACGCGTACATGGAAACGGGCGTAACTTCCAATCCGTAAGTCCGTTTTGCCCCAGCGAAAGCTCAACCTGAAGCTAATTCAGAGGGCTACAGGAGTTAAGGTGCATAGCTCCGTAATTGATGTTTTCGGGCCAAAAGTGGTCATCTGATAGGAGTTTCGGGCCTGTTTATGATGATGTTGCGATTTGACCAAATCGCTCTATGTCTTCTGACGATGTTCTCAGTACCTGAGCGCGTTGCTTATTTATATTTTCCATATGTGACAGCTTTGACCAAAAAGTGTGTCAACAGGCTGGTTATGGTTCTAGTAACTCAAAATAAATACAAAGTTATGGTTGGCGGAACAACCCACATCTGTTGGGTGCAACATCGAAGTCTGGAGGTGCAACATCCGTTTGAAAATCCAAGATTGTACTGTATGACTTTTGAAAACTCGTTTATGGGTATGAGATAGAAATGTAACATGGTGCATCATATTCCAAAATATAATAAACCTAATTATGACCACGGTTAAACCCCCTTTGATCAACAAAACGACATGCGAAAAATTGAGTTATAAAGGCTTTCTATGTTCCCAAATGTCATTAAGATTGAATTTTTTGGTTATTGAAATAAGATGAGATGGGTGGAACCTTTTAGTCCTATAGATCTATGAAAGAGCTTAGTTTTGAATTGTTATGGTCCTTGTAACTCAAAATGGACACAAAGTTATGGTTAGCGGAACAACCCACGTGTCCTGGGTGCAACATCGAAGCCCTGAGGTGCAACATCCGTATGAAAATCCAAGATTGCCCTGTATGACTTTTGAAAACACGTTTATGGGGATGAAATAGAAATATAACATGGTGCATCATATTCCAAAATATAGTAAATCGAGCCGGGGCTAGTACACGATCAAAGGGGGCGAGCCGAGCAGAAATGTCACCAATTCCGAAATCCAAGTTCTGCGCGCGTTCACAGAAATAGGCATAACTTCCAATCCGTAAGTCCGTTTTGCCCAAACAAAAGCTCTACCTGAAGCTAATTCAGAGGGCTATAGGGGTTATAGAGTAGTACTCTATAATTGATGTTTTCGGGACCAAAAGAGGTCATCTGATAGGAGTTTCGGGCCTGTTTATGATGATGTTGCGATTCGACCAAATCACTCAATGTCTTATGACGAAGTTCTCAGTACCTGATCGCGTTGCTTATTTAGATTTTCCATATGTGACAGCTTTGACCAAAAAGTGTGTCAACAGGCTGATTATGGTTCTAGTAACTCAAAATAAATACAAAGTTACGGTTGGCGGAACAACCCGCGTCTGTTTGGTGCAACATCGAAGTCTTGAGGTGCAACATCCGTTTGAAAATCCAAGATTGCACTGTTTGACTTTTGCAAATTCGTTTATGGGTATTAAATAGAAATATAACATGGTGCATCGTATTCCCAAATATAATAAACCGAATTATGACCACGGTCAAACCCCCTTTGACCAACAAAACGACATTAGAAAAATTGAGTTAAAAAGGCTTTCTATGTTCCCAAATGCCTTTAAGATTGAATTTTTTGGTTACTGAACTAAGATGAGATGGGTGGAACCTTTTAGTCCTATAGATCTACGAAAGAGATTCTTTTTGAATGGTTATGGTTCTAGTAACTCAAAATAGACACAAAGTTATGGTTGGCGGAACAAACCACGTCTCCTGGGTGTAACATCGAAGTCCTGACGTGCAACATCCGTTTAAAAATCCAAGATTGCCCTGTATGACTGTGGAAAACTCATTTATGGGGATGAAATAGAAATATTCCATGGTGCGTCATATTCCAAAATATAGTAAATCGAGCCGGGGCTGGTACAGGAACCAAGGGGGCGAGCCAAACAGAAATGTCACCAATTCCAAAATCCAAGTTCTGCGAGCGTTCACGGAAACGAGCGTAACTTCCAATCCGTAAGTCCGTTTTGCCCAGACGAAAGCTCTACCTGAAGCTAATTCAAAGGGATACAAGAGTTGTGTTTCAAAGCTTTGTAATTGATGTTTTCGGGACCAAAAGAGGTCATCTAATAGGAGTTTCGGGCCTGTTTATGATGATGTTGCGATTCGACCAAATCGCTCTATCTCTTCTGACGAAGTTCTCAGTACCTGAGCGCATTTCTTTTTTATACTTTCCATATGTGACAGCTTTGACCAAAAAGTGTGTCAACAAGCTGGCTATGGTTCTTGTAACTCAAAATAAATACAAAGTTATGGTTGGCGGAACAACCCACGTCTGTTGGGTGCAACATCAAAGTCTTGAGGTCCCACATCCGTTTGAAAATCCAAGATTGTACTGTATGACTTATGAAAAGTCGTTTATGGGTATGAAATCGAAATATAACATGGTGCATCATATTCCAAAATATAATAAACCGAATTCTGACCACGGTCAAACCCCCGTTGACCAATAAAACGACATGTGAAAAATTGAGTTAAAAAGGCTTTCGATGTTCCCTGATGTCATTAAGATTGAATTTCTTGGTTGCTGAACTAAGATGAGATGGGTGGAACCTATTAGTCCTATAGATCTATGAAAGAGCTTCGATTTGAATGGTTTGGGTTCTTGTAACTAAAAATGGACACAAAGTTATGGTTGGCGGAACAACCCACGTCTCCCGCGTGCAATATCGAAGTCCTGAGGTGCAACATCCGTTTGAAATTCCAAGATTGCCCTGTATGACTTTTGAAAACTTGTTTATGGGGATGAAATAGAAATATAACTTGGCGCATCATATTCCAAAATATAGTAAATCGAGCCGAGGCTAGTCCACGATCCAAGGGGGTGAGACGAACAGAAATGTCACCAATTTCAAAATTCAAGTTCTGTGCGCGTACATGGAAATGGGCGTAACTTCCAATCCGTAAGTCCGTTTTGCCCTAGCGAAAGCTCTACCTGAAGCTAATTCAGAAGGCTACAGGAGTTACGATGCAATGCTCTGGAATTGATGTTTTCGGGGCCAAAAGTGGTCATATGATAGGAGTTACGGGCCTGTTTATGATGATGTTGCGATTTAACCAAATCGGTCTATGTCTTCTGACGAAGTTCTCAGTACCTTAGCGCGTTGCTTATTTATATTTTCCATATGTGATAGCTTTGACCAAAAAGTGTGTCAACAGGCTGGTTATGGTTCTAGTAACTCAAAATAAATACAAAGTTATTGTTGGCGGGACAACCCACGTCTGTTGGGTGCAACATCGATGTCTTGAGGTGCAACATCCGTTTGAAAATACAATATTGAACTGTATGACTTTTGAAAACTCGTTTATGGGTATGAAATAGAAATATAACTTAGTGCATCATATTCCAAAATATAATAAGCCGAATTATGACCACGGTCAAACCCACTTTGACGAACAAAACGTCATGCGAAAAATTGAGTTAAAAAGGATTTCTATGTTCCCAAATATCCTTAAGATTGAATTTTTTGGTTATTGAACTAAGATGAGATTAGTGGAACCTTTTAGTCCTATAGACCTATGAAAGAGCTTAGTTTTGAATGGTTATGGTCCTTGTAACTCAAAATGGACACAAAGTTATGGTTAGCGGAACAACCCACGTCTCCTGGGTGCAACATCGAAGCCCTGAGGTGCAACATCCGTTTGAAAATCCAAGATTGCCCTGTATGACTTTTGAAAACTCATTTATGGGGATGAAATAGAAATATAACATGGTGCATCATATTCCAAAATATAGTAAATCGAGCCGGGGCTTGTACACGATCAAAGGGGGCGAGCCGAGCAGAAATGTCACCAATTCCGAAATCCAAGTACTGCGTGCGTTCACAGAAACGGGCGTAACTTCCAATCCGTAAGTCCGTTTTGCCCAAACAAAAGCTCTACCTGAAGCTAATTCAGAGGGCTATAGGAGTTATAGATTAAATCTTTGTAATTGATGTTTTCAGGACCAAAAGAGGTCATCTGATAGGAGTTTCGGGCCTGTTTATGATGATGTTGCGACTCGACCAAATCACTCAATGTCTTATGACGAAGTTCTCAGTACCTGAGCGCGTTGTTTATTTAGATTTTCCATATGTGACAGCTTTGACCAAAAAGTGTATCAACAGGCTGGTTATGGTTCAAGTAACTCAAAATAAATACAAAGTTACGGTTTGCGGAACTACCCGCGTCTGTTTGGTGCAACATCGAAGTCCTGAGGTGCAACATCCGTTTGAAAATCCAAGATTGCCCTGTATGACTTTTGAAAACTCGTTTATGGGGGATGAAATAGAAATATTCCATGGTGCATCATATTCCAAAATATAGTAAATCGAGCCGGGGCTGGTCCAGGAACCAAGGGGGCGAGCCGAACAGAAAAGTCACCAATTCCAAAATCCAAGTTCTGCGCGCGTTCACGGAAACGGGCGTAACTTGCAATCCGTAAGTCCGTTTTGCCCAAACGAAAGCTCTACCTGAAGCTAATTCAGAGGGATACAACAATAATGTTGCTAAGCTTCGTAATTGATGTTTTCGGGACCAAAAGAGGTCATCTAATAGGAGTTTCGGGCCTGTTTATGATGATGTTGCGATTCGACTAAATAGCTCTATGTCTTCTGACGAAGTTCTCAGTACCTGAGCGCATTGCTTATTTATATTTTCCATATGTTACAACTTTGACCAAAAAGTGTGTCAACAGGCTGGTTATGGTTCTTGTAACACAAAATAAATACAAAGTTATGGTTGGCGGGTTGGCGGAACAACCCACGTCTGTTGGGTGCAACATCGAAGTCTTGAGGTGCCACATCCGTTTGAAATCCAAGAACTGTATGACTTTTGAAAACTCGTTTATGGGTATGAAATAGAAATATAACATGGTGCATCATATTCCAAAATATAATAAACCGAATTCTGACCACGGTCAAACCCCCGTTGACCAATAAAACGACATGTGAAAAATTGAGTTAAAAAGGCTTTCGATGTTCCCAAATGTCATTAAGATTGAATTTCTTGGTTGCTGAACTAAGATGAGATGGGTGGAACCTATTAGTCCTATAGATCTATGAAAGAGCATCGTTTTAAATGGTTTGGGATCTCGTAACTAAAAATGGACACAAAGTTATGGTTGGCGGAACAACCCACGTCTCCTGGGTGCAATATCGAAGTCCTGAGGTGCAACATCCGTTTGAAAATCCAAGATTGCCCTGTATGACTTTTGAAAACTTGTTTATGGGGATGAAATAGAAATATAACTTGGTGCATCATATTCCAAAATATAGCAAATCGAGCCGGTGCTAGTACACGATCCAAGGGGGTGAGCCGAACAGAAATGTCACCAATTTCAAAATCCAAGTTCTGTGCGCGTACATGGAAACGGGCGTAACTTCCAATCCGTAAGTCCGTTTTGCCCTAGCGAAAGCTCTACCTGAAGCTAATTCAGAGGCATACAGGAGTTATGATGCAAAGCTCTGGAAATGATGTTTTCGAGACCAAAAGTGGTCATCTAATAGGAGTTACGGGCCTGTTTTTGATGATGTTGCGATTTGACCAAATCGGTCTATGTCTTCTGACGAAGTTCTCAGTACCTGAGCGCGTTGCTTATTTATATTTTCCATATGTGATAGCATTGACCAAAAAGTGTGTCAACGGGCTAGTTATGGTTCTAGTAACTCAAAATAAATACAAAGTTATGGTTGGCGGAACAACTCACGTCTGTTGGGTGCAACATTGAAGTCCTGAGGTGCAACATCCGTTTGAAAATCCAAGATTGTACTGTATGACTTTTGAAAAATCATTTATGGGTATGAAATAGAAATATAACATGGTGCATCGTATTTCAAAATATAATAAACTGAATTATGACCATGGTCAAACCCCCTTTGACCAACAAAACGACATGCGAAAAATTGAGTTAAAAAGGCTTTCTATGTTCCCAAATGTCATTAAGATTGAATTTTTTGGTTATTGAACTAAGATTAGATGGGTGGAACCTTTTAGTCCTACGTATCTATGAAACAGCTTAGTTTTGAATGGTTATGGTCCTTGTAACCCAAAATGGACAGAAAGTTATGTTTAGCAGAACAACCCACGTCTCCTGGGTGCAACATCGAAGCCCTGAGGTGCAACATCCGTTTGAAAATCCAAGATTGCCCTGTATGACTTTTGAAAACTCGTTTATGGGGATGAAATAGAAATATAACATGGTGCATCATATTCCAAAATATAGTAAATCGAGCCAGGGCTAGTACACAATCAAAGGGGGCGAGCCGAGCAGAAATGTCACCAATTCCGAAATCCACGTTCTGCGCCCGTTCACGGAAACGGGCGTAACTTCCAATCCGTAAGTCCGTTTTGCCCAAACGAAAGCTCTACCTGAAGCTAATTCAGAGGGATATAGGAGTTTTGGAGTAAAGCTCTGTAATTGATGTTTTCGGGACCAAAAGAGGTCATCTGATAGGATTTTGGGGACAGTTTATGATGATGTTGCGATTCGACCAAATCACTCTATGTCTTATGACGAAGTTCTCAGTACCTGAGCGCGTTGCTTAATTAGATTTTCCATATGAGACAGCTTTGACCAAAAAGTGTGTCAACAGGCTGGTTATGGTTCTAGTTACTCAAAATAAATACAAAGTTATGGTTGGTGGAACAACCCACGTCTGTTGGGAGCAACATCGAAGTCTTGAGGTGCAACATCCGTTCGAAAATCCAAGATTGCACTGTATGACTTTTGCAAACACGTTTATGGGTATGAAATAGAAATATAACATGGTGCATCATATTCCAAAATATAATAAACCGAATTATGTCCACGATCAAACCCCCTTTGACCAACAAAACGACAAATGAAAAATTGAGTTAAAAAGGCTTTCTGTGTTCCCAAATGCCATTAAGATTTAATTTTTTGGTTACTGAACTAAGATGAGATGCATGGAACCTTTTAGTCTTATAGATCTATGAAAGAGATTCGTTTTGAATGGTTATGGTTCTTGTAACGCAAAATGGACACAAAGTTATGGTTGGCAGAACAACCCACGTCTTCTGGGTGCAACATCGAAGCCCTGGGGTGTAACATCCGTTTGAAAATCGAAGATTGCCCTTTATGACTTTTGACAACTTGTTTATGGGGACGAAATAGAAATATAACATGGTGCATCATATTCCAGAATATAGTAAATCGAGTTGGGCTAGTCCACGATCCAAGGGGGCGAGCCGAACAGAAATGTTACCAATTCCAAAATCCAAGTTCTGCGCGCGTTCACGGAAATGGGCGTAACTTCCAATCCGTATGTCCGTTTTGCCCAAACGAAAGCTCTACCAGAAGCTAATTCAGAGAGCTACTGGAGATGCAGAGCAAAGCTTTGTAGTTGATGTTTTCGGGACCAAAAGAGGTCATCTGATAGGTGTTTCGGGCCTATTTATGATGATGTGGCGATTCGACCAAATCGCTCTATGTCTTATGACGAAGTTCTCAGTACCTAATCGCGTTGCTTATTTAGATTTTCCATATGTGACAGCTTTGACCAAAAAGTGTGTCAACAGACTAGTTATGTTTCTAGTAACTCAAAATAAATACAAAGTTATGGTTGTCGGAAAAACCCACGTCTGTTGGGTGCAACATCAATGTCTTGAGGTGCAACATCCGTTTGAAAATCCAAGATTGCGCTGTATGACTTTTGAAAACTCGTTTATGGGTATGAAATAGAAATATAACATGGCATGTCATATTCCAGAATATAATAAACCGAATTATGACCACGGTCAAACCCCCTTTGACCAGCAAAACTACATGTGAAAAATTGAGTTAAAAAGGGTTTCTATGTTCCCAAATGCCATTAAGATAGAATTTCTTGGCTACTGAACTAAGATTAGATGGGTGGAACCTTTTAGTCCTATAGATCTATGAAAGAGCTTCGTTTTGAATGGTTGTGCTTCTTGTAACTCAAAATGGACACAAAGTTATGGTTGGCGGAACAATCCACGTCTCCTGGGTGCAACATCGAAGTCCTGAGGTGCAACAACCGTTTGAAAATCCAAGATTGCCCTGTATGACTTTTGAAAACTCGTTTATGGGGATGAAATTGAAATATACCATGGTGCATCATATTCCAAAATATAGTAAATCGAGTCGGGGCTAGTCTACGATCCAAGGGGGCGAGCCAAACAGAAATGTACCCAATTCCAAAATCCATGTTCTGTGCGCGTTCACGGAAACGGGCGTAACTTCCGATCCGTAAGTCCATTTTGCCCAAACGAAAGCTCTACCCGAAGCTAATTCCGAGGGCTATAGGACTTACGTAGCAAAGCCCCGTAATTGATGTTTTCGGGACCAAAAGAGGTCATCTGATAGGAGTTTCGGGCCTGTTTATGATGATGTTGCGATTCGACCAAATTGCTCTATGTCTTCTGACGAAGTTCTCAGTACCTGAGCGCGTTGCTTATTTATATTTTCCATATGTGACAGCTTTGACCAAAAAGTGTGTCAACAGGCTTCTTATGGTTCTAGTAACTCAAAATAAATACAAAGTTATGGTTGGCAGAACAACCCACGTCTGTTGGGTGCAACATCAAAGTCTTGAGGTGCAACATCCATTTGAAAATCGAAGATTGCACTGTATGACTTTTGAAAACTCGTTTATGGGTATGAAATAGAAATATAACATGGCATGTCATATTCCAGAATATAATAAACCGAATTATGACCACGGTCAAACCAACTTTGACCAGCAAAACTACATGTGAAAAATTGAGTTAAATAGGGTTTCTATGTTCCCAAATGCCATTAAGATTGAATTTCTTGGTTACTAAACTAAGATTAGATGGGTGGAACCTTTTAGTCCTATAGATCTATGAAAGAGCTTCATTTTGAATGGTTGTGGTTCTTGTAACTCAAAATGGACACAAAGTTATGGTTGGCGGAACAATCCACGTCTCCTGGGTGCAACATCGAAGTCCTGAGGTGCAACATCCGTTTGAAAATCCAAGATTGCCCTGTATGACTTTTGAAAACTCGTTTATGGGGATGAAATTGAAATATACCATAGTGCATCATATTCCAAAATATAGTAAATCGAGCCGGGGCTAGTCTACGATCCAAGGGGGCGAGCCAAACAGAAATGTCACCAATTCCAAAATCCAAGTTCTGTACGCGTTCACGGAAACGGGCGTAACTTCCGATCCGTAAGTCCGTTTTGCACAAACGAAAGCTCTACCCGAAGCTAATTCCGAGGGCTATAGGACTTACGTAGCAAAGCCTCGTAATTGATGTTTTCGGGACAAAAAGAGGTCATCTGATAGGAGTTTCGGGCCTGTTTATGATGATGTTGCGATTCGACCAAATTGCTCTATGTCTACTGACGAAGTTCTCAGTACCTGTAACACCCCGCCTCCGCTAGGGTCACTCGCAAAGGAATGCACTAGCTTTAGAGGGGCATTATTGGTAAATATGCACAGAAATATCACAAGACAGAACATATATAAATAAATAGCGGAAGCAAAATCAAACTTTCATAAACATGAATACATAAGGTCTAAAGCCTTTTACATCAGAGTACATCAAAACCTGTCTTGCAATAGTAAAGAAGCATAAAGACTTTTTAATAAATTATTCACCAAGTAAAACCGCAAAGTAGCCATAGCCAAGAGAAGCCCAAGCCATCCATGATGACCTTCAAGCAGAAGAAGTCCGAGCTAAACAGCATTGTTTCCTCCCTGAAACCTGGGGGGGAAACGGAAGAAAAGAGGCGAAACAAAACGGGTCAGTCAAAAAGACTGAGTAAGTCCTATCTACTTCCAGTATAAAAACAGGTAAAGGTAACATGACATGCATAAACTGAAAGTAAACATAAGGATAACTACAAGATAGATAAACCAGGGTAGCCGGCTGAACTACTGCGGCAAGGTAAACTAAGGTATCATGATAAACTACGGTGTTATGGTAAGTCAAGGTATCACATCGTCAGATCTTTATCGAGTACCTTATCCCAAGGTATCTACCCCGTCTAACATCCCACGGTATCTATTCCGTATATTCTTCCTGGTTCTAACATGTATATTTGCTCTGCACCTCTCGTACTAGTATCCCAACCCGCGTCATGTGTTAACCATGAATGTCCCTTGCCCAATGTCATGTAATGGTCCATGTCAACCTAATATATAGCATATGTTGGTTTTCCCACTCATATGTTTCTTTCCATGTATAAGATCAGTCCTTTGCCGTAGGCCGTACGGGCTTTCTCATGTAAACGTTTTATCCTTGAAGTCGTTTGGACTGTCGCCCTTGTTCTAGCTTGACTTACGCCATCTAGCACCACTAGGGATTACGCTTACCTATTGCACGCTTTCGTATTTCGGTTTGGGTTAAACCACCTAGGCCACTAGGGATTACGCTAACCGTCAACCGCGCCCCTTTTCCCCACGCATTCATCGTGAATCGTTTTTCTATAACTGTAAGCACATGTATCACATCGTGTCTTCCGAGTCCTGTCACAGGGCAAAACAAGAAATACAGGACTCGGTCGGGAGCTTTAGATTTATCTGCCGATGCAGATACTAAGGTCTGCTTTTCTACACGTGGCTATGGTCCCACGAGACCCCTCCCTCAACTAGTGAAAGGCAACACAAGAGAAAATCTTGCATGAGAACTACACTCCGGCCAGCCCACATCCTACGGCCTACCTCACCCATAATTAGATAGCAATTATGGTCTGTTGGGTGTTCCCTGCTTTTCCGTACGTACACGCTTGACTCAAGATGGTAGATGATCGACGAACTTGCTATCTCGGGCACCTTATGTATTCGTCGACTCACTGCTATCCACCCCAGTCTTTAGGTCGCTCGCATAGCAACCAAGGCATATTCTTGGTTCTTCTACCGCAGACCTCAACCTCTCGTGAGCCTAGTATAATGACCTGGCAGCTCACCGAGGGATCCCAAGAATATCCTCACGTTCCCCGAAGCCGCTGCTTCGTTACCCAATTCGTTGGAGCCTTTATCTAAATCAGATAGCCTGCTCCTTCACGCATACTTAAACGTTGACCTAACTTATCGGGTTACTAATCTTATCTAAGAAATGGTCCGAATTTCCTTCACTAAGAATTATTACTTAGTTTCCCTTAACTAAGGTTTACCACTTAGCCTTATTTCCATAATCCTTGTTAACTATGGTTATTTACCTAATCCTCCGAATTAGGGCTTATCTAATGGGTTATAAGTGTCACTTAAGTTCATAACTTAGCCCGTCTACAAACCATGTCAAAATTGGCTAAGTATACAAGTCCAAGACTTAACCCTACAAACCATGTAAGTATATCAAGGAATCCATGACTTAACCTCTTCTAATTATCATTTTAGATTGGTTAATTATATAAATTAACTTGACCTTGTCATCAAATCGGTCAAGCGTATTCAAGTGATTCGTGACTTAGCCTTATCATGTTTTCACGTTAGATTGGTTAAGTATAGATTAACTTAACCTCATCAAATTAACGAGTTAGATTGGTTAAGTATAGGTCACTTAACCTCATCAAATCATCGTGTTAAATTAGTTAAGTGTTTAACTTAACCCCATTAAATTACCAAGTTGGATTAATTAAGTCTAGGCTAACTTAACCCTATCCGATTTCCATGTTTAGATTAGTTAAGCCTAATCTTAACCCCATCCATCAACTGTATTATACGGTTAAGTGTCATTAAGAAAATTTACTTAACCTTATCACGTTATCGTGTTGGATTGATTAAGTGTTGGTTAACTTAATCCCGTCCACTAGTCGTATAAAAATGGTCAAGTGTCATTAGGCGAATCAAGTTACTTAACCTACCCAAGCTTATCATGTTTTGTTAAGTATCATTAGCCTAATCAAATTACTTAACCCATTTGTCCATATCATATTTGGTTAAGCCTCATTAATCAAATTAACTTAACCCTATTATCTGGCATTAATTTAATTAATGCACCCTCAACCTCTCACATTAGACCTTGTTGTGGTTACTAGTTAAGCCGGGCGGGTCCGGGTAGATTTACACCACAACTTAGTCTAACCTCGGGTCTTAAGCGCGACATGACCAACTTCTCACATTGGGTCCTATTGTTTGCAACTACTAGTTAGGCCGGTCGGTTCCGGGTAGTTTTACGTTGCAAACTCAACCCAACCTCGAGTTGGCCATACTCATATTATCTAAGTTCATCATGTTTCCAAAACATGTTACAAGTTTTCGAGCATTTGGGTAGACCTAACTTAATAGGTAAATTCCCAAAGGGTAGACCTAACTTAATAGGTAAATTCCCAAGCTCATGTTTTTATGCATCCTTACATGTCATATTCAAGTTAAGATTTTTCGACATGCTCATGTTTATCTAACTACCCAAAATCGTGTTTTCCCAACGCAAGCAAAGCGAGTCAACATAGTAAGGATACTATGTCACATATTGGTCTCAAAACATGCATGATGCCAAAAAGGGCTTGGCTTCCACATGCATAACATCATAAAGGGATTGGCCATAGACATGCATAGTGTCATAAGGTAATTTGGCCACAAACATGCATATTATCAAAAAGGGATTTGGCCATAAACATGCACAACTTAAAAAGAGGGGATTGGCCGCGAGCATGCATAATCTAATAAAGGATTTGGCCACAAACTTGCATGTTAGCATGAGGGGTTTGGGTTCATAAACATGCATAAGCCCCAAAATCTTGCCTTAGCCAATGTTTCATAAGCAAAGTGGTTCCTAAAGGTTCATGCTAGCATTTCATGCATAAAGATCCAAACTTGCAAGTTAAACTAGGTTATGCATAGCATGAGAGGCATGATTAAGTCACTCACATGGCCTAAGATCATAAATATGAACACAAGAGGCATGGTAAGGTTCATATAGATTCGCATAATCATGTTTAGCCTCATTTTATCCCATGTCAACATTAAAAATACCGTTTTGATCCAAAAGTAGCTAGAACTTACATAGTTAGGCCTAGGGAAAGGAGCATGAATCATCTTGGCTAAGAAAGGTGCCTCCTTTGTAGAAGAATCGTCATGGAACTCGCATAGCAATGTTGATTTGGCCTTGATTTGGTGTAGCAAGCTTGCACCTTTTGATTTGAACTTGATTTGAGTGCATAGGCTCTAGGGATTTGAGATGGAGGCCATGGGAGTAGAAATTTGGCCATAGTTTAGTTACATGAGTAAATAATGAGGGTTTAGGGGTAGGTTTAGGGTCTTTTTATAGAGATTAGGATAGTTTTAGGCCCTTAGATTAACCCTAGGACCAACCTGAACCGTCAGATTTCAAACCAGGCCCAAAAACCTAGCCAAGATAGAAAATAGGTGCACCAGACCAGAATCAGCCGACAGGGCAAGTCGACAGCCCTGTCGACATGCCTGTCGACATGCCTGTCGACATGCCTGTCGACATGTCTGGGCGGGAATTTTCCCGCCTGGCCCATTTCTGCATGTTTCGAAATTCAAATTTTCCGAAAACTTATTTGGGCCTTAACCGGGTCATACGGACTCCGATTTTCGAAAACTCGGACTCTATTTCGCGTATTTTTCCGAGACGAACGCAATGGCATAGCCCGTTTCACTTGATTCAGAATTTAAAATTAAATTCTGCCTTGATTCTCGTCTTAACACGTTATCGAAAAATACGGGTTGTTACATTCTCCCCACCTTTTAGGATTTCGTCCCCGAAATCTCCAAGTTAGGAAGAATATATCCTACCATCCATCATCCATCTACTCAAAACATCATCCACAAGCAACCATTGTCCTTAGATGATTTCTAATGCTGTATGAATATATGCAAAACGTGTGTGTACATGTTCCTTAGCTAATGCTAATGATCAGGTCTAAATAATCTTTCTAATGCAAAATATGTATAGTGCCATGAATCCAACATGTATGCAAATTGTCCTAGTCATATAGATACTATATGCGTGCACAATCATTCATTCTATGCAACAACCGCATGATAATACATTCGATTTCATCCATAAACAAGTATAAATACTCGTGCATATGCAATATGAAATGTGACCGAGTCGAGCTAGTATCTAATGTGTATTCGCGCATCCACGAGCAACCACTTGCAACCATATCAATCATAACATGTTTCAAATACATGTTTACATCCATAGGGTTCTACCTAGAATTCCCTGAAACAGGGTCGAGAAGATAAACAAAACAAACTCCGTACGGGGTTTGTAACAGAGACAGGACCGAGAGGATATCCATAAAAGATAGCCTACAAGCAAGCTCAACAGAACAACAGGGATCGAGGATATATTCCCAAAAGAGATATCATGCACGTATTTAGTCTTCAGTCTCCTGAGTCGCATTACCTTGAGCTTAGTTCCATCGTTCCTTGACCGCCCCATTTACTTCACGATTTCGCAGCTTCTTATTTCCTGTTTCCATAACATGAGTTGGAACTCATTTCCTTGTCGCCTCTCGTTCCACTTGCACTTATTCTCCTTCTAGAATACTTGGCGCAAACAGGACTGCGTACACATTATTCCATGCGAGCTTTTCAAAATTCACTAGTGAATCTTGGATCTCGTTTATATACTATAAGGCATTCCATGTAGAAGAACTTTCTCTTGAAAGTAAACAGATGTCAATCAAGTTATCATGCGCACTTACTAGGGTGATCTCTATAACCCATGCATAAATGAAGTAAACCATCCGTCTTATTGGCGAACACCACTCGATCGGGCTTCAAATTTCCAATAAAGGCATCAAGGGATTCTAAGTAACTAGTCATGACAGAACCTCAAAAAGGTTACCCGATACTTCGAGGGCATTACCAAGGCTAGTCAAAAGGTCTAACTACCCTCCTATCAAAACCGAGAGTGGCACCCCCTACTGGATAACCACTTCATCCCTAGAATCCATCCATAGCTTATAATCATAAGCATTATTTCAAAACTCAACACTTGGCATAGACATTCCCAAATCCAAACAAGTCATGTATAATAAATGGACTGATTCTCCAATAGGACTTTGAGACAAAAATGGGATTCTCTATTACGTTAGTACTTAAGGTGCAGAGACTCAACTACCGAAGCGGACTTAAATGATGCGGGGATCAAAACAAAGTCTCGACAGGATGATAGAGAAGAAAAGCTAAACCTTTAACAAGATCGTTACCCTCCTTCTGAGGTACCCTAGAAATGAGAGCATACTATTGCTCTCCGAATGATCTTGTCCCTGTTCCATGATACTTAACTATCCGTCCCGTTTCACCATACCAAAGGTACTCACTCGTCATGGGTTTCATTGTTCATCTTTCTCCCTCCTTTTAGGACTAAGCCATACCAACAAGTTGTTCATCCTTAAGCTCGTATCCTTTATCCTCTTCCTCACTATCCTTTCTTATAACGCGGCCACTGGTCTCTCGAGAACCACCTCCATCGCATGGAAAGCACTTTCGTGGATAGAAAAGACTAGTCGCAGTTAAAACCACTGTGACTACAGATGGAGGAAAGAAAGGAAAAGAGATTCAATTAAGGAAACAAGGATAGTGCTAATAGCCTTTGGGGAATAGCCTTTTTCTTTTAAAAGAAAACTTTCTTGAAAAATGCTTCTTTATAAACGATTTTCAAATAGTTTTCAGAAGGTCTTTAAAAACTTTTGCCCAGTCTGGTAACCTTTTGCTCTGATACCAAATGTAACACCCCGCCTCCGCTAGGGTCACTCGCAAAGGAATGCACTAGCTTTAGAGGGGCATTATTGGTAAATATGCACAGAAATATCACAAGACAGAACATATATAAATAAATAGCGGAAGTAAAATCAAACTTTCATAAACATGAATACATAAGGTCTAAAGCCTTTTACATCAGAGTACATCAAAACCTGTCTTGCAATAGTAAAGAAGCATAAAGACTTTTTAATAAATTATTCCCCAAGTAAAACCGCAAAGTAGCCATAGCCAAGAGAAGCCCAAGCCATCCATGATGACCTTCAAGCAGAAGAAGTCCGAGCTAAACAGCATTGTTTCCTCCCTGAAACCTGGGGGGGAAACGGAAGAAAAGAGGCGAAACAAAACGGGTCAGTCAAAAAGACTGAGTAAGTCCTATCTACTTCCAGTATAAAAACAGGTAAAGGTAACATGACATGCATAAACTGAAAGTAAACATAAGGATAACTACAAGATAGATAAACCAGCGTAGCCGGCTGAACTACTGCGGCAAGGTTAACTAAGGTATCATGATAAACTACGGTGTTATGGTAAGTCAAGGTATCACATCGTCAGATCTTTATCGAATACCTTATCCCAAGGTATCTACCCCGTCTAACATCCCACGGTATCTATTCCGTATATTCTTCCTGGTTCTAACATGTATATTTGCTCTGCACCTCTCGTACTAGTATCCCAACCCGCGTCACGTGTTAACCATGAATGTCCCTTGCCCAATGTCATGTAATGGTCCATGTCAACCTAATATATAGCATATGTAGGTTTTCCCACTCATATGTTTCTTTCCATGTATAAGATCAGTCCTTTGCCGTAGGCCGTACGGGCTTTCTCATGTAAACGTTTTATCCTTGAAGTCGTTTGGACTGTCGCCCTTGTTCTAGCTAGGCTCTTCCATATGAATCATCGTTTGAAACACTAGGACTTACGCCATCTAGCACCACTAGGGATTACGCTTACCTATTGCACGCTTTCGTATTTCGGTTTGGGTTAAACCACCTAGGCCACTAGGGATTACGCTAACCGTCAACCGCGCCCCTTTTCCCCACGCATTCATCGTGAATCGTTTTTCTATAACTGTAAGCACATGTATCACATCGTGTCTTCCGAGTCCTGTCACAGGGCAAAACAAGAAATACAGGACTCGGTCGGGAGCTTTAGATTTATCTGCCGATGCAGATACTAAGGTCTGCTTTTCTACACGTGGCTATGGTCCCACGAGACCCCTCCCTCAACTAGTGAAAGGCAACACAAGAGAAAATCTTGCATGAGAACTACACTCCGGCCAGCCCACATCCTACGGCCTACCTCACCCATAATTAGATAGCAATTATGGTCTGTTGGGTGTTCCCTGCTTTTCCGTACGTACACGCTTGACTCAAGATGGTAGATGATCGACGAACTTGCTATCTCGGGCACCTTATGTATTCGTCGACTCACTGCTATCCACCCCAGTCTTTAGGTCGCTCGCATAGCAACCAAGGCATATTCTTGGTTCTTCTACCGCAGACCTCAACCTCTCGTGAGCCTAGTATAATGACCTGGCAGCTCACCGAGGGATCCCAAGAATATCCTCACGTTCCCCGAAGCCGCTGCTTCGTTACCCAATTCGTTGGAGCCTTTATCTAAATCAGATAGCCTGCTCCTTCACGCATACTTAAACGTTGACCTAACTTATCGGGTTACTAATCTTATCTAAGAAATGGTCCGAATTTCCTTGACTAAGAATTATTACTTAGTTTCCCTTAACTAAGGTTTACCACTTAGCCTTATTTCCATAATCCTTGTTAACTATGGTTATTTACCTAATCCTCCGAATTAGGGCTTATCTAATGGGTTATAAGTGTCACTTAAGTTCATAACTTAGCCCGTCTACAAACCATGTCAAAATTGGCTAAATATACAAGTCCAAGACTTAACCCTACAAACCATGTAAGTATATCAAGGAATCCATGACTTAACCTCTTCTAATTATCATTTTAGATCGGTCAAGCGTATTCAAGTGATTCGTGACTTAGCCTTATCATGTTTTCACGTTAGATTGGTTAAGTATAGATTAACTTAACCTCATCAAATTAACGAGTTAGATTGGTTAAGTATAGGTCACTTAACCTCATCAAATCATCGTGTTGAATTAGTTAAGTGTTTAACTTAACCCCATTAAATTACCAAGTTGGATTAATTAAGTCTAGGCTAACTTAACCCTATCCGATTTCCATGTTTAGATTAGTTAAGCCTAATCTTAACCCCATCCATCAACTGTATTATACGGTTAAGTGTCATTAAGAAAATTTACTTAACCTTATCACGTTATCGTGTTGGATTGATTAAGTGTTGGTTAACTTAATCCCGTCCACTAGTCGTATAAAAATGGTCAAGTGTCATTAGGCGAATCAAGTTACTTAACCTACCCAAGCTTATCATGTTTTGTTAAGTATCATTAGCCTAATCAAATTACTTAACCCATTTGTCCATATCATATTTGGTTAAGCCTCGTTAATCAAATTAACTTAACCCTATTATGTGGCATTAATTTAATTAATGCACCCTCAACCTCTCACATTAGACCTTGTTGTGGTTACTAGTTAAGCCGGGCGGGTCCGGGTAGATTTACACCACAACTTAGTCTAACCTCGGGTCTTAAGCGCGACATGACCAACTTCTCACATTAGGTCCTATTGTTTGCAACTACTAGTTAGGCCGGTCGGTTCCGGGTAGTTTTACGTTGCAAACTCAACCCAACCTCGAGTTGGCCATACTCATATTATCTAAGTTCATCATGTTTCCAAAACATGTTACAAGTTTTCGAGCATTTGGGTAGACCTAACTTAATAGGTAAATTCCCAAAGGGTAGACCTAACTTAATAGGTAAATTCCCAAGCTCATGTTTTTATGCATCCTTACATGTCATATTCAAGTTAAGATTTTTCGACATGCTCATGTTTATCTAACTACCCAAAATCGTGTTTTCCCAACGCAAGCAAAGCGAGTCAACATAGTAAGGATACTATGTCACATATTGGTCTCAAAACATGCATGATGCCAAAAAGGGCTTGGCTTCCACATGCATAACATCATAAAGGGATTGGCCATAGACATGCATAGTGTCATAAGGTAATTTGGCCACAAACATCCATATTATCAAAAAGTGATTTGGCCATAAACATGCACAACTTAAAAAGAGGGGATTGGCCGCGAGCATGCATAATCTAATAAAGGATTTGGCCACAAACTTGCATGTTAGCATGAGGGGTTTGGGTTCATAAACATGCATAAGCCCCAAAATCTTGCCTTAGCCAATGTTTCATAAGCAAAGTGGTTCCTAAAGGTTCATGCTAGCATTTCATGCATAAAGATCCAAACTTGCAAGTTAAACTAGGTTATGCATAGCATGAGAGGCATGATTAAGTCACTCACATGGCCTAAGATCATAAATATGAACACAAGAGGCATGGTAAGGTTCATATAGATTCGCATAATCATGTTTAGCCTCATTTTATCCCATGTCAACATTAAAAATACCGTTTTGATCCAAAAGTAGCTAGAACTTACATAGTTAGGCCTAGGGAAAGGAGCATGAATCATCTTGGCTAAGAAAGGTGCCTCCTTTGTAGAAGAATCGTCATGGAACTCGCATAGCAATGTTGATTTGGCCTTGATTTGGTGTAGCAAGCTTGCACCTTTTGATTTGAACTTGATTTGAGTGCATAGGCTCTAGGGATTTGAGATGGAGGCCATGGGAGTAGAAATTTGGCCATAGTTTAGTTACATGAGTAAATAATGAGGGTTTAGGGGTAGGTTTAGGGTCTTTTTATAGAGATTAGGATAGTTTTAGGCCCTTAGATTAACCCTAGGACCAACCTGAACCGTCAGATTTCAAACCAGGCCCAAAAACCTAGCCAAGATAGAAAATAGGTGCACCAGACCAGAATCAGCCGACAGGGCAAGTCGACAGCCCTGTCGACATGCCTGTCGACATGCCTGTCGACATGCCTGTCGACATGTCTGGGCGGGAATTTTCCCGCCTGGCCCATTTCTGCATGTTTCGAAATTCAAATTTTCCGAAAACTTCTTTGGGCCTTAACCGGGTCATACGGACTCCGATTTTCGAAAACTCGGACTCTATTTCGCGTATTTTTCCGAGACGAACGCAATGGCATAGCCCATTTCACTTGATTCAGAATTTAAAGTTAAATTCTGCCTTGATTCTCGTCTTAACACGTTATCGAAAAATACGGGTTGTTACAGTACCTGAGCGCGTTGCTTATTTATATATTCCATATGTGACAACTTTGACCAAAAAGTGTGTCAACAGGCTGCTTATGGTTCTAGTAACTCAAAATAAATACAAAGTTATGGTTGGCGGAACAACCCACGTCTGTTGGGTGCAACATCGAAATCTTGAGGTGCAACATCCGTTTGAAAATCCAAGATTATACTGTATGACTTTTGAAAACTCGTTTATGGGTATGAAATAGAAATATAACATGGTGCATCATATTCCAAAAATAATAAACCGAATTATGACCACGGTCAAAACCCCGTTGACCAACAAAACGACATGCAAAAAATTGAGTTAAAAAGGCTTTCTATGTTCCCTAATGTCATTAAGATTGAATTTTTTGGTTACTGGTCTAAGATGAGATGGGTGGAACCTTTTAGTCCTATAGATCTATGAAAGATCTTCATTTTGAATGGTTATGGTCCTTGTAACTCAAAATGGACACAAAGTTATGGTTAGCGGAACAACTGACGTCTCCTGGGTGCAACATCGAAGCCCAGAGGTGCAAAATCCTTTTGAAAATCCAAGATTGCCATGTACGACTTTAGAAAACTCGTTTATAGGGATGAAATAGAAATATTCCATGGTGCATCATATTCCAAAATAAAGTAAATCGAGCCGGGGCTGGTCCAGGAACCAAGGGGGCGAGCCGAACAGAAATGTCACCAATTACAAAATCCAAGTTCTGCGCGCGTTCACGGAAACGGTCGTTACTTCCAATCCGTAAGTCCGTTTTGCCCAAACGAAAGCTCTACCTAAAGCTAATTCAGAGGGCTACAGGAGTTACAGAGCAAAGCTCAGTAATTGATGTTTTCGGGACGAAAAGTGGTCTTCTGATAGGAGTTTCGGGCCTGTTTATGATGATGTTGCAATTCGACCAAATCGCTCTATGTCTTCTGGCGAAGTTCTCAGTATCTGAGCGCGTTGCTTATTTAGATTTTCCATACGTGACAGCTTTGAACAAAAAGAGTGTCAACAGGTTGGTTATGGTTCTAGTAACTCAAAATAAATACAAAGTTATGGTTGGCGGAACAACCCACGTCTGTTGGGTGCAACATCGAAGTCTTGAGGTGCAACATCCATTTGAAAATCCACGATATAGAAATATAACATGGTGCATCACATTTCAAAATATAGTAAATTGAATTATGAACATGGTCAAACACCCTTTGACCAACAAAACAACATGTTAAAAATTGAGCTAAAAAAGCTTTTGATGTTCCCTAATGTCATTAAGATTGAATTTCTTGGTTATTGAACTAGGATGAAATGGGTGGAACCTATTAGTCCTATAGATCTATGAAAGAGCTTCATTTTGAATGGTTATGGTTCTTGTAACTCAAAATGGACACAAAGTTATGGTTGGCGGAACAACCAACGTCTCCTGGGTGCAACATCAAAGTCCTAAGGCGCAACATCCTTTTGAAAATCCAAGATTGCCCTGTATGACTTTTGAAAACTAGTTTGTGGGGATGAAGTAGAAATATAACATGGTGCATCATATTCCAAAATAGAGTAAATCGAGCCGGGGCTAGTCCACGATCCAAGGGGGCGAGCCGAACAGAAATGTCACCAATTCCAAATCCAAGTTCTTCGCGCGTTCACGGAAACGGGTGTAACTTCCAATCCGTAAGTCCGTTTTGCCCAAACGAAAGCTCTGCCTGAAGCTAATTCAGAGGGCTACAGGAGTTACGGTGAAAAGCTCCGTAATTGATGTTTTCGGGACCAAAAGAGGTCATCTGATAGGAGTTTCGGGCCTGTTTATGATGATGTAGCGATTCGACCAAATCGCTCTATGTCTTCTGGTGAAGTTCTCAGTACCTGAGCTCGTTGCTTATTTAGATTTTCCATATGTGACAGCTTTGACCAAAAAGTGTGTCAACAGGCTGGTTATGGTTCTAATAACTCAAAATAAATACAAAGTTATGGTTGGCGGAACAACACATGTCTGTTGGGTGCAACATCGAAGGCTTGAGGTGCAACATCCGTTTGAAAATCCAAGATTGTACTGTATGACTTTTGAAAACTCGTTTATGTGTATGAAATAGAAATATAACATGGTGCATCATATTAAAAAATATAATAAACCGAATTATGACCACGGTCAAACCCCCTTTGACCAACAAAACGACATGCGAAAAATTGAGTTAAAAAGGCTTTTTATGTTCCCAAATGCCATTAAGATTGAATTTTTTGGTTACTGAACTAAGATGAGATGGGTGGAACCTTTTAGTCCTATAGATTTATGAATGATCTTCGTTTTGAATGGTTATGGTCCTTGTAATTCAAAATGGACACAAAGTTATGGTTGGCGGAACAACCCACGTCTCCTGGGTGCAACATCGAAGCCCTGAGGTGCAACATCCGTTTGAAAAAAATCCAAGATTGTCCTGTATGACTTTTGAAAACTCGTTTGTGGGGATGTAATAGAAATATAACATGGTGCATCATATTCCAAAATATAGTAAATTGAGTCAGGGCTAGTACACGATCAAAGGGGGTGAGCCGAGCAGAAATGTCACCAATTTCAAAATCCAAGTTCTGCGCGCGTTCATGGAAACGGGCGTAACTTCCAATCCGTAAGTCCGTTTTGCCCAAACGAAAGGTCTACCAGAAGCTAATTCAGAGGGATACAGGAGTTACGGTGCAAAGCTCCATAATTGATGTTTTCGGGACCAAAAGAGGTCATCTGATAGGAGTTTCGGTCCTGTTTATGATGATGTTGCGATTCGACCAAATCGCTCTATGACTTCTGACAGCTTTGACCAAAAAGTGTGTCAACAGCCTGGTTATGGTTCTAGTAACTAAAAATAAATACAAAGTTATGGTTGGCGGAACAACCCACATCTGTTGGGTGCAATATCGAAGCATTGAGGTGCAACATCCATTTGAAAATCCAAGATTGTACTGTATGACTTTTGAAAACCCGTTTATAAGTATGAAATAGAAATATAACATGGTGCATCATATTCCAAAATATAATAAACCGAATAATGACCACGGTCAAACCCCCGTTGACCAACAAAACGATATGTGAAAAATTGTGTTAAAAAGGCTTTCGATGTTCCCAAATGTCATTAAGATTGAATTTCTTGGTTGCTCAACCAAGATGAGATGGGTGGAACCTGTTAGTCCTATAGATCTATGAAAGAGCTTCGTTTTGAATGGTTATGGTTCTTGTAACTCAAAATGGACACAAAGTTATGGTTGGCGGAACAACCCACGTCTCCTGGGTGCAACATCGAAGCCCTGAGGTGCAACATCCGTTTGAAAATCCAAGATTGCCCTGTATGACTTTTGAAAACTCGTTTATAGGGATGGGATAGAAATATAACATGGTGCATCATATTCCAAAATATAGTAAATCGAGCAGGGGCTAGTACACGATCAAAGGGGGCGAGCCGAGCAGAAATGTCACCAATTCCAAAATCCAAGTTCTGCGCGCGTTCACGGAAACGGGCGTAACTTCCAATCCGTAAGTCCGTTTTTCCCAAACGAAATCTCTACCGGAAGCTAATTCAGAGAACTATAGGAGTTACAGAGTAAAGCTCCGTAATTGATGTTTTTGGGACTTAAGAGGTCATCTGATAGGAGTTTCGGGCATGTTTATGATGATGTTGCGATTCGACCAAATCACCCTATGTCTTATGACGAAGTTCTAAGTACCTGAGTGTGTTGCTTATTTGGATTTTCCATAGTGACAGCTTTGACCAAAAAGTGTGTCAATAGGCTGGTTATGGTTCTAGTAACTCAAAATAAATTCAAAGTTATGGTTGGCGGAACAACCCACGTCTGTTGGGTGCAACATCGAAGTCTTGAGGTGCAACATCCGTTTGAAAATCCAAGATTGCACTGTATGACTTTTGCAAACTCGTTTATGGGTATGAAATAGAAATATAACATGGTGCATCATATTCCAAAATATAATAAACCGAATTATGACCACGGTCAAACCCCCTTTGACCAAAAAAACGACATGTGAAAAACTGAGTTAAAAAGGATTTCTATGTTCCCAAATGCCATTAAGATTGAATTTTTTGGTTACTGAAATAAGATGAGATGGGTGGAACCTTTTAGTCCTATAGATCTATGAAAGAGATTCGTTTTGAATGGTTATAGTTCTTGTAACTCAAAATGGACACAAAGTTATGGTTTGCAGAACAACCCACGTCTTTTGGGTGCAACATCGAAGCCTTGAGGATCAACATCTGTTTGAAAATCCAAGATTGCCCTTTATGACTTTTGAAAACTCGTTTATGTGTATGAAATAGAAATATAACATGGTGCATCATATTCCAAAATATAGTAAATCGAGTCGGGGCTAGTCCACGATCCAAGGGGGTGAGCCGAGCAGAAATGTCACCAATTTCATAATCCAAGTTCTGCGCACGTTCATGGAAACGGGGCATAACTTCCAATCCGTAAGTCCGTTTTGCCCAAATGAAAGCTCTACCTGAAGCTAATTCAAAGGGATACAGAAGTTATGGTGCAAAGCTCCGTAATTGATGTTTTCGGGACAAAAAGAGGTCATCTGATAGGAGTTTCGGGCCTGTTTATGATGATGTTGCGATTCGACCAAATCACTCTATGTCTTCTGACGAAGTTCTCAGTACCTGAGCGCATTGCTTATTTATATTTTCCATATGTGACAGCTTTGACCAAAAAGTGTGTCAACAGGCTTGTTATGGTTCTAGTTACTCAAAATAAATACAAAGTTATGGTTGGTGGAAGAACCCGCGTCTGTTGGGTGCAACATCGAAGTCTTGAGGTGCAACATCCATTTGAAAATCCAAGATTGTACTGTATGACTTTTGAAAACTCGTTTATGGGTATGAAATAGAAATATAACATGGTTCATCATATTCCAAAATATAATAAACTGAATTACGACCACGGTCAAACCCCCGTTGACCAACAAAACGACATGTGAAAAATTGAGTTAAAAAGGCTTTCGATGTTCTCAAATGTCATTAAGATTGAATTTCTGCGTTGCTGAACCAAGATGAGATGGGTGGAACCTGTTAGTCCTATAGATCTATGAAAGAGCTTCGTTTTGAATGGTTATGGTTCTTGTAACCCAAAATGGACACAAAGTTATGGTTGGCGGAACAACCCACGTCTCCCGGGTGCAACATCGAAGTCCTGAGGTGCAACATCCGTTTGAAAATCCAAGATTGCCCTGTATGACTTTTGAAAACTCGTTTATGGGGATGAAATAGAAATATAACACGGTGCATCATATTCATAAATATAGTAAATCATGTCGGGGCTAATCCACGATCCAAGGGGGCGAGCCGAACAGAAATGTCACCAATTCCAAATCCAAGTTCTTCGCGCGTTCACGGAAACGGGTGTAACTTCCAATCCATAAGTCCGTTTTGCCCAAACGAAAGCTCTACCTGAAGATAATTCAGAGGGCTACAGGAGTTACGATGAAAAGCACCGTAATTGATGTTTTCGGGACCAAAAGAGGTCATCTGATAGGAGTTTCGGGCCTGTTTATGATGATGTTGCGATTCGACCAAATCGCTCTATGTCTTCTGGTGAAGTACTTAGTAAATGAGCTCGTTGCTTATTTAGATTTTCCATATGTGACAGCCTTGACCAAAAAATGTGTCAACAGGCTGGTTATGGTTCTAATAACTCAAAATAAATACAAAGTTATGGTTGGCGGAACAACCCATGTCTGTTGGGTGCAACATCGAAGTCTTGAGGTGCAACATCCGTTTGAAAATCCAAGATTGTACTGTATGACTTTTGAAAACTCGTTTATGGGTATGAAATAGAAATATAACATGGTGCATCATATTAAAAAATATAATAAACCGAATTATGACCACGGTCAAACCCCCTTTGACCAACAAAACGACATGCGAAAAATTGAGTCAAAAAGGCTTTTTATGTTCCCAAATGCCATTAAGATTGAATTTTTTGGTTACTGAACTAAGATGAGATGGGTGGAACCTTTTAGTCCTATAGATTTATGAAAGATCTTCATTTTGAATGGTTATGGTCCTTGTAACTCAAAATGGACACAAAGTTATGGTTGGCGGAACAACCCACGTCTCCTGGGTGCAACATCGACGCCCTGAGGTGCAACATCCGTTTGAAAAAATCCAAGATTGTCCTGTATGACTTTTGAAAACTCGTTTGTGGGGATGAAATAGAAATATAACATGGTGCATCATATTCCAAAATATATTAAATTGAGTCGGGGCTAGTACACGATCAAAGGGGGTGAGCCGAGCTGAAATGTCAACAATTTCAAAATCCAAGTTCTACGCGCGTTCATTGGAACGAGCGTAACTTCTAATCCGTAAGTCCGTTTTGCCCAAACGAAAGCTCTACCTGAAGATAATTCAGAGGGCTACAGGAGTTACGGTGAAAAGCACCGTAATTGATGTTTTCGGGACCAAAAGAGGTCATCTGATAGGAGTTTCGGTCCTGTTTATGATGATGTTGCGATTCCACCAAATCGCTCTATGTCTTCTGACGAAGTTCTCAGTACCTGAGCGCATTGCTTATTTATATTTTCCAAATGTGACAGCTTTGACCAAAAAGTGTGTCAACAGGTTGGTTATGGTTCTAGTAACTCAAAATAAATACAAAGTTATGGTTGGCGGAAAAACCCACGTCTGTTGGGTGCAATATCGAAGTCATGAGGTGCAACATCCGTTTGAAAATCCAAGATTGTACTGTATGACTTTTGAAAACTCATTTATGGGTATTAAATAGAAATATAACATGGTGCATCATATTCCAAAATATAATAAACCGAATTATGACCACGGTCAAACCCCCGTTGACGAACAAAACGACATGAGAAAAATTGAGTTAAAAAGGCTTTCGATGTTCCCAAATGTCATTAAGATTGAATTTCTTGGTTGCTGAACCAAGACGAGATGGGTGGAACCTGTTAGTCCTATAGATCTTTGAAAGAGGTTCGTTTTAAATGGTTATGGTTCTTGTAACTCAAAATGGACACAAAGTTATGGTTGGCGGAACAACCCACGTCTCCTGGGTGCAACATCGAAGCCCTGAGGTGCAACATCCGTTTGAAAATCCAAGATTGCCCTGTATGACTTTTTAAAACTCGTTTATAGGGAAGAAATAGAAATATAACATGATGCATCATATTCCAAAATATAGTAAATCGAGCCGGGGCTAGTACACGATCTAAGGGGGCAAGCCGAGCAGAAATGTCACCAATTCCGAAATCCAAGTTCTGCGCGCGTTCATGGAAACGGGCGTAACTTCCAATCCGTAAGTCCGTTTTGCCCAAACGAAAGGTCTACCAGAAGCTAATTCAGAGGGATACAGGAGTTACGGTGCAAAGCTCCATAATTGATGTTTTCGGGACCAAAAGAGGTCATCTGATAGGAGTTTCGGTCCTGTTTATGATGATGTTGCGATTCGACCAAATCGCTCTATGACTTCTTACAGCTTTGACCAAAAAGTGTGTCAACAGCCTGGTTATGGTTCTAGTAACTCAAAATAAATACAAAGTTATGGTTGGCGGAACAACCCACATCTGTTGGGTGCAATATCGAAGCATTGAGGTGCAACATCCGTTTGAAAATCCAAGATTGTACTGTATGACTTTTGAAAACCCGTTTATAAGTATGAAATAGAAATATAACATGGTGCATCATATTCCAAAATATAATAAACCGAATTATGACCACGGTCGAACCCCCGTTGACCAACAAACCGATATGTGAAAAATTGTGTTAAAAAGGCTTTCGATGTTCCCAAATGTCATTAAGATTGAATTTCTTGGTTGCTGAACCAAGATGAGATGGGTGGAACCTGTTAGTCCTATAGATCTATGAAAGAGCTTCGTTTTGAATGGTTATGGTTCTTGTAACTCAAAATGGACACAAATTTATGGTTGGCGGAACAACCCACGTCTCCTGGGTGCAACATCGAAGCCCTGAGGTGCAACATCCGTTTGAAAATCCAAGATTGCCCTGTATGACTTTTGAAAACTCGTTTATAGGGATGGGATAGAAATATAACATGGTGCATCATATTCCAAAATAAAGTAAATCGAGCCGGGGCTAGTACACGATCAAAGGGGGCGAGCCGAGCAGAAATGTCACCAATTCCAAAATCCAAGTTCTGCGCGCGTTCACGGAAACGGGCGTAACTTCCAATCCGTAAGTCCGTTTTTCCCAAACGAAATCTCTACCGGAAGCTAATTCAGAGAACTATAGGAGTTACAGAGTAAAGCTCTGTAATTGATGTTTTTGGGACTTAAGAGGTCATCTGATAGGAGTTTCGGGCATGTTTATGATGATGTTGCGATTCGACCAAATCACTCTATGTCTTATGACGAAGTTCTAAGTACCTGTGCGCGTTGCTTATTTAGATTTTCCATAGTGACAGCTTTGACCAAAAAGTGTGTCAATAGGCTGGTTATGGTTCTAGTAACTCAAAATAAATACAAAGTTATGGTTGGCGGAACAACCCACGTCTGTTGGGTGCAACATCGAAGTCTTGAGGTGCAACATCCGTTTGAAAATCCAAGATTGCACTGTATGACTTTTGCAAACTCGTTTATGCGTGTGAAATAGAAATATAACATGGTGCATCATATTCCAAAATATAATAAACCGAATTATGACCACGGTCAAACCCCCTTTGACCAAAAAAACGACATGTGAAAAACTGAGTTAAAAAGGATTTCTATGTTCCCAAATGCCATTAAGATTGAATTTTTTGGTTACTGAAATAAGATGAGATGGGTGGAACCTTTTAGTCCTATAGATCTATGAAAGAGATTCATTTTGAATGGTTATAGTTCTTGTAACTCAAAATGGACACAAAGTTATGGTTTGCAGAACAACCCACGTCTTCTTGGTGCAACATCGAAGCCTTGAGGTGCAACATCTGTTTGAAAATCCAAGATTGCCCTTTATGACTTTTGAAAACTCCTTTATGTGTATGAAATAGAAATATAACATGGTGCATCATATTCCAAAATATAGTAAATCGAGTCGGGGCTAGTCAACGATCCAAGGGTGTGAGCCGAGCAGAAATGTCACCAATTTCATAATCCAAGTTCAGCGCACGTTCATGGAAACGGGGCGTAACTTCCAATCCGTAAGTCCGTTTTGCCCAAATGAAAGCTCTACCTGAAGCTAATTCAAAGGGATACAGAAGTTATGGTGCAAAGCTCCGTAATTGATGTTTTCGGGACAAAAAGAGGTCATCTGATAGGAGTTTCGGGCCTGTTTATGATGATGTTGCGATTCGACCAAATCACTCTATGTCTTCTGACGAAGTTCTCAGTACCTGAGCGCATTGCTTATTTATATTTTCCATATGTGACAGCTTTGACCAAAAAGTGTGTCAACAGGCTTATTATGGTTCTAGTTACTCAAAATAAATACAAAGTTATGGTTGGTGGAAGAACCCGCGTCTGTTGGGTGCAACATCGAAGTCTTGAGGTGCAACATCCGTTTGAAAATCCAAGATTGTACTGTATGACTTTTGAAAACTTGTTTATGGGTATGAAATAGAAATATAACATGGTTCATCATATTCCAAAATATAATAAACTGAATTACGACCACGGTCAAACCCCCGTTGACCAACAAAACGACATGTGAAAAATTGAGTTAAAAAGACTTTCGATGTTCTCAAATGTCATTAAGATTGAATTTCTTCGTTGCTGAACCAAGATGAGATGGGTGGAACCTGTTAGTCCTATAGATCTATGAAAGAGCTTCGTTTTGAATGGTTATGGTTCTTGTAACTCAAAATGGACACAAAGTTATGGTTGGCGGAACAACCCACGTCTCCCGGGTGCAACATCGAAGTCCTGAGGTGCAACATCCGTTTGAAAATCCAAGATTGCCCTGTATGACTTTTGAAAACTCGTTTATGGGGATGAAATAGAAATATAACACGGTGCATCATATTCCTAAATATAGTAAATCATGTCGGGGCTAATCCACGATCCAAGGGGGCGAGCCGAACAGAAATGTCACCAATTCCAAATCCAAGTTCTTCGCGCGTTCACGGAAACGGGTGTAACTTCCAATCCATAAGTCCGTTTTGCCCAAACGAAAGCTCTACCTGAAGATAATTCAGAGGGCTACAGGAGTTACGGTGAAAAGCACCGTAATTGATGTTTTCGGGACCAAAAGAGGTCATCTGATAGGAGTTTCGGGCCTGTTTATGATGATGTTGCGATTCGACCAAATCGCTCTATGTCTTCTGGTGAAGTTCTTAGTAAATGAGCTCGTTGCTTATTTAGATTTTCCATATGTGACAGCTTTGACCAAAAAATGTGTCAACAGGCTGGTTATGGTTCTAATAACTCAAAATAAATACAAAGTTATGGTTGGCGGAACAACCCATGTCTGTTGGGTGCAACATCGAAGTCTTGAGGTGCAACATCCGTTTGAAAATCCAAGATTGTACTGTATGACTTTTGAAAACTCGTTTATGGGTATGAAATAGAAATATAACATGGTGCATCATATTAAAAAATATAATAAACCGAATTATGACCACGGTCAAACCCCCTTTGACCAACAAAACGACATGCGAAAAATTGAGTTAAAAAGGCTTTTTATGTTCCCAAATGCCATTAAGATTGAATTTTTTGGTTACTGAACTAAGATGAGATGGGTGGAACCTTTTAGTCCTATAGATTTATGAATGATCTTCGTTTTGAATGGTTATGGTCCTTGTAACTCAAAATGGACACAAAGTTATGGTTGGCGGAACAACCCACGTCTCCTGGGTGCAACATCGAAGCCCTGAGGTGCAACATCCGTTTGAAAAAAATCCAAGATTGTCCTGTATGACTTTTGAAAACTCGTTTGTGGGGATGAAATAGAAATATAACATGGTGCATCATATTCCAAAATATAGTAAATTGAGTCAGGGCTAGTACACGATCAAAGGGGGTGAGCCGAGCAGAAATGTCACCAATTTCAAAATCCAAGTTCTGCGCGCGTTCATGGAAACGGGCGTAACTTCCAATCCGTAAGTCCGTTTTGCCCAAACGAAAGGTCTACCAGAAGCTAATTCAGAGGGATACAGGAGTTACGGTGCAAAGCTCCATAATTGATGTTTTCGGGACCAAAAGAGGTCATCTGATAGGAGTTTCGGTCCTGTTTATGATGATGTTGCGATTCGACCAAATCGCTCTATGACTTCTGACAGCTTTGACCAAAAAGTGTGTCAACAGCCTGGTTATGGTTCTAGTAACTCAAAATAAATACAAAGTTATGGTTGGCGGAACAACCCACATCTGTTGGGTGCAATATCGAAGCATTGAGGTGCAACATCCGTTTGAAAATCCAAGATTGTACTGTATGACTTTTGAAAACCCGTTTATAAGTATGAAATAGAAATATAACATGGTGCATCATATTCCAAAATATAATAAACCGAATTATGACCACGGTCAAACCCCCGTTGACCAACAAAACGATATGTGAAAAATTGTGTTAAAAAGGCTTTCGATGTTCCCAAATGTCATTAAGATTGAATTTCTTGGTTGCTGAACCAAGATGAGATGGGTGGAACCTGTTAGTCCTATAGATCTATGAAAGAGCTTCGTTTTGAATGGTTATGGTTCTTGTAACTCAAAATGGACACAAAGTTATGGTTGGCGGAACAACCCACGTCTCCTGGGTGCAACATCGAAGCCCTGAGGTGCAACATCCGTTTGAAAATCCAAGATTGCCCTGTATGACTTTTGAAAACTCGTTTATAGGGATGGGATAGAAATATAACATGGTGCATCATATTCCAAAATATAGTAAATCGAGCCGGGGCTAGTACACGATCAAAGGGGGCGAGCCGAGCAGAAATGTCACCAATTCCAAAATCCAAGTTCTGCGCGCGTTCACGGAAACGGGCGTAACTTCCAATCCGTAAGTCCGTTTTTCCCAAACGAAATCTCTACCGGAAGCTAATTCAGAGAACTATAGGAGTTTCAGAGTAAAGCTCTGTAATTGATGTTTTTGGGACTTAAGAGGTCATCTGATAGGAGTTTCGGGCATGTTTATGATGATGTTGCGATTCGAACAAATCACTCTATGTCTTATGACGAAGTTCTAAGTACCTGAGCGCGTTGCTTATTTAGATTTTCCATAGTGATAGCTTTGACCAAAAAGTGTGTCAATAGGCTGGTTATGGTTCTAGTAACTCAAAATAAATACAAAGTTATGGTTGGCGCAACAACCCACATCTGTTGGGTGCAACATCGAAGTCTTGAGGTGCAACATCCGTTTGAAAATCCAAGATTGCACTGTATGACTTTTGCAAACTCGTTTATGGGTATGAAATAGAAATATAACATGGTGCATCATATTCCAAAATATAATAAACCAAATTATGACCACGGTCAAACCCCCTTTGACCAAAAAAACGACATGTGAAAAACTGAGTTAAAAAGGATTTCTATGTTCCCAAATGCCATTAAGATTGAATTTTTTGGTTACTGAAATAAGATGAGATGGGTGGAACCTTTTAGTCCTATAGATCTATGAAAGAGATTCGTTTTGAATGGTTATAGTTCTTGTAACTCAAAATGGACACAAAGTTATGGTTTGCAGAACAACCCACGTCTTCTGGGTGCAACATCGAAGCCTTGAGGTGCAACATCTGTTTGAAAATCCAAGATTGCCCTTTATGACTTTTGAAAACTCCTTTATGTGTATGGAATAGAAATATAACATGGTGCATCATATTCCAAAATATAGTAAATCGAGTCGGGGCTAGTCCACCATCCAAGGGGGTGAGCCGAGCAGAAATGTCACCAATTTCATAATCCAAGTTCTGCGCACGTTCATGGAAACGGGGCGTAACTTCCAATCCGTAAGTCCGTTTTGCCCAAATGAAAGCTCTACCTGAAGCTAATTCAAAGGGATACAGAAGTTATGGTGCAAAGCTCCGTAATTGATGTTTTCGGGACAAAAAGAGGTCATCTGATAGGAGTTTCGGGCCTGTTTATGATGATGTTGCGATTCGACCAAATCACTCTATGTCTTCTGACGAAGTTCTCAGTACCTGAGCGCATTGCTTATTTATATTTTCCATATTTGACAGCTTTGACCAAAAAGTGTGTCAACAGGCTTGTTATGGTTCTAGTTACTCAAAATAAATACAAAGTTATGGTTGGTGGAAGAACCCGCGTCTGTTGGGTGCAACATCAAAGTCTTGAGGTGCAACATCCATTTGAAAATCCAAGATTGTACTGTATGACTTTTGAAAACTCGTTTATGGGTATGAAATAGAAATATAACATGGTTCATCATATTCCAAAATATAATAAACTGAATTACGACCACGGTCAAACCCCCGTTGACCAACAAAACGACATGTGAAAAATTGAGTTAAAAAGGCTTTCGATGTTCTCAAATGTCATTAAAATTGAATTTCTTCGTTGCTGAACCAAGATGAGATGGGTGGAACCTGTTAGTCCTATAGATCTATGAAAGAGCTTCGTTTTGAATGGTTACCGTTCTTGTAACTCAAAATGGACACAAAGTAATGGTTGGCGGAACAACCCACGTCTCCCGGGTGCAACATCGAAGTCCTGAGGTGCAACATCCGTTTGAAAATCCAAGATTGCCCTGTATGACTTTTGAAAACTCGTTTATGGGGATGAAATAGAAGTATAACACGGTGCATCATATTCCTAAATATAGTAAATCATGTCGGGGCTAATCCACGATCCAAGGGGGCGAGCCGAACAGAAATGTCACCAATTCCAAATCCAAGTTCTTCGCGCGTTCACGGAAACGGGTGTAACTTCCAATCCATAAGTCCGTTTTGCCCAAACGAAATCTCTACCTGAAGATAATTCAGAGGGCTACAGGAGTTACGGTGAAAAGCACCGTGATTGATGTTTTCGGGACCAAAAGAGGTCATCTGATAGGAGTTTCGGGCCTGTTTATGATGATGTTGCGATTCGACCAAATCGCTCTATGTCTTCTGGTGAAGTTCTTAGTAAATGAGCTCGTTGCTTATTTAGATTTTCCATATGTGACAGCTTTGACCAAAAAATGTGTCAACAGGCTGGTTATGGTTCTAATAACTCAAAATAAATACAAAGTTATGGTTGGCGGAACAACCCATGTCTGTTGGGTGCAACATCGAAGTCTTGAGGTGCAACATCCGTTTGAAAATCCAAGATTGTACTGTATGACTTTTGAAAACTCGTTTATGGGTATGAAATAGAAATATAACATGGTGCATCATATTAAAAAATATAATAAACCGAATTATGACCACGGTCAAACCCCCTTTGACCAACAAAACGACATGCGAAAAATTGAGTCAAAAAGGCTTTTTATGTTCCCAAATGCCATTAAGATTGAATTTTTTGGTTACTGAACTAAGATGAGATGGGTGGAACCTTTTAGTCCTATAGATTTATGAAAGATCTTCGTTTTGAATGGTTATGGTCCTTGTAACTCAAAATGGACACAAAGTTATGGTTGGCGGAACAACCCACGTCTCCTGGGTGCAACATCGACGCCCTGAGGTGCAACATCCGTTTGAAAAAATCCAAGATTGTCCTGTATGACTTTTAAAAACTCGTTTGTGGGGATGAAATAGAAATATAACATGGTGCATCATATTCCAAAATATAGTAAATTGAGTCGGGGCTAGTACACGATCAAAGGGGGTGAGCCGAGCTGAAATGTCAACAATTTCAAAATACAAGTTCTGCGCGCGTTCATTGGAACGAGCGTAACTTCTAATCCGTAAGTCCGTTTTGCCCAAACGAAAGCTCTACCTAAAGCTAATTCAGAGTGATACAGGAGTTACAGTGCAAATCTCCATAATTGATGTTTTCGGGACCAAAAGAGGTCATCTGATAGGAGTTTCGGTCCTGTTTATGATGATGTTGCGATTCGACCAAATCGCTCTATGTCTTCTGACGAAGTTCTCAGTACCTGAGCGCATTGCTTATTTATATTTTCCAAATGTGACAGCTTTGACCAAAAAGTGTGTCAACAAGTTGGTTATGGTTCTAGTAACTCAAAATAAATACAAAGTTATGGTTGGCGGTAGGGCTGCACACAACCCATATCCAAACCGACCCAACCCACCAACCCGACCCAACCCACATAAACCCAAACCAACCCATCCTAGTTTGGGTCGGATATGGGTTACAATTTGTAACCCATACTATATGCGGGTCGGGTTTGACATTTTGTTCAACCCAACCTCATTTTAACCCAACCCAAACCTATTTAAAAAAAACTAATTTAATATCCATCCAATTAAAATTAGAATAGTATAATCCTATAATAATGTTTATGTATTCTATAATAAATGTACAAAAAAATATTTCATGTCAATCCAAACTAAATAGAATTTGATAAATATATTTTAAAGAGCATTTTAATGTATTTTAAAATGAAACACTTGCTCAACTATGTAGTAAATTAATTTCATATGATGTGTTTTACAATGAAATTTTAATTATATGTCTTGTAATGAATCGATTATTTTAAATGCATTATGCTAGCTAAAATCTGATATATTATGCTGAATATTTTGATATAATTTTTTGAAAAAATCCCTCATATTCTCATTTTTTATTGTATTCAAGTGACCCAACCCAACCTTACTTAACCCGACCCAACCCATACTTCAACCCAACCCATATCCAACCTCATATAGGGTCGGGTACGGGTTGAGCTACCTTAAACCCATACCTATGTGGGTCGGATAAAGTATTTGGTCTAACCCGACCCAACCCATACTTTGTGCAGCCCTAGTTGGCGGAAAAACCCACGTCTGTTGGGTGCAATATCGAAGTCATGAGGTGCAACATCCGTTTGAAAATCCAAGATTGTACTGTATGACTTTTGAAAACTCATTTATGGGTATTAAATAGAAATATAACATGGTGCATCATATTCCAAAATATAATAAACCGAATTATGACCACGGTCAAACCCCCGTTGACGAACAAAACGACATGTGAAAAATTGAGTTAAAAAGGCTTTCGATGTTCCCAAATGTCATTAAGATTGAATTTCTTGGTTGCTGAACCAAGATGAGATGGGTGGAACCTGTTAGTCCTATAGATCTTTGAAAGAGCTTCGTTTTAAATGGTTATGGTTCTTGTAACTCAAAATGGACACAAAGTTATGGTTGGCGGAACAACCCACGTCTCCTGGGTGCAACATCGAAGCCCTGAGGTGCAACATCCGTTTGAAAATCCAAGATTGCCCTGTATGACTTTTTAAAACTCGTTTATAGGGATGAAATAGAAATATAACATGATGCATCATATTCCAAAATATAGTAAATTGAGCCGGGGCTAGTACACGATCTAAGGGGGCAAGCCGAGCAGAAATGTCACCAATTCCGAAATCCAAGTTCTGCGCGCGTTCATGGAAACGGGCGTAACTTCCAATCCGTAAATCCGTTTTTCCCAAACAAAAGCTCTACTGGAAGCTAATTCAGACAACTATAGGAGTTACAGAGTAAAGCTCTGTAATTGATGTTTTCGGGACTAAAAGAGGTCATCTGATAGGAGTTTCGGGCATGTTTATGATGATGTTGCGATTCGACCAAATCACTCTATGTCTTATGACGAAGTTCTCAGTACCTGAGCGCGTTGCTTATTTAGATTTTCCATATGTGACAGCTTTGACCAAAAAGTGTGTCAATAGGTTGGTTATGGTTCTAGTAACTCAAAATAAATACAAAGTTATGGCTGGTGGATCAACCCACGTCTGTTGGGTGCAACATCGAAGTCTTGAGGTGCAACATCCGTTTGAAAATCCAAGATTGCACTGTATGACTTTTGCAAACTCGTTTATGGGTATCAAATAGAAATATAACATGGTGCATCATATTCCAAAATATAATAAACCGAATTATGACCACGGTCAAACCCCCTTTGACCAACAAAACTACATGTGAAAAATTGAGTTAAAAAGGATTTCTATGTTCTCAGATGCCATTAAGATTGAATTTTTTTGGTTACTGAAATAAGATGAGATGGGTGGAACATTTTAGTCCTATAGATCTATGAAAGAGATTCGTTTTGAATGGTTATGGTTCTTGTAACTCAAAATGGACACAAAGTTATGGTTGGCAGAACAACCCACGTCTTCTGGGTGCAACATCGAAGCCTTGAGGTGCAACATCCGTTTGAAAATCCAAGATTGCCCTTTATGACTTTTGAAAACTCCTTTATGGGGATGAAATAGAAATACAACATGGTGCGTCATATTCCAAAATATAGTAAATCGAGTCGGGGCTAGTGCACGAACCAAGCGGGTGAGCCGAACAGAAATGTCACCAATTTCATAATCCAAGTTCTGCGCACGTTCATGGAAACGGGCGTAACTTCCAATCCGTAAGTCCGTTTTGCCCAAATGAAAGCTCTACCCGAAGCTAATTTAGAGGGATATGGAAGTTATGGTGCAAAGCTACGTAATTGATGTTTTCGGGACAAAAAGAGGTCATCTGATAGGAGTTTCGGGCCTGTTTATGATGATGTTGCGATTCGACCAAATCGCTCTATGTCTTCTGACGAAGTTCTCAGTAACTGAGCGCATTATTTATTTATATTTTCCATATGTGACAGCTTTGAACAAAAAGTGTGTCAACAGGCTTGTTATGGTTCTAGTTACTCAAAATAAATACAAAGTTATGGTTGGTGGAAGAACCCACGTCTGTTGGGTGCAACATCGAAGTCTTGAGGTGCAACATCCGTTTGAAAATCCAAGACTGTACTGTATGACTTTTGAAAACTCGTTTATGGGTATGAAATAGAAATATAACATGGTTCATCATATTCCAAAATATAATAAACCGAATTATGACCATGGTCAAACCCCCGTTGACCAACAAAACGACATGTGAAAAATTGAGTTAAAAAGGCTTTCGATGTTCCCAAATGTCATTAAGATTGAATTTCTTGGTTGCTGAACCAAGATGAGATGGGTGGAACCTGTTAGTCCTATAGATCTATGAAAGAGCTTCGTTTTGAATGGTTATGGTTCTTGTAACTCAAAATGGACACAAAGTTATGGTTGGCGGAACAACCCACGTCTCCTGGGTGCAACATCGAAGTCCTGAGGTGCAACATCCGTTTGAAAATCCAAAATTGCCCTGTATAACTTTTGAAAACTCGTTAATGGGGATGAAATAGAAATATACCATGGTGCATCATATTCCAAAATATAGTAAATCGAGCCGGGGCTAGTCAAGGAACCAAGGGGGCGAGCCGAACAGAAATGTCACCAATTCCAAAATCCAAGTTCTGCGCGCGTTCACGGAAACGGGCGTAACTTCCAATCCGTAAGCCTGTTTTGCCCAAACGAAAGCTCTACCTGAAGCTAATTCAGAGGGCTACACGAGTTACAGAGCAAAGCCACGTAATTGATGTTTTCGGGACCAAAAGAGGTCATCTGATAGGAGTTTCGGGCCTGTTTGTGTTGATGTTGCGATTCAACCAAATCGCTCTATGTCTTCAGACGAAGATCTCAGTACATGGGCGCGTTGCTTATTTAGATTTTCCACATGAGACAGCTTTGACCAAAAAGTGTGTCAACAGGCTAGTTATGGTTCTAGTTACTCAAAATAAATACAAATTTATGGTTGGTGGAACAACCCACGTCTGTTGGGTGCAACATTGAAGTCTTGAGGTGCAACATCCGTTTGAAAATCCAAGATTGCACTGTATGACTTTTGCAAACTTGTTTATGGGTATGAAATAGAAATATAACATGGTGCATTATATTCCAAAATATAATAAACCGAACTATGACCACGGTCAAACCCCCTTTGACCAACAAAACGACCTGTGAAAAACTGAGTTAAAAAGGCTTTCTATGTTCCCAAATGCCATTAAGATTGATTTTTTTGGTTACTGAACTAAGATGAGATGGGTGGAACGTTTTAGTCCTATAGATCTATGAAAGAGATTCGTTTTGAATGGTTATGGTTCTTGTAACGCAAAATGGATACAAAGTTATGGTTGGCAGAACATCCCACGTCTTCTGGGTGCAACATCGAAGCCCTTTGGTGCAACATCCGTTTGAAAATCCAAGATTGCCCTTTATGACTTTTGAAAACTCGTTTATGGGGATGAAATTGAAATATAACATGGTGCATCATATTCCAAAATATAGTAAATCGAGTCGGGCTAGTCCAAGATCAAAGGGGGCGAGCCGAACAGAAATGTCACCAATTCCAAAATCCAAGTTCTGCACGCGTTCACGAAAACGGGCGTAACTTCCAATCCATAAGTCCGTTTTGCCCAAACGAAAGCTCTACCTGAAGCTAATTCAGAGGGATACAGGAGTGGCAGAGTAGAGCTCTGTAATTGATGTTTTCAGGACCAAAAGAGGTCATCTGATAGGAGTCTCTGGCCTGTTTATGATGATGTTGCGATTCGACCAAATCGCTGTATGTCTTATGACGAAGTTCTCAGTACCTAAGCGCGTTGCTTATTAAGATTTTCCATATGTGACAGCTTGACCAAAAAGTGTGTCAACGGGCTGGTTATGGTTCTTTTAACTCAAACTAAATACAAGGTTAGGGATGGCGAAACAACCCACGTCTGTTGGGTGCAACATCAAAGTCTTGAGGTGCAACATCCGTTTGAAAATCCAAGATTGCACTGTATGACATTTGAAAACTCGTTTATGGGTATGAAATAGAAATATAACATGGCACATCATATTCCAGTATATAATAAACCGAATTATGACCACGGTCAAACCCCCTTTGACCAGTAAAACGACATGTGAAAAATTGAGTTAAAATGGCTTTCTATGTTCCCAAATGCCGTTAAGATTGAATTTCTTGGTTACTGAACGAAGATAGATGGGTGGAACCTTTTAGTCCTATAAATCTATGAAAGAGCTTCGTTTTGAATGGTTATGGTTCTTGTAACTCAAAATGGACACAAAGTTATGGTTGGCGGAACAACCCACGTCTCCTGGGTGCAACATCGAAGTCCTGAGGTGCAACATCCGTTTGAAAATCCAAGATTGCCCTTTATGACTTTTGAAAACTCGTTTATGGGGATGAAATTGAAATATAACATGGTGCATCATATTCCAAAATATAGTAAATCGAGTCGGGCTAGTCCACGATTCAAGGGGGCGGCCGAATAGAAATGTCACCAATTCCAAAATTCAAGTTCTTCGCGCGTTCACGGAAACGGGCGTAACTTCCAATCCGTAAGTCCGTTTTGCCCAAACGAAAGCTCTACCTAAAGCTAATTCAGAGAGCTACAGGAGTGGCAGAGTAAAGCTCTATAATTAATGTTTTTCGGACCAAAAGAGGTCATCTGATAGGAGTTTCGGGCCTGTTTATGATGATGTTGCGATTCGACCAAATCGTTGTATGTCTTATGACGAAGTTCTCAGTACCTGAGCACGTTGCTTATTTAGATTTTCCATATGTGACAGCTTTGACCAAAAAGTGTGTCAACATGCTGGTTATGGTTCTAATAACTCAAAATAAATACAAAGTTATGGTCGGCGGAACAACCCATGTCTATTGGGTGCAACATCGAAGTCTTGAGGTGAAACATCCGTTTGAAAATCCAAGATTGCACTGTATGAATTTTGAAAACTCGTTTATGGGTATGAAATAGAAATATAACATTGTGCATCACATTTCAAAATATAGTAAATCGAATTATGAACATGGACAAACACCCTTTGACCAACAAAACGACATGTTAAAATTGAGCTAAAAAAGCTTTTGATGTTCCCAAATGTCATTAAGATTGAATTTCTTGGTTATTGAACTAAGATGAGATGGGTGGAACCTATTAGTCCTATAGATCTATGAAAGATCTTCGTTTTGAATGGTTATGGTTCTGGTAACTCAAAACGAACACAAAGTTATGGTTGGCGGAACAACCCACGTCTCCTGGGTGCAACATCGAAGTCCTGAGGTGCAACATCCGTTTGAAAATCCAAGATTGCCCTGTATGACTTTTGAAAACTCGTTTATGAGGATGAAATAGAAATGTAACATGGTGCATCATATTCCAAAATATAGTAAATCGAGCCGGGGCTAGTCAACGATCCAATGGGGCGAGCCGAACAGAAATGTCACCAATTCCAAAATCCAAGTTCTTCGCGCGTTCACTTAGACGGGCGTAACTTCCAATCCGTAAGTCCATTTTGCCCAAACGAAAGCTCTACCTGAAGCTAGTTCAGAGCGCTGCAGGAGTTACGGTGCAAAGCTGCGTAATTGATGTTTTCGGGACCAAAAGAGGTCATCTGATAGGTGTTTCGGGCCTGTTTATGATGATGTTGCAATTCGACCAAATTGCTCTATGTCTTCTGGCGAAGTTCTCAGTACCTGTGCTCGTTGCTTATTTATATTTTCCATATGTGATAGCTTTGACCAAAAAGTGTGTCAACAGGCTGGTTATGGTTCTGGTAACTCAAAATAAATACAAAGTTATGGTTGGCGGAACAACCCACGTCTGTTGGGTGCAACATCGAAGTCTTGAGGTGCAACATCCGTTTGAAAATCCAAGATTGTACTGTTTGACTTTTGAAAACTCATTTATGGGTATGAAATAGAAATATAAAATGGTGCATCATATTAAAAAATATAATAAACCGAATTATGACCACGGTGAAACCCCCTTTGACCAACAAAACGACATGCGAAAAATTGAGTTAAAAACGCTTTTTATGTTCCCAAATGCCATTAAGATTGAATTTTTTGGTTACTGAACGAAGATGAGATGGGTGGAACCTTTTAGTCCTATAGGTTTATAAAAGAGTTTCGTTTTGAATGGTTATGGTCCTTGTAACTCAAAATGGACACAAAGTTATGGTTGGCGGAACAACCCACGTCTCCTGGGTGCAACACCGAAGCCCTGAGGTGCAACATCCGTTTGAAAATCCAAGATTGCCCTGTATGACTTTTGAAAACTCGTTTGTGGGGATGAAATAGAAATATAACATGATGTATCATATTCCAAAATATAGTAAATCGAGTCAGGGCTAGTACACGATCAAAGGGGGTGAGCCGAGAAGAAATGTCACCAATTCCAAAATCCAAGTTCTACGCGCGTTCACGGAAACGGGCGTAACTTCCAATCCGTAAGTCCGTTTTGCCCATACGAAAGCTCTACCTCAAGCTAATTCAGAGGGCTATAGACGATATGGAGCCAAGCTCCGTAATTGATCTGGGACCAAAAGAGATCATTTGATAGGAGTTTCGGGCCTGTTTATGATGATGTTGCGATTCGACCAAATCGCTCTATGTCTTCTGACGAAGTTCTCAGTACCTGAGCTCTTTGCTTATTTAGATTTTCCATATGTGACAGCTTAGACCAAAAAGTGTGTCAACAGACTGGTTATGGTTCTAGTAACTCAAAATAAATACAATGTTATGGTTGGCGGAACAACCCACGTCTGTTGGGTGCAACGTCGAAGTCTTGAGGCGCAACATCCGTTTGAAAATCCAAGATTGTATTGTATGACTTTTGAAAACTCGTTTATGGGTATGAAATAGAAATATAACATGGTGCATCATATTAAAAAATATAATAAACCGAATTATGAACACGGTCAAACCCCCTTTGACCAACAAAACGACATGCGAAAAATTGAGTCAAAAAGGCTTTTTATGTTCCCAAATGCCATTAAGATTGAATTTTTTGGTTACTGAACTAAGATGAGATGGGTGGAACCTGTTAGTCCTATAGATTTATGAAAGATCTTCGTTTTGAATGGTTATGGTCCTTGTAACTCAAAATGGACACAAAGTTATGGTTGGCGGAACAACCCACGTCTCTTGGGTGCTACATCGACGCCCTGAGGTGCAACATTCGTTTGAAAAAATCCAAGATTGTCCTGTATGACTTTTGAAAAATCGTTTGTGGGGATGAAATAGAAATATAACATGGTGCATCATATTCCAAAATATAGTAAATTGAGTCGGGGCTAGTAAACGATCAAAGGGGGTGAGCCGAGCAGAAATGTCACCAATTTCAAAATCCAAGTTCTGCGCGTGTTCATGGAAACGAGCGTAACTTCGAATCCGTAAGTCCGTTTTGCCCAAACGAAAGCTCTACCTGAAGCTAATTCAGAGTGATACAGGAGTTAAAGTGAAAAGCTCCATAATTGATGTTTTCGGGACCAAAAGAGGTCATCTGATAGGAGTTTCGGTCTTGTTTATGATGATGTTGCGATTCGACCAAATCGCTCTATGTCTTCTGACGAAGTTCTCAGTACCTGAGCGCATTGCTTATTTATATTTTCCAAATGTGACAGCTTTGACCAAAAAGCGTGTCAACAGGCTGGTTATGGTTCTAGTAACTCAAAATAAATACAAAGTTATGGTTGTCGGAACAACCCACGTCTGTTGGGTGCAATATCGAAGTCATGAGGTGCAACATCCGTTTGAAAATCCAAGATTGTACTGTATGACTTTTGAAAACTCGTTTATGGGTATTAAATAGAAATATAACATGGTGCATCATATTCCAAAATATAATAAACCGAATTATGACCACGGTCAAACCCCCGTTGACCAACAAAACGACATGTGAAAAATTGAGTTAAAAAGGCTTTCGATGTTCCCAAATGTCATTAAGATTGAATTTCTTGGTTGCTGAACCAAGATGAGATGGGTGGAACCTGTTAGTCCTATAGATCTATGAAAGAGCTTCGTTTTGAATGGTTATGGTCCTTGTAACTCAAAATGGACACAAAGTTATGGTTGGCGGAACAACACACGTCTCCCGGGTGCAACACCGAAGCCCTGAGGTGCAACATCCGTTTGAAAATCCAAGATTGCCCTGTATGACTTTTGAAAACTTGTTTGTGGGGATGAAATAGAAATATAACATGATGCATCATATTCCAAAATATAGTAAATCGAGTCGGGGCTAGTACACGATCAAAGAGGGTGAGCTGAGAAGAATTGTCACCAATTCCAAAATCCAAGTTCTGCGCGCGTTCACGGAAACGGGCGTAACTTCGAATCCGTGAGTCCGTTTTGCCCAAATGAAAGCTCTACCTCAAGCTAATTCAGAGGGCTATAGACGATACAGAGCCAAGCTCCGTAATTAATCCGGGACCAAAAGAGGTCATTTGATAGGAGTTTCGGGCCTGTTTATGATGATGTTGCGATTCGACCAAATCGCTCTATGTCTTCTGACGAAGTTCTCAGTACCTGAGCTCTTTGCTTATTTAGATTTTCCATATGTGACAGCTTTGACCAAAAAGTATGTCAACAGACTGGTTACGGTTCTAGTAACTCAAAATAAATACAATGTTATGGTTGGCGGAACAACCCACGTCTGTTGGGTGCAACATCGAAGTCTTGAGGTGCAACATCCGTTTGAAAATCCAAGATTGTACTGTATGACTTTTGAAAACTCGTTTATGGGTATGAAATAGAATATAACATGGTTCATCATATTCCAAAATATAATAAACCGAATTATGACCACGGTCAAACCCCCGTTGACCGACAAAACGACATGTGAAAAAATGAGTTAAAAAGGCTTTCGATGTTCCCAAATGTCATTAAGATTGAATTTCTTAGTTGCTGAACCAAGATGAGATGGGTGTAACCTGTTAGTCCTATAGACCTATAAAAGAGCTTCGTTTTGAATGGTTATGGTCCTTGTAAGTCAAAATGGACACAAAGTTATGGTTGACGGAACAACCCACGTCTCCTGGGTGCAACATCGACACCCTGAGGTGCAACATCCGTTTGAAAAAATCCAAGATTGTCCTGTATGACTTTTGAAAACACGTTTGTGGGGATGAAATAGAAATATAACATGGTGCATCATATTCCAAAATATAGTAAATCGAGTCGAGGCAAGTACACGATCAAAGGGGGTGAGCCGAGCAGAAATGTCACCAATTTCAAAATTCAAGTTCTGTGCGCGTTCATGGAAACGGGCGTAACTTCCAATCCGTAAGTCCCTTTTGCCCAAACGAAAGCTCTAACTGAAGCTAATTCAGAGGGATACAAGAGTTGCAGCGCAAAGCTCCGTAATTGATGTTTTCGGGACCAAAAGAGGTCATCTGATAGGAGTTTCGGTACTGTATGGCTTATTTATATTTTCCAAATGTGATAGCTTTGACCAAAAAGTGTGTCAACAGGTCGGTTATGGTTTTAGTAACTCAAAATAAATACAAAGTTATGGATGGCGGAACAACCCACGTCTGTTGGGTGCAATATCGAAGTCATTGGGTGCAACACCCGTTTGAAAATCCAAGATTGTACTGTAAGATTTTTGAAAACTTGTTTATGGGGATGAAATAGAAATATAACATGGTGCATCATATTCCAAAATATAATAAACCGAATTATGACCACGGTCAAACCCCCGTTGACCAACAAAACGACATGCGAAACGGGCGTAACTTCCAATCCGTAAGTCCGTTTTGCCCAAACGAAAGCTCTACCTGAAGCTAATTCAGAGAGCTACAGGAGTTATGGAGAAAAGCTCCATAATTGATGTTTTCGGGACCAAAAGAGGTCATCTGATAGGAGTTTCTGGCCTGTTTATGTTGATGTTGCTATTCGACCAAATCGCTTTATGTCTTCTGACGAAGTTCTCAGTACTTGAGCGCGTTGCTTATTTAGATTTTCCATATGTGAAAGCTTTGACCAAAAAGTGTGTTAACAGGCTGGTTATGGTTCTAGTAACTCTAAATAAATACAAAGTTATGGTTGGCGGAATAACCCACGACTGTTGGGTGCAACATCGACGTCTTGAGGTGCAACATCCGTTTGAAAATCCAAGATTGCACTGTATGACTTTTGAAAACTCGTTTATGGGTATGAAATAGAAATATAACATGGTGCATCACATTTCAAAATATAGTAAATCGAATTATGACCATGGTCAAACACCCTTTGACCAACAAAACGACACTTTAAAAATTGAGCTAAAAAAGCTTTCGATGTTCCCGAATATCATGAAGATTGAATTTCATGGTTGCTGAACTAAGATGAGATGGGTGGAACCTATTAGTCCTATAGATCTATGAAAGATCTTCGTTTTGAATGGTTATGGTTCTTGTAACTCAAAATGGACACAAAGTTATGGTTGGCGGAACAACCTACGTCTCCTGGGTGCAACATCGAAGTCCTGAGGTGCAATATCCGTTTGAAAATCCAAGATTGCCCTGTATGACTTTTAAAAACTCGTTTATGGGGATGAAATAGAAATATAACATGGTTCATCATATTAAAAAATATAGTAAATCGAGCCGGGGCTAGTCCACGATCCAAGGGGGTGAGCCGAACAGAAATGTCACCAATTTCAAAATCCAAGTTCTGCGCGCGTTCATGGAAACGGGCGTAACTTCCAATCCGTAAGTCCTTTTTGCCCAAACAAAAGCTCTACCTGAAGTTAATTCAGAGGGCTACAGGAGTTACGGTGCAAAGCTCTGTAATTGATGTTTTCGATACCAAAAGAGGTCATCTGATATGAGTTTCCGGCCCGTTTATGATGATGTTGCGATTCGACCAAATCGCTCTATGTCTTCTGACGAATTTCTCAGTACCTGAGCGCGTTGCTTCTTTATATTTTCCATATGTGAAACACCCCACCTCCATTAGGGTCACTCTCAAAGGGAATGCCCTAATTTTGGTGGAGGTTTATAAGTATAAGTCACAGATATACAAGACAGATATAAAAACACATATTTTTGAACAGCGGAAAAGCAGCAACTTTTATTTCATAAGAGAAAATACGTGTTACAACAACAATTACCACAATTGTCTTACATACTTCCAAAAAACATAACATGTTCATAACTGTCTTGATTACATTATTTAAAGAAGCATAAAGAAAACATAAATAAACTGCAAAAGTCCCATAGTTGTTGTCCAAAGCCATAGTCCAAAACAAAAAGGTCCAAGCAATACATTCTTTCTCTTCAAGCTGGATATGAAGGCGGGTCAAGCTGTAGTATTCCCTCCCTGTGGACCTGGGGGGGAACGGAAGAAAAGAAGACGAAAGAAAAGTAGAGTCAGACATAAAGCCTGAGTAAGTCTAGGACTATTCAGTCTATGAATAAAGAACTGGGTATGATAAGTATAAACTAGAAATGGGGAAAGCACCATAAACTTAGTTAAGTTGTCTAGGGTCGAATATACTATCGTACCCCATATTAATCTCTGTACCCATATAAACTAGTTCCCAACAGGCACCCCATAATCAGGGTGAAGTGATCCATTTTATGATGATCGGCTCCTACTCGCATAGTTACATGTGTCTTACGGCCCCCGATGTTGTAGTTACCTATGCTGGTCCCACCATGGGGTGTATAAAGTCCCATGGCGGCGGCCCGACACAACCCTAGAATGCACAGGTATGCTACTGGTGCCCAGTGCCTTATTTTTCTGCGCCGGAGTGAGTGCACGCCCACACCTCGTTAGAATCTACACTGCTGCACCACCGCCGTCGATTTGACCTCTTACAGTCAGCCCAGTAATCGTGCCCTACCCTGCCTAGTTTCAGGGTATCATGATACACCTTATAGGGTTAATGCTGAAAAGGGTCCCCCGCTACTAGGTTTTCTATTTCTAGCCAACATGCTAAGTTGGTTAAGTGTTTTATAAACCTAACCCCCAATCAGTCTGTTTAGTTTAGCATGTTCCATTTTGATTAAGTATTAATATAATTTACTTAATCCTATCAATCCTGACTCAGCCTTAATTGTCTTATTAAAGCCTTGACCTCTCCTATTAGACAGGTATTGTTGTGGCTGCCTGTTGCCGGTTGGGTCCGGGTAGTCTTACGCCACAACTCAGTCTAACCTCGGGTCCTTATTGGGCTCCATGTTTAACCACCCACATTGGATAGGTATTGTTGTGACTACTGGACAGCCGGGCGGTTCCGGGCAGGTTTACATCACAATTCAATCCAACCTCGGGTTAAACACATCGTATTTTCTACATTTACATATTTTGTCTTTCTTCTTTATTTTCTTATATGCAAATATTTGCGGCCCATTATTAAAAATCAATTTAAGCTAATGGTGTAAAGGTTTACACCAATTATGGGCCCAACCCATTCTTGAATTTGGGCCCCTCTACTTTTATATTTTCATTTATTAATTAATTTGGCCCAACGCTATTTCCCCCGTTTAATTCGTTCGTTTATTATAAAATAATGTTGGGCTTAGCCTTTTAAGCCCAACTTAGCCACGTGAAAAAGGGGAGGCTTAAAACGTAATTGTATACACAAAAAGGAGAATGTGAACGCATGAACTTGCAACATAACGTTGGAACTACAAAATAGAAACAGGTGTACTTGCGTTGTAGTAACATATACTTTGGTCATAAAGCATAAGTGACATGAATCAAACCATGCAAACTTGTAGTTAAGTTAAGAATCTAACTAAATTAGATATCATTATTGACACATAGTCTTAACTACAACATAAACCTATATTTTTACTTAGGCATAATGTCAAACATATGCAAATCATGTTTATAAAATTACTATAGGTTAACAAAGGTGCTTACTTTTGTTACTAATACAACAGTATAGTTCAACTAGAATTATTCCAACTTAATCATGATTTTTGATCTATTCACATAAACATGGCATAAATATTCCTAAACGTGAAATCATAGTTTTTACTTTATTCATGCAAACTTGCAATTGGAATGTAATTCTAACTTAGCTATGTGTCACATATATTATCATATAATTCTTGTTAACAATGTAGGCCTAACATGTTTTCCAATTAGGCATAATACCAAACATAGCCTAGTCATATTCATAAATTCACAAAGAGGCTTACTTTTGTTTCTAATACAAAAGTATGGTTTTATACATAGATCATGATAACAATTCCAACATAATTTCATATGAATCATAATACCCCAAATTTGACCCAATTACACAAAAAAATGATTTTGTACAAAAATATACATTATGTTGGCATAGTAGCAAAACCACATACTTGCATGAATCTAAATTAGACAACTACAAACATGTAGCTTCAACATGAATTACATACTTGCGAATATCCAATCGTATACTTGCATAAATCTCAAATAAACTACCGCAAACATGTAGTTTTTATCATGAATTACATACTTGCGAATATCCAATCATTACATCACAATATTCCAAATCGATTGGAATCATAACAACGCACAAATATGAATTTCTATCACCACAAATTAAGTGTACAAATCAAACACAGTTATTTATTCACATCGGAATAGTACTCTACTTACAATCGTGTGACGAATTCTTCAATTCAGGAATCTGAATTCTAGATTTGGAGATGCTACTCCTTTGACGTAGGCGTTGATTTGATTTGTTTAAGTTTAACTTGTAGTTGCTTTATGCTTTAGAGTTTGCCTCCTAATCGTCTCTCAAATTGGTGGCTACTTCTAGTCGTTCCTCAGCAGCATGATGGCCTCGTTCTTATTTTTGAATGAATAGATTAGGTAGAGTCCAGGGTCATTTTTATAGAGTTTATGAACTGATTAGGACCATCGATGTAGCTTGGGTTAATCGTAGCCATCCATTCGAAAGAGAGACCAATCAGGAGCTGCCACCTAGCCCTAGTGACAAAGCAAGCCTCAGAAAATTGACCAAACATAGAATAGGCCAGCCAGGGTGGGCTGGGTTCGACCTGGCTCTGGGGCCAGGTCGACAACCCTGTCGACAGCCCTGTCGACCTGGCTCCCAGGTCAACTGCCAAGTCGACCTGGGTGCCTTAGGCGGGAATTTTCCCGCCCTGGCCAATTGGGCCCGATTTTGAATTTCAAACTTGTTTTTCTGAGCTGTTTTCTTCTGTTTGAATTTTAAACTGAATTCTGAAACTTCCGGAGGCCATATCTTCTTCATACGGACTCCGTTTTTCGAAAACTCGGACTCTATTTCGCGTATTTTTCCGAGACGAACACAATGGCGTATCCCGTTTCCCTTAATTCTTTGATTTGAAATTAATTATACTTAAATTTGTGAATTTCACTGTTATAAAATACACGGGGTGTTACATTCTCCCCCACTTAAAAGGATTTCATCCCCGAAATCTTCCAGTTTAGGAAAAATATATATATCCTAACATCCAAACATCCATCTACTCATCCATCAAACACGAGTATCCATTGTCCTTAAAAGACTTCTAATGCTTCATGATCATATGCGAAGTGTGTGTGTTCATGTACTTAACTAATGCAAAATCAGGCGGTCTACCGATTCAGTTGACCTCCTTAATGCGAATTATGTAAGTGCCATGAATCCATTATGTATGCAAATTTTCCTATTCATGATTCTACATGAGTGCACAATCATTCATACAAATGCAACATCCATATGACAACACATTAAAGTTCAACCATATACGAATGCAAACATATATGCATATGCAATATGAAGTGACTGAGCCGATCTAAAACCTAGATTGTGTGTGTATATGCAACCACGAGCAACCACTAGCAATCACTTGCAACCACTTGCAACCATCATCCATAACAAGTTTCAATTACATGTTTTCATCCAAAGGGTTTCTACCTAAAAGATAAGGTCGAGGAAATATACCTAAAAAGATAGATAAAAGCGCAACTTAAGGAAAAAGAAAGATCAAGGATGTACCCTCGAAAAGAAAAGGGTAGGCAGTGCATATTCTAGCTTCAGTTTCCCAAGTTGCATCTCCTTCGGCGTCGCTCCACTGAACTTTGACGAGCTTGACTTCACGGTTGCGTAGCTTTTTCACTTCCGTTCCTAATATGCGGGTTGGAACTTTTCTTATGGTTGCTTCGCGTTCCACTTCAGCTTCTTCTAGGATATTTGGCTCTACCACTTCAGCAGACTCATGTAGACATTTTCGGAGATGTGAAACGTGAAAGACGTTGTGATCTCCGGCCAAATTTTCGGGTAGCTCTAATCTATAGGCCATTTTCCCAAATTTCTCAATGATAGGGAATGGCCCTACGAACCTTGGTGCTAGCTTTCCTGTGGTTCCAAAACGAACAACGTTCCTTAGCGGAGATACCTTGAGAAAAACTCTGTCCCCAACCTCAAATTCAAGGTCGGTCCTTCTCTTGTCGGCGTAGGACTTTTGTCTGTCTTGGGCCGTCTTCATCCTTCTTCGTATTAAGTCTACTTTCTCTGTAGTTTCTCGGATCATATCTGGTCCAAGTATGAGTTTATCAGTAGACTCCCACCAACAAGTGGGCGATCGGCACGGTCTTCCATATAAAGCTTCGAAGGGCGCCATTCCGATGGTTGCTTGATAGCTGTTGTTGTAGGCAAATTCCACCAAAGGAAGATGGTCTTCCCACGTTCCTCCGAAGTCAAGGATGCACAGTCTTAAAAGGTCCTCCAAAATTCTGTTCACTCTTTCCGTTTGGCCGTCGGTTTGGGGGTGATAGGTTGTGCTCAAGCATAACTGCGTGCCTACCGCTTCTTGCAGACTCCGCCAAAACTCACTTGTGAAGATAGGGTCTCGGTCAGTAACAATGCTGGATGGTATTCCATGGAGTCGAACGATTTCCTTGAGGTAAAGAGATGCTAGGGATGAGGCAGTTCTTTTACTTTTGACAGGTAAAAAGTGGGCGCTTTTAGTAAGCCTATCCACTATTACCCAAATGCTAGTGTTGCCTCTCCTAGACCTAGGTAGCCCATCGATGAAGTCCATTGAGATGCTATCCCACTTCCACTGTGGGACCTCTTGAGGATGTAGCAGTCCGCCAGGCTTTTTCTGTTCTGCCTTAACCTGTTGGCACACCATACACTTAGAAATGAATTCTGCCACGTCCTTTTTCATGCCGTTCCAGAAGAAAGTTCTTTTTATGTCCTTGTACATTTTATCTCTGCCTGGGTGTATCGTCATCTTGGAGTGATGTGCTTCCTCGAGAACCTTCTTTACTAAATCCCTTGTTTGTGGGACGCATAGCCTTCCGTCTCGCCTTAGCCAACCCTTATCGTCGATGGAGTATCTGTTGAGGTAACTTGAAGTCTCACCCCTAATTAGCCTATCAATCGTTTCCACAAGCTGAGGGTCTTCGCGTTGTGCTGTCCCTACCGAGTCCACTAAAGTTGGGCGCACTTCAAGAGATGCTAGCAAGCCTGGTACAAAATCGGAGGAAGGCCTAAAGTCGAAGCTGGCTATAAACTCTAGGCTTTGTCTTTCAAAAAACAGCGGGCTTAGGGTCAATTTCTTTCGGCTCAACGCGTTTGCCACTACGTTGCCTTTGCCCGGAGTGTAGGATATCTCGAAATCATACGAGGCAAGAAACTCCATCCATCTCTGTTGCCTCAAGTTAAGATCTTTCTGCGAGAAAAGATATTTCAACGATTTATGGTCAGTGTAAAGTTCGAACTTCTCACCTAGGAGATAGTGTCGCCAAGACTTGAGTGCAAAGACGATGGCAGCTAACTCAAGATCGTGGGTTGGGTAGTTCTTTTCGTGCACCTTCAACTGCCTCCCGCCATAAGCTACTACCCTTCCTTCTTGCATTAAGACGGCGCCTAGCCCTGTCCCACATGCATCTGTATAAACAGTGAACCTCTTGCTCCCATCTGGCAACGTCAAAACTGGGGCTGTTGTAAGAGCCCTTTTCAGTCGCTGGAAAGCAAACTCGCAATCCAAGTCCCAATTGAACACTAGATTCTTCTTGGTCAATTTCGTGAGCGGAGCTGAGATTTTCGCAAAATCCCTTATGAACTTTCGATAGAAACCTGCTAGTCCTAGAAAACTTCGGACCTCAGTTGCATTCCTTGGTGTCTTCCAATCCTGTACCGCCACTACCTTAGCAGGGTCCACTGCTAACCCTTGTTTGGATACTATGTGCCCAAGGAACCTCACTTCATCTCTCCAAAAGTGGCATTTGGAGAATTTGGCTTTTAGTTGATGGACTCGCAGAGTTTCCATGACTGCCCTTAAGTGCTGAGCATGTTCCTCTTCACTCTTTGAGAAGATAAGGATATCGTCTACGAAGACCACTACGAACTTATTGAGGAAATCTCTGAATACCCTACTCATCAGGTCCACGAAGTAAGCAGGTGCATTTGTCAAGCCGAAAGGCATGACAAGCCATTCAAAGAAGCCGTCTGGGGTTCTGAATGCCGTTTTATCGATACCATCTTCAGCCACCCTTAGCTGATGAAAACCGGTCGCTAAATCGAGTTGGGAGAAAACAGACGCTCCTACAAGCTGATCAAACAAATCGTCAATTCTGGGGAGAGGGTGCCTATTTTTTTTCGTTAGCTTGTTGAGCTCCCTATAGTCAACACATAGACGGAGTGAACCATCCGCCTTTGTAGCGAACACCACTGGAGCGCCCCATTCTGAAATGCTCCTCCTAATGAACCCCTTCTCTAGAAGCTCTTTAATCTGTTTACTGAGCTCTTTCCTTTCCCGTGGAGCCATGTGTCTAACGGGTAACGCAACGGGCTTTGCATTATCTACAAGGTATATGCGGAAGTATATCTCCCGCTTCGGAGGCAAGCCCTTCACCTCTTCGAAGACATCCGGATATTCCCGGACCACTCTAACTGATTGCAAATTTTCAACAGAGGCATCTAGCGATTCAAGGTAACTAAGCCTAACTGCATATGAGGGATTACAAGAAATTTCCAAAGTATTACCGAGCTGGGTTAGGAGCCTAACAACCCTTTTCTCACAATCAAGGATGGCCCCATTACTGGATAGCCAATCCATGCCCAAAATCAAACCATAACCCGAAAAGCCCAAAACAAAGGCACTACATTGAAATTCTACGCTTAGAATAGAAATTTTCAATCCCAAACAGATCATAGACAAATGAGCTGGGCCCCCAATTGGGTTTGAAACAATTAAGGGGTCCTCTACCATACTAGTTTTTAGGTGCAGAGATTCTACTAAAGCAGACGAGATAAAGGAGTGTGATGCGCCAGAATCAAATAAAGTGCGAACGGGGTGATCATAAAGATAAACTACACTTTCTACAGAAGTATGTATACCTCGCTGTTGCAGAGGTGGCGCTTCTAGCACATGAACTTGTGCCCCTGAGGTGGATCCAGCCCTCTGCCCCTGTCCTCGTTTCTTTGGGCAGTCCTTAGCCCTATGGCCTGTCTCACCGCAAGAAAAGCACCCACCATTCTCCTTGGCCTTCTTTTTCCTGCAATCTTTCACTAAGTGCCCCACTTTGCCACAGAAATTACACTTCCTCTTCTCTTTGTTGCCTTTCCCGCCCTTCTTAAAGTCTGTCTTCTTAGGCTGCAAACCCTCTTTCTTCCCTTGAGAGCTTTCTGCCTTTGTCTCCTTCTTGTCCTTATCCCCTTCGTTCAGCAATGCCATTTGAACCAATCTTTCATACGTGGCTCCCATGGGTATATGGGTCATGGCCAAACTGTGTAATGGCTCATTCAACCCTTTGACGAAACGGAGAGCCTTCTTGTGCGGGGTGTTGACTAGGTCCAGCCCAAACCTAGCCAGCTCATCGAACTGATTAACATACTCTTTAACTGTCTTGTTCCCTTGCTTAAGAAATAAGAATTTTTCCAACTGCAAACTCCTTTCCGCATCTGAGAGAAATTTAGCCTCAAACCTTTCCCTAAAGTCCTCCCATGTCTCCACTGGTCTTTCTGCATTAGTGACTTCCCTCCAGTAGGAAGCCTCGCCCTTTAGTAGCCATACTGCCAGTTGTACTTTCTGTCTATCTTCTACCTCAAAGATGATGAATAAGTCCTCGGTTTCTTTCATCCAATTTCTAGCTGCCACGAAGGACTCAGTTCCATGGAAATCCTTTCCTCCCATAGCTTTAAAATCTTTACATATCTTAGCAAAAGTGTTTCCCCATGGAGGAGGTGAAGGAAGAGGTGCCGCTGCAGCTGGATGATTTCCTGCAGCTGGGGGAGGAGGAACGGTAGGACCTGGCTGAGTGGCCCTTGCTTCTAAGAACCGTCTAAACCAACCAGGTATTGGTACACCCTCTGGCAAGTTAAGTTCTTCGGACATGCTGAAACAAAAAGGATAGAATCAAAACGAAGGATAAGAGATAGTACCTATGGCTTTGTGGGGGACTTTGCCTTTTAAAACAAAATAATATTTTATCTTTTAAAATTGCTTCTTTAAATTTCCTTTTTGAAAATAAATTTTCAAAACTTTTTATCTTATCTAGTAAACCTATGCTCTGATACCAAGTGAAACACCCTACCTCCGTTAGGGTCACTCTCATAGGGAATGCCCTAATTTTGGTGGAGGTTTATAAGTATAAGTCACAGATATACAAGACAGATATAAAAACACATATTTTTGAACAGCGGAAAAGCAGCAACTTTTATTTCATAAGAGAAAATACGTGTTACAACAACAATTACAACAATTGTCTTACATACTTCCAAAAAACATAACATGTTCATAACTGTCTTGATTACATTATTTAAAGAAGCATAAAGAAAACATAAATAAACTGCAAAAGTCCCATAGTTGTTGTCCAAAGCCATAGTCCAAAACAAAAAGGTCCAAGCAATACATTCTTTCTCTTCAAGCTGGATATGAAGGCGGGTCAAGCTGCAGTATTCCCTCCCTGTGGACCTGGGGGGGGGGAACGGAAGAAAAGAAGACGAAAGAAAAGTAGAGTCGGACATAAAGCCTGAGTAAGTCTAGGACTATTCAGTCTATGAATAAAGAACTGGGTATGATAAGTATAAACTAGAAATGGGGAAAGCACCATAAACTTAGTTAAGTTGTCTAGGGTCGAATATACTATCGTACCCCATATTAATCTTTGTACCCATATAAACTAGTTCCCAACAGGCACCCCATAATCAGGGTGAAGTGATCCATTTTATGATGATCGGCTCCTACTCGCATAGTTACATGTGTCTTACGCCCCCCGATGTTGTAGTTACCTATGCTGGTCCCACCATGGGGTGTATCAAGTCCCATGGCGGCGGCCCGACACAACCCTAGAATGCACAGGTATGCTACTGGTGCCCAGTGCCTTATTTTTCTGCGCCGGAGTGAGTGCACGCCCACACCCCGTTAGAACCTATACTGCTGCACCACCGCCGTCGATTTGACCTCTTACAGTCAGCCCAGTAATCGTGCCCCACCCTGCCTAGTTTCAGGGTATCATGATACACCTTATAGGGTTACTGCTGAAAAGGGTCCCCCGCTACTAGGTTTTCTATTTCTAGCCAACATGCTAAGTTGGATAAGTGTTTTATAAACCTAACCCCCAATCAGTCTGTTTAGTTTAGCATGTTCCATTTTGATTAAGTATTAATATAATTTACTTAATCCTATCAATCCTGACTCAGCCTTAATTGTCTTATTAAAGCCTTAACCTCTCACATTAGATAACTATTGTTGTGGCTGCCTGTTGCCGGTTGGGTCTGGGCAGTCTTACGCCACAACTCAGTCTAACCTCGGTTCCTTATTGGGCTCCATGTTTAACCACCCACATTGGATAGGTATTGTTGTGACTACTGGACAGCCGGGCGGTTCCGGGCAGGTTTACATCACAACTCAATCCAACCTCGGGTTAAACACATCGTATTTTCCACATTTACATATTTTGTCTTTCTTCTTTATTTTCTTATATGTAAATATTTGCGGCCCATTATTAAAAATCAATTTAAGCTAATGGTGTAAAGGTTTACACCAATTATGGGCCCAACCCATTCTTGAATTTGGGCCCCTCTACTTTTATATTTTCATTTATTAATTAATTTGGCCCAACGCTATTTCCCCCGTTTAATACGTTCGTTTATTATAAAATAATGTTGGGCTTAGCCTTTTAAGCCCAACTTAGCCACGTGAAAAAGGGGAGGCTTAAAACGTAATTGTATACACAAAAAGGGGAATGTGAACGCATGAACTTGCAACATAACGTTGGAACTACAAAATAGAAACAGGTGTACTTGCATTGTAGTAACATATACTTTGGTCATAAAGCATAAGTGACATGAATCAAACCATGTAAACTTGTAGCTAAGTTAAGAATCTAACTAAATTAGATATCATTATTGACACATAGTCTTAACTACAACATAAACCTATATTTTTACTTAGGCATAATGTCAAACATAAGCAAATCATGTTTATAAAATTACTATAGGTTTACAAAGGTGCTTACTTTTGTTACTAATACAAAAGTATAGTTCAACTAGAATTATTCCAACTTAATCATGATTTTTGATCTATTCACATAACCATGGCATAAATATTCCTAAACGTGAAATCATAGTTTTTACTTTATTCATGCAAACTTGCAATTGGAATGTAATTCTAACGTAGCTATGTGTCACATATATTATCATATAATTCTTGTTAACAATGTAGGCCTAACATGTTTTTCAATTAGGCATAATACCAAACATAGCCTAGTCATATTCATAAATTCACAAAGAGGCTTACTTTTGTTTCTAATACAAAAGTATGGTTTTAGACATAGATCATGATACCAATCCAACATAATTTCATATGAATCATAATACCCCAAATTTGATCCAATTACACAAAAAAATGATTTTGTAAAAAAATATACATTATGTTGGCATAGTAGCAAAACCACATACTTGCATGAATCTAAATTAAACAACTACAAACATGTAGCTTCAACATGAATTAAATACTTGCGAATATCCAATCGTATACTTGCATAAATCTCAAATAAACTACCGCAAACATGTAGTTTTTATCATGAATTACATACTTGCGAATATCCAATCGTTACATCACAATATTCCAAATCGATTGGAATCATAACAACGCACAAATATGAATTTCTATCACCACAAATCAAGTGTACAAATCAAACACAGTTATTTATTCACATCGGAATAGTACTCTACTTACAATCGTGTGACGAATTCTTCAATTCAGGAATCTGAATTCTGGATTTGGAGATGCTACTCCTTTGACGTAGGCGTTGATTTGATTTGTTTAAGTTTAACTTGTAGTTGCTTTATGCTTTAGAGTTTGCCTCCTAATCGTCTCTCAAATTGGTGGCTACTTCTAGTCGTTCCTCAGCAGCATGATGGCCTCGTTCTTATTTTTGAATGAATAGATTAGGTAGAGTCTAGGGTCATTTTTATAGAGTTTATGAACTGATTAGGACCATCGATGTAGCTTGGGTTAATCGTAGCCATCCATTCGAAATAGAGACCAATCAGGAGCTGCCACCTAGCCCTAGTGACAAAGCAAGCCTCAGAAAATTGACCAAACATAGACTAGGCCAGCCAGGGTGGGCTGGGTTCGACCTGGCTCTGGGGCCAGGTCGACAACCCTGTCGACAGCCCTGTCGACCTGGCTCCCAGGTCGACTGCCAAGTCGACCTGGGTGCCTTAGGCGGGAATTTTCCCGCCTTGGCCAATTGGGCCCGATTTTGAATTTCAAACTTGTTTTTCTGAGCTGTTTTCTTCTATTTGAATTATAAACTAAATTCTGAAACTTCCGGAGGCCGTATCTTCTTCATACGGACTCCGTTTATAGAAAACTCGGACTCTATTTCGCGTATTTTTCCGAGACGAACACAATGGCGTATCCCGTTTCCATTAATTCTTTGATTTGAAATTAATTATACTTAAATTTGTGAATTTCACTGTTATAAAATACATGGGGTGTTACAATATGTGACAGCTTTGACCAAAAAGTGTGTCAACAGTTTGGTTATGGCTCTAGTAACTCAAAATAAATACAAAGTTATGGTTGGCGGAACAACCCATGTCTGTTGGGTGCAACATCGAAGTCTTGAGGTGCAACATCCGTTTGAAAATCCAAGATTGGACTGAATGACTTTTGAAAACTCGTTTATGGGTATGAACTAGAAATATAACATGGTGCATCATATTCCAAAATATAATAACCCGAATTATGACCACGGTCAAACCCCCTTTAACCAACAAAACGACATGCGAAAAACTGAGTTAAAAAGGATTTCTATGTTCCCAAATGTCATTAAGATTGAATTTTTTGGTTATTGAACTAAGATGAGATGGGTGGAACCTTTTAGTCCTATAAATCTATGAAAGAGCTTCATTTTGAATGGTTATGGTCCTTGTAACTCAAAATGGACACAAAGTTATGGTTAGCGGAACAACCCACGTCTCTTGGGTGCAACATCGAAGCCCAGAGGTGCAACATCCGTTTGAAAATCCAAGATTGCCCTGTATGACTTTTGAAAACTCGTTTATGGGGATGAAATTTAAATATAAGATGGTGCATCATATTCCAAAATATAGTAAATCGAGCCGGGGCTAGTACACAATCAAAGGGGACGAGCTGAGCAGATATGTCACCAATTCCAAAATCCAAGTTCTGCGCTCGTTCACGGAAACGGGCGTAACTTCCAATCCATAAGTCCGTTTTGCCCAAACGAAAGCTCTACCTGAAGCTAATTCAGAGGGCTACAGGACTTCCGGAGCATAGCTCCATAACTGATGTTTTCGGGACCAAAAGAGGTCATCTGATAGGAGTTTCGGGCCTGTTTATGATGATGTTGCGATTCGACCAAATCGCTCTATGTCTCCTGGCGAAGTTCTCAGTTTCTGAGCGCGTTGCTTATTTAGATTATCCATATGTGACAGCCTTGACCAAAAAGTGTGTCAACAAGCTGGTTATGGTTCTAGTAACTCAAAATAAATACAAAGTAATGGTTGGCGAAACAACCCACGTCTGTTGGGTGCAACATCGAAGTCTTGAGGTGCAACATCCGTTTGAAAATCCAAGATTGCACTGTAGAATTTTGAAAACTCGTTTATGGGTACGAAATAGAAATATAACATGGTGCATCACATTTCAAATTATAGTAAATCGAATTATGAACATGGTCAAACACCCTTTGACCAACAAATCAACACGTTAAAAATTGAGCTAAAAAAGCTTTCGATGTTCCCAAATGTCATTAAGATTGAATTTCTTGGTTATTGAACTAAGATGAGATGGGTGGAACTTGTTAGTCCTATAGATCTATGAAAGAGCTTTGTTTTGAATGGTTATGGTTCTTGTAACTCAAAATGGACACAAAGTTATGGTTGGCGGAACAACCCACGTCTCCTGGGTGTAACATCGAAGTCCCGAGGTGCAACATCCGTTTGAAAATCCAAGATTTCCCTGTATTACTTTTGAAAACTCGTTTATGGGTACGAAATAGAAATATAACATGGTGCATTACATTTCAAAATATAGTAAATCGAATTATGACCATGGTCAAACACCCTTTGACCAACAAAACGACATGTGAAAATTTGAGTTAAAAAGGCTTTCTATGTTCCAAAATGCCATTAAGATTGAATTTCTTGGTTACTGAACTAAGATGAGATGGGTGGAACCTATTAGTCCTATAGATCTATGAAAGAGCTTCGTTTTGAATGGTTCGGGTTCTTGTAACTCAAAATGGACACAAAGTTATGGCTGGCGGAACAACCCACGTCTCCTGGGTGCAACATCGAAGCCCTGAGGTGCAACATCCATTTGAAAATCCAAGATTGCCCTGTATGACTTTTGAAAACTCGTTTGTGGGGATGAAATAGAAATATAACATAGGGCATCATATTCCAAAATATAGTAAATCGAGCCGGGGCTTGTCCACGATCCAAGGGGGCGAGCCGAAGAGAAATGTCACCAATTCCAAAATCCAAGTTCTTCGTGCGTTCACGGAAACGGGCGTAACTTCCAATCCGTAAGTCTGTTTTGCCCGAACGAATGCTCTACCTGAAGCTAATTCAGAGGGCTTAGGAGTTACGGTGCAAAGCTCCGTAATTGATGTTTTTGGGACCAAAAGAGGTCATCTGATAGGAGTTTCGGGCCTGTTTATGATGATGTTGCGATTCGACCAAATTGCTCTATGTCTTCTTGCGAAGTTCTCAGTACCTGAGCTCGTTGCTTATTTTGATTTTCCATATGTGACAGCTTTGACCAAAAAGTGTGTCAACGGGCTGGTTATGGTTCTAGTAACTCAAAATAAATACAAAGTTATGTTTGGCGGAACAACCCACGTCCGTTTGGTGCAACATCGAAGTCTTGAGGTGCAACATTCGTTTAAAAATCCAAGATTGTACTGTATGACTTTTGAAAACTCGTTTATGGGTATGAAATAGAAATATAACATGGTGCATCATATTAAAAAATATAATAAACCAAATTATGACCAAGGTCAAACACCCTTTGACCAACAAAACGACATGCGAAAAATTGAGTTAAAAAGGCTTTTTATGTTCCGAAATGCCATTAAGATTGAATTTTTTGGTTACTGAACTAAGATGAGATGGGTGGAACCATTTAGTCCTATAGATTTATGAAAGAGCTTCGTTTTGAATGGTTATGGTCCTTGTAACTCAAAATGGACACAAAGTTATGGTTGGCGGAACAACGCACGTCTCCTGGGTGCAACATCGAAGCCCTGAGGTGCAACATCCGTTTGAAAATCCAAGATTGCCCTGTATGACTTTTGAAAACTCGTTTGTGGGTATGAAATATAAATATAACATGGTGCATCATATTCCAAAATATAGAAAATCTAGTCGAGGCTAGTACACGATCAAAGGGGGTGAGCCGGGCAGAAATGTCACCAATTCCAAAATCCAAGTTATGCGCGCGTTCATGGAAACGAGCGTAACTTCCAATCCGTAAGTCCGTTTTGCCCAAACGAAAGCTCTACCTGAAGCTAATTCAGAGGGCTATAGACATTACGGAGCTAAGCTTTGTAATAGATCCGAGACCAAAAAAGGTCATTTGATAGGAGTTTCGGGCCTGTTTATGATGATGTTGCGATTCGACCAAATCGCTCTATGTCTTCTGACGAAGTTCTGAGTACCTGAGCGCGTTGCTTATTTAGATTTTCCATATGTGAAAGCTTTGACCAAAAAGTGTGTCAACAGACTGGTTATGGTTCTAGTAACTCAAAATAAATATAAAGTTATGGTTGGCGGAACAACCGACGTCTGTTGGGTGCGACATCGAAGTCTTGAGGTGCAACATCCGTTTGAAAATCCAAGATTGCACTGTATGACTTTTGAAAACCCGTTTATGCGTATGAAATAGAAATATAACATGGTGCATCACATTTCAAAATATAGTAAATCGAATTATGATCTTGGTCAAACACCCTTTGACCAACAAAACGACATGTTAAACATTGAGCTAAAAAAGCTTTCGATGTTCCCAAATGTCATTAAGATTGAATTACTTGGTTGCTGAACTAAGATGAGATGGGTGGAACCTATTAGTCCTATAGATCTATGAAAGAGCTTCGTTTTGAATGGTTATGGTTCTTGTAACTCAAAATTGACACAAAGTTATGGTTGGCGGAACAACCCACGTCTCCTGGGTGCAACATCGAAGCCCTGAGGTGCAACATCCGTTTGAAAATCCAAGATTGCCCTGTATGACTTTTGAAAACTCGTTTATGGGGATGAAATAGAAATATAACATAGTGCATCATATTCCAAAATATAGTAAATCGAGCCGGGGCTAGTCCATGATCCAAGGGGGCGAGCCGAACAGAATTGTCACCAATTCCAAAATCCAAGTTCTGCGCGTTCACGGAAACGGGCGTAACTTCCAACCCGTAAGTCCGTTTTGCCCAAACGAATGTTCAACCAGAAGCTAATTCAGAGGGCTACAGGTGATACGGAACAAAGCTCCGAAATTGATGTTTTCTGGACCAAAAGTGGTCATCTGATAAGAGTTTCGTGCCTGTTTATGATGATGTTGTGATTCGACCAAATCACTCTATGTCTTATGACGAAGTTCTCAGTACCTGAGCGCGTTGCTTATTTAGATTTTCCATATGTGACAGCTTTGACCAAAAAGTGTGTCAACAGACTGGTTATGGTTTTAGTAACTCAAAATAAATACAAAGTTATGGTTGGCGGAACAACCCACGTCTGTTGGGTGCAACATCAAAGTCTTGAGGTGCAACATCCGTTTGAAAATCCAAGATTGCACTGCATGACTTTTGAAAACTCGTTTATGGGTATGAAATAGAAATATAACATGGTGCATCATATTCCAAAATATAATAAACCGAATTACGACCACGGTCAAACCCCCTTTGATCAGCAAAACGACATGTGAAAAATTGAGTTAAAAAGGCTTTCTATGTTCCCAAATGCCATTAAGATTGAATTTCTTGGTTACTGAACTATGATTAGATGGGTTGAACCTTTTAGTCCTATAGATCTATGAAAGAGCTTCGTTTTGAATGGTTATGGCACCTTTAAATCATACCGCTCATTGTCTTTGCCACCTTCTTCTGCTATTAACGCAAGCCATAATGTAGTTCAGTCAAGCTTTTACAACAATTGACTCAATCATACTTAGAAGTATTACATAAAACTTATGTCTTGATTCTAAAACTTCCAAGTATATAAGAAGCATAAAACATCGCAAAGTAGCATAAGTCCCCAAATAAAAGTGCAAACACAGCCATAGACAAAGATGAGAGTATCCAAGCGATACATCAAATAATCTCAAGCTTGGAAAGAGAAACGGTCCAAACTAAACTGAGCTATTCCCTCCCTGACTACCTTGGGGGAAACAGAATAAAAGAAGACGAAAGAAAACGGGTCAGGCATAAAGCCTAGTAAGTCCAGTGACTTTCAGCATGTAAACAGGTAAAAGCAACATGACATGAATAAACCGAATATAAGACAATACCGTGATAACAAGGATAACAAGATAACATAGGATAAGCATAAGATATGATAAGGCAAGATAAGCTGAATGCGCTTCTTCCCTTTCTCTGCTTCGCTACTACCATGTTATTCTGATTTCTATATCTCTGCACCACCTAACTAGTGTCCCAACTAGTAATCTGTATAAAATGATAATATGATCCCAATCCTCGCAATTGTGGTAGCCTTCAGGTGTACATCTATTATGAGGATCCCTCCTCAATCTGCCTAATTGCCATGAATATGTTAGATGTACCCTTACTACCCTATCGATCGGCTCCCTACTTGTATTAATTTTCCTTGTGTCTGTGTCAAACGGCCCTCTCTTGCGTGTAGATACCCTGTGCTGGTCCCACCATAAGGTGTATCAATCCCTATGATAGCAACCCGACACGATTCAAGATGCACAGTGTATAACTACTGGTACCCAGTGCCTGCTTTTTCCACTCCGGAGTACGTGCATGCCCGTAATCCGTCGGAACCTACACTGACGTACCCCCTACCGCTATTTTGACCGCTTATAATCAGCCCAGTAAGCGTGCCCCACCCCGCCTAGTTTAGGGTACCATGATACATCTATGTGGGTTACTGCTGAAATGGGTCCCCGTTACTAGGGTTTCCTACTGGTTAAGTTTGTGGGCCTATATATACATATATTACTCACCTACACGAGATGTACTTAACCCTCCCACTGATTCAAACTTGTTTATTTAACGGTTAAGTTTGTGGGCCTATATATACTAATATTACCCACCTACCCAAGGTTTACTTAACCCTCCTACTTATCAAGTCAATATGTATTATTGGTTAAGCATGCGTTAATCCTATCCACTTTGTTCATGTAATATTGGTTAAGTGGTGTCCATTCATGTTAACTTAACCAACCCACACATCATGTTGTATTGGTTAAGTGCTTCCTATTAACTTAACCCTGTTCATTCATCATGTTATATTGGTTAAGTGTTTTCCATTAACTTAACCCTACTCATTCATCATGTTTTATTGGTTAAGTGTTTCTTATTAACTTAACCCTACTCATTAATCATGTTATATTGGTTAAGTGTTTCCTATTAACTTAACCCCACTCGTTCATCATGTTATATTGGCTAAGTGTTTCTTATTAACTTTACCCTACTCTTTCATCATGTTATATTGGTTAAGTGTTTCTTATTAACTTAACCCTACTCATTCATCATGTTATATTGGTTAAGTGTTTCTTATTAACTTAACCCTACTCATTCATCATGTTATATTGGTTAAGTGTTTCTTATTAACTTAACCCTACCACACATCATGTTATATTGGTTTAGTGTCACCTATTCATACATTACTTAACCTTACCATTCTTAGCATATCTGTTCATTGGCATTAATTGATTTATTAATGCACCAATCTCTCACATTAGAACTGTTGTTTGCGGTTGCTGGATGTGCAGGGGGGTTACGGCCTGACTTCTACCGCAAACTCATTCTAACCTCGGGTTCTTTTGGGCATGATGCGCTAACCTCTCACATTAGACCTGGTGTTGCGACTGCTGGATGTGCCGGGCAGTTCCAGGAAGTCTTACACCACAACTCAATCTAACCTCGGGTTAGACATTTTCATCTTTTAACTAATTTACATATTTGCCGTACATGTCCCAGTCTAAATTTTATTTGCTAATTATCCCAGTTTCACAAAACTAGTCATGTTTCAATTCTCAAGTTATGCCCAACAAATTAAATTACAAGTTATTAATCAAAATAGGCTACACCCAAACTTCATAAATTTACAATAATAGTCATGCTCCAAAATCACAATATACATTATGCTTAGCGTCCCAACCAATAGTTATGCCCAATCTAAATTTAATATTCCAGTTTACAGTTTACGCCCAAAACTTGGTTTACATGCTAGTTAACCCTAACTTGCAGTTATAATGATAATAATGCCCCACTATCAATTACAAGTCATGTCCAATAATTTCACCGAATATGTTATGCCCACTATTTACCCAAAATAGGTTATACCCAAATATTCCCCGTATTCCAATCATTCGTATTTCGCGATTTCAGACTAGGTTCGAAGGCAACCCAGGTTCATAAAAGAAAAAGGAAATAGGGGAAGAGAGAGAAGGAGCATAAAATAAGAATAGGCATAAAAATAGGCATATAACAACAAACCTAATACAGGAAATTTAGATACAACATAGATAGATTCTTGAATAAACTGATACAATTATTATCGCAGGCATAAGAATAACATCATGAACCAAAAAGTATTATATGCCTGATGTAAAACAAAGATAGGCATGATTGAATCGATATAATAACTTCTTAGGCATGTAAAATCGTGGATTCGATAGAAAGATTGGGATAAATCTGAAAAGATTTTCTTATCATCAAGCATGGACTTACATTCATTTTATTACATGCCAAGATTACAATTAGTTATTTAAATCTGAAAATAACATGAACTTACCTTGCTAGGATTAAGAAAAGGTAATGCAATCGTTGTTGTTGTAGCAAAATTAATCTTCTAATTTGATGTTAATTAATCTTTAAAGATGATTGTTGATGAAGAACTTCTAATATGATTTAGGTTTTAGAAGTGGCGGCTAAGAGGATTGAGAGTTCAGCAACATAGAGACGTCATAAGGAATTGTTATGAATTTGGTTAGGTCTAGCCACTAATTTATAGGTGTAGAGAGCGTTTTAGAGCCTTCAGATCAGTCTAGGAGTCATCAAAATCATCCAGAGTAGAAAAACACGACACATAGTGAATCAGGGAGCGACACGTCATCCAAGACACATCGGTCCAGAAATTTTCGTCCAGATCTGAAAAAGGGTTCGACACCCTATAGGGGGGTCGACACCTATGTCGACTCCCCTATAGGGGGGTCGACTCCTATGTCGACTCCCCTTAAGGGGGGTCGACACCTATGTCGACTCCCCCTAGGGGGGTCGACACTTGTTGAGCGGGAAATTTCCCGCTCATTTCCCTTTGGCTAATTTCGAATTTTAGACCTGTTTTGAACCTTCTGGACTTATTATATTCATATAAAATCTTCCTTGTGCGTATACAAACTTCTAAGGCTTATAACTTCTTCATATCGAGTCCGATTTACGCAAACTCGGACTCTATCTCAAGCAGAATTCCAAGACGAACGCAATGGAGCAACCCATTTCACCTAATTCTCCTTTTACAAATTAATTATTCTTTAATTATCTCTTATGCCATGTTCTAAAATTATGGGGTGTTACATCATCCGTGTATCTTTTTTAACTCCTGCCCACCTCAGCGTTATGTGGAAAAAACAAGTATATTTCTGCAAATAGTTTCGAAACTAGCCTAAATCTGCTATTAGTTTTAAAAACAAGCCTATTTTGAAATTTTGTCCTAATCAAACACTATGAAATGAAGGACATCATTTACGTTGATCATGCACTTAAACGCAAAAAGCACAAAATATGCGATAATGTTTTAATCAAAATATTGAAGCTGGAAATGTGGATAAGATCACGTTGTATTGAGAGGAGGAGAATGAACTGAATTGTGACCTGACTCATGTTTCTTAATTTTGTAAAGATCAACGACGGCATAGGTTACATCTTTTATTTCTAAAATCACACAAGTCATCTTCACATTATTGAACATTGTATCACTTTGTAATGAGTATACAACAGTTGTTATAAAAAAGTAGGTTTAAACATGATAGAATGATTATTCAAGCTATTTTAACGAATTGGACATAATTTGGTACATTTGGTTTGTTTGTTTTTGGTAAAATCTTCTAAATTTATGATTGTGTGAAAATTTTGGGTATTTTTTTTTATAAAAGAGTTTACATCTCACCTCTAGAAATCAGTGGTAAACGATTACTAATTTCATCATATCAATTTTTTCTTTAACGGATTAGACATCACTTGTTACTTCTGGTTTGTGTTCTATTTTCTACTAAGATCTTGTAAATTTATGGTTTAGGTTGCAAATTAATGTTGGTAGGATCTTGTGATTACACGTTGTGATCTTATGGGTTGTAAAATGTTGGAGAGGTCATTTTATTCATGACAATCTATTGATTTCACAATGAAAATTACCGAACCTGAAATATGAACACACAACTAACCTTCATTCTAATGGTTTTTGTGCAAATAGGGATGAAAATGTGAATATGGGGCTTCTAATAACTATTCTCCTGAACAGGTTCATAGCCTACCCAACAGCTTCCTATGCGGTTCACCGAAAGCGAGAGGCGGACACATATATGTCAAGAACACTCGAACATCTTGATCTCAACAAAGACTTGTGACTCCTCTCTTATATCCACTCAAATCAAGATGTCCATACAATGCTTGACTTAATCGAATTTTTTAGTGCCGAACCCAACAAATCTACTCACTGCCTCCCATCCATATACAACCCATTTTAGCTCAAAACAATGCAAACAACACAATGCTTTTCAGCAACTCCAAAACATAGACTTCAAAAACAGCGATCCGGGAGCCAAGAACAAATTAGTGCCCTTGTTGACAAGTTCAGTAAAGAAACTAGAATCACCATGGTTCAGCTCAGTGCCATATCTTGGATCGAAACTATGCATTTGGATACCAGGTTTGCAGTGCAAATGTGCAGGCATCTTTTTCCCATTTCAAAGAAAAATAAAGTTTGCTGGAAAAATGGGAGTTTCAAAGGAGGGTTTGAAGCAGTCCAATGTGAACCTTGTTTAAGTTTTTCTTGTTCAGTTGGTGTTTTTCGGGATGGAGGCATCATGAGAAAACAAGAATAACAAATCCTTCGTTTAAGATTGGTGACAATAAAATGCATGTTCAAGTGTTGATCTTGCTTCTTTGGGGTAAAAAGAACAGAGAAGCAGCTTCACATGCAAGGAGGTTGGCGGCTTATCATCCTTTCATAAACACTGGACGTAGATCAGTTCATGTATGTGAAAAGCGAGAAGGAAATAATAGCATGTCATTTGATGTCACAACGGAAATCCAAATGAAATTTTACTAACAAATTTTTGCAATAGGTTGAAATGGTTGTACATTTTTTTTTTTTTTTTTTGAAAATTAAAATGGTTGTACATTTAATGTTAAGTTATTATTTACTAGGCTACAACTTCCGGATACCGTTTTTATTTCTTAATGTTGTAAGTGTAGATATGCTATAAATGGACTAATAAACAACGAGGACATATTGGTTAATAGTCCCACTAAGTTAGTGAGTGCAGTATCATCGGTAGCAAATATAGGAATGTACTAATTGTACAACGTTGGAAGAGACAGGCCAGGAAAGGCTGAACAATTAACAAAAGGCTTGAGCGAATGTGAAGAATGCCCAGAGTATGGATATATAACAGATTTGCTTGCGTCACCAAACATAAAAAATAAGGATCGGTCCTAGTGTTTCAACAACAAAATGAAAGTTAATGTACACTGTCAGATATGCTATAATTTCAAAGTAGACATTACCAGGTGCCTAAGTGTTTTAGAAGTTATTTGAGTTCGAGTGAATAAAGGATTTAGAAGAAAAACCAATTTAGGACAACTATTTGTTTGAAGAACTGCATGCTGGAAGTAATTAAAGATCCTGAATTGATATATGAACTTGGTAAATTGAGCCATCAAAGAAATTTTGTTAAAACAATGCTTTCTCATCCATAATAAAGATTATTATTTTTAGGTACAGTTTTTTGGTATTTGTTCTAAAGCAATTTATTGTCTAACGCTGTACGTAAACTTGCTAATTTGTAAAAAGTGGAGTGCAAATGTCAAACAATAAATCTATACCATGTCATGAAAACATTCTAGCATGATCGGCAGAGACGGCCCATTGATTTTGTTGCCCCAGCCCAAAACTAGTGGAGTGCAAATGTTAAACAATAAACCTATACCATGTCATGAAAACAATCTAGCTTGATCGGCAGAGCCAGCCCATTGATTCTGTTGCCCCAGCCCAAAACTGGCAGCTGAAGCTAGCCAAACGATAAAAAATTTCAAGACAAAATAAAGGACGCTGCAAGCACTTGTACCCAGATCTTCTCAACCAGCACAACAGATGTAACAACCCGTATTTTGAATAACATGTTATAACGTAAATCAAGGCAGAATTAAATTTTAAAACATGAATCAAGGGAAACGGGTTGTGGCATTGCGTTCGTCTCAGAAAAATATGCGAAATAGAGTCCGAGTTTTCGAGAATCGGAGTCCGTATGACCAATTTATGGCCCGTCAAAGTTTTCAGAAAAATTCAAGTTCAAAAACAGTTCGAAATTCGAATCTGGGGCCAAACAGACTGGGCGGGAAAAATTCCCGCCCAAGCCCCAGGTCGAATGGGGTGTCGACTAGGGAGTCGACACGCCCAAGGCCAGGTCGACTGCCCAGTCGACTTGGGTGTTGACCTAGGTGGTCCGACCAGTTTGGCCTGGTGCACCTAAATTGGCTCTCTGGTTTTGTCTTTGGCCCTGTTTGGGGATTTGATGGTTCAGATTCGTTTTAGGGTTAATCCTATGGCCTAAACTAGTTCTAATCTCTATAAAAACACCCTAAGACCTAGCCTAAACCCACACAAATCAATCCTACAACTAAGTTGTGACAAAATGATCCCTAATCATGGCCCCCATCTTCATATCATGGCCTCCATCTTCCTCCTGAGAGCTTGAGAGTTCTAAACTAAATCTATGTCAAAGAAGCCATCTTTCTTCATTCAAATCAAAGGAGCTACTTATTTCTCAAGGCTTTAAGTGGAGCTCATTATCTTTATTTGGGATTCTAGTTTGGCTTCGTCTCAATCTTGTTCTATTTTTGTTCTAGTTCTCATAGCCACGATTTGTAAGCCCTATTCTACTATTAGATTTAAACTATGAACTTAATATGAACATGTAGCAAGTTGAAATGGGATTTTTTGGTGTAATACTTGTCTTGGACCTATCATTGTGTGCATAGATCTATTTATGACTCTTTTGATCTATGATTGTGGAACTATCATGAACCTAGTACCGTTCATCTTAATCTTGATTTTTGGGGTAGAAAGCTATGAGCTTTATTTGGGGATTATGCATAATGCAACATAGAACCCCTCATAACCTTGATGATAACTTGCCATGATGTTGAACTATATGCTAATCACAAGTTTAACACCTTATGTCACTATGACCATGTTGTCACCATATTTGCTAAGTTTGATGTCATACATGTTTTTGAGGCCAATAATGCTACATGCAAGTTATGATGAACACCTTTGCCTCAAATATCACCATGTTTAACTTGTGATAAACTATGACACCTTATACCCACCTTTGTCATGTTATTTTCCCCATTTTGATCCATTATGACTCGCTTTCATGTACGTTGGGGATACGTTTGGGTAGTTAGGCAAACATGATTTTTGGCATGAAAACTTGACTTGAAGCATGGTTTTATGATAAACTTAAATGTGGACATGACATGTAGAAAATCATAAAATGACCAACTCGAGGTTGGGTTGAGTTTGCAATGTAAAACTACCCGGAACCGCCCGGCTCAACTAGTAATTGCAAATAATAGGACCCAATGTGAGTAGTTGGTTATGTCGCACTTAAAACCCGAGGTTAGAATAGGTTGTGGTGTAAAGCTACCTGAACCCTCCCGGCTTAACTAGTAGCTACAACAAAGTCTAATGTGAGAGGTTGGGTGCATTAAATAAATTAATGCCACATGATAAGGTTAAGTCATGGACCACTTGAATACTTAACCAACTTGATACATGATTGGATAGGGTTAACCACACTTAACCCATTAGAAACCCTAGTTACTTGGTCGCTTTCAGCAGTAACCCTCTTAGTTGTATCACGATACCCTAGGGACTAGGCTAGGGTGGGGCACAATTACTGGGCTGATTGTAAGCGACCAGAAAGACAGCTGAGTAGGTGCGCCAGTGTAGGTTCAGGTGGACTATGGTCGTGCACACAATCCGGAGTTGAAAAAGCAGACACGGGCACCAGTAGGTTTAGACTGTGCGTGCTTGATTTGTGTCAGTGGTTGGCACCCTAAGGCTTGATACACCCTAGGGTGGACCTAGCACAGTCGACTACACTTCGTGGTTGGGCCGTATGAAACCGACACTTGACGAGTTAGGCTTATAGGGAGCCGATCGACTAGATCGTATAGTTGGACCTTGACTTGGGTCAACTCATGATATTGGGCCAAGGGATCATTTCTTGTTATACTCGACATGGATTAGAATACTAGTACTATTGGTGCAAAACTAAACCTTGTATATGCGATGCCACACTAGATCTACCTTGCTATCTGTTTATCATGCTAGTTTGTTATCACCTTTATGTCTCATCTCAGTTTCTCATGTTTAGTTAACTTCATTAGTTTTTATTCTAATAGTAGGTAGGACTTACCAGTCTTTATGACTGACCCATTTTCTTTCGCTTCTTTTCTTCCGTTTCTCCCCCTAGGTTCTCAGGGAGGGAACACTCCTGCTTAGCTTGGATCTTTAGCTTGCTTTCTTGATAGCTCATGTATGGTTTGGACTTGAGCTTGCTTGTAACAACCCGTATTTTCAATAACCTGTAATAATGAAAATTGAGGCAGAATTTAATTATAAAATGTGAATCAAGGGAAACGGGCTATGCCATTGCGTTCGTCTCGGAAAAATACGCGAAATAGAGTCCGAGTTTTCGAAAAACGGAGTCCGTATGGCCCAGATATGGCCCGTCAAAGTTTTCAGAAAATTCAAGGTTTAAAATCAGATGCAAATTTAAAGAATTGGGCCAGCTGGGCCAAGGTGGGAAAAATCCCGCCAGGACCCCATGTCGACAGGCCTGTCGACAGGGGTCTTGGCATGTCGACTGCCCTGTCGACAGCCCTGTCGACAGGGGGGTGCCCGGCTGATTAGCCTGGTGCACCATTTCTGATTGAGGTTGGGTCTTGTGGTCTGTTTCTAGAGAGTTCCGGGATCTGATGGACCTAATTGAATCTAGGGTTAATCCTATGGTCCAAATCACTAGCCTAATCTATAAATAAGACCCTAACCTACCCTAAATCACTCATTATTCAATCTAGTAACTAAACTATGCCAAAATCAAAACTCTCATGGCCTCCACCCTCTTCATACAATCCCTAAATTAATTCCTAAGAGATTTCCATGCATACAAGTGTATTTAGGCTTGTATGATCCTCTTTAGCTTGCATTAAAGTCTTGTTTCTCTATTGGCATCATAAAAGAAGAGTTTTGATCAAGTTTGCTTGCATTTTTGGGGTTTTTGGTTGCATAAGGGTTTAATTACATTTGCTATACTCATTTGAGTTCGCATAAGCATTGTAAGCCCTCTTACCTTCATTTTAGAAACTCTAAAGTTAATATGTGATGCAAGATTGGGATTTATGTATGTTTATTGAGTTATGCATGTTTATGCAAGTTTGCTAAGCCTTGATTTGCAAGTTAAATGAGTTATGCATGTTTATGCAAGTTTGCTAAGCCTTGATTTGCAAGTTAAATGAGTTATGCATGTTTATGCAAGTTTGCTAAGCCTTGATTTGCAAGTTAAATGAGTTATGCATGTTTATGCAAGTTCACCAAGCCATGATTTGCAAGTTAAATAAGTTATGCATGTTTATGCGAGTCCACTATGCCATGATTTGCAAGTTAAATGAGTTATGCATGTTCATGCAAGTTCATTGTGCCATGTTATGCATGTTTAATAAGTTGTGCATGCTTATGCAAGTTTAAAATGACAAGTTGTGCATGTTTGACAAGTTATGCATGTTTATGGTAATATGCAAGTTCACTATGCTAAGTTATGCAAGTTTGACAAGTTATGCATGTTTATGGTAAAATGCAAGTTCACTATGCTAAGTTATGCAAGTTTGACAAGTTATGCATGTTTATGGTAAAATGCAAGTTCACTATGCTAAGTTATGCAAGTCTAACATGTTATGCATGTTTGTTGTGATAAGCAAGTTCATCATGTATGTTGTGCCAAGTTCCCTCTTCCTATCCTTTATGCGTTATTACGAATATGTAAGCGATAGAATGACGTTGGGGGTTTGGGTAAACCTAAAATACATGAAAATATAAGATTGGGAATTTACCTATTAAGTTAGGTCTACCCAAGAAATTGTTTGACTTGTGATTTGAAATAAAGTGGACATGACACTTAGAAAACATAAGTGTGGCCAACTCGAGGTTGGGTTGAGTTTGTAGCATAATTCTACCTGGAACCGACCGGCTTAACTAGTGGCTACAAACAATAGGACCCAATGTGAGAAGTTGATCATGTGGTGCCAAGACCCGAGGTTAGACCAAGTTGTGGTGTAAAGCTACCCGGACCCGCCCGGCTTAACTGGTAACCGCAACAAAGTCTAATGTGAGAGGTTAAGGTGCATTTAATTAATTAATGCCTCATGATTAGGGTTAAGTCAGGGTCCACTAATACTTAACCAATTTGGGGATTCGAGGGATTAGAATGTTGTTAAATTGTGAACCGTTGGTTACACTTAACTAGTTTAATCCATTTGGGAGTTCAAGGGATTAGAATGGGGTTAAGCCACACTTAACCAGTTTAATCCAGGATTAGTGAAGGGTTAAATCACACTTAACCCTCTTAGGAAACCCTAGCGGCGGGTCTGTTCCGGCAGTAATCCCAGTTCGGTATCATCACAACCCTAGAGACTAGGCTAGGGCGGGGCACGATTACTGGACGGATGTAAACGACCAAAGGGCGATGGCCGAGTGGTACAGCGGTGCGGGTCCGGCGGGCTACGGACGTGCACGTAGTCCGATGTTGGACAAACTCGAGGCACGGGTACCAGTAGGTTAGGGCTGTGCATTATTGCTTAAGTGTCCGGGGTTGACACCCGAGGGCTTGATACACCCAAAGGTGGACCCAGCACAGACTAACTACAACCATACGTGGGCCATATGGACACCAACACTTGACGTGTTAGGTTTATAGGGAGCCGATCGACTAGACCGTGGGCTGGACCTTTTATTAAGGTCACTTCATGTTATTGGGCCAAAGTTTGGGCTAAGGGATCAATACCTGTTATGTTGATTTGCTAGTACACCGTGGTGCAAAAACTTAACCATGTTTATGCGATGACACCTCTATCTATCTTGTAGTTAATTTACCATGCCAGTATGTTGTTATCTATGATCATCTCAGTTTCCATCATGATGTTAACTTTATTAGTTTATAGACTGATCGTAGCAGGGCTTACTCAGTCTTTTTGACTGACCTGTTTTCTTTCGCCTCTTTTCTTCCGTTCCCCCTCCCCCCAAGGTTCTCAGGGAGGGAATACAGGAGCCTAGCTTGGAGCTTAGCTGCTTTCTTGGATAGCTCATGTATGCTTTGGACTTGAGCTCGCTATGGTTTTTCCACTTTGGGGATAGCTACTATTATGTTTTCTTTTTCAGTTTCAGATGATGTTATTTCATGTACTAGACTTGTTTATTTGGGAAATTGACATTTTGATGTACCAGACTTGTTTTTGAAATGGTTTAAAAATCTTCCGCTGTTTTATTTACTTACTCTGTTTATTTATATATATGTCATGTCCTGCCTTGCTATATCACTATGCATCTTTACCTTGTTTACAAATAATGCCCCTCCAAAGCTAGTGCATTCCTTTGCGAGTGACCATGGCGGAGGTGGGGTGTTACATTTGGTATCAGAGCATATGGTTTAAAAGAAGGGATAAAAAGGTTTTTAAAACTTTTGAAAAGAAAAACTATTTTCAAAAACACAGTATAAAGTATTTTCCAAAGAAAAGTCTAGTTGTTTTTAAAGGCTATTCCCCAAAAGCCATTAGCACTATCCTTTGACTCCTCGTTTGAACTCTTTTCTTTTCGTTTCCAACATGTCTGATAATCTCATCTTGCCCGGAGGAGTAACGGTACCCGATTGGTTTCGTCGGTACTTGGAAGTCACGGCACCGGTCCCGGGTGTCCCTAATGTTGTCCCCCCAGTCGAGGCCGCTGTTCCTCCTCCTCCTCCCGTAGCTGATGTTCCTCTTCCCCCTCAGCCTCCACAAGCGGATTTCGCGGAAATTTGCAAGAACTTTAAGAGGATGGGTGGCAAGAATTTTAATGGAACAGAGACTTTTGTAGAAGCAGGGAATTGGTTGAAAGAGACCGAAGATCTTTTAGCCACCTTTGATATAGGTGACCGCAGGAAGGTTTTATTAGCAGTATGGTTACTAAAGGAAGAAGCTGCACGTTGGTGGGTAGTCACCACCGCGACCAGGCCAATTGAGACTTGGGATGACTTTAGAGGAAGGTTTGGACTGAGATTCTTATCGCTGAAGCAAGGGGACATGACTATTAGGGAATACATAGATAAGTTTAATCAACTGACTCAGGACGATTTAGACTTGGTTAATACAGCTCAGAAGAAGGCCCTACACTTTGCTCTAGGATTAAACGAGCCATTACATGATTTGGCCCTGTCTCATATACCCTTGGGGGCGACTTTCGAGAGTTTAGTGAATTTGGCCCTACTTCAAGAAGAAGGCAGCAATGATAAGAAAGAGGTCAAGGCAAATGAGTCTCAAGGCAAAAGAGTAAATTCCGGGAAATGGGGCAAGAATATGAAATGTAACTTCTGTGGTGAAGTTGGACATATAGCCAGGGAATGTAGGAAGAAGGAGAAGAGAAAGCGGGGCGAATGCTTTGATTGTGGTGAGTTTGGACATTTCAGCAAGGATTGCCCGAGGAAACAAGGGCAAGGTCAGACTCAGGGTGCAGGACTATCTGGAGGGCGAATTCATCCCCTCAACCCCGTCCTTCCAGCTCATGATAGAGGTAGTGTTCCTGTTGAAAATCTTGTTTACATTTTCTGATTTTCCCTGTTCGAACTTTGTTTGATTTTGGCACATCGCATAGTTTTATTTCATCTGATCCAGTTGAAAGTTTTGCACCTAAGTACTAGTGTAGTTGATGATCCCGTATGTGTTTCAAATCCAATTGGGGGTTCTGCCCGTTTGTCTATGGTCTGGGAGGATTTGAAAATTTCTATCTTAAGTATAGAATTCTCGTGGGATGTTTATATTCTCGGTTTCAGGGGATATGGTTTGGTTTTGGGCATGGAATGGTTGTCCTGTTTTGAAGCCATTCTTGGTTTTTGTATATAGGGTTGTGAGGCTCATGATCCGCCTCGGTAATACCCTAGAAATTTCTAGTAACCCCATGGGTCCCGTCATGTTATGTTATCTTGAATCCCTCAACTCGTCTATCGATAGTTTGCAATCTGTGAGGGTGGTCCGAGAATATCCTGATATCTGGGGATAGATTTCCGTATTATCTGGTTGGTAATGCCAAGCCAGTTTCGTGGCCGGTTAGGCACATGACCTCACGAGGTGAGAATTAAGAAAGCAAGTCAAGGAGTTGCTTGAGAAGAACTTCCTGAGACGAAGCATTTTCGAGTAGGGTGCTCCAGTAGTATTCGTTACTGATGTGGACAGTTTGCTTCGCTTATGTGTTGATCTTCGTAAGAAGAATAGGTAACCGTTACCAAGGATCAATGATTTGTCTGATCAGCTTGTAGGAGCATCCGCTTTCTTTTGATCTAGCTACTGGATTCCATCAGCTTAGGATGGCTGAGGATGGAATTGACAAGACTACGTTTAGGACTCTGGATGGGTTTTAGAACGGCTAGTCATGCTATTTGGTTTGACTAAGGCACCCGCATATTACGTGATTTTGATGGGTAGGGTGTCTAGGGAGTCCGTGAACAAGTTTGTCAGGGTCGTCGTAGACGATATTTGATCTCCTCAAAAGAACGAGGAAGAGCATGTTAGACATCTCAAGAAGGAGATGGATACGCTTAGAGCCACCAGTTGAAGGTCAAGTTCTCCAAATGTCACTTTGGAGGAAAGAAGTTGGATTTCTTGGGCACATAGTTCTTAAGTAAGGCTTAGCGGTGGATTCCGCTGAAGTGGTTGCGATTTAAGACCGGAAAACTCTGAGGAGAGCAATTGAAGTAAGGAGCTTTCTCCGTTGGGCTAGTTAGTTAGCATTCCCGGAGCATAGACTTACTCTTTTGGATCAAGAAGGGGATTTCACAGGAAGAAGACCCGCAGTTGGTCAAGAACATGGACCAGTCGACTCGAGGCGAGATGTTAGGTCACCTCGCTAGATATTATAAAGGATGACTAAGGCGCGACAAGAGATTATGTGTTCCTCGAGTGAAAGGCTTGGTAAAGAAGGTTCTTGAAGATGCGCATCACTCGAGGAGGTGGCCGAGTTGGTTTCGGGATACATGTTGTGCCACCAGGTTGAGGCCAAGTCATAGAAGCCCAGTGGGCCATTACCTCCATTGGAAGTTTCGCAAGGGAAGTGTGAAAACATCTCGACAGATTATGTGGATAGACTACCTAGATCAAAGAAAGGGAATACGGGTATGAGGGTCATAATAGGTAGACTCACGAAGAGTGCTCATTTCAGTCCGGTGAAGAGCGAGAGGACTGCATCATGGTCAGCAACGGTTTACCCTCAAGAAGTTGGCCAGTTTTGAAATAGCCTACAGAAAGCCATGGGTAGGCAACTGAATCTAGGTACGGCCTATAGGCGGATGGTTCATGTCGATTAAGCCTGAGTTATAGGAAATCACGTTTATAAGGGCAATTGGCAACGTGGAGTGGTATTTCCAAGAAAAGTTCTGCTGCATGGAATACCTTATGGTAAGAAGACGAGATCCAGGATTCACTGGTGAATTTTGGAGAGCTTGCACGAATCATGATGTTATAATTATGTTTAAGCCAAGTATACAGAAAGAAGAATAAGTGGGAAAGAAAGACGAGAGGCAATAATGAAATGAGTTCCAACTCGAATTTGGGAAATAGGAGTTAGGAAGCCAAGGAATCATGAAGTGGAGGATAGTCAAAGCACAGTGGAGTTAAGATCAAGGAAACGTGACTAAGAAGAGTGAAGACTAGATACGCGCATCATATCTCTTTTTAAGAGTGCATCCTTGATCCTCGTTTTCCCGTGGAGCTTGCTTGCAAGTTGTCTTTTGCATATATCCTCTCGGTCCCATTCTCGATCTTATTTCTGTTGTAAACTCCATAAGGGGGTTAAGACTCATCGGTTAGTACTATATGTCAAAGTTTGAATGGATTTCTTATAATCCAAAAAGGAGTTTATCTAGTTTATCTAGTTTATCGTGTCTATCTTGTCATGAGAACCTTTGGTAGAAACCCCTTGGTTGAAACATGTGTTTGAAACATGTTATGCTTGATGGTTGCAAGTGGTTGCAAGTGGTTGCAAGTGGTTGCTCGTGGATGCATTATACACGATTAGGCACTAGATCGGCTCACACACTCTTCATGTTGCATATGCATGAGTGTTTATGCTTATTCATGATTGAACTTGTTGTGCCACCACATGGATGTTGCATATGGATGAATGTTATGTGCACTCATATAGATACTATGAATTTAGGAATCTGCATACATATGGATTCATTTCACTGACATACATATGCATTAAGGAGGTTTACTGTATCAGTAACCGCCTGATTTACAAACATATGCATTAAGGAGGTTTACTGTATCAGTAACCGCCTGATTTTTGCATTAGGTAAGTACATATACACACACTTTTGCATATGTTCATCCAGCATTTAGAATCTTGTAAGGACAATGATTGTTCGTGGATGATGCTTTGAGTAGATGGATGATTGGATGGTAGGATACGTTCTTCCTAACTTGAAGATTTCGGGGACGAAATCCTTTAAGGAGGGGAGAATGTAACAACCCGTATTTTCAATAACCTGTAATAATGAAAATTGAGGCAGAATTTAATTATAAAATGTGAATCAAGGGAAACGGGCTTTGCCATTGCGTTCGTCTCGGAAAAATACGCGAAATAGAGTCCGAGTTTTCGAAAAACGGAGTCCGTATGGCCCAGATATGGCCCGTCAAAGTTTTCAGAAAATTCAAGGTTTAAAATCAGATGCAAATTTAAAGAATTGGGCCAGCTGGGCCAAGGCGGGAAAAATCCCGCCAGGACCCCATGTCGACAGGCCTGTCGACAGGGGTCTTGGCATGTCGACTGCCCTGTCGACAGCCCTGTCGACAGGGGGGTGCCCGGCTGATTAGCCTGGTGCACCATTTCTGATTGAGGTTGGGTCTTGTGGTCTGTTTCTAGAGAGTTTCGGGATCTGATGGACCTAATTGAATCTAGGGTTAATCCTATGGTCCAAATCACTAGCCTAATCTATAAATAAGACCCTAACCTACCCTAAATCACTCATTATTCAATCTAGTAACTAAACTATGCCAAAATCAAAACTCTCACGGCCTCCACCCTCTTCATACAATCCCTAAATTAATTCCTAAGAGATTTCCATGCATACAAGTGTATTTAGGCTTGTATGATCCTCTTTAGCTTGCATTAAAGTCTTGTTTCTCTATTGGTATCATAAAAGAAGAGTTTTGATCAAGTTTGCTTGCATTTTTGGGGTTTTTGGTTGCATAAGGGTTTAATTACATTTGCTATACTCATTTGAGTTCGCATAAGCATTGTAAGCCCTCTTACCTTCATTTTAGAAACTCTAAAGTTAATATGTGATGCAAGATTGGGATTTATGTATGTTTATTGAGTTATGCATGTTTATGCAAGTTTGCTAAGCCTTGATTTGCAAGTTAAATGAGTTATGCATGTTTATGCAAGTTTGCTAAGCCTTGATTTGCAAGTTAAATGAGTTATGCATGTTTATGCAAGTTTGCTAAGCCTTGATTTGCAAGTTAAATGAGTTATGCATGTTTATGCAAGTTCACCAAGCCATGATTTGCAAGTTAAATAAGTTATGCATGTTTATGCGAGTCCACTATGCCATGATTTGCAAGTTAAATGAGTTATGCATGTTCATGCAAGTTCATTGTGCCATGTTATGCATGTTTAATAAGTTGTGCATGCTTATGCAAGTTTAAAATGACAAGTTGTGCATGTTTGACAAGTTATGCATGTTTATGGTAATATGCAAGTTCATTATGCTAAGTTATGCAAGTTTGACAAGTTATGCATGTTTATGGTAAAATGCATGTTCACTATGCTAAGTTATGCAAGTTTGACAAGTTATGCATGTTTATGGTAAAATGCAAGTTCACTATGCTAAGTTATGCAAGTCTAACATGTTATGCATGTTAGTTGTGATAAGCAAGTTCATCATGTATGTTGTGCCAAGTTCCCTCTTCCTATCCTTTATGCGTTATTACGAATATGTAAGCGATAGACTGACGTTGGGGGTTTGGGTAAACCTAAAATACATGAAAATATAAGATTGGGAATTTACCTATTAAGTTAGGTCTACCCTTGGGAATTTACCTATTAAGTTAGGTCTACCCAAGAAATTGTTTGACTTGTGATTTGAAATAAAGTGGACATGACACTTAGAAAACATAAGTGTGGCCAACTCGAGGTTGGGTTGAGTTTGTAGCATAATTCTACCCGGAACCGACCGGCTTAACTAGTGGCTACAAACAATAGGACCCAATGTGAGAAGTTGATCATGTGGTGCCAAGACCCGAGGTTAGACCAAGTTGTGGTGTAAAGCTACCCGGACCCGCCTGGCTTAACTAGTAACCGCAACAAAGTCTAATATGAGAGGTTAAGGTGCATTTAATTAATTAATGCCTTATGATTAGGGTTAAGTCAGGGTCCACTAATACTTAACCAATTTGGTGATTCGAGGGATTAGAATGTGGTTAAATTGTGAACCGTTGGTTACACTTAACTAGTTTAATCCATTTGGGAGTTCAAGGGATTAGAATGGGGTTAAGCCACACTTAACCAGTTTAATCCAGGATTAGTGAAGGGTTAAATCACACTTAACCCTCTTAGGAAACCCTAGCGGCGGGTCTGTTCCGGCAGTAATCCCAGTTCGGTATCATCACAACCCTAGAGACTAGGCTGGGGCGGGGCACGATTACTGGACGGATGTAAACGACCAAAGGGCGATGGCCGAGTGGTACTGCGGTGCGGGTCCGGCGGGCTACGGACGTGCACGTAGTCCGATGTTGGACAAACTCGAGGCACGGGTACCAGTAGGTTAGGGCTGTGCATTATTGCTTAAGTGTCCGGGGTTGACACCCGAGGGCTTGATACACCCAAAGGTGGACCCAGCACAGACTAACTACAACCATATGTGGGCCATATGGACACCAACACTTGACGTGTTAGGTTTATAGGGAGCCGATCGACTAGACCGTGGGCTGGACCTTTTATTAAGGTCACTTCATGTTATTGGGCCAAAGTTTGGGCTAAGGGATCAATACCTGTTATGTTGATTTGCTAGTACACCGTGGTGCAAAAACTTAACCATGTTTATGCGATGACACCTCTATCTATCTTGTAGTTAATTTACCATGCCAGTATGTTGTTATCTATGATCATCTCAGTTTCCATCATGATGTTAACTTTATTAGTTTATAGACTGATCGTAGCAGGGCTTACTCAGTCTTTTTGACAGACCTGTTTTCTTTCGCCTCTTTTCTTCCGTTCCCCCCCCCCCCCAGGTTCTCAAGGAGGGAATACAGGAGCCTAGCTTGGAGCTTAGCTGCTTTCTTGGATAGCTCATGTATGCTTTGGACTTGAGCTTGCTATGGTTTTTCCACTTTGGGGATAGCTACTATTATGTTTTCTTTTTCAGTTTCAGATGATGTTATTTCATGTACTAGACTTGTTTACTTGGGAAATTGACATTTTGATGTACCATACTTGTTTTTGAAATGGTTTAAAAATCTTCCGCTGTTTTATTTACTTACTCTGTTTATTTATATATATGTCATGTCCTGCCTTGCTATATCACTATGCATCTTTACCTTGTTTACAAATAATGCCCCTCCAAAGCTAGTGCATTCCTTTGCGAGTGACCCTGGCGGAGGTGGGGTGTTACAGCTATGGCTTTACCACGTCTATTTTGGGGATAGTTTACTTTATGTTATTTTCAGTTTATGTTTCTAGACTTATAGTAGTTGGAAAATAATGACTAAGTACTTTGATGTAAGTTGACTTTGGTTTTGAAATAGTTAATCTTGGTTTCTACCGCTGCTTTACTTATTTATTTATATATGTTCTGTCTTGTAATATTTCTATGCATTGTTTACCTTGACAAACACCCCTCCAAAGCTAGTGAGGTCACTCGTGAGTGTTCACCGGCGGAGGTGGGGTGTTACATTTGGTATCAGACCATAAGGTTTACTAGACGAGCAAAAGTTTTAAAAACCTTTTTGAAAAAATATTTTCAAAACCAATTTTAAAAGAGTATTTTTCCAAGAAAAAAAGTCTAGTTTATTTTAAAAGGCTATTCCCTAAAAGCCATTAGCACTATCCTTTGTTTCTTCGCTCTGAATCTATTTTTTTCTTCGTTTTAGTATGGCTGATAATTTTGCCATCCTGGAGGGCGTTCATGTACCTGTTTGGTTCAGGAGGTTTATGGAGGCAAGGGCGAATGAAGCCGGCTCCGCGGACATTCATCCTCCTCCCATGGCTGACATTCCTCCTCCCGTAGCTGAGGTTCCTCCTCCTCCTCAGCATCCACAAGCGGATTTCGCGAAGATTTGTAAAGACTTTAAGGCGATGGGTGGCAAGAATTTTGTTGGGACGGAGACTTTTGTTGAGGCAAGAAACTGGTTGAAAGAAACTAAAGACCTCTTTGCTATCTTTGGTATAGAAGATCGTAGGAAAGTTCTGTTGGCAGTATGGCTATTGAAAGAGGAAGCTGCTTATTGGTGGGAAGTCACTAACGCTACTAGGCCAATTGAGACTTGGGATGACTTTAGGGTAAGGTTTGGACTGATGTTTCTATCATCGGCAGAAGAGAACCTTCATATGGAAAGGTTCATATCACTGAAGCAAGGGGACATGACTGTTAAGGAGTACGTGAATGAGTTTAACCAGCTTGCTCAATTTGGTTTAGACTTGGTTAACACAGCTCAGAAGAAGGCTCTACGCTTTGCTCGTGGATTGAATGAGCCATTGCAAGGTTTGGCCATGTCTCATGTACCCATGGGGGCCACTTTTGAGAGCTTAGTGGACATGGCCTTGCTTTAAGGAGAGGATAAGAATGGCAAGAAAGAAGTTAAGCCTAATGAAACTCAGAATAAGAAGACGGACTTCAAGCACCAGAACAATCATAACAACAAGAAAAACAAGGGTAACAAGGGCAACAACAACAACAAGGCAAGGGAGACTAGGAAGTGCAACTTCTATGGGATCATTGGACACATAGCCAAAGATTGTAGGAAGAAGAAGAGGAAGTTGGGAGAATGCTTTCAATGTGGAGAGTCTGGACACTACAGTAAGGAATGCCCAAAGAAGCAAGGATAGGGGCAAGGACAGACTCAGCAAGCAGGACCTTCTGGAGGGCAGACGCATGCTCTCAACAATACTCTAGCTTCGGACTGAGGTAGTATTTCTGTAGAAAGCCTTGTTTACATTTCTGGTTTTCCTATTCAAAATTTATTTGATTCTGGCGCATCATATACCTTTATCTCTTCTGAAATTGTTGAAAGTTTGCACCTAACTAGTCTAGTTGAGGATCCTGTGTGTGTTTCAAATCCAATTGGGGGTTCCGCCCATCTATCTAGGATTTGTATGGATTTGAGGATTTCTATCTTTGCCGTAGAATTCACATGTAATGGTTATGTTCTCGGGTTCATGGGGTACGGGTTGATTTTGGGCATGGATTGGTTGTCCAGTTATGGAGCCATTCTCGATTGTGAGCATAGGGTAGTGAGGCTTATGACTCGCCTTGGTAATACCCTGGAAATTTCTTGTAATCCTAAGGGTCCCGTCATGTTATGTTATCTTGAATCCCTCGACTCGTCTTTTGACAATCTTCAATCTGTGAGGGTGGTCCGAGAATATCCTGATGTCTTCGATGAGGTAAAGGGGTTACCCCCTAAACGCGAGATAGACTTCCGTATTTATCTTGTTGATAATGCCAAGCCCGTTTCATTGCCAGTTAGGCACATGGCCCCGCGTGAAAGAAGAGAGCTTAGTAAGCAAGTCAAGGATTTGCTTGAGAGAAATTTTATTAGGCGAAGCATTTCGGAATGGGGTGCTCCGATAGTATTTGCTACTAAGGCGTATGGTTCGCTTCGTCTATGTGTTGATTATCGTGAGTTAAACAAGTTGATAAATAAGAATAGGCACCCGTTACCGAGGATTGATGATCTTTTTGACCAGCTTGTAGGTGCTTCTGTTTTCTCTCAACTCGATCTAGCCACCGGATTCCATCAGCTTAGAGTGGCTGAGTATAGTATTGATAGGACTGCGTTTAGGACTCCAGATGGATTCTTTGAATGGCTCGTCATGCCGTTCGGTTTGACTAATGCACCCGCATACTTCGTTGATTTGATGAGTAGGGTGTTTCGGGAGTTCCTTAACAAGTTTGTGGTCGTTTTCATGGATGATATTCTGATCTTCTCAAAGGACAAGGGAGAGCATGCTACGCATCTCAAGGAAGTAATGGATACGCTTAGAGCTCATCAGTTGAAGGCTAAGTTCTCCAAATGTCATTTTTGGAGAAAGAAAGTTCGGTTTCTTGGGCGTATAGTCTCTAAGCAAGGCATAGCTATGGATCCCGCTAAAGTAGTGGCGGTACAAGACTGGAAAGTTCCGAAGAATGCAAATGAAGTGAGAAGCTTTCTCGGTCTAGCAGGCTTTTATAGGAAGTTCATTAAGGACTTCACTAAAATATCAGCTCCTCTTACTAAGTTAACAAAGAAGAACTTAGTCTCTGCATGGGATATAGAGTGTGAGCTTGCTTTTCAAAGGCTTAAGAGAGCCCTCACCTCAACTCCAGTTTTGGCTTTACCCGACGGAGGGAAGTTGTTTACCGTGTACACAGATGCATGCGACATGGGATTACGCGCGGTTCTATTGCAAGAAGGGAGAGTGATATGTTAGTGGGAGACTTAGTAAATAAAGTTCTTGAGGAGGCGCATCACTCGAAGATGACCATACATCCCGGAGGGGATAAGATGTACCAGGATATGAAGCGCATTTTCTTTTGGGATGGGATGAAAAAGGATGTTGCAGAGTTTGTTTCTAGATGCATTGTTTGCCAACAAGTAAAGGCCGAGTCAAAGAAGCCCGGTGGGCTACTACATCCATTGGAGGTCCCGCAATGGAAGTGGGAAAGTATCTCTATGGATTTTGTGGATGGATTGCCGAGATCAAGGAAGGGGAATACTAGCATATGGATCATAGTGGATAGACTCACGAAGAGCGCTCATTTCATTCCAGTGAAGAGCAAGAGGACCGCATCATGGCTAGCATCTGTTTATCTTCGAGAGATAGTGCGATTGCATGGAGTTCCTTCTAGCATAGTTAGCAATCGTGACCCAATCTTCACTAGCCAATTTTGGAATAGTTTGCAAGAAGCGATGGGTACGCGATTGAATCTAAGTATAGCCTATCACCCACAGACGGATGGTCAGACCGAAAGGGTGCATAGGGTACGAGAAGATCTGTTGAGGCTATGCATTCTTGACTTTGGTGGTACTTGGGAAGACCACCTTCCTCTCGTGGAGTTTGCTTATAATAACAGCTACCAAGCAAGCATAGGGATGGCACCATTCGAAGCTTTGTATGGGAGGCCGTGCAAGTCACCAACATGTTGGTGGGAGACAACGGATAAGCTTATACTTGGATCCGACATGATAAGGGACACATCCGAGAAGGTTGAGTTGATTCGAAAGCGGATGAGGACGGCCCAAGACAGATAGAAATCCTATGCAGAAAAGGGAAGGACGGAATTAGAGTTTGAAGTTGGGGATATGGTCTTTGTGAAAGTTTCTCATTTGCGGAATGTGGTTCGTTTTGGAGCGGTAGGGAAGCTAGCAACAAGGTTTGTTGGACCCTTCCATATCATCGAGAGGATTGGGCAAATGGCTTATAAGGTGGAATAGCCCGAGAAGCTGGCTGGAGTGCACAATGTCTTTCATGTCTCGCATCTCCGGAAGTGTTTGCATAAGTCCGTCGAGGTGGTTGAGCCTAGCATTCTTAAAGACGTGGAGGTAGAGAAAGAGGCAACCCTGAGGCGAGCTCCGATTCGTATCTTGGGAACGGAGATCAAGAAGCTGAGAAACTGAGAAGTCAAGTTAGTAGAAGTTCAATGGGGTAAAGCCGAGGAAGACGCAACTTGGGAAACTGAGGAGAAGATGCGTGGGCTTTATCCATTTCTTTTTGAGGGTACATTCTTGATCTCTTTTCCTATCTTTCTTTTGTTATCCATGTTTATCTTGTTTATCTTGTTAGTCTTATCATGAGAACCCTTGGTAGGAAACCCTATGGATGTAAACATGTGTTTGAAACATTTTATGCTTGATGTTTGCAAATGGTTGCAAGTGTTTGCAAGTGGTTACTCGTGGATGCATGATACACGTTAGGTACTAAGATCGGCTCACACACTTTCATATTTCATATGCATAAGTGTTTATGCTTATTCATGGATGAAACATGTTATGCTGTCACATGGATGTTGCATATGGACGGATGTTATGTGCACTCATGTAGAGATTATAAGTTATGTTAGGAATTTGCATACATATTGGACTCATTTCACTAACATATCTTGCATTAAGGAGGTTTACTGAATCAGTAACCGCCTGATTTTCGCCTTAGATAAGTACATATACAAACACCTTTTTGCATATTGTTCATACAGCATTTAGAATCTTTTAAGGACAATGATTACTTGTAGATGATGTTTTGAGTAGATGGACGATGAATGGTAGGATACGTTCTTCCTAACTTAGAGATTTCGGGGACGAAATCCTTTAAGGAGGGGAGAATGTAACAACCCGCAATTTGAATAACATGTTAACGTAAATCAAGGAAGAATTAAATTTTAAAATATGAATCAAGGGAAACAGGCTGTGCCATTGCGTTCGTCTCAGAAAAATACGCGAAATAGAGTCCGAATTTTCGAGAATCGGAGTCCGTATGACCAAGTTATGGCCCGTCAAAGTTTTCAGAAAAATTCAAGTCCAAAAACAGTTCGAAATTCAAATCTGGAGCCAAACAGACTGGACGGGAAAAATTCCCGCCCAAGCCCCAGGTCGACTGGGGTGTCGACTGGGGAGTCGACACGCCCAAGGCCTGGTCGACTGCCCAGTCGACTTGGGTGTCGACCTGGGTGGTCCGGCCAGTTTGGCCTGGTGCACCTGAATTGGCTCTCTGGTCTTGTCTTTGGCCCTGTTACGGGATTTGATGGTTCAGATTCGTTTTAGGGTTAATCCTATAGCCTAAACTAGTTCTAATCTCTATAAAAACACCCTAAGACCTAGCCTAAACCCACACAAATCAATCCTACTACTAATTTATGCCAAAATGATCCCTAATCATGGCCTCCATCTTCATATCATGGCCTCCATCTTCCTCTTGAGAGCTTGAGAGTTCTAAACTAAATCTAAGTCAAAGAAGCCATCTTTCTTCATTCAAATCAAAGGAGCTACTTATTTCTCATGGCTTTAAGTGGAGCTTATTATCTTTATTTGGGATTCTTGTGTGGCTTCGTCTCAATCTTGTTCTATTTTTGTTCTAGTTCTCATAGCCACGATTTTTAAGCCATATTCTACTCTTAGATTTAAACTATGAGCTTTATTTGGGGATTATGCATAATGCAACATAGAACCCCTCATAACCTTGATGATAACTTGATGATAACTTGCCATGATGTTGAACTATATGCTAATCACAAGTTTAACACCTTATGTCACTATGACCATGTTGTCACCATATTTGCTAAGTTTGATGTCATACATGTTTTTGAGGCCAATAATGCTACATGCAAGTTATGATGAACACCTTTGCCTCAAATATCACCATGTCTAACTTGTGATAAACTATGACACCTTATACCCACCTTTGTCATGTTATTTTCCCCATTTTGATCCATTATGACTCGCTTTCATGTACGTTGGGGATACGTTTGGGTAGTTAGGCAAACATGATTTTTGGCATGAAAACTTGACTTGAAACATGGTTTTATGATAAACTTAAATGTGGACATGACATGTAGAAAATCATAAAATGACCAACTCGAGGTTGGGTTGAGTTTACAATGTAAAACTACCCGGAACCGCCCAGCTTAACTAGTAATTGCAAACAATAGGACCCAATGTGAGTAGTTGGTCGTGTCGCGCTTAAAACCCGAGGTTAGACTAGGTTGTGGTGTAAAGCTACCCGGACCCGCCCGGCTTAACTAGTAGCCACAACAAAGTCTAATGTGAGAGGTTGGGTGCATTAAATAAATTAATGCCACATGATAGGGTTAAGTCATGGACCACTTGAATACTTAACCTACTTGATACATGATTGGATAGGGTTAACCACACTTAACCCGTTAGAAACCCTAGTTACATGGTCCCTTTCAGCAGTAACCCTCTTAGTTGTATCATGATACCCTAGGGACTAGGCTAGGGTGGGGCACGATTACTGGGCTGATTGTAAGCGACCAGAAAGACGGCTGAGTGTGTGAGCCGGTGTAGGTTCAGGCGGACTATGGTCGTGCACATAGTCCGGAGTTGAAAAAGCAGACACAGGCACCAGTAGGTTTAGACTGTGCGTGCTTGATTTGTGTCAGTGGTTGGCACCCTAGGGCTTGATACACCCTACAGTGGACCTAGCACAGTCGACTACACTTCGTGGTTGGGTCATATGACACCGACACTTGACGAGTTAGGCTTATAGGGAGCCGATCGACTAGATCGTATAGTTGGACCTTGACTTGGGTCAACTCATGATATTGGGCCAAGGGATCATTTCTTGTTATACTCGACATGGATTATAATACTAGTACTATTGGTGCAAAACTAAACCTTGTATATGCGATGCCACACTTGATCTACCTTGTTATCTGTTTATCATGCCAGTTTGTTATCACCTTTATATCTCATCTCAGTTTCTCATGTTTAGTTAACTTCATTAGTTTTTATACTAATAGTAGGTAGGACTTACCAATCTTTATGACTGACCCGTTTTCTTTCGCTGCTTTTCTTCCGTTTCTCCCCCTAGGTTCTCAGGGAGGGAACACTCCTGCTTAGCTTGGATCTTTAACTTGCTTTCTTGACAGCTCATGTACGGTTTGGACTTGAGCTTGCTATGGCTTTACCACGTCTATTTTAGGGATAGTTTACTTTATGTTATTTTCAGTTTATGTTTCTAGACTTGTAGTAGTTGGAAAATAATGACTAAGTACTTTGATGTAAGTTGACTTATGTTTTGAAATAGTTAATCTTGGTTTCTACCGCTGCTTTACTTATTGATTTATATATGTTGTAATGACCCGCATTGGCAGAGGTATTAGAATTAATTTATTTAATTATTTAAAAGGTAATTAAAAGAATTTATTTGTCGTGGAATTAAATAATGGTAAATATTTAATTAAAATAATAAATTAAATAATATATATAATTCATTAATAATAAAAAATAGTGAAATTCACCGTATGGTGTAATTTGGGTTATCTAAAATATATATATCAGTTAGGAGTTGAATTATATTGACGAATATATTCAATCGACGTCAGTTTGAATGTATAATTATAATATAATTAAAATAGAGCTTGAAATGGCGCTGCAGTTCGCTATTTGGCGATTCAAATTTCAACTGAATGTACAGGATTCGTTTTAAATCGGATTTCTGTGAAACAAGAAACGTGTGGAGCTGGTGGAGTATATCTTTCTAGTGGAAGAGGGAAATCGAGATTTCGTTGTGTAGATTTTGAGATATGTCCAAATCAAAATTCAGAAAAGTCGCTGTGGAATTCCTTTAGAATTTGTAACGCTTTATTTACGTTATAAAAGGGTTTTCAATATATTTGAATATCGGATTTGAATTTAGATAAGATTCTTTTGTGGCGTAGTGATAATTTAATTTTTAGAATTTTACTGTAATTTTTAATTAATTAAATAAGCAACTTTTTATTTGGAGTATTTTGCACCCTGTAATCAACATTTTGAGGTTTCACAATATGAGTTAACCTACCGATATTTTTATATTTTTGTGATCATGACACAGTGTCTATCACAACGGTATGTTTATTTTTGTCGATAGCAGTCTGTATATGAACGAAGATTTATATAAAGGGGTATCAGAATTTAGCAAACTTAAAACAAACATATGGCCCAAACAACTCCACGTCTTATCTTCACATCGAAGCCTACCAAATCGTTCTGTGTCCCCCTATTACTTAAAGACTAAAGAAAATCACTGCAACCCACAACATTAAAATATCCTACTACCCTTAAACCGAGTGATCACGTGCCTATATTTTGATCACAGCTTCATGGCTAAGTATATTCTCAGTTATAAATAGAGGGGCACGACATCTTCCTCCTGTTGGCTCCAGGAGCGAAAGTATTCCAACGTGAGCTACTGTCATCCATCAAAAATAGGAATCAAATACCATATCCACTAAAACCCATTGGGTATATATATGGGATCTTTGAAGCTCCCGCATCATTCATATATTTTTCATGGAAGGTGCGGTTTCACGACAGCAAAGTCGAGGTGGACTCCGGCGGCCTTGAGATGCTGGGACGGAAATGAGGCTCGTGAGGAAGGAAAGCAAAACACCGAGGAGATGGGGTTTCATTGATCATAAGCGTGAGGGCTTAAACAGGCCATGAAGGGAGGATGCAAGCTATACAGCAACGTTGCCAACGTTGGGCGTGGGACTTGATGGATGAAAGAGCAGGAGTATGGGCCGAGGAGGGGAACCGTGAGACCATTTTCTGAAATGAAACAAGGAGCTTGCACAGGAAAAGCTTCAACGTGTATGTTGAAGTGAGGTGGGTGACTTACTGTTGGGTGCGTGACTTTCAGTATTGGAGAGGATTATGAATCAGAGAAGAAGGAGTACGGCGCATGCATGAATATGGGGTGGGGAATTTACTGAAGGGAAGCACAATGGAAGTGGCGTGACCAAAGTTCAAGGATGCGAGTGTTTTTAGTGTTGGTTGGAGTTTTAAAGCTATTATTAGAGGTTGACGTGAATTTCCGTTGGAAAAGAGCCGGCTTCGAACTGCACCAGTATGGAGGAAGGAGCAGCTCATTTGGGTTACGGAAGAGAGGATGGTATATGCGGCCTTGGGTCTATAAGGGTGGAGATGGGCATGTTTGAATGGTAAAGCCCAAGAGGGAATTTAATTAAATTAAAATTAAAATATAGAAGTGTGTTAACTTTAATTAAACATAACTTTATCATACGATGTCGGTTTTCAGCGAAACAAGATCCGATGTGATCGTATGGACAGGAGCAACAAAATGAGACTGACGGGGAGTGGATTGGAGCTCGTCTAAATTTACGGCAAATTAAATTGTTTGATTCAAATCAAACAAATAGTTTATCGTTCTTTAACGATGAACTGCCAAAGTGAGTAAATCTCACTAAATCTGAACAGTTTATAATTTCATGTTGTATTTTTAGAACTGTTAGATATTGGCTGATTGACTGTGTGTTGACTGTTGATTGAACTGCTAGTCAGTAGTTGAATTTCTATATTGATTCTGTTTAACAGAATATATCATATGGAACTGACAGTGATGTTATCTATATTGTTTAACATCTGTGATGCAGGGAAACAGGTTGGAGGAATCCAACTGGATTCCTCAACATTTATTTTACTGTGATTCATATATTGTGATATATGATGTGATATATAATCTATTGTTGATTATGTATGTTTGGACGATATTTATCGTTGTTATATGGTATGTTAAATACCATAAGAAATACTGGATATGGGGAAGGGGATTTTCAAAGTGTATTTTGAAAATGAATAATTTATATAAAATCGATGGATTTTATATAGAAAAGGAAAAGAATTTTTATAAAAGAAATATTTATAAAATCAAAGGATAAGTTAGAATAAAAGGAAATCATTTTTAAAGTGAAGAACCATTACTAAAAGTAACTCTTTATAAATGAATAGTTTATTCGAAAAGGAGTTAATCGAATTAGTTATTCGAATAGAATAAAGGAAGTTATCGAATAAAGTTAAAAGGGGGTATTCGAATATAGTTTAGCCAAAGGGAGTTATTCGAATAGAATTAATTGATTAGAGTTAATCAAACAGAGTTAAACCATTAGGGTTAACCAGTTAGAGTTAATTGGTTAGAGTAAATCAGTTAGGTTAAACCATTAGGGTAAACGAGTTAGAGTTAAACAGTTAGTGTTCATCAGTTAAAGTAAATCGATAGAGTTAATCGATAATAGTTTAATCGATTAGAGTTAAAGTAAAAGGAGTCAATCGATGTTAGTTAATCGATTAGACTTAAAGTAAAAGGAGTTAATCGATGTTAGTTAATCGATTAGAGTTAAAGTAAAAGGAGTTAATCGAATATAGTTATTCGAATAGAAGCAAATGAGTTAATCGAATATAGTTTATTCGAAGAAAGTAAAAGGAGTTATCGAATATATTTTATTCGAAAGGAGTTAAGTGGAATGAGTAAATCAATAGCGTTAGTCAAATAGAGTTAATCCAATAGTGTTAGTCCAATAGAGTTAATTGATAAGCGTTAGTCAAATAGAGTAAATCAATAGTGTTAGTCCAATAGAGTTAATTGGTAAGGGTTAATCGAATAGAGTTAAGTGAAAAGAGTCAATCGAATATAGCTATTCGAAGGAGGGTTAAGTAAGGAAGTTAGTAAAGGGTTATAAAGTGAAATTTGTCTATATAAAAGTTTGAAATGTTGTTCAGTTAAGGTCTGAGAGGTAGTTCTACCCCAACTTGATTGGCTTCGTTTTTAACTAAGGAATAGTTAAGGTTCAGCAGTAAAGGAAATGGTTGGAGTTGGCATAGCGATGTTTGTTTAAACATCTGTCTAAGTCCAATGAAGGAGCTTTGGAAATGTTTTCCAAATAAGAAAACCAAAAATGTTTTATGATAAAGAAAACAAGAAATGGAAATGTTTTCCTTTGTTAATAACGTATATTTTCCAAATTTAGAAAATAAGAAATATTGAATATAGAGAAACAGGAGATAAGTAAATTAATGAAATTAAGAGATAAATGTAGAATGATGTTTGATCGATATAAATTTCCATTTGGAAATAATATCGTTTTTTGCACACCTGTTTTTATTCGATAGTTAAATCACAGACTATCGAAGTTTTGACCATTTTAACGTTGTTAATATGTAGAGACCGGTTGGATTATTATCCAAAGAACCACTCTGTATTGGCATAAGCGTTGCGGATCATATATGCCAAGGGAAATTGAAGACGGAGTTATGCAAGGGCTATCCTGTTACGGAATAGTGCCTTCGGTTCATCCTATTCCTGGATGACTTGTATGGACGGATGTCTGACAGAGTATTTCCAAACGATCACGTATATTGATTTCTCCAACCGTACCTAGAGTGGAAGTTGAGAAGGAAACTTCTTTAAGCTAACACATAATGTATGGTTGAGGACGTCAATCAGTGATTTGATGGATTTGATGATGTGGCATTCAAAGTGAATCTGGTGTGATGATAAAGCGTAGCTTCTACCCTCATCATCCGGTAAATGAAAGAAATCGGGCAGGCAGCATGGCTAAGTCGGTCGCACCGAAGTAGGGTGTATAATCACGTGATCTAGAGTTTCATTTACTTCTAAAAATCTATTGTTGATGCTGTCCCATTCGGGAAACGGTTGTTGATCCCAATCGTTGGTGATATACATTCGATACACTCAAGCGAAATGAGTGGTCGGTCATGTGTGGCCGGCTTGCAAGATGTTCTTGTTGAACCCGGTGTATTCCTCTCTAGAGGTACACAAGCGAAAGGTGGTTCCATACCTTGTCATAGTTGGAAATCCATTACCCATTACGTGCTTGCGGTTTTGATTGTATACTATATATGTAGAACGTGAGATGAAAGCATTTCTGCTAGATGATTATATATGTACTGTGGTTGATAGACATTATTATAATATCAAAAGGTTTTTGATATAAAGTTATCTTGGATTCCCATAAGGGAAAAACCCGTTCCGTTTTGTGGCGTGGTCTTATGAGATATCGTTTACTTGTTCGAACTGTTTTTAAATTGTTTACTCATACCAGTCCCAGGACTGACCCGGAGTTTATTTTGTTGTCTTCCCTAAACTCTTGGGTGCCTAAATTTGTATGGGAAGTCAAGTAGTCGGGATTTACAGATATAGTTGAAGAGCTGGCGCAGGAGGCTTCAGGATCATATAGCTATAGTTATTTCCGCTGTGTTGTAAGTAATGTACTCTGATAATGTTATTGTATACATATAAATCTTTTATTTCAAAGATATGTTATCTGTTATATGTTATTCGTTCCGCTGTGAGATTCGTGTTACTCTGGTGTTGTAACACCCCACCTCCGTTAAGGTCACTCACAAAGGGAATGCCTTAACTTTGGTGGAGCATTTTAGTAAGCAGAACAGAAACTTACAAGGCAGATAAAACAGTACTTGAAAAAAAAATTAACTTTATTACAGCGGAAACAGAAAATTAATATGATTACATCCTTTCAATTTCAGAATTCAAGTACAAAATATCAGTCTTGTACAAAAGCCTTCAAAATGCATAGTTTAAAATCATAATCCCCATGGAACGGAAGCTATACAGAGCCGAGCCATACTTAAGCACTTCAAGCAAAGAGAAATCCGGATCAAGCTCAAGTATTTCCCTCCTTGGATAACCTGGGGGGGAACGGAAGAAAGGAGGCGAAACAACAAGGGTCAGACAAAAAGTCTGGCAAGTCCAGTGACTTTCAGCATATGAACAGATAATAATAATATGATATGAACATAAAACTGGATGTGAGATAACTATAACAGGTGTAGCAGATATAACAGAAAAACAGAATGATATAAACTATTGTTTTACACTTCTCTGCACTAATACTAGTATAACAGAATTAGGTGTCACCCTAATGTCTAAATTGAAGCAGGAACGGGTACAGAATACTTTAACAGAAACAGAATGCTAATAATGGGCCTTTACTACCCGATCAGAAACAGACAGAAGAAGAAACAGATTTATCCCTATGGAAACAGAATGTGGAATTAGGTGTACACTAGTAATGGGCCTTTACCACCCGAACAGACGGTACCACACAGAAACAGACAGGTGTTACCACCCAACAGAAACAGACGGTACCAACAGAAACAGAAAGAACTAAGCGTACCCTAAAACCCTACCCCAAGCGATCGGCTCCCTAATACATAAATATCCTGTGTCGGCCCCACAGTAGGGTGTATCACTCCCTAAAGTGACAACCAATTGGCACAGACCTATTTACAGATGTCACGGCGTCTTACATCCTCAGTGGCAGACCGGGATCCATGCACGCACATGACCCGGTTGGAACGCACCATCAACACCCCTCGCCATTATCAGAATGAACCACTTATAATTAGTTCAGTAAGCGTGCCCGGACCCTACCTACTGTTGGGTCAAAGTTTTGATACCAGAAAGGGTTACTGACTAATATGGGTCCCAAACAACAGATGACACAAGTAATTCCCCTCCTAACCTTGTGTCCCCAAACTAACAGATTTCAGATTTATTTGTTTACAAGTTCAGACATACAGAATTCAGATTTACTAGTTCACAAATTGAGTTAACAAGTTTTCAGACTAACGGATCAGATGTATAGATTTTTCAGATTTGTCTAACTTTGTATTGGGCCTACAGATTCATGGACGGGTTTTACTACATCTATTAATCCCTTTGGTTTAACCCTATTTTCCCCCAATACGTTTTAGACGTCATTCTTATCTTAGATTTGCATTAATTAATTATTAATGCACAGACCTCTCACATTAGGTCGGTAGCTTGTGGCCGCTGGATATGCCGGGCGGTTCCGGGCAGACTTCTGCCACAAGCCAGACCTAACCTCGTGTCTTACGCATGTTATGACTAACTTCTCACATTAGAACCTATTGTTTGCGGCCACTGGATGTGCCGGGCGGTTCCGGGCAGATTTACGTCGCAAACCCATTCTAACCTCGAGTTAGCCATATTCATCTTTGCGGCCAATTAATTAATTATTTACCGTTTATGCGCACACCCAATATATATGCCAATTCAGATTATATCAATAACAGAATGATCACATCAACTCAACTGATATAGCAGATAACAGATTTTAGCAGATTGGGTGACTTAACAGATTTAACCGATTTAGCACTTAGCAGATTTTGGCATATAACAGATTAGGCATCTCAACAGACAAATTTAACAGATTTGGCATTTCAATCTAATTAGTAGTCTAGGCAATATAACAAAACTAGCAGTTTAGGCAACTTAGCAAATTAGCAGATTTAGCAAACCTAATAATTCTAAAGGTTCTATTTACATGCCTTGCCTAGTCATAAATTAGGCCTAAATTCATATGCCTACATAATTTTTTCATGATTCACAACATATATTCCATGTTTGCTTAAGCGCAGAATATGGACATAATTTGCCATATAACATATGTTCCAATATAGATTATACCAAATATAACCATTAATTTCAATGCATGTCATATATCCAAAAATCCCTATTTAGGTGTAATTACAATAATAGATATCCTAATTAATGTAAATCTTAAGTTTCCATATCTTCCTTCTTTTCATGTCATGAATTATTATGCAAACTATCCCCAATAATATAAATCTTTAAACCATATCTTCTAAAAATCAGATCTTGCCTTTTCATATGCATTTTGTCCAAAGTCTCAAATCATATGTAATCTTTACAGTGGTTCCTCTTCTTCTTTTATCACAAAATATGCATAGGTCTAAAACTAGTTTATAACATGTGCTATTTTTTTCTAATTAATTACAGGTCTAAATTACAACATAACTATGCATACAACATGCATAAATTATATGTTCATAGTCAAATTTATGCATCCAATCCCAAGTCATATGTCCAATATATTTTTTGCCTCAGACCTAAAGTCATACATTCAATTTGGTTTTGTCAAATTTCTCATCATTCATCCCAAAACTTGCGTTCATACGTTCATCTCTTATGAGATTAGGCACAGGCTCGTGGTAGCCTGGCTGTAGAAACAGAAAAGAAGAAAGGAATATAGAACAGTCACAGAAAACAGATCTAACAGAAGAGAATACAACCTCAAACTCAGATTTAAATGCATATCAAAATTATAATTAACGTTTATAGCGGAGAATAACTGTACTTGCCTTGATTGGATTAAAGAAAGAACTTTTAACTTGTTGTAGAATCTTTTGCAGAACTTTAACCTCTAGTTTGAATTGAGTTGCTTAGGCTGATGTTGATTATCTTCTAGTTTTAATTCCAGCAGAGCAGAGACGCCATTTTTATTTTTTTATTAGAAGAAGAGAGCAATGGAGGCTAGAGAATTGTGCAAGAAACCTAGGTAGAGTCTAGGGTCCTTTTTATAGAGGTTAGGAACTGATTAGGACCATTGATGTTGCTTGGATTGATCGTAGCCATTCATTCGAAAGAGAGACCAATTAGAGCCTGCCACCTAGCCCTAATGACAAAGCAGACCACAGAAAATCGACTAACAGAGAATAGGCCAGCCAGGTTGGACTGGGTTCGACCTGTCTCTGGACCAGGTCGACAGCCCTGTCGACAACCCTGTCGACAGCCCTGTCGACCTGGTTAGACCAGGTCGACAGCCCAGTCGACCTGGGTGCATCTGGCGGGATTTTTCCCGCCCTGGCCAATTGGGCCCGGTTTTAATTTTAAACTGTTTTATTCTGAGCTGTTCGAATTTTAAACTTAATTCAGAAACTTCCAGAGGCTATATCTTCTTCATACGGACTCCGTTTTTCGAAAACTCAGACTCTATTTCGCGTATTTTTCCGAGACGAACGCAATGGCGTATCCCGTTTCCCTTAGTTCCTTGATTTCAAATTAATTATACTTTAATTTATGACTTTCACGGTTATAGAATATACGGGGTGTTACAGGTGTTGTGTTCTTCTTCTTCTTCTATTCTAAGTTTCTATCTTATCTTTCCTCACCCTCTAATTTCTTTCACTAATTACCAGGATTTTTCGATGTTTTGGTTATCGACATCGTGTTTGTGTCGATAACCAAAGTCGCCAAAAATCCGGGTCATTACGTATGTTCTGTCTTGTGATATCTATGTGCATAGTTTAGCTTGACAAACACCACTCCAAAGCTAGTGAAGTCATTCGTGAGTGTTCACCGGCGGAGGTGGGGTGTTACAACGGAGACTTACCACCAGACCATGATAACACTCACACAAAGTGTTTTAAGATTTTATATCAATCTATTTAATACAAAATATTATCAAGTTGCCTCAGGCCCAGTGGGTTGCCCCAGGCCGAGGGCTTGGTGGGCTGCCCTCTGGGCCGGCACTATTGATCGGTTCAATTTTCTTTAATGTAATAACCATAAGCTAGAGGCTTTGTGAATCAAGTAGCCAAATTTATCCTATGTAAAACCATATGAAAATGTAATATATTGTCTTTTTCTAACAATACATTTTAAACTTGTTTATTACTTACCATAATTAGGTGAAATATTTTATTTGTTTATTCTTATTGAACGACGTTTTATTTTTCAAAAGCTAATGTGACTTACATTTGTTTGTTCCGCGACTACAACACTATATGTTCAGGAAGTTAAAAACCTTTTTAGCTTTATTCATATGTTTCCTAACTTATGGGGACCTAATTGATTTTAATTTGCATATTTACTGTAACACCCCACCTCCGCTAGGGTCACTCGCAAAGGAATGCACTAGCTTTAGAGGGGTATTATTGGTAAACTTGTACAGAAATATTACAAGACAGAACATATATATATAAAACAGCGGAAGTAAAACAAATTTCATTACCTTATAAAATAAGGTCTAAAAGTCTTTTACATCAAAATACATCAAAACCTGTCTTGCAATAATAAAGAAGCATAAAACCATTTCATAAATTATTCCCCAAGTAAAACAGTAAAGTAGCCATAGCCAAGAAAAGTCCAAGCCATGCGTGATGACCTTCAAACAGAAGAAGTCCAAACTAACAATAGCATTTCCTCCCTGTAACCTGGGGGGAAACGGAAGACAAGAGGCGAAACAAAACGGGGTCAGTCATAAAGACTGGTAAGCCCTATCTACTATCAGTATATAAACTAGTAAAGTTAACTGGCATGAGGAACTGAGATGAACATAAGTATGATGACAAGATAGATAAGATAAACCAAAATAACAGGATGAACTACTGTACCAAGATACACGAGTGTGTCACGATAAACTACGGTGTCAGGATAAATCAAGGTATCACATTGTTAGGTTTCTATCAAGTATACTATCCCAAGGTATCTATCCTGTATAACATCCCACGGTATCTATCATACGGTATCTATCATGTATATTTCTCCTGGTTCTAACATGTATATTTGCTCTGCACCTCTCGTACTAGTATCCCAACTCGAGTCATGAGTTAACTATGAATGTCCCTTGCCCAATGTCATGTAATGGTCCATGTCAACCTAATATATAGAATATGTAGGTTTTCCCAACTCGTATGTTTCTTTCCTTGTATAAGTTCAGTCCTTTGCCGTAGGCAATACGGGCTTTCCCATGTAAACGTTTTATCCTTGAAGTTATTCTGGACTGCTATCCTTGATCTAGTTATGTGACGGCCCGCCCCGCACCAACCGACATTTACTCCAAAGGTGCGCTGTACACATGTCCAGTTAGCACGGAACGGGTCGCCAGAAGGAAAAGGAAGAAGGAAATGAACATACAAAGAACCTGTAGAATGTCTCACAGCGCATAGAACAAAATATAATAATAACATACTTGACATAAAACAGGAGAGACAGTGCATAAGCTGAAAATCAGAACTAAACATCATAGCAGCGGAAATCCAAAATACAGCTTATTAAAACTTTCAAACTGTCTCAAAGCAAAAATAAGGTAAATGAGGTACACTACTAATGCCCAAGTAGTGACCACCAACGACACAGGGAGAATGTGTGTGTGTGTGTGTGTATATATATATATATATCATACGTGGAAGCCTACTGCCCGCCTCAGAATCAGCTACTCGCGCATCACCAGCTAACCTGTCTCTAGTCTGCTCGTGTGAGCACCCAGAGTAATAAGAGGAGACATAAAACTCTGGGTCATACATAAAGCCTGGTATGAGCGATAAGCATCTAAAGTGAACAATAACAGGTAGACTAAAACATACCTGAACCTGGACCTGCAACCAAAGATTTAGCACTACATACTGTACAACACTCTAAGGTATCATATCAACCAGTGTAAAGATACGGAGGTGGGGGAGGTGTGCATGTCATAGGGATGGCAAACAATCAAACATAGCATCCATCCTCATATCTCTCACTCAGTGCGTAAAGCATACGATATTCACCACTTCGATCACCCACATACCTTGCTACGATCACTTTGCCCCATGAAGTCATAAATGGCTTCATTGCACTGATAACGTAGCCACAAATTCCTCGCTATGTCCACTTGCCCCATGGAGTTATTCACCCCATCTGCGCTGGCTCATAGCCTTACCCATCCTTACTATGTCCACTTGCCCCATGGAGTTATTCACCCCATCTGCGCTGGCTCATAGTCTTACTACGCATCACCTTGCCCCTCAGGTCATAATGATCCTACTGCACTGATAACGTAGTCTTGCCACCATCACCTTGCCCCTCAGGTCGTAATGACCCTAATGCACTGACAAGTAGCCCATCGTTCCTTTTTAGTGGTGAATCGAAGTTATGAACGTCGACAACTCCTTAGCACACATCCCGCGGCAAAGTCCAACCATGAAGTGAACTCGTTGGTTCCCAACTGGTTCCGGGATCCTGAGCTCTAACTTCCCCTATAGGACTACCTTTGCATCTCGGGTTATTGGTCAATACTGGGTCGGGTCGGGTTCTTCCTCAGGTCATCGGTTCGGGTCGGTGTTCTTTATCCGTTCGGGTCGGGTCCCCCTTCTGATGCGGTTCGGGTCGGCATTCCTTTGGGTTCGAGTCAGCTGCTTCTTCTTCTTCGGGTCGGGTCGGTGCTTCCTTTCAGGTCGGGTCGGGTCCTTCTTGGTTCGTGCTTTTGATCCATCTTCAAGCTCCCCTTCATATGCTCCTATCCGATCCGCTTTCGTGCTCCTGCTCTGATTCGCCTTGGTGTTTCCGATCCGATCCGTCCCCTTCGATCCGATCCGTCTTCCTCTATCCGATCCGATCCCAGTTTAGCTAGCGTGGCCTTCCTTTTTGACACTTTTCCCAAGTGTTGGGTTCCGATCCGATCGGCTTCTTTGCTCAGTTCTACATATCCGATCCGAGCCCCCTTATCCGATCCGATCCGAACTCTGCAATGTTTTCTGAAACTGTTCCAGCAAGTGTTTACGCCATTCGACGACGTTTTCGACCATTCTAACTATTGAAATCAATCACAAAGCATTTCATACAGTCATAGCAACATGCATAATCAACCACAAACATCATTCACATCAATATCATAGGTTAAAATGGATCAAACATACCTAAAATCCCACATTTTCCCTTATGCATGTTTAGGTGAAACTAATGATAGGATTACCAAAACTTAACCAAATTAACCCAAATTCATATCAGGGGTCTAAAATATCATTTAAGAATTTATGAACATTTTTCCCGAATTTTATCATACTTAAATTCGCTAATTAGCACTAATCACCCCTAATTAGCCATAATTAGTGTAAAACTATGCAAATCACTCACCTTAGCCACAAATAAACTAAGATCTGAAATAGTTCTCTGATTTGATGTGAATTTCAATGCCAAACAGCAGCTCCTATGTTGCTTTGGTGAAGATCTTCCTTGATTAGGGGTCGCTAAGCTTAATCCTTGACCAAAAGATGATTTGGAGGTGATTTAGAGGTTGGAGGCCATTTTTAGGGATCCTTGGTGATAAGTGGAGGCTAGAAAACTGAAATGGAATGATTCTCCATCTCATTTCAGCCCTCCCATAACCCTAATCCCGAAATGGGTTATGGGCCTACTCACTAATCACCCAATTTGGCCCAGTTAAGCAGTTTTTCACCCTCCAAACCTTGTTTCAGCCATATCTCCCAAACGGTAAGTCCGTTTGGCTAATGTGACCACTCTACGGAAAGAGAAACCATCAAACGAATCAAATGGAAGTGGTTTCAGGTCAAAATTCCTTCCCAATCAAAAGTTATGGCCAAAACAGTACCAACTAGGGGCAAAATGGTCATTTAAAAATTGACAAAAATCATAAGCATGGGAAATGACTCTAATAGATGTTTCCCAAAGTTACATGACCATACGACTTCACATGGGAAAGAAATAAATATTCTACGATCCTATGATGTGTAGAATACGGGTCATTACACTCTCCCCCCCTTAAGAAATTTAGCCCCCGAAATTCCCTAATCCAAACACACACAAAGGTCCCGCATGCCTATCAACCATAAAGCAACCATCAAACATGCAAAACAAGTAAAAATAAGTTTATCCTAGCATGCGGAATAACTAAATCACAAAGCAAATCTCACCAGGCAAAGAGTTCTGGATATGCCTTCCTAATGCTCTCCTCTGTCTCCCAAGTACAATCATTCTCGTCCTCGCCCCACTGAATCTTGACTAGCTTCACCGACTTCCTTCGAAGTTGCTTTGTTTCGTGCCCCACAATACGAATCGGCTTGCGGTTCCCAACCGCCTCGGGTTCTACTTCGAAGTCCTCTAACTGATCAGGTGAAATAGTCACATTTGAGTCGTGAACGAACTTCCTTAGTTGGGAAACATGAAACACATTGTGAACTCCTGCCATCTTCTCTAGTAAGCCAACTCTATACGCCAAATTCCCGACTAGTTCAAGAACAGGGAACGGGCCAACAAATCTTGGTGCCAACTTGCCTCTCCTGCCAAATCGTATCACGCTCTTCAACGGAGAGATCTTAACAAACGCCACGTCACCAACGGAGAATTTCAAATCTCTTCTCCTCTTATCAGCATAGCTTTTCTGTCTATCTTGAGCAGCTTTCATTCGTTGCTGAATGATTTTGATCTTATCGGAAGTTTCTCTCACCACATCTGGTCCAAGCACAAACTTCTCGCCAGTCTCTATCCAACATGATGGTGAGTTGCACGGTCTTCCGTACAAAGCTTCATATGGAGCCATACCGATACTGGATTGGTAGCTATTATTATATGCAAATTCTACTAGATGCAAATGGTCATCCCATGATCCACCAAAATCCAATATACACACTCTCAAGAGATCTTCCAATATACGATTCACCCTCTCCGTCTGACCGTCGGTCTGAGGATGATATGCGGTACTGAGATGTAATCTTGACCCTAGAGCCTCTTGTAAGCTCTTCCAAAACCCATTAGTGAACAACGGGTCTCGGTCACTCACAATGCTTTTGGGTACTCCATGAAATCTCACTACCCACTTCATATACAATTCTGCCAACTTGGATGCCGTTCTGGTCGATTTGACTGGTATAAATCTTGCGCTTTTAGTCAATCTATCCACAGTTACCCAAATGCTATCACATCCCGATCTAGTCCTTGGTAACCCATCGATGAAATCCATCGAGACTTGCTCCCATTTCCATTGGGGAATTTCTAATGGTTGCAACAACCCACTAGGCTTCTTTTGCTTGGCTTTAACTAGCTGGCAATTCATGCATTTGGTTATAAACTTCCCAACGTCTCTTTTCATCCCTTCCCAGTAGTAAGTCTGTCTCATGTCTCGATACATCTTATTACCACCAGGATGTATAGTCAGTTTTGAGTGATGACATTCTCTAAGCACTTCATCTCTCAAACCATTCACGTTGGGCACAACTAGTCTTCCATTCTTTCGAAGCCATCCATCTCGATCAAGCCCATACACATTCATCTCCTCATCGATACCCATTTCTAACTTGGAGATGATTTCTAATAAATTAGGATCGTCCCTTTGGCTTGAACCAATCCCCTCTATCAAAGTGGGTCTGATCGTCAAACTAGCTAGCATAACTGGATCCAATTCGCACCTTGGTCTGAAATCAAACCCCGCGATGAATTCCAGTTGCTTCCATTCAAGAAACTTTGCCCCTAAGCTGGCATGTCTCCTACTCAAGGCATCGGCTACCGCATTACCCTTCCCAGGTGTATATGCGATATCAAAATCATACGAAGCCAAGAACTCTAACCATCTCTGCTGACGGAGATACAGATCTTTCTGAGAGAAGAGATACTTTAACGATTTATGATCGGTAAACAACTCAAATCTTTCTCCCAAGAGATAGTGTCTCCACATCTTCAGCGCAAATACAATCGCTGCTAATTCCAAATCATGGGTAGGATACTTCTTCTCATGCGGCTTTAGTTGTCGACTAGCATAAGCTACAACCCTACCTCCTTGCATCAATACTGCACCCAGTCCGGTACCACAAGCATCCGTGTATACCGTCATGTCTTCATTCCCTTTAGGAATGACTAACACTGGCGCACGCGTCAACCTCTCCTTTAGACCCTTGAAGGCATCTTCACACACTCCGTCCTAGACGAAGGACTGATTCTTCTTAGTCAACTGAGTCAACGGTGCTGCTATCTTGGAGAAGTCCTGGATAAACTTACGATAATATCCAGCTAATCCCAAGAAACTTCTTACATCTGTAGCATTCTTGGGTGTAGGCCAATCCTGTACCGTAGCCACCTTCGCAGGGTCCACGGCAATACCACACTCTGAAACAACATGACCCAAGAATCTCACTTCCCTTCTCCAAAAATGACACTTAGAGAATTTCGCTTTCAATTGGTGTTTCCTCAACACCTCCATCTCTATCCTCAAGTGCCCCTTGTGTTCCTCCTCTGTCCCTGAATAAACAAGGATATCATCCACGAACACAAGAACAAACTTATTCAACTGATCTCTGAATACTCGATTCATAAGATCCACAAAATAGGCTGGTGCATTGGTCAACCCAAACGGCATAACCAACCACTCATAAAATCCAGACGGCGTCCTAAATGCCGTTTTCGGAACACTCTCATCTGCTACTCGAAGCTGATGAAATCCTGTCGCGAGGTCCAACTGGGAGAACACTCTTGCTCCTTCCAGCTGATCAAACAAATCATCTATCCGCGGTAGAGGATACTTATTCTTCGTCGTCACCTTATTCAACTCGCGATAGTCCACGCACAAACGAAGGGAACCATCTGCCTTAGTGGCAAATACAACTGGTGCTCCCCACTCGGAGACACTCCTTCTAATCAATCCCTTCTTCAAAAGATTGCTGACTTGCACCCCGAGCTCTCGCTGCTCCTTTGGTGCCATACGACGAAGTGGCATCACTATAGGTCTGGCATCTTTCACTAAATCAATACGGAACTCAATCTCTCGGTGTGGTGGAAGCCCGGTCACCTCCTCGAAGACGTCCGGATACTGGCCAACCACGGGCACATCTGACAACTCATCCTGCGGGATGTCGAGGGAATTTACAAAACTAGCCATAACCCCATCACTAGGTAGACTACCAAATACTACCCTCCGCCCATCATCCGCCCTCACTGTCACCAAAAAGCCCTCACAGTCTACCACCACCCCGTATCTTTGGAGCCAATCGACTCCCAATATAATGCCATACCCAGTAAAGCCCAAAACAAAGCAATCACATACAAACATACATCCATGACTCGATAAGACCAAATTCCTGCAAATCATACTAAGGCTAGTCGAACCACCAATCGGGTTCGTCACAATCAATGGTCTATCGACTATCTCGGGTTCCAGTCCCAACCTATCTACCAGGTCACTAGATATGAAGGAACGGGAAGCCCCAGTATCAAACAAAACTCGAACTGGTATATCATAAATAGAAAGCATACCTTGAATAACAACATTCTTTCCTTTCTCCGCCGCAGTTGGAGCATTCGACGAAGAAGGAACAGCATCAAGAGCATATGCTTTCACAATCTGCTTCTCCTTAAGAGGTTGCGGGCACTTGTCCTTCTGATGTCCCACTTGACCACAGTTGTAGCACTTCCTTTCCGCTGGCTTGGCCCGACATTCCTTAGCATAATGGCCCTTCTTTCCACAGCTGAAGCACTCAACATCCTTCTTGCTCTTTTTCTGGCCACCTTTTGATTGGTCCTTCTTCCTCTTATTTTGAGAGCTATTCTTGCCGCCACCGCCTGCTTGCGGCTTTGGCCCTTCTGCAGATGCAGCCTCGGTCTTTGACTTAGGGTAAAGGCTCTCTGATCTCAAAGCTTTTCCCACGATCGATTCAAAAGTCTCATCGATGTGGTTGATAAGCCTTTCCCCCAAGTACCCATCCAAACCAGTAATGAACTTCTCATTCTTCTTCTCAGGAGTATCGATAAGAGATAGTCCATACTTCGACAAAGTGTCGAACTCAGCAATATAATCAGAAACTGCCCTTCCGTTCTGCTTGAGTTCCAAGAACCTCTTAAACAATACTGACTTCTGGGCAGCTGGAATAAACTTCTCACTAAAGCGAGCCTTGAACTGATCCCAAGTAACTTGGTCCTCTGGAGTAGCTGTTCTAATGGCATTCCACCAATTCATCGCTCGCCCTTGCAGCTGACGAGACGCTAGCCTTCTCTTCATCGCATCCTCGAGACCCAAGTCATCGAAGATACGGTCACAGCTATCCATCCAGTCCTGAACATCCGTGGCCGACTCCGTCCCGTGGAACGGCTTCCCACCAAGATTGGTGTAATACTTGCACAACTTGGCGAAATCGACCCTAGGCGCCTGCACTACTGGGCCATCACCAACTCCGGAATTGGGAACTGCCCCTTGCACTTCTCTAAGCATGTCTCTCATGAGGTTGGTAAACATCGCCCTCATGTCAGCGGCATTCCCTTTATTGGCCCCTCTACTGGTACCTCTAACATGTCGGCTCATCGTCAATCTGAAAAAGGGAAAACGATCAACGACCCCATAGTGGTACTAGTGCAGTGCAACTTCATTCTTATACTACTAATAGTATATATATACATAGCTTTGGAAAACCAAAGTAATCACAAATACGCGCTCTCATATACGTACTATCTCTCCCTGGTGTCTTTCCCTAGGTTAACTACGCAACCTAGAGCTCTGATACCAAGTGTGACGGCCCGCCCCGCACCAACCGACATTTACTCCAAAGGTGCGCTGTACACATGTCCAGTTAGCACGGAACGGTTCGCCAGAAGGAAAAGGAAGAAGGAAATGAACATACAAAGAACCTGTAGAATGTCTCACAGCGCATAGAACAAAATATAATAATAACATACTTGACATAAAACAGGAGAGACAGTGCATAAGCTGAAAATCAGAACTAAACATCATAGCAGCGGAAATCCAAAATACAGCTTATTACAACTTTCAAACTGTCTCAAAGCAAAAATAAGGTAAATGAGGTACACTACTAATGCCCAAGTAGTGACCACCAACGACACAGGGAGAATGTGTGTGTATATATATATATATCATACGTGGAAGCCTCCTGCCCGCCTCAGAATCAGCTACTCGCGCATCACCAGCTAACCTGTCTCTAGTCTGCTCGTGTGAGCACCCAGAGTAATAAGAGGAGACATGTAACACCCCGAAAATTCTATAACTGTGAAATTCATGAATTAAAGTATAATTAATCTGAAATCAAAGAACCAAGGGAAACGGGATACGCCATTGCGTTCGTCTCGGAAAAATACGCGAAATAGAGTCCGAGTTTTCGAAAAACGGAGTCTGTATGAAGAAGATATGGCCTTCGGAAGTTTTGAATCAAATTTAAAATTCAAACAGAATAAAATAATTTAAAATCGGGCCCAGTGGGCCAGGGCGGATAAACACCCGCCTAGGCCACCCAGGTCGACTGGGCTGTCGACCTGGGCTACCCATGTCGACAGGGCTGTCGACAGCCCTGTCGACAGGGGTGTCGACCTGGTCGAGCCCAGTCAACCTGGCTGGCCAGGTCTGTGTTCCTCCGATTTTCTGTTGTCTGCTTTGTCACTAGGGCTAGGTGGCGGGTTTTTATTGGTCTCTCTTCCTAATGAATGGCTATGATCTAACCTAGCAACATCAAGGGTCCTAATCAATTCCTAACCTCTATATAAACAACCCTAGACTAAACCCTAATCTATTCATACAAATTAAGAACATAGCCGCCATGTTGCTGAGGAACGACAAAGAGTAGCCGCCAACTAGAGAGAGGATTAGGAAGAAAGTTCTAAAGCCTAAAGCAATTCAAGCAACCTAAAGCCAATCAATTCAACAAAGGAATCATATTTCTTAATTCGCCGCAACCATTGTAAGTAGAGTATTACTTTGGTATAAATAAACAACTGTGTTGATGTGTATGCTTGAATTGTGGCAATGGAAGTAATTCATATTTGTGCAAAATTATGTTATTCATTATAAAGAACTACATGCAGTAGTTCTATGCAAATATACGTTTGGAATATTGCGCAAATTGTGTAATCTATGTTGAAGCTACATGTGTGTAGTTAATTGAAATTCATGCAAGTTTGGGGCTTTGATATTATGCCATCATGATGTATATTTTTGTGCATAAATCATTTTGCAAGTAATTGAAACAAGTTTGGTTGTTATAGTTCATATGAAACTATGTTGGAATTTTGACACCATAATCCATGTATTAAGTCATGCTTTTGCAAATTTATGGCTAGGTTATGAATGATATTTGGCATAATTGAAATCTATGTTAGTTCTATATTGTTAAATGACATATGTGAGACATGGCTAGGTTGGACTCAAAAATCCCCTTTTTGCAAGCTTAAAGCAAACACCATGATTAGGAATATTTATGCAAAAACCATTGTTATGTAATTAGACTTAAATCATGATTAAGTTGAACTATGCCTTTTGTGTTAGTAACAAAGTATCCCTTTGTAAACATGTAGAAACCTTATGAACATGACTTGTTTATGTTTATGCCATGAACAAAGTTAACTTTACTTAGGCCATGCTTATGCTTGACATTATGCCATGTTTATGCTAGAAGTATTTATGCCATGCTTATGTTTGACATTATGCTATGCTTATGCTAGGAATATTTATGACATGCTTATGTTTGACATTATGCCTAAATAAGAATATAGGTTCATGTTGTAGTTAAACCTATGCAAGTTCACATGCTTTTATTCATGTCACCTATGTTTTATAACCAAAGTATATGTCACTACTATGCAAGTACACCAGTTTCTATTTTGTATTCCCAACGTCATATTGCAAGTTCATACGCTCACCTTCCCCTCCTTGTGTATGTAATCACGCTTTAAGCCTCCCCTTTTCGCATGGCTAAATTGGGCTTTAAAAGGCTAAGCCCAATATATATAAACGGACGTGTAAAACGGGGGAAAATAACGTTGGGTTAAAATTAATTAATGAATGAAAATATAAAATAGAAGGGCCCAAAATTCAAGTATGGGTTGGGCCCATGATTGGTGTAACCTTTACACCATTAACTTAATAATGGGCCGCAAATATTTACATATAAGAAATAAAGAAGAATGACAAAATATGCAAATGTAGAACATACGATGTGTTTAACCCGAGGTTGGATTGAGTTGTGATGTAAACCTGCCCGGAACCGCCCGGCTGTCCAGTAGTCACAACAATACCTATCCAATGTGAGAGGTTAAACATGGAGCCCAATAAGGACCCGAGGTTAGACTGAGTTGTGGCGTAAGACTGCCCGGAACCAACCGGCAACAGGCAGCCACAACAAGACATGTCTAATGTGAGAGGTCAGGGCCTTAATAAGACAATTAAGGCTGATTCAGGATTGTTAGGATTAAGTGGACTAAAGACTTAATCAAAATAGAACATGCTAAACTAAACGGACTGGTGGGGTTAGGTTAGGAAACACTTAACCAACTTAGCATGTTGGCTAGAGATAGAAAACCTAGTAACGGGGGACCCTTTTCAGCAGTAACCCTAGAAGGTGTATCAGGATACCCTGAAGCTAGGCAGGGTGGGGCACGATTACTGGGCTGATTGTAAGAGGTCAAATCGATGGCGGTGGTGTAGCAGTGTAGGTTCTAACGGAGTGCGGGCGTGCACACACTCCGGCGCAGAAAAATAAGGCACTGGACACCAGTAGCATACCTGTGCACTCTAAGGTTGTGTCGGGTTGCCACTATGGGACTTGATACACCCCATGGTGGGACCAGCATAGGTAACTACAGACATCGGGGGCCGTAGGACACACGTAACTATGCGAGTAGGAGCCGATCATCGTCGAATGGATCACATCACCCTGATTATGGGGTGCAAATTGGAAACTAGTTTATATGGGTTCAGAGATTAACATGGGGTACGATAGTATATTCGACCCTAGACAACTTAACCAAGTTTATAGTGCATGCCCACTTCTTGTTTATACTTATCATACCCAGTTCTTTATTCATAGACAAAATAGTACTAGACTTACTCAGGCTTTATGTCTGACTCTATTTTTCTTTCGTCTTCTTTCTTCCGTTTCCCCCCCCCCCCCCAGGTCCTCAGGGAGGGAACACAGCAGCTTGACCAACCTCAGCATCCAGCTTGAAGAAGAGAAATGTATTGCTTGGACTTTCCTGTTTTGAACTATGGCTTTGGACAATCCACTATGGGGCTTTTGCAGTTTATCTATGTTTTATTTATGCTTCTTTAAAAATAATGTACTCAAGACAGATTATGAAAGTGTTATGTTATGTTTTTTGAAAGGATGTTGTTGTAACACGTATTTGACTTTATGAAATAAAGTTTGTTGTTCTTCCGCTGTTTACAAATATGTGTTATTATATCTGTCTTGTATATCTGTGACTTGTACTTATAAACCTCCACCAAAATTAGGGCATTCCCTTTGAGAGTGACCCTAACGGAGGTGGGGTGTTTCACTTGGTATCAGAGCATAGGTTTACCAGATAAGATAAAAAGTTTTGAAAAATTATTTTCAAAAAGGAAATTTAAAGAAGCATTTTAAAAGAAAAGAAAATTGTTATTTTATTTTAAAAAAGGCAAAGTCCACTCCCCAAAGCCATAGGTATTATCTCTTATCCTTCGTTTTGAATCTATCCTTTTTGTTTCAGCATGTCCCAAGAACTTAACTTGCCGGAAGGGGTACCCATACCTGGTTGGTTTAGACGTTTCTTAGAAGCAAGGGCCACTCAGCCAGGTCCTACCGTTCCTCCTCCCCCAGCGGAAGGAAATCATCCAGCTGCAGCAGCACCTTTTCCTCCACCTCCTCCTCGGGGAAACGCGTTCGCTAAGATATGTAAAGATTTTAAAGCTATGGGAGGAAGGGATTTCCATGGAACTGAGTCCTTCGTGGCAGCTAGGAATTGGCTAAAAGAAACGGAGGACCTATTCATCATCTTTGAGGTAGAGGATAGACAAAAAGTACAGTTGGCAGTGTGGCTATTGAAGGGCGAGGCTTCCTACTGGTGGGAAGTCACTAATGCTGAAAGACCAGTGGAGACATGGGAGGACTTTAGGGCAAGGTTTGAGACTAAATTTCTCTCAGATGCAGAAAGAAGTTTGCAGTTGGAAAAATTCTTATTTCTTAAGCAAGGAGACAAGACAGTCAGAGAGTATGTGAATCAGTTCGATGAGCTGGCTAGGTTTGGACTTGACCTAGTCAACACCCCGCACAAGAAGGCTCTCCGTTTCGTTAAGGGGTTAAATGAGCCATTACACAGCTTGGCCATGACCCATATACCCATGGGAGCCACGTATGAAAGGTTGGTGCAAATGGCATTGCTGAATGAAGAGGATAAGGGCAAGAAGGAGACAAAGGCAGAAAGCTCTCAAGGGAAGAAAGAGGGTTTGCAGCCCAAGAAGACAGACTTTAAGAAAGGCGGGAAAGGCAACAAAGAGAAGAGGAAGTGTAATTTCTGTGGCAAAGTGGGGCACTTAGTAAAGGACTGCCGGAAAAAGAAGGCCAAGGAGAATGGTGGGTGCTTTTCATGCGGTCAGACAGGCCACAGGGCTAAGGACTGCCCAAAGAAACGAGGATAGGGGCAGGGCACTGGATCCACCCCAGGGGCACAGGTTCATGTGCTAGAAGCGCCACCATTGCAACAGCGAGGTATAAATACTTCTGTAGAAAGTGTAGTTTATCTTTATGATCACCCCGTTCGCACTTTATTTGATTCTGGCGCATCACACTCCTTTATCTCGTCTGCTTTAGTAGAATCTCTGCACCTAAAAACTAGTATGGTAGAGGACCCCTTAATTGTTTCAAACCCAATTGGGGGCCCAGCTCATTTGTCTATGATCTGTGTGGGATTGAAAATTTCTATCCTAAGTGTTGAATTTCAATGTAGTGCCTTTGTTTTGGGCTTTTCGGGGTATGGTTTGATTTTGGGTATGGATTGGCTATCCAGTAATGGGGCCATCCTTGATTGTGAGAAAAGGGTTGTTAGGCTCCTAACCCAGCTCGGTAATACTTTGGAAATTTCTTGTAATCCCTCGTATGCAGTTATGCTTAGTTATCTTGAATCGCTAGATGCCTTTGTTGAAAATTTGAAATCAGTTAGAGTGGTCCGGGAATATCCGGATGTCTTCGAAGAGGTGAAGGGCTTGCCTCCGAAGCGGGAAATAGACTTCCGCATATATCTTGTAGATAATGCAAAGCCCGTTGCGTTGCCTGTTAGACATATGGCTCCACGAGAAAGGAAAGAGCTCAGTAAACAGATTAAAGAGCTTCTAGAAAAGGGGTTCATTAGGAGGAGCATTTCAGAATGGGGCGCTCCAGTGGTGTTCGCTACAAAGGCGGATGGTTCACTCCGTCTATGTGTTGACTATAGGGAGCTCAACAAGCTAACGAAAAAGAATAGGCACCCTCTCCCTAGAATTGACGATTTATTTGACCAGCTTGTAGGAGCGTCTGTTTTCTCCCAACTCGATTTAGCAACCGGTTTTCATCAGCTAAGGGTGGCTGAAGATAGCATCGATAAAACGGCATTCAGAACCCCAGACGGCTTCTTTGAATGGCTTGTCATGCCTTTCGGCTTGACAAATGCACCTGCTTACTTCGTGGACCTGATGAATAGGGTATTTAGAGATTTCCTCAACAAATTCGTAGTGGTCTTCGTAGATGATATCCTTATCTTCTCAAAGAGTGAAGAGGAACATGCTCAGCACTTAAGGGCAATCATGGAAACTTTGCGAGTCCATCAACTAAAAGCCAAATTCTCCAAATGCCACTTTTGGAGAGAAGAGTCGAGGTTCCTTGGGCACATAGTATCCAAACAAGGGTTAGCAGTGGACCCCGCTAAGGTAGTGGCGGTACAGGATTGGAAGACACCAAGGAATGCGACTGAGGTCCGAAGCTTTCTAGGACTAGCGGGTTTCTATCGAAAGTTTATAAGGGATTTTGCGAAAATCTCAGCTCCGCTCACGAAATTGACTAAGAAGAATCTAGTGTTCAATTGGGATTTGGATTGCGAATTTGCTTTCCAACGACTGAAAAAGGGCTCTCACAACAGCCCCAGTTTTGACGCTGCCAGATGGGAGCAAGATGTTCACTGTTTATACGGATGCATGTGGGACAGGGCTAGGCGCCGTCTTAATGCAAGAAGGAAGGGTAGTAGCTTATGGCGGGAGGCAATTGAAGGTGCACGAAAAGAACTACCCAACCCACGATCTTGAGTTAGCCGCCATCGTCTTTGCACTCAAGTCTTGGCGACACTATCTCCTAGGTGAGAAGTTCGAACTTTACACTGACCATAAATCGTTGAAATATCTTTTCTCGCAGAAGGATCTTAACTTGAGGCAACAAAGATGGATGGAGTTTCTTGCCTCATACGATTTCGAAATCTCCTATACTCCGGGCAAAGGCAACGTAGTGGCAGACGCGTTGAGCCGAAAGAAATTGACCCTAAGCCCGTTGTTTGTTGAAAGACAAAGCCTAGAGTTTATAGCCAGTTTCGACTCTAGGCCTTCCTCCGATTTCGTACCAGGCTTGCTAGCATCTCTCGAAGTGCGCCCAACTTTAGTGGATTCAGTAGGGGCAACACAACGCGAAGACCCTCAGCTTGTGGAAATAATTGATAGGCTAATTAGGGGTGAGACTTCAAGTCACCTCAACAGATACTCCATTGACGATAAGGGTGTACTAAGGCGAGATGGAAGACTATGCGTCCCACAGACGAAAGATCCAATAAAGAAGGTTCTCGAGGAAGCACATCACTCCAAGATGACGATACACCCAGGCGGAGATAAAATGTACAAAGACATAAAAAGGACTTTCTTCTGGAACGGCATGAAAAAGGACGTGGCAGAATTCGTTTCTAAATGTATGGTGTGCCAACAGGTTAAGGCGGAACAGAAAAAGCCTGGCGGACTACTACATCCTTTGGAGGTCCCGCAGTGGAAGTGGGATAGCATCTCAATGGACTTCATCGATGGGCTGCCTAGGTCTAGGAGAGGCAATACTAGCATTTGGGTAATAGTGGATAGGCTTACTAAAAGCGCCCACTTTTTACCTGTCAAAAGTAAGAGAACTGCCTCATCCCTAGCATCACTTTACCTCAAGGAAATCGTGCGACTCCATGGAATACCATCTAGCATCGTTAGAGACCGAGACCCCATCTTCACCAGTGAGTTTTGGCGGAGTCTGCAAGAAGCAGTAGGAACGCAGTTATGCTTGAGCACAGCCTATCATCCCCAAACTGACGGCCAAACGGAGAGAGTGAACAGAGTTTTGGAAGACCTCTTAAGGCTATGCGTCCTTGACTTCGGAGGGACATGGGAAGACCACCTTCCTTTGGTGGAATTTGCCTACAACAACAGCTATCAAGCAACCGTCGGAATGGCGCCCTTCGAAGCTTTATATGGAAGACCGTGTCGATCGCCCACTTGTTGGTGGGAGTCCACGGATAAGCTCATACTTGGACCAGACATGATCCGAGAGACTTCAGAGAAAGTGGACTTAATACGAAGAAGGATGAAGACGGCCCAAGACAGACAAAAGTCCTATGCCGACAAGAGGAGGACCGACCTTGAATTCGAAGTTGGGGACAGAGTTTTTCTCAAGGTATCACCGCTAAGGAACGTTGTTCGTTTTGGAACCACAGGGAAGCTAGCACCAAGATTCCTAGGGCCATTCCCTATCATCGAGAAGATTGGGAAAATGGCCTATAGATTAGAGCTACCCGGGAAGTTGGCCGGAGTCCACAACGTTTTTCACGTTTCACATCTCCGAAAATGTCTACATGAGTCTGCTGAAGTGGTAGAGCCATAAATCCTCGAAGAGGCCGAAGTGGAACGCGAAGCAACCATAAGAAGAGTTCCAACCCGCATCTTAGGAACGGAAGTGAAGAAGCTACGCAACCGCGAAGTCAAGCTCGTCAAAGTTCAGTGGAGCGACGCCGAGGGAGAAGCGACTTGGGAAACTGAAGCTAGAATACGTACTGCCTACCCTTTTCTGTTCGAGGGTACATCCTTGATCTTTCTTTTTCCTTAAGTTGCGCTTTTATCTATCTTTTTAGGTATATTTCCTCGACCTTATCTTTTAGATAGAATCTTTTTGGATGGAAACATGTAGTTGAAACATGTTATGGATGATGGTTGCAAGTGGTTGCAAGTGATTGCTAGTGGTTGCTCGTGGTTGCATATACACACACAATCTAGGTTTTAGATCGGCTCAGTCACTTCATATTGCATATGCATATATGTTTGCATTCGTATATGATTGAACATTAATATGTTGACATGTGGATGTTGCATTTGTATTGAATGATTGTGCACTCATGTAGAATCAAGAATAGGAAAATTTGCATACATAATGGATTCATGGCACTTACATAATTCGCATTAAGGAGGTCAACTGAATCAGTAGACCGCCTGATTTTGCATTAGATAAGTACATGTACACACACACACTTCGCATATGATCATGAAGCATTAGAAGTCTTTTAAGGACAATGGATGCTCGTGTTTGATGGATGAGTAGATGGATGATTGGATGTTAGGATATACGTTCCTCCTAACTTGAAGATTTCGGGGACGAAATCCTTTTAAGTGGGGGAGAATGTAACACCCCGAAAATTCTATAACTGTGAAATTCATGAATTAAAGTATAATTAATCTGAAATCAAAGAACCAAGGGAAACGGGATACGCCATTGCGTTCGTCTCGGAAAAATACGCGAAATAGAGTCCGAGTTTTCGAAAAACGGAGTCCGTATGAAGAAGATATGGCCTTCGGAAGTTTTGAATCAAATTTAAAATTCAAACAGAATAAAATAATTTAAAATCGGGCCCAGTGGGCCAGGGCGGATAAACACCCGCCTAGGCCACCCAGGTCGACTGGGCTGTCGACCTGGGCTACCCATGTCGACAGGGCTGTCGACAGCCCTGTCGACAGGGGTGTCGACCTGGTCGAGCCCAGTCAACCTGGCTGGCCAGGTCTGTGTTCCTCCGATTTTCTGTGGTCTGCTTTGTCACTAGGTCTAGGTGGCGGGTTTTTGTTGGTCTCTCTTCCTAATGAATGGCTATGATCTAACCTAGCAACATCAAGGGTCCTAATCAATTCCTAACCTCTATATAAACAACCCTAGACTAAACCCTAATCTATTCATACAAATTAAGAACACAGCCGACATGTTGCTGAGGAACGACAAAGAGTAGCCGCCAACTAGAGAGAGGATTAGGAAGAAAGTTCTAAAGCCTAAAGCAATTCGAGCAACCTAAAGCCAATCAATTCAACAAAGGAATCATATTTCTTAATTCGCCGCAACCATTGTAAGTAGAGTATTACTTTGGTATAAATAAACAACTGTGTTGATGTGTATGCTTGAATTGTGGCAATGGAAGTAATTCATATTTGTGCAAAATTATGTTATTCATTATAAAGAACTACATGCGCTAGTTCTATGCAAATATACGTTTGGAATATTGCGCAAATTGTGTAATCTATGTTGAAGCTACATGTGTGTAGTTAATTGAAATTCATGCAAGTTTGGGGCTTTGATATTATGCCATCATGATGTATATTTTTGTGCATAAATCATTTTGCAAGTAATTGAAACAAGTTTGGTTGTTATAGTTCATATGAAACTATGTTGGAATTTTGACACCATAATCCATGTATTAAGTCATGCTTTTGCAAATTTATGGCTAGGCTATGAATGATATTTGGCATAATTGAAATCTATGTTAGTTCTATATTGTTAAATGACATATGTGAGACATGGCTAGGTTGGACTCAAAAATCCCCTTTTTGCAAGCTTAAAGCAAACACCATGATTAGGAATATTTATGCAAAAACCATTGTTATGTAATTAGACTTAAATCATGATTAAGTTGAACTATGCCTTTTGTGTTAGTAACAAAGTATCCCTTTGTAAACATGTAGAAACCTTATGAACATGACTTGTTTATGTTTATGCCATGAACAAAGTTAACTTTACTTAGGCCATGCTTATGCTTGACATTATGCCATGTTTATGCTAGAAGTATTTATGCCATGCTTATGTTTGACATTATGCTATGCTTATGCTAGGAATATTTATGACATGCTTATGTTTGACATTATGCCTAAATAAGAATATAGGTTCATGTTGTAGTTAAACCTATGCAAGTTCACATGCTTTTATTCATGTCACCTATGTTTTATAACCAAAGTATATGTCACTACTATGCAAGTACACCAGTTTCTATTTTGTATTCCCAACGTCATATTGCAAGTTCATACGCTCACCTTCCCCTCCTTGTGTATGTAATCACGCTTTAAGCCTCCCCTTTTCGCATGGCTAAATTGGGCTTTAAAAGGCTAAGCCCAATATATATAAACGGACGTGTAAAACGGGGGAAAATAACGTTGGGTTAAAATTAATTAATGAATGAAAATATAAAATAGAAGGGCCCAAAATTCAAGTATGGGTTGGGCCCATGATTGGTGTAACCTTTACACCATTAACTTAATAATGGGCCGCAAATATTTACATATAAGAAATAAAGAAGAATGACAAAATATGCAAATGTAGAACATACGATGTGTTTAACCCGAGGTTGGATTGAGTTGTGATGTAAACCTGCCCGGAACCGCCCGGCTGTCCAGTAGTCACAACAATACCTATCCAATGTGAGAGGTTAAACATGGAGCCCAATAAGGACCCGAGGTTAGACTGAGTTGTGGCGTAAGACTGCCCGGAACCAACCGGCAACAGGCAGCCACAACAAGACATGTCTAATGTGAGAGGTCAGGGCCTTAATAAGACAATTAAGGCTGAGTCAGGATTGTTAGGATTAAGTGGACTAAAGACTTAATCAAAATAGAACATGCTAAACTAAACGGACTGGTGGGGTTAGGTTAGGAAACACTTAACCAACTTAGCATGTTGGCTAGAGATAGAAAACCTAGTAACGGGGGACCCTTTTCAGCAGTAACCCTAGAAGGTGTATCAGGATACCCTGAAGCTAGGCAGGGTGGGGCACGATTACTGGGCTGATTGTAAGAGGTCAAATCGACGGCGGTGGTGTAGCAGTGTAGGTTCTAACGGAGTGCGGGCGTGCACACACTCCGGCGCAAGAAAAATAAGGCACTGGACACCAGTAGCATACCTGTGCACTCTAAGGTTGTGTCGGGTTGCCACTATGGGACTTGATACACCCCATGGTGGGACCAGCATAGGTAACTACAGACATCGGGGGCCGTAGGACACACATAACTATTCGAGTAGGAGCCGATCATCGTCGAATGGATCACATCACCCTGATTATGGGGTGCAAATTGGAAACTAGTTTATATGGGTTCAGAGATTAACATGGGGTACGATAGTATATTCGACCCTAGACAACTTAACCAAGTTTATAGTGCATGCCCACTTCTTGTTTATACTTATCATACCCAGTTCTTTATTCATAGACAAAATAGTACTAGACTTACTCAGGCTTTATGTCTGACTCTATTTTTCTTTCGTCTTCTTTCTTCCGTTTCCCCCCCCCCCCCCCAGGTCCTCAGGGAGGGAACACAGCAGCTTGACCAACCTCAGCATCCAGCTTGAAGAAGAGAAATGTATTGCTTGGACTTTCCTGTTTTGAACTATGGCTTTGGACAATCCACTATGGGGCTTTTGCAGTTTATCTATGTTTTATTTATGCTTCTTTAAAAATAATGTACTCAAGACAGATTATGAAAGTGTTATGTTATGTTTTTTGAAAGGATGTTGTTGTAACACGTATTTGACTTTATGAAATAAAGTTTGTTGTTCTTCCGCTGTTTACAAATATGTGTTATTATATCTATCTTGCATATCTGTGACTTGTACTTATAAACCTCCACCAAAATTAGGGCATTCCCTTTGAGAGTGACCCTAACGGAGGTGGGGTGTTTCAAGACATAAAACTCTGGGTCAGACATAAAGCCTGGTATGAGCGATAAGCATCTAAAGTGAACAATAACAGGTAGACTAAAACATACCTGAACCTGGACCTGCAACCAAAGAGTTAGCACTACATATTGTACAACACTCTAAGGTATCATATCAACTAGTGTAAGGATACGGAGGTGGGGGAGGTGTGCATGTCATAGGGATGGCAAACAATCAAACATAGCATCCATCCTCACATCTCTCACTCAGTGCGTAAAGCATACGATATTCACCACTTCGATCACCCACATACCTTGCTACGATCACTTTGCCCCATGAAGTCATAAATGGCTTCATTGCACTGATAACGTAGCCACAAATTCCTTGCTATGTCCACTTGCCCCATGGAGTTATTCACCCCATCTGCGCTGGCTCATAGCCTTACCCATCCTTACTATGTCCACTTGCCCCATGGAGTTATTCACCCCCATCTGCGTTGGCTCATAGTCTTACTACGCATCACCTTGCCCCTCGGGTCATAATTAACCTACTGCACTGATAACGTAGTCTTGCTACCATCACCTTGCCCCTTAGGTCGTAATGACCCTACTGCACTGACAAGTAGCCCATCGTTCCTTTTTAGTGGTGAATCGAAGTTATGAACGTCGACAACTCCTTAGCACACGTCCCGCGGCAAAGTCCAACCATGAAGTGAACTCGTTGGTTCCCAACTGGTTCCGGGATAATGAGCTCTAACTTCCCCTATTGGACTACCTCTGCATCTCAGGTTATTGGTCAATACTGGGTCGGGTCGGGTTCTTCCTCAGGTCATCGGTTCGGGTCGGTGTTCTTTATCCATTCGGGTCGGGTCCTCCTTCTGATGCGGTTAGGGTCGGCATTCCTCTGGGTTCGAGTCAGCTGCTTCTTCTTCTTTGGGTCGGGTCGGTGCTTCCTTTCAGGTCGGGTCGGGTCCTTCTTGGTTCGTGCTTTTGATCCATCTTCATGCTCCCCTTCATATGCTCCTATCCGATCCGCTTTCGTGCTCCTGCTCTGATTCGCCTTGGTGTTTCCGATCCGATCCGTCCCCTTCGATCCGATCCGTCTTCCTCTATCCGATCCGATCCGTCTTCCTCTATCCGATCCGATCCCAGTTTAGCTAGCGGGGCCTTCCTTTTTGCCACTTTTCCCAAGTGTTGGGTTCCGATCCGATCGGATTCTTTGCTCAGTTCTACATATCCGATCCGAGCCCCCTTATCCGATCCGATCCGAACTCTGTACTGTTTTCTGAAACTGTTCCAGCAAGTGTTTACGCCATTCGAAGACATTTTCGACCATTCTAACTATTGAAATCAATCACAAAGCATTTCATACAGTCATAGCAACATGCATAATCAACCACAAACATCATTCACATCAATATCATAGGTTAAAATGGATCAAACATACCTAAAATCCCACATTTCCCCTTAAGCATGTTTAGGTGAAACTAATGATAGGATTAGCCAAACTTAACCAAATTAACCCAAATTCATATCATAGGTATAAAACATCATTCAAGAATTTATGAACATTTTTCCCGAATTTTATCATACTTAAATTCGCTAATTAGCATTAATCACCCCTAATTAGCCGTAATTAGTGTAAAACTATGCAACTCACTCACCTTAGCCACAAATAAACTAAGATCTGAAATAGTTCTCTGATTTGATGTGAATTTCAATGCCAAACAGCAGCTCCTATGTTGCTTTGGTGAAGATCTTCCTTGATTAGGGGTTGCTAAGCTTAATCCTTGACCAAAAGATGATTTGGAGGTGATTTAGAGGTTGGAGGCCATTTTTAGGGATCCTTGGTGATAAGTGGAGGCTAGAAAACTGAAATGGAATGATTCTCCATCTCATTTCAGCCCTCCCATAACCCTAATCCCGAAATGAGTTATGGGCCTACTCACTAATCACCCAATTTGGCCCAGTTAAGCAGTTTTTCACCCTACAAACCTTGTTTCAGCCATATCTCCCAAACGGTAAGTCCGTTTGGCTAATGTGACCACTCTACGGAAATAGAAACCATCAAACGAATCAAATGGAAGTGGTTTCAAGTCAAAATTCCTTCCCAATCAAAAGTTATGGCCAAAACAGTACCAACTAGGGGAAAAATGGTCATTTAAAAATTGACAAAAATCATAAGCATGGGAAATGACTCTAATAGATGTTTCCCAAAGTTACATGACCATACGACTTCACATGGGAAAGAAATAAATATTCTACGATCCTATAATGTGTAGAATACGGGTCATTACAAGTTATGTTTCCTTACCATGGACTATCGCGCGTTCACTTAGGATTTATGCCACCTAGGACCACTAGGGATTATGCTACCTAATGAACGTTTCCGTGTCTCGGTTTGGGTTCAGCCACCTAGGGCCACTAGGGACTATGCCACCTGTCAACCGCGCCCTTTATCCCACGTATGTATCGTGAATCGTTTTCCATGTCTAGACGCACATGTTTCTCAATGTGCCATCCGAGTTCCGTGCCATGGCAAATCAAGAAGTACGAAACTCGGTCGGGAGCTTTAAGTCGTCTGCTGATGCAGATATCAAGGTCTGTTTTTGTACCCGTGGCTATGGTCCCACGTGACCCCTCCCTCAACTACTGAAAGGCAATCCAAGAAAAATCATGTATGAGAACTACACTAAGGCCCATCGATGCCCATTTCTAGATAGCCAACCTCACCCATAACTCGATAGCTAGTATATGGTCTTTTGGGAGTTCCCTGCCTTCCCGTACGTACACGATTGACTAAAGATGGTAGGTAGCCGGCGACATGCTATCCCGGGGCAAAATCAAGTATCGTCGACTCCACGATAATCCATCCCAGTCTTTAGGTCGCTCGCATAGCAACCAATGCATCCTCTTGGCTCTTCTACCGCAGACCTTAACCTCTGTGAGGCCGGGTTGCATGGACCACTCGCCACCTCACAGAGGGATACCAAGATTACCCTCACGTTCCCCGAAGCTTCCGCTTCGTCACCCAGTTCGCTGGAGCTTTTATCCAAGTCAGATAACTTGCTCCTCCTCGCATACTAAGCGATGACCTACCGTACCAGGTTACTCATCTCTTTCTGAACTAGTCCCTAGCTAAGAATTATTACTTAGTTACCCTTAACTAAGGTTTACCACTTAGCTCCTCTTTCCATTGTCCTTGTTAACTACGATTTCCAACCTAGTCCCCTGAGCTAGGGTTTTGTCAAATGGGTTAAGTGTTGTTACCCAAGTTCATGACTTAACCCGCCTACGAATCATGTCAAGATTGGCTAAGTACTCAAGTTCAAGGCTTAGCCCTACAAGTTGGTTAAGTGTACCAAGAAGCTCATGACTTAACCCTATCAAGTCAAATTGGTTAAGTATTTATTTGTCTTAACCCTATCAGATTATCATGTTAGATTGATTAAGCATAGATTATCTTAATCCCATCAGATTATCGAGTCGGATTGGTTAAATATGGGTTAGCTTAACCCCATCCACTAATCGTATTACAATGGTTAAGCCTAATTTTAAAAGGTCTTGTGACTTAACCCTATCAGGTCCACCTATTAGATTGGTTAGGTATAGGTTACTTGACCTCATCAAATCATCATGTATAATTGGTTAAGTATAAGTTACTTAACCCCATTAAATTATCATGTTAAATTGGTTAAGTATTGGTTACTTAACCCGATTCAATTACCAAGTTTAGATTGGTTAAGTGTTTAACTTAACCCCATCGAATTCCCGTGTTTAGATTAGTTAAGTATAGGTTACTTAACCCTATCTAATTTCCGTGTTTAGATTAGTTAAGTCTTAATTACTTAACCCCATCTAATTACCGTGTTTAGATTAGTTAAGTCTTAATTACTTAACCCTATCTAATTACCGTGTTTAGATTAGTTAAGTCTTAATTACTTAACCCCATCTAATTACCAAGTCGGATTAGTTAGCCTAAATTACTTAACCCCATCCGATAATTGTCTTGTATGGTTAAGTGTCATTAAGAAATCAAGCCCAGTCCCACTTAACCTACCCATTCGTGTCATATCGGTTAAGTGTCATTAGTCAAGTTTACTTAACCTTATCATGTGGTATTAATTTAATTAATGCATTCTCTACCTCTCACATTAGACCTTGTTGTGGTTACTAGTTAAGCCGGGCGGGTCTGGGTAGATTTACACCACAACCTAGTCTAACCTCGGGTCTTAAGCGCGACATGACCAACTTCTCACATTGGATCCTATTGTTTGTAGCCACTAGTTAAGCCGGGCGGGTCCGGGTAGATTTATGCTACAAACTCAACCCAACCTCGAGTTGGCCACTTTCATGTTTGGTCTAGTGTCTTATTACACTTACAACCCATACGTGTCAAGTTTTCAAGTCCCATGCTCATAGCCAAAGTTACATGTTGTCATGTTTATACCAATTTACCCAAATCATGTTTCATGTCATTAAAGTTTCCCCATAACATAACCCCAACGCTGTTAAACTCGCATATACATTCACAACAACGCATAATGGATTAAAGAAGGAACTTGGCAAAGGCATGACAAAAAGGGTATAAGGCCACAAGTTAATCATGGTGGCATATGAGGCGTAAACGTGTTCATTAACTTGCATGTTACATTATTAAGCCTCACAAACATGCATAACCTCAAACTTAGCACATAGGTGAATCACGGTGATAAATGACACAGAAAGATGGCTAGAAGTTCGCATATGGCATTACATGTAAGCTATCATAAGGGACATGATAGTTCTCATGTTGCCAAAATGCAACATTCAACATAAAGTTTATATCTTTAAGCCCACAAGATCAAGATAATGACTTTTTAGTCATGATAGGATACATAACATGATAGCATGAAACATAATTAATGTTCAAACCCAACTTAGAACATGTCACATTAAGTTTAAAGTTAATATCTAAGAGTAGGAAGAGGGCTTACAATGCTATGAAGGCACAAATCAATATGAAATTAAAAGATTGAGACGAAACCATTCATGCTATCACCAAAAACCCCAAACAAAAGCTACTTAGAAAACCCTTGAGCAAAATCCATAAAAATCCCATCTTTGATGAACAAAGATTAAAGCTTTAGCCTTGAAATCATGTTTAGAAGCTCTCATATGAACATAGAAACTCTCATATGCTCACATGATCAAAGAATCCCTCATAGAAATGAAGATAGAATTTTGGCAAGAGGATGGAGGCCATGATGAGGAACCATTTTGGCATAGTTTAGTTGTAGGATCAATTTATGAGGGTTTTAGGAGAGGGTTAGGGGTCTTTTTATAGAAGACTAGGATAGTTTTAGCCATAGGATAAACACTAGAACCAATCCTAGCCTTTAAAGCATGTCTTGAGGAAGAAGTCACATGTACGAACCATTTAGGGCCTTTAGATTAAAGCTGAACCATGAGAACCATTCAAATGCAAAATCTGCATTCGAGCGAATCGGCCCACGGGTTGATAGCCAAACACCCTGGATTAACCCCTAGTCGACCCAACGAGCTCGGGTCGACCTCAAAAATCGGCCGGTTCGGTTATTCCCCTCTCCCAATTCGCTGTTTTGAACATTTTTGCATATTTATTTATTAAATTTTTAATTATATATATATATATATATATATATATATATATCAATATATATATTTCTCTGCGCAACCCATTTCACTTAATTAATTATACTTTAATTTGTGAATTTTTATGTTTAAATTACGGGGTGTTACATTCTCTCCTCCTTAAAGGATTTCATCCCCGAAATCTCTAAGTCAAGAAGAACGTATCCTACCAACCAAACAACCATCTACTCAAACCATCAAACACTGGCATCATTGTCCTTAGACGATTTCTAATGCCATATGAACATATGCAGAACGTGTGTGTATATGCTCCTTAGCTAATGCTAATGATCAGGCCTGAATGATCTTTCTAATGCAAAATATGTTTAGTGCCATGAGTCCAACATGTATGCGAATAGTCCTAGTCATATAAGTACTATATGCGTGCACAAACATTCATTCATATGCAACATCCGCATGATAACACATTCAATTTCATCCATAAACAAGTATAAATACTCGTGCATATGCAACATGAAACGTGACCGCGTCAATCTAGTATCTAATATGTATTCGCGCATCCACGAGCAACCACTTGCAACCATTTACAACCATATCAATCATAACATGTTTCAAATACATGTTTACATCCATAGAGTTCTATCTAAGGTTCCCAAGATAAGATCGAGGAGATAAACAAGACAAACTCCTTACGGGGTTTGTAACAGAAATAGGACCGAGAGGATATCCACCAAGCGATAGCATGCAAGTAAGCTCTACAGGTGAACCAAGGATCAAAGATACACTCTTAAAAAGAGACATGATGCGCACGTCTGAGCCGCATTTCCACGAACTTAATTCCATTTTGCCTTGACCGCCTTTGACTTCATGGTTTCGTAGCTCCTTGATTCCTATTTCCAAGGTATGAGTCGGAACTCTTTTCACTGTCGCCTCTCGTTCCACTTTCATTTATTCTTTCCCTAGTATACTTGGCTCAACCATATCTACGTACTCATGCAAGCTCTCCAAAATTCACTAGTGAATTCTGGATCTCGTTTACCAATGCCAATTTATGTTACCACGTGCACTTACTAGGGTGATTCTTATAACCCATGCTTAAGCGGAATGAACCATCCATCTTATTGGCGGACGTTACTCGATTGGATCAGGGATTTCCGATAAATGCATCAAGATTCTAGGTAACTAACCATGACAGAACCTAAAAGGTTACACGAGACTTCGAAGGTATTACCAAAGCAAGCCAAGAGTCTGACTGCCCTCTTTTCAAAACCGAGAATGGTATCCCTTACTGGATAACCACTTTACCCCTAGAATCCATCCATAGCTCAAAAATAGAAGTATTGCTTCTAATCTCAACACTTGGCACAAATGTTCTCAAATCCAACAAGTCATGAATAAATGGACCGACTCTCCAACCAGATTTTGGGACAAAAACTGGGATCCTCTACCATGCTAGTACTAAAGTGCAGGGACTCAGCTATCCAAGCAGACTTAAATGATACGATGGTCAAAACAAAGTCTGGATAGGATGATAGAAAAGAACGACTAAACCTTTACCAGAAACGGTACCATTTCTTTTAGGTACCCTAGAAATGGGAGCGTACAATTGCCCTCTCCGATGATCTTGTCCTTGTCCTCCTTGATGGACTAAGCCATAGCAACAGTTGCTTATCCTTAAGCTCGCGTCCTTTATCCTTGTTCTTATTATCCCTTCTTATAACTTCGGTAACCGGACTCTCGAGAACTTCCTCCATCGCACGGGAAAACACTTACGTAGCTAGACAAGGATTAGTCGCAGTTAAAACTACTATGACTCCAGATGGAGGAAAGAAAGGGAAAAGAGATTCGATCAAGGGAACAAAGGATAGTGCTAATGGCTTTTGGGGAATAGCCTTTAAAAACTTTTCTTGAAAAATGCTTCTTTGTAAACGGTTTCTCAAATAGTTTTATGAAGGTTTTTAAAAACTTTTGCCCAGTCTGGTAACCTTCTTCTCTGATACCAAATGTAACACCCCACCTCCGCTAGGGTCACTCGCAAAGGAATGCACTAGCTTTAGAGGGGTATTATTGGTAAACGTGTACAGAAATTTTACAAGACAGAACATATATATATAAAACAGCGGAAGTAAAACAAATTTCATTACCTTATAAAATAAGGTCTAAAAGCCTTTTACATCAAAATACATCAAAACCTGTCTTGCAATAATAAAGAAGCATAAAACCATTTCATAAATTATTCCCCAAGTAAAACAGTAAAGTAGCCATAGCCAAGAAAAGTCCAAGCCATGCATGATGACCTTCAAATAGAAGAAGTCCAAACTAACAATAGCATTTCCTCCCTGTAACCTGGGGGGAAACGGAAGACAAGAGGCGAAACAAAACGGGGTCAGTCGTAAAGACTGGTAAGCCCTATCTACTATCAGTATATAAACTAGTAAAGTTAACTGGCATGAGGAACTGAGATGAACATAAGTATGATGACAAGATAGATAAGCTAAACCAAAATAACAGGATGAACTACTGTACCAAGATACACGAGTGTGTCACGATAAACTACGTTGTCAAGATAAATCAAGGTATCACATTGTCAGGTTTCTATCAAGTATATTATCCCAAGGTATCTATCCTGTATAACATCCCACGGTATCTATCATACGGTATCTATCATGTATATTTCTCCATGTTCTAACATGTATATTTGCTCTGCACTTCTCGTACTAGTATCCCAACTCGCGTCATGAGTTAACTATGAATGTCCCTTGCCCAATGTCATGTAATGGTCCATGTCAACCTAATATATAGAATATGTAGGTTTTCCCAACTCGTATGTTTCTTTCCATGTATAAGTTCAGTCCTTTGCCGTAGGCAATACGGGCTTTCCCATGTAAACGTTTTATCCTTGAAGTTATTCTGGACTGCTATCCTTGATCTAGTTATGTTTTCTTACCATGGACTATCGCGCGTTCACTTAGGATTTATGCCACCTAGGACCACTAGGGATTATGCTACCTAATGAACGTTTCCGTGTCTCGGTTTGGGTTCAGCCACCTAGGGCCACTAGGGATTATGCCGCCTGTCAACCGCGCCCTTTATCCCACGTATGTATCGTGAATCGTTTTCCATGTCTAGACGTACATGTTCCTCAATGTGCCATCCGAGTTCCGTGCCAGGGCAAATCAAGAAGTACGGAACTCGGTCGGGAGCTTTAAGTCGTCTGCTGATGCAGATATCAAGGTCTTTTTTTGTACCCGTGGCTATGGTCCCACGTGACCCCTCCCTCAACTACTGAAAGGCAATCCAAGAAAAATCATGTATGAGAACTACACTAAGGCCCATCGATGCCCATTTCCAGATAGCCAACCTCACCCATAACTCGATAGCTAGTATATGGTCTTTTGGGAGTTCCCTGCCTTTCCGTACGTACACGATTGACTAAAGATGGTAGGTAGCCGGCGACATGCTATCCCGGGGCAAAATCAAGTATCGTCGACTCCATGCTAATCCATCCCAGTCTTTAGGTCGCTCGCATAGCAACCAAGGCATACTCTTGGCTCTTCTACCGCAGACCTTAACCTCTGTGAGGCCGGGTTGCATGGACCACTCGCCACCTCACAGAGGGATACCAAGATTACCCTCACGTTCCCCGAAGCTTCCGCTTCGTCACCCAGTTCGCTGGAGCTTTTATCCAAGTCAGATAACTTGCTCCTCCTCGCATACTAAGCGATGACCTACCGTACCAGGTTACTCATCTCTTTCTGAACTAGTCCCATGTCCTTAGCTAAGAATTATTACTTAGTTACCCTTAACTAAGGTTTACCACTTAGCTCCTCTTTCCATTATCCTTGTTAACTACGATTTCCAAACTAGTCCCCTGAGCTAGGGTTTTGTCAAATGGGTTAAGTGTTGTTACCCAAGTTCATGACTTAACCCGCCTACGAATCATGTCAAGATTGGCTAAGTACTCAAGTTCAAGGCTTAGCCCTAAAAGTTGGTTAAGTGTACCAAGAAGCTCATGACTTAAACCTATCAAGTCAAATTGGTTAAGTATTTATTTGTCTTAACCCTATCAGATTATCATGTTAGATTGATTAAGCATAGATTATCTTAATCCCATCAGATTATCGAGTCGGATTGGTTAAGTATGAGTTAGCTAAACCCCATCCACTAATCGTATTACAATGGTTAAGCCTAATTTTAAAAGGTCTTGTGACTTAACCCTATCAGGTCCACCTATTAGATTGGTTAGGTATAGGTTACTTGACCTCATCAAATCATCATGTATAATTGGTTAAGTATAAGTTACTTAACCCCATTAAATTATCATGTTAAATTGGTTAAGTATTGGTTACTTAACCCCATTGAATTACCAAGTTTAGATTGGTTAAGTGTTTAACTTAACCCCATCGAATTCCCGTGTTTAGATTAGTTAAGTATAGGTTACTTAACCCTATCTAATTTCCGTGTTTAGATTAGTTAAGTCTTAATTACTTAACCCCATCTAATTACCGTGTTTAGATTAGTTAAGTCTTAATTACTTAGCCCCATCTAATTACCAAGTCGGATTAGTTAGCGTAAATTACTTAACCCCATCCCCTAATTGTCTTGTATGGTTAAGTGTCATTAAGAAATCAAGCCCGGTCCCACTTAACCTACCCATTCGTGCCATATCGGTTAAGTGTCATTAGTCAAGTTTACTTAACCTTATCATGTGGCATTAATTTAATTAATGCACTCTCAACCTCTCACATTAGACCTTGTTGTGGTTACTAGTTAAGCCGGGTGGGTCCGTGTACATTTACACCACAACCTAGTCTAACCTCGGGTCTTAAGCGCGACATGACCAACTTCTCACATTGAATCTATTGTTTGTAGCCACTAGTTAAGCCGGGCGGGTCCGGGTAGATTTATGCTACAAACTCAACCCAACCTCGAGTTGGTCACTTTCATGTTTGGTCTAGTGTCTTATTACACTTACAACCCATACGTGTCAAGTTTTCAAGTCCCTTGCTCATAGCCAAAGTTACATGTTCTCATGTTTATACCAATTACCCAAATCATGTTTCATGTCATTAAAGTTTCCCCATAACATAACCCCAACGCTTTTAAACTCGCATATACATTAACAACAACGCATAATGGATTAAAGAAGGAACTTGGCAAAGGCATGACAAAAAGGGTATAAGGCCATAAGTTAATCATGGTGGCATATGAGGCGTAAACGTGTTCATTAACTTGCATGTTACATTATTAAGCCTCACAAACATGCATAACCACAAACTTAGCACATAGGTGAATCATGGTGATAAATGACATAGAAAGATGGCAAGAAGTTCGCATATGTCATTACATGTAAGCTATCATAAGGGACATGATAGTTCTCATGTTGCCAAAATGCAACATTCAACCTAAAGTTTATATCTTTAAGCCCACAAGATCAAGATAATGACTTTTTAGCCATGATAGGATACATAACATGATAGCATGCAACATACTTAATGTTCAAACCCAACTTACAACATGTCACATTAAGTTTAAAGTTAATATTTAAGAGTAGGAAGAGGGCTTACAATGCTATGAAGGCACAAATCAATATGAAATTAAAAGATTGAGACGAAGCCGTTCATGCTATCACCAAAAACCTCAAATAAAAGCTCCTTAGAAAACCCTTGAGCAAAATCCATAAAAATCCCATCTTTGATGAACAAAGATTAAAGCTTTAGCCTTGAAATCATGTTTAGAAGCTCTCATATGAACATAGAAACTCTCATACGCTCACATGATCAAAGAATCCCTCATAGAAATGAAGATAGAATTTTGGCAAGAGGATGGAGGCCATGATGAGGAACCATTTTGGCATAGTTTAGTTGTAGGATCAATTTATGAGGGTTTTAGGAGAGGGTTAGGGGTCTTTTTATAGAAGACTAGGATAGTTTTAGCCATAGGATAAACCCTAGAGCCAATCCTAGCCTTTAAAGCATGTCTTGGGGAAGAAGTCACATGTAGGAACCATTTAAGGCCTTTAGATTAAAGCTGAACCATGAGAACCATTCAAATGCAAAATCTGCATTCGAGCGAATCGGCCCACCGGTTGACGGCCAAACACCCTGGATTAACCCCTAGTCGACCCAGCGGGCTTGGGTCGACCTCAAAAATCGGCCGGTTCGGTTATTCCCCTCTCCCAATTCGCTCTTTTGAAATTTTTTGCATATTTATTTATTAAATTTTTAATTATATATATATATATATATATATATCAATATATATGTATATATATATTTCTCTGCGTAACCCATTTCACTTAATTAAGTATACTTTAATTTGTGAATTTTTATGTTTAAATTACGGGGTGTTACATTTACAGTCTTCAACTAAGAGAAAATATTTAAAAAGATGTTTTTTCTGCATTTACCATTTTTAATTAAGAAAAAATATTAAGAACAATTTTTTTCTGCATTTACCATTTTCAATTAAGAACAATTTTTTTCTGCATTTACCATTTTAAATTTGAAAAGAAAATTTTTAGTATATTTTTTATTTGATATTATATAATTAACGGTTACACAAGTATAAATACTTGACAATTTCACTGACGGAAATTATTTGAATGTCAGAAGATACTTCACAAAATAGTGAACAAAAAGAAGGTAGTAAAAATACTAAATAATAGTCAATCCTAAAACAATTGGGAAGAAATTAAAATCACAAAAATGCTTTTCTAACCGAACCCGGTTCGGTGGTTTTACACGAATGACGTGGACTGTGGCTACAAACATAGCATATTCTTTTCTTTTCTTCTAGTTTATTCTACATTTCCTTTCCAAATTTTTACCCATTTTTCACAAAAAAAAAAATCGCTACAAAATATTGCTTTTACAGTGCAACAAAAATGTCTCCATCAAAATTGGCTTGCAAAGGTAATATATAAATACTACTCTTTTGTTTATGACTTAGTCAACTTTATTACCCATCATGCTGCTATTTTGTCTCAATTTTAAGAAGATGTACTTTTACCCGTTTTTATTATCATGACTACTATGTGTATTGTTTCTGACAACAATAGCATTTTTTCATTTACTTTATTATTATCATGCTACTAGTTGTATTAATTATGAAATGAACAACAGTGCCATTCTAACACTTCATTTAAGCTTTCGAACACATACTCACAAATGCATAATTCTGCAAATATTTGTTACTTATTCTCAATGGTTAATTTTTGTTAAACAATGATGAATAAAATGTTGTTTTTATTAGATTGAATTGGTTCATTAGGTAAGATTTTGCATGGTGGTTGAATCATCAAAAATAAACTGCAAATCGATGAACAATACAATCCAAAAAAATACACATTTATGGTCCTTGCATAAAAATCTACTTTTGCAATGTGTAGTATTTAATTTTCAATTAATGGAAATGGGTCTCCTAAATACACCTTTTTACGCCTCATAAACTTGCATGTTGTCATTTGCAGGTTTAAATAATGCACTCTAAAATGTGTTTGGAGAGACAGCAAACTTCGAACACAACATTTGTAACTCATCTGTTTCAAATGATGTGATATCTAAAAACTTAGTTGATGGTGACGCTGTGATTGAGAATACAATTTTGTTTGAAAAAGAAGCTATTACACCTGAAATCGGCATGAAATTTGATTTTGCTGAAGTAAATTTCAGTTCTTTCGAAATTACGGAAAACACATTGGATTTCCAGCAAAAAAAAGATCAAGCAGAAAAGATGATAACGGACAAACAAGATATGTGACATTTGCATGTGGATGATGCGGTAGACCCAACTATGCAACCGGAAACACAGTAATGCTAAGACCAACCAGCAGAATAGGTTGCAAGATAAAAAACCACTTCTAGTGTGGGACAAGATGGAAAATGGTGCATTAATCAGTTATTCCTTGATCATAATCATGACTTGAGTCCTACAAAAATTCACTTCTTTCGATGTTATCGTCAAATTGATGAATATGTGAAAAGACAGTTAGAAGTCTCTGATATCGCATGCAATGGCGAAGAAAAGCCCTAATGCACTAGTAGAAGAGGCAGGTGGATACAAAAATTTAACATTTATAGAAAAAGATTGCAGAAACTATCTTTATAAGGCAAGACAACTACGTCTAGGAGATGGAGATACAGCAGCAATTCAAAAAAAAATCATGAAAATGCAAGAACAAAATTCAAATTTTTCTTCAACATGGATTTAAATAATGGCAGACGACTCTAAAACATATTTGGCAAATGGAAGTAGTTGGGAAGCATGTAAAGAATTCAGTGAAATAGTCACTTTTGACACTACGTATTCGACAAATAAGTATGATATGTCTTTCGCTCCTTTTGTCGAGGTTAACCATCATGGACAATCGATATTTTTGGATGTGGTTGATTTCAAGTGAGACAACAGACATTTTTGTATGTCTTTTAGAACATGACTTGCTCCTAAAGGAATAATTACCGATCAGGATCGAGCAATGAAGAAAACAATCGAGATTGTGTTTCTTGATAATAAGCATCGAATATGATTATGGAACATTATGAAAAAATTGCCTGGAAATTTTGGAAGGCACAATTAGTATGAGTCAATTAAATACCATTTGCAGAAATTTTTATATGACAAACAAGACCCGACTGACTTCAAACAAAGTTGGAAAATATTGTTAGATGAATTCTAGTTGCATGAATACTTGGTTAATTGAGGTATGTAAGGAAAGACATCATTGGGTGCCCTGTTTTGGATGATAAACTTGTAGGCGGGGATGTCCACTACTCAAAGAAGTGAAAGTGTTAATGCATTTTTTGATGGATATGTTAACTCAAAAACAACTTTGAAACAATTTGTAGAGCAATACGGACAAGCACCGAAAGGAAAATTAAAAAAGAAAGCCAAGTTGACTTCAAGTCACTTTCACAAAGTATTCGTTGCGCAACTACCTATGACATAGAGAAGCAATTTAAAAATATTAATAAACTGAAGAAGTTTAAAGAATTTCAGTAGAATTAGTGGCCAATATATACTGTGATATACCAGGAAGTAGGCAGAGCCTTAGGGGTATAAAGTTTGAAATACATTGTAACATCCCTTATTTTTTGTAGTCAGATATTTAATTTATTTTATTATTTTAAATGTTGATATAGAAATATAATAACGAATTCGTTAACTAAACGATGTTTGGACGTACGGTCTATATATAGTTATAAAACGACTTTGTGAAATAAGTTGAATTCTGAACATCAATTGAATTTACAAAATCCGTTATAAGTTGGATTCATGTGAAATAAGAAACGTTAGAATCTATTTGATTATAATTTCTAATAAAAGAGAAAAATCGAGATTTTATATTAGAAATTGTGAGTTATGTCCAAATCAAATTTTCAAATAGTCGTTATGGGTTCGTTTATAAACGATAACGTTTATTTAATAAATTAAAAAAGAATTTTAATATAATTTAATATCCTTTAACCTTGAAACGTTAATATGAAGTTATAATTTCATATTGAGTTATATTTGAAGCTATATACTATTTTATTTGGATATATACGACGATAATAATTTATTATTATCAAATCGAATTGCTTTGGAAATTAGTTTATATTTTATCGATATTATATAAGTATTAGAAATAGCCGTTTTTCAAATGACTTCCATTTTTTAGGAAACGAATTTTATTGGAATATATATGGTAAGTTATTGCTAGATTTCCAGTTTGGAGCTAAACAGAGTTGTTTTGTTGATAGAGGGTATTTAAATGTAAACTGATGAATAAATTGAAATTAAAATATTGCTTTTGAGAAAACGGAGTCGGATTTCAAAGAAACAAATTTCATTGGGATTGGAACATCAAGCATAGCAGTGTATTTATTTTCATTGTGTTTGGAGTTGGTATGATGGTACGTATATTTAACGGTCAACGCAAACAGCGGTAAAATAAAATATAACCGTATAAAATCAAATGTACCAAATCAATGTAAAATTAAATAATATAAAACAAAAGTTTGCCTACTCTAAGATTAGATAAAAACGCGCACATGTAAAAAGTTTGCCTGAACAAATGAAATATGCACACCCCGACCCATCTTCTGTGACCTTTTTTATTAGCACATATTTCAACCTATATATATATATATATATATATATATATATATATATATATATATATATATATGTATATGTATATATATATATGTATGTATATATGTGTATATATATATATATTTGCACATGAAAAACCTGAGAGGAACTAAAAGCCGCAGCCAACCATTTCAACTCACACAGCAACTGTGCCACGCTATCCCACTTGAATCGAAAGAAAAGCAATATACATTTATATATATACACACAAAAAAATCCATTTGTCAATACAAATGCAAACATATAGCCAACCTAATATACTATGCAACGCAGACCCTATTACGCTTAAGCCGTACGTATTGAAAGACGTTGTTTTGATCTACCATCTTTCCACCTGTATATATATACATATAACTCGTGTCTGTCTTCATTTTTCTGTAATTCGTTCTCCTCTGCAAATAAATGAACCGTAACTCTGCATCCAAGAATTTAAAAAAATCACCACATCCATGAATTTTTAATCAAGATTGTTAATAGAAGAATTAAATGAGGAGAGGAGTTCAACGTCACGGTAGAATCTGGTGAAGCTCGGACGACGGTGGTGTGTGCGATTCATTGACGAATTGGAGTTGTTGTTTGACGATCAGGTGTTGTACAGTGGGTCGGGTTTTTGTGTGTAGGAAGAGGCAGGTGAGGCGCGGGGTTCGCTGGTGGTGGCAGGTGCTCCGACGATGGTGTGGTGGTGTCAGAAGAAGGGAAAGTGACAGCAGGATGAATATGTACGTGTATGGGTGGTGAGAATTTTTTGATGGAAAAGAGTGTGAGGTCTGTTGAACGAAAATTTCATGTGAGCTGGGCAACGGGGGTAGCACGAGGCAAATTTACCAGTGAGCGTGGTGAGTACAGCTTGGCAGCAATGGATTCGAGAGGATTGTTTGCACGGTGACCTGGAGGATTGCATGGTGAGCAGTTCTATTCGGAGGGTGGAAGGTCGGAGCGCTGGAGATTCGATGGTCGAGGTCTGGTGCATGAGTGCCGGTGGTGGAAGCGTAGCCATGGTGTGGTGGTGCCGTAACAGTAGAGGTGTGGCGTGAGTTTTTCGGAGGATGTTGGTTTCACGTGGAGCTGTAGCGAGGTGGGAAGGTTCATGCGGTAAGAATTAAAGGAAATGGCTAAGGATAGACTATGGGGGAGAAAATGTTGGGGGAGGCGTGCATTCTTTTTTTACTGGGAGTATTGATAGGAAGAAGAAGGAGGACACAACAGCGACTAGAAGAAAGAGTCGGGGAGGGAAAGGTGCATGGGCCATGCAAAAATAAAGAGTTTGGGCCAAGAAAGGAAAAAAGGAGGAATATTGAAAGGAGCTTGCGTGATGGGCTCGGCCCCTTTGGAAAAAAAAAATAAGAGACGAGAAAAAAAATATGGGGAAAACTTGTGTTCACGGCTAGCCTGAGAACATGAATTTTTTATTTATTTTTTTTGAACAGAAAAGTTACTTATAATTACAAAAAATAAAAGTACACATAGTTTGGGTTGGCTTAAAATAAAACAACAGTACAACAAATACTTTACAAAAAGGAAAAATCCAACTCAAACAAATACTGAACACAACAAAGCACCACACCACTCTGACCAAACACACTACATTACACAAGACTTAGACCACACTACAACTCTTCCCAAAGCCCAGCAACCATCTCCAAGATCCGGAACCTCACATAGCCAGCTACTAACACCCAAAAATAAGCAAAAGGCGGCACAAACAAAAGCCCAAAAACCCAAAGTAATTACCCATCTTAAACAAGCAATCAGAGCGATAAGCCACATATAGCAAAGACCAACAGACAGATCATCTAGCGCCATCCATGCAGACTAAACAATTATAGATATCAAATTCAGATCCACCAATCCGAACACACCAGATCAACCAAGGATCCAGCAAACAAAACTCCACCTACATAAAGGCCAGAGGCATCCAAGCATACACATCTGACAAAACTACACCAACCACACATGCATGGCCTTCAACTACCAAAATACGATCAAAACATAACAGAAGAGAAAAAGGAAACCAGAATATGATCACTTCTTAGACACACCACCATTAGTGACTCCACCTATTTTTCCTCCACCACCTTTTGATTTTCTTGTTTTGGATCGAGGCTGGAATTGTTGCACAAGCTTATTCCATTCTGGATTATCCTCTACCAATGGTTCATCCATTACAAGCTTATTACCATTGTTGTATAAATTAAACATAAGTTTTGTTCTCCTCTTTTTTAAGCTAACTGTATAACTGAAAGACCTGTCAGACTCATACATAAATGAATCATTACTTGCGGCATTCTCTCCATTTTGAAATTCATTGCAATCCTCAAAGGTACCCAAACTATCCGCATTTTTATTCTCTACATTAGTAACCAAATTCTGGCTTGGTCGATTATCTATAGCTCTTTTAAAACTATCAGTCACCACATCAGAATTACCACAATTGTTGCCTTTCTCATTCATTTGCTGAACAACACTCGGGTGATTAGCTGTTTCTTTAACATGTGTTGCTAATTATCCTGCACTAACAGACTTAGAAAAAGTATTACTCTCATTTATAACTTTCTTCTCTGAACACTCAGCTATATTTTTTCTCAAATTATTCCCTATTTCATCAATATCCATCTCAGATTATATATTATTATTTGATTTTGGAGACCAGACCTTAAGAGCCTTACATTCTTCCTGTGTATGACCAAATATTTTTCATACTGAACATATAGATGGAGTCCATTCACAAGTAACTCTTTGCCATGTTATTTCACCTTTATAATTTCGAACAGGAATAAATTCAGGAAATTTAAAATCAGAGTTCACTTCAACAAATATTTAGCAAATGAAATCCTAGCAAAATTTTCTGTCGAGTTATCCAACTTCAAAGGATTACCCAATAAAGACACAATTCTACTGATTCCTTCAACAGTCCGGAAATCTAGATCTAAATTAGGAAGTCGTATCCAAATTGGTAGAGCATGCAAGAATTCCCTATCCATTTTAACTTCTGGAACCCACTTCTTCATGACAATTAATTATTTATTGTAATAATAAGGTCCATCAGCTAAAATTCTTTCACAGACATCTCCATTCTCACACTTTAGGATGTAAAAACCATTCTCTCTAGAAAATAATTGGAATTTTCCTTGTAATCCCCAATTCCTATCTATGTAATTCTTAAGAAAATGATAATATGGTTTGCTTACAAATACATAAAATACTATGGAATTAATCCATCTTTCTCTTGCTGCATTAGTCAATTCCTCATTTATAACAGCTATTCTAGTGTTTTCCTCCACTTCTGGTTCATAGAAATTAAGTTGTATTGAAGATTGGTGGAAGTGGTTTTCCTTAACAATATCTATCCATGCTTTTGAATGATTCAAATTAGCCGGATTTACATTACTTAGATCCTTAGACATTAGATCCGGAAAATCATCTTTCGATTTGAGATTTGATAAAAAAATGTCTACCTTGAAGATTGGATTTTCCAACTGCATGTCGTCCTGAGTAATGAAGATCTGGAGGCACAGCCATACGATGATCGGAATCCATATAACCGGCTGATTTATTTCTGGAATTTGGAATTTTTGAGAATCCTGAAGTCGCCATTTTGGAGGTTTCTCGAGAGCATGAATTATAAGAAAAGCGGGTTGATGCATGTTTTTGGACCGTGGGAAACTTTTGGTAAGGACGTTTTCTATTTATTTAAAATCTATGTTAAAATTTAATAAACGTCAATTTAATTTTATTAGAAACAAATTGTTTTAAAGGCGAATCAAATCAAGGTGAGATTAAATCACTCAATTTACCCCACTTATATTTTATATGAGTAGGGCTTTTATTTTGTGTGCAATGTTTGTTAATGTTTTATGATTAGATAATTGTTTGCATGCTGAATATTTTTAATATTCATCGATAAAATTAAATGTTTGTTTAATTTAATTCAATTATATCGTTATTTTAACAATTAGATTCCAAACGAGTTAATTCATCTTGTTGGTTACGTTTATAATAATTGGAAGCATGACTGGATGTTATTAATTGATTGTTAATTGTTATTAGTTAAACTGTTTATTTCTGTTTACCGCGATGAATAAAAATAAATGTATTGTTTTATTAAAATTAAGGTAACCCATTTTAATGTAAGGAAGAGCAGGTTGGAGGGATCCAATTGGATTTCTCACATAAATTATATGTTATTGTTTCATCTTATGTATATATGAATTATTCAACCAAGTATGTTATATCTTGATTGGATGTTGATCGTTGGATTGAAAATTCAACGATCGTTGGATTGAAAATTCAATAAACACTATTGATTAAGTGGTTGGCAGTAAATGGCCTAAAACCATATTTTCAAACGTTGATTGCCGTCAGCAAAATTAACGCAATTAAAATTATAAAATTTGTTATATAATAGAAAACAAATATTTAAATTATATTTTTATAGAAGTTTTGTTTAAAATTTAATATTTTATTTTAAATGATTTTTTTGACAATTAAATAAGTTTATGAAGTCAGAAGTGAACTTAACAGTTGATAATTTGGGAACAATTGTAATGGGAAAACAATTGAGTGATGTAATTAAATTAATTATATTGTTAATTAATTTAAGAAAAGGAATTCAATGGATACGATGTCTGACTTAACATTTAACTAAAAATAGGTTTTAGGTTGGGATGGAACGTCCTAGTTGCAAAAAAAAAGTTAAGCATTTAAAAGAGATGTTAAATGATTTTGAGTAATAAACTAGAGAAGAGATTTTTGTAATAAAAAAATTGTTAAAAGAAGGTTAAAAACCAAAGTTTGTATTTTAGTAGGTAATTATTTAACGAGTCAAAAAAAGAGTATTATAATTGAAAGTGAATATTTCAAAGTGAAGAAAATGGTTTATGAAACCATATTTTGAATTAAATAACAAGTGGGATCTGGAGGTTTTAAAAGTAATATCGGTTTTGAATTACAAACTTTTATCTATCTTGAGATAAGAACGTTGTCGATCAAGGTCTGAGAGGTAATTAAAATTGTAACGACCCGCCAGTTTGATCGTGCCGAATCGACAAAACTTGTTAACTCGGAACGTCCAAAACAACAGATTGTTATTAGCTTCTGAGGTAAATAGAATAAATCACAGATACATATACAGAGTAACATAATATCTCACAGCGGGAATTACAAAATACGATAGTAGTTCATGAAGCTACTAAGTAAGTTTTACATCAGAGTTTACATAAATTGTAACACCCCGCCTCCGCTAGGGTCACTCGCAAAGGAATGCACTAGCTTTAGAGGGGCATTATTGGTAAACATGCACAGAAATATCACAAGACAGAACATATAAAAATAGCGGAAGTAAAATCAAACTTTCATAACATGAATAAATAAGGTCTAAAGCCTTTTACATCAGAGTACATCAAAACCTGTCTTGCAATAGTAAAGAAGCATAAAGACATTTTCATAAATTATTCCCCAAGTAAAAACAGTAAATTAGCCATTAGCCAAGAAAAGTCCAAGCCATCCATGATGACCTTCAAGAAGAAGAAGTCTGAACTAAACAACAGTATTTCCTCCCTGTAACCTGGGGGGAAACGGAAGAAAAGAGGCGAAACAAAACGGGTCAGTCAAAAAGACTGAGTAAGCCCTATCTACTATTAGCATAAAAACTAGTAAAGTTAACTGACATGAGAAACTGAGATGAACATAAGCATGATGACAAGATAGATAAGTTAAATCAAAATAACAGGATGAACTACTAAACTCAGATAAACTAAGGTGTCATGATAAATTACGATGTCAAGATAAAACAAGGTATCACATCGTCAGGTTTCTATCAAGTATAATATCCCCAAGATATCTGTCACGTATAACGTCCCATGATATCTATCCTGCATTTTAGCTCTGCACCTGCCGTACTAGTATCCCCACCGTATCATGTGTTAACCAAGAATGACCCTCACTCAAAAGTCGTGTAATGGTCCATGTCAACCTAATATATCACATATATAGGTTACTCAACTTGTATGTTTTATTCCATGTAAATGTTCAGTCCCTTGCCGTAGACCATACGGGCTTTCCCATGAGATTCTACATTACTTTAACATAGTTCCATGATCCTTAAGATCGGTTTGGACTGTTACCCTAAACCTAGCTAGGGTCTTCCAACATGAATTATCGTTTGTACAACTAGGACTTATGCTACCTAGGGCCACTAGGGATTACGCTTACCTATTGCACGTTTTCGTATCTCGGTTTTGGTTCAACCACCCAGGGCCACTGGGATTTACGCTAACCGTCAACCGCGCTCTTTTTCCCATGCATTCATCGTGAATCGTTTTCCATGACTGTATGCACATGTATCACATCGTGCCATCCGAGTCCTGTCACAGGGCAGATCGAGAAATACAGGACTCGGTCGGGAGCTTTCGATTTATCTGCCGATGCAGATGCTAAGGTCTGTTTTTCTATACGTGGCTATGGTCCCACGCGACCCCTCCCTCAACTAGTGAAAGACAAGACATGATATGAAACACCCCACCTCCGTTAGGGTCACTCTCAAAGGGAATGCCCTAATTTTGGTGGAGGTTTATAAGTATAAGTCACAGATATACAAGACAGATATAAGAACACATATTTGTAAACAGCGGAAAATCAACAACTTTTATTTCATAAAAGCAAATACGTGCTACAACAACATCACCATAATTGTCTTACATCTTTTCCAAAACATAACATAACACTTTCATAATCTGTCTTGATTACATTATTTAAAGAAGCATAAATAAAACATAGATAAACTGCAAAAGCCCCATAGTGGTTGTCCAAAGCCATAGTTCAAAACGAAAAGGTCCAAGCAATACATTTCTCTTCTTCAAGCTGGATGTTAAGGCTAGTCAAGCTGCTGTGTTCCCTCCCTATGGACCTGGGGGGGGGGAACGGAAGAAAAGAAGACGAAAGAAAAGTAGAGTCAGACATAAAGCCTGAGTAAGTCTAGTACTATTCTGTCTATGAATAAAGAACTGGGTATAATGAGTATAAACAAAAAGTGGGAAAGCACTATAAACTTGGTTAAGTTGTCTAGGGTCGAATATACTATCGTACCCCATGTAAATCTCTGAACCCATATAAACTAGTTTCCAACTGGCACCCCATAATCAGGGTGATGTGATCCATTCTATGATGATCGGCTCCTACTCGCATAGTTACATGTGTCTTACGGCCCTCGATGTTGTAGTTACCTATGTTGGTCCCACCATGGGGTGTATCAAGTCCCATGGTGGCGGCCCGACACAATCCTAGAATGCACAGGTATGCTACTGGTGTCCAGTGCCTTATTTTTCTGCGCCGGAGTGTGTGCACGCCCGCACCCCGTTAGAACCTACACTACTACACCACCGCCGTCGATTTGACCTCTTACAATCAGCCCAGTAATCGTGCCCCACCCTGCCTAGTTTCAGGGTATCCTGATACACCTTCTAGGGTTACTACTGAAAAGGATCCCCCGTTGCTAGGTTTTTTATCTCTAGCCAACATGCTAAGTTGGTTAAGTGTTTTCTAACCTAACCCCCACCAGTCCGTTTAGTTTAGCATGTTCCATTTTGATTAAGTCTTTAGTTCACTTAATCCTAACAATCCTGACTCAGCCTTAATTGTCTTATTAAAGCCTTGACCTCTCACATTAGACAGGTATTGTTGTGGCTGCCTGTTGCCGGTTGGTTCCGGGCAGTCTTACGCCACAACTCAGTCTAACCTCGGGTCCTTATTGGGCTCCATGTTTAACCTCCCACATTGGATAGGTATTGTTATGACTACTGGACAGCCGGGCGGTTCCGGGCAGGTTTACATCACAACTCAATCCAACCTCGGGTTAAACACATCGTATGTTCTACATTTACATATTTTGTCTTTCTTCTTTATTTTCTTATATGTAAATATTTGCGGCCCATTATTAAGTTAATGGTGTAAAGGTTACACCAATCATGGGCCCAACCCATACTTGAATTTGGGCCCTTCTACTTTATATTTTCATTTATTAATAAATTTAACCCAACGTTATTTTCCCCCGTTTAATACGTTCGTTTATCATAATATATGTTGGGCTTAGGCTTTTAAGCCCAACTTAGCCATGAGAAAAGGGGAGGCTTAAAGCGTGATTACATACACACAAAAAGGGGAAATGTGAACGAATGAACTTGCAATGTGACGTTGGAACTACAAAATAGAAACTGGTGTACTTGCATAGTGGTAACATATACTTTGGTCATAAAGCATAAGTGACATGAATCAAACCATGTGAACTTGCAGTTAAGTTAAGAATATCATTATTGACACATAGGCTTAACTACAACATAAACCTATATTTTTATTCAGGCATAATGTCAAACATAAGCAAGTCATGTTCATAAGATTACTACATGTTTACAAAGGTGCCTACTTTTGTGACTAATACAAAAGTATAGTTAAATTTATTCACATAACCATGGCATAAATATTTCTAACATGAAATCATGATTTTTTACTTTAGTCATGCAAACTTGCAAAAGGGATTTTTGAATCTAACCTAGCTATATACCACATATGTCATCATATAATTCTTGTTAACAATATAGACCTAACACAGATTTCAATTATGCAAAATATCAATCATAGCCTAGTCATATTCATAAGTTTGCAAATAGGTTTTCTAGTACAAAACATGGCTTAATACATAGATCGTGGTGCCAAAATTTCAACATAGTTTCATATGAACTATAATAATCCAAATTTGTTCCAATTACGTACAAAATGATTTTTGTACAAAAATATACATTATGATGGCATAGTAGCAAAACCCCAAACTTGCATGAATTTCAATTAATCAACTACATACATGTAGCTTTCAACATGAATTACATATTTTGAGAATATCCAAACGTATACTTGCATAAAACTACCGCAAACATGTAGTTTTTATAATGAATAACATACTTTCCAATCGCTATACAATATTCCAAACCGATAAGAATCATAGTAACGCACAAATATGAATTATTTATCACCACAATCAAGTATACAAACCAACACAGTTATTTGTTCATACCAAAATAATACTCTACTTACAATTGTGTGGCGAATTCTCCAATTTAGGAATTTGGAGATGCGATTTGATTTGATTAAGTTGCTTTATGCTTTAGAATTTGCCTCCTAATCCTCTCTTCAATTAGTGGCTACTCTTAGTCGTTCCTCAGCAACATGGCGGCTTTGTTCTTATTTTTGAATGAATAGATTAGGGTTGAGTCTAGGGTCATTTTTATAGGGGTTATGAACTGATTAGGACCATTGATGTGGCTTGGATTGATCGTAGCCATTCATTCTAAAGAGAGACCAATTAGAGCCTGCCACCTAGCCCTAATGACAAAGCAGACTACAGAAAATCGACCAACATAGAATAGGCCAGCCAGGTTGGGCTGGGTTCGACCTGGCTCTGGACCAGGTCGACAGCCCTGTCGACAGCCCTGTCGACCTGGCTAGACCAGGTCGACAGCCCAGTCGACCTGGGTCCATTAGGCGGGTGTTTTTCCGCCCTGGCCAATTGGGCCCAATTTTGGAATTTAAACTTGTTTTTCTGAGCTGTTTTATTCTGTTTGAATTTTAAACTTAATTCAGAAACTTCCGAAGGCCATATCTTCTTCATACGGACTCCGTTTTTCGAAAACTCGGACTCTATTTCGTGTATTTTTCCGAGACGAATGCAATGGCGTATCCCGTTTCCCTTAGTTCTTTGATTTCAATTTAATTATACTTTAATTTGTTAATTTCACAGTTATAGAATTCGCGGGGTGTTACATTCTCCCCCACTTAAAAGGATTTCGTCCCTGAAATCTTCAAGTTAGGAGGAATGTATATCCTAACATCCAATCATCCATCTACTCATCCATCAAACACGAGCATACATTGTCCTTAAAAGACTTCTAATGCTTCATGATCATATGCGAAGTGTGTGTGTACATGTACTTATCTAATGCAAAATCAGGCGGTCTACTGATTCAGTTGACCTCCTTAATGCGAATTATGTAAGTGCCATGAATCCATTATGTATGCAAATTTTCCTATTCTTGATTCTACATGCGTGCACAACCATTCAATACAAATGCAACATCCATATGACAACACATTAGAGTTCAACCATATAAGAATGCAAACATATATGCATATGCAATATGAAGTGACTGAGCCAATCTAAAACCTAGATTGTGTGTGTATATGCAACCACGAGCAACCACTAGCAATCACTTGCAACCACTTGCAACCATCATCCATAACATGTTTCAATTACATGTTTCCATCCAAAGGGTTTCTACCTAAAAGATAAGGTCGAGGAAATATACCTAAAAAGATAGATAAAAGCGCAACTTAAGGAAAAGGAAAGATCAAGGATGTACCCTCGAACAGAAAAGGGTAGGTAGTGCGTATTCTAGCTTCAGTTTCCCAAGTCGCATCTCCCTCGGCGTCGCTCCACTGAACTTTGACGAGTTTGACTTCGCGGTTGCGTAGCTTCTTCACTTCCGTTCCTAATATGCGTGTTGGAACTTTTCTTATGGTTGCTTCGCGTTCCACTTCGGCCTCTTCGAGGATATTTGGCTCTACCACCTCGGCTGACTCATGTAGACATTTTCGGAGTTGTGAAACGTGAAAAACGTTGTGGACTCCAGCCAACTTCTCGGGTAGCTCTAATCTATAGGCCATTTTCCCAATTTTCTCGATGATAGGGAATGGCCCTACGAACCTTGGTGCCAGTTTTCCTGCGGTTCCAAAACGAACAACGTTTCTTAGTGGTGATACCTTGAGAAAAACTCTGTCTCCAACCTCAAATTCAAGGTCGGTCCTTCTCTTGTCGGCATAGGACTTTTGTCTGTCTTGGGCCGTCTTCATCCTTCTTCGTATTAAGTCTACTTTCTCTGAAGTCTCTCGGATCATATCTGGTCCAAGTATGAGATTATCAGTAGACTCCCACCAACAAGTGGGCGATCTGCACGGTCTTCCATATAAAGCTTCGAAGGGCGCCATTCCGATGGTTGCTTGATAGCTGTTGTTGTAGGCAAATTCCACCAAAGGAAGGTGGTCTTCCCATGTCCCCCCGAAGTCAAGGACGCATAGCCTTAAGAGGTCTTCCAAAACTCTGTTCACTCTCTCTGTTTGGCCGTCGGTTTGGGGATGATAGGCTGTGCTCAAGCATAACTGCGTTCCTACTGCTTCTTGTAGACTCCGCCAAAACTCACTGGTGAAGATGGGGTCTCGGTCACTAACAATGCTAGATGGTATTCCATGGAGTCGAACGATTTCCTTGAGGTAAAGTGATGTTAGGGATGATGCAGTTCTTTTACTTTTGACAGGTAAAAAGTGGGCGCTTTTAGTAAGCCTATCCACTATTACCCAAATGCTAGTGTTGCCTCTCCTAGACCTAGGCAGCCCATCGATGAAGTCCATTGAGATGCTATCCCACTTCCACTGCGGGACCTCCAGAGGATGTAGCAGTCCGCCAGGCTTTTTCTGTTCCGCCTTAACCTGTTGGCACACCATGCACTTAGAAACGAATTCTGCCACGTCCTTTTTCATGCCGTTCCAGAAGAAAGTCCTTTTTATATCTTTGTACATTTTATCTCCGCCTGGGTGTATCGTCATCTTGGAGTGATGTGCTTCCTCGAGAACCTTCTTTATTAAATCTTTAGTCTGTGGGACGCATAGTCTTCCGTCTCGCCTTAGCAAACCCTTATCGTCGATGGAGTATCTGTTGAGGTGACTTGAAGTCTCACCCCTAATTAGCCTATCAATTGTTTCCACAAGCTGAGGGTCTTCGCGTTGTGCTGTCCTACTGAATCCACTAAAGTTGGGCGCACTTCGAGAGATGCTAGCAAGCATGGTACGAAATCGGAGGAAGGCCTAAAGTCGAAGCTGGCTATAAACTCTAGGCTTTGTCTTTCAACAAACAACGGGCTTAGGGTCAATTTCTTTCGGCTCAACGCGTCTGCCACTACGTTGCCTTTGCCCGGAGTGTAGGAGATTTCGAAATCGTACGAGGCAAGAAACTCCATCCATCTCTGTTGCCTCAAGTTAAGATCCTTCTGCGAGAAAAGATATTTCAACGATTTATGGTCAGTGTAAAGTTCGAACTTCTCACCTAGGAGATAGTGTCGCCAAGACTTGAGTGCAAAGATGATGGCGGCTAACTCAAGATCGTGGGTTGGGTAGTTCTTTTCGTGCACTTTCAACTGCCTCCCGCCATAAGCTACTACCCTTCCTTCTTGCATTAAGACGGTGCCTAGCCCTGTCCCACATGCATCCGTATAAACAGTGAACATCTTGCTCCCATCTGGTAGCGTCAAAACTGGGGCTGTTGTAAGAGTCCTTTTCAGTCGTTGGAAAGCAAATTCGCAATCCAAATCCCAATTGAACACTAGATTCTTCTTAGTCAATTTCGTGAGCGGAGCTGAGATTTTCGCAAAATCCCTTATGAACTTTCGATAGAAACCTGCTAGTCCTAGAAAACTTCGGATCTCAGTTGCATTCCTTGGTGTCTTCCAATCCTGTACCGCCACTACCTTAGCAAGGTCCACTGCTAACCCTTGTTTGGATACTATGTGCCCAAGGAACCTCACCTCTTCTCTCCAAAAGTGGCATTTGGAGAATTTGGCTTTTAGTTGATGGACTCGCAAAGTTTCCATGATTGCCCTTAAGTGTTGAGCATGTTCCTCTTCACTCTTTGAGAAGATAAGGATATCATCTACGAAGACCACTACGAATTTGTTGAGGAAATCTCTAAATACCCTACTCATCAGGTCCACGAAGTAAGCAGGTGCATTTGTCAAGCCGAAAGGCATGACAAGCCATTCAAAGAAGTCGTCTGGGGTTCTGAACGCCGTTTTATCGATGCTATCTTCAGCCACCCTTAGCTGATGAAAACCGGTTGCTAAATCGAGTTGGGAGAAAACAGACGCTCCTACAAGCTGGTCAAATAAATCGTCAATTCTAGGGAGAGGGTGCCTATTCTTTTTCGTTAGCTTGTTGAGCTCCCTATAGTCAACACATAGACGGAGTGAACCATCCGCCTTTGTAGCGAACACCACTGGAGCGCCCCATTCTGAAGTGCTCCTCCTAATGAACCCCTTTTCTAGAAGCTCTTTAATCTGTTTACTGAGCTCTTTCCTTTCTCGTGGAGCCATGTGTCTAACGGGCAACGCAACGGGCTTTGCATTATCTACAAGATATATGCGGAAGTCTATTTCCCGCTTCGGAGGCAAGCCCTTCACCTCTTCGAAGACATCCGGATATTCCCGGACCACTCTAACTGATTGCAAATTTTCAACAGAGGCATCTAGCGATTCAAGATAACTAAGCATAACCGCATACGAGGGATTACAAGAAATTTCCAAAGTATTACCGAGCTGGGTTAGGAGCCTAACAACCCTTTTCTCACAATCAAGGATGGCCCCATTAATGGATAGCCAATCCATACCCAAAATCAAGCCATACCCCGAAAAGCCCAAAACAAAGGCACTACATTGAAATTCTACACTTAGAATAGAAATTTTCAATCCCAAACAGATCATAGACAAATGAGCTGGGCCCCCAATTGGGTTTGAAACAATTAAGGGGTCCTCTACCATACTAGTTTTTAGGTGCAGAGATTCTACTAAAGCAGACGAGATAAAGGAGTGTGATGCGCCAGAATCAAATAAAGTGCGAACGGGGTGATCACAAAGATAAACTACACTTTCTACAGAATTATTTATACCTCGCTGTTGCAGAGGTGGCGCTTCCAGCACATGAACCTGTGCCCCTGGGGTGGATCCAGCCCCCTGCCTCTGTCCTCGTTTCTTTGGGCAGTCCTTAGCCCTGTGGCCTGTCTCACCGCAAGAAAAGCACCCACCATTCTCCTTGGCCTTCTTTTTCCGGCAGTCCTTTACTAAGTGCCCCACTTTACCACAGAAATTGCACTTCCTCTTCTCTTTGTTGCCTTTCCCGCCTTTCTTAAAGTCTGTCTTCTTAGGCTGCAAACCCTCTTTCTTCCCTTGAGAGCTTTCTGCCTTTGTCTCCTTCTTGCCCTTATCCTCTTCATTCAGCAATGCCATTTGCACCAATCTTTCATACGTGGCTCCCATGGGTATATGGGTCATGGCCAAACTGTGTAATGGCTCATTCAACCCTTTGACGAAACGGAGAGCCTTCTTGTGCGGGGTGTTGACTAGGTCAAGCCCAAACCTAGCCAGCTCATCGAACTGATTCACATACTCTCTGACTGTCTTGTCCCCTTGCTTAAGAAATAAGAATTTTTCCAACTGCAAACTTCTTTCCGCATCTGAGAGAAATTTAGTCTCAAACCTTGCCCTAAAGTCCTCCCATGTCTCCACTGGTCTTTCAGCATTAGTGACTTCCCACCAGTAGGAAGCCTTTCCCTTCAATAGCCACACTGCCAATTGTACTTTTTGTCTATCCTCTACCTTAAAGATGATGAATAGGTCCTCAGTTTCTTTCAGCCAATTCCTAGCTGCCACGAAGGACTCAGTTCCATGGAAATCCTTTCCTCCCATAGCTTTAAAATATTTACATATCTTAGCAAATGTGTTTCCCCGAGGAGGAGGTGGAGGAAAAGGTGCCGCTGCAGCTGGATGATTTCCTTCAGCTGGGGGAGGAGGAACGGTAGGACCTGGCTGAGTGGCCCTTGCTTCTAAGAACCGTCTAAACCAACCAGGTATTGGCACCCCTTCCGGCAAGTTAAGTTCTTGGGACATGCTGAAACAAAAAGGATAGATTCAAAACGAAGGATAAGAGATAGTACCTATGGCTTGGGGGGGGGGACTTTGCCTTTTTAAAATAAAATAATATTTTTCTTTTTAAAAATGCTTCTTTAAATTTCCTTTTTGAAAATAATTTTTCAAAACTTTTTATCTTATCTGGTAAACCTATGCTCTGATACCAAGTGAAACACCCCACCTCCGTTAGGGTCACTCTCAAAGGGAATGCCCTAATTTTGGTGGAGGTTTATAAGTATAAGTCACAGATATACAAGACAGATATAAGAACACATATTTGTAAACAGCGGAAAATCAACAACTTTTATTTCATAAAAGCAAATACGTGCTACAACAACATCACCATAATTGTCTTACATCTTTTCCAAAACATAACATAACACTTTCATAATCTGTCTTGATTACATTATTTAAAGAAGCATAAATAAAACATAGATAAACTGCAAAAGCCCCATAGTGGTTGTCCAAAGCCATAGTTCAAAACGAAAAGGTCCAAGCAATACATTTCTCCTCTTCAAGCTGGATGTTAAGGCTAGTCAAGCTGCTGTGTTCCCTCCCTGTGGACCTGGGGGGGAAACGGAAGAAAAGAAGACGAAAGAAAAGTAGAGTCAGACATAAAGCCTGAGTAAGTCTAGTACTATTCTGTCTATGAATAAAGAACTGGGTATGATGAGTATAAACAAGAAGTGGGAAAGCACTATAAACTTGGTTAAGTTGTCTAGGGTCGAATATACTATCGTACCCCATGTAAATCTCTGAACCCATATAAACTAGTTTCCAACTGGCACCCCATAATCAGGGTGATGTGATCCATTCCATGATGATCGGCTCCTACTCGCATAGTTACATGTGTCTTACGGCCCCCGATGTTGTACTTACCTATGCTGGTCCCACCATGGGGTGTATCAAGTCCCATGGTGGCGGCCCGACACAATCCTAGAATGCACAGGTATGCTACTGGTGTCCAGTGCCTTATTTTTCTGCGCCGGAGTGTGTGCACGCCCGCACCCCGTTAGAACCTACACTGCTACACCACCGCCGTCGATTTGACCTCTTACAATCAGCCCAGTAATCGTGCCCCACCCTGCCTAGTTTCAGGGTATCCTGATACACCTTCTAGGGTTACTGCTGAAAAGGGTCCCCCGTTACTAGGTTTTCTATCTCTAGCCAACATGCTAAGTTGGTTAAGTGTTTTCTAACCTAACCCCCACCAGTCCGTTTAGTTTAGCATGTTCCATTTTGATTAAGTCTTTAGTTCACTTAATCCTAACAATCCTGACTCAGCCTTAATTGTCTTATTAAAGCCTTGACCTCTCACATTAGACAGGTATTGTTGTGGCTGCCTGTTGCCGGTTGGTTCCGGGCAGTCTTACGCCACAACTCAGTCTAACCTCGGGTCCTTATTGGGCTCCATGTTTAACCTCCCACATTGGATAGGTATTGTTGTGACTACTGGACAGCCGGGCGGTTCCGGGCAGGTTTACATCACAACTCAATCCAACCTCGGGTTAAACACATCGTATGTTCTACATTTACATATTTTGTCTTTCTTCTTTATTTTCTTATATGTAAATATTTGCGGCCCATTATTAAGTTAATGGTGTAAAGGTTACACCAATCATGGGCCCAACCCATACTTGAATTTGGGCCCTTCTACTTTATATTTTCATTTATTAATAAATTTAACCCAACGTTATTTTCCCCCGTTTAATACGTTCGTTTATCATAATATATGTTGGGCTTAGGCTTTTAACCCAACTTAGCCATGAGAAAAGGGGAGGCTTAAAGCGTGATTACATACACACAAAAAGGGGAAATGTGAACGCATGAACTTGCAATGTGACGTTGGAACTACAAAATAGAAACTGGTGTACTTGCATAGTGGTAACATATACTTTGGTCATAAAGCATAAGTGACATGAATCAAACCATGTGAACTTGCAGTTAAGTTAAGAATATCATTATTGACACATAGGCTTAGCTACAACATAAACCTATATGTTTATTCAGGCATAATGTCAAACATAAGCAAGTCATGTTCATAAGATTACTACATGTTTGCAAAGGTGCCTACTTTTGTGACTAATACAAAAGTATAGTTAAATTTATTCACATAACCATAGCATAAATATTTCTAACTTGAAATCATGATTTTTACTTTTGTCATGCAAACTTGCAAAAGGGATTTTTGAATCTAACCTAGCTATATACCACATATGTCATCATATAATTCTTGTTAACAATATAGACCTAACACAGATTTCAATTATGCAAAATATCAATCATAGCCTAGTCATATTCATAAGTTTGCAAATAGGTTTTCTAGTACAAAACATGGCTTAATACATAGATCGTGGTGCCAAAATTTCAACATAGTTTCATATGAACTATAATAATCCAAATTTGTTCCAATTACGTACAAAATGATTTTTGTACAAAAATATACATTATGATGGCATAGTAGCAAAACCCCAAACTTGCATGAATTTCAATTAATCAACTACATACATGTAGCTTTCAACATGAATTACATATTTTGAGAATATCCAAACGTATACTTGCATAAAACTACCGCAAACATGTAGTTTTTATAATGAATAACATACTTTCCAATCGCTATACAATATTCCAAATCGATAAGAATCATAGTAACGCACAAATATGAATTATTTATCACCACAATCAAGTATACAAACCAACACAGTTATTTGTTCATACCAAAATAATACTCTACTTACAATTGTGTGGCGAATTCTCCAATTTAGGAATTTGGAGATGCGATTTGATTTGATTAAGTTGCTTTATGCTTTAGAATTTGCCTCCTAATCCTCTCTTCGATTGGTGGCTACTCTTAGTCGTTCCTCAGCAACATGGCGGCTTTGTTCTTATTTTTGAATGAATAGATTAGGGTTGAGTCTAGGGTCATTTTTATAGGGGTTATGAACTGATTAGGACCATTGATGTTGCTTGGATTGATCGTAGCCATTCATTCTAAAGAGAGACCAATTAGAGCCTGCCACCTAGCCCTAATGACAAAGCAGACTACAGAAAATCGACCAACATAGAATAGGCCAGCCAGGTTGGGCTGGGTTCGACCTGGCTCTGGACCAGGTCGACAGCCCTGTCGACAGCCCTGTCGACCTGGCTAGACCAGGTCGACAGCCCAGTCGACCTGGGTGCATTAGGCGGGTGTTTTTCCGCCCTGGCCCGTTGGGCCCCATTTTGGAATATAAACTTGTTTTTCTGAGCTGTTTTATTCTGTTTGAATTTTAAACTTAATTCAGAAACTTCCGAAGGCTATATCTTCTTCATACGAACTCCGTTTTTCGAAAACTCGGACTCTATTTCGTGTATTTTTCCGAGACGAACGCAATGGCGTATCCTGTTTCCCTTAGTTCTTTGATTTCAATTTAATTATACTTTAATTTGTTAATTTCACAGTTATAGAATTCGCGGGGTGTTACATGATAAATCCTGTATGAGAACACACTACTTGCCAACCCACAATCCTAGCCTTACCGCAACCATAATTAAATAGCAATTATGGTCTATTGGGTGTTCTCTGCCTTTCCGTACGTACACGCTTGACCAAAGATGGTAGGTAGTCTGACGAAATGCTATCTAGGGTACGACCGTGTATCGTCGACTATCCCCTATCCATCCCCGTCTTTAGGTCGCTCGCATAGCAACCAAGGCATACTCTTGGTTCTTCTAATGCAGACCTTAACCTCTCATGAGCCTAGTATAATCACCTGGCAGCTCATAGAGGGATACCAAGAATACCCTCACGTTCCCCGAAGCCGCTGCTTCGTTACCCAGTTCGCTGGAGCCTTTATCCAAATCAGATACTTGCTCCCACTCGTATACTTAAACGATGACCTACCGTATCAGGTTACTCATCTATCTATGAACTGGTCTAAATTTCCTTGACTAAGAATCATTACTTAGTTTTTCCTCAACTAAGGTTTACCACTTAGCATTGTTCCCGTTATCCTTGTTAACTACGGTTATCCACCTAATCCTCAGAACTAGGGTTTACATAATGGATTAAGTGTCACTTAAGTTCATGACTTAACCCGTCTACAAATCCTGTCAAAATTGGCTAAGTATCCAAGTTCAAGGCTTAACCCTACAAACCATGCTCAAGTTGGTTAAGTATATTAAGAAATTCACGACTTAACCTCGTCCAATTATCATTCTAGATTGGTTAAGTATATATTAACTTGACCCTATCAATTTACTTAATCAAATCGGTCAAGTGTATTCAAGCGATTCGTGACTTAGCCTTATCATGTTTTCACGTTATATTGGTTAAGTATTGGTTAACTTAACCACAATAAATTAACGAGTTAGATTGGATAAGTATAGGTAACTTAACCACATCAATTCATCACGTTTAGATTAGTTAAGTGTTTAACTTAACCCCATTAAACTGCCAAGTGGGATTAATTAAGCCTAGGCTAACTTAACCCCATCCGATTTCCATGTTTAGACTAGTTGAGTCTAATCTTAACCCCATTCGTTAACTGTATTTTTCGGTTAAGCGTCATTAAGAAAACTTACTTAACCTTACCAAGTTATCGCATTGGATTGATTAAGTGTTGGTTAACTTAACCCCATCCACTAGTCATATAAAAATGGTTAAGTGTCATTAGGAAAATCAAGTTACTTAACCTACCCAACCTTGTCATGTTTTGTTAAGTATCATTAGCCTAATCAAATTACTTAACCCATTTGTCCATGTCATATTTGGTTAAGAGTCATTAATCAAATCAACTTAACCCTATCATGTGGCATTAATTACTTAATGCACCTTCACCTCTCACATTAGACTTTGTTGTGGTTACTAGTTAAGCCGGTCGGTTCCGGGTAGCTTTACACCACAACTTGGTCTAACCTCGGGTTCAAGCACAACATGACCAACTTCTCACATTGGGTCCTATTGTTTGCAACTACTAGTTAGGTCGGTCGGTTCCGGGTAGTTTTACGTTGCAAACTCAACCCAACCTCGAGTTGGCCACACTTATACTATCTAAGTGTCATGTCCATCATGTTTCCCAAAACATGTTACAAGTTTTCAAGCATTTGGGTAGACCTAACTTAATAGGTAAATTCCCAAAGGGTAGACCTAACTTAATAGGTAAATTCCCAAGCTTATGTTTTTATGCATACTTACATGTCAACTTCCATGTTATATTTCAAGTCATGTTTTCAAGTTGTATTTTCATGTCATTAGAAATTACCCATAACATAACCCAACGCTTTTAAACTCGCATATACGTTCGCGACAACGTAATGGATTAAAAGAAGAGACTTGGCAAAGGCATGACAAAAATGGATATTAAGCCACAAGTTAATCATGGTGGAAAATGAGGCACAAATGTGTTCATTAACTTGCATGTTACATTCTTAAGCCTCAAAACATGCATAAACCCAAACTTGGCACATAAGCGAATCATGGTGACAAAAGATATGGAATGATGACTAGTAACTCGCATATATCATCATATAAGGATTATGACTTCATATGCAAGTTGACATAAAGGTTATGAGGGTTCTCATGTTGCCTAATGCAACATTTCAACATAAACGTTGTAGCTTTTAGCTCACAAGATCAAGATAATGACTTCATAAACTTGCATGACATGATAGCATGTATCATACTCAATGATCAAACCCAAACTTGCAACATGAACATTTAACTTCATAGTTAATATCTAAGAGTAGGGAAAGGGATTACATTGCTATGAAGGCACAAAAGATATGACAAAGCCCTTATGCAATCAAATAGACCCAAAATGCAAGCTCTAACATAAAAACCCTTGAGCCAAAATGATCAAAACCCTTGCTTTATGATGCAAAGATAGAAACTTGACTTGAATGCAAGCTAATGACACTCATACAAGCTTGAAAACACTTGTATGCATGGAAAATCTCTCATAGAAACCATTTAGAAATTTTATGAAGAGAGTGGAGGCCATGAGGGGTAAAATTTTGCCATAGTTTAGTTGCATGAATGAATAATGAGGATTTAGGACAGGTTCGGGTCTTATTTATAGATTAGGCAAGTGTTTTAGGCCATAGGATTAAACCTAGATTCAATCCAAGCCATCAAAGCATGTCTTGGGGAAGAAGTCAAGTATAGGAACCATCTAGGGCCTTTAGATTAAAGATGAACCATGAGAACCATCCAAATGCAAAATCTGCATTTGAGCGAATCGGCCCACGGGTTGACAGCCAAACACCCTGGATTAACCCCTAGTCGACCCAGCGAGCTCGGGTCGACCTCAAAAATCGGCCGGTTCGGTTATTCCCCTCTCCCAATTCGCTGTTTTGAACATTTTTGCATATTTATTTATTTAATTTTCAATTATATATATATATATATATCAAAATATATATATTTCTCTACGCAACCCATTTCACTTAATTAAGTGTACTTTAATTTGGGAATTTTTCGTGAAACTTCGCGAGGCCATATCTTGGTAATACGGACTCCGATTCTCGAAAACTCAGACTCTATTTCGCGTATTTTTCCGAGACCAACGCAATGGCATAGCCTGTTTTACTTGATTCAGAATTTAAAATTAAATTCTGCCTTGATTCTCGTCTTAACACATTATCGAAAAATACGGGTTGTTACATAAATAATACAGCGGAAGACTAATACAGTAAATGAAAGATAACTACAAAAACAGAAATGACAAGAATAGCTAGAACTGGGTCAACTGGACAGGTAGATATAGATGAGCAAAATCCAACATAAGCTCCAACTCCAAGAGTAAATCTCGAAACTGTAATACTCAATCTGACCCGAGCAATATGCAAAACAAAACAACTCGGATCAGGACTAACATTCTCATGGAAGTAAATCAACTCAAATGAAATGTTCGATGAAATGCAATCAGTAACTTAGAGGATGTTTGGGATCACCATCCTCTAAGGATCCGTCAAACTAATACTATATAGTATAATACGCTATATACAATAATGTCTATCAATAAAGTAAAAATATCAGAATAGCGTAAGCGAGATTACCATGATTACCCTTACACCGTTTATATATTCCCATAGTATATACAGTACTGTAATTCCTCCGTAAACTGGAGGTTGATCAGAGGGCACTCCATATAAAACAGTACAAAACAAAATCGTAGTGGGCTCGTATAAGACATGTGACAAGGCACACAAGGAATGCCAGGGTGGATTCACCGTTTGCAGAGCCGGACTGGTGGTAACGCATAGTAGCAACTACCGCCCACCTCGATACACACTCCCATAATCAAAAGGGCCCAAATCGAATCTCAACAGTAATAGAATAATATCGAAGAAGTGTGCTCGATAAGAGGTATGACCTCACTTGGTCCGTGCGTAGCTCCTGTTTTAGCCACATCAAGCTGACTCAAGGTAGTCAGGGTCTCGTAATTAATATGAAATAAAAAAATGGAGTCATTCGCCAAGTCATCCCCTTCATTCTGGAACTCCACCGCATACACAGTTGTCAAAGTGGTTTTCGGTATTGGCAGAGAGTATGACAATAGCCGATCCCGGTCTCTTTAACAACCAATCGTTTACATTTTTTACACCGTGGTCATTATTTTAAAAATCAATTTATAAAATAGTTTATATGAATTCTCATATTCAAATTTGAATTCAAAATTAAATATCTAACTTCGAATATATTAAATTTTGAAAACAACTCATTTTTGTCGATTAATGAAATTCGACACTTGGGTTCAAATTTCCTTTTATATAATGTAAAACGAAATCTTAAACTTCAAAATAAACCAAATCGTCTTATAACTATAATTCAAGTTATATAGTTCAAACTATTACTTCTACATTTCAAATCAAGATCTTATATTTCCATTCAACCAAATTATGTTTAAACCATTCCTATTCATTGATTTAACAAATTCTTAATTCAAACCAAACGATATAAATTTCAATTCCGCATATAACATCTATACATTCCAATTCATAATTAATCACTTAAAATTGAATTTAATTCTTATCGACTATAAATTCAAAATAAATCAATTTACCCAATTCACATTCATTTCTTATCAAGGTTCATAATTTAAACCAAATTCAATTTCTTAAATTTACCAATTCAAGTTCATCTCTACAAAAATTCGTATCGATTCCAATTCATAACTTAATATGAGTTCATTCGTTATTCAAATATCGTTATATAGATTTACATCTTTGAACTTCGAATTTAAATCGCGAAATCTAACTTATCCATCTTAAGTTTATCATTAAAGTTATAAAATATATATAAGAAAAATAATTTTGAAAATAGATATGTATATATATAAGCTTATAAAACTCTAAAGTTAATTAGAATATAGATTACAAACATATATAAGATTAGAATAATATAGAAAATAAGTTTAAATTAATTATTTATAATAATATAAAAGTAAAAATACTTATATAATTAAATTATATAGTTTAAAATAAATAAATTATAAGTAAAACTTGAATAAGTACTAAATCTATATTTACTTATAAAATCATTTTGCAGCATATAATTCAAAATTTTAAAATTTAAGTTTAAATACCTAAAATAAAATATAAAATCTTAAGTTATTATTTTAAAAATCAAATTCCCAAATCAAAATACTTCGAAAATACGACCAACGGTGTCCGTATATAGTTTTCTACCCTATGGTCAAGTGATACGGATATTTATCATTTCAACCCGTAATTTATAAAATTTCTACGGGTCTATCATTTCAACCCGCGATCCCATATTCAGTAAAAAAATCATTCAGATCTATCATTTCAACCAATAACGATTGTTCCCTATTCTAATGTCCGTTCGGGTATGTATCATTTCAACCCTTAGTAATTTTTCCTAGACTAGGGGTATCATCAATCACAAACAACAATCACATGACAACAATCACACTATATATATCACTAGTGCAACTATGTGTCATATGAATATATCGTGTCACTTATGAAAGGTGCATATATATCGAATCAAACAATTTCTATCAGCAATCCTATACATTTCATATAACAGCTCATTATTGATCTAACACCATGAAAAATGTGAGTCAAGTGTGAGATAAACTCACCTTTCGTGGCATAGAAATGGAGACGATGATTGACTGATTGACATTGAATGAGACGACAACTTCCAGACACGACTTAGAATGGCTTCAACTTATATCACTCAATATTTAATTTTTATATTTTATAGGAGGAGGTCGGGGAATTTCAATGAATCAGTTCGGCTATTGGGTTTTGGAACGGTACAGCTATTGGATTTGGGACGGGTTTCGGAACTCAACACCAAATTTAACTCAACAAAATAACCACAAAATTATTTTATAAATTATTATATAACCATTTCTGTATACGTAAACATACAATAAATTTATAATATATAAATGTATTTGCAATTTAACGCACACTAAAACCATTATATACCTATATACATATATATACATATTTAAATACACATATATCATATTATATACTATATAAATTCATAAATTATATACTATATATATTCATACACACTCTACCGCACACAAATATATACAGAAAATACACTACACCCATGTAAAATTTACGCCCAAAAAATTAACACACACACAAAAGCACGCACCATACACCACATGTAAACTAACACACATTTTAATACAACTCACCCTACTCACCCTAACACCCATAGTTAATAACATGCCAAAGCAAAATAACACACCCAAAATAAATACACACACAACTCTATCACTACCGCACACAGAAAAACAAAGCACACAAACTCAACACATAACCTATCACACCCCATTGTAAAGTATACACAACCTCATAAAAATAAAAACTCACGCATCGGCAGGTTTAGTGAAAGGAGATGAGGGTGCGACATCAAAAGGCTGATGGGAGGATTCATGGTACATGACAAGCTGTCATGGGTTAGTCGGAAGGTCGGTTGACGAGGACAGTTGTCGTGGGCGAGCCCGACTAGTTGGTGGGCGCGGGTGGATAGGCTTACCGGTGTGCGTGGGAGGCGCGGGACTGGGTTTTGCGGTTTGCTTCGTTGAGGGATTTCTTGATGTGGGCGAGCTCAGCGTTTGGGGAAGGAGCAGTTGCATCCAGTTTTGTTCTTCTTCGTTTTTTTCTAGAATAGTGAAAACTTGGGGACAATGAAGCTACTTTTATATTTTCAAATGGTGCCAAGCTACTGTATTTAATTTGAAGTATAGAAAAGGAAGCGTTCCATGAAGGAGCGGTTCTATTTCACGAGTCTAATGGAAAATTTTGCACTTTAGTAACCGACTTTTGGAACTTTGAAAAGGTAAAAAGACTTTGCAAATAAAAAGGAACCAACAGTCTTGACAATGGAAAGGTAAATGGATGATTAGAAGAAAGAAAAAAAATAAAAATCTAAACACTATGCATGCATGAATTTAAAACGTGAAGGTTAAAACTGAATATGTTTCCGCATGTTTTTTTTTATGCATGAATCATATGAAAAGGCATGAACAACAGTAGGTCACGCATGCAATAACAAAGAGCATATGCATTGAATATATGTGATAAAAGCACCCATTTACTAAGCCTTGAAATAAATAAAATAATAAACGGATGGTTTAGAAAAATAAAATGATTAGTTTTGCAGACCCAAAATGTCTAGAAAAGTATGTAAGATCGGAAAAGGGACACATCGAACTCAGATGACTCTGTTTCAAAAATGAACTATGCAAACATTTTCACTATTTTGGCGCGAACCGAGCACCGAAACTGACAAACGAATATATTATTGAAATCAGCGCGACGAGACGGACACAACAGTATATAGTTTGCAGTGTCAGGATGCTCCGTTCAAAAAGACGTTACGGACCCCTTTTAACTTAAAAATGCGGATAGAAAAACAATTAAACGGAGGACAAAATTTCCGATTTTCGCAAAACGAATTTCACTGTTAGATTTGTGACAACAAATAGAATATTTTTCATGTTTGTCTGAACTGGATTTGGAGAAATTTTAAAATCGCTAAAATTTGATCTGTTATGCGCAGCTTTGCACTGAAAATTGCACGACCGACAACATTCAAATTTTCCGATGAAATTTTTACAGTTGCTACATCTCGCTGTACGTATTACAAATTTCGAATTCCCGTTATGAAAAACCATAGAATAATTTCAAAATAAAATTTTGATTTAAATCGGATTTTAAATCGTTAAAAATTACCGGTTGTTACAATCTCCCCTACTCAAAACTTTTCGTCCCCGAAAAGGAACGAGGTAGGGAAATAGTAATTAAATAATTAATATATTTAAACCAATGGTTCATATTTATCCCTATACATATATAATTTTAAATATATATAAATCAAAAGATAAAATATTTTCAAACATTTCAAGTATTCACTCGACGTTACGATTGGCTATATATATTTATCCCACTATCGAAACCTGAAAATAGATATCGATGATGCCGCGGTCATCACCAGAATCATTTTCAAGCGACTAGGGTGTGACTCTATATCTATTTAACACACGTAGGATTTAACATATACGTTGATCATACGTATATCCAAATCACTAGGTATTCGATAGGCCAACTTTAACGTCAGGTAAGTACTCAAAACATTTTTCTACATTTAAACAGAACATATACAAAATTTTAAATCATATATTAGAAATAATATATTTCAAATCATTAAAATTTCAAGTAGGGAAAATGTATCTCTCCCCCACTCATTTATTTGTTAAAATTCAACTACAATTCTTAATAAATATACAACAATATTATTATTAAATCAAATATATAAAAAAATCATTCTATACTATATCTAAATATTTTCAAATTCATGTTATCAATATTTAAACTTATAACACTTAATTAATTCTATAAGTTAACATATGAATACATTACACATAAAATCTTTACAAACCATTGGTATTACCAAATTATTTACAAATATCAAATTAAATATTACATTAAGAAGATCTTATATAATAATATCTTTCAAAATATAAATTTCAAACCAATATTTAGTAAGGACGAATTCGTTAGAGATTTATACTCTCTTTTTACTTCTTACCTTGGGATGGACAAGGATAAGTAATAGAATTCGAGTTAAAAGCTGAACAGACGAAAGTACCTAATCAAAAGGATCTACGAAGGAAGACAGATTCAAATGGAAAGGATACTCAGAAGAAGATTTAAATATTAAACAGAATTTTATATTCGAAATATTTATTTAAAACATTTTAAAACCATTTTGAAAACTATTTTTACTTAAAAAATATGCTCTCTCAAGAAGGATTCTGCAACTGATTCCACTCATTCTAGGGTATCACTACCCTATCTCTAATGAGCTTTTACCCCATAGGCTAAAGCTTTGAAAAACCAAAGCTCTGATACCACTTGTAACGACCCGCCATTTTGATCGTGCCGAATCGACAAAACATGTTAACTCGGAATGTCCAAAACAACAGATTGTTATTAGCTTCTGAGGTAAATAGAATAAATCACAGAATCACAGATCACAGATACATATACAGAGTAACATAATATCTCACAGCGGGAATTACAAAATACGATTGTAGTTCATGAAGCTACTAAATAAGTTTTACATCAGAGTTTACATAAATAATACAGCGGAAGACTAATACAGTAAATGAAAGATAACTACAAAAATAGAAATGACAAGAATAGCTAGAACTGGGTCAACTGGACAGGTAGATATAGATGAGCAAAATCTAACATAAGCTCCAACTCCAAGAGTAAATCTCGAAACTGTAATACTCGATCTGACCCGAGCAATATGCAAAACAAAACAACTCGGATCAGGACTAACATTCTCATGGAAGTAAATCAACTCAAATGAAATGTTCGATGAAATGCAATCAGTAACTTAGAGGATGTTTGGGATCACCATCCTCTAAGGATCCGTCAAACTAATACTATATAGTATAATACGCTATATACAAAAATGTCTATCAATAAAGTAAAAATATCAAAATAGCGTAAGCGGGATTACCATGATTACCCTTACACCGTTTATACATTCCCGTAGTATATACAGTACTGTAATTCCTCCGTAAACTGGAGGTTGATCAGAGGGCACTCCATATAAAACAGTACAAAACAAAATCATAGTGGGCTCGTATAAGACATGTGACAAGGCACACAAGGAATGCCAGGGTGGATTCACCGTTTGCAGAGCCGGACTGGTGGTAACGCATAGTAGCAACTACCGCCCACCTCGATGCACACTCCCATAATCAAAAGGGCCTAAATCGAATCTCAACAGTAATAGAATAATATCGAAGAAGTGTGCTCGATAAGAGGTATGACCTCACTTGGTCCGTGCGTAGCTCCTGTTTTAGCCACATCAAGCTGACTCAAGGTAGTTAGGGTCTCGTAATTAATATGAAATAAAAAAATGGAGTCGTTCGCCAATTCATCCCCTTCATTCTGGAACTCCACCGCGTACACAGTTGTCAAAGTGGTTTTCGGTATTGGCAGAGAGTATGACAATAGCCGATCCCGGTCTCTTTAACAACCAATCGTTTACATTTTTCACACCGTGGTCATAATTTTATAAATCAATTTATAAAATAGTTTATACGAATTCTCATATTCGAATTTGAATTCAAAATTAAATATCTAACTTCGAATATATTAAATTTTGAAAACAACTCATTTTTGTCGATTAATGAAATTCGACACTTAGGTTCAAATTTCCTTTTATATAATGTAAAACAAAATCTTAAACTTCAAAATAAACCAAATCGTCTTATAGCTATAATTCAAGTTATGTAGTTCAAACTATTACTTCTACATTTGAAATCAAGATCTTATATTTCCATTCAACCAAGTTATGTTTAAACCATTCTTATTCATTGATTTAACAAATTCTTAATTCAAACCAAACGATATAAAAATCAATTCTGCATATAACATCTATACATTCCAATTCATAATTAATCACTTAAAATTGAATTTAATTCTTATCGACTATAAATTCAAAATAAATCAATTTACCCAATTCATATTCATTTCTTATCAAGGTTCATTATTTAAACCAAATTCAATTTCTTAAATTTACCAATTCAAGTTCATCTCTACAAAAATTCATATCGATTCCAATTCATAACTTAATATGAGTTCATTCGTTATTCAAATATCGTTATATAGATTTACATCTTTGAACTTCGAATTTAAATCGCGAAATCTAACTTATCCATCTTAAGTTTATCATTAAAGTTATAAAATATATATAAGAAAAATAATTTTGAAAATAGATATGTATATATATAAGCTTATAAAACTCTAAAGTTAATTAGAATATAGATTACAAACATATATAAGATTAGAATAATATAGAAAATAAGTTTAAATTAATTATTTATAATAATATAAAAGTAAAAATACTTATATAATTAAATTATATAGTTTAAAATAAATGAATTATAAGTAAAACTTGAATAAGTACTAAATCTATATTTACTTATAAAATCATTTTACAGCATATAATTAAAAAATTTAAAATTTAAGTTTAAATACCTAAAATAAAATATAAAATCTTAAGTTATTATTTTAAAAATCAAATTCCCAAATCAAAATACTTCGAAAATACGACCAACGGTGTCCGTATATAGTTTTCTACCCTATGGTCAAGTGATACGGATATTTATCATTTCAACCCGTAATTTATAAAATTTCTACGGGTCTATCATTTCAACCCGCGATCCCATATTCAGTAAAAAAAATCGTTCAGATCTATCATTTCAACCAATAACGATTGTTCCCTATTCTAATGTCCGTTCGGGTATGTATCATTTCAACCCTTAGTAATTTTTCCTAGACTAGGGGTATCATCAATCACAAACAACAATCACATGACAACAATCACACTATATATATCACTAGTGCAACTATGTGTCATATGAATATATCGTGTCACTTATGAAAGGTGCATATATATCAAATCAAACAATTTCTATCAGCAATCCAATACATTTCATATAAAAGTTCATTATTGATCTAACACCATGGAAAATGTGAGTCAAGTGTGAGATAAACTCACCTTTCGTGGCATAGAAATGGAGACGATGATTGACTGATTGACATTGAATGAGACGACAACTTCCAGACACGACTTAGAATGGCTTCAACTTATATCACTCAATATTTAATTTTTACATTTTATAGGAGGAGCTCGGGGAATTCAATGAATCAGTTCGGCTATTGGGTTTTGGAACGGTACAGCTATTGGATTTGGGACGGGTTTCGGAACTCAACACCAAATTTAACTCAACAAAATAACCACAAAATTATTTTATAAATTATTATATAACCATTTCTGTATACGTAAACATACAATAAATTTATAATATATAAATGTATTTGCAATTTAACGCACACTAAAACCATTATATACCTATATACATATATATACATATTTAAATACACATATATCATATTATATACTATATAAATTCATAAATTATATACTATATATATTCATACACACTCTACCGCACACAAATATATACAGAAAATACACTACACCCATGTAAAATTTATGCCCAGAAAATTAACACACACACAAAAGCACGCACCATACACCACATGTAAACTAACACACATTTTAATACAACTCACCCTACTCACCCTAACACCCATAGTTAATAACATGCCAAAGCAAAATAACACACCCAAAATAAATACACACACAACTCTATCACTACCGCACACAGAAAAACAAAGCACACAAACTCAACACATAACCTATCACACCCCATTGTAAAATATACACAACCTCATAAAAATAAAAACTCACGCATCAGCAGGTTTAGCGAAAGGAGATGAGGGTGCGACATCAAAAGGCTGATGGGAGGATTCATCGTATATGACAGGCTGTCGTGGGTTAGTCGAAAGGTCGGTTGACGAGGACAGTTGTCGTGGGTGAGCTCGACTAGTTGGTGGGCGCGGGAGGATAGGCTTACCGGTGTGCGTGGGAGGCGCGGGACTAGGTTTTGCGGTTTGCTTCGTTGAGGGATTTCTTGATGTGGGCGAGCTCAGCGTTTGGGGAAGGAGCAGCTGCATCCAGTTTTGTTCTTCTTCATTTTTTTCCAGAATAGTGAAAACTTGGGGACAATGAAGCTACTTTTATATTTTCAAATGGTGCCAAGCTACTGTATTTAATTTGAAGTATAGAAAAGGAAGCGTTCCATGAAGGAGCGGTTCTATTTCACGAGTCTAATGGAAAATTTTGCACTTTTAGTAACCGACTTTTGGAACTTTGAAAAGGTAAAAAGACTTTGCAAATAAAAAGGAACCACCGTCTTGAAAATGGAAAGGTAAATGGATGATCGGAAGAAAGAAAAAAAATAAAAAAATCTAAACACTATGCATGCATGAATTTAAAACGTGAAGGTTAAAACTGAATATGTTTCCGCATGTTTTTTTTTATGGATGAATCATATGAAAAGGCATGAACAACAGTAGGTCATGCATGCAATAACAAAGAGCATATGCATTGAATATATGTGATAAAAGCACCCATTTACTAAGCCTTGAAATAAATAAAATAATAAACGGATGGTTTAGAAAAATAAAATGATGAGTTTTGCAGACCCAAAATGTCTAGAAAAGTATGTAAGATCGGAAAAGGGACACATCGAACTCAGATGACTTTGTTTCAAAAATGAACTGTGCAAACATTTTCACTATTTTGGCGCGAACCGAGCAATGAAACTGACAAACAAATATATTATTGAAATCAGCGCGACGAGACGGACACAACAGTATATAGTTTGCAGTGTCAGGATGCTCCGTTCAAAAAGACGTTACGGACCCCTTTTAATGTAAAAATGTGGATAGAAAAACAATTAAACGAAGGTCAAAATTTCCGATTTTCGCGAAATGAATTTCACTGTTAGATTCATGACAACAAATAGAATATTTTTCATGTTTGTCCAAACTGGATTTGGAGAAATTTTAAAATCGCTAAAATTTGATCTGTTATGTGCAGCTTTGCACTGAAAATTGCACGACCGACAACAGTCAAATTTTCCGATGAAATTTTTACAGTTGCTACATCTCACTGTACGTATTACAAATTTCGAATTCCCGTTATGAAAAACCATAGAATAATTTCAAAATAAAATTTTGATTTAAATCGGATTTTAAATCGTTAAAAATTACTGGTTGTTACAAAAATACCCATAAATTATTTTACTATTTTCGAGAGATGATATCAGTTTGTAATGATATAAGAAGTAGAAAGGGGATTTTGTAATAATATTTCCAAACTAAGGATATACGAAAGGGTTATGATAATAAAATGGTATTGGGAGAATATAACTGAAATTAGATGTAAAAGAATTAAAGAAACGTGTTTGAAGAATGTTAAAAGAAAATGTTGATTTTGTTTCATGTAATGGAAACAAAAGAGATTTCTTTGAGACAAGTTATGTAATCGATTTTAAATCGATAAATGGTTTTAAAAGAATAATTTTAAATGAAAAGGGACTGAGCTGCAAAAGCACTAATCTATATTGTTTGAGTTAATAGTTAAAACACCGACTATCAATGAATATTATTGGACCTTTTGACTTGTTTTGAAGAGACCGGGATGGGAACTAGACCCAAAACCACTTCGAATCAAGTACGAAAATATTCTACAGGGATATATATAAAGATGGAACATTGAAGACCGTAAACGTTCATGAGAGGATTAACTACTTGTTGAATTTCTCTAGCTTATATTTCGATAGTGATTCTATCGTGATTGAAATCTACCGATTGCAAGGACTACTCGCTACTGACCCTTTGAGTGATTCCTAGGATGCGGTAGGAGGGTGCCTTTGGTTCATTCTGTTCCTGAATGACTCGTTTGGACAAATGTCTGACAGAGTATTTCCAAAGGAGTCATGTACGTTGATTTCTTCAAAAGTATCTCTGTTGGTTGCGGGGAAGACATATTCTCTTAGCATAACACCCAGGCTATTTTTATGGATGTCAATTAGAGAAATTCTAGATGATCTGACGATGTGGCATTCAAAGTGAATGATGACCGGATGTTCTGAAAAGTTATACGTAGCCTCAAGCCTCACAACCAAGAAATGACAAAAATCGGGCAGACAATATGGCTAGTTAGGTCGCTCCCAAGCAGGGTGTATTGTCACCAATCTAGAGAAAATTCAATTTTTTTCTTCTTTCGCTTATGTATCTTACGGAATACGGTTGAATTGCTAACAACCGTCCATACATTTTGATAGTTAAATCCAATCTCCAATAAGCGCCTTGCAGTTTTGGTTTATATAATGAATATGTAGAGCATAAGATGTAAGCTTTTTGCTAGATGGTTATTTATTTGTGATTTGATAGACTATTATAATATCACTGGACTTTGGTATATCAAAAATGTTTTGGGTTACAGTAAGGTAAAAACCGTCCTTGTCTATGTGTGAGATAGTCTTACTATTATCCTTCAAAGGGATTTTCTAAAGTTAAGCAATTTGAATGTTACATAAATTAGTGAGTTTTTCTCATGCTGGTTCACGCGACTAATCCGTGGCATTTGCTTGCAATGCTCGGGTTAGACCGAGTTTTACAGGTTCAGGTTATTGGATGTTGTGAAGTCCAAAAATGAGCTGGAGAAGTCCAGATGTATGGTATTATCTAGTATTTATTCTATTGTGTGATGTATATGAAGTCAGGTTGTTATAATTGTCCAGATGTATTGATGTACTCTGATGATTGTAAATATTTTTTTAAGCTTTAAATAAAGATTTATTTCTATATTATATTTTATTCTGCTGCGATGTGAGACTCAGTGTAGTGTTGGTTCTTCTTCTTATTCTTCTATTCTAACTTTCTTTCTTATCTCAGCCTCTAATTTCTTTCTTTTAGCTTTTTGGGTTTTCGATACTTGAGTCTGGACACGGAAGGTATTAGTGTTCAAACTTGAGCATCGAATTTTCTAGGATGCTACATACACAAAGATGTGGTTTTTTGAAAATCAATGAAAAATTATATGCTTCAATGTTTTATTTGAAAAAAAGAGAATTGCGATGTTATTTGTAGTTTTCACAAATTTGATTTCTTAGAGGTATACTTTGTAGACATGCACTTCTCGTCTTAATTAAATATAATATGACAGCAGTACTAGATAAATATTTTAAAAGCGATGGAGAAAAGATGTTTTAAGGGCTCATACAAGGATCCAGATCGAATATAATGGAGCACAAGTAACAAACAACTCCGATATAAAAAGATGTGCAATAAATTTTCAAAAGTAGCAAAATTAGCTTTAGATGATGAAAATCATTTGATTGCATCATGGAGTGGACAGAAAATAATAAACCGACTTTTTTCAAAAAGGTACAATGCACCACTCAAACTAACAAATATTGCAACTACTAAAGGGTGTACCAATGCAATTGACGAGTGTTCGATTGTGCAAGATATAATAGGAAGTAGAACCAAAGAATATCGTCGCAATAATAGAATCAATTCATCAATAGGAAAGAAATCGTAGAAAAATTGTCAAAAGACTCCAACAAGTAGGAGGACACATGTACAAATGAGATTTTAATTATGCTATTCTTTTATTTTTCATACATAGAAATATCGTACTATATAAGGTTGATTTATGTTTAATTTCGCAACTCTATAAAACTATAAAATGTATTGCACTATAACATTTTGCGGTCAAGTTGCAAAAAAATATGAATATTACTTATACAATGCTAGACCCCTTAACAAAATGGTAAGGAAAACTAAAATAAAACAGATTTATGTATGCTACATGTAATGTCCCGTATTTTTATGGTATTATAATTAATTAATTTAATTATATAAATAGTGATTTAGAGAATATAATGGGTGTTTAATTAAATTATATGGATTATTTGATTAGTATAAATAATAGAATAATATATTTAATTCAGAAATAATCAAAAATAGTGAAATTCACAATATTGTGTAATTTGGATTATTTAAAATATATGATTCAGTATAGAGTTGAATTATATTCACGAATATATTATATAAACGAAGTTTGAACGTATAATTATATTATATTTAAAATCGAGCTTAAAATGGCGCGGCAGTTCGTTAATTGGCGATTCGAACTTTAAACCAATATACAGAATCTGTTTTAAGTCGGATTTTTGTGAAACAAGAAACGTTCAGAGCTGGTGAAGTATATTTTTCTAATGGAAGAGAAAATTCGAGATTTCATCGTGTAGATTTTGATTTAGGATCAAATCAAATTTTAGAAAAGTCGTTATGGAATTCCTTTGAAATTTATAAATATATATTTATATTATAAAAGGATTTTTAATATAAATCGAACATCAATATAACTCTGATGATGAAATATCGAGTTGTAAGTCCATATATATTCATTATGGAGTTGTATGATATTTTATTGTGAATATATACGATAATATTTTTTTTAAATATTTAATTTAATTATTTTTAAATATATTTATATTTAAAAAGGGTTTATTTAAAGCTTTAAAAATAGTCAGTTTTGCAAACGACCCATGTTTTCGACGAAACTAATTTTTTGGATCCGCAATATTAAATTATTGCTAGATTTCAATTATAGTGATTTTTGAAGTCGGTATGTGGTCGTACGAGATTTTAATGTGAAGAAAAATCGATAAATTGACCTTTAAAAATACGATGTGTGAGCAAACGAAGTCGAAATTCGACGAAATAAGTTTCGTTGGGTTCGTAATGTTAAACTATAGCTACGTGCCAATTTACATGATTTTTGGGTATTATATGTGATCGTACCAATTTTTAAAGGCAAATACAAATAGTGTTGTAATAAAAATGAATATAAAACTAAAATCCTTTTTATAAATACACCACCAATTTTTCCTCTAAACCTAAATACTATAAATTACAAAACATGTATATCTGTACTCGCAAAGAGAGGAGCTTCATTTCTGTATAAGATTCATTTGGGTTTGACACAAAATTTGGGTCACGTCGTTCTCTACGGCGTGTTCTGTGAGGCATCAGAGTTGTTGTGGGTTGGTCGAGGTGAGCTGGAGGAGGCCGGCGGTGCTAGAGACTGGATGCGGTGGACTCTAGTGACCGGTGGAAGCGGTGATGGTGGTTTAACGAAGTCGAATTACAATAGGAAGTTAGGGCTTGGGGTTTTGAGCCTTTCCCGGCGAATTCAGGTGACCAGCGTGGTGGCGGAGGGTAGTCTGGTTGATGGCAGTGGTCGCGGTGGCGGAATTGGAGAGGGATGGATCGATGTGGTGATGAGGAGGATGAGCAGAAGTTGTGAGAGGTTCGATGTCTGTTTAATCAACAGGAGCAGTTTTGGGAAGTTTGATTCCATTTTGTTTGCAGAAGTCGGATGTGTTACTAGTGGCGTAGGAGATGAAATACTATAGCATGGTGGAATAGTTGGTTTGTGTAGTACTGGTTTTTCAAAGAAGGAGGATTACGCGAGTACTGAAGGAAGATACTCGGTGAAGTCTGTTTTCATTTTGGGAATAGTTTTGGCAAGTGTTTATAGTTGTGAATTTTGGGATGAAGCCTCGTTTAGTTGCTGGGGTACTGGGATTGTGCAGTACCAGGTTCAAGTGATTTAGGAAGAAAGGTGTGGGTGGGCCGATGTTGGAAGGGTGAGGCCCAATAACAAAGAGTGTTTAAAATTAAAACTATTTAAATACGTACACTAACTTGTAAACATCATATCTTGGCCATACAGAATCAGTTTTTCAAACGGTCAGATCTGTTGGGATCGTGTGGACGGTGGCTACACACTGAAACTGGCGGGGAGTGAATCGAAGCTCGTTACAAGTTATAGCAAAATAAATTGTCGGTCTGAATCAACCGATGGTTATCGTTATTTAACGATGATCGTCCAATGTGCGTAAAACTCACTATATCTATCAGTTCACATTTTTATAACGTATTCTTAGAACTGGTAAACGATGATTGACTGTTATGTGTTGACTGTTTGGTTGAACTGCTAATTGATTGGTTGAGAATATCGATATAGTTATATATATATATATATATATATATCGTTAATCAAATGCTGATTTTGTTTATCAGAATATTTCATATGGAAATGAAATTGATGTGAATTATATTGTGTAACATCTGTGGATGCAGGGAAACAGGTTGGAGGAATCCGACGGGATTCGTCAACATTTATTTTTACTGTTTTACATATATTGTGATATATGCTATGATATATAATCTGTTAATGATTGTATGTGTTTGGATGATATTAATCGTGGTTATTTGGTATTTTGAATACCATAAGAAATACTGGAATGTGAAAAGGGAATTTTCAAAGTGTATATTGAAAATAATATATTTTTAAAATCATAGAGTTTTATAAAAGGAAAATGTTTATAAGACGAATAGAGTTTTATAAAGGAATATTTATTTAGAAAATAAATAGAATTATAAAGGAAATATTTATTTAGAAAATAAATAGATAATAAAAGGAAATACTTGAAAAATGAATAGAATTTTATAAAAAGAGAATTTTACACTAGGAAGGTTTAGACTCGTGCTTCGCACACGGGTATAACAGAATATGAAATTCAAAGTGAATATTTAAGATAAATCTGTTTTAACATATAAAGTAAGAAGAAGAATTTATAAATAAGGTTTTATAAATTAAGTAAAATATTTATCATTGGATAAATAGAATATATAAGTCAGGACTTATATAGAGAAGTAAGAATCGATTTCAACATCGATATTTGAAACTGAATATGGAAGAAGAGTTAACTAGCTAGAGTTAATCAGTTAGAGTTAACCAGTTAGAGTTAACCAGTTAGAGTTAACAAGTTACAGTTATTCAGTTAGAGTTAACCAGTTAGAGTTAATCAGTTAGAGTTAATCAGTTAGAGTTAACCAGTTAGAGTTAATTAGTTAGATTTAATCGATTAGAGTTAAATCGAACTAGAGTAATTCAATTAGAGTTGATCGAATTTAGTTATTTCGAGATAGATTTAAAATAGACATAGTTATTCAGGATGAGTTTCCATTTAGCATGACTGCTAGCGTAATTCGCAGGGCTGCAGATAGCCTACGGCGGTCGGATGTTTCCTGAGAGAATCATGCGTAACCATTATGATCGCTGCGATCTAGAGTTAAGCGAATGGAGTTAATCAAATATTAGTTATTCGAATAAGAGTTAATCAAAAGGGAGTTAATGAAATTATAAACTGACTGGAGATTAGTTATGTTGAACGACTTTCTGGGTATCGATCTGATGTTGGTTTCGGCCTTCGGGGTTAATACGTAGGGGTTGTTCTCTTACTAGTTTACAGTTAGAAACTGATATATGTGAGAAGATAGTGATGCGTGAATCAGAAATGGAAACGTTTTCCAAAGTTAATAATGTATATTTTCTAAAATTAGAAAATAAGGATTTGATGAATATATGGAAACTAGAAATGGGGAAAATGAATAAATGTTGATTGATGATTTATCGATAGAATTCCAATCTGGAAATAATATCGTTGTTTGCACACTGTTTTTCTTTGATAGTTAACTCACCGACTATCGAAGTTTTTGACCATTTTTCCGTCGTCAATACAGAGAGACCAGGATCGGATTCATTATCTGAAAACTACTCTGTATGGGCGTTAGCGTTACGATCAAATATGATGAAGATAATTGAAGACTTAGCTATGCAAGGGCTGTCCTATTTACAAAATAGTGCCTTCGGTTTGTCCAGTCCCAGGACAACTTGAATGGACGAATTTCTGACAGGGTATATCTGTTAGATCGCGTAAGTTGATTGTTTCAAACGTATTTACGTTGGTGGCGGAGGAATTCATTTCTCTTAGCTTATACCCGCGGTATTTTTGAGGAAATCAATTTGTGATTTGATGGGTAAGACGATGTGGCATTCAAAATAAATGAAGGGGTGATATGTTAAAAGATACGTTATGACGTCAAGCCTCATCAACTAGGAAATGACATAAACCGGGCCAGCAGCATGGCTAAGTGGTTCGCAACCAATTAGGGTATATTGTCACCATCTAGAGAATATTCATTTTTGTTACTTCTTTCGCTTTTGTATCTCCTGCGAATGGTTATGTTGGTATACCAACCATAAGGTGATAATATATTCGGAACATTCAAGCGAAATGAATAGCCGGTCATGTGTGGCCGAGTTGCAAGATGTCCTTGTTGAACTCCAGTGTATTGCTTCTAGAGTACACTGATCGGGAGGTGGATCCATACCTTGTCATAGTTGGAAATTCATTACCCAATAAGAGCCCATGGTTTTGATTGTATATTATATATGTAGAACGTGAGATGAAAGCGTTTCTGCTAGATTGCTAAATACTTGTATTTAGACATTATTTTAATATCAGAAGAGACTTGATATAAAGAATAATTTGGTTTATCGTAAGTGTTTATGTGTGGATCGGTCTTACGATTTTCCTTTCTTTTAAAGAGATTTTAAAAGTTAAACAAATGGTTGGAGTTTACTCACAACAGTCACATGACTGGCCCAGAGTTTATTTTGTTTTGTTGTCCCTAAACTCTTAGGTGCCCAATTTTGTATGGGCAGTCAAGTAGTCGGGATTTATAGATACTTGAAGAGCTGGAGCGGTAGGCTTCAGGATTATATAGTTATTGTTATTTCCGCTGTGTTGTAAGTGTTGTACTCTAATAATGGTATTGTATACAGATACTGTTTTATTTCAAAGTTATATTATGAAATATGTCTATTCTCACACTCTAACTTCTTTCTATTAACTTTCTGGTATTTTCGATGTTTGGATAGTCGACATTGAGTTTTATGTCGATAACCAAGATCGCAAATTTCTTGGACGCTACACTACAAATGATCATGTTCAAACAGTTTAAGAAAGCAAAAGAGACGAAGTTAAGTGAAAGCATCACTTCGTATTCAGAAAATGTAAGAGTTGACAATAATAGTTTAGCGCCATAACTAGGTGCATCCTCGGAACTAGAGATTGTGGCTAGAAGTACTAGTTACTTGGAGCATGGTTCATGTCTTCCATCGGTACATTCTTTTGTCACACTCAAAATTTTTAATTACTTATTTAACTTTTCTATTGCATTGTTATATATTGATTTCTTGTGTATAGCCAATGTAGTAAAACATGATATCAATGTGGGGATATTAATAAAGAAATTGATTAGTCGCTTTCTTAGAGATACTTAACTTGAATTCAATGGAAGGGAAAAAATATTTGGTTGTAGTAGAGAACAAACAACATTTACATGTCAGGTGGAACTATATGCAAAGCCTAAAAATTTGTAACAACCCATCTGGAATGGGCCTAAATTTTGACGCAAAAAGGCCAATCGAAACTTTGATTCATTCTAAACAGATCGTTGGTACCTATAAGGAAATGATTTAATAGATATAACAAAGCATACTAAAACGAAATCAAAATCTCACATAGCAGAAGGGATAAAATATAATAAATTAAAATAGGTGTACCTTTATTTAAAACCATCATAGTTATGGATCCTTTGTCGTTGGGCTCCATCTCCGAGGTGTCACTCATCTAAGAGTTCCACCTATTATCATGTTTGTATGTAAAGAGAAGGGAGGTTAGAACATAAAGTTTTAGTGAATGAAAATCACATAAGTTTTCAAGAATAACTATCTTCTATATTTGGCCGTATAAATTCTTCACGATATGTCTATGCAAACAACCATACACACAAATAAACATATGAGGCAGTCGTTCTAAAATAGCCCAAAGCTAATTGAAGGACAGGCATGCTTATTGTCACTCATTACCATATCTTAGCTTATTTAGGGTGGACATCCCTCCATCCACTTAATACCCAATGGCGAACCTTAAACCACTTAAGACCCATGCTAACGTTAATGTTATAACTAATAACTCTTGTTGTAGCTCGAGAAATAGTAACGGTTACTTACTGCCAGGCATAGGTCAGGAACATAACTTATTTAAGAAGAACTCTACTAGCGAACCCTCTTTGTTACAATGTAGTTGTTCCCACGGGTGAACTCCTAGTCACTTAATACATCCCTTAGACGGTGGTTCCTTAGGCCATGTATATATGATCCGTCCTTAGGTCATCCTTCAGTAGCCCCTAGATAAGAAGCAGATATTACTTGAACTGCCCTACACAGGTTATCGTCAACTTGGACTATTTTAATACCTTATAGGTGAAGGCGTTATCGTCTACTAGGAGCATTTAATACCTTAAGGCAGACCCAATAACCATTTAATTATCGAAGGGCGGGCCTATTGACTTGTGTCCTGAACCTTCTCTGTGCACAATATATATATATATATATATATACATACATATATGTGTGTGTGTGTGTGCACACTAAACATCTCACACTAGGCCTACCACTTGTATATACTGGATTTGCAAGGTGGTTATGGACAGACTTCTACCACATGTTAGGCCAAACCTCGCATCATAGTGTACTAATTATAACAGCCACTGGCACCTAGACCTCTAACTTTTTTCTTTTTTTTTTTGCCCTCCATACTCGCTAATTTGTAGTGTGTAACACCCCGAATTTTCTATTAACACTAAAGTTGCTAAAATAATAATAAGTGTGTAGAAGAGGAGATGTATCTAATATGAATATAAAGATATTAATAAGTATGTAAGAGAGGGGATGTATCTAATATGAATATAAAGATATTAATAAGTATGTAAGAAAGGGGATGTATCTAATATGAATATAAAAATATTAATAAGTGTGTGAGAGAGGGGATGTATCTAATATGTATATAAAAACAATAATAAGTAAAGGGGGATGTATCTAATATGTACATTGTAGAAAATATATATATATTTATGACATGAATAGAAGTTTATTAATATGCTGAGTGTTTGCTGAGTCACTTCTGACTCATTGCTGAGTCAACAAGATAAACCCCATCTTGTCTGAACGGCTGCGGTTATTTCTAGGTTAAATCTAATGGCCTAGAATGAATTCTAAAATCTATAAATAAGTGGGTAGACCCTGGACCTAAATCACTTGTAAAATTAGAGAAGCTACCGTCATGCTGCTGCCATGGAGTTCAGCATAGCCGTCACAAACTAAGAAGAGGAAGCCTAATCATCTACAACTAAATCTACACAAATCAAATCAAAAGATCTCTCTTTCTCTAATTCTTTTCTTTTGTTGGTGAGTATGATGATTCTCACAAGACTATTACAAACTAATTTGACTCAGTTATGAATGGATCACAAGAAAGTGATGTGATTTGTAATTGTAAATTCTATATATTGTGGATCTCTTATTATGTTATTATGCTGTCGTATGATGTAAATTATATATGCTATGTCATGCTATGTTGTAAATTCTCTTATGCTATGTCGTGCTATGTTGAGAATCATGTCAAGCTATGTTATACTATCAAACTATGCCATGTTATAAATCATGCTATATTATGTTGAAAAATCATGATGTTGTTGGATCATGCTTAAAGTTATGTTTTTTTTCTTAATTTAAATGGATCATGTTTATGGGAATTTGCCTATTAGGTTGCGTGTACCCATAAACTTGAAACTATAATTAAATAAAACTTGATTATGGGAATTTGCCTATTGAGTTAGGTGTACCCATATAAAACCATGTTGTTAAAAAATTAGATGATGTTGATTCACACATGTTCATATGTAAGTTTATGAAAATTGATTGAGATTATATTAGGTGAATTTTGAACAAGTTGACACCTTTAGGTCCATGACATGTATAATCTATGCAAGTTGGACATATGCAAGTTTCACCCCTTATTATGATTCATTTGGTCACATATACATGTTGTTATTATGATAATCTCTTTTATGCTATGAGTTAGGCTATTCGAGTCTAACATATATTTTGCGAATAAACGTTCAAACGTGGGGTAGGGGTAATATTAGGAATTAATAAATTGGGTGCAATTTTGTAAGATTTTGCATACCATGAATGGATGTCCATAATTGAGTCAATTATGGACATTGTTAAAAATTGGAAGTAATTAATAATTCAAGTAGGGAATTATTAAAATTGGGGGAAAGTGGATTATTATTAATAATCAATGCTTAGGACACGAGGTTGGACCCGTTTGTGATGTAAACCTGCCCGGACCCGCCCGGCAAATCCAGTAGTCACAAATGTCGGCCCAATGTGAGAGCTCCTAGGCCCAAACTAAAGCATAAAATTTGTAAAGACACGAGGTTAGACTCTTTTATGGTGTAAAACTGCCCGGACCCGCCCGGCAAATCCAGCTGCCATAAATGCCAGTCTAATGTGAGAGGTCTTTATGAGGTTATGGCCTTAATGAACTAAGAAATACTTAACCAGATAATCATGTAAGGTGGGACATGGGGGTTAAGTAGGTGCCTTGGGTGGCATGAGGAATCTGGTGGTTGCCTTTAGAGGCATTTGAAATACGATTAGACTTAACCAAACACACATGTAAATGAACATGACTAAGTGGGTTAAGTGGGATGAACTAATGGGGACAAGCTTAGGTGGAATGCTTGTGGTAAATAGTGGGGGCCCATTTCAACCAGTATCCCAAAACGTATCTTTGTGGGCTCGACCCAAGTCGAGGACGGGACACGCATACTGGGTTTGACTATAAGAGGCCAAAACAGGGAGCGGTGGCAACGCAAGTCCAACGGGTTTCATATGCGTGTGTGGACCCGGGCTGGTAGGTAAAACGTTGTTGCATCGTGTAGGTATAAGCTGTGCATGTCCGTTGTATCAGGTTGCCACTTTAGGGGAGTGATACACCCCACTGTGGGGCCAGCACGGGTATCTACGAGTTAGGGAGCCGATCGAATAATGGGAAGTATGGTACACCTAGTGGAGATAGGGGCAGGCGGCACCTATGTAGTCAGCTAGGGGTACGTAAAGCCATTGGGAAAGTTTCTAAGTGAAGCTAAGTGGGATGAATCTTTAGGGTGACTGGTGTGGTGCAGTATAGTGTTTATCCTTTAGTATTTAGGAGCGCCTATAACGTTGCCTTTAGCGATTGTCTATGTCCTTAATCTGCTCTTCATAGACATTTTCTTATTTTCCAGCTTATGCCTTAGTCCAGTTATTTTGGTAATAGTATTGTAGAATTATCATATTCACCAGACTTTATGTCTGACCCCCTCTTTTCCATCCTTTTTCTCCCTTCGGGTCCGCAGGTTGGGCCAAGTTCTAGTGGAGTCTAGTTGGATCGCTTATCTTCTGGAAAGCTTGGACTGCTGAAGTAAAGTCCAGCTTGTTATCTTTCTTTTTAATGGCTATTCATGTAATGGGATTATGTACTTGTTTTATCAAGATAGATATTGTACTTGACATTGAATATGGTGTTATGATGTAATCAAACATGTTTTGACTTCTGCTACAATGAAATAAAGTTTTTGAATTTCCAAGTACTATTTTATATCTGTCTTGTTGTAATTTTACTTTTCTATATTCACTTAAAACCTCCACGGAAGTTAATGCATTCCCTTTGTGAGTGACATTAATGGACGTGGGGTGTTACACGTAGTATCAGAGCATAAGGTTACCAGAACAGATAAAATTTTTTTAGAAGAATATTTTTTTTCTAAAGTATTTTTGGAAGAAGTGCTTTCAAAAAAAAAACATGTTATTTAAAGAGAGTTTTTATGAAAAACATAATCCCAAATAGCCACATCCTTATCTTTATCTTTCGAATTCTCCATTTTGAATCTTTCCTTTTTCGTTTCAGCATGGCTGAAGATCTTAATCTCCCAGATGGTGTGACGATTCCAGGGTGGTTTAGGAGATACTTGGAGGCTAGGGCCACCACTGCAGGCCCAGCGGATACTCCTCCACCCCTAGTTGCACCCATTCCTCCTCCTCCTCCTCATGTTGACACTTTTGCAAAGACGTGCAAGGAATTCAAGGCTATGGGAGGAAAAACTTTTCAAGGGACTGAGACGTTTGTGGGGGCCAGCGATTGGCTTAAGGAGACTGAGGAATTGTTGGATATCTTTGAAGTGGAAGATGGGAGGAAAGTCCGTTTAGCTGCTTGGTTAATGAAGGGAGAGGCCTCGTTTTGGTGGGAGGTCACTAACGGGGAACGTCCAGTTGATTCATGGGCGGATTTCAGACGAAGGTTTGAGGCAAAGTTTCTTTCAAGGGCAGAGGAGAACTTAAATATGGAAAAATTCCTGGCACTAAAGCAAGGGAGCTCATCAGTAAAGGAATATGTCAATAAATTTAATCAGTTAGCAAGGTTTGGCTTGGAATTGGTGAACACGCCAGAGAAGAAAGCTTTGAGGTTCGTTAGAGGCTTGAATGAACCGTTGCAAGGGTTGGCTATGACCCACATCCCTATGGGAGCCACCTTTGAAAAGCTAGTAGAAATGGCACTTATGCATGAGGATAAGGTAGTTGAAAAGAAAGGGGATCAGAAGAAACCCCAACAGCAAAATAAGAAGGGTGGTAAAAACAATAATGGCAAAGGGAAGAAGAAATGCTTCAATTGTGGGACGCCTGGCCATCTCAGCAAAGATTGTAGAAAGAAAAAGAAGACTGGTTGTTTTCATTGTGGAGATGCGGGACATTTAGTGAAGGACTGTCCAAAGAAGGGGCAGAGGGCAGGGTCTACCTCGGGAGGACAGGTGCAGGCTCTTATGGCACCAGGGCAGGCAAGGGGGCAAGTTCAGGCTATTGCGGCCCCACCGCTGCAAGAAAGAGGTAGAACAATTTCTGTTGAAAGCTTAGTTTTTCTGTTTGATCATCCTGTCCGTACCTTATTTGATTCTGGCGCATCTCATTCGTTTATCTCTGCATCATTAGTTGAATCACTGCACTTGAACACCAGTTTAGTTGAGGATCCCTTGGTCAAATCCAATTGGGGGTTCGGCTCATTTGACCATGATATGTTTGGATTTGAAAATCTCTATACTTAGCGTTGAATTTAGATGTGATGCTTATGTATTGGGCTTCACGGGCTATGGGCTAATTTTAGGAATGGATTGGTTGTCTAGAAACAGGGCCATTCTTGATTGTGAAAGGAGAGTAGTTAGGCTTGTGACTCGCCTTGGTAATGCTCTCGACATCTTTTGTAATCCCATAAATTCCGTTATGCTAAGTTATCTTGAATCGCTTGACGCGTCTGTAGAGAACCTGCGATCGATAGAAGTGGTCCGGAAATATCCGGATGTGTTTGAGGAGGTGAAGGGCTTACCTCCAAAGCGGGAGATAGACTTTCGAATTTATCTTGTGGATAATGCTAAACCCGTATCTTTGCCAGTGCGCCACATGGCTCCTCGTGAAAGGAGGGAACTCAATAAGCAAGTAAAGGAGTTGCTTGAGAAGGGGTTCATAAGACGTAGTATATCGGAGTGGGGTGCTCCAGTAGTTTTTTCCACAAAGGCGGATGGGTCTCTTAGAATTTGTATGGACTATAGAGAACTAAACAAGCTTACTAAAAAGAACCGACACCCACTGCCGAGGATTGACGATCTCTTTGATCAGTTAGTTGGCGCCTCAGTGTTTTCGCAGTTGGACTTAGCCACTGGCTTTCATCAACTGAGAGTGGCTGAGGATAGTATAGATAAGACTGCTTTTAGGACTCCTGACGGATTCTATGAATGGCTAGTGATGCCCTTTGGTTTGACAAATGCCCCTGCATATTTTGTTGATTTGATGAGTAGGGTGTTTAGGGAATACCTTAACAAATTCGTGGTAGTCTTTGTGGATGACATCTTAGTCTTTTCTAAGAATAAAGAAGAGCACTCCCTACATCTTAGGGAAGTGTTGGAAACCCTTCGAGCGCATAACCTTAAGGCAAAATTTTCTAAGTGTCACTTCTGGAGGAAGGAAGTACGGTTCTTAGGGCACGTGGTTTCCAAAGAAGGGATAGCAGTGGATCCCGCAAAGGTGGTGGCCATCCAAGATTGGAAGGTCCCTAAAAATGCAACCGAAGTAAGAAGTTTCTTGGGGTTGGCTGGCTATTGTAGGAAGTTTATCAAAGACTTCGCAAAAATATCAGCTCCATTAACACGGTTAACGAAGAAGAACCAGGTTTTTACGTGGGACAAAGATTGCGATGATGCGTTCCAACGTTTAAAGAGAGCCTTAACTTCAGCCCCAGTCTTAGTGCTGCCAGACGGGAATAAACCGTTTACCATCTATACTGATGCTTGTGGGACGGGACTTGGCGCGGTCCTCATGCAAGAGGGAAGAGTAATAGCCTATGGTGGAAGGCAGTTGAGGGTTCATGAAAAGAATTACCCCACGCATGACTTAGAGCTAGCCGCAATTGTTTTCGCGCTTAAGTCTTGGCGTCACTATCTTCTTGGTGAGAAATTCGAACTGTTCACTGACCACAAGTCATTAAAATACTTATTCTCTCAGAAGGATTTGAATTTAAGGCAGCAACGGTGGATGGAATTCTTAGCCTCCTACGATTTTGAAATAGCATATACCCCGGGCAAGGGTAACGTGGTGGCAGACGCCTTAAGTAGGAAAAGGTTGTCCTTGACTCCGTTGTTTGTTGAACGACAAAGCTTAGAATTCATCTCTATGTTTGACTTTAGACCCTCCGTTGACTTAGTACCCGGTCTGTTAGCATCCTTGGAGGTTAGACCTACACTTCTAGGACGGGTTGGTGAGGCACAGCGAGACGACCCACAGTTGGTTAAGATAGTAGAAAAGCTCAAAGGGGGGGAGTCGTCAAGCCATCTTCGTAGGTATACCCTAGACGATAAGGGTTGGTTACGAAGGGATAATAGACTTTGTGTACCACAAGACGAAGACTTAAGGAAGGCCATTCTTGATGATGCCCACCGCTCAAAAATGACCATTCATCCCGGCGGGGATAAGATGTACAAAGATATGAAGCGGGTTTTCTTTTGGGCCGGTATGAAAAAGGATGTGGCCGAGTACGTCGCTAGATGCTTGGTGTGCCAACGAGTTAAAGCAGAACAAAAGAGACCCGGTGGGTTGCTTCACCCATTAGAAGTTCCACTATGGAAATGGGAAAGCATCTCAATGGATTTTGTGGATGGATTACCAAGATCAAGGAAGGGTAACACGGGGATTTGGGTTATAGTAGATAGACTTACTAAAAGCGCCCATTTTATTCCCGTGAAAAGTAAGAGGACTGCTCCGTGGTTGGCTTCTGTATACATTAAGGAGATAGTTCGTTTGTACGGTATTCCTTCTAGTATAGTAAGCGACCGTGACCCCATCTTTACTAGCGAATTTTGGAAGAGTTTACAAGAGGCGGTAGGGACTCAGCTACGTTTGAGCACCGCATATCATCCTCAGACAGACGGCCAGACCGAGAGGGTGAATCGCATTCTAGAGGATCTTTTAAGGCTTTGTATCCTAGACTTTGGGGGTACATGGGAAGAGCACCTTCCGTTAGTAGAATTCGCATATAATAATAGCTTTCAGTCTAGTATTGGCATGGCACCTTTCGAAGCTCTTTATGGAAGGCCTTGCCGTTCGCCTACATGTTGGTGGGAATCTACCGATAAAATCCTACTTGGGCCCGATATGGTTAGGGAAACCTCGGAGAAGATTGAGTTGATTCGAAGGAGGATGAAAGCAGCACAAGATAGGCAGAAATCGTATGCTGATAAGAGGAGGACAGATCTTGAGTTTGACATTGGGGACATGGTTTTTATCAAAGTATCTCCGTTACAGAATGTTGTTCGCTTTGGGTCCGTGGGGAAATTAGCACCAAGGTTTGTAGGGCCGTTTCCTGTAAAAAACAGGATTGGGAAGATGGCATATAGGGTGGAGTTGCCTGAGAAACTTAGTGGAGTACACGACGTATTCCATGTATCACATTTGAGGAAGTGTTTGCACAAGACCGCGGAGGTGGTAGAGCCGAGCTTGCTTAAAGAGGTGGAAATAGAGCGTGATGCAACAATTAGACGAGCTCCTACATGCATTCTTGGGTCGGAGATCAAAAAGTTGAGGAATCGAGAGGTCAGACTGGTTAAAGTGCAATGGGGAGATGATGAGAGCAACGCAACTTGGGAGACAGAAGAGAAGATGCGTTCGTTGTACCCTTTTCTTTTTGAGGGTATGTCTTTTAATTTCTCCTTTATCGCTTAGCTTATCTTATCTTTAGTATGTCCTCTCATTAGTATCTTTGACCTTTAGTTAGGATAATCCTATGGTTGAAACATGTGTTTGAGACATGTTATGTATGATGGATGCAAAATGGATGCAAGTGTTTGCTAGTGGTTGCTCGTGGATGCATATATACACACACTTTAGGCACTAGATCGGCTCAGTCACTACATATTGCATATTGCATATATATGGATGTATTTAGTAAAATGGATGAATGATGGTTGTATTATCATGTGGATGCTGCATTCAGATGATGGTTATGCACGCATGTAGAAGTATTATGTAGCATTAAGAATCTTTTGCATACATAATGGATGCATGGCACGATCATAGTTGCATTAAGGAGGTCAACTGAATCAGTGGACCGCCTGATTTTGCATTAGATACGGACATATACACACACTGTGCATTTAAACATGAAAGCATTAGAAGTCTGTAAGGACAATAGATGCCTGTGTATGATGGATGAGTAGATGGACGTTTGGATGGTAGGATATACATTCTTCCAGACTTGAAGATTTCGGGGACGAAATCCTAAAAGGAGGGGAGAATGTAACACCCCGAATTTTCTATTAACACTAAAGTTGCTAAAATAATAATAAGTGTGTAGAAGAGGAGATGTATCTAATATGAATATAAAGATATTAATAAGTATGTAAGAGAGGGGATGTATCTAATATGAATATAAAGATATTAATAAGTATGTAAGAGAGGGGATGTATCTAATATGAATATAAAAATATTAATAAGTGTGTGAGAGAGGGGATGTATCTAATATGTATACAAAAACAATAATAAGTAAAGGGGGATGTATCTAATATGTACATTGTAGAAAATATATATATATTTATGACATGAATAGAAGTTTATTAATATGCTGAGTGTTTGCTGAGTCACTTCTGACTCATTGCTGAGTCAACAAGATGAACCCCATCTTGTCTGAACGGCTGCGGTTATTTCTAGGTTAAATCTAATGGCCTAGAATGAATTCTAAAATCTATAAATAAGTGGGTAGACCCTAGACCTAAATCACTTGTAAAATTAGAGAAGCTACCGTCATGCTGCTGCCATGGAGTTCAGCATAGCCGTCACAAACTAAGAAGAGGAAGCCTAATCATCTACAACTAAATCTACACAAATCAAATCAAAAGATCTCTCTTTCTCTAATTCTTTTCTTTTGTTGGTGAGTATGATGATTCTCACAAGACTATTACAAACTAATTTGACTCAGTTATGAATGGATCACAAGAAAGTGATGTGATTTGTAATTGTAAATTCTATATATTGTGGATCTCTTATTATGTTATTATGCTGTCGTATGATGTAAATTATATATGCTATGTCATGCTATGTTGTAAATTCTCTTATGCTATGTCGTGCTATGTTGAGAATCATGTCAAGCTATGTTATACTATCATACTATGCCATGTTATAAATAATGCTATATTATGTTGAAAAATCATGATGTTGTTGGATCATGCTTAAAGTTATGTTTTTTTCTTAATTTAAATGGATCTTGTTTATGGGAATTTGCCTATTAGGTTAGGTGTACCCATAAACTTGAAACTATAATTAAATAAAACTTGATTATGTGAATTTGCCTATTGAGTTAGGTGTACCCATATAAAACCATGTTGTTAAAAAATTAGATGATGTTGATTCACACATGTTCATATGTAAGTTTATGAAAATTGATTGAGATTATATTAGGTGAATTTTGAACAAGTTGACACCTTTAGGTCCATGACATGTATAATCTATGCAAGTTGGACATATGCAAGTTTCACCCCTTATTATGATTCATTTGGTCACATATACATGTTGTTATTATGATAATCTCTTTTATGCTATGAGTTAGGCTATTCGAGTCTAACATATATTTTGCGAATAAACGTTCAAACGTGGGGTAGGGGTAATATTAGGAATTAATAAATTGGGTGCAATTTTGTAAGATTTTGCATACCATGAATGGATGTCCATAATTGAATCAATTATGGACATTGTTAAAAATTGGAAGTAATTAATAATTCAAGTAGGGAATTATTAAAATTGGGGGAAAGTGGATTATTATTAATAATCAATGCTTAGGACACGAGGTTGGACCCGTTTGTGATGTAAACCTGCCCGGACCCGCCCGGCAAATACAGTAGTCACAAATGTCGGCCCAATGTGAGAGGTCCTAGGCCCAAACTAAAGCATAACAATTGTAAAGACACGAGGTTAGACTCTTTTATGGTGTAAGACTGCCCGGACCCGCCCGGCAAATCCAGCTGCCATAAATGCCAGTCTAATGTGAGAGGTCTTTATGAGGTTATGGCCTTAATGAACTAAGAAATACTTAACCAGATAATCATGTAAGGTGGGACATGGGGGTTAAGTAGGTGCCTTGGGTGGCATGAGGAATCTGGTGGTTGCCTTTAGAGGCATTTGAAATACGATTAGACTTAACCAAACACACATGTAAATGAACATGACTAAGTGGGTTAAGTGGGATGGACTAATGGGGACAAGCTTAGGTGGAATGCTTGTGGTAAATAGTGGGGGCCCATTTCAACCAGTATCCCAAAACGTATCTTTGTGGGCTCGACCCAAGTCGAGGACGGGACACGCATACTGGGTTTGACTATAAGAGGCCAAAACAGGGAGCGGTGGCAACGCAAGTCCAACGGGTTTCATATGCGTGTGTGGACCCGGGCTGGTAGGTAAGACGTTGTTGCATCGTGTAGGTATAAGCCGTGCATGTCCGTTGTATCAGGTTGCCACTTTAGGGGAGTGATACACCCCACTGTGGGGCCAGCACGGGTATCTACGAGTTAGGGAGCCGATCGAATAATGGGAAGTAGGGTACACCTAGTGGAGATAGGGGCAGGCGGCACCTATGTAGTCAGCTAGGGGTATGTAAAGCCATTGGGAAAGTTTCTATGTGAAGCTAAGTGGGATGAATCTTTAGGGTGACTGGTGTGGTGCAGTATAGTGTTTATCCTTTAGTATTTAGGAGCGCCTATAACGTTGCCTTTAGCGATTGTCTATGTCCTTAATCTGCTCTTCATAGACATTTTCTTGTTTTCCAGCTTATGCCTTGGTCCAGTTATTTTGGTAATAGTATTGTAGAATTATCATATTCACCAGACTTTATGTCTGACCCCCTCTTTTCCATCCTTTTTCTCCCTTCAGGTCCGCAGGTTGGGCCAAGTTCTAGTGGAGTCTAGTTGGATCGCTTATCTTCTGGAAAGCTTGGACTGCTGAAGTAAAGTCCAGCTTGTTATCTTTCTTTTTAATAGCTATTCATGTAATGGGATTATGTACTTGTTTTATCAAGATAGATATTGTACTTGACATTGAATATGGTGTTATGATGTAATCAAACATGTTTTGACTTCTGCTACAATGAAATAAAGTTTTTGAATTTCCAAGTACTATTTTATATCTGTCTTGTTGTAATTTTACTGTTCTATATTCACTTAAAACCTCCATGGAAGTTAATGCATTCCCTTTGTGAGTGACATTAATGGACGTGGGGTGTTACATAGTGGGTTGCCGTATTCAATATCCTTCCAATTATTGACCATTTAGTGCTCTTTCAAGTTTTGATTTTCTGTATTTACTATACGGACATTATACCATTTACTAAACGTTGTATTTTCGTTTTCCTTAAAACCCAAGACATTCTTATGCAATGGCCATAAATTTGTCCTTATTGTGGGTTATCCTAATGGACATCTATTCCAAATTCTTTCTATTTATTCCTCCTTTGCATAGCTTATAAATGATAATTAAGTCTCCAAATTGATTTCCATTTAATGCCTACTAAATAGGGAGTTTCAATCCTTCCTACTTTTCCCACTATGCGGTTCCTACAACTATTATGTGCTTATAGATTTCTAAATCGACAATAATATTGCTAAATCACTGTATGGTTTCTATGACATTTTTAGAAATTAAGGTCAATCCTTTCATAGAAGGACCGACAGATACTATTTAATACAGGTACGCATACTTTAAATTAATATATATATATACATATATAGTAAAACGGTTGAAAACTCTTTTTTGGAATAACAAGTATGCCTCTTATATGTATGATCTCCCCATAAATAGGTAACCAAGGCTTTAATACTACTTGTAACAACCCACCCGGAATGGTCCTAAATCCCGATCCAGAAAAGGCTCATTAGAACTAAAAGCCATTCTAAATGAGTCGTTGATTCCTGTAAGGAGTAAATAAACGAAGCCAACCAAAAACAAAATCAAAATCTCACAGCGGATGTGATAAAATATAATGGCTGCAAATAGATATACTGTTAAATAAAACCACAATAATTCTAATTACATCGACTCTCAAATGTCATATAATTGTACATCACAAACAATAATATCCCATGAGTACAATAACTGCCAAACATGACGATGATGATAATAATAATAATCACCTATATAATCTTCTTTACCAAGCTCCAATATTCATGATTCCATCAACTGAGCGTACTCACTTACTAACCCGTTTTTATTAAGAGGAAGGAGGTCAGAACAATAAGTTCTAATGAATGAAATCACATTAGTTTAAGGGATGTCTATTTCCTATGCTTGACAGTACAAAGATGTAAGGTCATGTCTAAGAGAACACACAATCATACACATTTATAAGGGCGTACTTCTATGATCACTTAATACCCTTCGAGGCAGACTGCCATTTGGTCAGTTAAGGTCATTTATATTTTATTTATGGGTGGACTCATCCTACAATCACTTAATACCCTATAGAGGACCCTAGTCACCTAACACCTCATTTTCTAACCGTAAGCGTCATTAAATATTCTCTTAATGTAAGTCGAGAGATAATAAGCAATCAGTTATTACCTAGGGATGGTAGACGACTTCTGGTCATTTATGACCTTTCCCCGGCGGACTCCCTTGCTACTATCTAGTAGTTTCCAGTAGACTAGAAATTCTTTGTAAATCATCCATTCAAACGAGTTTCGGAACTCTTAATAGCCCAACCCTAGGTCAACTCTCACATACCCTAGATTAGAAGCGGACAACTTCCGAAGAACAATCTCTCCCACTTGTAATTGTCTAAGATGATTTAATACCTCATTATTAGTAGAGAAAGGTGGACCCAGTGACCACTTAAAACTAATAATGGTAGGTCCCATAACTTGGGTCAAGAACTCAGGAGTGGACCTTAGGAACGGACCTATCCCTAACTACTTAGTACAAAAACAAGATAGGCCAGCCGCTTAATAACTTCTCGATGCAAGCCTACTTCATATACATACACACACACACACACTGGACATCCCACGTTAAACTGAACCCTGGTAGATGCAGAATTTTCCTAGCAGCTCCAAGCAGGCTTCTACTACAAGACACGCCTTCGTTTATTTATTATAATGACCCATGGCACCTGGACATCTCACATTAACCCGACTTCTTGTAGATGTTGGATATGCTGGTTAGTTCTGGGAAAGCTCTACTGCAAGTAGGGATTAACCTCGTGTCTATGTGTCATTAATACTAAAAATCCATTAACATTCAGACACACACAAATTTCCAATTGGAGACATTTAAATTTGAATTCATGTCCCAATTAAGCATATTTAATATGTATTTATAGGATGTTGTTTATGCTATAAATAATAATACATAAAATGTGAATTAAGCATACGCAAAGAAGCATCCTAAAGTGTGGAAATAATTCTGATGATGACTGCAGCATTATTAGTGTTCATTTTCGAGTTTCTAAGTGATGGATTGCTACCTTAGAAAAGTTTTGATGGAAATTTGTTTTAAAGAAAACAAATTGATTTGGAAAATTCAAATATTTTGAATTTGAAATGGTTATAAATATACGTATATATTTATGTGATTTCAGAAGGAATTGAAATAAAAACCCAGGAAGTTGAATTCTGGAATTTAAAATTTAACTTAAGTTAAATGGATCAAATTGATTAGAATCAATTTAAATGGAATATGAATTGGATGTGAATATCCTGATTGAAAATAATTCAGATTAATTGAATTTAAACATATAAGATGTGAAATATGAATGAAAACCAAAATTTTTTGGTAAAACTAAATTTGTAGAAATACGAAGAGGTGAGTTCAACTATAAATAAGTTTTGAAAAAGTTAATGGGTTTGAAGCACTTTTCCTAACGTAGTAATTTCGGGAACGAAATTCTTTTAAGAGGGGAAGATTGTAATGACCCAGATTTCTGTCGAGTTAATTATAAATATTTAATATGGATTTAAATATTGAATTGATAATATAAATGAAAATTTATATTTGAGTTATCAATTTAAATTGATATCTTCACCATACGATCGAATGGGGCATTGAATTCTGTTCCAGTGCGTTTAGAATAGGGGTATAACCCTAGGAATGCCTTTTGTTGGACTCAAATAGGAGTTCGGAATAAACATGATAATTTAAAATTTGATATCGGTTTAAAAATCAAATTAAATTAAATAAGAAAAAGGGTACTCATGGCCATTTCCTGACCATTAAAAATCCAAGGGAGAAAATATAACACGTCTCCAACTTCTAAACCACAAGAAAATGAATGGAGCAAAATAGGGGTATGTATTTCCTTTTCAGATATATAAACACAATCACCCATGTTCTCTATTCCATTTCCCATCTCCTCAGTCCAACCGCAAAGCTCCAAATCGAAATGGCCTTCCCAAATTCGATTTAAATTCAATTAAATCACGAGCCTGCTCTATGTTTCAGTTCGAACTCGCGATGGCGTCACGCTACTGTTAACGCCAGGAGAAGGAGCCCTGACGAGATCTGAGGGATTCGATGTGTATGGAAGTAGGCGATCTGAGGAAGCCGCGGCTTAGTGGAATTCGAAGCAGAAAAAGTCGCGATGTCTAATGTTCAACACAGTGATGGATTTCCGTTTGAAATACAAGTGCGAGTTCACCATTTGAGGAACCGCGGAAGACAGGAGTCGCGACTGTTTTACATGGACCGAGTTGATTGTAAGGAGGACGTTGAGTCTCGTGTGGTAAGTTAAGGAAGTGGCGGTGACCAACTGTCGGATTTTTTCTAATGGAGGCGTTGGATTTGTGGCGTGGAGTAGCAACTGTAGGAGATTTTGTGTTATTTCGATTGAGCAAGTATCGTAATGTTTTACCCCTCTTTTTTTTGGTGCTTGCTGTTCAAAGCAATTGAAATGGAAATGGGACCATCTGTTTGTAGGTGACAGTATCTGGAGGATGGGAATTTGGGTAAAATGAGGTGGAGTTCAAGTCCATGTGCGATATACCGGTAATGATAGTGGATGATTTAAGAGTCCACAATAAGAATTGAGGGGAGTTTGAGTTTTCTAATCAAGAACTGGATCTTTATGAGGCAGTTTGGTTCGGTAGTGGAGATGTTTGGGGTTTACTTCGCCGATTGGTCGAATAATTCAAAACATCAAGGTATACGTTTTTATTGATTTAAAAATACGTAGGATAATTATTTTATGTGTTAAGTTAATTTAAATCAAAAATCGATAAGTCGTAATAAATTATCGTAGGTACTAAGTAGATTCAACTCGAGTGGTAGCCGCGACAATATGGAATTTTATATGGGATATTCGGCAAATAAAAATCACGGTGAGTAAATCTCACTCACCTTTTATTTAGAATTATTTTTGTTAGTAAAAATAATTGTTGTTGCTTGTTTGGTTGCATTTAAATATTCATGTGGCTGCTTAAATATATATTAGTTATTTAGGATTGACCATTATAGTATATGTTGGTTTGGGTGATTGGATTGTTCCCGCAGTCTCATTAGCGGATGCCCGCGGTACCATTAGCGGATGATTACCCTACACGCCCCCACGCTATGATAGTGGATGACCTTCTATACCGCAATATCCTGCCTCGAAGCAGGATGGTATTATTTATGTGCTAACGTCTGTGGATGCAGGAAAACAGGTTGGAGGGATCCAACTGGATTCCTCAAAAATATATTATATGTTTGTTTATTTATATACTGTCATATATGATGTGTTGAAAAACCTGAAATAAATAATTGGTTGTTTGTGTGTTTAAATACGACTGGGCCTAAATGTTGATATTTAAAAATATCATGGAAAGGATATTTGAGATTTAAAATGAAAATTCTATTTTTCTAAAATAGAATTTGAAATTCGAATGGAGTAAAAATATTGACTTGTTTTGAATAAATAAAACAAGTACTGAAATTTGTAAACGATGTTTATAAATAAAATAATACAGGAAACTGAAGTATTGAAATTTATAAAATAAACAATATTTATGAATTGAATAATACAGGAAATGGAAGTGAATTTATAAATGGTATTTATAAATGAAATGGAAAGAATTATCATTTAGATAATTTGGGAAAGGTAAATTCAGATGTGAATTGAAAAGAGGAAATTTATTTTATTTCAAATGGATTTTAAATCGAGACTTGTTTAAATATATAAACAAGTAAAATAAATAGTGTTTGAAAATAAAAAGAAAAAAAATACCTTTTGGATAATTTAAATATTTTAAATTCAAATGTGAATTTAAAATGAGAACTTAGAATCGTTTTAAATAATAAACGATTAACTTTATTCCGATTTTCGGAATATAAAATGAATTAAGACAAATCTAAGGATTTAAAATTAGAATTCGATTATATCGAATTATATATATAATTTATGAAGGAATCGGAATGTAGTATAAAGGATGGAGTTATAAATGAAATTATAACTGAGTAGTGGAATAATCGACAAATAAGGATAATCAGAATTTTTGAGTTGAATTGGGAAAATTGGATTGATAATATATAAAATATATTAGAATGGAGTTGAAATTTATAAATAAACGAAGTTTAAAACATTTATATATTAAATATAATTAAAACGAACTCGCAGCTGCTCGGTAGTTCATAAATTGGCATTTCGAACTTCAATTGAGTATATAGAACTCTATTTAAGTCGGAATTCTTTGAAACAAGAACCGTCAGGACCGATTTGATAATAGTTCTCTAATGGAAGAGAAAAATCTAGATTTCGTCTTATAGATTTCGAGTTATGTCAAAATCAAATTTTCAGAAAAACAGCGCCATAACCATTTTAAAACCATAACGGTTTATTTAAATAAATAAAAGGATTTTAAGTAAAAAAAAATCTGAACTTCGATTAGAAAGAATCCAGACGTGAGTTGTAAAATAAATACGAACTCAAGTTGAGTAAATGAAATAATTTTTGAAACAATAATCATATTTTTGATTATTGAATAGAATTAACTAAGTAGAAGAGAAATTAGTTAATCAAGGTTTGAATCGAAATAAGACTTTGAAAAGTGAATTTGATTTGTAATGTTTATTCGAAATCGAATATGGAACTTGAATTGAAATTAGAATTAAATTAGTTTATAGTAAGTTGAAATATATTTGAACATGTTATATTCAAATATGAAAGTGAAATAGGCAAAGAGTTGATTAACGAATTAATTAACGAGTTGAGTTAAAACAAGTATATTAAGTTGAAATGAATTAGAAATGTATGGATATACATGAGACAGATTTGGAATGAAGTTTTAGAAGAGATATAAATAGAATGCTCGAAAAAAGGTATGTATTTAAATTAAATATGAGATTTTATGCGCCGTATCGGCAAGCCGCTTGGCTGTTTCTTTTCCTTTTCGATTGGAGAGGCCTGTGTGGCGGTTTGGGGATTTTCCCGATGCTCCCGGTACAAAGGAGGTTATGGCGAATTTTTCCGGAAATTTAAGGAGTTAGAATATTTTTAAGAAAATCTTGATAACTAGAAATAAATGTATCAATATATATGGAAGTCGATAAGGAAACGAACTTAAAAATAGAATAGTATAAATAAAAAGGAAATCTTTATAAAGAAAATAAAGTTAGTTGAATAAGAGTTAAGCAAATAGAGTTAAAGAAATAGAGTTAAGCAAAAAAATTAGAAACTGACTGAAGATTAGTTAAGTTGAATAGTTTTCTGGGTATCGATCTTATTTTGGTTTCGGCCTTCGGGATTGATACTAAGAGAATTGTTCTCTTACTAGTTTACAGTTAGGGACTAATAGTTGTGGAATGGCAGTAATGTGTGAATGAGAGATGGAAATGTTTTCCAATGTTAATAACATATATTTTCTAAATATAGAAAATAAAGAAATATGAATATATATATATATATGTTTGATGATGTGATCGATAATTACATTTGGAGATAAGATCGTTGTGTGTACACGGACATGTTTTCATTTGATAGTTAAATCACCGACCATCGAAGTTTTTGACCATCGTTGTCAATATGGAGAGACCGGTTGGATTATTTTCCGAGAACCACTCTGTATTGGCAGTAGCGTTGTGAGTCAGATTTTATGAAGTTAATCGAAGACAGAGTAAAGTGCAAGGGATTTTTCTATTAATGGAAATTGTGCCATCGGTTTCGTTCCATCCTAGAACGAACGTGTATGGACGACTGTCTGACAGAATATTTCCAATGATCGCATTTTGGACTGTACAAATATATATGGTGGCAACGGATTTATTCCCTTAGCATAATATCCAGAATATATTTGTGTAAACCCAATTAATGTTTAACGGATCTGATAATGTGGCATTCAAAGTAATGGTGTTATCAATGAGAGGTAAGTAACCGTAGCCTCAGGCCTCAACAACTGGGAAATGACAAAAATCGGGATGGCATCATGACTATGTGGGTAGCTCCCATTAGGGTGTATTATCACCTATCTAGAGAATATTCATTTGCTTCTTTAATCTATATCAATGCTGCCCCTTATCGGGAAACGGTTGCTGATCCCAACCGTTGGTGATATACATTCGATACACTCAAGAGAAATGAGTGGTCGGTCATGTGTGGCCGGGTTACAAGATGTTCTTGTTGAACCCAGTGTATTCTCCTCTAGAGATACACTATCGGAAGGTGGTTCCATACCTAGTCATAGTTGGAAATGTATTACCCAATAAGTGTTCGCGGTTTTGATTGTATATTATATATATGTGGAACGTGAGATGAAAGCGTTCCACTAGATTTATATTTATTTGATTTAGACACTATTATAATATCAAAAGAGTGATATAAAGATTATAGTTACTTTCAAAAGGATGTGGAAAATTTAATCAAGTGTTTTGGATCCTCATAAGGGAAAAACCCGTTCCGTGTTATACAGCGTGGTCTTATGAGTTATCGTTTATTTTCTTAAACTGTTTTAAACTGTTTACTCATACCAGTCCCATGACTAACCCGGAGTTTATTTTGTTTTGTTTTACCTAAACTCTTGGGTGCTTAAATTTGTACGGGCAGTCAAGTAGTTCAGGATTTTACAGATATATCTGAAGGAGCTTGGGACAGGAGGCTTCTGTGTTAGTTATAAAAAGTTTTTGTTCCACTGTGTTGTAAGTGTTGTACTCTGATAATGATGTATGTATATACAGTTCAAATTTTGTATTCCAAAATCTGTTATATATATTATATTTTGTTCCGCTGCGATGTGAGATTCTGTGTTGTGTTTCTGTTCTTCTTCTATTCTAAGTTTCTTTCTTTCTATTTCTCATCCTCAAACTTCTGTCAATAATGATTCGTATTTCTGTGCAATTTGGGTTGGACGTATGTTGTATTTAGTCAACTCAGATAGTACGGATTTGCGGGCCATTACAATCACGGAGATAAATAGGAGAATCACAGTGCAATGAAGGACAGATGGAAATGAGGTATGTATACGTGAGTCCCAATCAATTTTAAAACATGTGATTAAAGATTTGTTTAACATTTTGGTTTGTTTAATATTTAGTTAAGAATAGTTAACAAAGATGGTCAATTAAAATCTAAAATGCCGATCCTTTGATGTAACGAAGCCCGGAAATTTTGGAGCGTTTACTGTAATAACCCGAAAATCTGGGCCAGTTTAAAATTTTTATTTTGGCCATTTTAACGAATTTTGATTATTTAAAATGAATTATTTTAAATAATTATCGAGGAGAAATTTATTTTGAATATATTCGAACGTATATATTATACGCGTCGTCGTTAGAATATAAATAATTATATATAATTATAAATAGAATTGAAAATGGCGCGGTAGTTCGATAATTCGATTTCAAACTTCAATTGAATGTACCGGGTGCAAAACAATCCGGATTTTAGTGAAACCAAAAATAATGGAATCTAATAGTGAATATCTTTCCAACGAATCCGAATGATCAAAATTTCTTAGCGGGAATCAAAAGATATGTCCAGTTGAAAATTCTGAATAGTCGCTATGGAATTCAGGCCCTTAAAAATGGACATTTTGCAAACGACCTCGGATTTCGACGAAACCAGTTTTGTTGGGTCCGTGATGTTAAGTTATTGCTAGGTTTCAAATTTCATAATTTTTCGAATAAATATGTGAGCGTGGCAAAGGAAAACGCGTTTGACCAGTTTCAGTTGATTTTAATCGACTGGAAATTGGCCATTTTTCTAACGGTCTCAGAATTCGACGAAACTAGTTTTGTTAGGACCGTATCGTCAATACGAAGCTAGAAAATATTTTTCTACAATTTATAGAGTTAGTATGTGACCCCGGTAATTCGAAAAATACGTTTAAAATTCAATATAGTGATTTAAATGTAAATTCAACGGAAACTGATTGAAACGGTCGAATCAGCTTACGATACATATCCCATTGTGTTCGGAATGGGGGTAATTAGCTATGGACGACAGGCGGTGGGCCTCGTTTCGAGGTCGTATGTAAAAGTCAACTTTATGTAAATAAAATAATAAAAAAAAAAATATAATATCTCCTCACCCCTTTTTATGTTCTGCCCCCCCCCCCCTCCTTTTTCGTTATTCAGATCAAAACAAAAAAAAAAAGAGAAAAAGAAAAAAACTGACGAACGGAGCCGCCGCTCCTGGAGATCGCCGCGCCGCCGGCGATTGCTTCCCCCCCCCCCCCCCCGTCTCCAGCAACTCCTCCTCCTCCTTCCCTTCTCCTTTCCCCTTCTGAAGGCAGCCGACGCCCGACGCCCCTTTTCCCCCAAGCCTCCACCGCCAGCGACGATCTCCCCGCCACCACCTCGTCCAGACCCCGACCGCGGCTCAGCAAGCCCCCCCCCTACCATCCTCCTCCGACGACCCCCCCCCCCCTGTAAGTCCCTGTGTTTTTATTTTATTTTAAACTGTTTTTTTATTTTATTTTTATTTACTTTAAAACTGAATTGTCTTTATGTTAAAAACTGGATTTTTGAAAATAAAAATTGATTTGTTTATAAAGAATTTTAAACTGTTTATTTTAAAAAAAAAAAAAACTGATTTTTAAATGATTTAAAAACCGATTTTAAAATTATTTAAAACTGATTTTTTTTAGAAAAGGTTTTAACTTTAGAAAGAAAAGGTTAAAGATATAATTTTTATTTAAGGAGGATAATAAAAATATGATTTTTATATTTTTAAAGTATTAAAAATATGATTTTTATATTTTTAAAGTATTAAAAATATGATTTTTATATTTTTAAAGTAGTAAAAATATAATCTTTTATACTGAAGAAAGATAAAAATATGATCTTTGCATTGTAGGGATATAAAAAAAAATATATAGCATCTTTATATAGGAGGTAGCGAAAGAAAAATATGATTTTTATATATTGAACTTTGAAATAAAAATTCGATTTTTATATATTGAATAGCGAAGTAAAAATGTGATTTTTACGTATGTAGTGAAAGCAGCAACGAAGGTGACAAAAAGGCGAAACGACGAAGACTTCTGCAAATGAAGAGCCGTGGAGCTAGGATAGCTATTTGTGAGAACTTCTCACCTTTCAATTTCTTTTCTAGTTATATAGATTATATATATATACTAGGATGCAGACGGTGTTTAGTAGCACCCGACACAATCGTCCACAGACCATGGACTTGTTTGTTTGACTGTTTGGTGATTGATTGCGATATTGGTTTGAATGTGGTTTGTGGTGTGAAAAATCGAATCGATAAATTGGTTAGGATTAGACGTGCGCCGTTATAAGGCGAAGGAGTAAGGCTAGGTTAGACTCTTACTCCAAATTTTGTGGTTTGCATAATGAAATTGATTTGATTGATGTGTGAATGGCGTGGGCCTTCACTAGACCGGGGACAAGGCTAGGCCTCGTCCCGTTTCTAGTATCGTGCCGTTATGCCGCCGAAATTTTCTAAAATATGTTAGAAAATAAAAATATCATTTTATTGTGTAAATGAATTGAATAGAAATTCATAGGTTGAAATAAAATGTTTTATCGTTAAAAATATAATTTTTAACGTGAATGTGAATAAATGAATAGTTATAAACAAATCGGCCGATTTGTTTGTATATACACTGATTTGACTGATATTGATTGGGAAGATAAATTTTACACATCGCCCAACTGCACAAATAAAATCTGTGTTTGATTGCTTGAAACCCCACATGGGTGTTGGGATGAAATATGAATTTCACTCATCCTGATTGATTGAATATGTCGATCGATTGATTGACAGGCTGTTATAAGCGTTGAATATCTATATTTGATGCTTATACAGTGTAGTGCACTTTGGTTGATGGTTGATTATTTTTCCATGCTATTATATACATGTGTTGTATGAAAATCCATATAATTAACTTTATATGGTAATTGATTGGGCCTCATTCCAATTTGAAAAATAAAGAATATTATAAAATAAAAGTTCATGTGTTGACAGTACTCATTCATTGAGATTGGTCATGTGTTGAACGAAATATTTTAATATTAAAATTTACATCTTTATCGATATAAAATAAAAGTTCATGTGTTGACAGTACTCATTCATTGAGATTGGTCATGTGTTGAACGAAATATTTTGATAATAACAACTATTTTGAAAATAGAAATTTATGAAGCCGTGTTGATTAGATTGACGCCATTTTGACGTGAACGATATTTATATCGATTTTAAACGATTTCGAAATGAAATGAATTGAAAACGATTTCGAAATGAATTGAATTGAAAACGATTTCGAAATGAATTGAATTGAAAACGATTTCGAAATGAATTGAATTGAAAACGATTGAATAGAAATGAATTTTGAAACGAATTTATAAAGAAGAATTCAATTTTGATTTGAATTGAAAAGGAAGTTGAAATTGCTTTTGAAACGAATTTAAAACTATTTATATAATTCGTTTTAAATAGAAATCGACGAAATATATATTATATATATTATATATAATATAATGGCCTGAATAGAACGCGCCGCGCCGCGGCAGTTCGCGAATTTCGACCATTTATTTCAAACGGACATTACGGGAGATCCGACCGTCGGATTCTCCTAAAACTGGAACCGTTGGGTTCGTATCGAAAAGAGCTTTCTAATTAATGTTAGAAATTTGAAATCTAACGGTTGGATTTGGAGATACGTCCAAATCAAATTCGAAAAAGGTCGCTGTAAGTGCAGTTCGATGGCCGTTAATGGAAATCGGCTGTACGGGCCTTGATAAAATTATTAAAAATAGTAATAATTTGTGTAAAATCATAAGAAATGATTTAGAAAGAATTGGGATGAAAAATTCCATATTTGAAAAGATAAAAATAGATTTTTATCGAAATGAACTAGTTTTGAACTAGAATTATAATTCTATTTATTTTTAAATAAATAAATTGAATTTGAAATGGTTTTGAAAATAACCAAAATTTCCAATGATTGCATTGGAGTGGATTTGAATCGAAATTGTCTTCGGAATATTTCGATGTTGGAATTCGTGATATTACAGGTGTTGTTATGGAAATTTGAAAGATATATATTAGTATCGTTATTTCCAATACGACATTTGTTAGTCGTAGAATTCGATATTGAATATAAGCCGATATATTTTCTATTCAGAGCCTTGTATTGAATATCGAATGTGATTTGGGTTTGTCGTGAATGGTGTCTTCACTAACACTGTTCTTGAACCCAGTTGAGAAAAGATTAAATCTTTTTATTTAGATTTAATGAAGTGTACCAATTAAATGATATTTAATTGGAATTGAATTGGTATTGATTTTTGGGTTTATCGTGAACAGTGTTTTAAATAACACTTGTTCTTTAACCCGATAATTAATGGAATGTGATTTGGGTTTGTCGTGAATGGTGTCTTCACTAACACTGTTCTTGAACCCAGTTGAGAAAAGATTAAATCTTTTTATTTAGATTTAATAAAGTGTACCAATTAAATGATATTTAATTGGAATTGAATTGGTATTGATTTTTGGGTTTATCGTGAACAGTGTTTTAAATAACACTTGTTCTTTAACCCGATAATTAATGGAATGTGATTTTGGGTTTATCGTGAATCGTGTTTTTAAATGACACTGATTCTTTAACCCAGATAATGATTAAGACTAAGTGGAGTTTTAATGAATCTTTAATTAGATTGAAAAGATCGAGAATGGAGTATCACCAGTTTTGCTCCAGGCGATAGTTAAATCTTTAATTAGATTTGAACGTGAAATTTAGAAACTAACTGTCGGTTAGCCAAGCAGAATGGTTTTCTGGATATTGATCTGATGTTGGTTTCGGCCTTCGGGGTTAATATTTGGGGAATTATTCTCTTGATTAATTTACGGTTAGTGACTAATGAATTGGAATGAGGCGTATGTGGTGTTTGTGTAACACTTATTTAAAATATACGCGAGTTATTCGGAAAGACCGGGTTTATCCCATTCTGAATAACTGATACGACGATAAGTCGAAGATGAAGACGATGGTCGAAGACCGGAGGTCTTCACGTCGTTTGGGTGATAACTGATGATCTTGATTGGGCTGTACACCCAAGAAGATGGAAACAGTTAGTGATCGTCCAGACGTACTTGGAGATCGATGGATATGCGGGGTACTAGGTGCCTCCGGTTTCGTTCAGACCCAGGACGGACTTGTAAATGGACTGTGTGTCTGACATCGGATTTCATTCTGTGTGACTGATATCGGTTGCATAGGATGGTTTGCCTGTGTGGCATGCTAAGATGCAAGTGATCGAGGCTTCTGTTGAAAAGCAAAGTCTTGTGGTGATGATCAAAGCACGGCCTTTGTGGCGTAGCTTTGTGTAACGTTTACCTCGCGTGTTTCACACCAGGTATGAACCAAAAACGGGAGACGGACCTCAGGGAGGGCATGCGTTTCCTTCTAGATAAAAAGTGGCGTCAGTGGTTTTACACGCCCTGACGAGTTTGACTTATGTGGTTGTTGCTGTTGCGAGGCGCCTCGGATTGATCGGTCGTTCTCGAACCGATGGAGCCATTCGTTGGCTCGTTTACGCCCCAAAGGGCGGGGGAACGCATGTTCAGGGTTTAAGTTTAATCCACATCGGTGGACCGGCCCTGTCGCTCCAAGGTCACTCGAGCTCTGACCTGAGACATGGGCTAGATTGTCTCGAATCGGTTGAGGACTATCTTTTGCCTCGGTTCATAGATGGAAATCCAATTTCCAAATACGTGACATTTGCGGTTTTATTTGTAAACCTATATATGGCGACATGATATATGGTACCCATGCCGCCTATGATTGATACTTATGATTTGAAATTGTTTTATACACTATGCACTTATTATAGTATCAAATGATTTGTTTTAAACGTATCAAGCATACTTTGGCTGTTATAAGGGAAAACCCTATCCTCGACTGCGTTGCATTGTGTGATGGGACCTGGGTCTTATAACAGCTTCATTTTTCTTTATTTAGCATTGCGCTGTTTGTTTTATGCACTGGTATTCTTGGGAGGAAACCCGTTCCGTGTTATACGGCGTGGTCCCTTGATTTACCTATTGATTTAAAATAAAGATTAATAACTGTTTTAGTTCTCACACCAGTCCCATGACTAACCTGGAGTTTATTGTTTTGACCTAAACTCTGGGTGCCCCTATTTTGACACGGGCAGCTAGTAGTTTTGGTTTTGCAGATTTATATGCACAGGATCCTGGTTTACAGCTGGAACGATATCCGGAAAGCTTTGTATCCGTATATCTCTTCTAGTTGTGTATTGTATTATTTTCCGCTGCGTTGTATTTAAATGTAATTTAAATCTCTGATATCTCTGTGTAATATTCATTTTTACTCTGTATATTCTTGTAATCTGATGCATTGTTGCAATATACAATGAAATGTTCTTCTGTATGTGTTCTGCTGTGGTTTGTTCTCGAACTATCCGACGCTTTCCTTTACGGGGAAGTTGCGGGTCTTTACACGTGGTATCAGAGCTTTGGTTTACAAAGCAGAGAACAAGACACATTAGAAACATACGAAAGAATTCATCAGATATTGGGTTAGTAATATCCAATTAGAATGACTCGTTAGAGATGGGATCAGTAGTATCCTAGAACGAGTGTGAAGAGTATATTTTTAAAATGAAAACAAATTTTGTTTTGAAAATTTAAATCAACTATTCGTATTTGATTATTTATTTTGAAATTGATTAGGACAATCCGATATATAAAGATTTTGCATATATGTCTTGCAAACGTGTATTCGAAATTTTAATATATTGGGTAGATATAGAATCCCTCTAGTGTCCGGGAATAATTCTGGTGATGGGGCACTGTCGCCAGTATTTATTTTCGAGCGACGAAAGTGAGATTTCTATATATTTCCTATTGACTGGTGTGAGAACCAAAATTAGATAGGGCCTATTGTTGTGATTTGGCATCAAAAATCTGATTCTTGACTATGTATCAAAATTATGAATTTCAAATGATAATTCACTAATTGATTGATGTTTGTGTTGTTTGTTCATTTGTTTGCTAATTTTGAACCATTTAGCCTAACTGAATCAAATATTGAATGATATTGAAAATTGGTTGCATTTGCTTGCATATACATATATATCATTGAACAGGTCATAGCAAGGAGGCTAGAGCAGAGAATAAAATTTGTTTTCCCGACAAATAGGTACATGTTTACTACATAATTTCCTGTTTTGTTTGGGTGATGATGATTTTGTGAGCCTATTGGCTAGCCGCTTGGCTTTTTCTTTTTCTTTTTGAGATCTGAAGGACCGGGGAAGCTATTTGAAAATCCCCGATGCTCCCGGTGCAGGGGAGGTTATGGCGAAATTTTTCGAAAATTTAGGGTGTTAGCCAAATTTTTGAAATTTTGAAAATTCTCAGAAACTAAAGAGTTAGAGAATGGAAGCCTGATCGATCGTAGAGTTGAATAATCAAACCACTTTCGACTTTGTTCCTTTTCGGGGACGAAAAGTTTTAAGTGGGGGAGATTGTAATAACCCGAAAATCTGGGCCAGTTTAAAATTTTTATTTTGGCCATTTTAACGAATTTTGATTATTTAAAATGAATTATTTTAAATAATTATCGAGGAGAAATTTATTTTGAATATATTCGAACGTATATATTATACGCGTCGTCGTTAGAATATAAATAATTATATATAATTATAAATAGAATTGAAAATGGCGCGGTAGTTCGATAATTCGATTTCAAACTTCAATTGAATGTACCGGGTGCAAAACAATCCGGATTTTAGTGAAACCAAAAATAATGGAATCTAATAGTGAATATCTTTCCAACGAATCCGAATGATCAAAATTTCTTAGCGGGAATCAAAAGATATGTCCAGTTGAAAATTCTGAATAGTCGCTATGGAATTCAGGCCCTTAAAAATGGACATTTTGCAAACGACCTCGGATTTCGACGAAACCAGTTTTGTTGGGTCCGTGATGTTAAGTTATTGCTAGGTTTCAAATTTCATAATTTTTCGAATAAATATGTGAGCGTGGCAAAGGAAAACGCGTTTGACCAGTTTCAGTTGATTTTAATCGACTGGAAATTGGCCATTTTTCTAACGGTCTCAGAATTCGACGAAACTAGTTTTGTTAGGACCGTATCGTCAATACGAAGCTAGAAAATATTTTTCTACAATTTATAGAGTTAGTATGTGACCCCGGTAATTCGAAAAATACGTTTAAAATTCAATATAGTGATTTAAATGTAAATTCAACGGAAACTGATTGAAACGGTCGAATCAGCTTACGATACATATCCCATTGTGTTCGGAATGGGGGTAATTAGCTATGGACGACAGGCGCTGGGCCTCGTTTCGAGGTCGTATGTAAAAGTCAACTTTATGTAAATAAAATAATAAAAAAAAATATAATATCTCCTCACCCCTTTTTATGTTCTGCCCCCCCCCCCCCCTCCTTTTTCGTTATTCAGATCAAAACAAAAAAAAAAGAGAAAAAGAAAAAAACTGACGAACGGAGCCGCCGCTCCTGAAGATCGCCGCGCCGCCGGCGATTGCTTCCATGACTGACCTGGAGTTTATTGTTTTGACCTAAACTCTGGGTGCCCCTATTTTGACACGGGCAGCTAGTAGTTTTGGTTTTGCAGATTTATATGCACAGGATCCTGGTTTACAGCTGGAACGATATCCGGAAAGCTTTGTATCCGTATATCTCTTCTAGTTGTGTATTGTATTATTTTCCGCTGCGTTGTATTTAAATGTAATTTAAATCTCTGATATCTCTGTGTAATATTCATTTTTACTCTGTATATTCTTGTAATCTGATGCATTGTTGCAATATACAATGAAATGTTCTTCTGTATGTGTTCTGCTGTGGTTTGTTCTCGAACTATCCGACGCTTTCCTTTACGGGGAAGTTGCGGGTCTTTACACGTGGTATCAGAGCTTTGGTTTACAAAGCAGAGAACAAGACACATTAGAAACATACGAAAGAATTCATCAGATATTGGGTTAGTAATATCCAATTAGAATGACTCGTTAGAGATGGGATCAGTAGTATCCTAGAACGAGTGTGAAGAGTATATTTTTAAAATGAAAACAAATTTTGTTTTGAAAATTTAAATCAACTATTCGTATTTGATTATTTATTTTGAAATTGATTAGGACAATCCGATATATAAAGATTTTGCATATATGTCTTGCAAACGTGTATTCGAAGTTTTAATATATTGGGTAGATATAGAATCCCTCTAGTGTCCGGGAATAATTCTGGTGATGGGGCACTGTCGCCAGTATTTATTTTCGAGCGACGAAAGTGAGATTTCTATATATTTCCTATTGACTGGTGTGAGAACCAAAATTAGATAGGGCCTATTGTTGTGATTTGGCATCAAAAATCTGATTCTTGACTATGTATCAAAATTATGAATTTCAAATGATAATTCACTAATTGATTGATGTTTGTGTTGTTTGTTCATTTGTTTGCTAATTTTGAACCATTTAGCCTAACTGAATCAAATATTGAATGATATTGAAAATTGGTTGCATTTGCTTGCATATACATATATATCATTGAACAGGTCATAGCAAGGAGGCTAGAGCAGAGAATAAAATTTGTTTGCCCGACAAATAGGTACATGTTTACTACATAATTTCCTGTTTTGTTTGGGTGATGATGATTTTGTGAGCCTATTGGCTAGCCGCTTGGCTTTTTCTTTTTCTTTTTGAGATCTGAAGGACCGGGGAAGCTATTTGAAAATCCCCGATGCTCCCGGTGCAGGGGAGGTTATGGCGAAATTTTTCGAAAATTTAGGGTGTTAGCCAAATTTTTGAAATTTTGAAAATTCTCAGAAACTAAAGAGTTAGAGAATGGAAGCCTGATCGATCGTAGAGTTGAATAATCAAACCACTTTCGACTTTGTTCCTTTTCGGGGACGAAAAGTTTTAAGTGGGGGAGATTGTAATAACCCGAAAATCTGGGCCAGTTTAAAATTTTTATTTTGGCCATTTTAACGAATTTTGATTATTTAAAATGAATTATTTTAAATAATTATCGAGGAGAAATTTATTTTGAATATATTCGAACGTATATATTATACGCGTCGTCGTTAGAATATAAATAATTATATATAATTATAAATAGAATTGAAAATGGCGCGGTAGTTCGATAATTCGATTTCAAACTTCAATTGAATGTACCGGGTGCAAAACAATCCGGATTTTAGTGAAACCAAAAATAATGGAATCTAATAGTGAATATCTTTCCAACGAATCCGAATGATCAAAATTTCTTAGCGGGAATCAAAAGATATGTCCAGTTGAAAATTCTGAATAGTCGCTATGGAATTCAGGCCCTTAAAAATGGACATTTTGCAAACGACCTCGGATTTCGACGAAACCAGTTTTGTTGGGTCCGTGATGTTAAGTTATTGCTAGGTTTCAAATTTCATAATTTTTCGAATAAATATGTGAGCGTGGCAAAGGAAAACGCGTTTGACCAGTTTCAGTTGATTTTAATCGACTGGAAATTTGCCATTTTTCTAACGGTCTCAGAATTCGACGAAACTAGTTTTGTTAGGACCGTATCGTCAATACGAAGCTAGAAAATATTTTTCTACAATTTATAGAGTTAGTATGTGACCCCGGTAATTCGAAAAATACGTTTAAAATTCAATATAGTGATTTAAATGTAAATTCAACGGAAACTGATTGAAACGGTCGAATCAGCTTACGATACATATCCCATTGTGTTCGGAATGGGGGTAATTAGCTATGGACGACAGGCGGTGGGCCTCGTTTCGAGGTCGTATGTAAAAGTCAACTTTATGTAAATAAAATAAAAAAAATATATATATATATAATATCTCCTCACCACTTTTTATGTTCTGCCCCCCCCCCCTCCTTTTTCGTTATTCAGATCAAAACAAAAAAAAAAGAGAAAAAGAAAAAAACTGACGAACGGAGCCGCCGCTCCTGAAGATCGCCGCGCCGCCGGCGATTGCTTCCATGACTGACCTGGAGTTTATTGTTTTGACCTAAACTCTGGGTGCCCCTATTTTGACACGGGCAGCTAGTAGTTTTGGTTTTGCAGATTTATATGCACAGGATCCTGGTTTACAGCTGGAACGATATCCGGAAAGCTTTGTATCCGTATATCTCTTCTAGTTGTGTATTGTATTATTTTCCGCTGCGTTGTATTTAAATGTAATTTAAATCTCTGATATCTCTGTGTAATATTCATTTTTACTCTGTATATTCTTGTAATCTGATGCATTGTTGCAATATACAATGAAATGTTCTTCTGTATGTGTTCTGCTGTGGTTTGTTCTCGAACTATCCGACGCTTTCCTTTACGGGGAAGTTGCGGGTCTTTACACGTGGTATCAGAGCTTTGGTTTACAAAGCAGAGAACAAGACACATTAGAAACATACGAAAGAATTCATCAGATATTGGGTTAGTAATATCCAATTAGAATGACTCGTTAGAGATGGGATCAGTAGTATCCTAGAACGAGTGTGAAGAGTATATTTTTAAAATGAAAACAAATTTTGTTTTGAAAATTTAAATCAACTATTCGTATTTGATTATTTATTTTGAAATTGATTAGGACAATCCGATATATAAAGATTTTGCATATATGTCTTGCAAACGTGTATTCGAAATTTTAATATATTGGGTAGATATAGAATCCCTCTAGTGTCCGGGAATAATTCTGGTGATGGGGCACTGTCGCCAGTATTTATTTTCGAGCGACGAAAGTGAGATTTCTATATATTTCCTATTGACTGGTGTGAGAACCAAAATTAGATAGGGCCTATTGTTGTGATTTGGCATCAAAAATCTGATTCTTGACTATGTATCAAAATTATGAATTTCAAATGATAATTCACTAATTGATTGATGTTTGTGTTGTTTGTTCATTTGTTTGCTAATTTTGAACCATTTAGCCTAACTGAATCAAATATTGAATGATATTGAAAATTGGTTGCATTTGCTTGCATATACATATATATCATTGAACAGGTCATAGCAAGGAGGCTAGAGCAGAGAATAAAATTTGTTTTCCCGACAAATAGGTACATGTTTACTACATAATTTCCTGTTTTGTTTGGGTGATGATGATTTTGTGAGCCTATTGGCTAGCCGCTTGGCTTTTTCTTTTTCTTTTTGAGATCTGAAGGACCGGGGAAGCTATTTGAAAATCCCCGATGCTCCCGGTGCAGGGGAGGTTATGGCGAAATTTTTCGAAAATTTAGGGTGTTAGCCAAATTTTTGAAATTTTGAAAATTCTCAGAAACTAAAGAGTTAGAGAATGGAAGCCTGATCGATCGTAGAGTTGAATAATCAAACCACTTTCGACTTTGTTCCTTTTCGGGGACGAAAAGTTTTAAGTGGGGGAGATTGTAATAACCCGAAAATCTGGGCCAGTTTAAAATTTTTATTTTGGCCATTTTAACGAATTTTGATTATTTAAAATGAATTATTTTAAATAATTATCGAGGAGAAATTTATTTTGAATATATTCGAACGTATATATTATACGCGTCGTCGTTAGAATATAAATAATTATATATAATTATAAATAGAATTGAAAATGGCGCGGTAGTTCGATAATTCGATTTCAAACTTCAATTGAATGTACCGGGTGCAAAACAATCCGGATTTTAGTGAAACCAAAAATAATGGAATCTAATAGTGAATATCTTTCCAACGAATCCGAATGATCAAAATTTCTTAGCGGGAATCAAAAGATATGTCCAGTTGAAAATTCTGAATAGTCGCTATGGAATTCAGGCCCTTAAAAATGGACATTTTGCAAACGACCTCGGATTTCGACGAAACCAGTTTTGTTGGGTCCGTGATGTTAAGTTATTGCTAGGTTTCAAATTTCATAATTTTTCGAATAAATATGTGAGCGTGGCAAAGGAAAACGCGTTTGACCAGTTTCAGTTGATTTTAATCGACTGGAAATTGGCCATTTTTCTAACGGTCTCAGAATTCGACGAAACTAGTTTTGTTAGGACCGTATCGTCAATACGAAGCTAGAAAATATTTTTCTACAATTTATAGAGTTAGTATGTGACCCCGGTAATTCGAAAAATACGTTTAAAATTCAATATAGTGATTTAAATGTAAATTCAACGGAAACTGATTGAAACGGTCGAATCAGCTTACGATACATATCCCATTGTGTTCGGAATGGGGGTAATTAGGTATGGACGACAGGCGGTGGGCCTCGTTTCGAGGTCGTATGTAAAAGTCAACTTTATGTAAATAAAATAATAAAAAAAAAAAATATCTCCTCACCCCTTTTTATGTTCTGGCCCCCACCCCCCTCCTTTTTCGTTATTCAGATCAAAACAAAAAAAAAAAGAGAAAAAGAAAAAAACTGACGAACGGAGCCGCCGCTCCTGAAGATCGCCGCGCCGCCGGCGATTGCTTCCCCCCCCCCCCCCCCCCCCCGTCTCCAGCAACTCCTCCTCCTCCTTCCCTTCTCCTTTCCCCTTCTGAAGGCAGCCGACGCCCGACGCCCCTTTTCCCCCAAGCCTCCACCGCCAGCGACGATCTCCCCGCCACCACCTCGTCCAGACCCCGACCGCGGCTCAGCAAGCCCCCCCCCCTACCATCCTCCTCCGACGAACCCCCCCCCCCCCCTCTGTAAGTCCCTGTGTTTTTATTTTATTTTAAACTGTTTTTTTATTTTATTTTTATTTACTTTAAAACTGAATTGTCTTTATGTTAAAAACTGGATTTTTGAAAATAAAAATTGATTTGTTTATAAAGAATTTTAAACTGTTTATTTTAAAAAAAAAAAAAAAACTGATTTTTAAATGATTTAAAAACCGATTTTAAAATTATTTAAAACTGATTTTTTTTAGAAAAGGTTTTAACTTTAGAAAGAAAAGGTTAAAGATATAATTTTTATTTAAGGAGGATAATAAAAATATGATTTTTATATTTTTAAAGTATTAAAAATATGATTTTTATATTTTTAAAGTATTAAAAATATGATTTTTATATTTTTAAAGTAGTAAAAATATAATCTTTTATACTGAAGAAAGATAAAAATATGATCTTTGCATTGTAGGGATATAAAAAAAAATATATAGCATCTTTATATAGGAGGTAGCGAAAGAAAAATATGATTTTTATATATTGAACTTTGAAATAAAAATTCGATTTTTATATATTGAATAGCGAAGTAAAAATGTGATTTTTACGTATGTAGTGAAAGCAGCAACGAAGGTGACAAAAAGGCGAAACGACGAAGACTTCTGCAAATGAAGAGCCGTGGAGCTAGGATAGCTATTTGTGAGAACTTCTCACCTTTCAATTTCTTTTCTAGTTATATAGATTATATATATATATACTAGGATGCAGACGGTGTTTAGTAGCACCCGACACAATCGTCCACAGACCATGGACTTGTTTGTTTGACTGTTTGGTGATTGATTGCGATATTGGTTTGAATGTGGTTTGTGGTGTGAAAAATCGAATCGATAAATTGGTTAGGATTAGACGTGCGCCGTTATAAGGCGAAGGAGTAAGGCTAGGTTAGACTCTTACTCCAAATTTTGTGGTTTGCATAATGAAATTGATTTGATTGATGTGTGAATGGCGTGGGCCTTCACTAGACCGGGGACAAGGCTAGGCCTCGTCCCGTTTCTAGTATCGTGCCGTTATGCCGCCGAAATTTTCTAAAATATGTTAGAAAATAAAAATATCATTTTATTGTGTAAATGAATTGAATAGAAATTCATAGGTTGAAATAAAATGTTTTATCGTTAAAAATATAATTTTTAACGTGAATGTGAATAAATGAATAGTTATAAACAAATCGGCCGATTTGTTTGTATATACACTGATTTGACTGATATTGATTGGGAAGATAAATTTTACACATCGCCCAACTGCACAAATAAAATCTGTGTTTGATTGCTTGAAACCCCACACGGGTGTTGGGATGAAATATGAATTTCACTCATCCTGATTGATTGAATATGTCGATCGATTGATTGACAGGCTGTTATAAGCGTTGAATATCTATATTTGATGCTTATACAGTGTAGTGCACTTTGGTTGATGGTTGATTATTTTTCCATGCTATTATATACATGTGTTGTATGAAAATCCATATAATTAACTTTATATGGTAATTGATTGGGCCTCATTCCAATTTGAAAAATAAAGAATATTATAAAATAAAAGTTCATGTGTTGACAGTACTCATTCATTGAGATTGGTCATGTGTTGAACGAAATATTTTAATATTAAAATTTACATCTTTATCGATATAAAATAAAAGTTCATGTGTTGACAGTACTCATTCATTGAGATTGGTCATGTGTTGAACGAAATATTTTGATAATAACAACTATTTTGAAAATAGAAATTTATGAAGCCGTGTTGATTAGATTGACGCCATTTTGACGTGAACGATATTTATATCGATTTTAAACGATTTCGAAATGAAATGAATTGAAAACGATTTCGAAATGAATTGAATTGAAAACGATTTCGAAATGAATTGAATTGAAAACGATTTCGAAATGAATTGAATTGAAAACGATTGAATAGAAATGAATTTTGAAACGAATTTATAAAGAAGAATTCAATTTTGATTTGAATTGAAAAGGAAGTTGAAATTGCTTTTGAAACGAATTTAAAACTATTTATATAATTCGTTTTAAATAGAAATCGACGAAATATATATTATATATATTATATATAATATAATGGCCTGACTAGAACGCGCCGCGCCGCGGCAGTTCGCGAATTTCGACCATTTATTTCAAACGGACATTACGGGAGATCCGACCGTCGGATTCTCCTAAAACCGGAACCGTTGGGTTCGTATCGAAAAGAGCTTTCTAATTAATGTTAGAAATTTGAAATCTAACGGTTGGATTTGGAGATACGTCCAAATCAAATTCGAAAAAGGTCGCTGTAAGTGCAGTTCGATGGCCGTTAATGGAAATCGACTATACGGGCCTTGATAAAATTATTAAAAATAGTAATAATTTGTGTAAAATCATAAGAAATGATTTAGAAAGAATTGGGATGAAAAATTCCATATTTGAAAAGATAAAAATAGATTTTTATCGAAATGAACTAGTTTTGAACTAGAATTATAATTCTATTTATTTTTAAATAAATAAATTGAATTTGAAATGGTTTTGAAAATAACCAAAATTTCCAATGATTGCATTGGAGTGGATTTGAATCGAAATTGTCTTCGGAATATTTCGATGTTGGAATTCGTGATATTACAGGTGTTGTTATGGAAATTTGAAAGATATATATTAGTATCGTTATTTCCAATACGACATTTGTTAGTCGTAGAATTCGATATTGAATATAAGCCGATATATTTTCTATTCAGAGCCTTGTATTGAATATCGAATGTGATTTGGGTTTGTCGTGAATGGTGTCTTCACTAACACTGTTCTTGAACCCAGTTGAGAAAAGATTAAATCTTTTTATTTAGATTTAATGAAGTGTACCAATTAAATGATATTTAATTGGAATTGAATTGGTATTGATTTTTGGGTTTATCGTGAACAGTGTTTTAAATAACACTTGTTCTTTAACCCGATAATTAATGGAATGTGATTTGGGTTTGTCGTGAATGGTGTCTTCACTAACACTGTTCTTGAACCCAGTTGAGAAAAGATTAAATCTTTTTATTTAGATTTAATAAAGTGTACCAATTAAATGATATTTAATTGGAATTGAATTGGTATTGATTTTTGGGTTTATCGTGAACAGTGTTTTAAATAACACTTGTTCTTTAACCCGATAATTAATGGAATGTGATTTTGGGTTTATCGTGAATCGTGTTTTTAAATGACACTGATTCTTTAACCCAGATAATGATTAAGACTAAGTGGAGTTTTAATGAATCTTTAATTAGATTGAAAAGATCGAGAATGGAGTATCACCAGTTTTGCTCCAGGCGATAGTTAAATCTTTAATTAGATTTGAACGTGAAATTTAGAAACTAACTGTCGGTTAGCCAAGCAGAATGGTTTTCTGGATATTGATCTGATGTTGGTTTCGGCCTTCGGGGTTAATATTTGGGGAATCATTCTCTTGATTAATTTACGGTTAGTGACTAATGAATTGGAATGAGGCGTATGTTGTGTTTGTGTAACACTTATTTAAAATATACGCGAGTCATTCGGAAAGACCGGGTTTATCCCATTCTGAATAACTGATACGACGATAAGTCGAAGATGAAGACGATGGTCGAAGACCGGAGGTCTTCACGTCGTTTGGGTGATAACTGATGATCTTGATTGGGCTGTACACCCAAGAAGATGGAAACAGTTAGTGATCGTCCAGACGTACTTGGAGATCGATGGATATGCGGGGTACTAGGTGCCTCCGGTTTCGTTCAGACCCAGGACGGACTTGTAAATGGACTGTGTGTCTGACATCGGATTTCATTCTGTGTGACTGATATCGGTTGCATAGGATGGTTTGCCTGTGTGGCATGCTAAGATGCAAGTGATCGAGGCTTCTGTTGAAAAGCAAAGTCTTGTGGTGATGATCAAAGCACGGCCTTTGTGGCGTAGCTTTGTGTAACGTTTACCTCGCGTGTTTCACACCAGGTATGAACCAAAAACGGGAGACGGACCTCAGGGAGGGCATGCGTTTCCTTCTAGATAAAAAGTGGCGTCAGTGGTTTTACACGCCCTGACGAGTTTGACTTATGTGGTTGTTGCTGTTGCGAGGCGCCTCGGATTGATCGGTCGTTCTCGAACCGATGGAGCCATTCGTTGGCTCGTTTACGCCCCAAAGGGCGGGGGAACGCATGTTCAGGGTTTAAGTTTAATCCACATCGGTGGACCGGCCCTGTCGCTCCAAGGTCACTCGAGCTCTGACCTGAGACATGGGCTAGATTGTCTCGAATCGGTTGAGGACTATCTTTTGCCTCGGTTCATAGATGGAAATCCAATTTCCAAATACGTGACATTTGCGGTTTTATTTGTAAACCTATATATGGCGACATGATATATGGTACCCATGCCGCCTATGATTGATACTTATGATTTGAAGTTGTTTTATACACTATGCACTTATTATAGTATCAAATGATTTGTTTTAAACGTATCAAGCATACTTTGGCTGTTATAAGGGAAAACCCTATCCTCGACTGCGTTGCATTGTGTGATGGGACCTGGGTCTTATAACAGCTTCATTTTTCTTTATTTAGCATTGCGCTGTTTGTTTTATGCACTGGTATTCTTGGGAGGAAACCCGTTCCGTGTTATACGGCGTGGTCCCTTGATTTACCTATTGATTTAAAATAAAGATTAATAACTGTTTTAGTTCTCACACCAGTCCCATGACTGACCTGGAGTTTATTGTTTTGACCTAAACTCTGGGTGCCCCTATTTTGACACGGGCAGCTAGTAGTTTTGGTTTTGCAGATTTATATGCACAGGATCCTGGTTTACAGCTGGAACGATATCCGGAAAGCTTTGTATCCGTATATCTCTTCTAGTTGTGTATTGTATTATTTTCCGCTGCGTTGTATTTAAATGTAATTTAAATCTCTGATATCTCTGTGTAATATTCATTTTTACTCTGTATATTCTTGTAATCTGATGCATTGTTGCAATATACAATGAAATGTTCTTCTGTATGTGTTCTGCTGTGGTTTGTTCTCGAACTATCCGACGCTTTCCTTTACGGGGAAGTTGCGGGTCTTTACATTTACCTAACCATTCGAACGTGCCAATTTACGTTTTGCATGCCTAATCGGATATATATAAATGTAGATAGAAAATTTGATTTATAAAATATTTTTTAAGTATATTAATAATATTGATTCATATAGTGAACACCGTATTAAAATTATAACTGTGTCATCCGTACATAGAATCAGACCAAATACGAAGCAGCGAACCCATATCAGTGGACTTCAGATTTTGGAATGAGAATGGACGGATTTGTACGCAGCTGGAAGCGTGTTAAACAAACTGTTTCAACAACAGATGTAGATCAAGGTGAGTTTAACTCACTCAGTTTATCCCACTTATATTTTTATAAGTTGGGTTTTTATTTTTGTGTACAATGTTGGCTAATGGTTAATAATTGGATGACTGTTTGTTGTATGTTGAATATTATTTAATATGCATTGATTAAATTGAACATTTGTTTAATTTAATCGGATTAAATCATCATTCTAACGATTATATTCCAAACAAGCTAATTTATCTTGTTGGTTACGTTTATAATAATATAAATGTATTAAATAAATAATGGAATGTAACGACTCGTCATTTTTACCGTCTTGAATCGGTATTTAAACCAACTCCAGACGCTCAAAACGGTGAATCGTTATTGCTTGCAGGGTTTAAATAGAATCAAACACGGAATCACAACACAGAATAAACAGATATTACAGGCAAATCTCACAGCGGAATAAATTTAATCACAAAATATCAGAGTTATACAAATTATTCGGTGTAGCGGAAAAACTGTATCATGTTACATGAATTTTAAAGAATAAAACTTTATGGTTTTGTCGAGCGCGCATCGTATGCGTCCTACGTCTTCACATTCCTCTCCAGCTTAGCGAACTGGAACTTAGCTTTAGATTTGAAACACTTAGGACCTGACCCGAGCGTTCCATGCAAAATACACAAAACACCCGAGTCAAGATTAAACTTTTTTCAAGTTAGCATACTTCGATATTAACACATAAATATAATTGTTAATCCTGACAAATTATAAATAAATTCGAGTATAACATCTCAAGACTGCACCGATATGCATACCCAAAATGGATCAAAATCAAGCATGCATCACAATAGGATGGGTGGCAGTGCATTCTCATGGACAGGAAAAAGAAAATTTTGGAAAAGTCTTTTTTTTTTTTTTTTGCAGCCATGCATACTAACATATCATGTAACACAGGCATACTAACATGATTTGCAGGAAAAAAAAATATGGGTATGTCAAAATGAATCAATGTCCCTTCCAAACTCACGCGCACATATATGCATTCACACACATATACATGAATTCACACATACATTCACACGCGCAAACTCACATGCATACTCATACCCACTCACGAATGATCCCAACGGCACACGCACAAATACACACAAAGCCATACCACACACTGTATTGCGTTTTTTTCTAGTTATATATACACACACACAGACACACTCTTCATGCGCATGCAAAGGTATTGGCAAGCAAATCAATGCTCAAACTCAAACCAAAGTGCTACCGGAAAAGGTTTTAAATGGACAATAACCATTTTCCTGCAACTATTTTGCATACTACATGTATCCATTTTTTTTCTTTATATATAAAAAGAATTTATTACTCCAGTATAATCCAGTTCATCTTTCTATACAAAAGCTAACTTCCACCAATAGCTAAACAAAAGTAGAGACTACCAGAAGCTAAAATCTAGGAAGGAACAAAACACAACAATAGTTGATTGTGAAATTGGTCTTTTAGCAACCACTGAGCTTTCAATGTAAGAAATAAGAAACAAAATCAATTTATGAAGGAAATTCAAACTATCGAACAAGAACAATACCTTAAATTCAGATTTTAGGCATAAGAAGTGTAAAGGTAGGGAAAGATCAAAACTATCATTTAAATTACTCCATGAAATAGTGACCGCAACAACTATCCTAGCAATAGTGGCTACAACAAATGCATTTCTATGATTACATTTTCTTATTTCCAATATCACCATCTCAATCATCTTTAAATTGTCATTTACAAGTCCTACTTGTATAAGTTTTGTCAGTATAGCTTTTATTTCATCTTACATACATTTTCCAATTTAAGCTATTGTTTCCAAATTCTCCATTCACTCTTTCCACTTAATTCAAAATTATATTTCCATTTCAAGTAAGGATTTTATTATTATTATTATTATTATTATTATTATTATTATTATTATCATTATCATTATCATCATCATCATCATCTCTTACAGTCATAAAGAACCTAATCGAGTCATTTATTTTCAACATTCCCAATTTACAAGTTCTGCATGCAAACAGTTTACCTAAATGTAACTTTATAAGTTCACAAATGTTTTATTCATTGAAATTCCCTTAATATAATACTTAGAAACTCTCAAACCTATAACTCATCACTATAGGATTTTTTCTTTCCGATTTACTCAGTGAAAACACGAAATAGCGTACTTGAAATACATTGAATCGTAAGATAAACTTACCTTTAGTCGGTCGATGTACGGCGGAAGAAGAAACGGAAGTTGCTGCGATGGTGCTTGGCTTGATGAACAAAAGTGGCGTAGAATCTGACTAAGTTGGAGAGAAAGCGATGCAGTGCTCGGGTTTTGGTGCAACAGCTCAGGCGAACCCAGACGCTGCCAGTGATCGGAAACTAGTCGCAGCAGGCTTCCGAAGCAACCCAGGGCAGAGCGACCAAAACTTAGAAGAAAGGTAATGCCTTGGGTGGAAGTGGACCATTTCGGCTTGGGATTTTCTTCGATGCAAGTTCGAACAAACGGTCAGGCGTGCTACGAAGAAGAAGCCGGAGGGGGTCTGTGGATGGAACCGTTGGAGGCGCTGGCAATCGATTGGAGGAGGCAGGGGGTTAGGATTCGAAGGAACGGTTTTGAGTGGAGGCCTTTACGATTTAAGAGGAAAAGGAGGAAGCCATTTATGAGAAAAGGGGAAAAAATTGGCTAGAAAAAAAATTGAAAAAATGAAAGGGGAGATAATGCGTGAATAAGAGAGGAGGCGTTTGTCCTAAAAAGGGAAGGCGTCAGGTGAAGGCGCACACTGCCAACAATTTATCTCTTTGTTTCTATACATGTATATTTTTCTTTCAACCCGTTTTAGAAAGCAATGCAAACTGGGTGAGTCAAATTTGTTTGTTTATCAAAAATTCCCCCTTTTCCTTTGTAACCAACTTCAGCAAGGACTTGCCAATGGTGTGATAGTGTTTCTTGGACAAGAAGAAAAACGATCGTTCTAGAATAACGCCCGAATGAACGCACAAGCATTACAAACACAGACGATTTAAACTGATCATGCGATAACGGAAAATACTACGTAATCGGCGTTTACGCGGTACGCACCGGAAACTTGCATATTTTCAACCGACGCAAAATTTGAGTTAAACAAATCGAACAGAAAACGTCGAATAATGACGCGTCGGAATAGAAATAAAACGACGTTGATAAACATCCAAATATACAAACAACTTTAATTTAATTAGTTTAAGATGCTAATACATTGAATTTTCTAGACCATTTTGATTCAGATAACGAAATTGAACTGATACTTACCCGGATTTATTCAAATCAATTTGAAATAAATAGATTTATAAATTCTAAGTAAAATTTCAAATATAAACATTGATCATAACGTTAAATATTAAATTAATTATATATTTTAAACATCAAAATTTCTGAGTCGTTACATTCTCCCCCACTTAATCCTTTTCGTCCTCGAAAAGGAACGAAATAAGGAACTGGCAATTAAATGATATATTATTCATACGCACATCGACTTTGATAGCTTGTTCAATCACAGGATTTATATTTCTAATTAGTATTGTTAACCCAATCACTTTAGTGCGGACTTCTGAATCGACTTCTTGATTAGAAACTTTTATTCTCCTTGCATAGCACTAAACTATGATAGAAAATTTTAGATTCATATGGAAAACTCTTATCAGTGTTCGTCGTCGAGAATCAAGCGAACAATTCTATTTAGAATCAAAATCGTATATTCAAACTAGATCAGAATTGTTATGCAAAAAGAATGATTTGCGTTCAATTACGTATTTATTTCATTAGTTCTTTTCTTTTCCAAGACGAAAATTAGTATTTTAATATATCAAAGCTGTGAACTTGCGAAACATTCAAAATCTCTTTCTTAGTTGATTATGTTGACGTGATATGATATTAAAATTTCATGGTATTAATTTGATATTTGAAGTCCAAAATACTTTTATGACTCGAAATTTTAACAAGGTTGTTTTTGTTCTTACAGAATTTAGGCATACGCTGATCAGACGCATGACTAAAAATCTCCAAGCACTCAACATACTTGTTTCAACTTCTAGTGAAAATACTTAAAACTTTTAAAATATATATGGAAAGCACATTTCCCCATGGATCGCAGTTACGCAGCGGTTACGCCACTATCCCAGTGGAATCACTTGTAATTGTAGGCATCACACCCCTCGAATTACGCCATGGTTGTTGCATAGATCGCGGTTACTCAGCGGTTACGCCACTATCCCAGTGGAATCGCTTGTAATCGTAGGCATCTCGCCCCTCGAATTACGCTATGGTTGTAGAAAATGATTAGTATAGGAGATCAAAGTGAACCCACCAAGTGGGATTTTGAACGTGTTCCTACCGAGTAGGACCCCGATTTCCGATGGACACTCCCGTCAGGTGGAGCTCCAACGCAACCCTACCGAGTAGGAATCGCGATTTTCGATGAAAGGTACTTTCCATATCTTTAAATTGAAAACATATAATACTGTACATAGTATTTCATTTCACTCCGCATGTATCGTGCTTATATAAAATTTACCCTACGTAAGACTTTCTTTCCAAATCAAGTTTCAAACATATCATTCTTATATAAATTCCATTACACAAGATTTCGTTTCGTGTCAGTTACCTTTCAAATCAATAGTTGTCCATTTAATTGTCGTTCTTATATAAATTGTGACAACCCGTCCCGCACCAACCGTCACATCCATAGAGTATGTCCAGCCAACACGGGACGGATCGTTAGAAAGAAAAGAAATGGAGAAGGAAAGGATACAATGAACTATCAAAGAACCTGTAACGTATCTCACAGCGCATGGAATAAAATATAATATCGACATATTTTAACAAAACAGACGAGACAGTGCATAAGCTGAAAAACTAAACAACATAACAGCGGAAAATCCAAATACAGCTTATGTTCCAAACTACCATTATTATAACTTTCATAACTGTCTCTAAAGCAAAATAAGATAGGTATACTACTAATGCCCAAAGTAGATACCAGCGGCGACACAGGGAGAATAATAAGAGATAATACGTGGGAGCCTCCTGCTCGTTTCCGGACAACTACTCGTGCACTACCAGCCAACCTGTCTCTAGTCTGCTCGTGTGAGCACCCAGAGTAATAAGAAGAGGCATAAAACTCTGGGTCAGACAAAAGTCTGGTATGAGTGATAAGCAACTAAATAGAATAATAACAAGTACACTAAACCATACCTGAACCTGGACCTGCAACCAAAGAGTCGGCACTACATACTGTACAATACTCTAAGGTGCCACTAACATATGGTATAAGGATAACGGGGGTGTGGGTGTGTATGTCATAGTGATAGCAAACAAAACAAACATAACAACCATCCTCACATCTCTCACTCTGTGCGTAAAGCATACAACATTCACCACTTCGATCACCCAATACTTTGCTACGATCACCTTGCCCCATGAAGTCGTAATGGCTTCATCTGCACCGATCCATAGCCACTAATCCTTCGCTATGTCCACTTTGCCCCATGGAGTTATTCACCCCATCTGCGTTGGCTCATAGCGTTACTAATCCTTTACGATGTCCACTTTGCCCCATGGGGTTGTTCACCCCATCTGCGCTGGCTCATAGTCTTACTACGATCACTTTGCCCGTCGAGTCATGGTGACTCTACTGCACTGATAACGTAGTCTATCCTTCATGGTGAATCAAAGTTATGAACGTCGACAACTCCTTAGCACACGTCCCGCAGCAAAGCCCAATCATGAAGTGAACTCATTGGTTCCCAACTGGATCCTGAGCTCTAACTTCCAACTTGGACTACCTTTGCATCTCGGGTTATTGGTCATCACCGGATAGGTCTTCTCCTCGCTTCACTTCAGATCGGGTCGCACTACCCTACTGATTCAGATCGTGCTCCACCTTCGGGTCGGGTCGCGGTTCTCAGCTCGTGGTCCTCCAGCTCCATCGGATCGTGCCGTGGCCAAGCTTTGGATCGGGTCGCACTCCTCCATCGCCTCGTGAAACCAACTTGGTTCGTGGCCTCCGGATCGTGGGAACCATTCGTGAGTGGATCGAGTCGTGGTCTTATGGTTCAACGTGATGGAGTCGAATAGGAGAACTCAGGCGGGTCGGATCGTGGGATGCTCCAACGAACGAGTCGGGTCGGTGGCTCCTTCCTGCGATCCGATCCGGTACAGGGTGAATTCCTGCACTTTGCCCAGCGACTGTTTATACGCCTCTCGACGGCGTTTTCGACCATTCTAACAATTCTAAACAATCACTAGTCATTCCATACAGTCATAGAAACATATACAAGTGACCTCAAACACCAAAACAACAATATGATAGGTTAAAATGGATCAAACATAGCCAAAACCCCATATTTTCCCCTTAAACATGTTTGAGCAAAACTAATGATATGATTAGCAAAACTTAACCAAATCAATCCAAACTTCTAACAGAGGTCTAAAATGGTGTTTAAAAGTTTATAAATATTTTTCCAGAATTTATTAACATATAAATTCGCTAATTACCTCTAATTACCCTTAATTAACCATATCTAGTGAGGAACTATGCAAATCACTCACCTTGGCCACGAATAAAACTCCAAAACTGAAATGATTCTTTTTTTTTGCACTGTTCCCAAAGCAATACAGCAGCTCTACCTCGATTCTTGTGCTAATTCCCTTGATTTGATGAAGATTTAGGCTAATCCTTGCTTGTAGAGTGATTATGGATGTTCTTAGATGTTGGAGGTCATTGTTAGGGTTTGCTATGATGTTTGTGGCGGCTGGAAAGTGTCTAAAACCGAAATCCCTAACCCTAGAAGCCTTTAAATACTCCAAATCCCGAAATCCCCCAATGGGCCTAGCTGTTAACTACCCAATTAAGCCCGGTTAAGCTGTTTTTCACCTTCTAGACCTTGTTTCAGCCATATCTCCCAAACGGTTAGTCCGTTTGGCTAACGTGACCACTCTACGGAAAGGTAAACCATCATTCGAATCCAATGGAAGTGGTTCCAGGACAAAATTCCTTACCAGTCAAAAGTTATAGCCAAATAAAGATCATCTAGGGGCAAAATGGTCATTTAAAAATTGGCAAAAATCCTGAACATGGGAAATGACCCTACTAGTCTTCCCTCAAAGTTACATGACCGTACGACTTCATACGGCAAAGAAATAAATATTCTACGATCCTCCGATGCGTAGAATGCGGGTTGTTACATAAATCTTTCATGTATATAAGTTTCAAAACTTTCATCTCAAATATCCAAAAATTGAATAGTATCAAAATTTTCTGTTCAATATCAATTTAATTTTTATTTCTCCACCAATTTAGATATTTAATATCATTGCAAAATTCGAATTCATATTCACAAATCAATTCATTATCAACACTTCACATTCGATTTGGATTACACGCTCCTAATATCGTTAATTAATAAGGTCTTTACATTTAGTCATTTCGAACAACATTTTCTCGGATCGGAAATATATCCTTTTTTTTCTAACTAGTCAATTTATAAACAAAATAGTTTTAAAATAGTAAGCTTGATTAAAAAAATGGATTTGAATAAAGGAAATAGGGTTTTGGTAAAATAGGTTTAAATAAATTAGATAAGTTTCGATGTAAAATAGTTTAAATATATTAAATAAGTTTGGTAAAATAGGTTTAAATAAACTGGATAAGTTTTGTATATAATAGTTCAAATAAAAAATAAGCTTGATATAAAATATGTTTGAATTAAACAAAAAGGTTATCGTATAAAATATTTTAAATAAGATAGATAAATATAGTTTAAATAAAATAGTAGTAAATCATATATATTAGTTGAAAATAAATAAAACTAATCTCAAGAAATAGTCCAATCCGAATCAATTCATTCGAAATTTCCAAGCTCAACTAAACGTTGATTTCGATATCGAAGTTAAACTCAATTTAACTTAAAACTCAATTTGGTAAAATTTTGAAGTTGAATCAATTGTTCAATTAGACTACACTCGGGTTTCCATTATATATAAGATCATCATTTCAAATCGATTTACTTTCATTTCAATAAGTTTGAATTAGCCTCATTCATATATAAGTCATTTTATAAATAAATTCTAATGCTTTTATATCTCGACACCTTTGAAATTCATAGGTTATTACCATTTATCGACTCCGATATCGGTTCGGATTTAAAATCATATATGGTTTCACTCAATGTTTTTTTTTTCAAGTTGAATATCATTTAAGTTGTTTGAGTATTTCACCTAACCTTTCAAATTAATTTCAAGATTTATGAAATTTCATTCGTTACCAATCCTTTTGGAGATCATCATACACTCTAGTTTCATTTCCTTCAGTGATTCGTTTAATAAACCAATACATAGAAAATTGTTTTATATTGGATATTCCAAAAATAAAATTTCATTTCCTACGAAATTTAAATTCTTCATTGGTTATCTTTTTAATCATTGAGTTTAAGTACAAAATATATTTCACTTGTTATATGATTACTTTATCTCAATGATGGATTTTTAATGAAATCGAGATTCAAATCAAATGAGAGCTTATCGAAAAGAAGCTATCAAAGAAACAAATCGAAGTGGGAGGATTTCGAAAAGGAAAATTTAAATTTCAAAACACTTTACATTTCAAACTAATTCATATTTTCAAAATAGTTTATTCTTCAAAACACGCTCTCTCTAAAGTGATTCAAGTGAAGATTCCACTCATTCTAGGGTATTGCTACCCTATCTCTAATAAGTTTTCAAACCCGATAAACTAAGCTTTGTATAACCAAAGCTCTGATACCAACTGTAACGACTCGCCATTTTTACCGTCTTGAATCGGTATTTAAACCAACTCCAGACGCTCAAAACGGCGAATCGTTATTGCTTACAGGGTTTAAATAGAATCAAACACAGAATCAGAACACAGAATAAACAGATATTACAGGCAAATCTCACAGCGGAATAAATTTAATCACAAAATATCAGAGTTATACAAATTATTCGGTACAGCGGAAAAAATGTATCATGTTACATGAATTTTAAAGAACAAAACTTTACGATTTTGTCAAGCGCGCGTCGTATGCGTCCCGCGTTTTCACATTCCTCTCCAGCTTAGCGAACCGAAACTTAGCTTTAGATCTGGAACACTTAGGACCTGACCCGAGCGTTCCATGCAAAATACACAAAACACTCGAGTCAAGATTAAACTTATTTCAAGTTAGCATACTTCGATATAAACACATAAATATAATTGTTAATCCTGACAAATTATAAATAAATTCGAGTAAAACATCTCAAGACTGCACCGGTATGCATACCCAAAATGGATCAAAATCATGCATGCGTCACAATAGGATGGGTGGCAGCGCATTCTCATGCACAGGAAAAAGAAAATTTTGGAAGTCTTTTTTTTTTTTTTTTTTTTTGCAGCCATGCATACTAACATATCATGTAACACATGCATACTAACATGATTTGCAGGAAAAGAAAAATATGGGTATGTCAAAATGAATCAATATCCCTTCCAAACTCACGCACACATATATGCATTCACACACACATACATGAATTCACACATATATTCACATGCGCAAACTCACATGCATACTCACACCCACTCGCGAATGATCCCAAGGGCACACGCACAAATACACACAAAGTCATACCACACACTATATTGCGTTTTTTTTCTAGTTATACACACACACACACACTCTTCAGGCACATGCAAAGGTATTGGCAAGCAAATCAATGCTCAAACTCAAACCAAAGTGCTACCGGAAAAGGTTTTAAATGGACAATAACCATTTTCCTGCAACTATTTTGCATACTACATGTATCCATTTTTTTTCTTTATATATAAAAAGAATTTATTACTCCAGTATAATCCAGTTCATCTTTCTATACAAAAGCTAACTTCCACCAATAGCTAAACAAAAGTAGAGACTACTAGAAGCTAAAATCTAGGAAGGAGCAAAACACAACAATAGTTGATTGTGAAATTGGTCTTTTAGCAACCACTGAGCTTTCAATGTAAGAAATAAGAAACAAAATCAATTTATGAAGGAAATTCAAACTATCGAACAAGAACAATACCTTAAATTCAGATTTTAGGCATAAGAAGTGTAAAGGTAGGGAAAGATCAAAACTACCGTTTAAATTACTCCATGAAATAGTGACCGCAACAACTATCCTAGCAATAGTGGCTACAACAAATGCATTTCTATGATTACATTTTCTTATTTCCAATATCACCATCTCAGTCATCTTTAAATTGTCATTTACAAGTCCTACTTGTATAAGTTTTGTCAGTATAGCTTTTATTTCATCTTACATACATTTTCCAATTTAAGCTATTGTTTCCAAATTCTCCATTCACTCCTTCCACTTAATTCAAAATTATATTTCCATTTCAAGTAAGGATTTTATTATTATTATTGTTATTATTATCATCATCATCATCATCATCTCTTACAGTCATAAAGAACCTAATCGAGTCATTTATTTTCAACGTTCCCAATTTACAAGTTCTGCATGCAAACAGTTTACCTAAATGTAACTTTATAAGTTCACAAATGTTTTATTCATTGAAATTCCCTTAATATAATACTTAGAAACTCTCAAACCTATAACTCATCACTATAGGATTTTTTCTTTCCGATTCACTCAGTGAAAACACGAAATAGCGTACTTGAAATACGTTGAATCGTAAGATAAACTTACCTTTGGTCGGTCGATGTACGGCGGAAGAAGAAACGGAAGTTGCTGCGATGGTGCTTGGCTCGATGAACAAAAGTGGCGTAGAATATGACTAAGTTGGAGAGAAAGCGATGCAGTGCTCGGGTTTTGGTGCAGCAGCTCAGGCGAACCCAGACACTGCCAGTGATCGGAAACTAGTCGCAGCAGGCTTCCTAAGCAACCCAGGGCAGAGCGACCAAAACTTAGAAGTAAGGTAACGCCTTGGGTGAAAGTGCACCGTTTCGGCTTGGGATTTTCTTCGATGCAAGTTCGAACAAAAGGTCAGGCGTGCTACAACGAAGAAGCCGGAGGGGGTCTGTGGATGGAACCGCTGGAGGCGCTGGCTATCGATTGGAGGAGGCAGGGGGTTGGGATTCGAAGGAACGGTTTTGAGTGGAGGCCTTTACGATTTAAGAGGAAAAGGAGGAAGCCATTTCTGAGAAAAGGGGAAAAAAATTGGCTAGAAAAAAAAATGAAAGGGGAGATAATGCGTGAATAAGAGAGGAGGCGTTTGTCCTAAAAAGGGAAGGCGTCAGGTGAAGGCGCACACTGCCAACACTTTATCTCTTTGTTTCTATACATGTATATTTTTCTTTCAACCCGTTTTAGAAAGCAATGCAAACTGGGTGAGTCAAATTTTTTGTTTATCAAAAATTCCCCCTTTTCCTTTGTAACCAACTTCAGCAAGGACTTGCCAATGGTGCGATAGTTTTTCTTGGACAAGAAGAAAAGCGATCGTTCTAGAATAACGCCCGAATGAACGCACAAGCGTTACAAACACAGACGATTTAAACTAATCATGCGATAACGGAAAATACTACGTAATAGGCGTTTACGCGGTACGCACCGGAAACTTGCATATTTTCAACCGACGCAAAATTTGAGTTAAACAAATCGAACAGAAAACGTCGAATAATTACGCGTCGAAATAGAAATAAAACGACGTTGATAAACATCCAAATATACAAACAACTTTAATTTAATTAGTTTAAGATGCTAATACGTTGAATTTTCTAAACCATTTTGATTCAGATAACGAAATTGAACTGATACTTACCCGGATTTATTCAAATCAATTTGAAATAAACAGATTTATAAATTCTAAGTAAAATTTCAAATATAAACATTGATCATAACGTTAAATATTAAATTAATTATATATTTTTAACATCAAAATTTCTGAGTCGTCACATTCTCCCCCACTTAATCCTTTTCGTCCTCGAAAAGGAACAAAATAAGGAACTGGTAATTAAATGATATATTATTCATACGCACATCGACTTTGATAGCTTGTTCAAACACAGGATTTATATTTCTAATTAGTATTGTTAACCCAATCACTTTAGTGCGGACTTCTGAATCGACTTCTTGATTAGAAACTTCTATTCTCCTTGCATAGCACTAAACTATGATAGAAAATTTTAGATTCATATGGAAAACTCTTATCAGTGTTCGTCGTCGAGAATCAAGCGAACAATTCTATTTAGAATCAAAATCGTATATTTAAACTAGATCAGAATTGTTATGCAAAAAGAATGATTTACGTTCAATTACATATTTAGTTCATTAGTTCTTTTCTTTTCCAAGACGAAAATTAGTATTTTAATATATCAAAGCTGTGAACTTGCAAAACATTCAAAATCTCTTTCTTAGTTGATTATGTTGACATGATATGATATTAAAATTTCATGGTATTAATTTGATATTTGAAGTCCAAAATACTTTTATGACTCGAAATTTTAACAAGGTTGTTTTTGTTCTTACAGAATTTAGGCATACGCTGATCAGACGCATGACTAAAAATCTCCAAGCACTCAATATACTTGTTTCAACTTCTAGTGAAAATACTTAAAACTTTTAAAATAGATATGGAAAGCACATTTCCCCATGGATCGCAGTTACGCAGCGGTTACGCCACTATCCCAGTGGAATGTAATTGTAGGCATCACACCCCTCGAATTACGCCATGGTTATTGCATAGATCGCGGTTACTCAGCGGTTACGCCACTATCCCAGTGGAATCGCTTGTAATCGTAGGCATCTCGCCCCTCGAATTACGCTATGGTTGTAGAAAATGATTAGTATAGGAGATCAAAGTGAACCCACCGAGTGGGATTTTGCACGTGTTCCTACCGAGTAGGACCCCGATTTCCGATGGACACTCCCGTCAGGTGGAGCTCCAACGCAACCCTACCGAGTAGGAATCGCGATTTTCGATGAAAGGTACTTTCCATATCTTTAAATTGAAAACATATAATACTATACATAGTATTTCATTTCACTCCGCATGTATCGTGCTTATATAAAATTTACCCTACGTAAGACTTTCTTTCCAAATCAAGTTTCAAACATATCATTCTTATATAAATTCCATTACACAAGATTTCGTTTCATGTCAGTTACCTTTCAAATCAATAGTTGTCCATTTAATTGTCGTTCTTATATAAATTGTGACAACCCGTCCCGCACCAACCGTCACATCCATAGAGTATGTCCAGCCAACACGGGACGGATCGTTAGAAAGAAAAGAAATGGAGAAGGAAAGGATACAATGAACTATCAAAGAACCTGTAACGTATCTCACAGCACATGGAATAAAATATAATATCAACATATTTTAACAAAACAGACGAGACAGTGCATAAGCTGAAAAACTAAACAACATAGCAGCGGAAAATCCAAATACAGCTTATGTTCCAAACTACCATTATTATAACTTTCATAACTGTCTCTAAAGCAAAATAAGATAGGTATACTACTAATTCCCAAAGTAGATACCAGCGGCGACACAGGGAGAATAATAAGAGATAATACGTGGGAGCCTCCTGCTCGTCTCCGGACAGCTACTCGTGCACTACCAGCCAGCCTGTCTCTAGTCTGCTCGTGTGAGCACCCAGAGTAATAAGAAGAGACATAAAACTCTGGGTCAGACAAAAGTCTGGTATGACTGATAAGCAACTAAATAGAATAATAACAAGTATACTAAACCATACCTGAACCTGGACCTGCAACCAAAGAGCCGGCACTACATACTATACAATACTCTAAGGTGCCACTAACATATGGTATAAGGATAACGGGGGTGGGGGTGTGTATGTCATAGTGATAGCAAACAAAACAAACATAACAACCATCCTCACATCTCTCACTCTGTGCGTAAAGCATACAACATTCACCACTTCGATCACCCAATACTTTGCTACGATCACCTTGCCTCATGAAGTCGTAATGGCTTCATCTGCACCGATCCATAGCCACTAATCCTTCGCTATGTCCACTTTGCCCCATGGAGTTATTCACCCCATCTGCGTTGGCTCATAGCCTTACTAATCCTTTACGATGTCCACTTTGCCCCATGGGGTTGTTCACCCCATCTGCGCTGGCTCATAGTCTTACTACGATCACTTTGCCCGTCGAGTCAAGGTGACTCTACTGCACTGATAACGTAGTCTATCCTTCATGGTGAATCGAAGTTATGAACGTCGACAACTCCTTAGCATATGTCCCGCAGCAAAGCCCAATCATGAAGTGAACTCATTGGTTCCCAACTGGATCCTGAGCTCTAACTTCCAACTTGGACTACCTTTGCATCTCGGGTTATTGGTCATCACCGGATCGGTCTTCTCCTCGCTTCACTTCGGATCGGGTCCCTACTGATTCGGATCGTGCTCCACCTTCGGGTCGGGTCGCGGTTCTCAGCTCGTGGTCCTCCAGCTCCATCGGATCGTGTCGTGGCCAAGCTTCGGATCGGGTCGCACTCCTCCATCGCCTCGTGAAACCAACTCGGTTCGTGGCCTCCGGATCGTGGGAACCATTCGTGAGTGGATCGAGTCGTGGTCTTCTGGTTCAACGTTATGGAGTCGAATCGGAGAACTCAGGCGGGTCGGATCGTGGGATGCTCCCACGAACGGGTCGGGTCGGTGGCTCCTTCCTGCGATCCGATCCTGTATAGGGTGAATTCCTGCACTTTGCCCAGCGACTGTTTATACGCCTCTCGACGGCGTTTTCTACCATTCTAACAATTATAAACAATCACAAGTCATACCAAACAGTCACAGAAACAAATACAAGTGACATCAAACACCAAAACAACAATATGATAGGTTAAAATGGATCAAACATAGCCAAAACCCCATATTTTCCCCTTAAACATGTTTGAGCAAAACTAATGATATGATTAGCAAAACTTAACCAAATCAATCCAAACTTCTAACAGAGGTCTAAAATGGTGTTTAAGAATTTATAAATATTTTTCCAGAATTTATTAACATATAAATTCACTAATTACCCCTAATTACCCTTAATTAACCATATCTAGTGAGGAACTATGCAAATCACTCACCTTGGCCACGAATAAAACTCCAAAACTGAAATGATTCTTTGTTTGGCGCTGTTTCCAAAGCAATACAGTAGCTCTACCTCGATTCTTGTGCTAATTCCCTTGATTTGATGAAGATTTAGGCTAATCCTTGCTTGTAGAGTGATTATGGATGTTCTTAGATGTTGGAGGTCATTGTTAGGGTTTCCTATGATGTTTGTGGCGGCTGGAAAGTGTCTAAAATCGAAATCCCTAACCCTAGAAGCCTTTAAATACTCCAAATCCCGAAATCCCCCAATGGGCCTAGCTGTTAACTACCCAATTAAGCCCGGTTAAGCTGTTTTTCACCTTCTAGACCTTGTTTCAGCCATATCTCCCAAACGGTTAGTCCGTTTGGCTAACGTGACCACTCTACGGAAAGGTAAACCATCATTCGAATCCAATGGAAGCGGTTTCAGGACAAAATTCCTTACCAGTCAAAAGTTATGGCCAAAACAAGATCATCTAGGGGCAAAATGGTCATTTAAAAATTGGCAAAAATCCTGGACATGGGAAATGACCCTACTAGTCTTCCCTCAAAGTTACATGACAATACGACTTCATACGGCAAAGAAATAAATATTCTACGATCCTCCGATGCGTGGATTATTACATAAATCTTTCATATATATAAGTTTCAAAACTTTCATCTCAAATATCCAAAAATTGAATAGTATCAAAATTTTCTGTTCAATATCAATTTAGTTTTTATTTCTCTACCAATTTAGTTATTTAATATCATTGCAAAATTCGAATTCATATTCACAAATCAATTCATTATCAACACTTCACATTCGATTTGGATTACACGCTCCTAATATCGTTAATTAATAAGGTCTTTACATTTAGTCATTTCGAACAGCATTTTCTCGGATCGGAAATATATCCTTTTTTTTCTAACTAGTCAATTTATAAACAAAATAGTTTTAAAATAGTAAGCTTGATTAAAAAAAATGGATTTGAATAAAGGAAATAGGGTTTTGGTAAAAGAGGTTTAAATAAATTAGATAAGTTTCGATGTAAAATAGTTTAAATATATTAAATAAGTTTGGTAAAATAGGTTTAAATAAATTGGATAAGTTTTGTATATAATAGTTCAAATAAAAAATAAGCTTGATATAAAATGTGTTTGAATTAAACAAAAAGGTTATCGTATAAAATATTTTAAATAAGATAGATAAATATAGTTTAAATAAAATAGTAGTAAATCATATATATTAGTTGAAAATAAATAAAACTAATCTCAAGAAATAGTCCAATCCGAATCAATTCATTCGAAATTTCCAAGCTCAACTAAACATTGATTTCGATATCGAAGTTAAACTCAATTTAACTTAAAACTCAATTTGGTAAAATTTTGAAGTTGAATCAATTGTTCAATTAGACTACACTCGGGTTTCCATTATATATAAGATCATCATTTCAAATCGATTTATTTTCATTTCAATAAGTTTGAATTAGCCTCATTCGTATATAAGTCATTTTATAAATAAATTCAAATGCTTTTATATCTCGATACCTGTGAAATTCATAGGTTATTACCATTTATCGACTCCGATATCGGTTCGGATTTAAAATCATATATGGTTTCACTCAAATTTTTTTTTTCAAGTTGAATATCATTTAAGTTGTTTGAGTATTTCACCAAACCTTTCAAATTAATTTCAAGATTTATGAAATTTCATTCGTTACCAATCCTTTCGGAGATCATCATACACTCTAGTTTCATTTCCTTCAGTGATTCGTTTAATAAACCAATACATAGAAAATTGTTTTATATTGGATATTCCAAAAATAAAATTTCATTTCCTACGAAATTTAAATTCTTCATTGGTTATCTTTTTAATCATTGAGTTTAAGTACAAAATATATTTCACTTGTTATATGATTACTTTATCTCAATGATGGATTTTTAATGAAATCGAGATTCAAATCAAATGACAGCTTATCGAAAAGAAGCTATCAAAGAAACAAATCGAAGTGGGAGGATTTCGAAAAGGAAAATTTAAATTTCAAAATACTTTACATTTCAAAATAATTCATATTTTCAAAATAGTTTATTCTTCAAAATACGCTCTCTCTAAAGTGATTCAAGTGAAGATTCCACTCATTCTAGGGTACTGCTACACTATCTCTAATGAGTTTTCAAACCCGATAAGCTAAGCTTTGTATAACCAAAGCTCTGATACCAACTGTAACGACTCGCCATTTTTACCGTCTTGAATAGGTATTTAAACCAACTCCAGACGCTCAAAATGGCGAATCGTTCTTGCTTACAGGGTTTAAATAGAATCAGAACACAGAATAAACAGATATTACAGGCAAATCTCACAGCGGAATAAATTTAATCACAAAATATCAGAGTTATACAAATTATTCGGTACAGCGGAAAAAATGTATCATGTTACATGAATTTTAAAGAACAAAACTTTACAGTTTTGTCGAGCGCGCATCGTATGCGTCCCGCGTCTTCACGTTCCTCTCCAGCTTAGCGAACAGAACCTTAGCTTTAGATCTGGAACACTTAGGACCTGACCCGAGCGTTCCATGCAAAATACACAAAACACCCGAGTCAAGATTAAACTTATTTCAAGTTAGCATACTTTGATATAAACACAAATATAATTGTTAATCCTGACAAATTATAAATAAATTAGAGTATAACATCTCAAGACTGCACCGGTATGCATACCCAAAATGGATCAAAATCATGCATGCGTCACAATAGGATGGGTGGCAGCGCATTCTCATGCACAGGAAAAAGAAAAATCTGGAAGTCTTTTTTTTTTTTTTTTTTTTTTTTTTTTTTTTTTTTTTTTTTTTTTTTTCAGCCATGCATACTAACATATCATGTAACACATGCATACTAACATGATTTGCAGGAAAAGAAAAATATGGGTATGTCAAAATGAATCAATGTCCCTTCCAAACTCACGCACACATATATGCATTCACACACACATACATGAATTCACACATACATTCACATGCGCAAACTCACATGCATACTCACACCCACTTCGAATGATCCCAAGGGCACACTCACAAATACACACAAAGTCATACCACACACTATATTGCGTTTTTTTCTAGTTATACACACACACGCGCTCTTCAGGCACATGCAAAGGTATTGGCAAGCAAATCAATGCTCAAACTCAAACCAAAGTGCTACCGGCAAAGGTTTTAAATGGACAATAACCATTTTCCTGCTACTATTTTGCATACTACATGTATCCATTTTTTTCTTTATATATAAAAAGAATTTATTACTCCAGTATAATCTAGTTCGTCTTTCTATACAAAATCTAACTTCCACCAAGAGCTAAACAAAAGTAGAGACTACTAGAAGCTAAAATCTAGGAAGGAACAAAACACAACAATAGTTGATTGCGAAATTGGTCTTTTAGCAACCACTGAGCTTTCAATGTAAGAAATAAGAAACAAAATCAATTTATGAAGGAAATTCAAACTGTCTAACAAGAACAGTACCTTAAATTCAGATTTAAGGCATAAGAAGTGTAAAGGCAGGGAAAGATCAAAATTATCATTTAAATTACTCCATGAAATAGTGACTGCAACAACTATCCTAGCAATAGTGGCTACAGCAAATGCATTTCTATGATTACATTTTCTTATTTCCAATATCACCATCTCAATCATCTTTAAATTGTCATTTACAAGTCCTACTTGTATAAGTTTTGTCAGTATAGCTTTTATTTCATCTTACATACATTTTCCAATTTAAGCTATTGTTTCCAAATTCTCCATTCACTCCTTCCACTTAATTCAAACTTATATTTCCATTTCAAGTAACGATTTATTATTATTATTATTATTATCATCATCATCATCATCATCATCATCTCTTACAGTCATAAAGAACCTAATCGAGTCATTTATTTTCAACGTTCCCAATTTACAAGTTCTGCATGCAAACAGTTTACCTAAATGTAAATTTATAAGTTCACAGATGTTTTAATCACTGAAATTCCCTTAATATAGTACTTAAAAAATCTCAAACCTATAACTCATCACTATAGGATTTTTTTTTCCGATTTCCTCAGTGAAAACACGAAATAGCGTACTTGAAATACGTTAAATCATAAGAAAAACCTACCTTTGGTCGGTCGATGGACGGCGGAAGAAGAAACGGAAGTTGCTGCGATGGTGATTGGCTCGATGAACAAAAGTGGCATAGAATCTGACTAAGTTGGAGAGCAAGCGATGCAGGGCTCGGGTTTCGGTGCCGTAGCTCAGGCGAACCCAGACGCTGCCAGTGGTCGGAAACTAGTCGCAGCAGACTTCCGAAGCAACCCAGGGCAGAGCGACCAAAACTTAGAAGAAAGGTAGCGCCTTGGGTGGCGGTGGACCGTTTTGGCTTGGGATTTTCTTCGGCGCAAGTTAGAACAAAGGGTCAGGCGTGCCACGAGGAAGAAGCCGGAGGGGGTCTGTGGATGAACCCGCTGGAGGCGCTGGCGATCGATTGGAGGAGGCAGGCGGTTGGGATTCGGAGGAACAGTTTTGAGTGGAGGCCTTTACGATTTAAGAGAAAAAGGAGGAAGCCATTTATGAGAAAAGGGGAAAAAATTGGCTAGAAAAAAAAATGAAAAAATGAAAGGGGAGATAATGCGTGAATAAGGGAGGAGGCGTTTGTCTTAAAAAGGAAAGGCGTCAGGTGAAGGCGCACACTTCCAACACTTTATCTCTTTGTTTCTATACATGTATAATTTTCTTTCAACCCATTCTAGAAAGCAATTCAAATTGGGTGAGTCAAATTTGTTGGTTTATCAAAGATTCCCCCTTTTCCTTTGTAACCAACTTTAGCAAGGACTTGCCAATGGTGTGATAGTTTTTCTTGGACAAGGAGAAAAAGAATCGTTCTAGAATAACTCCCGAATGAACGCACGAGCGTTACAGACACAGACGATTTAAACTGATTATGCGATAACGGAAAATACTACGTAATCGGCGTTTACGCGGTACGCACCGGAAACTTGCATATTTTCAACTGACGCAAAATTTGAGTTAAACAAATTGAACAGAAAACGTCGAATAATGACGCATCGGAAAAGAAATAAAACGACGTTGATAAACATCCAAATATACAAACAAATTTAATTTAATTAGTTTAAGATGCTAATACGTTGAATTTTCTAAACCATTTTGATTCAAATAACGAAATTGAACTGATACTTACCCGGATTGATTCAAATCAATTTGAAATAAATAGATTTATAAATTCTAAGTAAAATTTCAAATATAAACATTGATCATAACGTTAAATATTAAATTAATTATATATTTTAAACATCAAAATTTCTGAGTCGTTGCATGGAATGCTTGATTGGATGTTATGAATTGTTTGTTGACTGTTATTAGTTGAACTGTTTATTATTGTTATCATGATGAATAAATATATTGTCGTATTTGAAGTAACTCATTGTAATGCAGGGAAGGACTGGTTGGAGGAACCCAACCGGATTCCTCAAATACGTTGTTTATTTATATGAACCGTTTAATCAATCTGATCTATTGTTGATTGTTGAATCTAAATCTGACACTTATTTGATGTTAACCAATGGGTGACATTGGTTGGGTGATTATCGCGGATGGCCTGTAAATGAATCGTTTCATAGAGATTGATTTACCGTCAGGTAAATCAATAGGAAGAAAATTATAAAATTTGTCTTATAACTAAAGACAGGTTTTGAATTCTATTTTATATAGATTATTTTTAAATGAAGTTAGTTATGAAAATAAATTATTGTTTTTATCTTATGATTATAAAACGAGTATATAAAGCGAGATTTGTAGGTTAATGAGTTTTGCAAACAATTGAGCAGCAATTAACAAAATGGTTAAGAATTGAATTAATTGTTTTCAATAAATAATTAAATGGGATTATTTAATTAGATAATCAAATTTAATTAATTTTATTTATTTATTTAAAAGAAATAACCAAGCGGAAATGGTTAACAAAGTAACCTTGTCTTGAGATGACCGAGTCAACTACTTGAACGAGATTTGATTATTAAAAACTATTATTGGATTATTAATTATTATTAAAATTAAATATCATTTTAGAATAACCTTTTTAGAAAGATTAATTATTTTATTTTATTTTATTTATAGTTAATAATGTAGTAAACTATTCAATGTAAATGATGTTAGACAAGTAACAAGGAGTTGACCTGTAACAGGATTTTTAAAAGTATAGTATGAATATGAATATGAATATGAATATGAATTCATAAAGTGACTCGAGGGATAAGATTTGAATATATAATAGTGGTTTCAAATGAAACCAAGATGTTTGATATACCGAGTCGCGATTTCTATAAAAAGAATAATCTTAACTTTTAAAGTGAATAAGGTTGAAGGAAACCAAGGAGATATGAAATGGTGATAAAGGGAATTAGTTGAGTGAGACTCGTTTATATTTAAAAAGGATTTTTAATAAGCTTTACTTGTATTTATTTGAGTTAGAATTTAGATTTATTGCCTAGAAGGAATTTTATAAAAAAGAAAGTTTAAACAAGATTTAATCTGGGTTGAAATCAAACGGGGGTCTAAGTGGATTGAAATTGATTATTAAAGTAAAACTCTAACAATAATATTTAAGGAAAAGTATTTCAATGTAAAATGGAGCTATTTAAATCAAAATTAAGATCGGTGGTTTTTTTAAAGTGATTATATAGTAAATGGAAGTGTGGGAATAGTTATTGGAATTTGATATTTCGCTAATAAACTTCTATCCATTCCGAAGATAAGAATGTTGTCGACTCAAGGTCTGAGAGGTAAATAAAATACCCTAACTTGAACGACTTCATGATTTTCCGAGAATGATATTAGTTTAAAAACTAGGGTAGTTGAGGGGATTAAATGAATATTTCTGTAAAGGATATTATAAGCTATAATTCGAAGGATTATGAGTTAAATAAAGTGATTTTGAAATAAAAGGTGAAAGAGCAATATTCTAATTTAGAAATTTAATTAACAACTATTTAACTAAAAAGGCCAAGTGATGTAGTATATCGGCCCAATGGATCCACCTTATTTTTCTATGGATGATGTTTGTTTATTTTGATAGTTAAATCACCGACTATCAAAATCTGGCCAAATCGATTGTTGGTTCAGAAAGACCGGGATCAAATTTATATTCGAAAACCATTTCGACCAACAAATACGTTAACGTTGGAGATGTTCAGAAGCTGATCGAGATGGAGCAATTGAAGACCGTGAATCTTCAAAAGAGGAAGGATTGTTGTTGCATTTCTCTGTCTAGCAACCAGAGGTTTTTAAACTATGATTCGGTCGTGACTGAGATTTTGCAGATTGCAAGGACTACTCGCTACTGATCGTTTGGATGCGGTAAGAGGGTGCCTTCGATTCATCCTGTTTCTGGATGACTTGTATGGACGAGTGTCTAACAAAGTATTTCTAGATGGTCACGTACATTGATTTCGTCAAACATTCCCAGGGAATTTTTGAGGACGCCAATTAGTGATTTGATAGATCTGAAGATGTGGCATTCAAAGTGAATGGTGGCCAGATGTCCCAGAAGATTTAAAACCTCAAGCCTTATCAACCGGGAAAATGATAAAAATCGGGCAGGCAGCATGGCTATGTGGTTCGCTCCCATTAGGGTGTATAATCACCTATTTAGAGAAATTTCATTTCCTTCTTTAATCTATTCCGATGTTGTCCCTTTTCGGGAAACGGTTGCTGATCCCAACCGTTGGTGATATACATTCGATACACTCAAGAGAAATGAGTTGTCAGTCATGTGTGGGCCGGGTTGCAAGACGTTCTTGTTGAACCCAGTGTATTCCCCTTTAGAGATACACTATCGGCAGGTGGTTCCATACCTTGTTATAGTCGAAATACAATCTCTAATAAGCGCCCGCGGTTTTGACTGTATACTATATATGTGGAGCGTGAGATGCAAGCGTTCTGCTAGATTATTATTTACTTGTATTTAGACACTATTATAATATCAGAAGATATATGATTTCAAAATGTTTTGGCTTATCATAAGGTAAAAACCGTCTGTATTTATGTGTGGATTTGGTCTTACGATTATCCTTTTATTTCAAAAAGGATTTGTTAAATTTAGAAATAAATATGGATGTTATTTAAACTTATTGGGTTTCTCACTCTGGTTCACCAGACTGACCCGGTATTTGTAATGCACGGGTTAGACCATGTTGTACAAGTTCAGGTTATTGGACACTATGAAGTTCAGGATACGTACTGGAGGAGTTCAGACGTATTATTATTTATTCCGCCATGTGATGTATATAAGGACAAGTTGTTATAATTGTCCTGATGTATTGATGTACTCTGATGAGTGTAAGTATTATATAAGCTCTCAATAAAAGTTATTTTTGCATTATATTTTATTCCGCTGCGATGTGAGACTCTGTATGGTGTTGGTTCTTCTTCTTATTCTCCTATTCTAATATTTCATTCTTTCTTATCTCATCTTCCAAATTATTTCTACTAACATATGGGTTTCCAGTACAATTTGGATTGAACTGGTGTTGTTTGGTCAGCTCAAAAGGTACTGGAAATTTGGATCGTCACAAATATCGTTCAAATTTTAACTCAAATCACAAATTTTGGTCTATGTAACATCGTTCAGATTGCAGATGGATTATTTTGGAGAAAGCCTCCTGTCCTTTTAGTGTTCTGTTAATAGTATTTGAATCGCTACCAGACGTTCTAGTTCAGTAAAAAAAAATTAGTTCTCTCATTTTATGACTACTAGATTATTTCATAGTTTCTAATCAATCAAAGACAATTTTTCATCCGTCTTCAGTTTTGGAGGGCATATGTAGTGACCCGAAAATCCGGTCCAATTTGAGCTGACTAAATAACACAAGTCCAACCACAAATTGCACTGGAAATTAAAGAAACTAATAGAAAGAAGATAGAGGGTGAGGAAAGATAAGGTAGAACTATTAGAATAGAAGAAGAAGAACATCATCATCAGAGTAAACACGAATCTCACAGCGGAACGAATAAAATATAACATAACTTTTGAAATACAAACAGTTATATATACAATAGCACTTATCAGAGTACAACACTTACAACAACAGCAGGAATTAATAATAGCTATAGAATCCTGAAGCCTCCTGCTCCAAGCTCTCCAAGTATATCTGTAGAATCCCGACTACTTGACTGCCCGTACAAATTTAGGCACCCAAGAGTTTAGGGGGAACACAACAAAATAAACTCCGGGTCAGTCATGGGACTGGTATGAGTAAAATAGTTAAAAACAATTTGAACATGTAAACGATATCTCGTAAGACCACGCCGCATAGCGGAACGGGTTTTTCCCTTATGAGAATCCAACAACTTTGTAAACAATATCATTCTGATATTATAATAATGTCTAAATACAATTGGATAACAATCTAGTAGAAACGCTTTCATCTCACGTTCTACAAATATAGTATACAATCAAAATCGCAAGCACGTATTGGATAATGGATTTCCAACTATGACAAGGTATGGAACCACCTTCCGATCAGTGTACTCTAGGAACGATACACTGGAGTTCAACAAGAACATCTTGCAACTCAGCCACACATGACCGACCACTCATTTCGCTTGAGTGTATCGAATGTACATCACCAACGGTTGGGATCAACAACCGTTTCCCGTATATATATGGGACAGCATTGATAGATTAAAGAAGCAAATGAATATTCTCTAGATAGGTGATTATACACCCTACTTCGGTGCGACCGACTTAGCCATGCTGCCTGCCCGATTTTTGTCATTTCCTAGTTGTTGAGGCCAGAGGCTACGACTACTTTCCATTCATTGATAACACGATCACTTTAAATGCGACATTGTCAGATCCGTTAATCACTAATTGATTTGCACAAATATTCTGGATGTTATGCTAAGGGAATAAATCCGTTGCAACCATATATATTTATACAGACCAACCCATTCGATCATTGGAAATACTTTGTCAGACATTCGTCCATATACGTTCGTTCTGGGACTGAACGAAACCGAAGGCACTATTCTGTAAACGGGACAGCCCTTGCACTTTACTCCGTCTTCAATTTCTTCATCGTATTTGATCACAACGCTTATGTCGATACGGAGTGGTTCTTCGGATAATAATCCAACCGGTCTCTCCATATTAACAACGTAAAATGGTCAAAACTTCGATAGTCTGTGATTTAACTATCAAATGAAAATATGTCGGTGTACAAACAATGATCTTAATTCCAAATGGAATTATCGATCCAATCATCAATCATATATATATATATATATATATATATATATATTCATATTTCCTTATTTTCTAAAACTAGAAAACATACATTTTCAACATTGGAAAACATTTCCAATCCTCATTTACACATCACTATCATTCCACAACTATTAGTCCCTAACTGTAAACTAGTAAGAGAACAATTCTCTAAGTATAAACCCCGAAGGCCGAAACCAACATCAGATCAACACTCAGAAAACTATTCAACTTACTAATCTCTAGTCAGTTTCTAATTTTTGTTTAACTTCACTTCTTAATTTCTATATTCGATTAACCCCTTTTGATAAACTACGTTTGATTAACTCCTTTTGATAAACTACGTTTGATTAACTCCTTTTGATAAACTACGTTTTCCGTTACAACTATTTCCTTTTTATAACGTTTACTTACCGTTACAAATATTTCCTATTTACAACTTCTATTTACCGTTACAAATATTTCCTATTTACAACTTCTATTTACCGTTACAAATATTCCTATTTACAACTTCTATTTATTTTCTAAATAAATATTCTCCTTTTCAATTCTATTTATTTTCTAAATAAATATTCCCCTTTATTCTATTTATTTTCTAAATAAATATTCCTCTTTATTCTATTTATTTTCTAAATAAATATTCCTTTTATAAAACTCTATTTGTTTTATAAATACTTCCTTTTATAAAACCGTGTTCGCTTTATAAATACTCTATTTTCAAATTGTTTCCTTTTATAAAATCGGTTGATTTTTATAAAACTCCTTTATTTTGATATACATTGAAATATTCCTTTTCACAACTTAGGGTTTCTTATGATATGTAAAATATCGAATAACAATGATTAATATTATTCTAACACACATAATCCAGAACAGATTATATAACACATCATATAACACAATATATGAAAACAGTAAAATAATTGTTGAGGAATCCGGTCGGATTCCTCCAACCTGTCTCCCTGCATCCACAGATGTTACACAGTATAATATATATCATATTTCATTTTGAAATGAAATATCCTGCTGTACAGAACCATATTTGATTAACAATACATAGATTAACTATAACTACGTTTTCAATCAAATCTATTTAACAGTCCAGTTTAACAATCAATATACAGCAGTCAATTAATAAAGTACAATTTATATTAAAATATAAATTGAGGAGAGTTAGTGAGTTTTACTCACATTTTCGCATTAACCGTTAAACAACGATTTGCGTCCGCTGATTGGTTTGGTTACGATCAGATCAAACAGTCGTTCGATCTAACTGTAATTTGTTCCTATTTCCCAACGCGTCCAGACCAGTTCCAGAATATTCGGTTCGTCAAATCCTTCATTCAACCCATCCTCCTCTTAAATGTTTAGCCCATCTTTCTCTTATATAATAGTATATATATTCCTTCATTCCACTGGGCTTGTCTCAAAATATTCGGCCCAATCAGTTAAACAAAACCCAGACCCATAAAAGAAAAAGGAAACAGACCCGCGTGAAAAGTTGGACAGTGAACTTCACCAACTTATCCTTTTATTTTTCGGTTATTACTTTGAACCAGCTGACCACATTTCCTTGATCCTAACGTTTTGCATACAGCCTTCACCAATTCATACAGGCACTCCTCCTAAAACCATTAATTCATTTTTATGAAGCCTTCCCACAGATGAACTTCAATCCCTTTATTAAAACCAAAACAAATTCATGAATTTCTGACCGTCATTAACCCCAATTAAATCCTTCAACGCTTAAGTCCTTCTTCCATTTGAATTCACGCAACCGCTATCAGTTTTGAACAAAAGGAAATGCCGCCCTCTTCCCATCGCAATACAGACAGCACCGCTGATTCCATTAGACCGTCGTTCATCCATTATTTCAGAAAAAGAAAACGTACAACTCAAATGAGCTCCTCAATCCGATCCCTCTTCTATTCCATCACAAAGGCGAACCATTCGCACACACTCAGAAAAACCCTCCGACCTGTTTGAGATCAGATTCCGGCCACCACCTAAGTGCGAGTTCATCCGTACTCCACCCCATCGACGAGCTCGTGTAACAGCCCAGAATTTTCGACGCTTAGGATATAAAATTAATCAAGATTTAGCATTTAAATTTAGTAAAATTGTTTTGTTGAATGGGCTTTTGAAATATAATTTTCTTTCCAATTTAATGTGATAAGTATAAATTAAAATTTTCTTTTATATTCGATTTAATATTTTGTTAAAATTAAACACTATCGATAATTTAAACAAATTGATATGTATAAATATTGTTTGAGAATTTATTTAGATTTGAAGGTTGGTTTTAAAATTTATTTGATTTATTTAGATTTTATTTCTAGTAAAAATAATAAAAGAGATTTGTTTGAGAATTAAAATTTAACTTAAACAAATTTGATTAGATTGAACTTGGTAATTTTTTACACTAGTATTGTGTTCATATGCATTTGTTTATTTATTTAGAGAACAAAAGTTTATAACAGTATACGTCTTTGTATTCTTTTTGCCTTTTGTTCATGGAGTTTAGAAGTGTAAAACTTGTCCGTCTCTTCCTGGTGAGTTAACACGTGGTTGCATTACCCTGATTTTGTCCACCGCGTGTCCCTTGTCTTTACCACGCGTTCCCCTCTCAGTTCAAACCCGTGTCCCTTTTATCACCGTGCTCTTTCCTTTTATTCCTCATTTCTGGCCTCGTCCATTTCATTTTTTTCCCAAATTAGTTCTGCAAATCGAACTTCCCAAATCCGTTCTTCTTTATGGCATTCAAACCATTCCAAAGCCTTCAGCTTCGCCGCTGTCCAGTCCGCCTCCGCTCGTTCGAGCCACTCAAGTCGCCGCCTTTGCCATCTGGTCCTCCGCCTTTTCGCCAGTGAACTCTCAGCCGAACCATCGCTGTTGTACCCCATCGCAACCCTTTTTCCTCCATCACCTCAGATCTGCACTGAAGCCGCTCCGTTCCTACCCTGCTGCAGCTCCTCTTAGCGTTGGCTAACAGCAGTAGACGCGGCCGCAGACTCGAGTCGCTGCTGTCACTACTCCCTCCGACCGAAGGTAAGTAACCCTTATGATTAAGCTTATTTTCAAGTGCGTTACTTCGAATTTTTACTGAATATAATTCGTTGAGTTAGAATCCGCTGAGATGTTGTTTCATTTGTACACATGCTATTGCCTGAACCTGAAAACTTGGCCCCTATTTTTGCATTATATTGGTTCAGCACCACCTGAGTTATGTGTCATACATAGGCTACCCTGTTCCTCTTGAACTCTGGACTATTACCTGAAAACCCTTGCTCTTTGGTCTCCTTACCTTGATATGAGTCCAGAAATGTATATACATGTGTTTTCATCTTATGTATACTGGTTCTGTTGCAATCGCAATTCTCTTTATATTTATTTATTTATTTATTTATTTATTTTGATGACTTAATATACTTGTATGCTGCCCTGAAGTGAAACATGAAGGCATACTAACCTTCATATTGACACACATATGCTTCGCATGATTATTTGAATAGCCTATTGTCGTTTTGTTAATCCATGAAAATGCGACATATATCTTAAAATTCTCATTTAATTTTGGGACAGCTTGACACACTTGAGATAGATCGTTGTATTATTGAACTGTCATATGTTAAAAAAATTCCTGTTGCCTGACTTAAATTGTTAGCTATATCACATACATACACCCCACCTTGTATATAACATGAATGTTTGACCTTTATCTTGTTTGAATAAATGGTTGCACTAATTTGTAAACTTGCTTCTTGTTGAGTTCCATTCTAAATGTTTCATGCATGCTTATGTTAACCGTATGCCTGCTGTCTTGCTATTAGTTGCATGAAAAAAATTATAGTATGTTCATGAAATAACCGTGGAACCATTACATGAAATTTATGAATGAAAATACCCTGTAGCGTATATGTATGAAAATACCCTGTAGCATATATTTATGAAGATACTCTTGCTACATAAGCTTATCATGAACACCAACCTTACATGAAGTGTAGCTTACCTATTATATTAGAAAGACTTTATTTACGGCTGTACATGTGTTGAACTCCATATATGTGCATGCGCCAGTATAGTTTGAATATATATATATATATATATATATATATATCTTACTGACTTGTTTGAAAAATGGACCCTTTGCCTAACATAGACTTGAATTGAAATTTAGAAAATGTAGTCCTACTGACTGTTCATACATATGAATATATTAGTGTTGATAAATGTGCCCTTTACTTTAATATTATGTCGTACCTTGTTTCTTATTCAAAGGGAATTGCATATGGATGTATTGCATATGACCTGAATTTCAGTATCAATTATGTTAGGATTAATTTTTTTTATTTCAGTGATCATTCGAAGTGTGCTAACTTGAAATAAGTTTAATCCTGACTCGGGTGTTTTGTGTATTTTGTATGGGACACTCGGGTCAGGCCCTAAGTGTTCCAGGTTTAGATATTTCAGCTCGCACACCGGAGAGGACGTAGAGAGGTGAAGACGCTCGCTCGCGCTACGCTCGAATAAAAATGTAAATTTTATTCAGTTAAAAATTCATGTATACATTATATATTTTCTTCCGCTGTACAAAATGTATAGAACTCTGATATTTTTATGAGAAATTTTATTCCACTGCAATTTATTGTACTCTGTGATTCTGTGTTTATTCCGTTTAAACCGTGTAAGCCAATAACAATCTGTCGTTTTGATCGTTTCGAGTTAGTTTAATTACCGACTTGAGACGGGCAAAAAGGCGGGTCGTTACAGTTGGTATCAGAGCTTTGGTTCATACAAAGCTTGGCTTATTTGGTTTAAGGTAGAATAGACACTAGTATCAGCGGATTTCGAAGAGTAAATATTTTTGAAAGGATTTTCGAAAATAAAGTATTAAAAAAAAAGATTTGGAAATAGAGTATTTTGAAGAAATATTTTCGAAAATAAAACTTCTTTAGGCTCTTTGCGGTAAAGGTCTCTCGAAGTCGTTCGCTAAGTGTTTGGAAGTATAAGGGAAAATAAAGGAAATTTTGAAAATTTCAAGATAATTGAAATGAAAGTTTCCGAACCCTTATGAAAAATACATTTAAGGATGTAGTTAGTTCAGAAATTTTTGATTTGAAAAGAAATTAAAGTGTAATGAAAATAGTTGCAAGAATTTTATTTGACGTCAAGGCTAGACTATTGAGTACATGAAGATTTTATGGACATACGCCTAGCTAACGTATGTGCTAAATTCTTTGTGTGCTAAATAAATATAGATTCGCACTTTAGTCATTTGAGAATGATTTTGTTGATGAACCGGACATCATCAGTATTTATTTTCAAGTTTCGGAAGTGAGGAAGATGTATCGTTCCAGTTAAGACGTCGAGAAATACTTAAAAATGTAAAACGTATGTTGAGAATAACCCCTTACCTCAAAGTTTGACAATCAAATTTAATCAAATTTTAACAAATGATCTAAGTGGGGGAGAAGGTTTAATTACCCCACTTGAAATTGTTATGGTTGAATTGGACGTAAATTACTTAATAAGTAATCTCTTGTGAGGCAAAGAAAATGAGATTTGAAATAAGAATTACCCAAGTGAAAAATTTAAAGTAGAAAAAAAAATTGAGTATTCCATGATAGAACTGCAATACTTGTATCCGTGTATGCATCGGGAATACATACATATGCTTAATCAGAGTGCGTAGCAGAAGCGTGATGGTATTTTTTTATAGAAATGTTTCAAGAGTTTTCTTTTGACTAGTTGATAATGTAACCTTTTCAACAAGACATGATATTTGAAATAAGACTAAATAAGAAGTCCTATATTTGGTGGAAAGAATCTTGGGTGATAGGAAGGGTCATTCGACTATATGACTTGTAAATGATCACTAAGATATTGATTTGAATCTCTTGAACATTTTTTATCTTGGAAAGGTTTTGAAGCTATTTAAATGATATTTGATCTAATGAACTTATACGATTTTTATAAAGAGCTTTTGATGTGAAAATTTAAAGCTTACTTGATTTGAGAAGTTATTAAGGAAATCGTATTGATTGAATTGATTTCCAAGTTATTTTGGATATGGGAAAGTGGTTTATAAATAAAAGAAATTTCGACGACTCGAATCCCGATATTTGAAATGTTTGAAACAACAATATTATGATTGAAAGTATGTGTGAATTATTGTTGCGAAATGATTTATACCTTCGGGATATAAAATGATTTGATATGAACCATGGAATTGGGTAACCCATGACTAAAGAAAGGGTGTATGATTTGGGACTTGAATTGTCCTTATGATGGTCTGCTCTGGGGAAAGGAGAGACATCATATCTATAATATTTCGTGAGATAGGTCGTCCCTAGTGACCTTGTCATAGGGGGAAAACTTCTTGAGGAAATGGAACATATTTGTTGATATGATTTTTATCATAATATGCTTGAAGTTTTGAAAAGTGATTTTTGTTTTAAAATCCCGAAGTGAAGTATAACTCGATATAAAAGAAAGTGTAGTATTTCGAATGATTTGAAATGAAAACGGGATCTTGAGTCGAAGAAATTATCCATGCTTTAAATTCATTTTTCGATCTCTCCTTTTCGAGGACGAAAAGTTCTAAGTGGGGGAGATTGTAACGGCCCAGAATTTTCGATGCTTAGGATATAAAATTAATCAAGATTTAGCATTTAAATTTAGTAAAATTGTTTTTTTGAATGGGCTTTTGAAATATAATTTGCTTTCCAATTTAATGTGATAAGTATAAATTAAAATTTTCTTTTATATTCGATTTAATATTTTGTTAAAATTAAACACTATCGATAATTTAAACAAATTGATATGTATAAATATTGTTTGAGAATTTATTTAGATTTGAAGGTTGGTTTTAAAATTTATTTGATTTATTTAGATTTTATTTCTAGTACAAATAATAAAAGAGATTTGTTTGAGAATTAAAATTTAACTTAAACAAATTTGATTAGATTGAACTTGGTAAATTTTTACACTAGTATTGTGTTCATATGCATTTGTTTATTTATTTAGAGAACAAAAGTTTATAACAGTATATGTCTTTGTATTCTTTTTGCCTTTTGTTCATGGAGTTTAGAAGTGTAAAACTTGTCAGTCTCTTCCTGGTGAGTTAACACGTGGTTGTATTACCCTGATTTTGTCCACCGCGTGTCCCTTGTCTTTACCACGCGTTCCCCTCTCAGTTCAAACCCGTGTCCCTTTTATCACCGTGCTCTTTCCTTTTATTCCTCATTTCTGGCCTCGTCCATTTCATTTTTTCCCCAAATTAGTTCTGCAAATCGAACTTCCCAAATCCGTTCTTCTTTATGGCATTCGAACAATTCCAAAGCCTTCAGCTTCGCCGCTGTCCAGTCCGCCTCCTTGTTCCTCACCTCCGCTCGTTCGAGCCACTCAAGTCGCCGCCTTTGCCATCTGGTCCTCCGCCTTTTCGCCTGTGAACTCTCAGCCGAACCATCGCTGTTGTACCCCATCGCAACCCTTTTTCCCCCATCACCTCAGATCTGCACTGAAGCCGCTCCGTTCCTACCCTGCTGCAGCTCCTCTTAGCGTTGGCTAACAGCAGTAGACGCGGCTGCAGACTCGAGTCGCTGCTGTCACTACTCCCTCCGACCGAAGGTAAGTAACCCTTACGATTAAAGCTTATTTTCAAGTGCGTTACTTCGAATTTTTTACTGAATATAATTCGTTGAGTTAGACCCCGCTGAGATGTTGTTTCATTTGTACACATGCTATTGCCTGAACCAGAAAACTTGGCCCCTATTTTTGCATTATATTGGTTCGGCACCACTTGAGTTATGTGTCATACATAGGCTACCCTGTTCCTCTTGAACTCTGGACTATTACCTGAAAACCCTTGCTCTTTGGTCTCCTTACCTTGATATGAGTCCAGAAATGTATATACATGTGTTTTCATCTTATGTATACTGGTTCTGTTGCAATCGCGATTCTCTTTATATTTATTTATTTATTTATTTATTTTGATGACTTAATATACTTGTATGCTGCCCTGAAGTGAAACATGAAGGCATACTAACCTTCATATTGACACACATATGCTTCGCATGATTATTTGAATAGCCTATTGTCGTTTTGTTAATCCATGAAAATGCGACATATATCTTAAAATTCTCATTTAATTTTGGGACATCTTGACACACTTGAGATAGATCGTTGTATTATTGAACTGTCATATGTTAAAAAAATTCTTGTTGCCTGACTTAAATTGTTAGCTATATCACATACATACACCCCACCTTGTATATAACATGAATGTTTGACCTTTCTCTTGTTTGAATAAATGGTTGCACTAATTTGTAAACTTGCTGCTTGTTGAGTTCCATTCTAAATGTTTCATGCATGCTTATGTTAACCGTATGCCTGCTGTCTTGCTATTAGTTGCATGAAAAAAATTATAGTATGTTCATGAAATAACCGTGGAACCATTACATGAAATTTATGAATGAAAATACCCTGTAGCGTATATGTATGAAAATACCCTGTAGCATATATTTATGAAGATACTCTTGCTACATAAGCTTATCATGAACACCAACCTTACATGAAGTGTAGCTTACCTATTATATTAGAAAGACTTTATTTACGGCTGTACATGTGTTGAACTCCATATATGTGCATGCGCCAGTATAGTTTGAATATATATATATATATATATCTTACTGACTTGTTTGAAAAATGGACCCTTTGCCTAACATAGACTTGAATTGAAATTTAGAAAATGTAGTCCTACTGACTGTTCATACATATGAATATATTAGTGTTGATAAATGTGCCCTTTACTTTAATATTATGTCGTACCTTGTTTCTTATTCAAAGGGAATTGCATATGGATGTATTGCATATGACCTGAATTTCAGTATCAATTATGTTAGGATTAATTTTTTTTATTTCAGTGATCATTCGAAGTGTGCTAACTCGAAATAAGTTTAATCCTGACTCGGGTGTTTTGTGTATTTTGTATGGGACACTCGGGTCAGGCCCTAAGTGTTCCAGGTTTAGATATTTCAGCTCGCACACCGGAGAGGACGTAGAGACGTGAAGACGCTCGCTCGCGCTACGCTCGACTAAAAATGTAAATTTTATTCAGTTAAAAATTCATGTATACATTATATATTTTCTTCCGGGGTACAAAATGTATACAACTCTGATATTTTTATGAGAAATTTTATTCCGCTGCAATTTATTGTACTCTGTGATTCTGTGTTTATTCCGTTTAAACCGTGTAAGCCAATAACAATCTGTCGTTTTGATCGTTTCGAGTTGGTTTAATTACCGACTTGAGACGAGCAAAAAGGCGGGTCGTTACAGCTCCCCACCCTCTTAAAGTTCACTTCGCGCCGCAGCTTCTATCTACTCCTCTGTCGATCAAAAATCGTAACCTAGGCGTCTCTATAATAACGCCCACTGAAGAAGAAATACACGTCGATCCCAATACAAGAGGTACCAGGATAAAGCTCCAAGTTTTAGAGGCTAATGAATCTTTCCGGGTCTGATTTCATCAAGTTATTAAATTTTGAGGATTTTCTAAAGATCGTGTTATTACTTTGGAGGTGGCGGCTCATTACTTTTGTTTGGCAGAAGTGATTAGGTCTTAAGGAACAAACGGGGGGGGGGGGGGGTACTTATAGTCGATAGAAAATATCTAGATATTTTTCTCTTATCTTCTTATATAAGTTTTCGCCTTCTAAAGGTCCATACGATTTTTGTTTTTGACAAACTAAGTCAATCCTAGCATAGAAAAATATTCTTGATCCAATGGAATAGGTTTCGTCGAATTCCGACACCGTTTGTGAAAATCTCTTAGAAAATATCGATGACAAACACCGAGCAATAATTCATAACAATTCCAGAAAAAATCCTAAAAATATAAGGCCTTGACGTTTCACTAGACCTCTTCCTAAGGTTTCGTATGAAACTTGTTTCGTTGAATTTCGAGTTCGTTTGACCAGCTAACTATTCAGTTTAGTTTGTTTTTAAGTTAAAAACATAGCGTACCCCACTATGAAATAGTCTTTTCACGTAGGGACAGTTATGGACAGAAACAAAAATACCGTTGAAATGAGTGACGTGCTCTGGTCCCAAAAATGTAATAATACCGGTAGATGAACTCATATTGTGTAACCTCGAAATGTTGATTATAGGGTGCAAAATACCCCACATAAAAAGTTGCTTATTAAATTAATTAAAAATTACCATAAAATTCTAAAAAATAAATTATCACTATTTCCCAAAAGAACCTTGTCTAATTTCAAACCCGATCTCTAGTTTATCGAATAAACCGTTACGGTCGATAAACGATTCTATAGCGACTATTCCAAAATTTGATTTGGACATATCTCAAAATCTACACGCCGAAATCCAGATTTTTCTCTTCCACTAGAAAGATATACTCCACCATCTCTACGCGTTTCTTGTTTCACAGAAATCCGGCTTAAAACGAATTCTGTACATTCAGTTAAAGTTCAAATCGCCAAATAGCGAACTGCAGCGCCATTTCGAGCTCGATTATAATTATAATTATAAATTATACGTTCTGACGCCGCATATTAAATATATTCGTTGTTTAAATAGTTAAATAACTTCATTATTACATTGCTAAAATTCCGGGTCATTACAGCATAAATTATGAAAAGTGTGATTCTAGTATCTTATTTATGTTCTCAACTTGCATGAAGTTTAAATTTAATAACCAAAAAAAAAAATTAAGGTCACTTTAATTTCTGGTGTACATTTACATTGGCAATAATTTACATATTTCTTTTTTAACACCAAAATAATTTCTAACAAATTTGATAGCTAAGCTTTATTCGTATCACAGACTGGAAATGCTCTGATGGACGATGCCACCGGTCAAATAGGGATGGTGGATTATGCATGGATCATGCAGTGATATTGGACCAAACATACAATGAAGTAAAGAAAAAACGCAACTTCACTGAAGAAAAACACCACCAAGGCTTGCAATGACGCAGAAAAATATTTTGTAGTGTACACTCGAACATGCATCAAAAACTCATCATCTTCTAGATGGTCATTAATATCAATGGTTTTGTTCTCAAACGCTTCTCTAAACATGTAAAGTCACTTCTTAATAAATCAAAGTTTATATATATATATATATATATATATATATATATATATATATAAGTCAACGTTATAAGCATAAGAGAATGATTACCTTTATGTAGAGTTCATGGCATCAGAAGCCAGTGGACTATGACCCTATGTATCAGATTACACAGAAGCTTACTTCAATAGGAAGAATGTACAAGAAGCATTACATGCTAATGTTACAGGAATTCACTGCAACTGGACTCATTGCAGGTGACTTTTTATTTATTTTTCTTTAATTCTACTTGAATATTTCACATAAACACTTACGTGCATGCAAATAATTATAGTGATGTACTCCACAAATGGTATGATGCATCTCCCTCAGTGCTTCTAGTTATTCACAAACTCATTAATGGTGGGATAAGAGTCTGGATATACAGGTAACTTAATACATCCAATCATAAAGCAAACAGTGTTTTGCATTCCTTTAAATGAATCATTAACCAAACACGGGGCCGGCCCTTTACCAAAGCTGCTAAAGCGTTAGCTTAGGGCCGCATAAAATCTAGGGCACCATCTTCGATCTTCCTCTAGGCTCCAGATCCAACGCAATCATAAAAAAAACGAAGATGAAAATCGCGATCCGTGGAAGAAGAAAAGATCACGAATTGCAATCGTCGATTGAGACTCTATGGTACAAAATGGCGACTGGCGACTGCACCGAGATGGCGAAGCGATGACTCCATCTCCAAATCAATCGGTAGTGACTCCATCTCCAAAAACTCCAATCGATGGGAAAGTCAAAATTGCAGGCTCGAAACAACTAGGGCACAACATATTCATAAGTTTTTGAAAAGGTACTGCAAAATTTTGGACTTTATAATTTTTGAATGCCCTGACTTCTAGTTCTTGTACTTCGTGTAATTTATTAACAGCATCATGTCGTCTAACTATGTTCTTGGTTAATAATTAATAAGGATTAAATCAAAAGTGGTATTTTTAAATTGTTATTTGATTCGCAAAGTTGGATATGGAAAAGAGGTGTTTCATATTAATCTTATGAGTAACATCTACTTTTGAAATATTATGATTTATTTTGGACTCTGTGTCTTTTATGAGAAAAGAAAAGCTAAATCAGTAAGGATCATGGAGAAATACCCATATAGAATTCCAATATGCTATCAAATGTCAATCATATGATTTGTATTATATTTTTCTTTTGTAGTTACAACTGTTTATCAACAAAATTTTACAATTTTTTTGTTCAATTTGTTTTTATTTTTATTTATATTTATGACAACTTTGATTTGCTTGGAGTTAATAATAATTCAATGACAGTGAACTCATTCATCTTATATCTTATGGCTATCCTATTTTCTTTTTTTCCCTTGCGCTAGATTGCGGTACATTCGATTCCAATATCTCAAGTGTGAAAATTTGCAATTGAATTTGAAATATGAAGGAGAAGATGGTACAATATGATAACATGCAGTTGCAAGCCTTATTCTTTTTGTAAAGCTACTAGCGGGCCCGAAATGTTTAAGTGTGGACGGTGCAGACTATTTATCTACGGTGGAATTGGGGAGGGAATTATAGTTGTACGCTAATGATGATTTCCGCACAAATTATTACAATTATCTTCGGGCCTATTAGCATTGTTATTCTTGTTGTTCATTATACTGGGACAAAACGATTTGCTACTTTTTGACTTTCTTTGTGATTCCATATACAATGTGATATTTGCTTTAGATAATGTCCGGTTAGTTTTAGTTACAAATTCATGATATGTGTTCAACTTTTATATCTAAGATGGTACACTTATATTGACATATCTTTGTTTCACTATGTAATAAGAAAGATTAAATGGTTTGACACTTTAATAAATTGAACAAGATATTGTCAATAAATTTGAATATGCAATTTATTAGTAATTTTGCAAGTCGGAATGCTAGAAAAATGATTGTAAGCACTAATTATAATTTTGTTGCATACTCGAATTATTGTTACAAATAAAGTTATTATTTCTCTTCTAATTATTTATAAACAACATAAATTATTTTAATGATGTAACTAATGATAATAGCATTAGTTTCTGTAAGGGAATTTGTTTTGCAATTCGCTTTAGATACCAAAACCTCTAGTACCGGCCCAGACCAAACATAATGTAATGCAGTGGAGACACAGATGGAAGAATACTGGTGACAACAACGTGATTGACACTGAAAAGGTCAATTCCCACGAGTTTAGAAAACAGAGTTCCCTGTTTTCAAACTGGTTTGGAAACTGTGTTTCCAAGCTTAGTTAGGAAATTCAATTCCCACGAGTTTCCAGTTTCCAAACTGGGTTAGGAAACCGTGTCAACGTTCTAAACATAGTTTATAACTTATAGGATACTAGTGTGAACCGGTGCTTCGCACACGGGTATAACTGTAATATTGCGAACGCAAATGTCATATTCAAATATTTAAGAATTTAATATAACGATAACAGAATAACATCGATGAACAACAATGCAACATCATTTTCTGCTATAATTGAAATTAACTGAACAATTATAGCGAATATGGGAAAATTCACATATTTTTCTGAAGATAAAGTATCATGTGTATGAAAATCTTATTCATTAATGCATAGAGATAGTGACTGTGGCAAAGGGAGGAAGAAGTAAAATGTAAGATTTATATGAAATGGGATCGAAATGATAATATGAAAATAATAAGCTTTCCAGTACAAAGTAATAATGTTCATTGAATAGATTTCCTTTCTTATCTAAGTTGCTTGGGCCACCCAGCATCAAGTGTTAAGTTAAAAAGACTCGACTTCCATAGGATAATACAGAGTATCCTGTCGATTTAAAGCGATGGCATGTTTTCCTTCATGAGTATTTCCGCGTAGGCAACTTTCATCAATCCTTTCTTATGAATAAATAATCCCTTAAAAATCCATAATGTGGCTTCACCGTACTGCATAAGCTCGGAAGGAATGCAACATTATATTATATAAGAAATAAAAAAGGGCACATAATTTGTTTTTAAACAATAACTGCAGCCATCCTACAAATAACCGACCACTGATTGAAGACAACTGTTTTTTTGTTTTTCATGAAATTAACATTTCAATTTTTGTTTGAAACATGAAATACAATTGAATCACCAACTCTTCTTGGCGGACTTTTGCATGGAGAACTTGTATAAAGCTTCAGCAGTTTGGAGAAAATACGATGAATAGGAGTTGCATTAAAGCATAGACCCTTGACAGATTTTCATCCGAAGATGCCTAGATTTCGAGGAGTTTCAACATATGCTACATAAATCGTAAGCCCCCAGAAAGAAGTAAAATATGAAACAGCCAAGTATGTCATATTGATTGATGCTGTCTAACAAAAACGCAAGGCTCAAGGCAGTCAATAAAATAAAATTACGTTAGCATGTATAAAATAAAATGACTGCATATCTTTCGTAGGTATATCATGGCAGATTTCTAAACGCAGTTACACACACACACACACACCCAGTTTTCTAGTTTGTTCCCTAGCTCACTAAGATTATTTAACAATCTTGGATAGCCCCAAATTTAATTTCAGCAGCAATTTAGATTAGATTAAGCAAAACAATTATCAAAATGTAGTCGCTTTCCATCATTCTGCCTGCTCAAAAATGTATGCCTCCATACTGCTGTCATCGCCTCACCAAGTTCGTGCAATTATTTGGTTGAATCTTCTCAATGAAGAGTAATACAGCTCTAATCAACGTGAATAGATAAGCTTTTGTAAACTGAAATTCCCTTCGAGGTGAAGAAGATGTGAACTTGCCTGAAATTAGAAAAACAATGGGGAAAATTGGAAAAGTTAGTATTTTCATTACTACATGTATATCTCACTTATGGTTAATTTTTTTTATGTAATATCTTTGCATACTTTATAAGTTCATTGGGTAATGGTACATACCTAAGCATGTGCTAATTTAGATCATAATGGAGTCGTAGATATGCTCCACTTATACTACTAATCCAGATAAGATACAAAAAGTAAAACTAAATACTATATAGAACTATTCTTATATTAATACGTCATTAAACTCTCTTTTCCATTTTGTTTCAAATTTAGTTGAAAAATGCACCTACGAATTAACACCGTACATAGGGCAAGCTTCGAGCAACTAATAAAACGCAATCATAGAAAGCATTCCATCAAACACTTAATTTAGATTTATAGAAATTGTATAAGCTACCTATTAAATTGTTTCTGAGACAGCAGCTTTGCGAAAGGATAGATAAAAGATACAATAGATGCATCTGTTTGCACCTGCCAGGGTAAAATTTAGTTATGATATGCAAAACAAATATCTACTACTTTATTTGTACAGAAATCTGTTGGAACAGAATAACAACCAAACCGTAAATTCTAAAAATAAAAAATCAGGACAAAAAACCGGGAAAATAGAGTAAAGGGTGAAAGGAAGCAGTCGAACAGTAGTAAATTGCATAATTAAAATGCAATAATCAATAAAGTAAAATAAAAATCAAGGGAAAAAATGATTTCAAAGAAACTTATGATATTGAAAAGGATATAAGCTTCCGTGATGTGGTTAGGATTTGATGTGCATCTATATGAACCATTTAAAGCATCAACAAATATGGACATGATATAAATAGCACAAATTAGGAAGTAACAATTCAAATTTGTAGTGGCATAATTAACACCAGATTTGACATCACCTAATTGTTGCCTGCTGATGATGAGGATAGATTTCACATCAGTCAGTTAATAAAATACAACTAATTACGGAAAAAGCTAATTTAAAAAGGTGTAAGGCAAAATCCACTGATAGTCACAAAAAAATGGAAAGTAACAAACTGAGAAAGCTTTTATTGGCGAAGGAATGAAAATATTTAATAATCGGAAAATAAGGAGCACGATTACATTTCCCAAGTTTCACTTCTTTCCCTTCTACCATTGTACATCAAAATTGTTCCTTCCCATTCTCTACAGGCTACTGGATAGCCACTACATCTTCAGAATATCACGTCATATTGATTGTTAACCCAAGCCATCACGGAATGGTTTCCTGATCATGTATCTTAATAGACCACACCCACAACTTACACATTAACCCTTCCTAGATAGCAACTTTAGTTTTCATCGTATCTTTGTTTTGACTAAACTACGTTATACTGTCAATATGGATCATACTCTTTCATATCAGTGTGAAATGCATATATAGGTTATGTGTTCCTTATATTCATAGTAGCCCATAAAAGGATTTTATATTTTTTATGTCTTGCTCTTTACTAATTACCATGAACAACCTCTAAAAGACATCATCATAACGTCTAACTGAAAATTTTATTACCTCAAATTCTATAGCTGTGACATACAACTTTTTCAGGAATGTTTTATCTAAATTATTTGAGATCAGTGCCCACTTTAACCATTTTGATATCAGTTTCAAACAAAACAAAGTCAGCCAATAATATATACTATGGTAAAAGAAATAGCATATCTAATTTACCTGAATCCCTAAATTTCTTTGCAGGAACAGTGGGCTCCTTCAGTTTTATCTCATAGCCTCTTAGATAGTAGTATGGATAACATTTCACCTGGTAAGATATCAAATAATGGATGACCACACATAATCAGAAGAATGCCTGGTATTAATCTCTTCATAGGTAAATGACCTCTTGAATTGCACTCCACTACTGAAAACCCATTTGTAAACTAACAGATTTTCTATACAGCACCATTATATTGTAGACGATAACAATTAAGTATATTAACAAACGAAGATTCCTAAAACGATCAAATATTGACTCATAATAAAACATATGTGCCTAGTTATCTAGAACTTCCGGAAATTGTGCATAAAATAATGGAGACGGCAAAAAAATAGTTTTGGTTCACATACTTTCGAATTTATAATTGTTTAAAAACTGATTCGAAGATCAGCTAACTCGCTTTAGCAATAAGAACCCAAAATTACCCAATTTCATGTATAAAGAAAGATTGCACATATTAACTACAAATAATTTGGATTAAAATTGGATACCATACTACAAAAATATATAATCATGAATCATAAGTATTCATCAGTAACCTCTATAAAAGAAGCTGTGGATGGTCTCAAGGTGTATACAAATACTTACAGTCCATAAAAAAAATGACCACAACAGCATTTTGTTAACTATTTGTTGCTGTTAAACACAATGCAATATAACTCACCAACTAAAAATCTCAATCCAATATACTGTTCAATTCAGCATAAAACATCCTCAATGCACAAAAACAATGCCATAATGGGAAGATACATATGTATCAATAAAAAAATAAAAGGGTGAACAGCTTTGTAGGTTGTCGAATGTAAAAGAAACCTTATTCAGGTTCTATAAGTATGTTGTAATATTTTAAGAATCAAGTGAATCTTTATATTAGCCCGAGTAAGTATATTGTACCTTACCTCCTCTTTGGAGACATGCGTAACTCGAGCCAGAGTTGTATCCATTGTAGTTGTGACCTTCAGAATTTGATGAAGCAAGCTGCATAGACAAACATATGATTTACATAACCAACTATCAACAGTTATTTAGAAGATGAAATGCCCAAATGAGAAGATTTCAGAGGGTAAAAGTTATAGTGTTGATCAATCATGCAGGTAGCGCAATTGTTAACTTCCATGAATTAAAAGAAAATAATTTCACATGCAAATCAATTCAATTGAACGTTTGTGGAATTAGAAACGCATAATCAATTTGTTACCTTGGTAGCTACCATTTCGCTTTGTCTGCAGAAGTTACCCAGTCACTATTAGCCTCTTTTTAGTGATCATTCCAAAAGATGCTTTTCAAGACTGCTAATATAGTAATGTATGAAATAACCATCGAAGTATGCCTTTGCTTCTTGATACACATAAAAATAATTAGGAACATAGTAAATATAACTAAAGGTGTGAACTGACTATGTCGAGTGCAATTGAGGATGTCAAACTATTTTTAACAATTGATTAATTTCCAAACCTGAAACTCTTTATCAGCTCAAACCTGAAGGCCTTTTACATAGACATAAATTGTATTAGCTACGACACACACACACACACTGATTCCCGACGCACACACACCCCGATGTACATACACACGTGTGTGTGTGTTGCATGTAACCTGAGTTCACGTGAATGCGTTGTTTCTCAAAATGATAAAGTGTACATTAATTTTGATGTTACAAACTTTTTAGTAACTTGCATTTATCAGCAAAAACAACCCCCTCAATTTAATTAAGGCTAATGGGATGAAGCTTTATACATTAGAGTGAATCAAAGTAAATGTTGTTTTGTCCACGTTGTGATCAATGATCATAGCAAGCAAAAGCTCAGTTTTGGAATATACACCACTTACTGCAATAATACATAATCAATGCATCGACCCCAATATTTTGATACATTATACTGAAACATGACAGGTTATCCAATATAACTAACCAAGTCTATTTCAACATAGAACACACATCTTACTTTGACATAGAATAAATCAGGATGGCTCTTCATTTGGTTACTTACATCATCCAAACAAAAAAGAAAAAAATGTAAATCATTATAAATCGAAAACCTTACTTCAACGCAAACTGCACACCCAACGGATTATTTATAGAGGTACTTCTATTTTTCGTCTTCGGTCGACCCTTATATTATTTACTTTTACAGTGGTAAACATATATATTCCTCCTGAAAACATCCATGGCATTGAAAAATATTGTAGTACAACAAGACAACACTGGTAAAAATAATAAGAAACGATTTTAAAAAATGAATATGCTTTACTTACCAGTGGCGATATATCAAATTCCATGAAGATGGGTTGTCTTTTAACCTACGGCAAAGACATTCAGATTAGCTCAACTACCATACTATTGAAACTTCAAAAGAAACAGCAAACGTAAAAAATGTAAATTCATAGTAAAATGAAAGGCGAAACAGAAAACTAATATGGAAACACAAGCTCGTGCGTCACGTCTCCCAACATGGTCAGGTGTAAAAAACATAAATTTTGTAGCTGCTGAAATAAATATCTGATTCATATATAAACTGACCATAAATCAGCAAAAGTGGTCGATGGAGACTAATTTCGAAAAATGGTAAATCTCATATCAATGGAAAACGAAACACGTCTGTCTACCTAATAAACATTTATGAAATGTAGGAATATGCATTTGTTTCTAGGCAATTTATGTGAATTGTATATAGCTTGAGATAGAGAGACTAATAGCATAGTAAGCGCATTAAACATTGACAAAAATGTGAACTGAAGATTGTCGCTTACACAACCATAAATGTACAGAAAATTGAAAAGCACTTATTGGAAGATACTTTTTTTATATCAGTACCAGGGTCTTCCAGTGAGGTCAGTTTAAATAATCATGAAATTATCTGTAAGAAACTATGCAAGAAAGTTCATTCTCTAATCCATGAAATTCAAAAGAGGAAAAGAAAGTGAAACCAACAATAGGAAGAATAAGAAAATACTAAGCTACAGTCATAAAAATACTAAGCGGCAGTCATAAAACTACATGATTATATTAATAATCCAATCAAAGAACAAAAGTAGTTGAAAGAAATAAAAACAGGATGAAAGCAATCGGATGACTGCTCTAAGCTTTAAATGTAACATTGCATTTGTCTATTCAAAAGGGAAAACAATAGTGAAAATCAATAAACAAACATAAACATAGATATCAATTGAATCAGATAAAAATATTTTGAAATAAATAAAGCGGAAAAAGAAACAAAGTGAGAGCAAAAGAATAAACTGCTGAAATTAGGATTAGAGCATCGCGTCAACAAATAGAATATCCGAAATGAACTGGGTCAAAGAAGCTGCTCCTAAAAATACGGTACTATGAATAATTGAAATTCATCGATTTTTAAAAAGTAGCTAGTCAAAGGAAGAAGATCCACATGTAAAATTAAGTAGTTTCGACAATCAGAAGAAATGGTTGGAAACCAAGGATTCAAAAGACACCGGAAAAGCAAGGATTACCCCATGATTACAGACTGAATTGAAGCGCTGCAGCCTATTCTAGGTCTTCAAAAAATTCCCAATTAATTACGATATTTCTCGGTGTGGAAGGAGCAGCAATTGGCAAGGTCGGCAGGCAAGAAGACCAAATCACGATGGCCAATTAGGTACACCATAGTTCAAGTGGTGGAAGTGACATTGGATGAAACGCCCAAATTTGGATTTAGGGTTAGGTAGCTACGGGATTGAGAAGGAAGCAGATAAATTAAATGTCGTGACGATTTAGTGTGTACGATGAAAGGTGGGGATTTCAGTGAGAATGCTTGAGATTGAAGAAGCGTAGCAGTGTAGCACTGGGGCTGTTCAGCTTCAGACTGCACCTGTCAAAATCTCCTTCACTCAGAACGAATAATGGAGGGTGAGAAATGCAGAGTCTGAGAGGTGAGCATTTCTTGCTCAGCTTTAATAGTATAGTACAAATAATGATACTAGTCCATCTTCCCTTGTGGCTGCGGAGATTTTTTACGCAAAGTAGTTTTTCAGTGATATATAAATAATAAGACACATATTTTTATATAATCAAGACTATCATACTATGAATTTAATATTAAGCTATATCAATAGATGGCTACCTAATTTGCACTAAAAGAAACACTTCGAAACATTGATTTTAGTGCAAATTAGGGAGGCACGGTATATATAAAAATAATAAAGGATTATATTCCTTCCTAATATCAAAGCCGAAAGAGCAACAATTTACTAAAGATGGAAAGCAGAAAGAAATACTTCGAAACATTTCTTTGATATAATCATTGACATTGTATTTCTTTGATCTAATCGTTGCACTAAAAGAAATATTTCGAAAATCGTTGGCACATATTTTTATATAATCCTTTTTCACAAAGCGCAAAAACTGATAATCTCAAAGCTTCTCTAGAATACTCTGCAAGCAGCAAACTAAATCATGGTTTTCGGATTGTAAATTGTTGCTCTTTCAGCTTTCCATCTTTAGTTCTATAGATAATCATTCTTCTTCCTAAATTCATTTAAGTTACCTTCTAAAAGCATACAACGGATAATAATTCAAACATGCTACCTACTAAAAGCATACAACAGATACATATACCTAATCATATAACATATGCTCTTTTGATCCCGTTTTGATAATTTTTGAGGTCTTCATAGTTGAGCGCAATTATGGTGTCATTGTATATTAGAGGTGTCAATATGAAAGGTTTCTAGGAACCCCTAGCTTGTCTAGCCACATAATCCGCACACTTGTTCCCTTCTCTGTAAATGTGTGTGCATGACACGCTATTGATTTGATCTAGCATGGAATTGATTTGTTTCTCGTTGGAGGGTGTGAGAGCATGGTTCAACCAAATGCCCTTCAAGTTATGGATGATATCCAAGCAGTCGCTCTCAATCCATAGGTATTTACCACGATGGCGCATCATCAGAGTTCTTAACCCAGCCATGAGGCCTTCCGTTTCAACACCTATCACGGAAGTATCGGCAACTACACGGTTACCCCCGCAAGCAAAATGCTACCCTTGATGTCCCGCAAGACATAGCCGCCTCCCGCTTTCCCGTCCCGTACCGCCCCGTCGAAGTTAAGCTTCAGCTAGCCTGAGGTTGGTGGACGACAAATTGAATACCTGCAAGTACCCAAGCTCAAAGTTTAAGTTTTTAACCTCACAACTATGAAACAAGCATATAGTATTCATTAGAAATAACCTAGAGATAGAAACTATGTTGTAAAGCTAATGGAAAATGCAAGTATCCAAGCATACAGTATTCATTAGAAATAACCTATAGACAGAAACTATGTTGTAAAGGTACTGGAAAATGCAAGTATCCAAGCATACAGTATTCATTAGAAATAACCTAGAGACAGAAACTATGTTGTAAAGGTCAAGGTTTTAAATCTCGGGTATCGGTCGCGTTTCGTCTCGGGGATTTTATAGACTCGGTCTCGTATCGGGGGAGATCTCGGACGAGATGAGTCTAACTCGGGAGTTCGTCTCGGATTTTCATCTCAGGTCTGAAAGTTCATATCGGAACAATCTCGGAGTACATGATATATCAAAAATGATATTTTAACAAAATGATTTTTATAAATGCTATCAAAAACATAGTAACTTAAACTTAAAATGCAAAATAACTTTATTGTTTTTTATTTTGCGAAAGATCATTCATACTCTAAATCGTAATATGCTTAAAACAAGAATATTGTTAGACAGGAAACGTTAAAAGGATCCAAAACATTAAAAAATCCAGCATAAATAGACCATAAAATATATAATTTCATAACTAACATGTAAGTAAAAAGACGAATATGAAAATCATAAGTATTGTAAAACATATACGAACAGACAATATAGTCATTTAACTTGCAAAATGTAAAATAGCAAAAGACTGATATAGCTAGATTTGAGTTTTTTAAATATAGTTCTAGTTCAGGCACAAATTTTAATTTTAACCAAAAAACTAAAATCTCGGACGATATTCCAGTATTTTGTCTCGGTCGATATATCGTTCGATATTGCAATATCTCGGGCGATATATTCGAAAGGAGATTTAGAATGATATTTGCCGTTTCGTTTCGGTAGGAGCCCAAAACGAGATCTCGGAGGAGATCTCGGGCGATATTTGCGAGATTTGAAACAGTGGTAAAGGCACTAGAAAATCCAAACGACTCACAATAATACACTAAACTCGACAACAGGCGGCCTTTATGTTGTAAAGGTACTTTAAATTTTAGATATAAAGACTGTTTATACACGACCGATAATATAGTGCACAACACAAACCAAAAAATGCACGAAATACATACCATAAGAATTATAAAGTGACTTTCAAGCATAGATATAGGATGGATAATCATTTTCAATGTTGAGATGAGCAATGTAGGCAATGAAATCACCCAAAATGCATTTGTGGACAAAGCTCAGCAGGAAAACGCATAGGGAAAATAAAATCACCTAAAATGCATTTGCCAGGATTCAAGCACTCGCTGATGAGGTTGCTACAATAAATTTTGAGGCATTATACCACTAAACTACATAATACTTTAATAATAAATTGGCTTCCCAACTCATAATATAAAAAACTTTTAAAGGGAGGTCGGGCCTGAATATCAAGAACTTTAAAACCATAAATATTGATTTAAAGTTATAATAAGCCTGAAGAGGAACATTTTTGCAGGAACAATCCTTTTTTCTATTAATAATATTTGTCTCATTCGATAATTTATTTTACTTCCAGTGCTTGCATAATGCATTACTGCATGTAACTCAATAATGATCCCATTCAAATACCCTTGTAGTGTATCACCTGTGATTATTTACTTCGGTAGTGTTTGTAAAACAAACAAAAGTAAAAGTAAGAACTATGTCAATGTTTCGAATTAAGAGATTAAATCAGATTTTCAAAGATAAACTCGGAACCTTCACAAGTTAATTGAAATGCGAGCAAGTGTTTTTTCAAAAAAAGGGGATTATAGCTTCGGAAGTTAATTAAAATGCAAGCAAACAAGTGTTTTTTCACAAGCTAAAAGAAACACCTTATGGAAGAAAGAAAAGAAATACCTTGCTCTGATCAATGCAGCCGCCATTGGACAAATAAATGGAAGATTGATAGGTAGTGGATAAACAGGAAATAGGAAAAAGCTAAGAAAAGGAAGACACTATTGGAAGGAAGAAGAAAAGCATTCAAGAGAGATAAATTGCAATTACTTTCTATATCATTTCTTTTGGCATCCAGGTACATATATAGGAACTTTGGCTTTACAATAGTAGCTATCTATACCCTATTCTACCCTTGTAACCGTTTGTTTTTTCTCATAGCAGAATTGCAGTAATTAAACTATTTTCTTAAAACAAAATAAGGATAAAGTTGTTACTCAGACATATCTGTTCATAATACAGGTTTGCTTGTTTATAATACAGGTTTGCCTACATGGCAATCTTGGTTATAAATGGGATGCAAACGAGAAGATTGAAACCCGGTACAGGTTTGCTGCAAGTGCGAGCTGGGCTTGGAGTATTTGCTAATGTAAGGCCTGCAACTGTATTACCACAAGTATTGTTTGATCAGCACATCTGTTCATAATTCGCGCAGATACCAAGTTATATCTTGTTGTTGTTTTTTATTTTTATTTTTTAGGACTTGATGCTTTGAACATGATAATATGGAAACCATACCGGAGTATTTACGTGATGCATTTAATAACTGTGTGTTAAGCTGATGGATTTACAAATGGCTTGCACTCAAATAATGGCTAAAAATAATTTATCTTAATGCCTCTTAGAACAAAATATTTGCAGGTGCTCCTTATTGTGGAATTGAAAGGTTGGAAAATGTGTTATTTGACTAAATCTACATAATTAATTTTCAGGTGCAGGTCAATTATATTTTGTTGTTATTTGGTTAAGATCTGTTCTTGGTTCGTTCTTTTTATGGCTAATTGTTTTTTTTTTTTTTTTTGACATCCAGTGATTATTAACATTTTCCATGAATGACAACCTTTTTTATATCTGTTTATTGTCTTCGTTGCTTCTTGTTATTTACTCAAGTTATGGATATTAAACAGGATTTTCTTCAGGTTTTGCTGCAGCCTATGCAATAAGGTTTCAGTATTGTGCACGGTAAGAATATGTTAACCATTGTAAATATATTCTTTTTCTGTTCCCTATGCTTTATAACTTGACAGGATTTTCGTTGCTCTCGAAGTATTAGGATTTACTTGTGTGGATGATTTCAGGTTTTATTTTTATTTTCAATCAAGATTTTATTTTTTTGACGTCAAGTGATTATTAACATTTTCCATGCATGAATGACAACCTTTTTTATATCTGTTTATTGTCTTCGTTGCTTCTTGTTATTTACTCAAGTTATGGATATTAAACAGGATTTTCTTCATGTTTTGCTGCAGCCTATGCAATAAGGTTTCAGTATTGTGCACGGTAAGAATATGTTAACCATTGTAAAAATATTCTTTTTCTGTTCCCTATGCTTTATAGCTTGTGGATACTTCTACATTAAAGAAAGTGGTCGCCGAGGGGATTGACATTATGGTTGTCAGAGAGCTCACTGGAGGTATATTTGTCTCATAATTTTTATCTTATTTTTTATCTGATTTTGCATGCTCGTAATCTTTTGAATTTATATATGTAACATCCTTAGATTTTGCAATAATTTGAAATATTAAATTTAATGTGATTTTGAACAAAATTGTTTTAAATATTAAAATTTATGATTTATGTCGTATATCGATAAGGCATGAACCAAAATTGACTTGTAATATCTAAAGTGTTGACACAGACAACTCACGCAGGACCTAATACTTCATTGCGAAGGGTTCTTGAGTTTTCAAATCATCTGAATTTTTCTTCAGAACCTGAAAGTGAAAACTAAATACGTGCACCTATACTGTACGAAGCTTCGCTGCTAAGTCACCACCATACTATATATACGAACGAAGAAACAGTTTTATTGGGTTACTTCATAAAACCAAAATAATGAAACCGTGGTGATAAAATCCAAATAAAGAGATCGAACTATCCCAAAAAGGAAAAAAAAAGGCAAGACCCTTTAAAACTCCTGCGGTCATGAACTTCAAACCCCTATAAGTTTAATATCATATGATAGCCATTGGATTTATGCGGAAATATGAAGTGACAGACTAAAACTCCTCTTTAAAAGAGAGGGTTTACATGACAACGCATCATTGGATTTAGAACCTATTGGTTCATCTGAAATGACTTCATCGATAAATAATTAATTTTGTTATGTTCAATAGCTTTATGAATTTGGTAGTTCGCACTGATGGTTCATATTACCTATCGTTGGATTCTTTTGCAAAATAATCAGCTGGTTTATGATTTTTTTGCGTACTACCCACGGATCAGCCAATAACTAAAATGAGTATGAAATCAATTTGGATTTAAGCGATGATGACTAATAATACATTAGAATTTGTGATACTGAAGTATAGACAACATAAGAAGTAATAATACATTACAATTACAAGAAACATAAGATCACCCAACATGGAAAAAAATTATATTAAAAAAAATAGTTTTTACTTACAATTTTTTTTTTGAGCCAATCTATCAAGTAGTTTGCCAGTCCACAAAAAAACATGGAATCGATGTTCGGTTTCTTCCTCTGCATCCATTAACAGCCACTAAAATCGATCGCAGCAGTTTAACAAACACTCGCGAGCAGGGCCGGTCCTAGAGGTTTTGGTACCTAAAGAGAATTGCAAAACAAATGCCCTTACAGAAACTAATGCTATTATCATTAGTTACATCATTAAAATAATTTATGTTGTTTACAAATAATTAGAAGAGAAATAATAACTTTATTTGTAACAATAATTCGAGTATGCAACAAAATTATAATTAGTGCTTACAATCATTTTTCTAGCATTCCGACTTGCAAAATTACTAATAAATTGCATATTCAAATTTATTGACAATATCTTGTTCAATTTATTAAAGTGTCAAACCATTTAATCTTTCTTATTACACAGTGAAACAAAGATAAGTCAATATAGGTGTACAATCTTAGATATAAAAGTTGAACACATATCATGAATTTGTAACTAAAACTAACCAGACATTATCTAAAGCAAATATCACATTATATATGGAATCACAAAGAAAGTCAGAAAGTAGCAAATCGTTTTATCCCAGTATAATGAACAACAAGAATAACAATGTTAATAGGCCCGAAGATAATTGTAATAATTTGTGCGGAAATCATCATTAGCGTACAACTATCATTCCCTCCCCAATTCCACCGTAGATTAATAGTCTGCACCATCCACACTTAAACATTTCGGGCCCGCTAGTAGCTTTACAAAAAGAATAAGGCTTGCAACTGCATGTAATCATATTGTACCATCTTCTCCTTCATATTTCAAATTCAATTGCAAATTTTCACACTTGAGATATTGGAATCGAATGTACCACAATCTAGCGCAAGGGAAAAAAGAAAATAGGATAGCCATAAGATATAAGATGAATGAGTTCACTATCATTGAATTATTATTAACTCCAAGCAAATCAAAGTTGTCATAAATATAAATATAAATATAAATATAAACAAATTGAGCAAAAAAATTGTAAACTTTTGTTGATAAACAGTTATAACTACAAAAGAAAAATATAATACAAATCATATGATTGACATTTGATAGCATATTGGAATTCTATATGGGTATTTCTCCATGATCCTTACTGATTTAGCTTTTCTTTTCTCATAAAAGACACAGAGTCCAAAATAAATCATAATATTTCAAAAGTAGATGTTATTCATAAGATTAATATGAAACACCTCTTTTCCATATCCAACTTTGCAAATCAAATAACAATTTAAAAATACCATTTTTGATTTAATCCTTATTAATTATTAACCAAGAACATAGTTAGACGACATGATGCTGTTAATAAATTACACGAAGTACAAGAACTAGAAGTCAGAGCATTCAAAAATTATAAAGTTCAAAATTTTGCAGTACCTTTTCAAAAACTTATGAATTTGTTGTGTCCTAGTTGTTTCGAGCCTGCAATTTTGACTTTCCCATCGATTGGAGTCTTTGGAGATGGAGTCACTACCGATTGATTTGGAGATGGAGTCATCGCTTCGCCATCTCGGTGCAGTCGCTAGTCGCCATTTTGTACCATAGAGTCTCAATCGACGATTGCAATTCATGATCTTTTCTTCTTCCACGGATCGCGATTTTCATCTTCATTTTTTTTATGATTGCGTTGGATTTGGAGCCTAGAGAAAGATCGAAGACGGTGCCCTAGATTTTATGCGGCCCTAAGCCTAAGCTATCGCTTTAGCAGCTTTGGTAAAGGGCCGGCCCTGCTCGCGAGCTTCGCTTGCTTTTCCACGATGGTTTTGCCGTCGTGGAAAAAGAAAACCAAAATTCATTTGTTATTTTATTTCTGTAAAGTGGTATATGCTTTAGATGGCAGGCGGCCGCGTATTTAATCTTGCGTAAAGATGGTCTAGGGTTAGCAAACGGATGAATAAGTTATTCAATCATACCCGGTACGGCCCACAATGCGAACAACGCCTGGAGCTTTTATTTTCGAAATCAACTTAATTGATGACAATAAAGAATATTCAAGTCGACATATAAGCATGCAAAATTTTGAAAACCCCGCTCTTCTTTCCATGTTTATCCCATTTCAACATGATTAAAAATTTGTCTATTTGACTACAAACCAAAAAAAAGAAAATAAGCAAAAAAAACTTTAAATTAGAGTTCTCACCTGTTGCTCTCCAAATTCTTCACCGTCACGCACCGTACCAATTGAACGCATATTGTACAACTAAAATATTAGGATTTACTTGTGTGTATGATTTCAAGTTTTATTTTTATTTTCAATCAAGATTTTATTTTTTTGACATCAAGTGATTATTAACATTTTCCATGCATGAATGACAACCTTTTTTATATCTGTTTATTGTCTTCGTTGCTTCTTGTTATTTACTCAAGTTATGGATATTGAACAGGATTTTCTTCAGGTTTTGCGTCAGCCAATGCAATAAGGTTTCAGTATTGTGCACGGTAAGAATATGTTAACCATTGTAAGTATATCTTTTCTGTTCCCTATGCTTTATAGCTTGTGGATGCTTCTACATTAAAGAAAGTGGTCGCTGAGGGGGTTGACATTATGGTTGTCAGAGAGCTCACTAGAGGTATATTTGTCTCATAACTTTTATCTTATTTTTTATCTGATTTTGCATGCTCGTAATCTTTTGAATTTATATATGTAACATCCTGAGATTTTGCAATAATTTGAAATATTAAATTTAATGTGATTTTGAACAAAATTGTTTTAAATATTAAAATTTATGATTTTATGTCGTATATCGATAAGGTATGAACCAAAATTGACTTGTTAAACAATGAATTTCAATGGCTATATATGATAACGGAGTTTGAAATTTATATTGAACTAACAATATAAAATGGATTAACTAATTTTTGGAATTCCTTGTATATTGAAAATTTTAATGTATTGAATATGATAATAATATATATCTGTTTTATTGTATAATGAATTGTAAACCTGTTCTAACTATAATAGCCTGCATTGATTGAAAATGTAACTATGATTGGTTTGTACTGTCAAATATTGAGATTTGAAATTTAATATTGAATTATTTATATTAAATTGAGTAAATAAATTCATAATTAAATTTTAATGATTTGATTGTGAAAATGTACGGTGGAAACTAAAACAAGTTATTGAAGAAATTCAATTTAACTTATTTCGGTAATTGTAACGTGTATTGGTTATAGATAAATTTGTGATTTTGTTTATATTGGTTAACATTGAAAGTTCAATTCGAATGGCCAGAAATGTTCAAACTTTAATCGCTAAATTCTCTCAATTCATTCAACGATTCAATAAGCTTTCAAAAGGAAAATTGTAGATCGCCTCGAGCTCTTTAAATTCATATGGTTAGATCATCCCATGCATTGTTAAAATCGACAGAAAGGAGCCATGAACGCAGTGCGGTTTATGCTTTTGTGGGCGCGATGTATAACACCTGGGGAGGCCACGCTGTGGAGGATGGTGGTGTTCGATGTGGTGGAGGTGCTGGTGACGACAGATCGTAGTTCGGTGCTTCGATATGGGTGCGGTTTAGGATTGAAAATCACGACTTTTGGTTCATGCTTCTCGGTTGAAACGTGAATTGCATTTAGGGAGAAGAAGCGGATCTTTTAGCTGCTGACATGGCGGTATCTATGTGGTGAGGAATTTTAGTTTTGTTTATTTAATTATTTTATATAATTTGTTTTTCAAATGGTAAAACATTGATAACTTCTTCATACGAAATCACTTTGACGCACGGTTGGATCCGTTAGGATTGTATCGAAATTCCAGGCAACATGGAGCTATTGTGGTTTGATTCAGAGACTGTTAAATTTTGGGCTAAATTTTGGATTTCAATCTCATTTGAAATCAAAGGTGAGTGATTAAACCCACTCACACCTAACTAAAATATTTGATTGCTAGTTAAATTAAATTCAGGTTATGATATGATCGTATTGTTTGTTGTTTGATTATTTAAATTGCTTATTTGTGTTATTCTGCATAGACCATGTAATTTAATTTAACTGTTAATATAAATTGTACAGTTTAAATTTAATTATTAGTTTAAAAAAACCTCATACCTGATGACTAGTAAACTGATATTACATTGAACTATTTAGATGTATTGATTTTGATGGGTGCCTTGATTTATATATTTAATGTATTGATATTTAATTCATCTTGATTATCAACATTAGTTATATATGCTTATTGATTTTTGTTGATTAATTCCAACCATTACCCTAGATGTTATGGGCATCAAATAAACCCGAGACTAATTGTTGAAATGAATTAAGAACGTAGGTTGAAATGATAAATACCTACGACCCTGATTTGGATTGAAATGATATATATCCTTTCCCAAATGCTAAAATTAAATTTTAAGTATTATTTGGCCATAAGATAGAAAATTATATAGGGACACCGATTAGTTAAATAAATTTTGTTTAAACTACGAATTTTGAAATATGTTTTAAAAGTAGTATAAATGAGATTTTATGAATTGATTTCCTTCAAACTTAAACTTTAAAATTTTGGAATTTAAAGTGTTGGAGAATGGAGTTTTGATGACAACAACCTTATTTCAATATTAATTGATTATAAAATATATACTAATACTTTTATCTAGAATATATATATATATATATACACACACACATATGCAAGATTTATATACATGAATTATTACTGAAGACTGTACAGTTTAAGAGCTTCTAGAGACTCAGAATTCAGAGATGATTCAAGACTCATGAGTAATCAAGATTTCAAGGGTTCATGATAAATATATTAATAGAGTCTAGTTAATGTAAGACTCTGAATAGCACTCTGGGTTCTAATTCAAATTCTGATTTTCAATTTCTGATTTCAAATTCTACTTTCAAATTCTATCTTCATTTTCTATCTTCTCTATTTTGTTTTCACACTTTACTTTGAATTTAAGTATAAGTTTTATAAGTTTATACTTTATAAATTATATATATTTATACTTTATATACTTTATATTTATATAGTTCTAAACTCTATAATTTTATAAATATGTTTATATAGTCTATATTTATGTTTCCGTATGGTTTTTTACCTTATAATATTCATTTACAACACTATGTTTTAATTCAAGAATTTCCAGAATTATATATATATAAATATGTACATATATATATATACCAAAACTCTTGAAAAATGCTCAAAAATCAATTTTGAACAAGGATATATCGATATACATATATGTCTATGTCGACATATAGCTCTTACTTTTTCAAAATTGAAAGAAAGTGTCATTTCACTGTTTGTAACTTTCTAGAAACGTTGCAACCTTTAAAATCTTATAAATAGGGACTGATTTCGAACTTTTTCAACATTCTCCATCTTCATCCCCCTTTCTTTACGCCATTATATTTTCTCATTTTTATGAGTTCTACACCTATACTTTGCCAAATTCAATTCTATTTACACAAAACTTCTTCTCTTCTCACCCTCTTCTCATTACGCTCTGAATTGAAGTGTTATTGAAGAGTTATAGGGCTATTGTTATCATTTGGGAAGTGTTTGAGTAATCGGTGTTACCCTTGTAGCCGTGAAATCAAGGAGAATGGAATCGGTGTAACCCTTATAGCCGTGAAATCGAAGAGAGTATACTTGATCAAGTGTTTGGAATCGGCGTTACCCTTATAGCCGTGAGATCAAGGAGGTTGTATTTGGATATTGGATATTGATATAGTAATAAAACTCTGCGCAATCCAACGTTGTGTGGGACTGGACGTAAGAGTAATTCCGAACCAGTATAAAATCAGGTGTATTCTTTCCATTTTTGCACTTTATTTTTATTTATCTTTGTGTTTGTATTTGATTTTGTGTCTGTGATTGTTTCTGTGGTGTGTGATTCATATAGTAGATCATATAAGTTTTGATTTTGATTAAAATCTCAAAAACACTATTAACGCCCCTCTAGTATCAGAGCAAGGTCTTTCAAAAACACTATTCATATTAGTTTTGCCTTAACGATCCATTCCGCAATACATAACAATTGGTATCAGAGCAAGGTCTTTCAAAATGTTCATAATCTGATTTTTGAAAATAGCGACAAATGGCTACCAACACTGGTAGGAATAATAGTTCTTTTGTAGAGGGTCAGTCCATTGTTATACCACCACTGTTTAATGGTAGTAATTATTCATATTGGGCATATAGAATGAAAATATATTTACAATCAGTTGGATTGAACACATGAAATAGTACACAAAATGAGTTTGCTGAACCTACAAATGCTCTTGCACAATAGACAAATGAACAAAATACTGCTGCACAAAGCAATTCTAAAGCCATGAATATGTTATTCTGTTCATTAGATAGAAATGAGTTTAATAGAGTGTCAGTACGTAAAACTGCTTATGAAATTTGGAGAACTTTACAAGTTACTCATGAGGGAAGTAGCACTACAACAGAAAGGGCTTTTTATAGCGTTTGAAAAACGCTATTATATCCTATAATAGCGTTTCAGAGAACGCCATATAACGACATGCTATGTTAGACTTTCAGGTTTAAATAGCAGTGTCAAAAACGCTATGTAAAATCTAGTTTCTATAGCGTTTTATGGCCATGTACTATAGTGTTTGGCAATTTAATTATATAGCGTTTTCTAACATATTTATATAGCTTTTCTGTGCATTTTCATAGCATTTACTAGTCATATTATAAAGTATATAATGATCTGATTTTATAGCGTTTCCTGTATCAATAGCGTTTAATAAACACTATAATGCAATATATTGATTTATACCCACATTTCAGCTCGTTCGCATATACATTTATCCATTTCTTATATGCATATATAGATATAACATATTTTCAAAGACAATGAATTACAACAAAATATTTCATACATATCATTCAAACAATTTTCATATATCCTAATTTAGTATCTCATACATGTCATCCAAACAACTTTTCACATGACAACTTGCATTTCATACGCATTGTTTTATCAAATTTCCCATGTCACTAAAATATCATACATAGTTGCATCAAAAAATTACTATACATTTCTTCCTCCCCTTCCTTCTGCCATGGCTTTTCCACTTGACTTTCATAACGGTACCTACAATTTGAATGACCACTTGATTAGTAACAAAGTCACAGTAATTAAAGGATTATGCTCATGATTAGTACTTCATTATCATAAGCAAAACAAGAAGTAGAAACTTTTATCTTTTGCTTGTGATAATGCAGTGCATAAAAAAGATTAACAGACGCTATATAATAGATTCACATTAAGTAAAACCTCCACCAAAATTTCGCATGAAATCAAACGAATTTTCACTTCATGGTGTCTTATTTATACCAATTTAACATGATTATGATTATTTACAAGAAATATATACCCAACGGCAATTACGAAGGCCGTGATGAAGACAAAAAATAAACTAAAAGCAAAACCAAGCAATCTCAGCAAATATCTTGTTACCCCAGAAAACATGTTACTTTGTAATCAACACAAAAAGTAAAATAAAATGATGACTACGTACTAATTTACATCATCCTCACCTTCTACTTCAGAGTTATCGTATTTGCATGTCACTGCGATTGTGTGTTGACCTATTTCATGCTTGTCCACTGCAAGTAGTGTAGCAGCACCAAACATCATCAGTCAAAATACAGGCTTTTAGTTTCATGATATTGGCTTTTGGCTGCCATGATTGTTTAGCTTTCTTCAGAATGTATATTCCAATTATGACCAAATAATTTGCAGTTAGCACTACACTTTGGCACATATGCCACAATTACATACTGTCTTTTATTGTTTGATCGTGCCACCTGTATCTTATTCAAATAACTGAAATTCGCATCAATCTCGACCAATACCTGAGCAAAATGTAAATATAGTTCGTACGAATAGTATTATCCATTCCGGTAGGTTTTCCCAATGCACTTGCAATCCTACTAATTCCTTCCTTGCTCCAGTGCACTATATTAATATCTACTAATCGAACCCAAACGGAAATAATTGTAAAATAATATATGCAAAACTAATTAAGATCCGCAATTCGTTCTTTAAATATGGTAATTCATGAGTTATATGTGCATGGTCCCCTTAAGAATATTCTTACAATCAACTAAAGAAGACAAACGAATCAAGATAAAACCATATAATTTTTAATATATTTCAAAACCTGATAGTGGTTTGAGAACATTTTGCAAACGTTTCTTGAATTGATCATAAAGAGGATGCCTTCCCACAATATAAATCACAAGAGTAGTAAACCATCTTCTAGCATTCTCACTTATCGCAACATCAAGCATAGATACAACAAGATTGTTTTCTTCAGTATGTGGTGCATAGAACTGCAAATCTGTTGATGGATCTGAGTGGGTAGTCACCTCATTTTATTTTACAGTGTCATCCCATTATCTTGAAAACATGTTTTCTTCAGTATTGGTTTGGTTCTTAGATGGTGGTGCTTTTCCGTTATGATGTGAAACAATTATATATACAACTAAGGCTTAGCGTGTAACTACACCCATAACTAAGTCTATAAAAGTCAATTAGCTAACCTACAATTGAATGAGTCTATAACCAAACCAATGCCCGAGCCTATAATCAAACTCATAAATAACCTATGTCCGAACACATAACGGAGCCAATAACTGAACTTGTAGCAAAAATATATAAACGAGCCCACTAAAGTCTATAACCTTGCCCATAACCATGACATAAACAGAACTTATAAATGAAACCTTAACCAAGTGCTTTTACCAAACCTGGTATTGAGCCTATGACTGAGATTATAACCAGGCTAACTTATACATGTAACAATTATCATTATCGAACTAATAAATAAGTCAATAACCGAGTCCGTAATCAGGATATATAAGTGAGCCTATAACAAGAAAATAACCAAGGCCATAGTAAGTAAAAATAGTCGAACCCATAACCTAATCCATAGCCAAAATATAAACCAAGCCCTATAACTATACCTATAACTGAGTTCATAAGATAATCAATAACTGAGTGTATAACCAAGACCAAGTCCGTAACTACAATAACCAAGACGTACAATTAAACTCAGAGACGAACTTATAATTGATCCTACGACCAATACAAATAACAGTGCCTATAATTAAACTAAAATCAAATCTTCTAATCATGCCCATAACCGAGCATATAAGAAAACCCGTAAGCTTACCTTACTCATAACTAAGTCCGTAAACGATGTCACAACCAAGACATATAACAAAGCATAAAATAGAACGCATAACCATATATATGGTCAAACCTATAATCAAGGCATATAACCGAGCCTATAACGGACATATAAGTGAACCCGTAATTGAACCTGTAACTAAAACCCTAACCGAACCCATAACCGAAACATAAAATCAAGCCTATAAATTAGATTATAACCAAGATATATAACCAAGCTCGTAACCTAGATAAATAACTGAGATCGGAATCAAGCCCATGGCTGAGCCTATAAGATAGCCCATGATCAAGAATATTACCGAGCTTATAACCAAGCATGCAATCGAATCAATAACAATAGCATATAAACAAGCACATGACCAAGCACAAAGTTGAGCCTACAAATGAGCGCAATAATCACAAAATTTGTTAAGACTAGGACTGAGTTTATAACTAAACTGATCTATGCATATAACCAAGTCTAGAACTAACCAGAGATTGGCCCACAATAAGCAATTACATTACATACTTAATAAGGTTTGACATCTGGTTAGCTTTTGCACAAAAATGCACTCAATTAAGTTTGACATTAGGTTCTTTTTACATTTATGGTAAGCTCGATTAAGTACTATATCTAGGGTATAGATTAGCTTTCATATGCATCTGATAGGTTTGCAATTGGTAAGCTTTTACATGTTTACATACCCGCTCAGATTTGACGTCTGGTCAGCTTTCACATCATGGAAGTCAACTATACTTTGTAATGAACAGCTTGAGTATCATGATACTGCTTGCATTTTTAGTTTCTTTGCAATCTTCATTGCCTGAAAACACATGCAAGGGATCAATAAAAATAATCAGATGTCTGAAATGCAAACAATTTTTCCTGAATAATAATAATAATAAATTACCTTTTTCTCTTACTTTTTTGCTATGTACTCTACATCTTCTTCTCGGTGATTACAGAAGACTTTGTTCTTCTTTTTGATCTTCTTGTAGAATAGAAGCACCTGAAGCGCTGTTCAATATCTGTAGCCTTTGTGAAATCCTAATCTGGGGTAGAAAGTCAACATTTCAACATTTTGATTCGATGTATTCCTAGAATTATAATACATGCATCAGTGATGTTAAAAGTAAATATTCTTCCAAATTGGAACAGCACAATCAACAATTTTATGAAACAAAAATTCAGAAATAGATTTTACCCTTTCGGAACACACCAAAAAATTAGAACATTCACAGAAATCAAATTTTATTCCCATAATCTTCAGATGGTAATTGAATTGCACCTAGCCACAAAATAGGTCGAGAATTCAAATCCGAGAAAACGCCAAAGAAAAAGAAAAAAAATAATTAACATCACATCCTACAACAAATGTTCATGTATGTTGATCTTTGCAACAAAATGGCGAGGATTTTTGAATTTCGTTTTTCAGATTCCAGGATTCAATCGAAGTTTGAAAAGAAGGATCATAGCCAGTTAATGGAGAAGTAATAGGTTTTTCCTTCCTGTAAAAGGTTGTCATTCTGATTTCAATATATATTGAAAAAAAGAATAACATGCAATTATGCAAGCCCGTACTATGCATTTGACATACTACATATAATAGTTTGTGCAAAAATTTACCAAGGTTCAATTGAAGTGATAAGAGGCTTCATCCATTAAGAACATAAGCTATTCAAAAGCAAAACATTATGTATGCATAAGTTTATGATTTAGTATCCATACGAAGTCATGCAAATAATTTACGAAAAAAATTCCCAATGTTGTAACCCAACTGACTTTCCAAATAGTAAATACTCATCAAAGATATCATAATGCTTAGGAAAATAAATTATAAAATTAAAGTATGTTAACCAATTATTGAGTTACTACCCAATACAATATTTGATCTGATCTGAGACATTCAACATTACAATTCCAATGTTATATAGATTTAATCATCAATCTATGTACCAATCTAAAATTTTAATTCCACGTCATGGCGATACGCATGATAAATTATGGCATTTTTAACAGTGAGAACGTCCGTATTCACATAATGTCTCCAGCTATGAGCACTGTTGTCACTTTGTAGCTATCTTCCATGAATCCATAACTATTGAATGCATGATTTTAACTACAACATCAAGTTACTAATAGTATATTGTTACCCAGGTATAGCAACAAATTATTCATCTATTTGAGGATGTCATAAATTTCATTTCCAATTACTTATTATTGTCTAGATCATCAACTCTACTTGGAAATAACATTGGAAGAGGTAAAAACAGAACAAAAAAAATGTATTAACAATCTAGGCGATGCTCTCCCACACCAAAATTGATCATATCCAGCATTATTATAGTTTATAGTATTTATATGGAAGAATAACAACACCAGCTATATGTAATCCCATGTAGTTATAACGTTAATTTTTTTAGTTAATACTTATCCAAAGTCAAAAGTAGTGACAAATCCAAAATATCAAAATGCAGGAACATGAATCCCATTATGTTGTATTATTATATAGATACAATTTTTTTTACCAAGTAATTACACATTGAGACCAATGCAGAAAATGTAATAACTTACATGGTTTCAGCATCAGGACTGTATTTTCCAACTTACACGTTGATAGACCGGCCATCCACATTCCTCCCTATATATATATATATGTATGTATATATATATGTGGCGAGCGTTCAATGGCACCTCAAATAGTGCAGTACCCCTAAATGCCCCCTGATTTCCACCACACATTCCGTTTCTCTCTCCCCCCACTACTTCTCTCTCCTTCCACTAACTTAATTTATATTAAATGAGAGGATGAGAGAGGGGGGTAAATGGGGTGCTCACCATTTAGGGTGCCATTGAACGCTCCTCCTATATATATAGTGCAAGTTAATTTATTGTTATTAAAGTTAACCATTACCAAAGTCAAAAGGATCTCAATAATTTACCATTAATTATGTCAAGATATGTGCATGCACCCCACGAATGCAACCTCTGAGACTCTTGATGCACACAGTCCCTGGTGAAATCTACCATACATCAATGGTGTCCTTTCCAAGGGCCTAACCAGTTTTTGATGGTCTTCCCGACTATAAGAATCATATCCGCTTCCACCCCAAATCTTCCAGCTACTATCATAATAGTTATATATCAATATATGTTACTTTGACCTTAAGTTATTTGCACATATCTCTTAATTGACTACAGCATATAAATTTGATCAAGAACATACATATGTTTTTGTGCATAGAACGTTGAGTGAAAGGGGTTGAGACTCTGCTGTCAACTAAAAGTATTACATACATACAGACCACTCTGGATTTCCAGCAAGAAGCAAATAAAACTGAGCTGTCACACAAAACAAACCAGCGTTTTCAAGTAGATGGTGATCATGGTTAATATGACTCTTCTATAAATGTGGCAAATGACACCCTGTTTTACCTTAATAAATGATACAACAAATAGGTAGCATCAGTGTGTAGTAATCAAAATGGACAATGCAAATTAGCTGTAGAAACAAATAGACAATGAATATATTTAGCTCACACCTTACATGGCCCCTGGAGAAACTTCACAATATTTTCAGCAAATATATGTTTGCTGTATCGGTTTTAAGCATTACCTTGTCCATCAATTTTCTTTTAATCTCTTTTAATATGATAAGTGCAACCTCTGGCCTATCTGGAATCCCTTTGAGCCTCTAAGCACAGACATAATTTATGGAGAAAGCACTGTTGGAAGAAAAAGATGTAAAAATGGTGCTTCACGAAATCATCCAGTGCCTAGAACAACACATCATTCTCTACGTGTGTGATGACACAAACAATTTCACTGCTTTGAATATGTGTGTGTGTGTGTGTGTATATATGCATGCATGGTTATCCAAAAATATGTAATGAAGTACATGTATATGCATAGTTTTACATGGAATTTTTCAGTTAAGTTCATACAAACTATTAAAAAGTCATAAATACATTAGAATTTAATTATCCATTTGCAGACCAAAACAAATGCTTTTCATTCAGTGACCGACAATTATCATTTAGGCAACATCAGCTTTTGTATCAAATATAAAGTGACGGGAAAGAATGGTAATAAACATAAAGTGCTATAACAAAGTAAAGCTGCAACATGGGTACCTAAAACAGAGAAGCATGTTATGTAGTCATGGACAAAGAAGACAGTAGCATAGTTGCAGAAGAAAGTAGTAACACGTGCCAAGAGAGCATATTAAAAAATAGTAGGGTCGAACTTTCAATTCAACAGGGATGGAAATGGGGACAGAAGCATCAATATTTGGCCAGCATGAGAACTGGTCATCCAAACTAGGAGACGAAGCAAGTCCGGTGTTGAGCAGTGGTAGAGTTGAAATCGGAGAAGATGCGGCTGTCTGAGGAATTGGGGAAAGTTGTGTTACATGACAATATTCTCCGCAAGCTTCATCTAGTAAATACCAAATAGCAAATTTATCGTATGTATTGGAATCAGTTTAAGAAGTTACCTAATAATTTGAATGTGGTGCATCCTTCACCTCTGATAATAGTTAACTGGAACCGCCAAGCAATCATCGATTTTGTATCACGAACTGCATGCCTCCTATTCTCCTTCATCAACCATCAAAGCTTACTTAGAATTGTTGATTGAGTCTTCAAATTGAAGGAGAGAATCCAAAAAATCTGAAACGAAAAACAAGTTAAACGAAAGTGAAGTGAAAAAAAAGGGGAGAAGTTGGAAAGTAAGATTCGGTTTGTAGAACGCAAGCAATATGGTGTAGCTAGTAATCTATGTAAAAGCAAGAAGGGTAGGAATGGCTTGAAGGGAGAAACTGTAATTAGGCCTCTTTTTCTAAAGTTATCTTGTGTACGGAAAAGGACAAAAAGGAGGATACCAGATAGTACGTTAAAATGAGAACAGAAGAAGGAGACAGTATTAGCGACGGCAAGTCAGAAAGATTAGACAGTATTAGCGATCGCGATTTCGATGAAGGATGACAACAACGATTTGGGGGATGTCGTATCAGCTATCGACCAAGAGCGATTTGAAAAGACGCGAGATAAGAGCGGTTTAGAGGCGATGCGCTATCCTCTGGGGGCAGAGGCGACGCTTGAGGAGGAGGCGATGAAGATTTAGAACATATAACAGGCGGCTTTGAGAAGATGATGTTTTGGAAAGGAAATGGGCAAAAGCATTTATTTTATTTCCCGCACAACGAAAATTCGGTCCCGCCTCCCTGTTCTTAAATGGCGTTGGGGTCATAGATTTTTTTTCTCAGCAGCGTTTTAACTCTTAGAGTTTTGGAGCGTGAACCGACTAAATGTAGGAACGCTATGCAGTATAGCTATCTAAGCCTCATTTTGTTGTAGTGTCGTAAAGTTAAAAAACTAAGATTTTAATGTTAGTTAATCAGTTTGAGTTATTCAAAATGAATGAGAATGAGTCTATCTCCAATATGTATTGCAAATTTCAAGAGATAGTGCATTCGTTAACAGCACTTGGAAACACTTATTCTAAAGAAGATCAAGTCAGAAAAATAATGAGTTCATTGACTCCAGAATGGGATCAGAAAACTCTGGCAATTGAAGAAGCCAATAATGTAAATGAAATGAAGATTGAGGAGTTAATCGGAAATATGATGTCTTTTGAAGTCCAATTACAAAAAAGAAAAGGAAACATGTCAACTAAGAAGAAATCCATTGCATTTAAAGCAACAACAAATGATTCTGACTCGACTAGTGAAGATGATGAAGAAACAACCCTTATGACAAGACATTTTAGAAATTTCTGAAATATAGAAGGAAAAATTATTTTCAAAATGATAACCAAGGAAATTCAAGCAGAAATGATGGTCGATGTTATAATTGCAACAAACCAGGCCATATAAGGAAAATGTGTCCCTATCCAGATAAATCTACTCAACAAATAGACAATAGTAATTCGTCAAGGAAGGGAAAGAAAGCATATGCAGCAACATTAGATGATTCATATTCAACATCAAGTGATGAAGAGCCAGAAACCGAAAATTCAAATATGTGCTTCACGGCAATTCAGAATTCAGAAAATTTCGAAGAAAAGGTTCTAAAAACCGGGTATGCCTTAATTAATTTTTAAATTTTCTTTAGTTGAATGGTTGCTTTTTTTGTTTGTCTTGTTTTTAAATTAAAACTTGAAATTTGAAATTCAAATTTAAATTTTGAAATTTGAAACTCAAAATAATAATATAATAATAAATAATAAATAAAATAACCAAATAGATTTTTTGGATGTTTGTTAGGATTTGAATTATTTTAGGAAATCGTTAAAACTTGAAATATAAATCGATAATTTTAATCACATTTCACAAAATCAAATTTCCTTTGAAAAATAAGTACATATGTCGACATACATATGTTCATATGTCGACATATCTGCCTGAAATTTGAAATTTAAATTTTGAATTTCAAAGGTTTAAACTTTCAAACTTCCCTCCAACTCTTCATCAAACCCCAAGGTTTGAAAAGGTGTCATTGACGTCTGAAAAGTTGTGCCTATTCAGTTCATATCCGTTCAAATTCTATATGTGCAACTATTCTCTCTACCTTTTCACTCACAACTCAAATCATATTCTTCATACCTGTTCTCCTTAAAACTAACAATTCAATGGCTTCCTCAAGTTCATCTTATAAATTGAAGATAACTAAAGCCGTCAATGGTTATCTTCACAATGACCTAGAGGCTATCAAAACCTATGCTAACTATTTAGCAAAGGCTAAAGTTAACACAGGTGCTTTCGCCGTCTTTGGAGACTTTCCTTCCTATGATCTTATTTCTCTCTTCAAACACAACAAAGTCTTGAGTCTATTTGACTCTCATGAAAACGACAAAGTGTGTTATCCCAAGCTTGTCAAGATGTTCTATGCGAACCTTAATCGCGGATTTTACGAAGGCAACAAAGATCAAATTTGGAGTAGCGTCAAAGGCATGCAAATTGTTCTTGATGCCAAACTTTTAGGAATTATTTTAAATTGTAGAAGCCGGGCTCGGATTTTTCGGATTTCAGAATCAATGAAACCAATTTAGAGACTTATCACTACATATTTGAAGACGATGTTCAAATGTATTTCAAAAATCTTTTTTCCGTCCAAAAACAAGAATCGTAAACCTTCTCCTTCAACATACCATCACTCCCCGTTCTGAAAATTTCAACAACCCAGTTCTCAAGGTCCAAAAGGCTCTCTTTGCTATTATTGGTGGCTATGCCATCGATTGGGCCGACATGATCTTAAGAAAATCAAGCCCATAGAATTGTCATCAACAGAAAACACTCTCTACTATGGTGTTTATCTCACTCGCATTTTCAAATACTTTAGAGTTGATCTTCACGAAGAGGAATTTGTGCCTAGGAAAGTGTTTGACGCCTAAAGCATACATCTCATGCAAATTCCTCTCACTTTCCAACCATACGAGACAAATTCGAAGCCAAACAAGCTCGAATGCAACAAGAATAAGCACCTATGGAAGTCGAAGAAGAAGAAGAAGAAACTTCTTTAGAAAGTGTTGAGTGTCCAACCAACACTAGAAACATTTCCAAAGGGACGATTGATCAAAACCAAGTGAAGATTGCCAATAATCAAAAGAACCTTAAAAAGAATTTTTCAAAGATGACCAAGTTCATGATCAGTATTGGAAGAAAGCTTGGGGAAGAAAGCTTGGGATCTCATCTTCCTCATCATCATCAACTGAAAATTAGTCTATCTAGTTTAATTTATCTTTATGCATTCGTTTGTATTTTCTTATGTTTGCTTTCGAATCTCGTATTTAGTGTGTCTTAAATTAGTTGGATGTATTTTCTTTTTATGAAGTAATGAATGGAGTTTTATTTATGTTAAAATTGTTTTTAAGTTACTGCAAAAACTTTGGAATTAAATATAATACAATATAAGATCAAAAGATTCAAATTTTTCAAATTTTTTTAATAGCTATATCGACATACATAATTGTATATGTCGACATATAACTGCCAGATTTTCAAAACTTTTCAAATTTTAAAATTAAATAACTAATTCATGTCCATTCAAAATCCAACGAATTCCAGACCCTATTCAAGCCTATTTCTTCCAAAAAAATTCATTATTCGATTTCTCCTTCTTCTCTATTTCATTTCTTCTTAAATCCATGGCAATTCCAATCCATAACTTAAGCGAAAATCTTGAAGAAACATTGAATTCCTTCAAAGGCATTCTCTCTATAATTCTACGAAACCAGTGTCATCTCGAATTAAGCCAAATAAAGATGTTTGAATAGCAAAAGAAGCATTTGATCCAATTCGGTGGCTAATCTCTTATCTTTTCAGAGATGAAGATAACAATCTCGCTAAGGCACCACCAACTAAAGAAGATGAAGATTGGGAAGTCATCAAGAAGGATCCAATCTTTGGAGAAGACGGTTGGGTAGAAGTCCCAAGAAACGTTTATTTGCTTGGTATGATTGATATGTTTGATTTATTTGAGTTTGTTTGATTTGGATTCTATGGCTTAAAACTTGTATATATTAAAAAAATATGGTGTGCTTGATTTTGTTTGTATATATATATATATATATATATATATATATAACTCACGACATATGTAATTATATTACTTGATAAGTATGTTTATATAATTTGTATTGATGATTGATAATCACGAATTTAGAAACAACTATTATAGGATTATATAGATTTAGGATTAAGGGAGAGTATTTTACTTTGGCATAAAAATTATTTAGATAGTTACAAGATTTAGGGTGAGTAGTTTTAGAATTTCTTTTTGATAATTCCAAAAGGAGAGAAATTATAAAATATAGAATTAGTTTATAGGATTCATATAGACAGGGGGAGTATTAAAAAGATCATCATCAACAGGTATGTACAGGTATGATATTTTATAAACTAAGGTTGTCATCATCAAAAAGGGGGAGATCGTTGGAGAATGGAGTTTTGATGACAACAACCTTATTTCAATATTAATTGATTATAAAATATATACTAACACTTGTATCTAGAATACACACACACACACACACACACACACACACACACACAGAGACATATGCAGGAGTTATTACTGAAGACTGTACAGTTTAAGAGATTCTAGAGATTCGGAATTCAGAGATGATTCAAGACTCATGAGTAATCAAGATTTCAAGAGTTCAAGATAAATATAGTAATAGAGTCTAGTTTATGTAAGACTCTGAATAGCACTGCAAGTTCTAATTCAAATTTAAATTCAAATTCTGATTTTCAATTTATGATTTCAAATTATATCTTCAATCTCTATCTTCTCTATTTTATTTTCTTACGTTACTTTGACTTTAAATTTAGGTTTTATAAGTTTATACTTTATAAGTTTTACATATTTATACTTTATATTTATATAGTTTTAAAATCTATAATTTTATAAATATGTTTATATAGTATATATTTATGTTTCCATATGGTTTTTTTGCTTTATAATATTCATTTACAACGCTATTTAATCCGACTTATATGTTACTACTTATTTATAATGAAATAATTTTAGCGAAATAGATTAGTAATTTAAATCGCTGCAATTACTATAATTACTATAATTATAGATAAATTACTATAAAATCTGACTTATAGATAAGTAGTAATTGTTTCTTCCTCATCAATTGTACTTATTTGATATAATGAAATTGCTGCAGTGTTGCATATTAAATTTAGTGGGCCCATGTTTCTTTCCAATAAAATTGAGGCTAATTCTATTTATACACCAAAAATTACTAAACATACATCAAAAATTAAAATAAACTACTATACACTATATATTACTTTACATACACCGTTTCTTTTACTTAATTATCCATGTTCTCATCTCCTTTTTCTTTTCTCTTTCGAACTTAAAGCACAATTACCCAAAATTAGAAATTCTTTGCATCAAATTGAGTAAATTTTAACAAAATAAAATTTATTTCCAGTACTAATATTGTAACTTTTATAAATTTTTTGAAAAGAAAAAAATCAATTACAACAAAATTATTGTTATTTTACAAAATAAATCAACACTTTTAAATTAGACCATTATTTCAGAATGTTTTCTTAATTGAAATTTTAGATTTCATGATTAAATAATGCATTAACATCTTCATTAACATATCTATTTTGTAACAAGTTTCAATATTTATAAGAATAATTTGACTTTTTATATGCATAAGTTTAAAAAAAGCAACTATGAGAAAAGGATAATTTAGTAATAAAATTTTATAGAAAAAATAATGGTGTATGTTAAGTGATTTTCGTTGTATAAATAGAATTTGCCTAAAATTGATTGCTTACAACTTCTAATATTTATTTTTATTTTCCACCTGCATATCTTATTGGTGAGTGATTCAATAGGTAGCTAATACATGTGTTTTTTTTTGTTTTTGTCTGTATTCTTTAAGTCTATTTTGCATGATGCTAACAAACTCCAACATACAATGCATTCACCAAGGTTTGATTTTAAAACACATTTGTTAATCCTCTATGGTAGTGACTTACAGTGGAATTGACGATAAAATATGTTCACTTTTCTCAAGTATGTTTTGAGCAACTTTTTTCAGTTCCGTCCATTATTTGCTTTTTTGACAGAAATACATGAACTAACAATATTGCTCAATACATTTGAAATGTTCCTTTTTCCTTCATTTTTTTTCATTTATTGAATCGAGCCATATTCAAGTACAGATGCAAGGTAAAAGGAATTCTAAAGGGCATTTCACATTCTCTAAATTCAAATTTTCATTTATGAAACCTACGTTTGTTTTTCTTTCAAGTTATTTAGTGGCTGTTGCTTTTCAATTTGTGTTGCTCTACTACTAACGTGAACGTACATAATTGAACCACTTTTGACTTTTATTGCGTAAGTGGCTTCAGATATCATGAACATAGCTTAATTTTTTTTATCTTTATCTGTTGTTTTGCCCTCAAGTTTTGAAAGATTTAGGTATTTGGCTTTTGTTGTTAACTTAGTTGCATTTTAGTCCTATGTTTCTATCAAAATCATTTACTTTTCTGATCCATTAAGGGTGCTTACGAGTTCCCTCTTCACGAGCTTTGGTGGGTAAAAGTAATGATTCCTGATCCAATGCAAGTTGTTGCTGCTAATCGACCTATTCCTCTATTTACAATCCTTGGAAACATTATCAAGTGAGATTATTATTATGAGGTACTTTACTATTTCGTGTTATTAAATGTATTCATGCTCCGATGGTTCTATAATTTGGTTAAAATATGGACAAAGTAGAATCTTTATGTTACATCTTCAGTTAATGGAAATTTTAACATCCTCTCTTTGTGTGTGTACGGAATATAATATACTATAATATACTTAATATGAAAGCTGACAATTGACATTTTAATAGGGGATCAAAGTAATAATTTGTGGTGCTACAATTATGGAACGATAAAATAAATATAGAGGAAACATATCAGATCAATTAGATAACCCAAGATAACATAGACCATTACTATAAGAGAAATAATCATAAAATTGGAAAATATTTTTTTTTTATACCAACAATACTATTATAGTTCTATCAAAGGATAGTAACTTTTAATCGTGAAAAAGGGAAATGAAAAACACTTAATAATCATAAATTTGTAACGTTTTCCTCCATTGTCTAAATCATGCCGAATGAATTTTAAATGGAAATTAACTCAAGCACTAACTTATTGCCAAACAAACTACTAAAAAGGGAACTAAATTGAGGCAAATTTGTAATCTTTGAGAAGATATTCTTCTATTTACCTGAAACCCGATGAACGGACGTTGAATGGAAATTTTGGTTAAGTTACATGATGCAAAAATAAAATATATAATGGCTATATTACAACAAATTAGAGCAATGTTTTAAGTGTGGTGCTAAGGGCACCCCATTATCCTTTTCCTAATACCGCAATAAAAAAAATAAAACTCATTAAATTTTGCATGCTTCTTAATACCACATTACCTTCACATTATAATCTCTCACTCATCCAATATTTGTTGAACTAATCACGTAGTCAGCCCTAATCTGAAAATCAACAACAATCGTTATCTACTTGATCTTTCCCATAGGAAAATTCAAATTTTTACCGTTTGAAGCCCTAAACTTGCTTGATTGAGTTAACTAGGGTTGAGACAATGATGTATTTGTAGTTTTCAAGTCATAACAAAAATCAAGGCGGCATTCAATGATAAAATCTGAATCAAGGGAAACGGACTGTACCATTGCGTTCGTCTCGGAAAAATACGCGAAATAGAGTCTGAGTTTTCAGAAATCGGAGTCCGTATGACCCAGTTAAGGCCCATGGAAGTTTTCAGAAAATTTAAATTTAAAAACAGATTTCAAATTCAGCTGGGCAGGTAGGCGGGAAAAGATCCCGCCACTCCCCAATTCGACTGGGGAGTCGACTTGGGAGTCGACACACCCCAGGCTGTGTCGACTGCCTAGTCGACACCCCTGTCGACTTGGGTGGTCGGCTAGTCTGGCCTGGGTGCACCTGACTTGTTTCTCAAGACATGTTTGGAGGCTAGTGACGTGAATTGATGGCCCAGATCTGAATTAGGGTTAATCCTATGGTCTAAACTAACCTAATATTCTATAAAAGGACCCTAATACCTAGCCTAAATCATCATAAATCAATCCTACAACTAAACTATGCCAAAATGTTTAATCATGGCCTCCACCGTCTTGTCATAGCCTCCATCTTCATTCATATGAGTGTTCCTAAGCTTGTTTGAGAGTTTCTAAGGCCAAAGTTCAATCTTTCTTCATCAAAGCAAGGATCTTCTTCTAATTTCTCAAGGGTTTTCATTGAAGCTTGCTATTTGGGGGTCTTTAGAGTTGCTAGTGGCTTCGTCTCAATCTTATTTATATTTTATAAGTCTTCATAGCATTGTAAGCCCTATACTACTCTTAGATTCTAACTATGAAGTTAAATATGATATGTTGAGAGTTTGAGTTTGGGCCTAAGTATGATATGGCCTTTGATCCTATCATGTTATGCATAAATTTATTCTATGCATGTTTGTAAAGCTATCACCTTTAACTTATGCATAGAAAACTTTGAGCTTTGGTTGGAAATGTTGCATAAAGCAACATAGAAACTCTCATAAACCTTGTGTTATCTTGCATACGATGTTATATGCAAATCACTAGCCACCATCCTATGTCATTTATGATCATGTTTCACCTATTTGCCAAAGTTTGATATCATGCATATTTTGAGGCTTATAATCTAATATGCAAGTTTATGATCTACCTTATCCTATCTTGCATATGATGTTATATGCGAATCACTTGCTATCATCCTATGTCATTTATGACCATGTTTCATCTATTTTGCTAAAGTTGATAACATGCATGTTTTGAGGCCTATGATGTAATATGCAAGTTTATGAATACATTTGCCTCATATGCCACCATGTTTAACTTGTGGCCCAAAATCTTATTAATTATGTCATGCTTCTAAGTTTCCCCTTTTGAGATCTATTTGCGTTTATGCGAACTTACATGCGATGGGGTTACGTTATGGGTAAACTAAAATGACATAAAAACATGACTTGGAAAGATGACATGAAATATGACATGTGATTATGCTTGAAACATGAACATGAACTTGGACATAACTACTAGAAAACATGAGAATGGCCAACTCGAGGTTGGGTTGAGTTTGTAGCATAAATCTACCCGGAACCGACCGGCTTAACTAGTGGCTACAAGCAATAGGACCCAATGTGGGTAGTTGGTCATGTCGCACTTGAAACCCGAGGTTAGACCAAGTTGTGGTGTAAAGCTATCCGGACCCGCCCGGCTTAATTAGTAACCACAACAAGGTCTAATGTGAGAGGTTGGGTGCATTAAATTAATTAATGCCACATGGTAGGGTTAAGTCATGGACCACTTGAATACTTAACCAATTAAACACGATGGGTTGAAGCGATTAAGTCATGAACCTTGGGTACACTTAACCAACTTGATTGGGTAGGGTTAACCACATTTAACCCGTTAGAAACCCTAGTTACGTGGTCCTTTTCACCAGTAACCCTCTTGATTGTATCATGATACCCTAGTGATTAGGCTAGGGTGGGGCACGATTACTGGGCTGACATGTAAGCGACCAAAACGACGGCTGAGTAGGTGGGCCGGTGTAGGTTCAGGCGGACTATGGTCGTGCACATAGTCCGGAGTTGAAAAAGCAGACACGTGCACCGGTAGGTTTAGACTGTGTGTGCTTGATTTGTGTCCGTGGTTGGCACCTTAGGGCTTGATACACCCTAGGGTGGACCTAGCACAGTTTGACTACACTTCGTGATTGGGTCGTATGACACCGACATTTGACGAGATAGGCTTTTAGGGGGCCGATCGACTAGACCGTGTTGTTGGACCTTGATCAAGGTCATCTCGGGATATTGGGCCAAGATTGGGCCAAGGGATCATTTCTTGTTTATACTTGACATGGATTACTACTACACACTTGGTGCAACTTAACCTTGTATATGCGATGCCACACTTGATCTACCTTTTCACCATGCCAGTTATTACCCTATGCTTCATCTTTGCTTTACATGTTCAGTTAACTTTATTAGTTTTTATACTAATAGTAGGTAGGACTTACCAGTCTTTTTGACTGACCCATTTTCTTTCGCCTCTTTTCTTCCGTTCCCCCCCCCCCTCCAGGTTTACAGGGCGGGAACACCGGCACCTAGCTTGGATCTTTAGCTGCTTTTCTAGATAGCTCACGTACGGTTTGGACTTGAGCTCCCTATGGCTTTATTCTACCTTGGGATAGTTACTTTATGATTTTCTTTCCAGTTTTCAGTTGATGTTTCTAGACTATGTTTTGTGGAAAATAATGACCAGGTACTTTGTTGTAACTTGACTATGGTTTTGAAATGTTAGTTTTATCCGCTGCTTTATTTACTCTGTTTTTTTTACTTATATGATTTGTCTTGTGATATCTGCATGCATATTTACCTTGTCCAACACCCCTCCAAAGCTAGTGTACTTGCAAGAGTGACCCTGGCGGAGGTGGGGTGTTACATTTGGTATCAGAGCATAAGGTTTACAAGATTTGAGCAAAAGTGTTTTTAAAACTTACCTTTTTAGAAAACTATTATCAAAACCAATTAAGTATTTTCCAAGGAAAGTCTAGTTTATTTTAAAAGACTATCCCCCAAAAGCCATTAGCACTATCCTTCGTTTTCTCGTTCTTAATCTATCTTTTCCTTTTTCAGCATGGCCGATCTTAACCTTTCCGAGGGAGTGACCATTCCCGGATGGTTCCGGAGGTACTTGGAAGCTAGGGCCAATGATGCGGGCCCAGCAAATACCCCCACCGTAACTGAGGTTCCTCCTCCTCATCATCATCATCCACAAGCAGATTTCGCAAAGGTTTGCAAAGACTTTAATGCGATGGGTGGCAAGAATTTTATTGGGACGGAAACTTTTGTGGAGACGAGAAATTGGTTGAAAGAAACTTAAGATCTCTTTGCTATCTTTGATGTGGAAGACCATAGAAAGGTTTTATTGGCAGCATGGCTATTAAAAGAAGAAGTTGCTTATTGGTGGGAGGTCACCAATGCTACTAGGCCTACAGAGACTTGGGCCGACTTTAGGACGAGGTTTGGGCTTAAGTTTCTATCATCTGCTGAGGCGAATCTGCAATTGGAGAAGTTTATATCTTTGAAGCAAGGGGACATGACAGTGAGGGAGTATGTGAATATGTTTAACCAGCTTGCTCGATTCGGTTTGGACATGGTTAATACTCCCCAGAAGAAGGCTTTACGCTTTGCACGAGGGTTGAATGAGCCATTACAAGGTTTAGCCCTATCTCATATACCCATGGGGGCCACTTTTGAAGGCCTAGTGGACATGGCATTGCTTCAAGGAGACGATAAGAATGGCAAGAAAGAAGGCAAGACTAATGAAACTCAAACCAAGAAGACGGACTCCAAGTGGGGAGGAAATCAGAGCAATCAGAACAACAAGAACAACAAGGGTAATAAGGCCAACAACAACAAGGCAAAGGACCCAAGAAAATGCAACTTCTGTGGGATTGTTGGGCACATAGCCAAAGATTGCAGAAAGAAGAAGAGGAAGTTGGGCGAGTGCTTTCACTGTGGAGAGCCTGGACACCTTAGCAAGGATTGCCCCAAGAAGCAAGGACAAGGGCAGACTCAGCGTGCAGGACCTTCTGGAGGGCAAGTGCATGCTCTCAACACTGCTCCAGTTCAGGATCGAGGTAGTATTTCTGTAGAAAGTCTTGTTTATATTTCTGACTTTCCTGTTCGCACTTTATTTGATTCTGGCGCATCGCATACCTTTATTTCCTCTGACATTGTTGAAAGTTTGCACCTAAGTACTAGCCTAGTTGAGGATCCCGTTAGTGTTTCAAATCCAACTGGGGGTTCCGCCCATCTATCTATGATTTGTGTGGATTTGAAGATTTCTATCTTGACCGTAGAATTCACGTGTAATGCTTATGTTCTCGGGTTCACGGGGTACGGGTTGATCTTGGGCATGGATTGGTTGTCCAGCTATGGAGCCATTCTCGATTGTGAGCATAGGGTGGTGAGGCTCATGACTCGCCTCGGTAATACCCTAGAGATTTCTTGCAACCCGCTGGATGCCATCATGTTATGTTATCTTGAATCTCTTGACTCGTCAATCAATGATCTGCAATCTGTAAGGGTGGTACAAGACTATCCTGATATCTTTGAAGAGGTTAAAGGGTTACCCCCTAAACGAGAGATAGATTTCCGCATTTATCTTGTTGATAATGCCAAGCCAGTTTCATTGCCTGTTAGGCACATGGCCCCACGAGAAAGAAGAGAGCTCAGTAAGCAAATCAAGGAGCTGCTTGAGAAGAATTTTATTAGGCGAAGCATTTCTGAATGGGGTGCTCCTGTGGTGTTCGCTACTAAAGCGGATGGTTCGCTTCGTCTATGTGTTGATTATCGAGAGTTGAACAAGCTGACAAAGAAGAATAGGCACCCATTACCAAGGATTAATGATCTCTTTGACCAGCTTGTTGGTGCTTCTGTTTTCTCTCAACTCGATCTAGCCACCGGATTCCATCAGCTTAGAGTGGCTGAGGATAGTATTGATAAGACTGCGTTTAGGACTCCGGATGGATTCTTTGAATGGCTTGTCATGCCATTCGGTTTGACTAATGCACCCGCCTACTTCGTAGATTTGATGAGTAGGGTGTTCAGGGAGTTCCTTAACAAGTTCGTGGTTGTCTACGTGGATGATATTCTGATCTTCTCAAAGGATGAGGAAGAACATGCCAGACACCTCAGGGAAGTTGTGGATACGCTTAGAGCCCATCAGTTGAAAGCCAAGTTCTCCAAATGCCATTTTTGGAGAAGGGAAGTTCGGTTTCTTGGACATATAGGCATAGCGGTGGATCCCGCGAAAGTGGTTGCGGTTCAAGACTGGAAGACTCCTAGGAATGCAACCGAAGTAAGAAGCTTCCTCGGTCTGGCGGGCTACTATAGGAAGTTCATCAGGGACTTCGCTAAGATTTCAGCCCCCCTTACTAAGTTGACAAAGAAGAACTTAGTCTTTGCATGGGACTTAGAGTGTGAGCTTGCTTTTCAAAGGCTCAAGAGGGCCCTTACTACAGCTCCAGTTTTGGCATTACCCGATGGCGGTAAGATGTTTACCGTGTACACCGATGCATGTGGCACGGGGTTAGGTGCTGTTCTGATGCAAGAGGGAAGAGTGATATGTTATGGGGGTAGGCAGCTTAAAGTTCATGAGAAGAACTATCCCACTCATGATTTGGAGTTGGCGGCGATCGTCTTTGCACTCAAATCCTGGCGCCACTATCTTCTAGGCGAAAGGTTTGAGTTATATACTGATCACAAGTCGCTCAAGTATCTCTTCTCGCAGAAAGATCTGAATCTAAGGCAGCAAAGGTGGATGGAATTCTTGGCATCTTATGACTTCGAGATAGCTTATACCCCTGGCAAGGGTAATGTTGTGGCAGATGCATTAAGCAGAAGTAGGTTGACTTTGAGTCCCTTGTTTGTTGAGATGAGGAGCCTAGAGTTCTTGGCAACCTTTGATTTCACAACAGCGGTTGAGTCGATGATTGGTTCGTTAGCATCCCTTGAGCTTAGACCTATACTTCTTGATCAAGTTGGGGCTTCGCAGAAGGAAGACCCGCAGATAGTCGAGGTCATGGACAAGCTGATTCGTGGTGAGACGTCTAGCCACCTTGCTAGATATACTGTTGATGACAAGGGTTGGCTAAGGCGTGATGGAAGGCTATGTGTTCCACAAGTGGGAGACTTGGTGCATAAGGTTCTCGAAGAAGCGCATCACTCGAAGATGACTATACACCCTGGAGGAGATAAGATGTATAGGGATATGAAGCGCATTTTCTTTTGGGCTGGGATGAAGAAGGATGTGGCAGAGTATGTTTCAAAGTGCATGGTGTGCCAACAAGTGAAAGCCGAGTCGAAGAAACCCGGTGGGCTATTACATCCATTGGAGGTCCCGCAATGGAAGTGGGAAAGTATCTCTATGGATTTTGTGGATGGATTGCCTAGGTCAAGGAAAGGGAATACGAGCATATGGGTCATAGTTGACAGACTTACAAAGAGTGCTCATTTCATTCCAGTGAAGAGCAAGAGGACCGCATCATGGCTAGCATCTATTTATCTTCGAGAGATAGTGTGATTGCATGGAGTTTCTTCTAGCATAGTCAGCGATCGTGACCCAATCTTCACTAGGCAGTTCTGGAATAGCTTGCAAGAAGCGATGGGTACGCGATTGAATCTGAGTACAGCCTATCACCCCCAGACGGATGGACAAACCGAAAGGGTGAATATAGTGCTAGAAGATCTTTTGAGGCTTTGTGTTCTTGACTTTGGTGGTACTTGGGAAGACCACCTTCCTCTTGTAGAGTTTGCCTATAATAATAGCTACCAAGCTAGCATAGGGATGGCACCATTTGAAGCTCTGTATGGGAGGCCGTGTAGGTCACCATCTTGTTGGTGGGAGGCAATGGACAGGCTTATACTTGGGCCCGATATGATACGGGACACATCCGAGAAAGTTGAATTGGTGAGAAGACGGATGAAAGCGGCCCAAGACAGACAGAAATCCTATGCTGACAAGCGAAGGACAGATTTGGAATTCGAAGTTGGGGATATGGTTTTCGTGAAGGTTTCTCCTTTGCGTAACGTGGTACGTTTTGGAGCAGTTGGGAAGCTGGCACCAAGGTTCGTAGGACCCTTCCCTATCATAGAAAGAATTGGGAAGATGGCTTATAAGGTGGGATTGCCCGTGAAGCTAGCCGGAGTGCATAATGTCTTTAATGTCTCTCATCTCCGAAAGTGTCTACACGAGTCCATTGAGGTGGTTGAGCCAAGCATTCTCGAAGACGTGGAGGTAGAGAAAGAGGCAACCTTGAGGAGAGCTCCGATTCGTATCTTGGGAACGTAGATAAAGAAGCTAAGAAATCGAGAAGTCAAATTGGTGAAAGTTCAGTGGAGTGAAGCCGAAGAGGATGCAACTTGGGAAACCGAGGAGAAGATGCGTGGGCTTTATCCATTTCTTTTTTAGGGTACATTCTCGACCACTTTTCCTTTTACATATCTTTCTTTTTGCTATCCATGTTTATCCTGTTTATCTTGTTATCTTATTAACCTTGTCATGAGAACCTTAGGTAGAAACCCTTTGGATGAAACATGTATTTGAAACATGTTATGCTTGATGTTTGCAAGTGGTTGCAAGTGTTTGCAAGTGGATACTCGTGGATGCATGATACACATTAGGCACTAAGATCGGCTTACACGCTTTCATATTGCATATGCATGAGTGCTTATACTTATTCATGGATGAAACTTGTTATGCCATCACGTCGATGTTGCATATGGATGAATGTTACGTGCACTCATGTAGAGATTATAAATTATGTTAGGATTTTGCATACATATGGACTCATTTCACTAACATACTTTGCATTAAGGGGGTTTACTGAATCAGTAACCGCCTGATTTTCGCATTAGATAAGTACATATACACACACCTTTGCATATAATCATACATCATTTAGAATTTGTTAAGGACATTGACTGCACGTGGATGATGTTTTGAGTAGATGGATGATGGATAGTAGGATACGTTCTTCCTAACTTACAGATTTCGGGGACGAAATCCTTTAAGGTGGGGAGGATGTGACAACCCATATTTCGAATAACAAGTCATAACATAAATCAAGGCGGAATTCAATGATAAATTCTGAATCAAGGGAAACGGGCTGTGCCATTGCGTTCGTCTCGGAAAAATACGCGAAATAGAGTCCAAGTTTTTGAAAATCGGAGTCCGTATGACCCAGTTAAGGCCTATGGAAGTTTTCAGAAAATTTAAATTAAAAAACAGATTTCAAATTCAGCTGGGCAGGTAGGCGGGAAAAGATCCCGCCACTCCCCAATTCGACTGGGGAGTCGACTTGGGAGTCGACACACCCCAGGCTGTGTCGACTGCCTAGTCGACACCCCTGTCGAATTGGGTGGTCGGCCAGTCTGGCCTAGGTGCACCTGACTTGTTTCTCAAGACATGTTTGGAGGCTAGTGACGTGAATTGATGGCCCAGATCTGAATTATGGTTAATCCTATGGTCTAAACTAACCTAATCTTCTATAAAAGGACCCTAATACCTAGCCTAAATCATCATAAATCAATCCTACAACTAAACTATGCCAAAATGTTTAATCATGGCCTCCACCCTCTTGTCATAGCCTCTATCTTCATTCATATGATAGTTCTTAAGCTTGTTTTAGAGTTTCTAAGGCCAAAGTTCAATCTTTCTTCATCAAAGCAAGGATCTTCTTCTAATTTCTCAAGGGTTTTCATTGAAGCTTGCTATTTGGGGGTCTTTAGAGTTGTTAGTGGCTTCGTCTCAATCTTATTTATATTTTATAAGTCTTCATAGAATTGTAAGCCTTATACTACTCTTAGATTCTAACTATGAAGTTAAATATGACATGTTGCAAGTTTGAGTTTGGGCCTAAGTATGATATGTGCTTTGATCCTATCATGTTATGCATAAATTTATTCTATGCATGTTTGTAAAGCTATCACCTTTACCTTATGCATAGAAAGCTATGAGCTTTTGTTGGAAATGTTGCATAAAGCAACATAGAAACTCTCATAAACCTTGTGTTATCCTGCATATGATGTTATATGCAAATCACTAGCCACCATCCTATGTCATTTATAATCGTGTTTCACCTATTTGCCAAAGTTTGATATCATGCATATTTTGAGGCTTATAATCTAATATGCAAGTTTATGATCTACCTTATCCTATCTTGCATATGATGTTATATGCGAATCACTTGCTATCATCCTATGTCATTTATGACCATGTTTCATCTATTTTGCTAAAGTTGATATCATGCATGTTTTGAGGCCTATGATGTAATATGCAAGTTTATGAATACATTTGCCTCATATGCCACCATGTTTAATTTGTGGCCCAAAACCTTATTAATTATGTCATGCTTCTAAGTTTCCCTTTTTGAGATCTATTTGCATTTATGCGAACTTACATGCGATGGGGTTACATTATGGGTAAACTAAAATGACATAAAAACATGACTTGGAAAGATGACATGAAATATGACATGTGATTATGCTTGAAACATGAACATGAACTTGGACATGACTTCTAGAAAACATGAGAATGGCCAACTCGAGGTTGGGTTGAGTTTGTAGCATAAATCTACCCGGGACCGACCGGCTTAACTAGTGGCAACAAGCAATAGGACCCAATGTGGGTAGTTGGTCATGTCTCACTTGAAACCCGAGGTTAGACCAAGTTGTGGTGTAAAGCTACTCGGACCCGCCTGGCTTAACTAGTAACCACAACAAGGTCTAATGTGAGAGGTTGGGTGCATTAAATTAATTAATGCCACATGGTAGGGTTAAGTCATAGACCACTAGAATACTTAACCAATTAAACACGATGGGTTGAAGCGGTTAAGTCATGAACCTTGGGTACACTTAACCAACTTGATTGGGTAGGGTTAACCACATTTAACTCGTTAGAAACCCTAGTTACGTGGTCCTTTTCACTAGTAACCCTCTTGATTGTATCATGATACCCTAGGGACTAGGCTAGGGTGGGGCACGATTACTGGGCTGACATGTACGCGACCAAAACGACGGCTGAGTAGGTGCGCCGGTGTAGGTTCAGGCGGACTATGGTCGTGCACATAGTCCGGAGTTGAAAAAGCAGACACGGGCACCGGTAGGTTTAGACTGTGCGTGCTTGATTTGTGTTCGTGGTTGGCACCCTAGGGCTTGATACACCCTAGGGTGGACCTAGCACAGTTTGACTACACTTCGTGATTGGGCCGTATGACACCGACATTTGACGAGATAGGCTTTTAGGGAGCTGATCGACTAGACCGTCTTGTTGGACCTTGATCTAGGTCATCTCGGGATATTGGGCCAAGATTGGGCCAAGGGATCATTTCTAGTTTATACTTGACATGGATTACTAGTACACACTTGGTGCAACTTAACCTTGTATATGCGATGCCACACTTGATCTACCTTTTCACCATGCCAGTTATCACCCTATGCTTCATCTTTGCTTTACATGTCCAGTTAACTTTATTAGTTTTTATACTAATAGTAGGTAGGACTTACCAGTCTTTTTGACTGACCCATTTTCTTTCGCCTCTTTTCTTCCGTCCCCCCCTCCCTAGGTTTACAGGGCGGGAACACCGGCACCTAGCTTGGATCTTTAGCTGCTTTTCTGGATAGCTCACGTACGGTTTGGACTTGAGCTCGCTATGGCTTTATTCTACCTTGGGGATAGTTACTTTATGATTTTCTTTCCAGTTTTCAGTTGATGTTTCTAGATTTTGTTTTGTGGAAAATAATGACCAAGTACTTTGTTGTAACTTGACTATGGTTTTGAAATGTTAGTTTTATCCGCTGCTTTATTTACTCTTTTTTTTACTTATATGTTCTGTCTTTCGATATCTGCATGCATGTTTACCTTGTCCAACACCCCTCCAAAGCTAGTGTACTTGCAAGAGTGACCCTGGCGGAGGTGGGGTGTTACAGGAAAATTCAAATTTTTACCGTTTGAAGCCCTAAACTTGCTTGATTGAGTTAACTAGGGTTGAGACAATGATGTATTTGTAGTTTTCTTCTTTCTCGGCATTGCTGCGGCATCGAATAATTTATCGTTGATCGAGCGATTGAAGAACTAGGGTTTCAGAATGGAATGAAAGAGGAACTAATAAGAGACTAAAGGAAAATAATGTAACAGTGGTGTGGTGGCCCCTATTTTATACATGAGGTATTAAGAAGAGTGTAATGATAATTCTTGTGGTATTTTTTAGTAGCGGTAATAGGAAGTGTAAATTAGGGTGCCTTTAGCAGCACACTATTTTAAAGAATAGAAATTGTTTTTGTTTTATCGTATCAATTACTTTATGGAGTGATTAATTGGCCATGCTTTTAGTTATACCCATGTGCACAATTATGTACTAATGATATGGATGAACTCTCGACTTGTTTATCTTCGTAATGCAAGTGGTATTAATAAATATTTTCTCCATTCTCCTCTAAATTTAGTTCGATCAATCTTTGGCAAATCTCAGATTCATTAAGGAAGCCCAAGAGTTCTCTCTTCTTCATTCTTAGGCGGATAACAGTAATGACTCCCAATCCAAGGAAAATTATTATGGCTTATTTGCAATCCTTGGAAACATGTTCAAGCGAATATATTATTATGAGGTACTCTGTGATTTTATGTTATCAAATGTATTCATGCAGTAATGGTTTCATTATATGGTTAAAATATCGACAAAGTAGAATCTTTATGTTCTGTTATTACATCTTCAATTATTGAGAATCTTACTAAGCATAATTTTATCTTTAATTTTTCAATTCATGTTTACAATGCTTGGAAAACATGGTCAATATGGATTCTTCTTTCTTATAACCTATGCTACGATCGGTTTTGTTGATAGTTTTGCATTTTATTGGGTTTCACTTTTATTTTTGGTACTTGAGTGTTGTTTCATTTATAAAATATTTCATTGTTGTATTCGCCTCCATATTTGACAAAGCATAACCATAAGAGCATATTTCATTAGTTCAATCTATTCACTTGTATCATTTGATTTTAATTTCTAGGGGCATTGTTATTGACACTCCAAATATTGTTAAGAGGCAGCCAAATTTTTTTCCTTTTCAAAAATTGTTAAGAGGAGTACCAATGTGGAACGCAACCTCTTGACAAATAAAGGTAATTTTACCTTATTACCCATTTAGTCCCCATAACAAATAAGGTAATTTTACCTTAACAAATATTGCAAGGACCGTATTAATTTTTCTTGATTTGCATATATCGATTTTTTTAACCCTAAAGGACCAGTGTTTTTGGAGGAATAGGATCGACTTTTTTTTTTTTTTTTGACATAAATATGCTGAATTTTATTATTACGGAGGCGATGCACCGAAATGATTATTAATTTTCGACATAACACTGTCGAATTCATATATAATTGAATACGTGCAGCATTCGGTGAAGTGGTGATGAACTGCTTATTTGTAACTATTTAGTTGACCGTATCAATTTTGATAACTATTTAGTTATTTAACTTCTCTTAATTAATAATTGCTAAGAGACGCATAATACTTTATTTGCCACTACCTTGAAATTGAAATTTTAACTTCTTAACTTGATTAAACTACATAATTTTACTCTTTAAAACAAAATATATGTACTTTACCATGTGATTGTTTCATTTCTCATCTTTACCACCCATGATCAGCATGGTATTTATCTGATATTTTTTGTCTATTGGCCTGTTGCTTACTTTTTAAATTTCATGGTTGTCTCATGTATTACAGAGAGATGTGCAAATACTTTATAAAGGAAGAATCAAGCATACTGAAAAACCTAATTAGCTAAAATTGCACCATCTACATTAAGCTAGACCTTCTTAAGTACATCTAAAACCTGATATCAATTGATTTGTCACTTTCACACTCTTCATTTACATCAAAATGGATAGGAAAGCTTCTTTAAATACAATAAAAATTATTACTATCATAATTAAATATACATTTAAGGTTTATTTATGTAACAAATGAATATGAACTTGGTTGAATAATTAAACCAAAACATATAAATGAAATCTCATTATTTTAGGTCTTGATGGATGAAATACTTTTTTTTCTCCATAAACGATTTGAAATATTGTTTTTGCTTCAGATACATAACATGATTTATTTTTTCCATCAAATGTTTCATATTCGATATCATTTTATTGCATGGTTACGGGTCTTCACATGACGTTTATATTATGTTTTTGAATTATCTAGGTTTGTACTTTATTCTTTGTATACCATAAAGTATGCATTGTGAGATGATACATAGTACATGTAATTCTTCCTTTTTTAGTATTTATGGGACTATTGGCAAAGAATTGATTGAAACTATTCATTTTTTGTGAAATTAAATTAGATACTGTACGGTTAACTTACTAGAGATTAAAGGAGCTAACTAATTTAAGTGGAAAATTGTTGTTCCTCCACTACGCCATAGATGACCTACTACAATGAAATTCCATGGTGTTGCTAACTACAATGTTTACATAGATATGCTTTTTTTGTCTATTACAACGCATGCTTCAATGTGTTAGCATAGATATCAACCATGTGTTGCAGTAGCCGGGTTAATAAAATTATCAGTCCACGTTAACATGATCCAACGGTCTAGGTTAGCGATCTGCGAGAAATAATGTTTAAGGCGGGAAACAAAAACAATTCGGCAAAACACTTAACAAAATACTCACTCAAGCTCTCAAACACTCACTCTCAAACAAAATACTCCGCCGCTCAACCTCTCAAACACTCATTCTCAAGTTCAATTAGGGCTTAATTGGGGTTCGATTAGGGCAAGTTCGAGTTCAAGTTTAGTTAGGGCTTTGGTGTTTCAATTAGGTCTTCAATTGGGGTTCATTTGGGTTTCAAATTTGAGTTAGGGCTTTGATTTAATCTGCTGCTTAAGGTATCACTCAATGTATATTTCAATTTTTTCTGATTTATTGTTGTGTTGTCTAATTTACTAATTTACTTGTGCGTTCAGGTGTAATCATATTCCTGATTTTATTATTGTGTTTGTATTTGTCCTTATAGTCATGGCTAAATGATATTTGTTTGTCAATTAGTGATGAGCGACGATGAAAAACTATGGGCGGAACTTCCTAAGTTCAGTGAACAATAGATCAATGAAGTGAAATTTTTTATTCGAAATACATTTTCTAGAATCGCGGTAGGTGATGAAATTACATGCCCTTGCAAAAAGTGTCATAATCGCAAGTGGCATCGTCAAGAGGTAGTCTACGACCATATGATTTGGAATGGTCCATCTGAATTGTATGTGAAATGGATTTGTGAGGTTTCCTGTTTAGATCCTGAAAAAAGCGATAACGATATGGATGGTGAAGCAGGAATAAATTTTGGAGATAATCTCGATGAGAAGTTGCAACGTACTTGGGGAATTATGCAGAACAATGAATGTGGACCTTCTGATGGATCAAATGGAATAGATGTCGATGCTAGAAAATTTCATCAACATGTTGAAGAGGGAAAGCAGCCATTATATCGCAGGTGTACTAAATTTTGACGATTAAGTTTTATTGTCAGGCTTTATTCTTTAAAAAGCCTACATAGAATCACCGAGTCTGCATTCAGCGATTTATTAGAGTTGATAAAAGAAGCTTTTCAACAATCCCACATCCATTTATCTTTCAATGCTACCAAAATATCATTAAAGATTTAGGCCTCGTTACCAAAGAATACATGCATGTCCAAATGACTGCATGCTATATTGGGCAGAAAATAAAATGAAAAATAAATGCAAAACTTGTTGTTTTTCAAGGTGGGTTATACCGGAAAAGAAAGTGGCTATTAACAATGATCCGGAGAAGCGGAATCACAAAGTACCAGAAAAAGTGATGCGTTATTTTCCACTAAAACCAAGGCTGCTAAGGATGTTCATGTCCACGGAGTACGCTAAACTTATGTTATAACATGCAGTGGGGCGAAAAAATGATGGCAGACTTCGACATCTAGCTGATGGAGAGGTTTTGGAAGACGATGGATGCCAATTATCCTGATTTTTCATCTAAAAACAGAAATATCAAGTTAGGAGTAGCATCTGATGGATTCAGTCTTTTTCGTACAATGACAACACAGTGCATCACATGGACGATCATATTGGTAAATCATAAACTTTCACCTTGGTTATGCATGAAGATGGAAAATTTGATACTTTCAACACTTATCCCTGGTCCAGAGTCTCCTAACAATTACATTGATGTCTACATGCAATCTCTTGTTACAGAATTAAAAGAATTACGGGATCTTGGTGTTAGCGTAATTAATATTCTACTAAAGGGCAATATAGTCTTTTGTTTGATGTTTTGCCTATATATAAAGGCCCCTTGTGTTATTTTAGGGTTAAGGCTTTGACTTCAATCAGCCTCCACTTTCAATGTATTTTGTTTTTCATTAATCTTATCATGGTATCAGAGCCCTATTCTTCTCTCCATCAAACTCCATCGCAAATCTGAAGTTCTGAAGCCGGAATCCAAATCCGAAAGCCAAAACCACTGAACCAACGCTCCCTTGCACCAAAACCGTCCTCAGACCCGAAGCCAAAACCGTCCTCAGACCCGAAGCCAAAGCCATCCTCAGACCCGAAGCCGTCGCCGTCCTCAGACCCGAAGCCGTCGCCGTCCTCAAACCCGAAGTCGTCCTCAGACCCGAAGCCAGAATACCATCGTTCCCAAAACCCTCGTTCTGACCGAGAATCCCTCGCTCTGACCAAAGTTCTTTTGGTGTATTTTGTTGCCAGATCCGAAGTCTAAGTCCGCTTAATAATGCTTTAGGAGAATTGAAGTCTACAGGAGTTCTGATCTAAGAATTTCTGAAATAAATATTAATTTGAAAACCGAAGTCTAAGTCCGCTTAATAATGTTTTGGGAGACTTGAAGTCTACAGGAATTCTGACCTAAGAATTGCTGAAATAAATATTAATTTGAAAAGTCTTTTGGTGTATTTTGTTCCCAATCTTAGTCCGCTGTTCCCTGAATCCGTCGCACAGCTCCTGAACCCAATTTCCCTAAACCCGAATTTCCCTGAACCCTTTTCACACAGACCCAAAGTTTGCACAGCTCCTTCTTGCACCAGACCCAAAGTTCGAATTGGAAAGTTGGTTGTTTGTTCTCTGAATTTTGTTATTAAAAATGGCAGTAAGTAGAGATACTTCGCTTCAAGCAGATGGTAAAAATTATGCGTATTGGAATTCTATCTATTCTGCGTTAGATCCATCAATGATTGAACAATTTCAGAAGTTCCTTGCATTTCAGCCACATGCCATATCAGCTTCGTCTCAAATAGGTTTGTCATCTAGTTCATCAGGTATATCTTCTTCTACCTGGATTTTAGATTCTGGTGCTTCGAATCATATGTCTCCTAATTTCTCCGATTTCACTTCTTTGGCTCCTAAAGTTTCTGTACCTGTCATAAGTGCTAGTGGTGCATCTATGCCCGTTCAAGGTGTTGGTTCAGTCATTACACCTTCTTTGTCATTATCTAATGTCTGTCACATTCCTAGACTTGCATTAAATCTTGCTTCTGTTGGTCAAATTTGTGACAATGGCTACTTGGTTTCTTTTTCTTCTTCTGAATGTTATGTTCAGGATCCAAAGTCTCAGAAAGTGATTGGGACCAGCCATAGAGAAGGAGGACTTTATGTATTGGATCAGCTCAAAGATCCTAAGATTTCAAAGATTGCAGCTTCTGTTCCAGGTGTGGATGTTTTGTCTTTTCGTTTGAGTCAGTCATCTTCTATGTTTTATTTGTGGCATTCTCGTCTGGGCCATGTATCTAAGTCTCGATTGCAATTCTTAGCGTCTACAGGAGTTTTGGGAGAATTGAAAACTCATGACATTTCTGATTGTAGTGGTTGTAAACTTGCAAAATTCTCTGCTTTACCTTTTCCCCAAAGTAATACAGTTTCTACTGCACCTTTTGATCTTATTCACTCTGATGTCTGGGGACCCTCTCCTGTTTCTACAAAGGGAGGCTCTCGTTATTATGTCTCTTTTATTGATGACTACACTCGTTATTGTTGGATTTATCTTATGAAACGTCGTTCAGAATTTTTTGGCATCTATAATGAGTTTCGATCTCTTATTAAAACTCAGCATGGAGCTGTTATTAAATGTTTCAGATGTGACTTAGGGGGAGAATATACTTCTCATGCTTTTAAGGAACTTCTTGCTTTAGATGGCACAATTTATCAGACTTCTTGCACTGATACTCCTGAACAAAATGGGGTTGCTGAAAGGAAACATAGACATATTCTTGAGACTGCTCGATCTCTTTTATTGTCTGCTAGTGTTCCAAGTGAATTTTGGGGAGAGGCAACTCTTACTTCTGTTTATTTGATTAATAGAATTCCCACTTCTCATAATTCTGGATTGTCCCCCTATGAAAAGTTGTATGGTTGTCCACCAGATTATTCTTCTCTTCGTGTTTTTGGTTCCACATGCTTTGTTCTTCTTCCTCATGTCCAACGGAGTAAGCTAACTTCACGGTCTGCTATATGTGTTTTTCTTGGTTATGGTGCAGGACAAAAAGGATATCGTTGTTTTGATCCAGTCAGTCACAAGCTATATGTTTCCCGTCATGTTGTTTTTCTAGAACATATTCCTTATTTTACTCTTCCTGATCGTACTCACAATATATCTATGTCTGATATTGTTCATATTGATCCTTTCACGGCTGATGATGATGAGCTACTTCCTGCTGAAAATCCAGACACTTCCATTGACTCAACAACCACCCAATCTCCTTCTGAGACAGTAGATACTAGTGAACGTCGATATCCTATCCGAAACCGTCAGTCTACTAGGCGACCTGATTTTGAATATTCTTGTCTTTCCAGTTCATTTTCTTCATTTCTTGCTTCTATACATTGTCTCTCTGAGCCTTCATCTTTCAAAGATGCGGTTCGTGATCCTCTTTGGCAACGTGCTATGGCGGAGGAGCTGACTGCTCTTCATCAGACTCATACTTGGGATTTAGTACCTCTTCCTGCAAGAAAATGTGCTATTGGTTCTCGTTGGATCTATAAGATTAAAACTAAAGCTGATGGATCTATTGAAAGGTATAAAGCTCGCTTGGTTGCTAAAGGTTATTCTCAAGAATATGGTATGGATTATGAGGAAACCTTTGCTCCTGTTGCAAAAATGACTACAGTTCGAACTCTTATTGCGGTTGCTTCTGTTCGCCACTGGAATATTACTCAAATGGATGTTAAAAATGCTTTTTTGAATGGAGATCTTCATGAAGAAGTCTATATGGTTCCTCCTCCCGGTATTGATCATCAACCTGGTGAAGTCTGCAAACTTAGGAAAGCTCTTTATGGTCTCAAACAGGCTCCCCGTGCTTGGTTTGAGAAATTTTCTACTGTAATTACTTCTCTTGGGTTTTTGCCCGAGTAACCATGATTCTGCTTTGTTTGTCAAGTGTACCTCAGCTGGTCGAATTTTGCTTTCTCTTTATGTTGATGATATGATTATTACAGGCGATGATGTTGTTGGAATTAATTTGTTGAAGTCCGAGTTGACTCGATGTTTTGCTATGAAAGACTTAGGTCCCCTTCGTTACTTCTTGGGTATTGAAGTTGCTTCTTCTCCAAAAGGTTATCTTCTTTCTCAATCTAAGTATATTTCTGACATTTTTGAGCGCGCTCGTCTCTCAGATAATAAGACTGTTGATACTCCAATTGAGCTCAATGCTCGATACTCTATTACTGATGGATCTCCATTGCCAGATCCTAGTCTTTATAGAACGATTGTTGGAAGTTTGGTTTATCTCACTATCACTCGCCCTGACATTGCATATGCTGTTCACATAGTCAGTCAGTTTGTTACTTCTCCCACTACAGTTCATTGGGCTGCTGTTATTCGCATTTTGAGATATCTTCGTGGCACTCAGTTTCAGACTCTTTTGCTTTCTTCTACTTCATCTTTAGAGTTATGTGCTTACTCTGACGCAGATTGGGCTGGTGATCCTACTGATCGCAAATCCACTACTGGCTTTTGTATTTTTCTAGGAGATTCTCTAATCTCTTGGAAAAGTAAGAAGCAGGATGTTATATCTCGGTCTTCAACAGAGGCAGAATATCGTGCTATGGCTTCTACTACTTGTGAAATTGTTTGGCTACGATGGTTGCTTGCTGATATGGGTGTTTTCTTGCGACAACCAACTCCTTTGTACTGTGATAATAAAAGTGCTATTCAGATTGCTCATAACTCCGTCTTTCACGAAAGGACCAAGCATATTGAGATTGACTGCCATATTACTCGCCACCATCTTCAGAATGGCACATTGACATTGCCATTTGTCTCTTCCTCCTTGCAACTTGCAGATTTGTTCACAAAATCTTTGTCATCTTCACGCTTCCGGTTTTTGACTGACAAACTCTCGATGCTCATTGCTATCGCATCATGAGTTTGAGGGGGGATGTTAGCGTAATTAATATTCTACTAAAGGGCAATATAGTCTTTTGTTTGATGTTTTGCCTATATATAAAGGCCCCTTGTGTTATTTTAGGGTTAAGGCTTTGACTTCAATCAGCCTCCACTTTCAATGTATTTTGTTTTTCATTAATCTTATCACTTGGCATACAAACTTATGATGCCTTCACTGGTGATAATTTCACATTATGTGCAAGCGTGTTATAGGAGTTACGTTGAGATGAGGATTGTCATATTTGAAGTGACGAACAAGGAGAAAGAAATATTTTGCTCGGTGTTGGAGAATGCTAAACTGCCTTATGGTTGTGCAGCTAATATCGGCCGGTATGTAAACAGGAAAGAGAGGAAAATTGCGGGGTATAAGAGCCACGTAGCTCATTTTATTCTCCACTACTTGCTGCAGTTTGCTGTGAAGAAATCTGTAAAACCCGAAGTTGCAATACCTATGATAAGATTAGGTGCATTTCTAAGAAGTATTGGAGTAAAATTATCGATTTGGCTGATTTCAAGAGGCTACAACAGGAAATTATGGAAATTCTTTGTCAATTTTAGATGATATTCCCAAATGATTTCTTTGATACAATGGTGCACTTGCTAGTTCATTTATGCAAGGAACTTGAATATGGTGGATCTGCACATGTTCGTTGTATGTTTCCTATTGAGCGTTATCTTTGTAAACTGAAATCATATGTTCATAACAAAAGTAAACTTGAGGTGCCCATTGCTGAAGGTTATCTTACATAAGAATGTTTGATATTCTGTTCAAGGTTCTTAGGTGGCGATGGAGCAGGAAAAATGCAATTTGAAACTTGTCCATAGAATCTGGAATATCCTATTAGCACAAGAAGAAACAAAAATGGAAAAGCTATTTATCTTAAAAATTCTCAATGGAAGGAACGTCACCGTTACGTTCTATTCAATTGTGGTAACGAGGAAATAAAGAGTTTACTTGAGTAAGTTTTAAGTTTTATTTTTATTTTAGTAAGTATTGAAGAATTAGAAAATTTATTTCTATCTTTAATTAACCAGGTCTTTATGCTAGGAAACATCGAGCTTTAATTAATGGTCATGCATCATCAAAAAAATATAAAAGAGAGTGTGAAGAATTTTGGAAGCGGTTAAAGGTTGTGAAAAAGGAGGACATTTCAAAAGAAGTACAACCGTTTTCAATGGGCCCTCTTCGAACAACTAAGAGGTTTACTGGATATGTTATCAATGGATACAGATTTTATACAAGGTTCAGAGATGCCAAATGTACAACACAAAACAATGTTGTATTTTTGACAGCCTTGACTACTAGCTTTGCAAGAACGATCAAAATCCATTGGTTGGTGAAGTTAATTACTATGGATCAATTAAATAAATATTAGAACCAGGTTATTGGGGAGAATTTAGTGTGGTTTTATTTTAAGTGTTGTTGGTACCAAGAAGAGAGATTTATATGGGATGACTCGGGTCAATTTTAATCGATAGTGCTAGAAATCTGATCCTTATGTTATGGCTTCACAAGTACAATAGGTGTTTTATATAGAAGATCCAATTGATAAGATGTGCCATAATGTTATCAAGAAATTGTCGAGTGATTGGTGTGAAAATAGACGAATGGATCGAGTTCTCCATTTTTGATCTCCACCTGAAGACTTTCAATTGTCTTGCATATCCCTTTCTCGTGGACCCTGAAAGTAGCATTAGCTTTCGGTTTGGTTTGCTTCTTCTTCACTTTGTAACTGAAATTGATGTAGTCAAAATTTTCATGCAAGGAGTCTAGTATAGAACTACTTGATCGAGTATGAAGGCTGTCAACCACACAGTTTCCTCCCAGAACCTTATGTCCCTCCTCATTTTTAAAGTTGGCACAATCACTTTCATTGCTAAAGGTGCTTCAACCAAGCATGGAACTGCACCAACAGCTTCATGTCTAACTTCAACATCACTCAATATGTCAACATAACCCATAACATTCGATACCACATTTTTCTCAGCAAGACTACTAGAGAATGCATTAAGCAAAGTTGTTGCACTTACATTTGAGTTCGAAAAAGCACACGAAAGCAACTCACTCATCTGTCCAATTTCACCTTCCGCACATTCTGCCATATCATCATCAGCTATTTCTTCTCCACTCATAACGTTTAGGACATATATTGTTAATTGGGTTAACTTCACTTAAATTTCCATTTCCTTTATGCATATTCATTTTCTGGTTTTCTCTAACTGCATCATTTCTCTTCCCAACCACCTTCCTTCAAGCAGTGTTAGTTCTAGCTTGTGATCCTGCACCAATAATCGCATTACCCTTAACCTGTTCATATATCCCAGTTTTCTCAGTGCGAACTCTATCTTTATCCTTCCTAGTATTTTTCCTGGCTAGATCCTCTTTGAATTTTTCACAGTTAATGGTCGAATGCCCAAAACAGTCGCATTTAACGCAAATTGCAGGTCTTCACAAATAGGTAATGTATACAGTTTGTTCATTGCCGTCAGGCAGTAACACTTGGAATTCAACCAGTAACTCATCATGAGGGGTAACCTCAACTATACATTCGTGAACTCGAGACGATCAAGCTTCTTTGTATTTAGATCCATAAAAAGGAATTTTCCTACACGCATAGCCAACCAAAATATTCCCTTTTTAGACCTACCATATAAGGGTAAATTTGTGAGCTTAATCCACATAGGTACCGATGTAATAGATTTATTCAAATCCCCTAAACTAGACATCCAAGGTTGAACAATGAAGATTTTATTTTGAATCAGCACAGGGTCAGCCTACAATATCCTTTCCCGATCTTCTATATTTAGGGGATCAGCACTGCGTTCTCTCTCTCTTTTATATTTTTCTGATGATGCATGACCATTAATTAAAGGTCGATGTTTCCTAGCATAAAGACCTGGTTAATAAAAGATAGAAACAAATTTTCTAATTCTTCAATACTTACTAAAATAAAATAAAACTTAAAACTTACTCAAGTAAACTCTTTATTTCCTCATTACCACAATTGAATAGAACGTAACGGTGACGTTCCTTCCATTGAGAATTTTTAAGATGAATAGCTTTTCCATCTTTGTTTCTTCTTGTGCCAATAGGATATTCCAGATTCTATGGACAAGTTTCAAATTGCATTTTTCCTGCTCCATCGCCACATAAGAACCTTGAACAGAATATCAAACATTCTTATGCAAGATAACCTTCAGCAATGGACACCTCAGGTTTACTTTTGTTATGAACATATGATTTCAGTTTACAAAGATAACGCTCAATAGGAAACATACAACGAACATGTGCAGATCCACCATATTCAAGTTCCTTGCATAAATGAACTAGCAAGTGCACTATTGTATCAAAGAAATCATTTGGGAATATCATCTAAAATTGACAAAGAATTTCCACAATTTCCTGTTGTAGCCTCTTGAAATCAGCCAAATCGATAATTTTACTCCAATGACTTCTTAGAAATGCACCTAATCTTATCATAGGTATTGCAACTTCGGGTTTTACAGATTTCTTCACAGCAAACTGCAGCAAGTAGTGGAGAATTAAATGAGCATCGTGGCTCTTTTACCCAGCAATTTTCCTCTCTTTCTTGTTTACGTAACGGCTGATATAAGCTGCACAACCATAAGGCAGTTTAGCATTCTCCAACACCGAGCAAAATATTTCTTTCTCCTTGTTCGTCACTTCAAATATGACAACCCTCATCTCAACGTAACTCCTATAACACGCTTGCACATAATGTGAAATTATCACCAGTGAAGGCATCATAAGTTTGTATGCCAAGATCCCATAATTCTTTTAATTCTGTAATAAGAGGCTGCATGTAGACATCAATGTAATTGTTAGGAGACTCTGGACCAGGGATAAGGGTTGAAAGTATCAAATTTTCTATCTTCATGCATAACAAAGGTGAAAGATTATAATTTACCAATATGATCGTCCATGTGATGCACTGTGTTGTCATTGTACGAAAAAGACTGAATCCATCAGATGCTACTCCTAACTTGATATTTCTGTTTTCAGATGAAAAATGAGGATAATTGGCATCCATCGTCTTCTAAAACCTCGCCATCAGCTAGATGTCGAAGTCTTCCATCATTTTTTCGTCCCACTGCATGTTATAACATAAGTTTAGCATACTCCGTGGACATGAACATCCTTTGCAGCCTTGGTTTTAGTGGAAAATAACGCATCACTTTTGTTGGTACTTTGTGACTCCGCTTCTCCGGATCATTGTTAATAGCCACTTTCTTTTCCAGTATAACCCACCTTGAAAAACAACAAGTTTTGCAATTATTTTTCATTTTATTTTCTGCCCAATATAGCATGCAGTCATTTGGACATGCATGTATTCTTTGGTAATGAGGCTTAAATCTTTAATGATATTTTGGTAGCATTGAAAAATAAAGGGATGTGGGATTGTTGAAAACTTCTTTTATCAACTCTAATAAATCGCTGAATGCAGACTCGGTGATTCTATGTAGCATTTTAAAGAATAAAGCCTGACAATAAAACTTAATCGTCAAAATTTAGTACACCTGCGATATAATGGATGCTTTCCCTCTTCAACATGTTGATGAAATTTTCTAGCATCGATAGCTATTCCATTTGATCCATCAGAACGTCCACATTCATTGTTCTGCATAATTTCCCAAGTATGTTGCAACTTCTCATCGAGATTATCTCCAAAATTTATTCCTGCTTCACCATCCATACCGTTATCGCTTCTTTCAGGATCTAAACAGGAAACCTCACAAATCCATTTCACGTACAATTCAGATGGACCATTCCAAATCATATGGTCGTAGACTACCTCTTGACGATGCCACTTGCGATTATGACACTTTTTGCTAGGGCATGTAATTTCATCACCTACCGCGATTCTAGAAAATGTATTTCAAATAAAAAAAATTCACTTCATTGATGTATTGTTCACTGAACTTAGGAAGTTCCGCCTATAGTTTTTCATCGTCGCTCATCACTAATTGACAAACAAATATCATTTAGCCATGACTATAAGGACAAAGCCAAACACAATAATAAAATCAGGAATATGATTACACCTGAACGCACAAGTAAATCAGTAAATTAGACAACACAACAATAAATCAAAAAAAATTGAAATATACATTGAGTGATACCTTAAGCAGCAGATTAAATCAAAGCCCTAACTCAAATTTGAAACCCAAATGAACCCCAATTGAAGACCTAATTGAAACACCAAAGCCCTAACTAAACTTGAACTCGAACTTGCCCTAATCGAACCCCATTTAAGCCCTAATTGAAATTGAGAGTGAGTGTTTGAGAGGTTGAGCGGCGGAGTATTTTGTTTGGCAGTGAGTGTTTGAGAGGTTGAGAGGTTGAGCGGCGGAGTATTTTGTTTGAGAGTGAGTGTTTGAGAGGTTGAGTGAATATTTTGTTAAGTGTTTTGCCGAATTATTTTTGTTTCCCGCCTTAAACATTATTTCTCGCGGATCGTTAACCTAGACCATTGGATCATGTTAACGTGGACTGATAATTTTATTCACCCGGCTACTGCAACACATGGTTGATATCTATGCTAACACATTGAAACGTGCGTTGTAATAGACAAAAAACAGCATAGCTATGTAAACATTGTAGTTAGCAACACCATGGAATTTCATTGTAGTAGGTCATCTATGGCGTAGTGGAGGAACAACAATTTTCCACTTAAATTAGTTAGCTCCTTTAATCTCTAGTAAGTTAACCGTACAGTATCTAATTTAATTTCACAAAAAATGAATTGTCTCAATCAATTCTTTGCCAATAGTCCCATAAATACTGAAAAAGGAAGAATTACATGTACTATGTATCATCTCACAATGCATACTTTATGGTTTACAAAGAATATAGTACAAACCTAGATAATTCAAAAACATAATATAAACGTCCTGTGAAGACCCGTAACCATGCAATAAAATACATCGAATATGAAACATTTGATGGAAAAAATAAATCATGTTATGTATCTGAAACAAAAACAAATTTTCAAATCGTTTATGGAGAAAAAAAGTATTTCATCCATCAAGACCTAAAATAATGAGATTTCATTTATATGTTTTGTTTTAATTATTCAACCAAGTTCATATTCATTTGTTACATAAATAAACCTTAAATGTATATTTAATTATGATAGTAATAATTTTTATTGTATTTAAAGAAGCTTTCCTATCCATTTTGATGTAAATGAAGAGTGTGAAAGTGACAAATCAATTGATATCAGGTTGTAGGTGTACTTAAGAAGGTCTAGCTTAATGTAGATGGTGCAGTTTTAGCTAATGAGGTTTTCAGTATGCTTGATTCTTCTTTTATAAAGTATTTACACATCTCTCTGTAATACATGAGACAACCATGAAATTTAAAAAGTAAGCAACAGGCCAATAGACAAAAAATATCAGATAAATACCATGCTGATCATGGATGGTAAAGATGAGAAATGAAACAATCACATGGTAAAGTACATACATTTTGTTTTAAAGAGTAAAATTATGTAGTTTAATCAAGTTAAGAAGTTAAAATTTCAATTTCAAGGTAGTGGCAAATAAATTATTATGCGTCTCTTAGCAATTATTAATTAAGAGAAGTTAAATAACTAAATAGTTATCAAAATTGATACAGTCAACTAAATAGTTACAAATAAGAAGTTCATCACCACTTCACCGAATGTTGCACGTATTCAATTATATATGAATTCGACAGTGTTATGTCGAAAATTAGTAATCATTTCGGTGCATCGCCTCCGTAATAATAAAATTCAGCATATTTATGTCAAAAAAAAAAAATAGTTCGATCCTATTCCTCCAAAAACACTGGTCCTTTAGGGTTAAAAAAATCGATATATGTGAATCAAAAAAAATTAATACGGTCCTTGCAATATTTGTTAAGGTAAAATTACCTTTTTTTTTGTTATGGGGACTAAATGGGTAATAAGGTAAAATTACCTTTATTTGTTAAGGGGTTGCATTCCTCATTGGTACTCCTCTTAACAATTTTTGGAAAGGAAAAAAATTTGGCCTTCACTTAACAATATTTGGAGTGTCAATAACAATGCCCTAAGAAATTAAAATCAACTGATGCAAGTGAATATATTAAACCAATGAAATATGCTCTTATGGTTATGCTATGTTAAATATGGAGGTGAATACAACAATGAAATATTTTATAAATGAAATAGCACTCAAGTACTAAAATAAAAGTGAAACCTAATAAAATGCAAAATAATCAACAAACCCGACCGTAGCATAGGTTATAAGAAAGAAGAATCCATATTGACCATGTTTTCCAAGCATTGTAAACATGAATTGAAAAACCAAAGATAAAATTATGCTTAGTAAGATTCTCATTAATTGAAGATGTAATAACAAAACATAAAGATTCTACTTTGTCGATATTTTAACCATTTAATGAAACCATTACTGCATGAATACCTTTGATAACATAAAATCACTTAGTACCTCATAATAATATTTTCGCTTGAACGTGTTTCCAAGGATTGCAAATAAGCCATAATAATTTTCCTTGGATTGGGAGCCATTATTATTATCCGCCTAAGAATGAAGAAGAGAGAACTCCTGGGCTTCCTTAACGGATCTGAGATTTGCCAAAGATTGATCGAACTAAATTTAGAGGAGAATGGAGAAAATATTTATTAATACCACTTGCATTACGAAGATAAGCAAGTAGAGAGTTCATCCATATCATTAGTACATAATTGTGCACATGGGTATAACTAAAAGCATGGCCAATTAATCACTCCATAAAGTAATTGATATGATAAAACTAAAACAATTTCTATTCTTTAAAATAGTGTGCTGCTAAAGGCACCCCAATTTACACTTCCTATTACCGCTACTAAAAAATACCACAAGAATTATCATTACACTCTTCTTAATACCTCATGTATAAAATAGGGGCTACCACACCACTGTTACATTATTTTCCTTTAGTCTCTTATTAGTTCCTCTTTCATTCCATTCTGAAACCCTAGTTCTTCAATCGCTCGATCAACGATGAATTGTTCGATGCCGCAGCAATGCCGAGAAAGAAGAAAGCTACAAATACATCATTGTCTCAACCCTAGTTAACTCAATCAAGCAAGTTTAGAGCTTCAAACGGTAAAAATTTGAATTTTCCTATGGGAAAGATCAAGTAGATAACGATTGTTGTTGATTATGGATTTCAGATTAGGGCTGACTACGTGATTAGTTCAGCAAATACTGGTTGAGTGAGAGATTATAATGTGGAGGTAATGTGGTATTAAGAAGCATGCAAAATTTAATGAGTTTTATTTTTTTGATTGCTGTATTAGGAAAAGGATAATGGGGTGCCCTTAGCACCACACTTAAAATATTGCTCTAATTTGTTGTAATATAGCCATTATATATTTTATTTTTGCATCATGTAACTTAACCAAAATTTCCATTCAACGTCCGTTCATTGGGTTTCAGGTAAACAGAAGAATATCTTCTCAAAGATTACAAATTTGCTTCGATTTATTTCCCTTTTTATTAGTTTGTTTGGCATTAAGTCAGTGCTTGAGTTAGTTTCCATTTAAAATTCATTCGGCATGTTTTAGACAATGAAGGAAAACGTTACAAATTTAAAATTATTAAGTGTTTTTCATTTCCCTTTTTCACGATTAAAAGTTATTATCCTTTGATAGAACTACAATAGTATTGTTGGTATAAAAAAATATTTTCCTATTTTATGATTATTTCTCTTGTAGTAATGGTCTATGTTATCTTGGGTTATCTAATTGATCTGATATGTTTCCTCTTTATTGATTTTATCCTTCCATAATTGTAGCACCACAAATTATTACTTTGATCCCCTATTAAAATGTCAATTGTCAGCTTTCATATTAAGTATATTATATTCCATATACACACAAAGAGAGGATGTTAAAATTTCCATTAACTGAAGATGTAACATAAAGATTCTACTTTGTCCATATTTTAACCAAATTATAGAACCATCGGAGCATGAATACATTTAATAACACGAAATCTAGGGCTGTCAATGGATATCCGAAAAATCCGAAATCCGTCCGCATCCGTATCCGAAAAGAGGATAAATATCCGATATCCGGGAAAGCGGATGCGGATGCGGATATAGGCATATCCGCATCCGAAAATTATCCGTCCGCTTTTTTTCCCGATTATAGCTTAAATTATGTGTATTTTAACATAATTAAATATACTAATTTATTAATTTGCAAAATTAAAAGTCTACTAAATGCATGTTAATTGCTCAAAATTATATATTATCGTCATATTTATTTGTTTTTAGCAATTTAGTAATTAATTAGGTTGAAAAAGATTAATATTAAGCTAAAAAAATTCATTTATATTCATAGATTTATCGATTGTTGGCGGAGCGGATAATTATCCGATATCCGTCCGTATCCGCGGATATGGATATCCGATATCCGAAAATGGTTTCGGATGCGGATGCGGATACGGATATGGCACTATCCGTATCCGAAAGTATCCGTTGACAGCCCTAACGAAATCGCAAAGTACCTCAAAATTATAATATCACTTAATAATGTTTCCAAGAATTGTAAATAGAGCAATAGGTCGATCAGCAGCAGCAACTTGCATTGGATCAGGAATCATTACTTTTACCCACCAAAGCTCATGAAGAGAGAACTCGTAAGCACCCTTAATGGATCAGAAAAGTAAATGATTTTGATAGAAACATAGGACTAAACTGCAACTAAGTTAACAACAAAAGCCAAATACCTAAATCTTTCAAAACTTGTGGGCAAAACAGCAGATAAAGATTAAAAAAATTAAGCTATGTTCATGATATCTGAAGCCACTTGCGCAATAAAAATCTAAAGTGGTTCAATTATGTATGTTCACGTTGGTAGTAGAGCAACACAAATTGAAAAGCAACAGCCACTAAATAACTTGAAAGAATAACAAACGTAAGTTTTATAAAAGGAAATTTGAATTTAGAGAATGTGAAATGCCCTTTAGAATTCCTTTTACCTTGCATCTGTACTTGAATATGGCTCGATTCAATAAATGAAAAAAAAAATGAAGGAAAAAGGAAATTTTCAAATGTATTGAGCAATATTGTTAGTTCATGTATTTCTGTCAAAAAAGCAAATAATGGACGAAACTGAAAAAAGTTGCTCAACACATACTTGAGAAAAGTGAACATATTTTATCGTCAATTCCACTGTAAGTCACTACCACAGAGGATTAACAAATGTGTTTTAAAATCAAACCTTGGTGAATGCATTGTATGTTGGAGTTTATTAGCATCATGCAAAATAGACTTAAAGAATACGGACAAAAACAAAAAAAACACATGTATTAGCTACCTATTGAATCACTCACCAATAAGATATGCAGGTGGAAAATAAATATTAGAAGTTGTAAGCAATCAATTTCAGGAAAATTCTATTTATACACCGAATATCACTTAACATACACCATTATTTTTTCTATAAAATTTTATTACTAAATTACCCTTTTCTCATAGTTGCTTTTTTAAAACTTATGCATATAAAAAGTCAAATTATTCTTATAAATATTGAAACTTGATAAAAAATAGATATGTTAATGAAGATGTTAATGCATTATTTAATCATGAAATCTAAAATTTCAATTAAGAAAACATTCTGAAATAATGGTCTAATTTAAAAGTGTTGATTTATTTTGTAAAATTACAATTATTTTGTTGAAATTGATTTTTTTCTTTTCAAAAAATTTATAAAAATTAAAATATTAGTACTGGAAATAAATTTTATTTTGTTAAAATTTGCTCAATTTGATGCAAAGAATTTCTAATTTTGGGTAATTGTGCTTTAAGTTTGAAAGAGAAAAGAAAAAGGAGATGAGAACATGGATAATTAAGTAAAAGAAACGGTGTATGTAAAGTAACATATAGTGTATAGTAGTTTATTTTAATTTTTGATGTATGTTTAGTAATTTTTGGTGTATAAATAGAATTAGCCTCAATTTTATTGGAAAGAAACATGGGCCAACTAAATTTAATATGCAACATAGCAACAATTTCATTATATCAAATAAGTACAATTGATGAGGAAGAAACATTTACTACTTATCTATAAGTCAGATTTTATAGTAATTTATCTATAATTATAGTAATTATAGTGATTGCAGCGATTTAAATTACTAACCTATTTCGCTGAAATTATTTCATTATAAATAAGTAGTACCATATAAGTCGGATTTAATCGTGTTGTAAATGAATATTATAAAGTAAAAAACCATATGGAAACATAAATATACTATATAAACATATTTATAAAATTATAGATTTTAAAGCTATATAAATATAAAGTATAAATATGTAAAACTTATAAAGTATAAACTTATAAAACTTAAATTTAAAATCAAAGTAACGTAAGAAAATAAAATAGAGAAGATAGAGATTGAAGATAGAATTTAAAAATAGAATTTGAAATCATAAATTGAAAATCAGAATTTGAATTTAAATTTGAATTAAAACCTGCAGTGCTATTCAGAGTCTTACATAAACTAGACTCTATTACTATATTTATCTTGAACTCTTGAAATCTTGATTACTCATGAGTCTTGAATCATCTCTGAATTCCTAATCTTTAGAAGCTCTTGAACTGTACAGTTTTCAGTAATAACTCCGGCATATGTCTGTGTGTATATATATATATATATATATATATATATATATATATATTCTAGATACAAGTGTTAGTATATATTTTATAATCAATTAATATTGAAATAAGATTGTTGTCATCAAAACTCCATTCTCCAACGATCTCCCCCTTTTTGATGATGACACCCTTAGTTTATAAAATATCATACCTGTACATGCCTGTTGATTATGATCTTTTTAATACTCCCCTGTCTATATGAATCCTATAAACTAATTCTATATTTTATAATTTCTCCCCCTTTGGCATTATCAAAAAGAAATTCTAAAACTACTCACCCTAAATCCTGTAACTATCAAAATAATTTTTATACCAAAGTAAAATACTCTCCCTTAATCCTAAATCTACATAATCCTATAATAGCTGTTTCTAAATTCGTGATTATCAATCATCAATACAAATTATATAAACATACTTATCAAGTAATATAATTACATATGTCATGAGTTATATATATATATATATATATATATATATATATATATATATATATATACAAACCAAATCAAGCACACCACACCATGTTTTTTTAATATATACAAATTTTAAGCCATAGAATCCAAATCAAACAAACTCAAATAAATCAAACATATCAATCATACCAAGCAAATAAACGTTTCTTGGGACTTCTACCCAACCGTCTTCTCCAAAGATTGGATCCTTCTTGATGACTTCCCAATCTTCATCTTCTTTAGTTGGTGGTGCCTTAGCGAGATTGTTATCTTCATCTCTGAAAAGATAAGATATTAGCCACCGAATTGCATCAAAATGCTTCTCTTGCTATTCAAACATCTTTATTTGGCTTAATTCGAGATGACACTGGCTTTGTAGAACTATAGAGAGAATGCCTTTGAAGGAATTCAATGTTTCTTCAAGATTTTCGCTTAAGTTATGGATTGGATTTGCCATGGATTTAAGAAGAAATGAAATAGAGAAGAAGGAGAAATAGAATAATGATTTTTTTTTGGAGGAAATAGGCTTAAATAGGGTCTGGAATTCGTTGGATTTTGAATGGACATGAATTAGTTATTTAATTTTAAAATTTGAAAAGTTTTTAAAATCTGGCAGTTATATGTCGATATATACAATTATTTATGTTGATATAACTATTAAAAAAATTGAAAATTTTAAATCTTTTGATCTTATATTATACTATATTTAATTCCAAAGTTTTTGCAGTAACTTAAAAGCAATTTTAACATAAATAAAACTCCATTCATTACTTCATAAAAAGCAAATATGTAATAACCCAGAAAATCTGGGCCAGTTTAACATTTTTATTTTGGCAATTTTAGCGAATTTTGAATATTTAAAATGAATTATTTTAAATAATATCGACGAGGAATTTATTTTGAATATAATTCGAACGTATATATTTATACGCGTCGTCGTTAGAATATAAATATTTATATATAATTATAGATAGAATTGAAAATGGCGTGGTAGTTCGATAATTCGATTTCAAACTTCAATTGAACATACCGGGTGCAAAACAATCCGGATTTTAGTGAAACCAAAAATAATAGGATCTAATTGATGATATCTTTACAACGAATCCGAAAAATTGAAATTTCATAGCGGGAATCAAAAGATATGTCCAGTTGAAAATTCTGAATAGTCGCTATGGAATTCAGGCCCTTAAAAATGGGAATTTTGCAAACGACCTCGGATTTCGACGAAACCACTTTTGTTGGGTCCGTGATGTCAAATTATTGCTAGGTTTCAAATTTCATAATTTTCTGAATCAATATGTGAGCGTGGCAAAGGAAAACGCGTTTGACCAGTTTCAGTTGATTTTATTCGACTGGAAATTGGCCATTTTTCAAACGATCTCAGAATTCGACGAAACTAGTTTTGATAGGACCGTATCGTCAATACGAAGCTAGAAAATATTTTTCTTGAATTTTTCTAGTTAGTATGTGACCCCGATAAGTTGAAATGCGCATTCAAATTCAATATATAGAGTTATATGTCGATTTTGACGAAAACTGATCGAAACGATTGAATCAGCTTACGATACATATCCCATTGTGTTCGGAATGGGGGTAAAACGCTATGGACGACAGGCGATGGGCCTCGTTTAGAGGTCGTATGTAAAAGTCAACTTTTTCATAATAAAATAATTAAATAAATAAATAAAATTAACTCTCTCCCCCTTTAACTCTTCTGCCCCCCCCCCCCCCCCCGATTCAAAATCATTCTACGGAAGAAAAAAAAAGAAGGAAAAAGGGAGAGGAGCGTCGCCCCCCCCCCCCAAACCATCGCCACCTCGAAGAGACCCCCCCCCCCTCGTCAGATCGGAGACCCCCCCCCCTTCGCCTGACCTCGCCCTCCACCTGCACCACCTCAGCGCACCACCCTGACCATCCCGCTCCTCACCCTCTTCTTCTGAAGTCAACGGCGAGCCCTAGCTCGCGTGTGGATCTCGATGACAAACTGGAATTGTTCGACGAGGGGTTCAGTCCTTTTACAGAGAAGACGAAGAAGGTTTAAAATTCTAAACCTTTAATTAGTTTAACTATTTACCATTAGCAATTCATTTAATGTAATTAGTTTAGTTAATTTACTAATTTAGCATAGTTTTGAAATGAAATTAACATTCTTTTTGAAATGAAATTAGCTTGATTTTTGAATAGGATTTTTAAAATAGAAAAGACGATATTTTTAAAATAGAAAAGATGATATTTTTAAAATAAAAAAGACGATATTTTTAAAATAGGAAAGACGAGATTTTTAAAATAGGAAAGATCAGATTTTTAAAATAGGAAAGATCATATTTTTAAAATGCAAAAGATTAGATTTTTAAAAATGAAAAGGCGAAATCTTTATATTGGAAAGGGGGAAATCTTTATATGGTGAAGAGCGAAGAGAAAATATGATTTTGATTATATACTAGTGGTGTAAAAATTCGATTTTTATATATTGAATAGCATATTAAAAATTCGATTTTTATAAATTGAAGAACGAAGTAAAAATTAGATTTTTATATATTGAATAGCATAGTAAAAATTCGATTTTTATATATTGAATAGCGAAGTAAAAATTCGATTTTTATATATGGAATAGCGAAGTAAAAATTCGATTTTTACATATGTAGAGGATATGGGCAACGAAAGCGACAAAAGACGAGAATGGCGATGATTTCTCTTAATGAAGTGGCGTAAAGTTGGGATAGCTATCGGTGAGAATTTCTCACTCTTCAATTTCTTTTCTAGTAATATATATACTAGGATGCAGACGATGCTTAGTAGCACCCGACATAATCGTCCACAGACCATGGACTTGTTTGGTTGATTGCAAAATTAGTTAGATTATTTGGTTGAAATTTGAGTTGTTTGGTGAAATGGAATGGATTGATTGATGTGTGAATGGCGTGGGCCTTCACTAGACTGGGGATAAGGCTAGGCCTCGTCCCGTTTCTAGTATCGTGCCGTTATGCCGCCAAAATTTCCTAAAATATGTTAGAAGAATAAAAATATCATTTTTATTGAGTAAATGAACTGAATAGAAATTCATGTGTTGAAATAAAATATTTTATCGTTAAAAATATAATTTTTAACGTGGAAGTGAATAAAATAAAATATTCATTTACAAACCGGACGTTTTGTTTATGTACACCTATTTGAAGGACATTGATTGGGTCGATAAATTTTACACATCGCCCAACTGCACAAATAAAATTTGTGTTTGATTGTTTGAAACCCCCACACGGGTGTTGGGATGAAATTTGAAGTTCACTCATCCAGATTGATTAAATATGTCGATCGATTGATTGACAGGCTGTTATAAGCGTTAGATATCTATATTTGATGCTTATACAGTGTAGTGCACTTTGGATAATGGTTGATTATATATCGTTGCTATTGTATACGTGTGATGTATGAAAATTCATATAATTAATATTATATGGTGATTGATTGGGCCTCATTCCAATTTAGAAAATAAAGAATATTATAATATAAAGGTTCATGTGTTTACCGTACTCATCCGTTGAGATTAGCCATGTGTTGAACGAAATATTTTAACAATAAAATCTACATCTTTATCATATTTGAAATTACAAACTAACTGGAAAATAGATAAGATGAGTGGTCTCCTGGATATTGATCTGATGTTGGTTTCGGCCTTCGGGGTTAATATTTAGGGAATCATTCTCTTACTAGTTTACGGTTGGAGTCTGATTTCAAATCAAACGATAGATACCATAATTTTTATAAAATATATTAAATAACAAAAATAGTCACACGTGGACGGTACTCATTCGTTGAGATTAGTCGTGTGTTGACAAAGATATTGAGTCGTGTATTGGAAGAAATATAGATCCATTTGTTGAATATAAAACCGTGTTGATTAGAGATGCGCTATTTTGACGCTAACGATATTTATATCGATTATATCCGTTTTTATATTTTGAATTGAATTCGATTTGAATTTGATTCTAATAGAAAACCAATTCGAATTGAATTGAATAGAAAACCGTTTTGAATTGAATTGAATAGAAAACCGATTTGAATTGAATTGAATAGAAAACAAATTTGAATTGAATTGAAAGGAAAACGAATTCGAATTGAATTAAATAGAAAACGAAATGAATTGATTTGAATAGAAAACCAATTTGAATTGAATCAAATTAAAAACGAATTGAAATGAATTGAATATAAAACGAATTTGAGTTGAATATAAAACGAATTCGAATTGAATTAAACAGAAAACGAAATGAATTTGATTTGAATAGAAAACCAATTTGAATTGAATCGAATAGAAAACCAATTCGAAATGAATTGAATATAAAACGAATTTGAATTGAATATAAAACGAATTCGAATTGAATTGAAAAAGAATTCGAATTGAATTGAAAACGAATTGAAATGAATTCAAATTGAATTGGAATTTGAATTGGATAGGAATGAATTTTAAACGAATTTATAAGGAAAAATTCAATTTTGATTTGAATTGAAATGGAAGTTGAAATTGTTTTTGAAACGAATTTAAAACTATTTATAAAATTCTTTTTAAATAGAAATTGACGAAATATATAATATATGTATATATATATATTATATAGAATGGCCTGAATAGAATGTGCCGCGCCGCGGCAGTTCGTAAATTTCGACCATTTATTTCAAAAGGACATTACGGGAGATCTGACCGTCGGATTCTCCTAAAAGCAGAACCGTTGGGTTCGTATTGAAAAGAGCTTTCTAAAGAATATTAGAAATTCGAAATCTAACGGTTGGATTTCGAGATACGTCCAAATCAAATTTGAAAAAGGTCGTTGTAAGTAAAGTTCGATGGCCGTTGATGGAAATCAACTGTACGGGCCTTGATAAAATTATTAAAAATATCAATAATTTGTGTAAAATCATAAGAAATGATTTGGGAAAAATTGGGATGAAAAATTCCATATTTGAAAAGATAAAAATAGTTTTTATCGAAATGAACTAGTTTTGAACTGAAATTAAAACTCATTTATTTTTAAATAAATAAATTGGATTTGAAATGGGTTTAAATAGAATTGATTCATGGGTTTATCGTGAACTGTGTTTTAAATAACACTAGTTATTTAACCCGATAATAAATAAAATGTGATTTGGGTTTATCGTGAACTGTGTTTTAAATAACACTAGTTCTTTAACCCAGTAAAAGGAGTTTTAATGAATCTGCAATTAGATTGAAATGTGGATTGATAATTTAAATTATCAAATATAGAAAGTGAGCGAGAACGGAGTATCGCCAGTTTTGCTCCAAAGCGATAGTTAAATCTTTAATTAGATTTGAACGTGAAATGGTAATAAATTTTACCGATAACACCGTGGTGTTAGATATGGAGTATTACCAGTTTTGCTTCATGGGATGAATAGGTTGGGATTGGGAAATAAAATAAATAATTACTTCGGTATGGTTCGCTAATCTCGACTAGTTCAGAAAACCATAATTTGGTTTGAAACGACATCCAAAGGAAGATTAAAGGATAAATTTTAAAGAATTTATCTTGGATAAAATTAATGGGAACCCTTCCCTGAGAATATGAATTGGAATGAGGCGTATGTTGTGTTTGTCTAACATTTGCTTTAATATACGCGGGTTGTTCGGAAAGGCCGGGTTTACACCCATTCTGAATAACCGATTCGACGATAAGTCGAAGATGAAGACGGTGGTTGAAGACCAGAAGTCTTCACATCGTTTGGGTGATTACTGATGATCTTGATTGGGCTGTACACCTAGGATGAGGGAATCAGTTGGTGGTCATCCAGACGTACCTGGAGATCGATGGATATGCGAGGAAAGTGCCTCCGGTTTCGTTCAGACCCAGAACGAACTTGTAAATGGATTGTGTGTCTGACATTGGATTTTATTCTGTGTTGATTGATTTCTGTTAAATATATATCTGTTTGGCGGCGGAGAATTTATTCTCTTGCTTAACGCCCTTCTCTGAGACGTACGAGCTTAGAGGTTATATATCGATAGATATCAATCGCATGGCATGAATTGCCTGTGTGGCACGCTGAGTTGCATGGATCAAGGCTTCTGTTGAAAAACAAAGTCTTGTGGTTGATGATCAAAGCACGGCCTACGTGGAAGCTTTGTGTATAGCGTGGATTCGCGAGCCTCACACCTCGGTATGAGTTAAAAACGGGATACGGACCGTTGGGAGAACACAACGTTTCTTTCTAGCTTTGGTGGTGTCAGTGACTTACCAGCCCTGACATTTATATACTTTTCACCTTTGTGGTTGTTGGATGCGAGGCGCCTCGATTATAGGTCTGTTAGGACCGGGAAACGTGTGTTCAGGCATAACTAATCCTCTAACGTAAGTGAGGACCGGCCCAACCGATCCAGGATTGCCCAGATTGTGTAGTCCTGAGGCATTTGCTAGAGTGTCTCGAGCACGGAGAGGAGCTTGCCCCTTGCCTTGAATCATGACGAAAATCCAATTTCCAATACGTGTATTTCGGTTTTATTTGTAGAGCCTAGTATGGCGACATGATAGATGGTACCCATGCCGCCTAGGATTGATATTTGTGATTGAAATTGTTTTGACACTATACACCAATAATAGTATCAAATAATGTGTTTTAAACGTATCAAGCATGCTGTGGCTGTTATAAGGGAAAACCCTATCCTCCGGCTTGCGTTGCATTGTGTGATGGGACCTGGGTCTTATAACAGCTTCATTTTTCTTTATTTAGCATTGCGCTGTTTGTTCTATGCACTGGAATTCTTGGGAGGAAACCCGTTTCGTGTTATACGGCGTGGTCCCTTGATTTGCCTAACTTTAAAACCAATATTAATAACTGTTTTAGTTCTCACACCAGTCACATGACTGACCTAGAGTTTATTATTTTAACCTAAACTCTAGGTGCCCCTATTTTCGACACAGGCAGCTAGTAGTTTTGGTTTTGCAGATTTATATTCACAGGATCCTGGTTTACAGCTGGAATGATATCCGGGAAGCTCTGTATCCGTATATCACCTTCAGTTGTGCTTTGTATTATTTTCCGCTGCTATGTAATTTATTGTAATCTCTGATAATTATCGAATGTAATTATTCATTTATACTCTGTATATTCTTGTATCTGATGGAATTGTTGTAATAACAATGAAATGTTCTTCTGTCTGCGTTCTGTTTTGTCTTGTCCTCACAGTAATTCATCCTTTCTCATCTCTTCGGAGACCGGGGAAGTTCGGGTCGCTTCATTTGCTATCAGAGCTTTGGTTTACAGAGCTCGAGAACAAGACGCATTAGAACCATACGAAAGAATTCATCAGATATTGGGTTAGTATAATCCAATTAGAATGACTCGTTAGAGATAGGGTCAGTAGTATCCTAGAACGAGTGTGGATAGTATATTTTTCAAATGAAAACAATTTTGTTTTGAAATTTAAATTGTTTTATACGTATTTGATTATTTATTTATTTTGAATTCGGACAATCCAATATATAAAGGTTTTGCATATACACGTCATGAACGTATATTCGAAGTTTTAATATACTGGATAGATATAGAATCACATTCTAGACACCCGGGGATGATTCTGATGATTGATATATCATCATCAGAATTTGTGTTCGTGTTTCGAATGTGTGATATCTATATATTTCCACTAGACTGGTGTGAGAACCAAAACTTATATAGTTAGAACACATTGTTGTGAATTGGCATCAAAAACAAGATTTTCTGTATATATATCAAAGTTATGAATTTGAAACTCTAATTCACTAATTGATTGATGTTTGTGTTGTTTGTATATTTGTTTGATAATTTTGAACCATTATGCCTAATTGCATCAAATATTGAACTATATTAAAATTGGTCGCATTTGCTTGCATATACATATACTTACATTGAACAGGTCATAGCAAGGAGGCTAGAGCCGAAGAATAAAATTTGTTTGCCCGACAAATAGGTACATGTTTACTATAATTTATTGTTTTGTTTGGGTGATGATGATTTTATGAGCCTATTGGCTAGCCGCTTGGCTTTTTCTTTTTGAGATCAGAAGGCCTATATGGCAATTTCGGGATTTTCCCGTGGCTCCCGGTGCAGGGGAGGTTATGGCGAAATTTTTCGAAAATTTAGGGTGTTAACCAAATTTTTGAAAATTTGAAAATTCTCAGAAACTGAAAAGTTGGAGAATGGAAGCCAGATCGAACGTAGAGTAGATTAGTCAAACCCCTTACGACTTTGTTCCTTTTCGGGGACGAAAAGTTTTAAGTGGGGGAGATTGTAATAACCCGGAAAATCTGGGCCAGTTTAAAATTTTTATTTTGGCAATTTTAGCGAATTTTGAATATTTAAAATGAATTATTTTAAATAATATCGATGAGGAATTTATTTTGAATATAATTCGATCGTATATATTTATACGCGTCGTCGTTAGAATATAAATATTTATATATAATTATAAATAGAATTGAAAATGGCGCGGTAGTTCGATAATTCGATTTCAAACTTCAATTGAACATACCGGGTGCAAAACAATCCGGATTTATTGAAACCAAAAATAATAGGATCTAATTGATGATATCTTTCCAACGAATCCGAAAAATTGAAATTTCATAGCGGGAATCAAAAGATATGTCCAGTTGAAAATTCTGAATAGTCGCTATGGAATTCAGGCCCTTAAAAATGGGAATTTTGCAACGACCTCGGATTTCGACGAACCCACTTTTGTTGGGTCCATAATGTCAAATTATTGCTGGGTTTGAAATTTCATAATTTTCTGAATCAATATGTGAGCGTGGCAAAGGAAAACGCGTTTGACCAGTTTTAGTTGATTTTAATCGACTGGAAATTGGCCATTTTTCAAACGATCTCAGAATTCGACGAAACTAGTTTTGATAGGACCATATCGTCAATACGAAGCTAGAAAATATTTTTCTGGAATTTTTCTAGTTAGTATGTGACCCCGGTAAGTTGAAATGCGCGTTCAAATTCAATATATAGAGTTATATATCGATTTTGACGAAAACTGATCAAAACGGTCGAATCAGCTTACGATACATATCCCATTGTGTTCGGAATGGGGGTAAAACGTTGTGGACGACAGGCGGTGGGCCTCGTTTAGAGGTCGTATGAAAAAGTCAAACTTTTCATAATAAAATAATTAAATAAAAAACAACTCTCTCCCCATTTAACTCTTCTGCCCCTCCCCCCCTCCCCCGCGTTCAAAATCATTCTACAGAAAAAAAGAAAAAAAAAAGAAGGAAAAAGGGAGAGGAGCGTCGCCCCCCCTAAACCGCCACCACCTCGAAGAGACCCCCCCTCGTTAGATCGGAGACCCCCCCTCGCCTGACCTCGCCCTCCGCCTGCGCCACCTCAGCGCGCCACCCCGACCATCCCGCTCCTCTCCCTCTTCTTCTGAAGTCAACGGCGAGCCCTAGCTCGCGTGTGGATCTCGATGACAACCTGGAATTGTTCGACGAGGGGTTCAGTCCTTTTACAGAGAAGACGAAGAAGGTTTAAAATTCTAAACCTTTAATTAGTTTAACTATTTACCATTAGCAATTCATTTAATGTAATTAGTTTAGTTAATTTACTAATTTAGCATAGTTTTGAAATGAAATTAACTTTCTTTTTGAAATGAAATTAGCTTGATTTTTGAATATGATTTTTAAAATAGAAAAGACGATATTTTTAAAATAGAAAAGACGATATTTTTAAAATAGAAAAGACGATATTTTTAAAATAGGAAAGACGAGATTTTTAAAATAGGAAATATCAGATTTTTAAAATAGGAAAGATCAGATTTTTAAAATAGGAATGATCAGATTTTTAAAATAGGAAAGATCAGATTTTTAAAATGCAAAAGATTAGATTTTTTAAAATGAAAAGTCGAAATCTTTATATTGGAAAGGGGGAAATCTTTATATGGTGAAGAGCGAAGAGAAAATATGATTTTGATTATATACTAGCGGTGTAAAAATTCGATTTTTATATATTGAATAGCATAGTAAAAATTCGATTTTTATATATTGAAGAACGAAGTAAAAATTAGATTTTTATATATTGAATAGCATAGTAAAAATTCGATTTTTATATATTGAATAGCGAAGTAAAAATTCGATTTTTATATATGGAATAGCGAAGTAAAAATTCGATTTTTACATATGTAGAGGATACGGGCAACGAAAGCGACAAAAGGCGAGAATGGCGATGATTTCTCTTAATGAAGTGGCGTAAAGTTGGGATAGCTATCGGTGAGAATTTCTCACTCTTCAATTTCTTTTCTAGTTATATATATATACTAGGATGCAGACGGTGCTTAGTAGCACCCGACACAATCGTCCACAGACCATGGACTTGTTTGTTTGATTGCAAAAATTAGTTAGATTATTTGGTTGAAATTTGAGTTGTTTGGTGAAATGGAATGGATTGATTGATGTGTGAATGGCCTGGGCCTTCACTAGACTGGGGATAAGGCTAAGCCTCGTCCCGTTTCTAGTATCGTGCCGTTATGCCGCCGAAATTTTCTAAAATATGTTAGAAAAATAAAAATATCATTTTTATTGAGTAAATGAACTGAATAGAAATTCATGTGTTGAAATAAAATATTTTATCATTAAAAATATAATTTTTAACGTGGAAGTGAATAAAATAAAATATTCATTTACAAACCGGACGGTTTGTTTATGTACACCTATTTGAAGGACATTGATTGGGTCGATAAATTTTACACATCGCCCAACTGCACAAATAAAATCTGTGTTTGATTGTTTGAAACCCCCACATGGCTATTGGGATGAAATTTGAAGTTCACTCATCCAGATTGATTAAATATGTCGATCGATTGATTGACAGGCTGTTATAAGCGTTAGATATCTATATTTGATGCTTATACAGTGTAGTGCACTTTGGATAATGGTTGATTATATATCGTTGCTATTGTATACGTGTGATGTATGAAAATCCATATAATTAATATTATATGGTGATTGATTGGGCCTCATTCCAATTTAGAAAATAAAGAATATTATAATATAAAGGTTCATGTGTTGACCGTACTCATCCGTTGAGATTAGTCATGTGTTGAACAAAATATTTTAACAATAAAATCTACATCTTTATCATATTTGAAATTAGAAACTAACTGGAAAATAGATAAGATGAGTGGTCTCCTGGATATTGATCTGATGTTGATTTCGGCCGGGGTTAATATTTAGGGAATCATTCTCTTACTAGTTTACGGTTGGAGTCTGATTTCAAATCAAACGATAGATACCATAATTTTTCTAAAATATATTAAATAACAAAAATAGTCACATGTGGACGGTACTCATTCGTTGAGATTAGTCGTGTGTTGAAAAAGATATAGAGTCGTGTATTGGAAGAAATATAGATCCATTTGTTGAATATAAAACCGTGTTGATTAGAGATGCGCTATTTTGACGCTAACGATATTTATATCGATTATATCCGTTTTTATATTTTGAATTGAATTCAATTTGAATTTGATTCTAATAGAAAACCAATTTGAATTGAATTGAATAGAAAACTAATCTGAATTGAATTGAATAGAAAACCGATTTGAATTGAATTGAATAAAAAACAAATTTGAATTGAATTGAAAGGAAAACGAATTCGAATTGAATTAAATAGAAAACGAAATGAATTTGATTTGAATAGATAACCAATTTGAATTGAATCGAATTGAAAACGAATTGAAATGAATTGAATATAAAATGAATTTGAATTGAATATAAAACGAATTCGAATTGAATTAAACAGAAAACGAAATGAATTTGATTTGAATAGAAAACCAATTTGAATTGAATCGAATAGAAAACCAATTCGAAATGAATTGAATATAAAACGAATTTGAATTGAATATAAAACGAATTTGAATTGAATATAAAACGAATTCGAATTGAATTGAAAACAAATTCGAATTGAATTGAAAACGAATTGAAATGAATTCAAATTGAATTGGAATTTGAATTGGACAGGAATGAATTTTAAACGAATTTATAAGGAAAAATTCAATTATGATTTGAATTGAAATGGAAGTTGAAATTGTTTTTGAAACGAATTTAAAACTATTTATAAAATTCGTTTTAAATAGAAATCGACGAAATATATAATATATATATATTATATATATAATGGCCTGAATAGAACGCGTCGCGCCGCGGTAGTTCGTAAATTTCGACCATTTATTTCAAACTGACATTACGGGAGATCCGACCGTCGGATTCTCCTAATCCCGGAACCGTTGGATTCGTATCGAAAAGAGCTTTCTATGAATATTAGAAATTTGAAATCTAACGGTCGGATTTGGAGATACGTCCAAATCAAATTTGAAAAAGGTCGTTGTAAGTGCAGTCCGATGGCCGTTGATGGAAATCGACTGTACGGACCTTGATAAAATCATTAAAAATATCAATAATTTGTGTAAAATCATAAGAAATGATTTTGGAAAAATTAGGATGAAAAATTCTATATTAGAAAAGATAAAAATAGTTTTTATCGAAATGAACTAGTTTTGAACTGAAATTAAAACCCATTTATTTTTAAATAAATAAATTGGATTTGAAATGGGTTTAAATAGAATTGATTCATGGGTTTATCGTGAACTGTGTTTTAAATAACACTAGTTTTTTAACCCGATAATAAATAAAATGTGATTTGGGTTTATCGTGAAATGTGTTTTAAATAACACTAGTTCTTTAACCCAGTAAAAGGAGTTTTAATGAATCTGCAATTAGATTGAAATGTGGATTGATAATTTAAATTATCAAATATAGAAAGTGAGCGAGAACGGAGTATCACCAGTTTTGCTCCAAAGCGATAGTTAAATTTTTAATTAGATTTGAACGTGAAATGGTAATAAATTTTACCGATAACACCGTGGTGTTAGATATGGAGTATTACCAGTTTTGCTTCATGGGATGAATAGGTTGGGATTGGGAAATAAAATAAATAATTACTTCGGTATGGTTCGCTAATCTCGACTAGTTCAGAAAACCATAATTTGGTTTGAAATGACATCCAAAGGAAGATTAAAGGATAAATTTTAAAGAATTTATCTTGGATAAAATTAATGGGAACCCTTCCCTGAGAATATGAATTGGAATGAGGCGTATGTTGTGTTTGTCTAACATTTGCTTTAATATACGCGGGTTGTTCGGAAAGGCCGGGTTTACACCCATTCTGAATAACCGATTCGACGATAAGTCGAAGATGAAGACGGTGGCTGAAGACCGGAAGTCTTCACATCGTTTGGGTGATTACTGATGATCTTGATTGGGCTGTACACCCAGGATGAGGGAATCAGTTGGTGGTCGTCCAGACGTACCTGGAGATCGATGGATACGCGAGGAAAGTGCCTCCGGTTTCGTTCAGACCCAGAACGAACTTGTAAATGGATTGTGTGTCTGACATTGGATTTTATTCTGTGTTGATTGATTTCTGTTAAATATATATTTGTTTGGCGGCGGAGAATTTATTCTCTTGCTTAACGCCCTTCTCTGAGACGTACGAGCTTAGAGGTTATATATCGATAGATATCAATTGCATGGCATGAATTGCCTGTGTGGCACGCTGAGTTGCATGGATCAAGGCTTCTGTTGAAAAGCAAAGTCTTGTGGTTACTGATCAAAGCACGGCCTACGTTGCAGCTTTGTGTATAGCGTGGATTCGCGAGCCTCACACCTCGGTATGAGTTACGGGATACGGACCGTTGGGAGAACACGACGTTTCTTTCTAGCTTTGGTGGTGTCAGTGACTTACCAGCCCTGACATTTATATACTTTTCACCTTTGTGGTTGTTGGATGCGAGACGGCTAGATTATAGGTCTGTAAGGACCGGGAAACGTGTGTTCAGGCATAACTAATCCTCTAACGTAAGTGAGGACCGGCCCAACCGATCCAGGATTGCCCAGAATGTGTAGTCCTGCGGCATTTGCTAGAATGTCTCAAGCGCGGAGAGGAGCTTGCCCCTTGCCTCGACTCATGACGGAAATCCAATTTCCAATACATGTATTTCGGTTTTATTTGTAGAGCCTAGTATGGCGACATGATAGATGGTACCCATGCCACCTAGGATTGATATTTGTGATTGAAATTGATTTGACACTATACACCTATAATAGTATCAAATAATGTGTTTTAAACGTATCGAGCATGCTTTGGCTGTTATAAGGGAAAACCCTATCCTCCGGCTTGCGTTGCATTCTGTGATGGGACCTGGGTCTTTTAACAGCTTCATTTTTCTTTATTTAGCATTGCGCTGTTTGTTCTATGCACTGGAATTCTTGGGAGGAAACCCTTTCCGTGTTATACGGCGTGGTCCCTTGATTTACCTAACTTTAAAACCAATATTAATAACTTTTTTAGTTCTCACACCAGTCACATGACTGACCTGGAGTTTATTGTTTTAACCTAAACTCTGGGTGCCCCTATTTTCGACACGGGCAACTAGTAGTTTTGGTTTTGCATATTTATATTCCCCGGATCCTGGTTTACAGCTGGAATGATATCCGGAAAGCTCTGTATCCATAGATCACCTTCAGTTGTGCTTTGTATTATTTTCCGCTGCTATGTAATTTATTGTAATCTCTGATATTTATCGAATGTAATTTATTCATTTATACTCTGTATATTCTTGTATCTGATGGAATTGTTGTAATAACAATGAAATGTTCTTCTGTCTGCGTTCTGTTTTGTCATGTCCTCACAGTAGTTAGTCCTTTCTCATCTCTTCGGAGACCGGGGAAGTTCGGGTCACTTCAAAATACATCCAACTAATTTAAGACACACTAAATACGAGATTCGAAAGCAAACATAAGGAAATACAAACGAATGCATAAAGATAAATTAAACTAGATAGACTAATTTTCAGTTGATGATGATAAGGAAGATGAGATCCCAAGCTTTCTTCCCCAAGCTTTCTTCCAGTACTGACCATGAAGTTGGTCATCTTTGAAAAATTCTTTTTAAGGTTCTTTTGATTATTGGCAATCTTCACTTGGTTTTGAACAATCGTCTCTTTGGAAATGTTTCTAGTGTTGGTTGGACACTCAACACTTTCTAAAGAAGTTTCTTCTTCTTCTTCGACTTCCATAGGTGCTTGTTCTTATTGCATTCGAGCTTGTTTGGCTTCGAATTTGTCTCGTATGGTTGGAAAGTGAGAGGAATTTGCATGAGATGTATGTTTGAGGAGTCAAAAACTTTCCTAGGAACAAATTCCTCTTCGTGAAGATCAACTCTAAAGTATTTGAAAATGCGAGTGAGATAAACACCATAGTAGAGAGTGTTTTCTGTTGATGACAATTCTATGGGTTTGATTTTCTTAAGATCATGTCGGCCCAATCGATGGTATAGCCACCAATAATAGCAAAGAGAGCCTTTTGGACCTTGGGAGCTGGGTTGTTGAAATTTTCGGAACGGGAAGTGATGGTATGTTGAAGGAGAAGGTTTACGATACTTGTTTTTGGACGGAAAAAAGATTTTTGAAATCCATTTGAACATCGTCTTCAAATATGTAGTGATAACTCTCTAAATTGGTTTCATCTATTTTGAAATCCGAAAAATCCGAGCCCGGGTTCTATAATTTAAAATAATTCCTAAAAGTTTGGCATCAAGAACAATTTGCATGCCTTTGACGCTACTCCAAATTTGATCTTTGTTGCCTTCGTAAAATCCGCGATTAAGGTTCGCATAGAACATCTTGACAAGCTTTGGATAACACACTTTGTCGTTATCATGAGAGTCAAATAGACTCAAGACTTCATTGTGTTTGAAGAGAGAAATAAGATCATAGGAAGGAAAGTCTCCAAAGACGACGAAAACACCCGTGTTAACTTTAGCATTTGCTAAATAGTTAGCATAGGTTTTGATAGCCTCTTTGTCATTGCGAAGATAACCATTGACGGCTTTAGTTATCTTCAATTTATAAGATGAACTTGAGGAAGCCATTGAATTGATAGTTTTAATGAGAACAGGTATGAAGAATATGATTTGAGTTGTGAGTGAAAAGGTAGAGAGAATAGTTGTACATATAGAATTTGAACAGATATGAACTGAATAGGCACAACTTTTCAGACGTCAATGACACCTTTTCAAACCTTGGGGGTTGGTGAAGAGTTGGAGGGAAGTTTGAAAGTTTAAACCTTTGAAATTCAAAATTTAAATTTCAAATTTCAGGCAGATATGTCGACATATGAACATATGTATGTCGACATATGTACTTATTTTTCAAAGGAAATTTGATTTTGTGAAATGTGATTAAAATTATCGATTTATATTTCAAGTTTTAACGATTTCCTAAAATAATTCTAATCCTAACAAACGTCCAAAAAATCTATTTGGTTATTTTATTTATTATTTATTATTATATTATTATTTTGAGTTTCAAAATTCAAAATTCAAATTTGAATTTCAAATTTCAAGTTTTAATTTAAAAACAGGACAAACAAAAAAAGAAACCATTCAACTAAAGAAAATTTAAAAATTAATTAAGGCATACCCGGTTTTTAGATCCTTTTCTTCGAAATTTTCTGAATTCTGAATTGCCGTGAAGCACATATTAGAATTTTCGGTTTCTGGCTCTTCATCACTTGATGTTGAATATGAATCATCTAATGTTGTTGCATATGCTTTCTTTCTCTTCCTTGACGACTTACTATTGTCTATTTGTTGAGTAGATTTATCTGGATAGGGACACGTTTTCCTTATATGGCCTGGTTTGTTGCAATAATAACATCGACCATCATTTCTGCTTGAATTTCCTTGGTTATCATTTTGAAAATAATTTTTCCTTCTATATTTCAGAAATTTCTAAAATGTCTTGTCATAAGGGTTGTTTCTTCATCATCTTCACTAGTCGAGTCAGAATCATTTGTTGTTGCTTTAAATGCAATGGATTTCTTCTCAGTTGACCTGTTTTCTTTTCTTTTTTGTAATTGGACTTCAAAAGACATCATATTTCCGATTAACTCCTCAATCTTCATTTCATTTACATTATTGGCTTCTTCAATTGCCAGAGTTTTCTGATCTCATTCTGGAGTCAATGAACTCATTATTTTTCGGACTTGATCTTCTTTAGAATCAGTTTTTCCAAGTGTTGTTAACGAATGCACTATCTCTTGAATTTTGCAATACATATTGGAGATAGACTCATTCTCGTTCATTTTGAATAACTCAAACTGATTAACTAACATTAAAATCTTAGTTTTTTAGCTTTACTAGTTCCCTCATGAGTAACTTGTAAAGTTCTCCAAATTTCGTAAGCAGTTTTACGTACTGACACTCTATTAAACTCATTCCTATCTAATGAACAAAATAACATATTCATGGCTTTAGAATTACTTTGTGCAGCAGTCTTTTGTTCATTTGTCTATTGTGCAAGAGCATTTGTAGGTTCAGCAAACTCATTTTGTGTACTATTTCATGTGTCTAATCCTACTGATTGTAAATATATTTTCATTCTATATGCCCAATATGAATAATTACTACCATTAAACAGTGGTGGTATAACAATGGACTGACCCTCTACAAAAGAACTATTATTTCTACCAGTGTTGGTTGCCATTTGTCGCTATTTTCAAAAATCAGATTATGAACTTTTTGAAAGACCTTGCTCTGATACCAAATGTTATGTATTGCGGAATGGATCGTTAAGGCAAAACTAATATGAATAGTGTTTTTGAAAGACCTTGCTCTGATACTAGAGGGGCGTTAATAGTGTTTTTGAAAATCAAAACTTATATGATCTACTGTATGAATCACACACCACAGAAACAATCATAGACACAGAATCAAATACAAACACAAAGATAAATAGAAATAAAGTGCAAAAATGGAAAGAATACACCGGATTTTATACTGCTTCGGAATTACTCCTACGTCCAGTCCCACACAACGTTGGATTGCGCAGAGTTTTATTACTATATCAATATCCAATATCCAAATACAACCTCCTTGATTTCACGGCTACAAGGGTAACACCGATTCCAAACACTTGATCAAGTATACTCTCTTCGATTTCACGGCTATAAGGGTTACACCGATTCCATTCTCCTTGATTTCACGGCTACAAGGGTAACACCGATTACTCAAACACTTCCCAAATGATAACAATAGCCCTATAACTCTTCAATAGCACTTCAATTCAGAGCGTAATGAGAAGAGGGTGAGAAGAGAAGAAGTTTTATGTAAATAGAATTGAATTTAGCAAAGTATAGGTGTAGAACTCATAAAAATGAGAAAATATAATGGCGTAAAGAAAGGGGGATGAAGATGGAGAAAAAGAATGTTGAAAAAGTTCGAAATCAGTCCCTATTTATAAGATTTTAAAGGTTGCAACGCTTCTAGAAAGGTACAAACAGTGAAATGACACTTTCTTTCAATTTTGAAAAAATAAGAGCTATATGTCGACATAGACATATATGTATGTCGACATATCCTTGTTCAAAATTGATTTTTGAGCATTTTTCAAGTGTTTTGATATATATATATATATGTAATTCTGGAAATTCTTGAATTAAAACATAGTGTTGTAAATGAATATTATAAAGTAAAAAAACCATACGGAAACATAAATATAGACTATATAAACATATTTATAAAATTATAAAGTTTAAAACTATATAAATATAAAGTATATAAAGTATAAATATATAAAATTTATAAAGTATAAACTTATACAACTTAAACTTAAAATCAAAGTAAAGTGAGAAAACAAAAGAGAGAAGATAGAAATTGAAGATAGAATTTGAAAGTAGAATTTGAAATCAGAAATTGAAAATCAGAATTTGAATTAGAACCCAGAGTGCTATTCAGAGTCTTACATTAACTAGACTCTATTAATATATTTATCTTGAACTCTTGAAATCTTGATTATTCATGAGTCTTGAATCATCTCTGAATTCTGAGTCTCTAGAAGCTCTTAAACTGTACAGTCTTCAGTAATAATTCCTGTATATAAATCCTGCATATGTGTGTGTGTGTATATATATATATTCTAGATAAAAGTATTAGTATATATTTTATAATCAATTAATATTGAAATAAGGTTGTTGTCATCAAAACTCCGTTCTCCAACACTTTAAATTCCAAAATTTTAAAGTTTAAATTTGAAGGAAATCAATTCATAAAATCTCATTTATACTACTTTTAAAACATATTTCAAAATTCGTAGTTTAAACAAAATTTATTTAACTAATCGGTGTCCCTATATAATTTTCTATCCTATGGCCAAATAATACTTAAAATTTAATTTTAGCATTTGGGAAAGGATATATATCATTTCAATCCAAATCAGGGTCGTAGGTATTTATCATTTCAACCTACGTTCTTAATTCATTTCAACAATTAGTCTCGGGTTTATTTGATGCCCATAACATCTAGGGTAATGGTTGGGATTAATCAACAAAAATCGATAAGCATATATAACTAATGTCGATAATCAAGATGAAATAAATATCAATACATTAAATATATAAATCAAGGCACCCATCAAAATCAATACATCTAAATAGTTCAATGTAATATCAGTTTACTAGTCATCAGGTATGAGGTTTTTTTAAACTAATAATTAAATTTAAACTGTACAATTTATATTAACAGTTAAATTAAATTACACGGTCTATGCAAAATAACACAAATAAGCAATTTAAATAATCAAACAATAAACAGTACAATCATATCATAACCTGAATTTAATTTAACTAGCAATCAAATATTTTAGTTAGGTGTGAGTGGGTTTAATCACTAACCTTTGATTTCAAATGAGATTGAAATCCAAAATTTAGCCCAAAATTTAACAGTCTCTGAATCAGACCACGATAGCTCCATGTTGCCTGGAATTTCGATACAATCCTAACGGATCCAACCGTGCGTCAAAGTGAATTCGTATGAAGAAGTTACCAATGTTTTACCATTTGAAAAACAAATTATATAAAATAATTAAATAAACAAAACTAAAATTCCTCACCACATAGATACCGCCATGTCAGCAGCTAAAAGATTCTTTTCCCTAAATGCAATTCACGTTTCAGCCGAGAAGCATGAACCAAAAGTCGTGATTTTCAATCCTAAACCGCACCCATATCGAAGCACCGAACAACGATCTGTCGTCACCGGCACCTCCACCACATCGAACACCACCATCCTCCACAGCGTGGCCTCCCCAGATGTTGTACATCGCGCCCACAAAAGCATAAACCGCGCTGCGTTCATGGCTCCTTTCTGTCGATTTTAACAACCCATGGGATGATCTAACCATATGAATTTAAAGAGCTCGAGGCGATCTACAATTTTCCTTTTAAAAGCTTATTGAATCGTTGAATGAATTGAGAGAATTTAGAGATTAAAGTTTGAACATTTCTGGCCATTCGAATTGATAGTGCGGCGGCCATATTTAAGGGTTTCAGGAAATATTATTTTAATATTAAATTTCTCGTTTTGCGTGTATTTAAGCCAAAATTGGGACTGTGTCCAAATCAGGCCTGCTTACAGCCAACCGAAAAGTTATGACACCTTATGAACGCAATGGAATAGGTTTCAAAGCCCAATTCCAAAGTCTCTAGTAGTTTCTTCTAAACTCGATTATTAACTTAAATTATACACATAAATTTCTACACATTCTAATTTCTTACGATCAAACAGTAACTCCAATGACTACGGAATTTTAGATCTTATAATAATTTATAATTCCGGATCTAATAAAATTAATTTCATCAAATCCCGAGATCGTTTGCAAAATGACAATTTTAACCAGTTCATTAATATATTGAAATATTCATTTTTGTTTATTCAACTTTTAATTAAATTATATCCAAATCAAAATAAACTTCATATAAACTTATAAATCAATAATCGTTATTCAATTTTCATTATTTAAAAATTCAAATTTTATTCAATTATTGATTACACGAACAAATTTCATTAAAATATATTAATATTAAATTCAAACTTTCAATGTTAACCAATATAAACGAAATCACAAATTTATCTACAACCAATACACGTTACAATTACCGAAATAAGTTAAATTGAATTTCTTCAATAATTTGTTTTAGTTTCCACCGTACATTTTCACAATCAAATCATTAAAATTTAATTATGAATTTATTAACTCAATTTAATATAAATAATTCAATATTAAATTTCAAATCTCAATATTTGACAGTACAAACCAATCATAGTTACATTTTCAATCAATGCAGGCTATTATAGTTAGAACAGGTTTACAATTCATTATACAATAAAACAGATATATATTATTAAGCAAATTTTATTTACATCCACCTAATCTATTAGTTAATCCACCCTAATTTTAAGGGTATTTCCTATTTTCATGGTTTGCTCTAATTTAAAAAAATTGATTAGTTAATCCACACAATATCTACTTTTTATCTTGTTCTCGACGTTTTCTTTGATTCTCTTTCTTCCTTTCCTTAATCATCAAATCACGAATGCATGTAATTCATAAAAGAAAAAAAATACAAAGATTCCCGGATCTAGTTTCTTCTTCTTCTTCATGTATCATGCATCGTGAAAAGGATCAAATGCTAAAGGCTAAAGCCTAGTTGTAGAACAGTAAAGGGAGCAACAGTGAAATTATAATCAGCAATAGTCAAGAAAGGTAAAGCATGTTCTTCTAAGAACTGACAAACTTCATCACTGGAAGATACTAAGTTGCATGCTATTGATCAAATCAAAAGCATGATCATGGAAAAGCACAGTAGTCATAAGAAACAAAAGTTAACTATAATGTCAACACACAAATATATTACTGGTACCTATATTACAATTAACCGCATTATCTATATTCTCACTAACTGTAATGGAATCATCGTTACTAGAAGCTTTTGGTACTCAGACATATTTAGGTTTAGATTTACACCGACAATATAAGAACAATTTGAGACGGACAACATGTTTCTAAAGTTTGATGAACTGTGGTTGTGCCATTATGTGCACTATTTTTTGTTTTTATTTCAAAGTTTGGATGCGAAAAGGCCACAAACGAAAACATGCATGCATTTTAGCATGTTTTGCTAAATAAAATAAAGAAACCTCTTAAACCCATGGTGCTTTCTTTTATAGCTACCCATAAAAACCCAGAAGAAAGAAGATTTAAACTATTTAATCATATCGTCACCAGTTCATTCTGTAAACTAAAATTCTAAACCATTCTCTCTCCACAAACAAAAAACTCATGGTCCTTTTAAACTGTTGTGCTTTTAATCATCCAGCATAGACAAAATACACAAAAAGAAAATGAACGTGTTGCCTGCATTTTTAATAATAATAACTCATTAGTTCTATCACAATATATCCTTAAAAATGTTGAAGGTTGGGGCCTTCAGCTTGGGCGTTGCATAATTTCTCATTACAATAATGGTCATTCTCTGTGTTGTTACCAAGCTAAATGTTTGTATTCACGCTGGGTAATGTTCCCGCGCACGCCTGGTATTTTGTATACTGAGAATTATGAATTATTTATCAGTTTATCCACAATTTATCAGTTAGTCCACGGTGGATCAATTTACAAATAAATTGGTGGATTAACTAATCGAAATTAGATACGTGGATAAACTAACTAAATTAGTGGATATGAACAAAATTTCCCATATTATTATTGTATTCAATACATTAAAATTTTCAATATACAAGGAATTCCAAAAATTAGTTAATCCATTTTATATTGTTAGTTCAATATAAATTTCAAACTCCGTTATCATATATAGCCATTGAAATTCATTGTTTAACAAGTTAATTTTGGTTCATACCTTATCGATATACAACATAAAATCATAAATTTTAATATTTAAAACAATTTTGTTCAAAATCACATTAAATTTAATATTTCAAATTATTGCAAAATCTCAGGATGTTACATATATAAATTCAAAAGATTACGAGCATGCAAAATCAGATAAAAAATAAGATAAAAGTTATGAGACAAATATACCTCCAGTGAGCTCTCTGACAACCATAATGTCAACCCCCTCGGCGACCACTTTCTTTAATGTAGAAGCATCCACAAGCTATAAAGCATAGGGAACAGAAAAAGAATATATTTACAATGGTTAACATATTCTTACCGTGCACAATACTGAAACCTTATTGCATAGGCTGCAGCAAAACCTGAAGAAAATCCTGTTCAATATCCAAAACTTGAGTAAATAACAAGAAGCAACGAAGACAATAAACAGATATAAAAAAGGTTGTCATTCATGCATGGAAAATGTTAATAATCACTTGATGTCAAAAAAATAAAATCTTGATTGAAAATAAAAATAAAACTTGAAATCATCCACACAAGTAAATCCTAATATTTTAGTTGTACAATATGCATTCAATTGGTACGGTGCGTGACGGTGAAGAATTTGGAGAGCAACGGGTGAGAACTCTAATTTAAAGATTTTTTGCTTATTTTCTTTTTTTTGGTTTGTAGTCAAATAGACAAATTTTTAATCATGTTGAAATGGGATAAACATGGAAAGAAGAGGGGGGTTTCCATAATTTTGCATGCTTATATGTCGACTTGAATATTCCTTATTGTCATCAATTAAGTTGATTTCGAAAATAAAAGCTCGAGGCGTTGTTCGCATTGTGGGCCGTACCGGGTATGATTGAATAACTTGTTCATCCGTTTGCTAACCCTAGACCATCTTTATGCAAGATTAAATACGCGGCCGCCTGCCATCTAAAACATATACCACTTTACAGAAATAAAATAACAAATGAATTTTGGTTTTCTTTTTCCACGACGGCAAAACCATCGTGGAAAAGCAAGCGAAGCTCACGAGCAGGGCCGACCCTTTACCAAAGCTGCTAAAGCGATAGCTTAGAGCCGCATAAAATCTAGGGCACCATCTTCGATGTTCCTCTAGGCTCCAGATCCAACGCATTCTTAAAAAAAATGAAGATGAAAATCGCGATCCGTGGAAGAAGAAAAGATTACGAATTGCAATCGTCGGTTGAGACTCTATGTTACAAAATGGCGACTGGCGACTGCACCGAGATGGCGAAGCGATGACTCCATCTCCAAATCAATCGGTAGTGACTCCATCTCCAAAGACTCCAATCGATGGGAAAGTCAAAATTGCAGGCTCGAAACAACTAGGGCACAACAGATTCATAAGTTTTTGAAAAGGTACTGCAAAATTTTGGACTTTATAATTTTTGAATGCTCTGACTTCTAGTTCTTGTACTTCGTGTAATTTATTAACAGCATCATGTCGTCTAACTATGTTCTTGGTTAATAATTAATAAGGATTAAATCAAAAATGGTATTTTTAAATTGTTATTTGATTTGCAAAGTTGGATATGGAAAAGAGGTATTTCATATTAATCTTATGAATAACATCTACTTTTGAAATATTATGATTTATTTTGGACTCTATGTCTTTTATGAGAAAAGAAAAGCTAAATCAGTAAGGACCATGGAGAAATACCCATATAGAATTCCAATATACTATGAAATGTCAATCATATGATTTGTATTATAATTTTCTTTTGTAGTTATAACTATTTATCAACAAAAGTTTACAATTTTTTTGCTCAATTTGTTTTTGTTTATATTTATATTTATGACAACTTTGATTTGCTTGGAGTTAATAATAATTCAATTACAGTGAACTCATTCATCTTATATCTTATGGCTATCCTATTTTCTTTTTTTCCCTTGCGCTAGATTGCGGTACATTTGATTCCAATATCTCAAGTGTGAAAATTTGCAATTGAATTTGAAATATGAAGGAGAAGATGGTACAATATGATAACATGTAGTTGCAAGCCTTATCCTTTTTGTAAAGCTACTAGCGGGCCCGAAATGTTTAAGTGTGGATGGTGCAGACTATTAATCTACGATGGAATTGGGGAGGGAATGATAGTTGTACGCTAATGATGATTTCCGCACAAATTATTTCAATTATCTTCGGGCCTATTAGCATTGTTATTCTTGTTGTTCATTATACTGGGACAAAACGATTTGCTACTTTCTGACTTTCTTTGTGATTCCATATATAATGTGATATTTGCTTTAGATAATGTCTGGTTAGTTTTAGTTACAAATTCATGATATGTGTTCAACTTTTATATCTAAGATGGTACACCTATATTGACTTATCTTTGTTTCACTATGTAATAAGAAAGATTAAATGGTTTGACACTTTAATAAATTGAACAAGATATTGTCAATAAATTTGAATATGCAATTTATTAGTAATTTTGCAAGTCGAAATGCTAGAAAAATGATTGTAAGCACTAATTATAATTTTGTTGCATACTCGAATCATTGTTACAAATAAAGTTATTATTTCTCTTCTAATTATTTATAAACAACATAAATTATTTTAATGATGTAACTAATGATAATAGCATTAGTTTCTATAAGGGCATTTGTTTTGCAATTCGCTTTAGGTACCAAAACCTCTAGGACCGGCCCTGCTCGCGAGCGTTTGGTAAACTGCTGCGATCGATTTTAGTGGCTGTTAATGGATGCAGAGGAAGAAACCGAACAGCGATTTCATGTTTTCTGATGGACTAGCAAACTACTTGTTAGATTGGCTCAAAAAAAAATTGTAAGTAAAAACTAATTTTTTTTAATATAATTTTGTTTCATGCTAGGTGATCTTATGTTTCTTTTAATTGTAATGTATTATTACTTCTTATGTTGTATATACTTCAGTATCACGAATTCTAATGTATTATTAGTCATCATCGCTTAAATCCAAATTGATTTCATACTCATTTTAGTTATTGGCTGATCCGTGGGTAGTACACAAAAAAGTCATAAACCAGCTGATTATTTTGCAAAAGAATCCAACGATAGGTAATATGAACCATCAGTGCGAACTATCAAATTCATAAAGCTATTGAACATAGCAAAATTAATTATTTATCCATGAAGTCATTTCAGATGAACCAATAGATTCTAAATCCAATGATGCGTTGTCATGTAAATCCTCTTTTTTAAAGAGAAGTTTTAGTCCGTCACTTCATATTTCCGCATAAATCCAATGGCTACCATGTGATATTAAACTTATAGGGGTTTGAAGTTCATGACCGCAGGAGTTTTAAAGGGTCTTGCCTTTTTCTTTTCCTTTTTGGGATAGTTCGATCACTTTATTTAGATTTTATCACCACGGTTTCATTATTTTGGTTTTCTGAAGTAACCCAATAAAACTGTTTCTTCGTTCGTATATATAGTATGGTGGTGACTTAGCAGCGAAGCTTCGTACAATATAGGTGCACGTATTTAGTTTTCACTTTCAGGTTATGAAGAAAAATTTAGATGATTTGAAAACTCAAGAACCCTTCGCAATGAAGTATTAGGTCCTGCGTGAGTTGTCTGTGTCAAGACTTTAGATATTACAAGTCGTTTTTGGTTCATGCCTTATCGATATACGATTAAATCATAAATTTTAATATTTAAAACAATTTTGTTCAAAATCACATTAAATATAATATTTCAAATTATTGCAAAATCTCAGGATGTTACATATATAAATTCAAAAGATTACGAGCATGCAAAATCAGATAAAAAATAAGATAAAAGTTATGGGACAAATATATCTCCAGTGAGCTCTCTGACAACCATAATGTCAACCCCCTGGGCAACCACTTTCTTTAATGTAGAAGTATCCACAAGCTATAAAGCATAGGGAACAAAAAAAGAATATATTTACAATGGTTAACATATTCTTACCGTGCACAATACTGAAACCTTATTGCATAGGCTGCAGCATAACCTGAAGAAAATCCTGTTTAATATCCATAACTTGAGTAAATAACAAGAAGCAACGAAGACAATAAACAAATATAAAAAATGTTGTCATTCATGCATGGAAAATGTTAATAATCACTTGACGTCAGAAAAATAAAATCTTGATTGAAAATAAAAATAAAACCTGAAATCATCCACACAAGTAAATCCTAATATTTCGAGAGCAACGAAAATCCTGTCAAGCTATAAAGCATAGGGAACAGGAAAAGAATATATTTACAATGGTTAACATATTCTTACCGTGCACAATACTGTAACCTTATTGCATAGGCTGCAGCAAAACCTGAAGAAAATTCTGTTTAATATCCATAACCTGAGTAAATAACAAGAAGCAACGAAGACAATAAAAGATATAAAAAAAGGTTGTCATTCATGGAAAATGTTAATAATCACTTGATGTCAAAAAAAATAACCAATTATCCATAAAAAGAACAAACCAAGAACAGATCTTAACCAAATAACAACAAAATATAATTCACCTACACCTGAAAATTAATTATGTAGATTTAGTCAAATAACACATTTTCCAACCTTTCAATTCCACAATGAGGAGCACCTGCAAATATTTTGTTCTAAGAGGCATTAAGATAAATTGTTTTTAGCCATTATTTGAGTGCAAGCCATTTGTAATTCCATCAGCTTAACACACAGTTATTAAATGCATCACGTAAATACTCTGGTATGGTTTCCATATTATCATGTTCAAAGCATCAAGTCCTAAAAAAATAAAAATAAAAAACAACAACAAGATATAACTTGGTATTTGCGCGTATTATTAACAGATGTGCCGATCAAACAGTACTTGTGGTAATACAGTTGCAGGCCTTACATTAGCAAATACTCCAAGCCCAGCTCGCACTTGCAGCAAACCTGTATCGGGTTTCAATCTTCTCGTTTACATCCCATTTATAACTAAGATTGCCACGTAGGCAAACCTATATTATAAACAAGCAAACCTGTATTACGAACAGATATGTCTGAGTAACTACTTTATCCTTATTTTGTTTTAAGAAAATAGTTTAATTACTGCAATTCTGCTATGAGAAAAAACAAACGGTTACAAGGGTAGAATAGGGTATAGATAGCCACTATTGTAAAGCCAAAGTTCCTATATATGTACCTGGATGCCAAAAGAAATGATATAGAAAGTAATTGCAATTTATCTCTCTCGAATGCTTTTCTTCTTCCTTCCAGTAGTGTCTTCCTTTTCTTAGCTTTTTCCTATTTCCTGTTTATCCACTATCTATCAATCTTCCATTTATTTGTCCAATGGCGGCTGCATTGATCAGAGCAAGGTATTTCTTTTTTTTCTTCCACAAGGTGTTTCTTTTAACTTGTGAAAAAACACTTGTTTGCTTGCATTTTAATTAACTTCTAAAGCTATAATCCCCGTTTTTTTTGAAAAAACACTTTCTTGCATTTCAATTAACTTATGAAGGTTCCGAGTTTATCTTTGAAAATCAGATTTGATCTCTTAGTTCGAATCATTGACATAGTTCTTACTTTTACTTTTGTTTGTTTTACAAACACTACCGAAGTAAATAATCACAGGTGATACACTACAAGGGTATTTGAATGGGATCATTATTGAGTTACATGCAATAATGTATTATGCAAGCACTGGAAGTAAAATAAATTATCGAATGAGACAAATATTATTAATAGAAAAAAGGATTATTCCTGCAAAAATGTTCCTCTTCAGGCTTATTATAACTTTAAACCAATATTTATGGTTTTAAAGTTCTTGATATTCAGGCCCGACCTCCCTTTAAAAGTTTTTTATATTATGAGTTGGGAAGCCAAATTATTATTAAAGTATTATGTAGTTTAGTGGTATAATGCCTCAAAATTTATTGTAGCAACCTCATCAGCGAGTGCTTGAATCCTGGCAAATGCATTTTAGGTGATTTTATATTCCCTATGCGTTTTGCTGCTGAGCTTTGTCCACAAATGCATTTTGGGTGATTTCATTGCCTACATTGCTCATCTCAACATTGAAAATGATTATCCATCCTATATCTATGCTTGAAAGTCACTCTATTATTCTTATGGTATGTATTTCGTGCATTTTTTGGTTTTTGTTGTGCACTATATTATCGGCCGTGTATAAACAGTCTTTATATCTAAAATTTAAAGTACCTTTACAACATAAAGGCTGCCTGTTGTCGAGTCGTGTGTGTTATTATGAGTCGTTTGGATTTTCTTGTACCTTTACAGCATAGTTTCTGCCTCTAGGTTATTTCTAATGAATACTGTATGCTTGGATACTTGCATTTTCCAGTACCTTTACAACCTAGTTTCTGTCTCTAGGTTATTTCTAATGAATACTGTATGCTTGGATACTTGCATTTTCCATTACCTTTACAACATAGTTTCTGTCTCTAGGTTATTTCTAATGAATAATATATGCTTGTTTCATAGTTGTGAGGTTAAAAACTTAAACTTTGAGCTTGGGTACTTGCAGGTATTCAATTTGGCGTCCACCAACCTCAGGCCAGTTGAAGCTTAACTTCGATGGGGCGGTACGGGACGGGAAAGCGGGAGGCGGCTATGTCTTGCGGGACAGCAAGGGTAGCATTTTGCTTGCGGGGGTAACCGTGTATTTGCCGATACTTCCGTGATAGGTGCTGAAACGGAAGGCCTCATGATTGGGTTAAGAACTCTGATGATGCGTCATCGTGGTAAAGACCTATGGATTGAGAGCGACTGCTTGGATATCATCCATAACTTGAAGGGCATTTGGTTGAACCATGCTCTCACACCCTCCAACGAGAAATGAATCAATTACATACTAGATCAATTCAATAGCGTGTCATGCACACACGTCTACAGAGAAGGGAACAAGTGTGCGTATTATGTGGCTAGACAAGCTAGGGGTTCCTAGAAACCTTTCATATTGACACCTCTGATATACAATGACACCATAATTGCGCTCAACTATGAAGACCTCAAAAATTATCAAAACGACATCAAAAGACCATATGTTATATGATTAGGTATATGTATCCATTGTATGCTTTTAGTAGGTAGCACGTTTGAATTATTATCCGTTGTATGCTTTTAGAAGGTAACTTAAATGAATTTAGGAAGGAGAATGATTATCTATAGAACTAAAGATGGAAAGCTGAAAGAGCAACAATTTACAATCCGAAAACCATGATTTAGTTTGCTACTTATAGAGTATTCTAAAGAAGCTTTGGGATTATCAGTTTTTGCGCTTTGTGAAAAAGGATTATATAAAAATATGTGACAACGATTTTCGAAATATTTCTTTTAGTGCAACGATTATATCAAAGAAATTGTGTCAATGATTATATCAAAGAAATGTTTCGAAGTATTTCTTTCTGCTTTCCATCTTTAGTAAATTGTTGCTCTTTCGGCTTTGATATTAGGAAGGAATACAATCCTTTATTATTTTTATATATACCGTGCCTCCCTAATTTGCACTAAAAGAAATGTTTCAAAGTGTTTCTTTTAGTGCAAATTAGGGAGGCGTCTATTGATATCGTTTAATATTAAATTCACAGTATGATAGTCTAGATTATATAAAAATATGTGTCTTATTATTTATATATCACTGAAAAACTACTCTGCGTAAAAAATCTCCATAGCCATAAGGGAAGATAGACTAGTATCATTATCTATACTATGCTATTAAAGCTGAGTAAGAAATGCTCACCTCTCGGACTCTCTGCATTTCTCACCCTCCATTATTCGTTCTGAGTGAAGGAGATTTTGACAGCTGCAGTCTGAAGCTGAACAACCCCAGTGCTACACTGCTACGCTTCTTCAATCTCAAGCATTCTCACTGAAATCCCCACCTTTCATCATACTGATAAGACCTGTTCATGTTGTAAACCCGATCATGCAAAAAGTTGTTGCAGTTTTTTTTTAATGTTAGTATTTGACTTTTTCATAGCCTGTATACCACGTTCTAATAATATGCAAGGACGTGGAAGTTATTTAGTTTTCTTTCCTGTTGTAAGGCTTTGTTATATAAGCCGCAGTAGTGTCTCAAATAAAGAATGATTATCCTCCCAATCTTGTAAGTTTTCAGTAGTTAATTTTCTGAACCTTAACAAGTGGTATCAGAGCGATATCACATGGGCCTGATTTTGAAAGAGAGAAGAGAGGTCTGAGATGATGGCTGAGAGTAGTAATGGCAAGTATGCCCAACCTGCCATTCCGGTATTTGATGGCCACTACGAGCATTGGGCGAAGCTCATGGAAAATTTTCTACGCTCCAAAGAGTACTGGAGTCTTGTGGAAAATGGTATTTCGACTGTGGCAACCGGAGCAGTGCCAACGGAGGCACAGCGAAAGCTTATTGAGGAGCAGAAGCTGAAGGATTTGAAGATAAAAATTATCTTTATCAATCCATCAACCGTGACATTCTGGAGACCATTTTGGAGGATGAAACCTCCAAACAAATTTGGGACTCAATGAGGCAGAAGTTTCAAGGATCTACAAATGTCAAGAAGGCGCAGCTTCAGCCACTACGTCGTGATTTTGAAGGCCTCAAGATGAAGGAAGGAGAGACGGTCAATGAATACTTTGGCCGAGCACTTGCCATTGCCAAGAATATGAAAGCTTGTGGGGGCAACAGTGAGTCAGAATGATATTGTTGAAAATATTTTGAGATCTATGATCTCAAAATTTGATTATGTAATGTGCTCTATTGAAGAAGCCAACGACTTAGACACCATGACCATTGATGAGCTTTAAAGCAGCCTTCTTGTTCATGAACAACGTATGAAGAGACATAGAGAGGAAGAACATGCACTTAAGGTCACTAAAGTTGGAAAGCTTGGAGATAAGGAAGAAGACATATTCGGTTATAGAGGAAGAGGACGCGGGAGCTACCGAGGAAGAGGAAGAGGAGGAGGAAGAGGCCGACAACCCTTCAATAAAGCTGTCATAGAGTGTTACAACTGTCACAAATTGGGACACTTTCAGTCTGAATGTCCTGATTGGGAAAAGGGAGCGAACTATGCAGAGTTTGACAATGAGGAGGAAATGCTTCTCATGGCATTTATTGATTTTCATCAGGCAAAGAGGAAAGAAGTATGGTTTTTTGATTCCGGTTGTAGTAATCACATGATTGTTAATAAGATGTGGTTTTCGGAATTAGATGAGGAGTTTAGGCACTCTGTGAAGCTTGGAAATAATGCTAGAATGGATGTTATGGGAAAAGGAAATGTCAGATTGCAAGTTAGTGGGGTAACTCAAGTAGTCATTGGAGTTTTCTACATCCCAGGGCTTAAAAACAATTTGCTGAGCATAGGACAATTACAAGAAAAGGGGCTGTCTATTTTGATTGATCAAGGAATGTGCAGGGTATTTCATCCAAGTAGGGGCTTGATTGTTCAGACTGCAATGACGAGCAATAGAATGTTTTTTATGGTGGCAACTCCTGCAGCAAAAGATTCAACATGCTTTCAGACTGCTAGTGACAATGAGGCTCAACTATGGCATTGCCGCTTCGGTCATCTCAGCTTTAAAGGGTTGAGAACGATGGCTTATAAGAAGATGGTGAAGGGTTTACCATCAATCAAAGCTCCTACAAAGGTGTGTGTGTATTGTCTAGCTGAGAAGCAACACAGGGAATCCATTCCCAAGAAGAGTTACTGGAGAGCCACCCAAAAGCTTCAACTAATACATGCTGACTTATGTGGACCTGTGAGACCGGAATCAAATCGCAAGAAGAGGTACGTACTTACTTTCATCGATGACTATTCTAGAAAATGTTGGGTATACTTCTTGTCTGAGAAGAGTGAGACATTTTCATGCTTTAAGAAATTCAAATGTTTGTTGAGAAAGAAGCTACGACATCTGTGTGCTGTTTGCGTACTGATAGGGGTGGAGAACTCACTTCGAATGAATTTAATGAATTCTGTATGATGAATGGAATTAAAAGACAGCTCACTACTGCCTTTACTCCTCAGCAAAATGGAGTTGCAGAGAGAAAAAATAGGACTATCATGAATCTAGTAAGGAGTACTTTGTCCGGAAAAGATATGCCAAAGGAGTTTTGGCCTGAGGCAGTTAACTGGATAGTTCATGTTCTCAATCGAAGTCCAACTCAAGCCATCAAAGATATGACTCCTGAGGAGGCATGGAGCGGGCACAAGCCAAATGTGGAGCACTTTAGAGTCTTTGGGTGCATTGGGTATGTTCATATTCCTGATCATAAGAGGACCAAGCTGGAAGACAAAACCGTAAAATGCGTGCTGCTAGGACTAAGCGAGGAATCAAAAGCCTATAGGCTGTACAATCCAGCAACCAAGAAGATTATTATTAGTAGGGATGTGATTTTTGAGGAAAGTGAAAGGTGGCATTGGGAAAGAAATGAAGAAGACGAATTGAAGAATGTACTAAGCTGGAACGATGAAGTGGAATCAGAAAAGGATGGGATGCGTAGAGACAGTGATGAAGAAATGGCTGTATCTGATCAAATTCCTGAAGCATTGAATGAAAACTCACCTTCTTCAGACTCAACTGCAGCACCAAACAGTAGCACACTCTCTCCTGACTCGACTACAGCAGCTACCGGCAACACAGCTTCTCCTGACTCCACTACAGTACCAACTCCACATGAAGGGAGGAATAGGAGACTTCCAATCTGGATGCAAGACTATAACGGGTGAGGGCTTGTCCGAAGAGGAGGAAGCGCAAAACTTGTTCTATGCATCAACAAATGATCCAAATTCTTTTGAGGAAGCCGTTAAGTGTGCAAAGTGGAGAGACGTAATGAAGTTGGAGATGAAAGCAATAGAAAGAAATGGCACTTGGGAATTGACTAATTTGCCAAAAGGAGCGAGAAAGATTGGAGTAAAATGGATATTTAAAACAAAATTAAACGAACGAGGAGAAGTGGATAAATTCAAAGCTAGACTTGTGGCTAAAGGGTATGCTCAACAGTACGGCATCAATTATACGGAGGTTTTTGCTCCAGTTGCTAGGTGGGACACAATCAGGATGATCTTGGCCTTAGCTACTCAAAGAGTGTGGAGTGTGTACCAACTAGATGTGAAAAGTGCATTTCTGCATGGTGAACTAGAGGAAGATGTGCATGTAGATCAGCCACAAGGTTCTGAGAAAAAAAAAGGAGAGGAGCACATGGTCTACAAGTTAAAAAAGCTCTGTATGGGTTGAAGCAAGCACCTCGGGCCTGGTACAGCAGGTTAGAGGCTTACTTTATTGATGAAGGTTTTGAGAGATGCCCTAATGAACATACTTTGTTCATTAAGACTGGAGGAGATGGTGAAATCTTGATCGTAAGCGTGTACGTGGATGACTTGATATTTACTGGAAGCAGCCCAAAGATGTTCGAGGAGTTCAAAGCTTCAATGAAGTCTAAGTTTGATATGTCAGACCTTGGCAAAATGAAGTTCTTTCTTGAAGTGGAGATTGTGCAAAATGAAAAAGGAATTTTCTTAAGTCAACAGAAGTATGCAGAGGAGGTTCTGGAAAGATTTGGTATGAAACGCTCAAACTCAGTAAAAAATCCTATGGTGCCAGGCTTCAAAATGCTGAAAGATGAAGCAAGTGCTTGTGTTGACTCCACGCATTACAAACAAATGGTAGGCTGCCTAATGTACCTGACTGTTACGAGGCCTGATTTAATGTTTGTTGTTAGCTTAGTTAGTAGGTACATGGAAAGACCCACTGAACTTCATATGCAAGCTATCAAAAGAATTTTAAGGTATGTGAGAGGAACAGTGGATCTAGGTGTTGGGTACAAAAGAGTAGCTGAAAATGGCGAAGAATTGATTGCGTTTTCTGATAGTGACTATGTCGGTGATGTTGATGATCGAAGAAGTACATCTGGATATGTTTTCATGATGAGCAATGGAGCAGTGGCATGGAGTTTCAAGAAGCAACCAGTGGTCACCCTTTCTACTACGGAAGCCGAATTCATTTCTGCCGCTACTTGTGCCTGCCAAGGTGTGTTGATGAGGAGAGTGCTAGAGAAGCTGGGTTGCAAACAAAGTAAGTCTACTATAATTTTTTGTGATAACAGCTCAACTATTAAGTTGTCAAGAAACCCTGTGATGCACGGAAGAAGTAAACACATAGACATCAGATTTCACTTCTTTCGTGATCTCTGTAAAGATGGTATCATTGAACTTGAATATTGCAGTTCACAGAATCAGGTAGCAGATATTATGACAAAGGCTTTGAAGTTGGACAGCTTTGAGAAGTTAAGAGACCTGCTTGGAGTCTGCAAAATGCCGAATAAAGTAAACTGATTGCTGCATGCAATTCAGTTTAAGGGAGGAAATGATAAGACCTGTTCATGTTGTAAACCCGATTATGCAAAAAGTTGTTGCAGTTTTTTTTTTTTTAATGTTAGTATTTGACTTTTTCATAGCCTGTATACCACGTTCTAATAATATGAAGGACGTGGAAGTTATTTAGTTGTCTTTCCTGTTGTAAGGCTTTGTTATATAAGCCGCAGTAGTGTCTCAAATAAAGAATGATTATCCTCCCAATCTTGTAAGTTTTCAGTAAATTTTCTGAACCTTAACACATACACACTAAATCGTCACGACATTTAATTTATCTGCTTCCTTCACAATCCCGTAGCTACCTAACCCTAAATCCAAATTTGGGCGTGTCATCCAATGTCACTTCCACCACTTGAACTATGGTGTACCTAATTGGCCATCGTGATTTGGTCTTCTTGCCTGCCGACCTTGCCAATTGCTGCTCCTTCCACACTGAGAAATATCGTAATTAATTGGGAATTTTTTGAAGACCTAGAATAGGTTGCAGCGCTTCAATTCAGTCTGTAATCATGGGGTAATCCTTGCTTTTCCGGTGTCTTTTGAATCCTTGGCTTCCAACCATTTCTTCTGATTGTTGAAGCTACTTAATTTTACATGTGGATCTTCTTCCTTTGACTAGCTACTTTTTAAAAATCGATGAATTTCAATTATTCATAGTACCGTATTTTTAGGAGCAGCTTCTTTGACCCAGTTCATTTCGGATATTCTATTTGTTGACGCGATGCTCTAATCCTAATTTCAGCAGTTTATTCTTTTGCTCTCACTTTGTTTCTTTTTCCGCTTTATTTATTTCAAAATATTTTTATCTGATTCAATTGATATCTAAGTTTATGTTTGTTTATTGATTTTCACTATTGTTTTCCCTTTTGAATAGACAAATGCAATGTTACATTTAAAGCTTAGAGCAGTCATCCGATTGCTTTCATCCTGTTTTTATTTCTTTCAACTACTTTTGTTCTTTGATTGGATTATTAATATAATCATGTAGTTTTATGACTGCAGTTTAGTATTTTTATGACTGTAGCTTAGTATTTTCTTATTCTTCCTATTGTTGGTTTCACTTTCTTTTCCTCTTTTGAATTTCATGGATTAGAGAATGAACTTTCTTGCATAGTTTCTTACAGATAATTTCATGATTATTTAAACTGACCTCACTGGAAGACCCTGGTACTGATATAAAAAAAAGTATCTTCCAATAAGTGCTTTTCAATTTTCTGTACATTTATGGTTGTGTAAGCGACAATCTTCAGTTCACATTTTTGTCAATGTTTAATGCGCTTACTATGCTATTAGTCTCTCTATCTCAAGCTATATACAATTCACATAAATTGCCTAGAAACAAATGCATATTCCTACATTTCATAAATGTTTATTAGGTAGACAGATGTGTTTCGTTTTCCATTGATATGAGATTTACCATTTTTCGAAATTAGTCTCCATCGACCACTTTTGCTGATTTATGGTCAGTTTATATATGAATCAGATATTTATTTCAGCAGCTACAAAATTTATGTTTTTTACACCGGACCATGTTGGGAGACTTGACGCACGAGCTTGTGTTTCCATATTAGTTTTCTATTTCTCCTTTCATTTTACTATGAATTTACATTTTTTACGTTTGCTTTTTCTTTTGAAGTTTCAATAGTATGGTAGTTGAGCTAATCTGAATGTCTTTGCTGTAGGTTAAAAGACAACCCATCTTCATGGAATTTGATATATCGCCACTGGTAAGTAAAGCATATTCATTTTTAAAATCGTTTCTTATTATTTTTACCAGTGTTGTCTTGTTGTACTACAATATTTTTCAATGCCATGGATGTTTTCAGGCGGAATATATACGTTTACCACTGTAAAAGTAAATAATATAAGGGTCGACTGAAGACGAAAAATAGAAGTACCTCTATAAATAATCAGTTGGGTGTGCAGTTTGCGTTGAAGTAAGGTTTTCGATTTATAATGATTTACATTTTTTTCTTTTTTGTTTGGATGATGTAAGTAACCAAATGAAGAGCCATCCTGATTTATTCTATGTCAAAGTAAGATGTGTGTTCTATGTTGAAATAAACTTGGTTAGTTATATTGGATAACCTGTCTTGTTTCGGTATAATGTATCAAAATATTGGGGTCGATGCATTGATTATGTATTATTGCAGTAAGTGGTGTATATTCCAAAACTGAGCTTTTGCTTGCTATGATCATTGATCACAACGTGGACAAAACAACATTTACTTTGATTCACTCTAATGTATAAAGCTTCATCCCATTAGCCTTAATTAAATTGAGGGGGTTGTTTTTGCTGATAAATGCAAGTTACTAAAAAGTTTGTAACATCAAAATTAATGTACACTATCATTTTGAGAAACGAAACATTCACATGAACTCAGGTTACGTGCAACACACACACGTGTGTATGTACATCGGGGTGTGTGTGTGTGTCGTAGCTAATACAATTTATGTCTATGTAAAAGGCCTTCAGGTTTGAGCTGATAAAGAGTTTCAGGTTTGGAAATTAATCAATTGTTAAAAATAGTTTGACATCCTCAATTGCACTCGACATAGTCAGTTCACTCCTTTAGTTATATTTACTATGTTCCTAATTATTTTTATGTGTATTACGAAGCAAAGGCATACTTCGATGGTTATTTCATACATTACTATATTAGCAGTCTTGAAAAGCATCTTTTGGAATGAACACTAAAAAGAGGCTAATAGTGACTGGGTAACTTCTACGGACAAAGCGAAATGGTAGCTACCAAGGTAACAAATTGATTATGCGTTTCTAATTCCACAAACGTTCAATTGTATTGATTTGCATGTGAAATTATTTTCTTTTAATTCATGGAAGTTGACAATTGCGCTACCTGCATGATTGATCAACACTATAACTTTTACCCTCTGAAATCTTCTCATTTGGGCATTTCATCTTCTAAATAACTGTTGATAGTTGGTTATGTAAATCATATGTTTGTCTATGCAGCTTGCTTCATCAAATTCTGAAGGTCACAACTACAATGGATACAACTCTGGCTCGAGTTACGCATGTCTCCAAAGAGGAGGTAAGGTACAATATACTTACTCGGGCTAATATAAAGATTCACTTGATTGTTAAAATATTACAACATACTTATAGAGCCTGAATAAGGTTTCTTTTACATTCGACAACCTACAAAGTCTGTTCACCCTTTTATTTTTTTATTGATACATATGTATCTTCCCATTATGGCATTGTTTTTGTGCATTGAGGATGTTTTATGCTGAATTGAACAGTATATTGGATTGAGATTTTTAGTTGGTGAGTTATATTGCATTGTGTTTAACAGCAACAAATAGTTAACAAAATGCTGTTGTGGTCATTTTTTTTATGGACTATAAGTATTTGTATACACCTTGAGACCATCCACAGCTTCTTTTATAGAGGTTACTGATGAATACTTGTGATTCATGATTATATATTTTTGTACTATGGTATACAATTTTAATCCAAATTATTTGTAGTTAATATGTGCAATCTTTCTTTATACATGAAATTGGGTAATTTTGGGTTCTTATTGCTAAAGCGAGTTAGCTGATCTTCGAATCAGTTTTTAAACAATTATAAATTCGAAAGTATGTGAACCAAAACTATTTTTTTGCCGTCTCCATTATTTTATGCACAATTTCCGGAAGTTCTAGATAACTAGGCACATATGTTTTATTATGAGTCAATATTTGATCGTTTTAGGAATCTTCATTTGTTAATATACTTAATTTTTATCGTCTACAATATAATGGTGGTGTATAGAAAATCTGTTAGTTTACAAATGGGTTTTCAGTAGTGGAGTGCAATTCAAGAGGTCATTTACCTATGAAGAGATTAATACCAGGCATTCTTCTGATTATGTGTGGTCATCCATTATTTGAAATCTTACCAGGCGAAATGTTATCCGTACTACTATCTAAGAGGCTATGAGATAAAACTGAAGGAGCCCACTGTTCCTGCAAAGAAATTTAGGGATTCAGGTAAATTAGATATGCTATTTCTTTTACCATAGTATATATTATTGGCTGACTTTGTTTTGTTTGAAACTGATATCAAAATGGTTAAAGTGGGCACTGATCTCAAATAATTTAGATAAAACGTTCCTGAAAAAGTTGTATGTCACAGCTATAGAATTTGAGGTAATAAAATTTTCAGTTAGACGTTATGATGATGTCTTTTAGAGGTTGTTCATGGTAATTAGTAAAGAGCAAGACATAAAAAATATAAAATCCTTTTATGGGCTACTATGAATATAAGGAACACATAACCTATATATGCATTTCACACTGATATGAAAGAGTATGATCCATATTGACAGTATAACGTAGTTTAATCAAAACAAAGATACGATGAAAACTAAAGTTGCTATCTAGGAAGGGTTAATGTGTAAGTTGTGGGTGTGGTCTATTACGATACATGATCCGGAAACCATTCCGTGATGGCTTGGGTTAACAATCAATATGACGTGATATTCTGAAGATGTAGTGGCTATCCAGTAGCCTGTAGAGAATGGGAAGGAACAATTTTGATGTACAATGGTAGAAGGGAAAGAAGTGAAACTTGAGAATTGTAATCGTGCTCCTTACTTTCCGATTATTAAATATTTTCATTCCTTCGCCAATAAAAGCTTTCTCAGTTTGTTACTTTCCATTTTTTTGTGACTATCAGTGGATTTTGCCTTACACCTTTTTAAATTAGCTTTTTCCGTAATTAGTTGTATTTTATTAACTGACTGATGTGAAATCTATCCTCATCATCAGCAGGCAACAATTAGGTGATGTCAAATCTGGTGTTAATTATGCCATTACAACTTTGAATTGTTACTTCCTAATTTGTGCTATTTATATCGTGTCCATATTTGTTGATGCTTTAAATGGTTCATATAGATGCACATCAAATCCTAACCACATCACTGAAGCTTATATCCTTTTCAATATCATAAGTTTCTTTGAAATCATTTTTTCCCTTGATTTTTATTTTACTTTATTGATTATTGCATTTTAATTATGCAATTTACTACTGTTCGACTGCTTCCTTTCACCCTTTACTCTTTTTTCCCAGTTTTTTGTCCTGATTTTTTATTTTTAGAATTAACGACGGTTTGGTTGTTATTCTGTTCCAACAGATTTCTGTACAAATAAAGTAGTAGATATTTGTTTTGCATATCATAACTAAATTTTACCCTGGCAGGTGCAAACAGATGCATCTATTGTATCTTTTATCTATCCTTTCGCAAAGCTGCTGTCTCAGAAACAATTTAATAGGTAGCTTATACAATTTCTATAAATCTAAATTAAGTGTTTGATGGAATGCTTTCTATGATTGCGTTTTATTAGTTGCTCGAAGCTTGCCCTATGTACGGTGTTAATTCGTAGGTGCATGTTTCAACTAAATTTGAAACAAAATGGAAAAGAGAGTTTAATGACATATTAATATAAGAATAGTTCTATATAGTATTTACTTTCACTTTTTGTATCTTATCTGGATTAGTAGTATAAGTGGAGCATATCTACGACTCCATTATGATCTAAATTAGCACATGCTTAGGTATATACCATTACCCAATGAACTTATAAAGTATGTAAAGATATTACATAATTTTTTTTAACCATAAGTGAGATATACATGTAGTAATAAAAATACCAACTTTTCCAATTTTCCCCATTGTTTTTCCAATTTCAGGCAAGTTCACATCTTCTTCACCTCGAAGGGAATTTCAGTTTACAAAAGCTTATCTATTCACGTTGATTAGAGCTGTATTACTCTTCATTGAGAAGATTCAACCAAATAATTGCACAAACTTGGTGAGGCGATGACAGCAGTATGGAGGCATACATTTTTGAGCAGGCAGAATGATGGAAAGCGACTACATTTTGATAATTGTTTTGCTTAATCTAATCTAAATTGCTGCTGAAATTAAATTTGGGGCTATCCAAGATTGTTAAATAATCTTAGTGAGCTAGGGAACAAACTAGAAAACTGGGTGTGTGTGTGTGTGTAACTGCGTTTAGAAATCTGCCATGATATACCTACGAAAGATATGCAGTCATTTTATTTTATACGTGCTAACGTCATTTTATTTTATCGACTGCCTGGAGCCTTGCGTTTTTGTTAGACAGCATCAATCAATATGACATACTTGGCTGTTTCATATTTTACTTCTTTCTGGGGGCTTACGTTTTTTGTAGCATGTGTTGAAACTCCTCGAAATCTAGTCATCTTTGGATGAAAATCTGTCAAGGGTCTATGCTTTAATGCAACTCCTATTCATCATATTTTCTCCAAACTGCTGAAGCTTTATACAAGTTCTCCATGCAAAAGTCCACTAAGAAGAGTTGGTGATTCAATTGTATTTCATGTTTCAAACAAAAATTGAAATGTTAATTTCATGAAAAACAAAAAAACAGTTGTCTTCAATCAGTGGTCGGTTATTTGCAGGATGGCTGCAGTTATTGTTTAAAAACAAATTATGTGCTCTTTTTTATTTCTTATATAATATAATGTTGCATTCCTTCGGAGCTTATGCAGTACGGTGAAGCCACATTATGGATTTTAAAGGAGGATGAAATTGTTTTCTAAACAGATCTGGGTTGCACCAACGTAAAATGGTTGTTAAAACTTATTGACCAACTACAGGGATTATTTATTCATAAGAAAGGATTGATGAAAGTTGCCTACGCGGAAATACTCATGAAGGAAAACATGCCATCGCTTTAAATCGACAGGATACTCTGTATTATCCTATGGAAGTCGAGTCTTTTTAACTTAACACTTGATGCTGGGTGGCCCAAGTAACTTAGATGAGAAAGGAAATCTATTCAATGAACATTAGTACTTTGTACTGGAAAGCTTATTATTTTCATATTATCAATTTCATCCCATTTCATATAAATCTTACATTTTACTTCTTCCTCCCTTTGCCACAGTCACTATCTCTATGCGTTAATGAATAAGATTTTCATACACATGATACTTTATCTTCAGACAAATATGTGAATTTTCCCATATTCGCTATAATTGTTCAGTTAATTTCAATTATAGCAGAAAATGATGTTGCATTGTTGTTCATCGATGTTATTCTGTTGTCGTTATATTAAATTCTTAAATATTTGAATATGACATTTGCGTTCGCAATATTACAGTTATACCCGTGTCCGAAGCACGGGTTCACACTAGTATCCTATAAGTTATAAACTATGTTTAGAACGTTGACACGGTTTCCTAACCCAGTTTGGAAACTGGAAACTCGTGGGAATTGAATTTCCTAATTAAGCTTGGAAACACAGTTTCCAAACCAGTTTGAAAACAGGGAACTCTGTTTTCTAAACTAATTTACGAAGATGTATAAAAAAGAAAAGAAAACACGTTGAACATGAAATAAAATCATCAAAAAAATAACTATTTGCATAATCCATTTTAATGGACATAGGATAAAACACTAATTTCAAGTTAAACGTATTGTTATAGATGGCCAAATTTTTGTTCACGTCGTTACAACAGAGGTAACATCATTCTAGAAACTCAAAACATTTTAAAGGCCCAAACTTTTTGTTCACATCGATAATTAAATCCATCACATAACCGATAAAACATGTAAGAAAAAAAGAGAGTACTATAATTAGCCCCCAATCCTTTATGAAGAACACATAGCCCAATCTTCTTTATAATAAACAAAATCTACCGTTGTAAAAAAGTATTTTCTTCCTTTACATTAAGTAGCTTCAGCATGAATTGAACGTTCCTATAATTATTTCGGCTGTAATATTCTAACAGGTCGAAGAAGGCATTCGTTGGTTGGCCAAAGAGTGGATGATAACTGCAAGCACTTGTTTAGCCGTAAACATTGGCACTTGATGTCTTGCTCCTTCGATAGTGACAAACGTTAGCCCTCCGTAATCTATAGTCCATCCACCAACCTACGTATGAACACACAAAAGCAATAACACAAATGCATTCCATGAACATACGGTTTCTATATACACATTATGATTCATACCTGTTTACTAAAATTGTACCAAGGTTTTCGTTCACGATTTGTTTTCAGTCCTGACTTTTTCAGTGTCAATCACGTTGTTGTCGCCAGTATTCTTCCATCTGTGTCCCCACTGCATTACATTATGTTTGGTTAATGATTCATTTAAAGGAATGCAAAACACTGTTAGCTTTATGATTGGATGTATTAAGTCACCTGTAAATCCAGACTCTTATCCCACCATTAACGAGTTTGTGAATAACTGGAAGCACTGAGGGAGATGCATCATACCATTTGTGGAGTACATCACTATAATTATTTGCATGCACGTAAGTGTTTATGTGAAATATTCAAGTAGAATTAAAGAAAAATAAATAAAAAGTCACTTGCAATGAGTCCAGTTGCAGTGTATTCCTGTAACATTAGCATGTAATGCTTCTTGTACATCCTTCCTATTGAAGTAAGCTTCTGTGTAATCTGATACACAGGGTCATAGTCCACTGGCTTCTGATGCCATGAACTCTACATAAAGGTAATCATTCTCTTATGCTTATAACGTTGACTTATATATATATATATATATATATATATATATATATATATATATATATATACATATACATACATACCTTGATTTATTAAGAAGAGACTTTACATGTTTAGAGAAGCGTTTGGGAACAAAACCATTGATATTAATGACCTTCTAGAAGATGATGAGTTTTTGATGCATGTTCGAGTATACACTACAAAATATTTTTCTGCGTCATTGCAAGCCTTGGTGGTGTTTTTCTTCAGTGAAGTTGCATTTTTTCTTTACTTCATTGTATGTTTGGTCCGATATCACTGCACGATTCATGCATAATCCACCATCCCTGTTTGACCGGTGGCATCGTCCATCAGAGCATTTCTAGTCTGTGATACGAATAAAGCTTAGCTATCAAATTTGTTAGAAATTATTTTGGTGTTAAAAAAGAAATATGTAAGTTATTGCCAATGTAAATGTACACCAGAAATTAAAGTGACCTTATTTTATTTTTTTTGGTTATTAAATTTAAACTTCATGCAAGTTGAGAACATAAATAAGATACGAGAATAACACTTTTCATAATTTATGCCCTCCAAAACTGAAGACGGGTGAAAAATTGTCTTTGATTGATTAGAAACTATGAAATAATCTAGTAGTCATAAAATGAGAGAACTAATTTTATTTTTTTACTGAACTAGAACGTCGGGTAGCGATTCAAATACTATTAACAAAACACTAAAAGGACAGGAGGTTTTCTCCAAAATAATCCATATGCAATCTGAACGATGTACCATAGACCAAAATTTGTGATTTGAGTTAAAATTTGAACGATATTTGTGACGATCCAAATTTCCGGTACCTTTTGAGCTGACCAAACAACACCAGTTCAATCCAAATTGTACTAGAAACCCATATGTTAGTAGAAATAATTTGGAAGATGAGATAAGAAAGAATGAAATATTAGAATAGGAGAATAAGAAGAAGAACCAACACCATACAGAGTCTCACATCGCAGCGGAATAAAATATAATGTAGAAATAACTTTTATTGAGAGCTTATATAATACTTACACTCATCAGAGTACATCAATACATCAGGACAGTTATAACAACTTGTCCTTATATACATCACATGGCGGAATAAATAATAATACGTCGGAACTCCTCCAGTACGTATCCTGAACTTCGTAGTGTCCAATAACCTGAACTTGTATAACACGGTCTAACCCGTGCATTACAAATACCGGGTCAGTCTGGTGAACCAGAGTGTGAAACCCAATAAGTTTAAATAACATCCATATTGATTTTTAAAGTTAACAAATCCTTTTTGAAATAAAAAGATAATCGTAAGACCAAATCCACACATAAATACAAACGGATTTTACCTTACGATAAGCCAAAACATTTTGAAATCATATATCTTCTGATATTATAATAGTGTCTAAATATAAGTAAATAACAATCTAGAGGAACGCTTGCATCTCACGTTCCACATATACAGTATACAATCAAAACCGCGGGCGCTTATTAGAGATTGTATTCCGACTATGACAAGGTATGGAACCACCTGCCGATAGTGTATCTCTAAAGGGGAATACACTGGGTTCAACAAGAACGTCTTGCAACCCGGCCCACACATGACTGACAACTCATTTCTCTTGAGTGTATCGAATGTATATCACCAACGGTTGGGATCAGCAGCCGTTTCCCGGAAAGGGACAACATCGGAATAGATTAAAGAAGGAAAATGGAATTTCTCTAAATAGGTGATTATGCACCCTAATGGGAGCGAACCACATAGCCATGCTGCCTGCCCGATTTTTATCATTTTCCCGGTTGATGAGGCTTGAGGTTTTAAATCTTCTGGGACATCTGGCTACCATTCACTTTGAATGCCACATCTTCAGATCCATCAAATCACTAATTGGCGTCCTCAAAAATTCCCTGGGAATGTTTGAAGAAGTCAATGTACGTGACCATCTGGAAACACTTTGTTAGACACTCGTCCATACAAGTCATCCAGGAACAGGATGAACCGAAGGCACCCTCTTACCGCATCCAAACGATCAGTAGCGAGTAGTCCTTGCAATCCGCAAAATCTCAATCACGACCGAATCACAGTTTAAAAACCTCTGGTAGCTAGCTAGAGAAATTCAACAGCAATCCTTCCACTTTTGAAGATTCACGGTCTTCAATTGCTCCATCTCGATCAGCTTCTGAACATCTCCAACATTAACGTATTTGTTGGTCGAAATGGTTTTCGAATATAAATTTGATCCCGGTCTTTCCGAACCAACAATCGATTTGGCCAGATTTTGATAGTCGGTGATTTAACTATCAAAATAAACAAACATCATCCACAGAAAAATAAGGTGGATCCATTGGGCCGATATACAACATCACTTGGCCTTTTTAGTTAAACAGTTGTTAATTAAATTTCTAAATTAGAATATCGCTCTTTCACCTTTTATTTCAAAATCACTTTATTTAACTCATAATCCTTCGAATTATAGCTTATAATATCCTTTACAGAAATATTCATTTAATCCCCTCAACTACCCTCGTTTCTAAACTAATATCATTCTTGGAAAATCATGAAGTCGTTCAAGTTAGGGTATTTTATTTACCTCTCAGACCTTGAGTCGACAACATTCTTATCTTCGGAATGGATAGAAGTTTATTAACGAAATATCAAATTCCAATAACTATTCCCACACTTCCATTTACTATATAATCCCTTTTAAAAAAACCACTGATCTTAATTTTGATTTAAATAGCTCCATTTTACATTAAAATACTTTTCCTTAAATATTATTGTTAGAGTTTTACTTTAATAATCAATTTCAATCCACTTAGACCCCCGTTTGATTTCAACCCAGATTAAATCTTGTTTAAACTTTCTTTTTTATAAAATTCCTTCTAGGCAATAAATCTACATTCTGACTCAAATAAATACGAGTAAAGCTTATTAAAAATCCTTTTTAAATATAAACGAGTCTCACTCAACTAGTTCCCTTTATCACCATTTCCATTTCTCCTTGGTTTCCTTCAACCTTATTCACTTTAAAAGTTAAGATTATTCTTTTTATAGAAATCGCGACTCGGTATATCAAACAACTTGGTTTCATTTGAAACCACTATTATATATTCAAATCTTATCCCTCGAGTCACTTTATGAATTCATATTCATATTCATATTCATATTCATACTATACTTTTAAAAATCTGTTACAGGTCAACTCCTTGTTACTTGTCTAACATCATTTACATCGAACAGTTTACTACATTATCAATTATAAATAAAATAAAATAATTAATCTTTCTAAAAAGGTTATTCTAAAATGATATTTAATTTTAATAATAATTAATAATCCAATAATAGTTTTTAATAATCAAATCTCGTTCAAGTAGTTGACTCGGTCATCCCAAGACAAGGTTACTTTGTTAACCATTTCCGCTTGGTTATTCCTTTTAAATTAATAAATAAAATTAATTACAGTTGATTATCTAATTAAATAATCCAATTTAATTGTTTATTGAAAACAATTAATTCAATTCTTAACCATTTTGTTAATTGCTGCTCAATTGTTTGCAAGACTCATTAACCTACAAATCTCGCTTTACATACTCGTTTTATAATCATAAGATAAAAAAAATAATTTATTTGCATAAATAACTTCATTTAAAAATAATCTATATAAAATAGAATTCAAAACCTGTCTTTAGTTATAAAACAAATTTTATAATTTTCTTCCTATTGATTTACCTGACGGTAAATCAATCTCTATGAAACGATTCATTTACAGGCCATCCGCTGATAATCGCCCAACCATTGTCACCCATTGGTTAACATCAAATAAATGTCAGATTTAGATTCAACAATCAACAATAGATCAGATTGATTAAACGGTTCATATAAATAAACAACGTATTTGAGGAATCCGGTTGGGTTCCTCCAACCTGTCCTTCCCTGCATTACAATGAGTTACTTCAAATAGGACAATATATTTGTTCATCATGATAACAAAAATAAATAGTTCAACTAATAACAGTCAACAAACAATTCATAACATCCAATCAAGCATTCCATGTAACGACTCAGAAATTTTGATGTTTAAAATATATAATTAATTTAATATTTGACGTTATGATCAATGTTTATATTTGAAATTTTACTTAAAATTTATAAATCTGTTTATTTCAAATTGATTCGAATCAATCCGGGTAAGTATCAGTTCAATTTCGTTATTTGAATCAAAATGGTTTAGAAAATTCAACGTATTAGCATCTTAAACTAATTAAATTAAATTTGTTTGTATATTTGGATGTTTATCAACGTCGTTTTATTTCTTTTTCGACGCGTCATTATTCGACGTTTTCTGTTCGATTTGTTCAACTCAAATTTTGCGTCAGTTGAAAATATGCATGTTTCCGGTGCGTACCGCGTAAACGCCGATTACGTAGTATTTTCCGTTATCGCATAATCAGTTTAAATCGTCTGTGTCTGTAACGCTCGTGCGTTCATTCGGGAGTTATTCTAGAACGATTCTTTTTCTCCTTGTCCAAGAAAAACTATCACACCATTGGCAAGTCCTTGCTGAAGTTGGTTACAAAGGAAAAGGGGGAATCTTTGATAAACAAACAAATTTGACTCACCCAATTTGCATTGCTTTCTAAAACGGGTTGAAAGAAAATTATACTGTATAGAAACAAAGAGATAAAGTGTTGGAAGTGTGCGCCTTCACCTGACGCCTTCTCTTTTTAAGAAAACGCCTCCTCCCTTATTCACGCATTATCTCCCCTTTCATTTTTCCATTTTTTTTCTAGCCAATTTTTTTCCCTTTTCTCTGAAATGGCTTCCTCCTTTTCCTCTTAAATCGTAAAGGCCTCCACTCAAAACCGTTCCTCCGAATCCCAACCGCCTGCCTCCTCCAATCGATCGCCAGCGCCTCCAGCGGGTCCATCCACAGACCCCCTCCGGCTTCTTCCTCGTAGCACGCCTGACCCTTTGTTCGAACTTGCGTCGAAAAAAATCCCAAGCCGAAATGGTCCACCGCCACCCAAGGCGTTACCTTTCTTCTAAGTTTTGGTCGCTCTGCCCTGGGTTGCTTCAGAAGCCTGCTGCGACTAGTTTTCGACCATTGGCAGCGTCTGGGTTCGCCTGAGCTGCTGCACCGAATACCGAGCACTGCATCGCTTGCTCTCCAACTTAGTCAGATTCTATGCCACTTTTGTTCATCGAGCCAAGCACCATCGCAGCAACTTCCGTTTCTTCTTCCGCCGTCCATCGAGCGACCAAAGGTAAGTTTATCTTATGATTCAACGTATTTCAAGTATGCTATTTCGTGTTTTCACTGAGTAAATCGAAAAAAAAATCCCGAATTTTAACAACGTGTTAAGACAAGAATCAAGGCAGAATTAAATTATAAAATCTGAATCAGGATAAACGGGTTGCACCATTGCGTTCATCTCGGAAAAATATGCGAAATAGAGTCCGAAATTTTGTAAATCGGAGTCCGTATGACCGAGATATGGCCTCGCGAAGTTTCACGAAAATTCAAATCCGAAAACAGATTTGAAATTCAGCCCAGAAAGAGATGGCGGGAAAATTCCCGCCAGACACCCAGGGTGTCGACCCCTGGGTCGACCCCCCCTCCAGGGGGTCGACATGGGTGTCGACCCCTGGGTCGACCCCCCTTTAGAACCCCAACCTGGTGCACCTGCTTGTCATGTTGGCTCGGTTTTGGAGGCTTGTGATAATTTTTGAGGGTTCAGATCTATCCTAGGGTTTATCCTACGGCCTAAACTACTCCTAATCTCTATAAAAAGACCCCTAAGCCTACCCTAAACCCTCACAAATCAGTCATGCCACGAAGTGCTGCCCAAATGCCAAGTGATCATGGCCTCCATCTCCAACTCCAAGAGACTATGCATTCAAATCGGATCCGAATCAAAAGGTGCAAGCTTGCTACACCAAATCGAGGATGGGTCAACGTTGCTACGACGATTTCATGACGTTTCTTCCTCAAAGGAGCCACCTTTCTTCGTCATGACGGTTCATGCACATTCTCTAAGCCTCTCTATGTAAGTTCTAGCTACTTCGAGATGTTAACGGTAGTTTAATCATGGCATGGAATAAAATGTGGCTAAACATGAGTGCTATAACCTATGCGAGCCTAGTTTGCTCCTTTAACATGAACATAGGACTTTAGGTTGTGTTTTAGCGACTAAACCATGCTATTCATGTTGCATTGGACTTAGTTTGCCATGCAAGATTGGACTTTTACTTGTGGTATGTTAGCATGCACACTTGAAACCACTTTGACTCATGAAACATGTGCATAAATGTGACTTCGAGGCTATGCAAGTATATGAACCCGAAGTCCCTTATGATAATATGCAAGTTTACTCCTTTTTATGACATAAGTAACATGTGCATGTTTATCCCTTCATGATAGGTTTATGACATGAACACTTATGCAAGTTATCCCCTTTATGACATTGTGCATGCTTGTGGCCAACCCCTATATGATAGTATGCATGTACAAGGCTAATCCCTTGATGATACCATGCATGTTTGAAGCCAACCCCGTCGTGGCATCGTGCATGTTTTGGGGTCAATGTGTACCATAGTTTTATACTATATTGACTCGCTTTCACTCAAGTGAAAACACGATTTTGGGGTAGTTAGACAAACGTGAACGTGACGCGAAAACTTGACTTGAATATGGCACGAAAACTTGACATGGGGTTGCATGAAAATGTGACACTCTCGAAACACTTAAACATGAACATGACACGTACGAAAACATGGAACTTGGGGCTAGACACGTATGGGTTGTAGGTGTGATATGACACTAGACCAAACATGAAAGTGGCCAACTCGAGGTTGGGTTGAGTTTGTAGCATAAATCTACCCGGACCCGCCCGGCTTAAGTAGTGGCTACAAACAATAGGATCCAATGTGAGAAGTTGGTCATGTCGCGCTTAAGACCCGAGGTTAGACTAGGTTGTGGTGTAAAACTACCCGGACCCGCCCGGCTTAACTAGTAACTACAACAAGGTCTAATGTGAGACGTTGAGAGTGCATTAATTAAATTAATGCCACATGATAAGGTTAAGTAAATTTGACTAATGACACTTAACCGATATGACACGAATGGGTAGGTTAAGTAGGACCGGCTTGATTTCTTAATGACACTTAACCATACAAGACAATTAGGGGATGGGGTTAAGTAATTTACGCTTAACTAATCCGACTTGGTAATTAGGTGGGGTTAAGTAATTCACACTTATCTAATCCGACTTCGTAATTAGATGAGGTTGAGTAACTTAGACTTAACTAATCTAAACACGGTAAATTAGATGGGGTTAAGTAACCTTCACTCAACTAATCTATGCACGGTAATTCGATGGGGTTAAGTTAAACACTTAACCAATCTAAACTTGGTAATTCAATGAGGTTAAGTAACTAATAGTTAACCAACTTAACATGATAGATTTAATGGGGTTAAGTAACTTATAATTAACCAATTATACATGATGATTTGATGAAGTTAAGTAACCTATACTTAACCAATCTAATATGCGGACCTGATAGGGTTAAGTCCAAGACCTTTTAAATATACTTAACCATTGTAGTACGATTAGTGGATGAGGTTAAGCTAACCCATACTGAACCAATCCGACTCGATGATCTGATGCGATTAAGATAATCTATGCTTAATCAATCTAACACGATAATCAGATAGGGTTAAGACAAACCAATACTTAACCAATTTGACTTGATAGGGTTAATTCATGTGCTTCTTGGTATACTTAACCAACTTGTAGGGCTAAGCCTTGAACTTAAATAGTTAGCCAATCTTGACATGATTCGTAGGTGAGCTAAGTCATGAACCTGAATAACAACACTTAACCCAATAGACAAAACCCTAGTGAGAGGAACTAGGTAGGAAATCATGGTTAATCAAGGTTAACGGGGAAAAGAAGCTAAGTGGTAAACCTTAGTTAAGTATAACTAAGTAATAATTCTTAGCCAAAGACATGGGACTAGTTCATTAATGGATGAGTAACCCGATATGGTAGGTCATCGCTTAAACACGCGAGGAGGAGCAAATTACCCGACTAGGATAAGGGCTCCAACGAACAGGGTGGCGAAGCGGTAGCTTCGGGGGACGTGAGGGTACTCTTGGTATCGCTCTGTGAGGTGGCAGGTGGTCCATGAAACCCGGCCTCACAGAGGTTAAGATCTGCGGTAGAAGAGCCAAGAGTATGCCTTGGTTGCTATGCGAGCGACCTAAAGACGGGGATGGATTAGCGTGGAGTCGACGATACTTGATTTTTGCCCTGGATAGCACGTCGTCGACTACCTACCATCTTTAGTCGATCGTGTACAAACGGAAAGGCAGAGAACTCCCAACAGACCATGTTCTTGCTATCGAGTCATGGGTGAGGTTGGCCCATAGGAAAGTAGGGCTATAGTGGGGCCGGGATGTTGTTCTCATACACGATTTTTCTTGGATTGCCTTTCAGTAGTTGAGGGAGGGGTCACGTAGGACCATAGCCACGGGTACAAAAACAGACCTTGATATCTGCATCAGCAGACGACTTAAAGCTCCCGACCGAGTTCCGTATTTCTTGATTTCTCGTGGCACGGAACTCGGATGGCACATTGAGGAACATATGCGTCTAGACATGGAAAACGATTCACGATACATATGCAGGATAAAGGGCGCGGTTGACGGGTGGCATAATCCCTAGTGGCCCTAGGTGGCTGAACCCAAACCGAGACACGGAAACGTTCATTAGGTAGTATATTCCCTAGTTGTCCTAGGTGACATAAATCCTAAGTGAACACGCGAGAGTTCATGGTAAGAAGACATAACCAGATCAAGGGTAGTAGTCCAAAATAAACTCAAGGATAAAACGTTTCCATGGGAAAGCCCGTATGGCCTACGGCAAAGGACTGAACTTATACATGAAAAGAAACATACGAGTTGGGAAAACCTACATATGTTATATATATTAGGTTGACATGGACCATTACATGAAATTGGGCAAGGGACATTCGTAGTTGACACATGACGCGGGTTGGGATACTAGTACGGGAGGTGCAGAGCAAATATACATGATAAATACCCTGGGATGGTATACGTGATAGACACCATGGGATGGTATACAGGATAAATACCTTGGGATAGTATACTTGATAGAAACCTGACGATGTGATATCTTGATTTATCATGACACCGTAGTTTATCATGATATCTTAGTTTACCTTGCTACAGTAGTTCAGCCTGTTACCCTGATTTAGTTTATCTATCTTGTAGTCATCCTTATGTTTACTTTCAGTTTATGCATGTCATCTTACCTTTACCTGTTTTTATACTGGAAGTAGATAGGACTTAACAGTCTTTATGACTGACCCCGTTTTGTTTCGCCTCTTTGTCTTCCGTTTCCCCCCCAGGTTTCAGGGAGGAAACACTGTTATCTAGTTCGGACTTCTTCTGCTTGAAGGTCATCACGCATGGCTTGGACTTTTCTTGGCTATGGCTACTTTACTGTTTTACTTGGGGAATAATTTATGAAATGGTTTTATGCTTCTTTACTATTGCAAGACAGGTTTTGATGTATTCTGATGTAAAGGGCTTTAGACCTTATTTTATAAGGTAATGAAATTTGTTTTACTTCCGCTGTTTTATATATGTTCTGTCTTGTAATATTTCTGTGCATGTTTACCTCGATAATGCTTCACCAAACCTAGTGCATTCCCTTTGTGAGTGACCCTAGCGGAGGTGGGGTGTTACATTTGGTATCAGAGCAGAAGGTTACCAGACCGGGCAAAAGTTTTTAAAAACCTTCTGAAATTATTTGAAAAACCGTTTTACAAAGAAGCATTTTTCAAGAAAAGTTTTTAAAGGCTATTCCCCAAAGGCCATTAGCATTATCCTTTGTTTCCTTGATTGAATCTCTTTTCCTTTCTTTCCTCCATCGGTAGTCACAGTAGTTTTAACTGCGACTAATCCTTGTCTAGCCACGTAAGTGTTTCCCGTGCGATGGAGGAAGTTCTCGAGAGACCTGTTACTGAAGTTATAAGAAGGGATAAAGGACACAAGCTTAAGAATAAGCAACTTGTTGGTATGGCTTGATCCACAAAGGAAGATAAGGACGAGATCAGCAAGAAGGCAATCGTATGCCCTCACTAGCGTACCTAAGGAGGATGGTACCGTCTCTATCAATTGCTTATCCTTTCTTTTCTATCATCCCGTCCAGACTTTGTTTTGATCATCGCATCATTTAAGTCTGCCTCGATAGTTGAGTCTCTGCACCTTAGTACTAGCATGATAGAAGATCCCATTTTTGTCCTAAATCTTGTTGGACGATCGGTCCATTTATTCATGACTTGTTTGGATTTCAGAATGCCTATGTTTCTAGGCCATGGATGGATTCCAGGGATAAAGTGGTCATCCAAAAAGGGGTGCCATTCTCGGTTTTGGAAATAGGGTAGTTAGACTCTCGACTCACCTTGGTGATACCCTCGAAGTCTCGAGTAACCTTTTGGGTTCTGTCATGGTTAGTTACCTAGAATCTCAGGATGCAGTTGTTGGTAATCCGTCTGAATAGAATTCGCCGCTGAGGCGGATGGTTCGTTTCGCTTATGCATGAGTTATGGGAATCACCCTAGTAAGTACTCTTGGCAACATGGATTGGCATCGTCAAACGGGATCCAGAATTCCCTAGTGAATTTTGGAGAGCTTGCATGAGTGAGTGGATACGTTTGAGACAAGTATACTAGGGAAAGGATAAGTGGAATAAGAGGCGACAATGAAATGAGTTCTAACTCATATCTTGGAAATAGGAATCAAGGAGCTACGAAATCATGGTTAAGGCACCGAGGAATTAAGCTCAAGGAAACACGACTTAGAAGACGTAAGGCTAGACACGCGCATTGTACCTCTTTTTAAAGAGTGTACCCTTGATCCCTGGTTTTTCCTGTAGAGCTTGCTCGCATGTTATCTTTTGGTGAATATCCTCTCGGTCCTGTTTCTGTTGCAAACCCCGTAGGGAGTTTACCTTGTTTATCTCCTCGATCCTATCGTGAGAACCTTAGGTAGAATCCTATGGATGTAAACATGTGTTTGAAACATGTTATGATTGATATGGTTGCAAATGGTTGCAAGTGGTTGCTAGTGGATGCACGAATACACATTAGATACTAGATCGACGCACCCACATTTCATATTGCATATGAACGAGTGTTTATACCTGTTTATGGATGAAATTGAATGTGTTATCATGTGGATGTTACATGTGGATGAATGTTTGTGCACGCATATAGTACTTATATGATTAGGACTATTTGCATTCATGTTGGACTCATGGCACTAAACATATTTTGCATTAGAAATATCATTCAGGCCTGATCATTAGCATTAGCTAAGGAGCATATACACACACGTTTTGCATATGTTCATATGGCATTAGAAATCGTTTAAGGACAATGTTTGCCTGTGGATGATGTTTTGAGTAGATGGATGATGGATGGTAGGATGCGTTCTTCTTAACTTGGAGATTTCGGGGACGAAATCCTTAAAGGAGGGGAGAATGTAACAACCCGAATTTTAACAACGTGTTAAGACAAGAATCAAGCCAGAACTAAATTATAAAATCTAAATCAGGATAAACGGGTTGTGCCATTGCGTTCGTCTCGGAAAAAACGCAAAATAGAGTCTGAAATTTCGTAAATCGGAGTCCGTATGACCGAGATATGGCCTCGCGAAGTTTCACGAAAATTCAAATCCGAAAACAGATTTGAAATTCAGCCCAGAAAGAGAAGGCGGGAAAATTCCCGCCAGACACACAGGGTGTCGACCCCTGGGTCGACCCCCCCTCCAGGGGGTCGACATGGGTGTCGACCCCTGGGTCGACCCCTCCCCAGGGGGTCGACATGGGTGTCGACCCCTGGGTCGACCCCCCCTGTAGAACCCCGACCTGGTGCACCTGCTTGTCATGTTGGCTCGGTTTTGGAGGCTTGTGACGATTTTTGAGGGTTCAGATCTATCTTAGGGTTTATCCTACGGCCTAAACTACTCCTAATCTCTATAAAAAGACCCCTAAGCCTACCCTAAACCCTCACAAACCAGTCATGCCACGAAGTGCTGCCCAAATGCCAAGTGATCATGACCTCCATCTCCAACTCCAAGAGACTATGCATTCAAATCGGATCCGAATCAAAAGGTGCAAGCTTGCTACACCAAATCGAGGATGGGTCAACGTTGCTATGACGATTTCATGACGGTTCTTCCTCAAAGGAGCCACCTTTCTTCGTCATGACGGTTCATGCGCATTCTCTAAGCCTCGCTATGTAAGTTCTAGCTACTTCAAGATGTTAACGGTAGTTTAATCATGGCATGGAATAAAATGTGGCTAAACATGAGTGCTATAACCTATGCGAGCCCAGTTTGCTCCTTTAACATGAACATAGGACTTTAGGTTGTGTTTTAGCGACTAAACCACGCTATTCATGTTGCATTGGACTTAGTTTTCCATGCAAGATTGGACTTTTACTTGTGGTATGTTAGCATGCACACTTGAAACCACTTTGACTCATGAAACATGTGCATAAATGTGACTTCGAGGCTATGCAAGTATATGAACCCGAAGTCCCTTATGATAATATGCAAGTTTACTCCTTTTTATGACATAAGTAACATGTGCATGTTTATCCCTTCATGATAGGTTTATGACATGAACACTTATGCAAGTTATCCCCTTTATGACATTGTGCATGCTTGTGGCCAACCCCTATATGATAGTATGCATGTACAAGGCCAATCCCTTAATGTTACCATGCATGTTTGAAGCCAACCCCGTCGTGGCATCGTGCATGTTTTGGGGTCAATGTGTACCATAGTATTTATACTATATTGACTCGCTTTCACTCAAGTGAAAACACGATTTTGGGGTAGTTAGACAAACGTGAACGTGACGCGAAAACTTGACTTGAATGTGGCACGAAAACTTGACATGGGGTTGCATGAAAATGTGACACTCTTGAAACACTTAAACAAGAACATGACACGTACGAAAACATGGAACTTGGGGCTAGACACGTATGGGTTGTAGGTGTGATATGACACTAGACCAAACATGAAAGTGGCCAACTCGAGGTTGGGTTGAGTTTGTAGCATAAATCTACCCGGACCCGCCCGACTTAACTAGTGGCTACAAACAATAGGATCCAATGTGAGAAGTTGGTCATGTCGCGCTTAAGACCCGAGGTTAGACTAGGTTGTGGTGTAAAACTACCCGGACCCGCCCGGCTTAACTAGTAACCACAACAAGGTCTAATGTGAGAGGTTGAGAGTGCATTAATTAAATTAATGCCACATGATAAGGTTAAGTAAATTTGACTAATGACACTTAACCGATATGACACGAATGGGTAGGTTAAGTGGGACCGACTTGATTTCTTAATGACACTTAACCATACAAGACAATTAGGGGATGGGGTTAAGTAATTTACGCTTAACTAATCCGACTTGGTAATTAGGTGGGGTTAAGTAATTCACACTTAACTAATCCGACTTGGTAATTAGATGGGGTTAAGTAACTTAGACTTAACTAATCTAAACACGGTAAATTAGATGGGGTTAAGTAACCTTCACTCAACTAATCTATGCACGGTAATTCGATGGGGTTAAGTTAAACACTTAACCAATCTAAACTTGGTAATTCAATGAGGTTAAGTAACTAATACTTAACCAACTTAACATGATAGATTTAATGGGGTTAAGTAACTTATACTTAACCAATTATACATGATGATTTGATGAAGTTAAGTAACCAATACTTAACCAATCTAATATGCGGACCTGATAGGGTTAAGTCACAAGACCTTTTAAATATACTTAACCATTGTAGTACGATTAGTGGATGAGGTTAAGCTAACCCATACTGAACCAATCCGACTCGATGATCTGATGCGATTAAGATAATCTATGCTTTATCAATCTAACACGATAATCTGATAGGGTTAAGACAAACCAATACTTAACCAATTTGACTTGATAGGTTTAAGTCATGTGCTTCTTGGTATACTTAACCAACTTGTAGGGCTAAGCCTTGAACTTAAATACTTAGCCAATCTTGACATGTTTCGTAGGTGAGCTAAGTCATGAACCTGAATAACAACACTTAACCCAATAGACAAAACCCTAGTGAGAGGAACTAGGTAGAAAATCGTGGTTAATCAAGGGTAATGGGGAAAAGAAGCTAAGTGGTAAAACTTAGTTAAGTATAACTAAGTAATAATTCTTAGCCAAAGACATGGGACTAGTTTATGAATGGATGAGTAACCCGATATGGTAGGTCATCGCTTAAACACGCGAGGAGGAGCAAATTACTCGACTAGGATAAGGGCACCAACGAACTGGGTGGCGAAGCGGTAGCTTCGGGGGACGTGAGGGTACTCTTGGTATCCCTCTGTGAGGTGGCAGGTGGTCCATGAAACCCGGCCTCACAGAGGTTAAGGTCTGCGGTAGAAGAGCCAAGAGTATGCCTTGGTTGCTATGCGAGCGACCTAAAGACGGGGATGGATTAGCGTGGAGTTGACGATACTTGATTTTTTCCCTGGATAGCACGTCGTCGACTACCTACCATCTTTAGTCAATCGTGTACGAACGGAAAGGCAGAGAACTCCCAACAGACCATGTTCTTGCTATCGAGTCATGTGTGAGGTTGGCCCATAGGAAAGTAGGGCTATAGTGGTGCCGGGATGTGGTTCTCATACATGATTTTTCTTGGATTGCCTTTCAGTAGTTGAGGGAGGGGTCACGTGGGACCATAGCCACGGGTACAAAAACAGACCTTGATATCTGCATCAGCAGACGACTTAAAGCTCCCGACCGAGTTCCGTATTTCTTGATTTCCCCTGGCATGGAACTCGGATGGCACATTGAGGAACATGTGCATCTAGACATGGAAAACGATTCACGATACATACGCGGGATAAAGGGCGCGGTTGACGGGTGGCATAATCCCTAGTGGCCCTGGGTGGCTGAACCCAAACCGAGACACAGAAACGTTCATTAGGTAGTATAATCCCTAGTGGTCCTAGGTGACATAAATCCTACGTGAACACGCGAGAGTTCATGGTAAGAAAACATAACCAGATCAAGGGTAGCAGTCCAAAATAACCTCAAGGACAAAACGTTTACATGGGAAAGCCCATATGGCCTACGGCAAAGGACTGAACTTATACATGGAAAGAAACATACGAGTTGGGAAAACCTACATATGTTATATATATTAGGTTGACATGGACCATTACATGAAATTGGGCAAGGGACATTCATAGTTGACACATGACGCGGGTTGGGATACTAGTACGGGAGGTGCAGAGCAAATATACATGACAAATACCCTGGGATGGTATACGTGATAGACACCATGGGATGGTATACAGGATAATTACCTTGGGATAGTATACTTGATAGAAACCTGACGATGTGATACCTTGATTTATCATGACACCGTAGTTTATCATGATATCTTAGTTTACCTTGCTACAGTAGTTCAGCCTGTTACCCTGGTTTATTTTATCTATCTTGTAGTCATCGTTATGTTTACTTTCAGTTTATGCATGTCATGTTACCTTTACCTATTTTTATACTGGAAGTAGATAGGACTTACCAGTCTTTATGACTGACCCCGTTTTGTTTCGCCTCTTTGTCTTCCGTTTTCCCCCCCAGGTTTCAGGGAGGAAACACTGTTATCTAGTTCGGACTTCTTCTGCTTGAAGGTCATCACGCATGGCTTGGACTTTTCTTGGATATGGCTACTTTAATGTTCTACTTGGGGAATAATTTATGAAATGGTTTTATGCTTCTTTACTATTGCAAGACAGGTTTTGATGTATTCTGATGTAAAGGGCTTTAGACCTTATTTTATAAGGTAGTGAAATTAGTTTTACTTCCGCTGTTTTATATATGTTCTGTCTTGTAATATTTCGGTGCATGTTTACCTCGATAATGCTTCACCAAACCTAGTGCATTCCTTTTGTGAGTGACCCTAGCGGAGGTGGGGTATTACATATGGGTTTGAGAGTTTTTAAGTATTATATTAAGGGAATTTCAATGATTAAAACATCTATGAACTTTTAAAGTTACATTTAGGAAAACTGTTTGCATGCAGAACTTGTAAATTGGGAACATTGAAAATAAGTGACTTGATTAGGTTCTTTATGACTGTAAGAGATGATGATGATGATGATAATAATAATAATAATAAAATCCTTACTTGAAATGGAAATATAAGTTTGAATTAAGTGGAAGGAGTGAATGGAGAATCTATACTATATTATAATTACTGAGTTAGAAATGCTGCGCTCACGGTGATTCTCCTGGAATAAAAGCTGAACCGTCTCGCAAATAACCCACTAATTAGTTTCACCAAATTCGCCTTTATGGTTTCGTTGTACTCCGAACTGTACCACTAGGGTTTCTCTATGAAATTCAGGACCTCGCTTTTCCCATTCTCTCCTTGCCCTTTCACCGTTTTCCCTATCCTCATTATGTACCTATTCTAGCGTATTTCTACATCAAAAAGGAATTTAGGGGAAAAAGAATGATCTACCAACACTGGCATGCTGTTGTTCCGCACTTCGTTGTTCATTCTCTACCCCTTCTCACCGTCGTTTTCTTCCCTAGCCTAAAGTGGATTGCGATCTTCGTCCGCCTGTTTCCCTGTGCCTAAGGTAGCTATTTTTCCTCCTACAGTTGTTAATCAACAATTATTGGTTTATTGATTATCATCGATGGCTAGCACTTTTTTCAACCGTCTGCCAACAATCGCGTAATATTCATTGTAATTTTTTCCATTGCTCCATTTTTTTTGGGTGAATTTTTGAAAATCTTCAAGAATTGAAATGAGTTTTCTTTGTTACGAAGCTCCATGGTTATCCTGCTATATAGATAGAAAATATCTAGATTTTCACTATGTATTTTGTTGATAATTCTAACAATTGACTGGATTTGGAGATGCCATCTTCTTTTTTCTTGATGTGTTGAAATTTTGCCGAACAATGATAAGCGAAAAGATACGTTGCGAAAAGATATCCCCACTTTGTTCAATAGGCCTTTACAATTTTTTTTAAAACATATGATAGATTTCAGGCATTGAATAAAATTGATATAATACTTAAATTTTCTAATTGATTTCTGAACAGCATATCAAGATTTTAATTTTAATTGGATACTTTGTTTTTACATACATAACTTTAAATATTTTGTACAGATGTAGAGTTTCCGCATTTTTATATGCATAAATTGTGCCACCGTTTATGCTGATATTTTTGCAAAAAGTTGGTGTATGTTCTATATATCCGGATAACTTTAGTAAGTTTTTTGCAAATTTGCAGTTTATGTTGCTCATATTGTATGCTATTATAGTGGCGAATTTGCATTATTCAGTCATATATCAGATAATTTGTTGCTACTTGCCGACAATAGCTCCTATAGTTTAGTCATTTGATGTAGTATAGTAGAATTTGATGCTTTTGCTAGCTCGCACAATTTAATATTGAGATTTACTACTATGAATGAAAAGATAGGGAAGAATAAATGATAATTCATTAAGGAAGACATTATGTCTTTCATTTTTTTTTTCTTATTTGATACCTTTTTGTTGAGTGATGTTTGCAGGCTGCTCCTTCAAGCACCTCCACTCTACTTGCCAGTTTTCACCTTATTTTGCTTTCATCAAAGATTGGTCGTTTTCATGGAAAAGGTTCTCCACACTAAATTAATTTATATTTACATTATATAACTGTATACTTTCCTACTGCTGATGGTATTTTGTTGTTTTGAATTTGAAAACATGTTTCATAATTCTCAACGTCTGTCCATCGGCAATTATGTTTATTTTGCTATTAACAGCAGTTTCACTGACATGTGTCATGTATCTAGATGAAATAGTGTTCTCATAGGTTAAACGTCATAATTTTCTGCAGTTGCTACATCAAAACTTTAAGTCATGTAATTGCACCATCCTTGATTAGAGTTGCAGATTGTTGCATTTTTAGTACTTTCATAATTAAAGGATGCTCTAAGTGGAAAATTTACTTAGTATATGATAATACAATGTCTGTCATATAGCATGTTAGCATTTTAATTTTTAATTTTGTAACTTACCTTTAAATCAAGCGATTGTATGTATATGCCAAAATATTCAACTGCTAAGAGAGTTGTTAGCGTGCAAATTCATGATGTCCTTACCAAAAATGACATTGACAAAGAATTCTACAGTCCAACTAGGCAATGTACAATAACTTGCATCTGTTCTTACAATAGCTGTGGCAAGCGGATGATTGTTCACTGATATATGGATCTATACTAATATATTAAAGCAGGGTTTTACTTCAAGGGCGCACAAGCCTCCTTGGAATTTGGGAACTCAAGCGTCCCGAATGTTCAACTCCGCATTAAGAATTTCTTTTTCCCCGCTGCCTCACATCGAAGTCCCTGGATATTCACGTCTGCTCTCATGTGCTTTCTCTCCCCTTCATCACGAAAAACCCTAAATTTCCAAACCTCTCCCAAATTTGAGCCTTTTACCCACGATCGATGTCGGCCTCCTCTCCTTTCACCGTCGGCAGCATCGTCGAATTCAGATTTCCGCCGTACTGCGCTATTATTCCCCAATTTCAGATCCATACCCTAAGCATTCACGTTACTTCCTTTTGAGATCCATACCCTAAGCATTAACGCTCAACCCTATTTATAGGCTTTCGCCCATTGACCTCTCTACCTAGCTGCGTCGCCAACCTAACGGAACTGAGCTACCAGCCGATCTGGCGGCAGCTTTCTTGGATACGCTGTTTATTTCGTTTTCTCTCATTCCATCGCCGAAAGGTGTACCTCTTATCCGAGCATCGGCACCTGCTGACCACAGCGTTTTGGCCTTAACAAATCATGGCATTTCATTCTGAATACAGAGGTAAGAGGTAGTAACTTATATTTCAATTCTATGTTTAAATATAAAATGACTGCTTTACACAGTTAGTGAATTATTAATTGATAAATTTCTCTGTACAATTAATTAGGTATTAAAATATCATTGTATTCTAACTGCACTGATAATTACAACCGTTAAGCATCGTTTTGATAAATTCTGTTAAAATATCATATTCTGTCTTATTCCTATTATATTTTCTGTTTTTGTTCCCAATTTTATGACTTGGTTTTGTTGTGATCTATACAATGAGAAAAGGATGAAATCACTTATAGCTACATTTTTGAAAATAGTAATCACAGACCATTCTTTTTGTTTGTTGATTTCATTAAGGAGTAGTGCTATTAGTTTTTATAGTAGGAAATGGTAATCATGGTTTACGAAATATATTTCTAATTTTTATTATCACATAGCATGTCCTGTGACAACATGCTTCAATCCAATCTTTGCCCATTTTCCCGATTACTACAAGATAACAATTAATGCCGCTACTGGAAGCAATTAACCATCTTTAAAAGTTGTCTGACATTTGTGCTTACTTACGGAAGAATATCATTGCTGCGATTGCATTTTTTGTTTATTGAATGTACAAATACATATATGAGCATTTTAAATTAAAAAACAGCTTGCATTCTAAATTTAGAAATCTAACTTATGTACTGATATATAATATAAAGTGTTTAACTGTATTTCTAATACAGATAGAACATAGATATGTGCCCCTATTGGAGTATGCTGGTAATGTAGTATGCGATTAATCTTATTACCTTATAAGAATGGTATAAACATATAAGAATATCAGTTTGTTTCTCTTCAGAAGAAGTGTTTTGTTTTTGGGATATTTTTGCATGTAAGATAGTTTGTATTTATAAAGATTAAGGAATAGTTAGTAAGGTTCTTAACCTCTTTATGAATTAATTCCTTATATTAGTTTATGTGGTCGTCTTTCACTCTTACAAGTTTGTTAATTATGATACAGTACATAGTCGGATCGCCGATTATTTGTATTAACCACTTCCATAAATCCTAAGACTTATATTTGATTTTGACATTCTTCCATCCTTAGCATATTACATGTGTTTGTGGAGACCATTTTGTTAACTTTTTCATTGATGTGAACTTATATTGTTTAATTTTGTTAGCAGCTCTTAAACTGATAGTTTTTAGTTATTTGATGATACAATGAATAGTCATGGTAGTGATATATCTTTTATTGTGGAAAATGCATTTTATATTAAGCTATGATTTGCCTCATAATAGAAGTAATATAGTTTCACTTCACTATTGTTTTGATCATGAACATGGTTATTCATATTCACAAACTTTTAAAATAAAGATTTTAAATAACATGGTCAATTACGTCTATCAAAGAATGCTACACATTTATATTAGAATAGGTAATACAAATACAGTTATAATTAGGATCGTGTTTCAGTTCAAATTGAGTATCATAAAGAAAAATTCGAGGTTCATTTTGATGACAAAATATGTTTTACATTAGTGATTTATGGTGTGCTCATAAAAAGAACAAAACTGCAAAGCACTTCAAAGTGATGATATTTTAAACTCACTGTCTTATTTCTACTAATTTTTCTATTAAAATATTATATTTTGTCGTATTCCGGTTACATTTTCTGATTTTGTTCCCAACTTTATGATTTGCTTATGTTTTGATCTATACAATGAGAAAAAGGACAAATTAACTTACACAAAAATGTTCAGACCATAAAATTGAATCCTTAAACCTTATACCTTAAGGAACTGAATTTTAATTATTAAAAAACCAGGTTAGCTTCTGGAAATTTTTGTATCTAGGGCATGGCTGAATTTCATAAAGAAATAAATTATATATTTTTTACATGATCTCATAATGAATTTTTTTAATCAAATTATATGTATCTTACCTGGATGTTAAGATGGATCTTACTTACTGTACTTTATATTTTTTTTACATATATTTGTTACCTTAGTAAATTTTATTTCACCATAGATACTAGAATTTTGTACTATATATGCAAAGAGAATAAAAATGACATTTGACATTTATAACAATAGGAAAATTACTTTGATTTTTAAAAATAGCATGGTTAAATTTGGAATAAAATATTTGGTAACCATCACATTTGACTAATTTGAAACTTTAAACAATCGAGATCTTTACATCAAAGCAAATAGGTAGATTGGAACAGTGGCTTCACTATGAAGACCCTACAATAATTCTCAAATGAAGGAAATAGGTAGATTGGAACAGTTTTGGGAATTAAAAATTAGGTTTAGAATAAATGTGTAGCATAGCAAGCTTATAACAAATCGTAAGCTTAATAGTTGATACATAACATTATTGTTTATTTCTTATATTTTTATGTTCTTTTATGTGAACTTGGTGATTGGGTTAGGAATTGTTTTAATATACTAACATGTTTTGTTTTGGCATATTAACTTATAATATAAACATAACCTTTTTGTATACATGTCTATCTACCCAGTGTAGAGAGTTGTATCTAATTTGGTTAATATGATATTCTCTAGAAGATAGTATACAGTATATATGTTCTTTATTACGGTTTCTCTTAGGAGTTCATTACCACTGTTGAGGATTGTGTTATAGTTTAGCACCCTTAGCAAAGGGTTAAAGAATAAAGGTACCCTGTCAATTTCTGGGAGTAGCATCCAAATTTTAAAGGAGAACATCTGTTAAGTTATCAATACTGATTTAAATCTAGGTTTTAAATTTTATTTCTTTTACAAAAGAGATTTTGGCTTGGGATTGGATTGTGCATAGCACATAGTGTGATGTTGGACTATCATTTTCCGATAACTGTTGTAGGGGTATAAGGTAGGTGTTTCTAGGGCTAACTTTGTGATTACTTCTGGTTTTAGAACAAAAATTTTCTGCTCAATTTTCAAACTAAGTTTAAAGAGTGGTGGTATAACTTATCTATATGTATAATGCAGGTAGCATTTATCTTATGTTTTTCCCTTCTTTTAAAGCGCGAAATCAAGATATTAGTGGAGCGGAAATCTGAACCTAATTGTAAACAATACAAAAAAGTTTGACTTTCCTAACCTATTGAGTATAAAACAATTACTAATGTTTTCAAACATTCCAAATTGTCGGTTTGTTTTAGAAGCTGAATCCATGTGCTTACATTACATGTTTATTATGTACACCAATAGAGTTCAAATATCTTTGTATACATCAACTGGAAACACAAAACTATTGGTACGTATGATATGTATGTTAAGGATGAAAGAAGCGTGCATAGATGGGAAAAAAATGCTTGCATGAACTTAATACATATAAAAATTCCAATGATTAAAATTTCGATATTACACAAAATAGCTACTTAGCTTCATTTGTTTTAATATGTTGTGTTGTTGTCTGATTAATCCATTTCTATGCGACATATCTGTGATTTATTGTTAAGACTGATATCTCATGTTTGTGTCAATTTTTTATGCTTTATTAAAAAAAAAAAAATTGTATGTTCTTCGTGAATTCATGAAGAGTAAATATGTCAACATCCATTAGAGTTGTGCAACTCTTGAAGGCTATTTTTGGCTTCTCTCAATTATCCTACTTGGCAGTCAAATACAGTACGGCTCTTTCTTCTCACTCAATTCTACTATTAATGTTCATATTTTTGCCTATTTTCAAGTTAGCATTCAGGTTAAATAATGTCAGACTATCCACATAACTATCAAAAGTAGATTTCATATATCTAACATTGTGTAACCTAAACCGAGTGCAAGCTTAATTAACTCTTTCAGATCATTTTTTTTAACCTTTACGATAACAAATGAATACATATTGTATAATTGTTGGGGAATATCAAGCATAACAGAAGGCATATTTGATTTATCCTACATCACTGCTATGTAAGTGAACCTTTTGAAACATGAAGTAGTGAAAAAATCATATATGGCTTTAAGTAGGAAAGACTATACGTCATCATATGTCGAGGTTCAGAAGAGGTTTTTTTCTTCTTTTTTTTCATAGATTAACCAAGCAAAAATTAGGACCCCCTATTTCCAGACTTAACACCCAATAAAACCTTCTCTTTCATAAACAACCCTCCATTTATTTTAAGTGGAAACGTATTGTTCATATTACAAATTTCTGCGGTAAAAATGCAAATATTAACATTATGGCTTGAAGGCAAATCCTTAAAGTAAGCAGTTATTGAGTAGACCATGATTTCATTAAAAATAAATAACTATGGGTTTTGTGAAACTTGATTTTGACAAAGGTCAGAAGTGAATTTTGAAACATATGAAGGATTGACTGTCAAAATGTTAAGTAAACTATTCAACAATAATTTTTGGCATGAGGCATGCATGACAAAAGAAACACGAAGAGATGCGTATTTTAATTATTTTAGGTCCTAAATTTACTATGATTCTAGATAAACGATAAAACAATGAAATTGTTTTTGTTGAGTTCAAAATCCTAACATGTCAAGCAACAAGTAGGGACATTATACAAAAACCATTGTCATTTGTACAATACCAATTTATTATGATTAATATTATTAAATAGTCATTACATTTATGTATGTTAGGAGAAAGCTAGCTACATTGTCGTTGCAGTTTTTTCAAAGTCTGAATTTAGATTACATTAATTGAGTCAGATAAGTATAAGTTTTAGGTGTTCTACTAAGGAATCTAAATTGAATTATTATTTAAAAAAAAAAATTACCTGGTAGGTTTAAAGAAATGTAACTGAAGACATTTAATAGTTCTTACAATCAACAAATTTTGAAATTTAATTGAAGACATTTAATATTTATATGATTTTTTGCTCTCTTTTCACATGATTTTTTTTTCATTGTGTAAAATATGAATCTTCAGCTTCCATTTGTTTATGCTTATTTTGAATTGACAGAACCAAATCTTTTATTTTATAAGGTCTTGCATGCAATTTCCATTTTCATTTGATTTTCTTTCAGTAGTTCCATTATGTTAAATAATAACAAAATTAATAATTTACTTATATCCAATGATCAAGCAAATTAAATTGACTGAATATATTAGATAGTCGATGATTTGGATGAATTATAATGACCAATCATTTGTGAAGTATCCTGAGGCAAAGGCAAGTTTTTCGAATATTTTACATATATTTCAAATCGTGCAAACACGATATATAATGTATAAAATCTTATATATAATGCAAATACCTGCTTAACCAACTCAAAGTGAAGCTTTTTTTAGACTTCCCTAAACGTCCTTATGAAGTTTATGCTTTATATTATTTACTGCCGTTTTTTTGGTCATTTCCTCCCACGTGCTCACTCGGTAACTCTGCACGTTGTTATCATCGTGATTATAATTTTCAACTTCCTCTCATCCACTTTTCAATGCTTATGCCCTTCACAAGATTAATCAATATTTTATAAAATTTAAATCGACAACTAGATCTGATGCAGACAATATTGTAGGTTAATTCACGACCTTATTCTTAGGTATTCCGATTTGAGAATTTGTCACTGACTTTGTTGTTCTCCTGTAGATTTCTCTCATTTCTTTTATTCCCTTGCAACTATAGGTTTTAATCGCTCGCTGAATAAGGATTGTATATTGAGCTAATGGTGAATACTAGGTACGCGAGTAATCTCTGCTCTATAACTAAAACTGGAAACCCCTAAAATGTAAGTCCCCACATATGAAGAAACCCTCAGTTGATCAAACTCTGGCGATGCCTTCATTTTCGAAGTCATCGGAGAGGCTCACCTGATAAGTAATCCTGCTGAGAAATCTGCTTTTGAAAAGAATGGACCTGGACCTGAAATCTTCAGCAATGATGTTGTTATATTCAAATCAAAGGTTGATGAGGTAAGGAGATAAGATACTTAAATTTTGCCAAGTGAAGTGTGAATTAATAATTCATGAATCAATTTAAATTCATATTCATATATTAGACATCAGTCTACTCAAATCATTTATATAGCAGATGGTGAATATTTTAATGGTTGATTTTGTGCTTGAGTGATGCTTGCAACGAAGCAGTAAGCAGTTGCAACGATCGACTGTCCGGTCCAGGCCTTCATGGACCTGGGCAATGTTGGTCAGAGGAAAGGCAAGGCCATGCCCATTAGAGCTCAGAATACTTGATGAAGGAACCTTCAACTAGATCATGGTTCAGTACCTCAGTTTTGGAGCTGCTGTAAGTCAGTTGAAGATGCCTAGATGAGTAGGGCAGTCCGAGGTAAGGTGCTCCAGTACGATCTTAATAAGTTAATAATAATACCAATAATGTCACGTTGAGAATAAATTTCAAGTGTTGGTGCATGTTGGTTCAAGATTTTATTGTCTTTCCTGCTGCAATCTTAATATTTGAAATTGGAATAAATTTTAGGGTCGTCTCATTTCACGTTCACTAATTTAATGTTGGATTGACTATAGATTTGATAAAATATAACTTGCTCATCCTCTTCATATTGGATCTTAATACTTATTACATATATTAAATGCATCATTTCAGTTCATTTTCAATTACCAGAATGATGTGTAAAACTGAAATTATATATTTAAATTCACGTGTTAGTAAAATGATAACTAATACTTCTTTAAAAAAAATTATGTGATGAAAACTAATCTATTAATTAGTCAATTATATGTTTATATTCTTAAATATATATGCTTTTACCATACTTCAATGAAATTTGCATTTATGTGCAAATGCATGTGTATATACAAAAGTGAAAACATAGTAAACAAACCTGTATCACTTATCAACTCCATAAGATTGAACATAAAATAAAGTAACATTAGTCATTAGTTTTGGAAAATAAACTGATTAAAATAATATGACCAACCAAGTATGATGCTCAAAGGCATGTGCCCAGGAAAAGCAAATCACAAGATCTGGTACACTAGCATGCGAAACAAACAGAGATGTTATACATGTAGCTAACAAAAGAATTATACATGTTATAATAATCAACTCAGTACATAACAAAGCAAATTCAAAGCAGCGTGCCTGTTTATATATATATATATATATATATATATATATATATATATGCAGTTTCGTCTCTCTTTATGCTTGAGAAGTTGAAGATGCAAGTATGAAAGTTTATATAGTATAACATTGGGTTGCGTGAGTGTTATCTATTTAATTGCATCCTTATAAAAGGACATTTATAGGCAACAGTGCTGCCTCAACACTAACATGCACCCTTTGATAAGTGTAACATCAAAATATCAAATGAAGTGGCAGTGCTATTTTTAATATTAAAAATAGGAACACTGTATTGTCTTTGTTAGTTCTTAGAGACAAACATTGGTGTTCTATATACGGTATTAATTCGTTCATTTCATCTCCATATAACACCCAATGTTTATTTTCATGTTTAAATTATGATTAATATTCATCCAAATTCCTTTATTCTTTTAGTGATTGCAACTTATGTAAGTTTGCAAACTATTTAGACACTTTAAGTTAAAAAATGTTTTCTCTACCCTTATATTAGCGTCCAAATTTCTTTCAACTTTGCGTCCATTTTTCTTCCCATGTGCAGCTTATCTTTGTTGGTTATTGAAATATGTTTTTTGTCCTTTCATTAAGCATAACACACTATCTTGCTCTTCAGAAGTATAGTTTTTGTATACTGATCAAAAATAACAGTTCATAATTTGGATGCATATGTTCACACATTTTTATTTTTTAGTCTATATGAACAGAGATTTCTATTAATGAAGTCAGTCTAAACATTCAGTTTCATATGTTTGATAAGTTTTGGCCAAGAGTTAATTTTTGAGCTGTCTTACAAAACAGTAAACATATTTTGTGAAGCTCAAGATTCATAACTTCATCAACTTAGTTCATTGACTGCTTTATCCTATAGAAACAAAGGTTCTAACATGAATTTTTTTGCATTAATAATTTATGAGTTTAACCTCTGTCTTTAATATTGCACTATTTATTGCATAATTTTTAGTAGGCATTCCCAGATAGGTAGCTATAACACAATGATTTTTTTATTGTTTTAGGTCTCTTTTTCTAGCACATTTGGTGGAGCAGCAGATAAAATTTCAACATGATGGTGGCTATGAATCTTCACCTTGCATTCACAGGTGAGAAGCAATGGGTGAATGAAAATAAAAATAAAAATTAATGAATGGCCACGTCAAGGGTATAGAAGAAACAGAATAGCATATGAATAAGGCCCAATAACTTGGATACATTTTGTATGCTTTAGTGTTATTTTATTTGACTTTGACAAACATTCTTTACTGCTTCATGTCTTTTAATAGTTAATAGGTAATATAATTGTGTAAGTTAATACTTAAGTGTTGGAATACATGATTGAGATATGTATGAAGGCATGTGCAGAGAATAAAACTGTGTTATTTGTATCTTAGGGTAAACATGTTCAAACTGTCCAGTGCATGATAAACATAAGTTTTGTTGGATTAGACTGACTTGCAGTTCGATCATTTTTCGCACATCTGATTGTGTGTCAGTACAGATGTATTTATGCTCTTCTAACTTTATTACATGTATTTTGATTTAATAGAAGGTATGTACATGTCATTTATGTATAACAAATTACGTCATTGGATTTATTATATTGTACACATATGAAAGAAAGTTTCAATTTATTACTAGAATAAAATTGTTGTTAATGTAAAAAATCTCTTATAAAATGTTTTTAACTCCTGCATTACTGTATTATTGATGTCAATTTGAAATAAAAAATCTTACAAGCAATGTTTTATAATAAAAATTCGTCCTATACACTTGCATCGCACTTGCCAAACTGCTTATGTGATTACATGATGCAGTAAACATTTTCCATGTAAATGCATTGAACTCATCAGTAGAAAGTAATTCGATCTATAATTTCATTGGACTTACCAATTGTTTTTGCTTGCTTTTTATTTGTTTTAACTATTGTGGTAATAACTGCAATCAACATTATATAATAGCGTTAACCATAGCAACTGAGCACTTCAAATAGTATTAACTTTGTACATGTGCATTGTTTTGCTCACGTTTTGCATACACCATGTTTATTGTAAATAATTTTTAATTTACCATAGTACATAAAAATAATAATGAAACTACATATAATTTGCAAACTCCGTGTGCGAAGCACGGGTGCGCACTTGTTTGGAAACAATAGCTTAAATTGGAAAATGTATGTAAGATGAAATAAAAGCTATACTGACAAAACTTATACAAGTAGGACTTGTAAATGACAATTTAAAGATGATAGAGATGGTGATATTGGAAATAGAAAAATGTAATCATAGAAATGCATTTGCTGTAGCCACTATTGCTAGGATAGTTGTTGCAGTCACTATTTCATGGAGTAATTTAAATGATAGTTTTGATCTTTCCCTGCCTTTACACTTCTTATGCCTAAAATCTGAATTTAAGGTATTGTTCTTGTTAGACAGTTTGAATTTCCTTCATAAATTGATTTTGTTTCTTATTTCTTACATTGAAAGCTCAGTGGTTGCTAAAAGACCAATTTCGCAATCAACTATTGTTGTGTTTTGTTCCTTCCTAGGTTTTAGCTTCTAGTAGTCTCTACTTTTGTTTAGCTCTTGGTGGAAGTTAGATTTTGTATAGAAAGATGAACTGGATTATACTGGAGTAATAAATTCTTTTTACACATAAAGAAAAAAATGGATACATGTAGTATGCAAAATAGTTGCAGGAAAATGGTTATTGTCCATTTAAAACCTTTGCCGGTAGCACTTTGGTTTGAGTTCGAGCATTGATTTGCTTGCCAATACCGTTGCATGCGCATGAAGAATGTGTGTGTATGTGTGTGTGTCTAACTAGAAAAAAACGCATTATAGTGTGTGGTATGACTTTGTGTGTATTTGTGCATGTGCCCTTGGGATCTTTCGCGAGTGGGTGTGAGTATGCATGTGAGTTTGCGCGTGTGAATGTATGTGTGTGTGAATGCATATATGTGTGCGTGAGTTTGGAAGGGACATTGATTCATTTTGACATACCCATATTTTTTTTTTCCTACAAATCATGTTAGTATGCCGGTGTTACATGATATGTTAGTATGCATGGCTGCAAAAAAAAAAAAAAAAGACTTTTCCAAAATTTTCTTTTTCCTGGCATGAGAATGCGCTGCACCCATCCTATTGTGACGCTTGCATGATTTTGATCCATTTTGGGTATGCATACCGGTGCAGTCTTGAGATGTTATACTCGAATTTATTTATAATTTGTCAGGATTAACAATTATATTTATGTGTTTATATCGAAGTATGCTAACTTGAAATAAGTTTAATCTTGACTCGGGTGTTTTGTGTATTTTTCATGGAACGCTCGGGTCTGGTCCTAAGTGTTTCAGATCTAAAGCTAAGTTTCGGTTCGCTAAGCTGGAGAGGAACGTGAAGACGCGGGACGCATACGACGCGCGCTCGACAAAACCGTAAAGTTTTATTCTTTAAAATTCATGCAACATGATACATTTTTTCCGCTATACCGAATAATTTGTATAACTCTGATATTTTGTGATTAAATTTATTCCACTGTGAGATTTGCCTGTAATATCTGTTTATTCTGTGTTGTGATTCTGTGTTTGATTCTATTTAAACCCTGTAAGCAATAATGATTCGCCGTTTTGAGCGTCTGGAGTTGGTTTAAATACCGATTCAAGACGGTAAAAATGGCGAGTCATTACAGTTGGTATCAGAGCTTTGGTTATACAAAGCTTAGCTTATCGGGTTTGAAAACTCATTAGAGATAGGGTAGCAATACCCTAGAATGAGTGGAATTTTCACTTGAATCACTCTAGAGAGAGCGTATTTTGAAGAATAAACTATTTTGAAAATATGAATTATTTTGAAATGTAAAGTATTTTGAAATTTAAATTTTCCTTTTCGAAATCCTCCCACTTCGATTTGTTTCTTTGATAGCTTCTTTTCGATAAGCTCTCATTTGATTTGAGTCTCCATTTCATTAAAAATCCATCATTAAGATAAAGTAATCATATAACAAGTGAAATATATTTTGTACTTAAACTCAATGATTAAAAAGATAACTAATGAAGAATTTAAATTTCGTAGGAAATGAAATTTTATTTTTGGAATATCCAATATTGGATAAACAATTTTCTATGTATTGGTTTAGTAAACGAATCACTGAAGGAAATGAAACTTGAGTGTATGATGATCTCCGAAAGGATTGGTAACGAATGAAATTGTAACTATGAAATCTTAGTTCATAAATCTTGAAATTAATTTGAAAGGTTAGGTGAAATAATCAAACAACTTAAATGATATTCAACTTGAAAAAAAAAACATTGAGTGAAACCATATATGATTTTAAATCCGAACCGATATCGGAGTCGATAAATGGTAAGAACCTCTGAATTTCACAGGTGTCGAGATATAAAAGCGTTTGAATTTATTTATAAAATGACTTATATATGAATGAGGCTAATTCAAACTTATTGAAATGAAAGTAAATCGATTTGAAATGATGATCTTATATATAATGGAAACCCGAGTGTAGTCTAATTGAAAAATTGATTCAACTTCAAAATTTTACCAAATTGAGTTTTAAGTTAAATTGAGTTTAACTGCGATATCGAAATCAAAGTTTAGATGAGCTTGGAAATTTCGAATGAATTGATTCGGATTGGACTATTTCTTGAGACTAGTTTTATTTATTTTCAACTAATATATATGATTTACTACTATTTTATTTAAACTATATTTATCTATCTTATTTAAAATATTTTATACGATAATCTTTCTGTTTAATTCAAACATATTTTATATCAAGCTTATTTTTTATTTGAACTATTATATGCAAAACTTATCCAATTTATTTAAACCTATTTTACCAAACTTATTTAATATATTTAAACTATTTTACATCGAAACTTATCTAATTTATTTAAACCTATTTTACCAAAACCCTATTTCCTTTATTCAAATCCATTTTTTTAATCAAGCTTACTATTTTAAAACTATTTTGTTTATAAATTGACTAGTTAGGAAAAAAAGGATATATTTTCGATCCGAGAAAATGTTGTTCAAAATGACTAAATGTAAAGACCTTATTAATTAACGATATTTGGAGCATGTAATCCAAATCGAATGTGAAGTGTTGATAATGAATTGATTTGTGAATATGAATTCGATTTTTGCAATGATATTAAATATCTAAATTGGTGGAGAAATAAAAACTAAATTGATATTGAACTGAAAATTTTGATACTATTCAATTTTTGGATATTTGAGATGAAAGTTTCGAAACTTATATATATGAAAGATTTATATAAGAACGACAATTAAATGGACAACTATTGATTTGAAAGGTAATTAACATGAAACGAAATCTTGTATAATGGAATTTATATAAGAATGCTAAGTTTGAAACTTGATTTGGAAAGAAAGTCTTACATAGAGTAAACTTTATATAAGCACGATACATGCGGTGTGAAATGAAATACTATGTATAGTATTATATGTTTTCAAATTAAAGATATGGAAAGTACCTTTCATCGAAAATCGCGATTCCTACTCGGTAGGGTTGCGTTGGAGCTCCACCTGACGGGAGTGTCCATCGGAAATCGGGGTCCTACTCGGTAGGCACACGTGCAAAATCCCACTCGGTGGGGTCACTTTGATCTCCTGTACTAATCATTTTCTCCAACCATAGCGTAATTCGAGGGGCGAGATGCCTACGATTACAAGCGATTCCACTGGGATAGTGGCGTAACCGCTGAGTAACCGCGATCTATGCAACAACCACGGCGTAATTCGAGGGGTGTGATGCCTACAGTTACAAGTGATTCCACCGGGATAGTGGCGAAACCACTGCGTAACTGCGATCCATGGGGAAATGTGCTTTCCATATCTATTTTAAAAGTTTTAAGTATTTTCACTAGATGTTGAAACAAGTATGTTGAGTACTTGGAGATTTTTAATCATGCGTCTGATCAGTGTATGCCTAAATTCTGTAAGAACAAAAACAAACTTGTTAAAACTTCGAGTCATAAAAGTATTTTGGACTTCAAATATCAAATTAATACCATGAAATTTTAATATCATATCACGTCAACATAATCAACTAAGAAAGAGATTTTGAATGTTTTGCAAGTTCACAGCTTTGATATATTAAAATACTAATTTTCGTGTTGGAAAAGAAAAGAACTAATGAAATAAATACGTAATTGAACGTAAATCATTCTTTTTGCATAACAATTCTGATCTAGTTTGAATATACGATTTTGATTCTAAATAGAATTGTTCGCTTGATTCTCGACGACGAACACTGATTAGAGTTTTCGATATGATTCTAAAATTTTCTATCATAGTTTAGTGCTATGCAAGGAGAATAGAAGTTTCTAATCAAGAAGTCGATTCAGAAGTCTGCACTAGAGTGATTGGGTTAACAATACTAATTAGAAATATAAATCCTATGTTTGAACAAGCTATCAAAGTCGATGTGCGTATGAATAATATATCATTTAATTTCCAGTTCCTTATTTCGTTCCTTTTCGAGGACGAAAAGGATTAAGTGGGGGAGAATGTAACGACTCAGAAATTTTGATGTTTAAAATATATAATTAATTTAATATTTAACGTTATGATCAATGTTTATATTTGAAATTTTACTTAGAATTTATAAATCTATTTATTTCAAATTGATTTGGATCAATCCGGGTAAGTATCAGTTCAATTTTGTTATTTGAATCAAAATGGTTTAGAAAATTCAACGTATTAGCATCTTAAACTAATTAAATTAAATTTGATCGTATATTTGGATGTTTATCAACATCGTTTTATTTCTATTCCGACGCGTCATTATTCGACGCTTTCTGTTCGATTTGTTTAACTCAAATTTTGCGTCGGTTGAAAATATGCAAGTTTCCGGTGCGTACCGCGTAAACGCCGATTACGCATTATTTTCCGTTATCGCATAATAAGTTTAAATCGTCCGTGTCTGTAACGCTCGTGCGTTCATTCGGGTGTTATTCTAGAATGATCCCTTTTCTTCTTGTCCAAGAAAAACTATCACACCATTGGCAAGTCCTTGCTGAAGTTGGTTAAAAAGGAAAAGGGGCAATCTTTGATAAACAAACAAATTTGACTCACCCAATTTGCATTGCTCTCTAAAATGGGTTGAAAGAAAAATATACATGTATAGAAACAAAGAGATAAAGTGTTGGCAGTGTGCGCCTTAACCTGACGCCTTCCCTTTTTAAGACAAACGCCTCCTCCCTTATTCACGCATTATCTCCCCTTTCATTTTTTCATTTTTTTTCTAGCCAAATTTTTTCCCTTTTCTCAGAAATGGCTTCCTCCTCTTCATCTTAAATCGTAAAGGCCTCCACTCGAAACCGTTCCTCCGAATCCCAACCACCTGCCTCCTCCAATCGATCGCCAGCACCTCCAGCGGGTCCATCCACACACCCCCTCCGGCTTCTTCCTCGTAACACGCCTGACCTTTCGTTCGAACTTGCGTCAAAGAAAATCCCACGACGAAAGGGTCCACTGGCACCCAAGGCGTTACCTTTATTCTAAGTTTTGGTCGCTCTTCCCTGGGTTGCTTCGAAAGCCTGCTGTGACTAGTTTCCGACCAAAGGCAGCGTCTGGGTTCGCCTTAGCTGCTGTACCGAAACCCGAGCACTACATCGCTTGCTTTCCAACTTAGTCAGATTCTACGCCACTTTTGTTCATCGAGCCAAGCACCATCGCAGCAACTTCCGTTTCTTCTTCCGCCGTACATCGACTGACCAAAGGTAAGTTTATCTTACGATTCAACGTATTTCAAGTACGCTATTTCGTGTTTTCACGGAGTAAATCGGAAAGAAAAAATCCTATAGTGATGAGTTATAGGTTTGAGAGTTTCTAAGTATTATATTAAGGGAATTTCAATGATTAAAACATCTGTGAACTTATAAAGTTACATTTAGGTAAACTGTTTGCATGCAGAACTTGTAAATTGGGAACGTTGAAAATAAATGACTTGATTAGGTTCTTTATGACTGTAAGAGATGATGATGATAATAATAATAAAATCCTTACTTGAAATGGAAATATAAGATTGAATTAAGTGGAAGGAGTGAATGAAGAATTTGGAAACAATAGCTGAAATTGGAAAATGTATGTAAGATGAAATAAAAGCTATACTGACAAAACTTATACAAGTAGGACTTGTAAATGACAATTTAAAGATGATTGAGATGGTGATATTGGAAATAAGAAAATGTAATCGTAGAAATGCATTTGATGTAGCCACTATTGCTAGGATAGTTGTTGCAGTCACTATTTCATGGAGTAATTTAAATGATAGTTTTGATCTTTCCCTACCTTTACACTTCTTATGCCTAAATTCTGAATTTAAGGTATTGTCCTTGTTCGACAGTTTGAATTTCCTTCATAAATTGATTTTGTTTCTTATTTCTTACATAGAAAGCTCAGTGGTTGCTAAAAGACCAATTTCGCAATCAACTATTGTTGTGTTTTGTTCCTTCCTAGATTTTAGCTTCTGGTAGTCTCTACTTTTGTTTAGCTCTTGGTGGAAGTTAGCTTTTGTATAGAAAGATGAACTGGAATATACTGGAGTGATAAATTCTTTTTATATATAAAGAAAAAAAATGGATACATGTAGTATGCAAAATAGTTGTAGGAAAATACCTTTGCATGCTCATGAAGAGTGTGTTTGTGTGTGTATATATAATTAGAAAAAAACGCATTACAGTGTGTGGTATGACTTTGTGTGTATTTGTGCGTGTGCCCTTGGGATCATTCGTGAGTGGGTGTGAGTATGCATGTGAGTTTGCGCGTGTGAATGTATGTGTGAATTCATGTATGTGTGTGTGAATGCATATATGTGCGCGTGAGTTTGGAAGGGACATTGATTCATTTTGACATACCCATATTTTTCTTTTCCTACAAATCATGTTAGTATGCCTGTGTTACATGATATGTTAGTATGCATGGCTGCAAAAAAAAAAAAAAAAAGACTTTTCCAAATTTTCTTTTTCCTGTGCATGAGAATACGCTGCCATCCATCCTATTGTGACGCGTGCATGATTTTGATCCATTTTGGGTATGCATACCGGTGCAGTCTTGAGATGTTATACTCGAATTTATTTATAAATTGTTAGGATTAACAATTATATTTATGTGTTTATATCGAAGTATGCTAAGTTGAAATAAGTTTAATCTTGACTCGGGTGTTTTGTATATTGCATGGAATGCTCGGGTCAGGTCTTAAGTGTTTCAGATCTAAAGCTAATTTTCGGTTCCCTAAGCTGGAGAGGAACGTGAAGACGCAGGACGCATATGATGTGCACTCGACAAAACCATTAAGTTTTATTCTTTAAAATTCATGTAACATGATACATTTTTTCCGCCGTACCGAATAATTTTTATAACTCTAATATTTTGTGATTAAATTTATTCCGCTGTGAGATTTGCCTGTAATATCTGTTTATTCTTTGTTGTGATTCTATGTTTGATTCTATTTAAACCCTGTAAGCAATAACGATTCGCCGTTTTGAGCGTCTGGAGTTGGTTTAAATACCGATTCAAGACAGTAAAAATGACGAGTCGTTACATTCCATTATTTATTTAATACGTTTATATTATTATAAACGTAACCAACAAGGTATGTTAGCTTGTTTGGAATATAATCGTTAAAATGATGATTTAATCCGATTAAATTAAACAAACGTTCAATTTAATCAATGCATATTAAATAATATTCAACATACAACAAACAGTCATCCAATTATTAACCATTAGCCAACATTGAACACAAAAATAAAAACCCAACTTATAAAAATATAAGTGGGATAAACTGAGTGAGTTAAACTCACCTTGATCTACATCTATTGTTGAAATAGTTTGTTTAACACGCTTCCAGCTGCGTACAAATCCGTCCATTCTCATTCCAAAATCTGAAGTCCACTGATATGGGTTCGCTACTTCGTATTTGGTCTGATTCTGTGTACGGATGACACGGTTATAATTTTATTACGGTGTTCACTATATGAATCAATATTATTAATATACTTAAAAAATATTTTATAAATCAAATTTTCTATCTACATTTATATATATCCGATTAGGCATGCAAAACGTAAATTGGCATGTTCGAATGGTTAGGTAAACGCTCCAAAATTTCCGGGCTTCCTTATTACATCAAAGGATCGGCATTTTAGATTTTAATTGACCATCTTTGTTAAATATTCTTAACTAAATATTAAACAAACCAAAATGTTAAACAAATCTTTAATCATAAGTTTTTAAATTGATTGGGACTCACGTATACATACATCATTTCCATCTGTCCTTCATTGCACTGTGATTCTCCTATTTATCTCCGTGATTGTAATGGCCCGCAAATCCATACTATCTGAGTTGACTAAATACAACACACGTCCAACCCAAATTGCATAGAAATACGAATTATTATTGAAAGAAGTTTGAGGATGAGAAATAGAAAGAAACTTAGAACAGAAGAAGAAGAACAGAAACACAACACAGAATCTCACATCGCAGCGGAACAAAATATAATATATAAAACAGATTTTGGAATACAAAATTTGAACTGTATATACATACATCATTATCAGAGTACAACACTTACAACACAGTGGAACAAAAACTTTATATAACTAACACTGAAGCCTCCTGTCCTAAGCTCCTTCAGATATATCTGTAAAATTCTGAACTGCTTGACTGCCCGTACAAATTTAAGCACCCAAGAGTTTATGTAAAACAAAACAAAATAAACTCCGGGTCAGTCATGGGACTGGTATAAGTAAACAGTTTAAAACAGCTTGAGAAAATAAACGATAACTCATAAGACCACGCTGTATAACATGGAACGGGTTTTTCCCTTATGAGAATCCAAAACACTTGATTAAATTTTCCAAATTGTAACACCCCGTAATTTTATAACATTAAAATTCACAAATCAAAGTATACTTAATTTTTAGAAAAGAATTAAGTGAAATGGGTTGCGCAGAGAAATATATATATATTGATATATATATATATATAAATTAAAAATTAAATAAATATTCGAAAAAGTTCAAAACAGCGAATTGGGAGGGGGAATAACCGAACCGGCCCATTTTTGAGGTCGACCCGAGCCGTGCTGGGTCGACTAGTGGTTAATCCAGGGTGTTTGGCTGTCAACCCGTGGGCCGATTCGCTCAAATGCAGATTTTGCATTTAATTGGTTCTCATGGTTCAGGGTTAATCTAATGGTCCTAAATAACTTCCTACACCAATAAATACATCCTAATGCTAACCCTGAACCTAATTAAAATAGAATAGTTACCGTCATACCATCGCCATGGAAATCAATGGAGCCGCCGCCAACTATGAAAGAAGAAAAGCAAATTCAATTCTAATGCTCTCAACCCTAAAGCAAAGCAAAACTCTCTCTTTTCTTCTCTAAATTGTGAGTATGATGATCTTAACAAGATTATTATCATTTTAATTAGGTTGAGTTATGAATGGATTATGAGTAGATGATGTGAATTATCATATATGTTGTTGTAAACCCCCTTCTCTATCATGTATATTGTAAATCCAATGTTATGTGATGATGATATCTTATATGTTGTAAATCATGCTATGATGATGTTATGTATGTTGAAAGTTTCTATGCTAAGTTGTGATGAATCATACATGTTAAAAAGGCCATGATGTTACCATCTATGCTAGTTAGTTCATATTAATTAAATCATCATGTTTGGGTTATGTTGATTTATATGACAAGTCACATATGCAAGTTAGATTGATTAGAAAAGTTATGAACATATACCAAGACATCTATTATGACATCTAGAATTATGCTATGACATATGTGATATCCTATGCTAGTTCACACCATCATTATGTTGCCTAAAAACCCCATATGCAAGTTTATGTATAGATTTGGGCTATGATCATATCATGTAAATTGATACATTTAACAAGTTGAAACCTTTTGATCCTTAACATGTGTAGTTTATGCAAGTTTCACCCCTATTATGATTAGATTTATTTTAATTGTCTATATGTTGTGATAATTTATCTTTGTGCTAGGTGTTAGACCATACAAGTCTAGCCTATATTATGCGTTGAATAAGCGAACGTATAAACGTGGGGTAGGGGTAATATAAAGGATTTAATATTAAAAAGTTGGGGTGCAATTGATATGATTTTGCATGCCATAAGTGGATGGCCATAATTGAGTCAATTATGGACATCATTAAAAGTTGACTTAATTAATAATTTGAATAGGGAATTATTAAAACTGGGGTAAAAGATTTTAAGTGTTAATCAATGCTTAGGACACGAGATTGGACTCGTTTGTGACGTAAACCTGCCCGGACCCGCCCGACAAATCCAGTGGTCACAAATGTCAGCCCAATGTGAGAGGTCCTAGGCCTAAACTAAAGCATAACGGTTGTAAAGACACGAGGTTAGACTCTTTTATGGTGTGAGACTGCCCGGACCCGCCCGACAAATCCAGCTGCCATAAATGCCAGTCTAATGTGAGAGGTCTTTATGAGGTTGTGGCCTGAATGAATTAAGAAATACTTAACTAGATAAACATGTAAGTTGGGATATGGGGGTTAATTAGGTGCCTTGGGTGGCATGAGGAATCTAGGGGGTGCCCTTAGTGGCATGTGAAATATGATTAGTAAGACTTAACCAAACACACATGTAAATGAACATGACTAAGAGGTTTAAGTGGGATATACTAGTGACAAGCTTAGGTGGGAAGCTTGTGGGGGCCCATTTCGACCAGTATCCCAAATGTATCTTTGTGGGCTCGACCCAAGTCGAGGATGGGACACACATGCTGGGTTCGACTGTAAGAGGCCAAAACGGGGAGCGGTGGCAACGCAAGTCCAACGGGTTTCGTATGCGTGTGTGGACCCGGGCTGGTAGGTAAGACGTTGTTGCATCGTGTAGGTATAAGCCGTGCATTCTCAAGTTGTATCGGGTTGCCACTTTAGGGGAGTGATACACCCCACTGTGGGGCCAGCACGGGTATCTACGAGTAGGGAGCCGATCGAAAGTGGGTAGTGGGGTACACCTAGTGGAGATAGGGGCAGACGACACCTATGTAGTCAGCTAGGGGTACGTAAGGCTATTTATAAAGTTTCTGTGTGAAGCAAGTGGGATCAAACAATAGGGTGACTGGTGTGGTGAAGTGTAGTAATGTGCGGTGCAGTGTAGTAATCATTCGTTAGTAATTAGGTGTGCCTTTACCGTTTTCTTTAACGTTATCTTAAACGCTATATTTATCTTCCTAAGAGTTCATAGACATTTACTTGTCTTCCAGCTTATGCCTTAGTCTAGTTATTTTGATAATAGTGTTGTTAGAATTATCAAACTCGCCAGACTTTATGTCTGACCCCCTATATTTCTATCCTTTTTCCCCCTCCAGGTCCTCAGGTTGGGCTCAGCTCTAGTGGAGTTTGATTGAATTGCTTCATCTCTCTTTGGAAAGCTTGGACCGTTGAAGTAAAGTCCAGCTTGTTACCTTTTTAATGGCTATTTATGTAATGGGATTATGTATTTTGTTTTTATGAAGATGGATATTGTACTTGGTTATGATCTGTGGTTTTATGATGTAACAAACATGTTTAATTTCCACTGCAATAAAATGAAGTTTTAGATTTCCAAGTACTATTTATTATCTCTCTTGTTATAATTTTTCTGTTCTATATTCACTTATAACCTCCATGGACGTTAATGCATTCCCTTTGTGAGTGACATTAATGGACGTGGGGTGTTACACGTGGTATCAGAGCTTAAGGTTACCAGAACAGATAAAAATACTTTAGAAAAATAGTTATTTTTGGAAGAAGTGCTTTCAAAAACATGTTTTAATGAGAAATTTAAAGAGAAAAGTTTTTACGAAAAAAAAACATAGTCCCCAATAGCCCTTATCTTTATCTTTCGAATTCTCCATTTTGAATCTTTCCTTTTTCGTTTCAGCATGGCTGAAGATCTTAATCTATCCGACGGTGTACGATACCAGGATGGTATAGGAGGTTATTAGAGGCTAGGGCCGCTGCAGGTCCAGCCAATTTTCCTGCACCACCAGTTGCACCCGTTCCTCCTCCTCCTCCTCGCGTAGACACTTTTGCAAAGACGTGCAAGGAATTCAAGGCTATGGGTGGAAAACCATTTCAAGCTAGAGATTGGCTTAAGGAGGTGGAAGAATTGCTAGAAATCTTTGAAGTAGAAGAAGGGAGGAGAGTTCATTTAGCACGTGGTTGATGAAGGGAGAGGCCTCGTTTTGGTGGGAGGTCACTAATGGGGAGCGTCTTGTTGACTCTTGGGCGGATTTCAGACGTAGGTTCGAGACGAAGTTTCTCTCAAGGGCGGAAGAAAATCTATATATGGAAAGGTTCTTGACATTGAAGCAAGGAAGATCATCAGTGAAAGAATATGTCAATAAATTTAATCAGTTAGCAAGGTTTGGCTTGGACTTAGTAAACATGCCGGAGAAGAAGGCTCTAAGGTTCGTGAATGGCTTGAATGAACCATTGCAAGGGTTGGCTATGACCCACATCCCGATGGGGGCCACCTTTGAGAAGTTAGTAGAAATGGCGCTCATGCATGAGGAGAAAAGCGCTAATGCTGATAAGGCACCCCAGAAGAAGGGGCATCAGAAGAAACCACAACAGCAAAACAAGAAGGGTGGAAAAGACAATAATGGCAAGGGAAAGAAGAAGTGCTTTAACTGTGGAACCCCAGGCCATCTCAGTAAGGATTGTCAAAAGAAAAAGAAGACAGGCTGTTTTCTTTGTGGCGATGCGGGACACTTAGTGAAGGACTGCCCAAAGAATGGGCAGAGGGCAGGAGTTACCTCGGGAGGACAGGTGCAGGCTCTTATGGCACCAGGGCAGGCAAGGGGACAAGTTCAGGCTCTCGCGGTCCCACCGCTGCAAGAATGAGGTAGAACCATTTCTGTTGAAAGCTTAGTTTTTCTGTTTGATCATCCTGTCCGTACCTTATTCGATTCGGGCGCATCGCATTCGTTTATCTCTACATCATTAGTTGAATCACTGCACTTAAACACCAATTTAGTAGAGGATCCCTTAGTTGTTTCAAATCCAATTAGGGGCTCAGCTTATTTGTCTATGATGTGTTTGGATTTGAAAATTTCCATACTTAGCGTTGAATTTAGATGTGATGCTTATGTGTTGGGCTTCACGGGCTATGGGCTAATTTTAGGAATGGATAGGTTATCCAGAAATGGGGTCGTTCTTGATTGTGAAAGGAGAGTAGTTAGGCTCGTGACTCGCCTTGGCAACACTCTCGAAATCTTTTGTAATCCCATAAATTCGGTTATGCTAAGTTATCTAGAATCGCTTGACGCGTCTGAGGAAAATCTACGATCTGTTAGAGTGGTCCGAGAATATTCGGATATGTTTGAGGAGGTGATGGGCTTGCCTCCGAAGCGGGAGATAGATTTTCGAATATATCTTGTGGATAATGCGAAACCAGTATCTTTGCTAGTACGCCACATGGCTCCATGTGAAAAGAGGGGAACTCGGTAAGCAAGCGAAGGAGTTGCTTGAGAAGTGGTTCACAAGACGAAGTATATCGGAGTGGGGTGCTCCAGTAGTATTTGCCATGAAGGCGGATGGGTCCCTTAGACTTTGTATGGACTATAAAGAACTTAATAAGCTTACTAAGAAGAACAGACACCCACTGCCGAGGATTGACGATCTCTTCGATCAGTTAGTTGGCGCCTCAGTGTTTTCGCAGTTGGACTTAGCCACTGGTTTCCATCAGTTGAGAGTGGCTGAGGATAGCATTGACAAGACTGCCTTTAGGACTCCGGACGGTTTCTGTGAATGGCTAGTGATGCCCTTCGGTTTGACAAACGCCCCAGCATATTTTGTTGATTTGATGAGTAGGGTGTTTAGGGAGTACCTTAACAAATTTGTGGTAGTCTTTGTAGATGACATCTTGATCTTTTCTGAGGATGAAGAAGAGCATGCCCTACATCTTAGGGAAGTGTTGGAGACTCTTCGAGTGCATAAGCTTAAAGCTAAATTTTCTAAGTGTCACTTTTGGAGGAAGGAAGTACGGTTCTTAGGACACGTGGTTTCCAACGAAGGAATAACTGTAGATCCCGCGAAGGTGGTGGCCATCCAAGATTGGAAGGTTCCTAAAAATGCTACCGAAGCGAGAAGTTTCTTGGGGTTGGCCGGCTACTATAGGAAGTTTATCAAAGACTTCGCAAAGATATCAGCTCCATTGACACGCTTGACGAAGAAGAACCTAGTTTTCACATGGGACGTAGATTGTGATGATGCGTTCCAACGTTTGAAGAGAGCTTTGACTTCAGCCCCAGTCTTAGTATTGCCAGACGGGAGTAAGCCGTTTACCGTTTATGCTGACGCTTGTGGGACAGAACTAGGCGCAGTCTTAATGCAAGAGGGCAGGGTAATAGCCTATCGTGGAAGGCAGTTGAGAGCGCATGAGAAGAATTACCCCACACATGACCTTGAGTTGGCCGCTATTGTTTTCTCGCTTAAGTCTTGGCGTCATTATCTTCTTGGCGAGAAATTCGAATTATTCACTGACCATAAGTCTTTAAAATATCTATTCTCTCAAAAGGACTTGAACTTAAGGCAACAAAGGTGGATGGAGTTCTTAGCGTCCTACGACTTCGAAATAGCCTATACCCCTGGCAAGGGTAACGTGGTGGCAGACGCCTTATGTAGAAAAAGATTATCCTTAAGTCCTTTGTTTGTTGAGCGGCGAAGTTTAGAATTCATTTCGATGTTTGACTTTAGACCTTCCGTTGACTTCGTACCCGGTTTGCTAGCATCCTTGGAGGTCAGACCTACGCTTTTGGGACGGATTGGTGAGGCACAACGAGACGACCGACAATTGGTTGAGTTAGTAGAAAAACTCAAAGGAGGGGAGTCATCAAGCATCTCCGTAGGTATACCCTAGACGATAAGGGTTGGTTACATTGGGACTGTAGACTTTGTGTTCCAAAAGACGATGACCTAAGGAAGACTATTCTTGACGAAGCACATCATTCGAAGATGACCATTCATCCCGGCGGGGACAAGATGTACAAAGACATGAAGAGAGTTTACTTTTGGGCCGGCATGAAGAAAGATGTGGCCGAGTATGTTGCTAGATGCTTGGTGTGCCAACAAGTAAAAGTGGATCAAAAGAAACCCGGTGGGTTGCTTCACCCATTGGAGGTTCCACTATGGAAGTGGGAAAGTGTCTCGATGGATTTTGTGGATGGGTTACCGTGATCAAGGAAGGGTAATACGGGAATTTGGGTTATAGTAGATAGACTTACTAAAAGCGCCCATTTCATTCCCGTAAAGAGTAAGAGGACTGCCCCATGGTTAGCCTCCGTATACGTTCGAGAAATAGTTCGTTTGCACGGTGTTCCTTCTAGCATAGTGAGCGACCGCGATCCTATTTTCCCTAGCGAATTTTGGAGAAGCTTACAAGAGGCGGTAGGGACTCATTTATGTTTGAGCACCGCATATCATCCTCAGACAGACGGCCAGACTGAGAGGGCGAATCGCATTCTAGAGGATCTTTTGAGGCTATGTATCCTAGACTTTGGGGGTACATGGGAAGAGCATCTTCCATTGGTTGAGTTCGCATATAATAATAGCTTTCAGTCCAACATGGGTATGGCACCATTCGAAGCTCTATATGGACGACCTTGTCGTTCACCTACATGTTGGTGGGAATCTACGGATAAGATCTTACTTGGGCCTGATATGATTAGGGAGACTTCGGAGAAGATCGACTTGATTCAAAGGAGGATGAAAGCAGCGCAAGATAGGCAGAAATCTTATGCGGATAAGCGGAGGACAGATCTCGAGTTTGAAGTTGGGGACATGGTCTTTATCAAAGTGTCTCCATTGCGAAACGTTGTTCGCTTTGGGTCCGTTGGGAAATTAGCACCAAGGTTTGTAGGGCCGTTTCCTATTAAGGAGAAAATTGGACAGATGGCGTATAGAGTGGAGTTGCCCGAGAGACTTAGTGGTGTACAATACGTATTCCATGTGTCACATTTGAGGATGTGCTTGCACGAGACCGCGAAAGTGGTAGAGCTGAGCTTGCTTAGAGAGGTGGAGATAGAGCGTGATGCGACAATTCGACGAGCTCCTACGCGCATTCTTGGGTCGGAGATCAAGAGGTTGAGGAATCGAGAGGTCAGACTAGTCAAAGTGCAATGGGGAGATGATGAGAGCAACACTACTTGGGAGACGGAAGAGAAGATGCGCTCACGATACCCCTTTCTTTTTGAGGGTATGTCCTTTAATTTCTCCTTTATCGCTTAGCTTGTACTTATCTTATCTTTAGTATATCCTCTCGCTAGTTTCTTTGACCTTTAGTTAGGATAATCCTATGGTTGAAACATGTGTTTGAGACATGTTATGTATGGTGGATGCAAAGTGGATGCAAGTGTTTGCTAGTGGTTGCTCGTGGATGCATATACACACACTATTAGGCACCAGATCGGCTCAGTCACTTCATATTTCATATTGCATTTATATGGATGTATTTTGTAAAATGGATGTATAATGGTTGTATTATCATATAGTTGCTGCATTCGGGTGGATGGTTGTGCACGCATATAAAATTAATATGTATCATTAGGAATCTTTTGCATACATATTGGACGCATGGCACTATCATGAATTGCACTAAGGAGGTCGACTGAATCAGTAGACCGCCTAATTTTGCATTAGATATGGACATATAAACAAACTGTGCATATAAACATTAACGCATTAGAAGTCTTTTAAGGACAATTGATGCTGGTGTTTGATGGTTGAGTAGATGGACGATTAGATGGTAGGATATACATTCTTCTTGACTTGGAGATTTCGGGGACGAAATCCTTTAAGGAGGGGAGAATGTAACACCCCGTAATTTTATAGCATTAAAATTCACAAATTAAAGTATACTTAATTTTTAGAAAAGAATTAAGTGAAATGGGTTGCGCAGAGAAATACATATATATTGATATATATATATATATATAAATTAAAAATTAAATAAATAAATATGCGAAAAAGTTCAAAACAACGAATTGGGAGGGGGAATAACCGAACCGGCCCATTTTTGAGGTCAACCCGAGCCGCGCGGGGTCGACTAGGGGTTAATCCAGGGTGTTTGGCTGTCAACCCGTGGGCCGATTCGCTCAAATGCAGATTTTGCATTTGATTGGTTCTCATGGTCCAGGGTTAATCTAATGGTCCTAAATAACATCCTACACCAATAAATACATCCTAATGCTAACCCTAAACCGAATTAAAATAGAATAGTTACCGTCATACCATCGCCATGAAAATCAATGGAGCTGCCGCCAACTAAGAAAGAAGAAAAGCAAATTCAATTCTAATTATCTCAACCCTAAAGCAAAGCAAAAATCTCTCTTTTCTTCTCTAAATTGTGAGTATGATGATCTTAACAAGATTATTATCATTTTAATTAGGTTGAGTTATGAATGGATTATGAGTAGATGATTTGAATTATCATATATGTTGTTGTAAACCCCCTTCTCTATCATGTATATTGTAAATCCAATGTTATGTGATGATGATATCTTATATGTTGTAAATCATGCTATGATGATGTTATGTCTGTTGAAAGTTTCTATGCTAAGTTGTGATGAATCATACATGTTAAAAAGGCCATGATGTTACCATCTATGCTAGTTAGTTCATATTAATTAAATCATCATGTTTGGGTTATGTTGATCTATATGACAAGTCACATATGCAAGTTAGATTGATTAGAAAAGTTATGAACATATACGAATACATCTATTATGACATCTAGAATTATGCTATGACATATGTGATATCCTATGCTAGTTCACACCATCATTATGTTGCCTAAAAACCCCATATGCAAGTTTATGTATAGATTTGGACTATGATCATATCATGTAAATTGAGACATTTAACAAGTTGAAACCTTTTGATCCTTAACATGTGTAGTTTATGCAAGTTTCACCCCTATTATGATTAGATTTATTTTAATTGTCTATATGTGGTGATAATTTATCTTTGTGCTAGGTGTTAGACTATACAAGTCTAGCCTATATTATGCGTTGAATAAGCGAACGTATAAACGTGGGGTAGGGGTAATATAAAGGATTTAATATTAAAAAGTTGGGGTGCAATTGATATGATTTTGCATGCCATAAGTGGATGGCCATAATTGAGTCAATTATGGACATCATTAAAAGTTGACTTAATTAATAATTTGAATAGGGATTTACTAAAACTGGGGTAAAAGATTTTAAGTGTTAATCAATGCTTAGGACACGAGGTTGGACTCGTTTGTGATGTAAACCTGCCCGGACCCGCCCGGCAAATCCAGTGGTCACAAATGTCAGCCCAATGTGAGAGGTCCTAGGCCTAATCTAAAGTATAACGGTTGTAAAGACACGAGGTTAGACTCTTTTATGGCGTAAGACTGCCCGGACCCGCCCGGCAAATCTAGCTGCCATAAATGCCAGTCTAATGTGAGAGGTCTTTATGAGGTTATGGCCTGAATGAATTAAGAAATACTTAACCAGATAAACATGTAAGGTGGGACATGGGGGTGAAGTAGGTGCCTTGGGTGGCATGAGGAATCTAGGGGGTGCCCTTAGTGGCATGTGAAATACGATTAGTAAGATTTAGCCAAACACACATGTAAATGAACATGACTAAGAGGGTTAACTGGGATATACTAGTGACAAGCTTAGGTGGGTAGCTTGTGGGGGCCCATTTCGACCAGTATCCCAAACGTATCTTTTTGGGCTCGAGCCAAGTCAAGGACGGGACACGCATGCTGGGTTCAATTGTAAGAGGCCAAAACGGGGAGCGGTGGCAACGCAAGTCCAACGGGTTTCGTATGCGTGTGTGGACCCGGGCTGGTAGGTAAGACGTTGTTGCATCGTGTAGGTATAAGCCGTGCATTCTAAAGTTGTATCGGGTTACCACTTTATGGGAGTGATACACCCCACTGTGGGGCCAGCACGGGTATCTACGAGTAGGGAGCCGATTGAAAGTGGGTAGTGGGGTATACCTAGTGGAGATAGGGGCAGACGACACCTATGTTGTCAGCTAGGGGTACGTAAGGTGTAACAACCCGGATTTCTACGACATGCTAAGACAAGAATCAAGGCATAATTTAATTATAAAATCTGAATCAAGGGAAACGGGCTATTCCATTGCGTTTGTCTCGAAAAATACGCGAAATAGAGTCCGAGATTTCGAAAATCGGAGTCCGTATGGCCAAGTTATGGCCCGTCAAAGTTTTCAGAAAATTTCAAGTTCAAAAAAGTTCAAATTTGAATTCAGGATTCAAATTCAGCCAAGCAGAAGAGGCGGGAAAAATTCCCGCCACCCCCAAGTCGACTGGGGAGTCGACTTGGGAGTCGACTTGGGAGTCGACACCACCCAGGTGGTGTCGACTGCCCAGTCGACACCCCTGTCGACCTGGGTGGTCCGACCACTTGGGCCTGGGTGCACCTGACTTGTTTCTCAAGACATGTTTTATGGGCCTGTGACAGATTTTGAGGGTTCAGATCTATCCTAGGGTTAATTTAAGGGCCTAAACTAGTCCTAATCTCTATAAAAAGACCCCTAAGCCTACCCTAAACCCTCAGAAATCACTCTTGCAACGAAGTGCTGCCCAAATCTACATTGTTCATGGCCTCCATCCCCAAATTCAAGAGCTTGTGCTTGCAAACTAGATTCAAGACGAAGATGCAAGCTTTCTACACCAAATCAAGGGTTTTGATCATCGTCTCAACATGAATTCTACGACAAGACGATTCATGCTCCTAAATCTCTAAGCGATGCTATGTAAGTTCTAGCTACTTGTAGATTCTAACGGTGGTTCTAATGTGACATGGAATAAAATGCGATGAAACATAAGTATGCTAGCCTATGTGAACCTAACTTTGCCCCTTTTCTATGATCTATGACCTTGGGCTAAGTTTTAGCGACTTAATCATGCCACTCATGTTATGCTTAACCTAGTTTATCTTGCAAGTTTGAATCTTTATCTATGGAATGCTAGCATGAACCTTTGGGAACCATTTGACTTGTGAAACATTGGCAAAGATTTGACTTTGGGGCTTATGCATATAAATGAACCCAAACCCCTTATTTTATCATGCATGCTTGTGGCCAAATACCCTTATGATACTATGCATGTTTGTGGCCAAATTCCCTTATGATACTATGCATGTTTGTGGCCAAAAACCCTTTATGATGCTATGCATATCTTGAGGCCAAACCCCCTTATGATACCATGCATATTTGTGGCCAACCCCTTTTTGGCATCGTGCATGTTTTGAGGCCAATATGTAGCATAGTATCCTTACTATGTTGACTCGCTTTTACCTGGGTTGGAAACACGATTTGGAGTAGGATAGGCGAGCGTGATTATGACATGATAATTTGACATGGGATTTCATGAAAATATGACACTCATGATATACCTAAATGGGGACATGACATGTGGGGTAAACATGGGACTTGAAACTAGACACGTATGGGTTGTAAGTGTAATATGACACTAGACCAAACATGAAAGTGGCCAACTCGAGGTTGGGTTGAGTTTGTAGCATAAATCTACCCGGACCCGCCCGACTTAACTAGTGGCTACAAACAATAGGACCCAATGTGAGTAGTTGGTCATATAGCACTTAAAACCCGAGGTTAGACTAAGTTGTGGTGTAAAGCTACCCGGACCCGCCCGACTTAACTAGTAACCACAACAAAGTCTAATGTGAGAGGTTGGGGTGCATTAATCTAATTAATGCCACATGAAAAGGTTAAGTAATTTTGACTAATGACACTTAACCGATATGACACGAATGGGTAGGTTAAGTGGAACCGGACTTGATTTCTTAATGACACTTAACTAAACAAGACAATTAGGGAATGGGGTTAAGTAATTTACACTTAACTAATCTGACTTGGTAATTAGATGGGGTTAAGTAACTACACTTAACTAATCTAAACACGGTAATTAGATGGGGTTAAGTAACCTACACTTAACTAATCCAAACACAGTAATTCGATGGGGTTAAGTTAAACCCTTAACCAATCTAAACTTGGTAATTCAATGAGGTTAAGTAACTTATACTTAACCAATTATACATGATGATTTAATGGGGTTAAGAAACCATGCTTAACCAATCTAATATGAGAGCTTGATAGGGTTAAGTCACGAGACCGTTTAAATATACTTAACCATTATAATACGATTAGTGGATGGGGTTAAGTTAACCTAAATTTAACCAATCCGACTCGATAATCCGATGAGATTAAGATAATCTATGCTTAACCAATCTAACACGATAACCTGATAGGGTTAAGATAAACAAATACTTAACCAAATTGACTTGATGATTGAATAGGGTTAAGTCATGAGCTTCTTGGTATACTTAACAAACTTGTAGGGCTAGGTCTTGGACTTGAACACTTAGCCAAGTCTTGACATGATTCGTAGGCAGGTTAAGTCATGAACTTAAATGACAATACTTAACCTATTAGACAAAACCCTAGTTCAGGGGACTAGGTGGAAAACCGGGTTTAACAAGGATAACAGGAAAGGAGACTAAGTGGTAAACCTTAGTTTGGGAAACTAAGTAGTAATTCTTAGTCGAGGAATTTGGACCAGTTCACAGATAGATGAGTAACCCGATACAGTAGGTCATCGCTTAAAACATGAGGAGGAGAAAATTATCTGACTTGGATAAAGGCTCCAACGAACTGGGTGACGAAGCGGTAGCTTCGGGGGACGTGAGGGTACTCTTGGTATCCCTCTGTGAGGTGGCAGATGGTCCATGAAACCCGGCCTCGCAGAGGTTAAGGTCTGCGGTAGAAGAGCCAAGAGTATGCCTTGGTTGCTATGCGAGCGGCATAAAGACTGGGATGGATTAGCGTGGAGTCGACGATGCTTATTTTTTCCCTGGATAGCACGTCGCCGACTACCTACCATCTTTAGTCAATCGTGTACGAACGGAAAGGCAGAGAACCCCCAACAGACCATGTTCTTGCTATCGAGTCATGGGTGAGGTTGGCCCATAGGAATGTGGGGCTATAGTGGGGCCGGGATGTGGTTCTCATACATGATTTTTCTTGGATTGCCTTTCAGTAGTTGAGGGAGGGGTCACGTGGGACCATAGCCACGGATACAAAAACAGACCTTGATATCTGCATCAGCAGACGACTTAAAAGCTCCCGACCGAGTTCCGTATTTCTCGATTTGCCCGGGCACGGAACTCGGATGGCACATTGAGATACATGTGCGTCTAGACATGGAAACGATTCACGATACATACATGGGATAAAGGGAGCGTTTGACGGGTGGCATAATCCATAGTGGTCCTAGGTGGCTTGAACCCAAACCGAGACACGGAAACGTTCATTAGGTGGCATAATCCCTAGTGGTCCTAGGTGGCATAAATCTTAAGTGAACACGCGATAGTTCGTGGTAAGAAAACATAGCCAGATCAAGGGGTAACAGTCCAAAACAACTTCAAGGATAAGATGGTACTACATGGGAAAGCCCGTATGGCCTACGGCAAAGGACTGAACTTATACATAAAAACATACGAGTGGGAAAAAACCTACGTATGTTATATATTAGGTTGACATGGACCATTACATGACATTGGGCAAGGGACATTCATAGTTAACACATGACGCGGATTGGGATACTAGTACGAGAGGTGCAGAGCGAATATACATGATAAATACCGTGGGATGTTATACATGATAGATACCTTGGGATAGTATACTTAATAGGAACCTGACGATGTGACACCTTGATTTTTCTTGACACCGTAGTTTATCATGATACCTTAGTTTATCTTGCTATGGTAGTTCATCTAGTTATCTTGGTTGAGCTTATCTATCTTGTCGTCATCCTTATGTTTACTTTCAATTTATGCATGTCATGTTACCTTTACCTGTTTTTATACCGGAAGTAGATAGGACTTACCAGTCTTTATGACTGACCCCGTTTTCTTTTGCCTCTTTGTCTTCCGTTTCCCCCCAGGTTTTCAGGGAGGAAATGATGTTGTTTAGTTCGGACCTCTTATTCTTGAAGGTCATCATGTATATCTTGGTCTTCTCGTGGCTATGGAGGCTTCACCGCTTTATTTTGGGGAATAATTTATGAAAAGGTTTTATGCTTCTTTACTATTGCAAGACAGGTTTTGATGTATTCTGATGTAAAAGGCTTTAGACCTTATTTTATAAGCTAATGAAATTTGTTTTACTTCCGCTGTTTTATATATGTTCTGTCTTGTAATATTTCTGTGCGTTTTTACCTCGATAATGCTTCACCAAACCTAGTGCATTCCCTTTGTGAGTGACCCTAGTGGAGGTGGGGTGTTACATTTGGTATCAGAGCAGAAGGTTACCAGACTGGGTAAAAGTTTTTAAAAACCTTCTGAAAACTATTTGAGAAACCGTTTACAAAGAAGAATTTTTCAAGAAAAGTTTTTAAGGCTATTCCCCAAAAGCCATTAGCACTATCCTTTGTTTCCTTGATTGAACCTCTTTTCCTTTCTTTCCTCCATCTGTAGTCACAGTAGTTTTAACTGCGACTAGTCCTTGTCTAGCAACGTAAGTGTTTTCCCGTGCGATGGAGGAAGTTCTCGAGAGACCTGTTACCGAAGTTATAAGAAGGGATAATAAGAGCAAGGATAAAGGACACGGGCTTAAGAATAAGCAACTTGATGGTATGGCTTGATCCACAAAGGAAGATAAGGACAAGATCAGCATGAGGGCAATTGTATGCTCTCATTTCTAGCGTACCTAAGAGGAATGGTACCGTTTCTATTAGAGGCTTAGCCTTTCTTTTCTATCGTCTCGTCTAGACTTTGTTTTGATCATCGCATCATTTTAGTCTGCCTCGATAGTTAAGTCTCTGCACCTTAGTACTAGCATGGTAGAAGATCCCACTTTTGTCCCAAAATCTGGTTGGAGAGTCGGTCCATTTATTCATGACTTGTTTGGATTTGAGAACGTCTATGCCAAGTGTTGAGATTAGAAACAATGCTTCTATTGTTGGGCTATGGATGGATTCTAGGGGTAAAGTGGTTATCCAGTAAGGGATACCATTCTCGGTTTTGAAAAGAGGGTAGTCAGACTCTTGGCTTACTTTGGTAATACCCTCGAAGCCTCGTGTAACCTTTTGGGCTTTGTCATGGTTAGTTACCTAGAATCACTTGATGTATTTATCGGAAACCTCTGATACGATCAAGTAACGTTCGCCAGTAAGGCGGATGGTTCATTCCGCTTAAGCATGGGTTATAGGAATCACCCTAGTAAGTGCACGTGGTAACATGGATTGGCATCGGTAAACGAGATCCAGAATTCACTAGTGAATTTTGGAGAGCTTGCATGAGTACGTAGATATGGTTGGGCCGAGCATACTAGGGAAAGAGTAAGTGGAAGTGAAACGAGAGGCGATAGTGAAATGAGTTCCGACTCATACCTTGGAAATAGGAATCAAGGAGCTACGAAATCATGAAGTCAAAGGCGGTCAAGACACAATGGAATTAAGCTCAAGGAAATGCGGCTTAGACGCGCGCATCATGTCTCTTTTTAAGAGTATATCGTTGATCCCTGGTTCTCCTATAGAGCTTGCTTGCATGCTATTGCTTGGTGGATATCCTCTCGGTCTTGTTTCTGTTGCAAACCCCGTAAGGAGTTTGTCTTGTTTATCTTCTCGATCCTATCTTGGGAACCTTAGGTAGAACTCTATGGATGTAAACATGTATTTGAAACATGTTATGATTGATATGGCTGAAAATGGTTGCAAGTGGTTGCTCGTGGATGCGAGAATACACACTAGATACTAGATTGACGCGGTCACGTTTCATGTTGCATATGCACGAGTATTTATACTTGTTTATGGATGAAATTGAATGTGTTGTCATGCGGATGTTGCATATGGATGAATGTTTGTGCACACATATAGTACTTATATGACTAGGACTATTTGCATACATGTTGGACTCATGGCACTAAACATATTTTGCATTAGAGAGATCATTCAGGCCTGATCATTAGCATTAGCTAAGGAACATATACACACATGTTTTGCATATGTTCATATGGCATTAGAAATCGTCTAAGGACAATGGTTGCCTGTGGATGATGTTTTGAGTAGATGGATGATGGATGGTAGGATACGTTCTTCCTAACTTGGAGATTTCGGGGACGAAATCCTTTAAGTTGGGGAGGATGTAAAAACCCGGATTTCTACGACGTGCTAAGACAAGAATCAAGGCAGAATTTAATTATAAAATCTGAATCAAGGGAAACGGGCTATACCATTGCGTTCGTCTCGAAAAAATACGCGAAATATAGTCCGAGTTTTCGAAAATCGGTGTCCGTATGGCCAAGTTATGGCCCGTCAAAGTTTTCAGAAAATTTCAAGTTCAAAAAAAGTTCAAATTTGAATTCAGGTTTCAAATTCTGCCAAGCAGAAGAGGCGGGAAAAATTCCCGCCACCCCCAAGTCGACTGGGGAGTCGACACCCCCAAGTGGTATCGACTGCCCAATCGAAACCCCTGTCGACCTGGGTGGTCCGACTACTTGGGCCTGGGTGCACCTGACTTGTTTCTCAAGACATGTTTTATGGGCCTGTGACGGATTTTGAGGGTTCAGATCTATCCTAGGGTTAATCTAAGGGCCTAAATTAGTCCTAATCTCTATAAAAAGACCCCTATGCCTACCCTAAACCCTCACAAATCACTCTTGCAACGAAGTGCTGCCCAAATCTACATTGATCATGGCCTCCATCCCCAAATTCAAGAGCTTGTGCTTGCAAACTAGATTCAAGACGAAGGTGCAAGCTTTCTACACCAAATCAAGGGTTTTGATCATCGTCTCAACATAGATTCTACGACAAGACGATTCATGCTCCTAAATCTCTAAGCCACGCTATGTAAGTTCTAGCTACTTGTAGATTCTAACGGTGGTTCTAATGTGACATGGAATAAAATGCGATGAAACATAAGTATGCTAGCCTATGTGAACCTAACTTAGCCCCTTTTCTATGATCTATGACCTTGGGCTAAGTTTTAGCGACTTAATCATGCCACTCATGTTATGCTTAACCTAGTTTATCTATCAAGTTTGAATCTTTATCTATGGAATGCTAGCATGAACCTTTGGGAACCATTTGACTTGTGAAACATTGGCAAAGATTTGACTTTGGGGCTTATGCATATAAATGAACCCAAACCCCTTATGTTATCACGCACGTTTGTGGCCAAATTCCTTTATGATACTATGCATGTTTGTGGCCAAATTCCCTTATGATACTATGCATGTTTGTGGCCAAAAACCCCTTATGATGCTATGCATATTTTGCGGCCAAACCCCCTTATGGTACCATGCATATTTGTGGCCAACCCCTTTTTGGCATCGTGCATGTTTTGAGGCCAATATGTAGCATTGTATCCTTACTATGTTGACTCGCTTTTACTTGGGTTGGAAACACGATTTGGGGTAGGATAGATGAGCGTGATTATGACATGATAATTTGACATGGGATTTCATGAAAATATGACACTCATGATACACCTAAATGGGGACATGACATATGGGGTAAACATGGGACTTGAAACTAGACACGTATGGGTTGTAAGTGTAATATGACACTAGATCAAACATGAAAGTGGCCAACTCGAGGTTGGGTTAATTTTGTAGCATAAATCTACCCGGACCCGCCCGGCTTAACTAGTGGCTACAAACAATAGATACCAATGTGATTAGTTGGTCATGTAGCACTTAAAACCCGAGGTTAGACTAGGTTGTGGTGTAAAGCTACCCGGACCCGCCCGACTTAACTATTAACCACAACAAAGTCTAATGTGAGAGGTTGGGGTGCATTAATCTAATTAATGCCACATGAAAGGGTTAAGTAATTTTGACTAATGACACTTAACCGATATGACACGAATGGGTAGGTTAAGTGGAACCGGACTTGATTTCTTAATGACACTTAACCAAACAAGACAATTAGGGAATGGGGTTAAGTAATTTACACTTAACTAATCCGACTTGGTAATTAGATGGGGTTAAGTAACCTACACCTAACTAATCTAAACACGGTAACTAGATGGGGTTAAGTAACCAACACTTAACTAATCTAAACACGGTAATTCGATGGGGTTAAGTTAAACCCTTAACCAATCTAAACTTGGTAATTCAATGAGGTTAAGTAACTTATACTTAACCAATTATACATGATGATTTAATGGGGTTAAGAAACCATGCTTAACCAGTCTAATATGAGAGCTTGATAGGGTTAAGTCACGAGACCGTTTAAATATACTTAACCATTATAATACGATTAGTGGATGGGGTTAAGTTAACCTATATTTAACCAATCCGACTCGATAATCCGATGAGGTTAAGATAATCTATGCTTAACCAATCTAACACGATAACCTGATAGGGTTAAGATAAACAAATACTTAACCAAATTGACTTGATGATTGAATAGGGTTAAGTCATGAGCTTCTTCGTATACTTAACAAACTTGTAGGGCTAGGTCTTGGACTTGAATACTTATCCAAGTCTTGACATGATTCGTAGGCAGGTTAAGTCATGAACTTAAACGACAATACTTAACCTATTAGACAAAACCCTAGTTTAGGGGACTAGGTGAAAAACCGGGATTAACAAGGATAACGGGAAAGGAGACTAAGTGGTAAACCGTAGTTTGGGAAACTAAGTAGTAATTCTTAGTCGAGGAATTTGGACCAGTTCACAGATAGATGAGTAACCCGATACAGTAGGTCATCACTTAAAACATGAGGAGGAGCAAATTATCTGACTTGGATAAAGGCTCCAACGAACTGGGTGACGAAGCGGTAGCTTCGGGGGACGTGAGGGTACTCTTGGTATCCCTCTGTGAGGTGGCAGATGGTCCATGAAACCCGGCCTCACAGAGGTTAAGGTCTGCGGTAGAAGAGCCAAGAGTAGGCCTTGGTTGCTATGCGAGCGACATAAAGACTGGGATGGATTAGCGTGGAGTCGACGATGCTTGTTTTTGCCCTGGATAGCACGTCACCGACTACCTACCATCTTTAGTCTATCATGTACGAACGGAAAGGCAGAGAACCCCCAACAGACCATGATCTTGCTATCGAGTCATGGGTGAGGTTGGCCCAAAGGAATGTGGGGCTATAGTGGGGCCGGGATGTGGTTCTCATACATGATTTTTCTTGGATTGCCTTTCAGTAGTTGAGGGAGGGGTCACGTGGGACCATAGCCACGGATACAAAAACAGACCTTGATATCTGCATCAGCAGACGACTTAAAAGCTCCCGACCGAGTTCTGTATTTCTCGATTTTCCCTGGCACGGAACTCGGATGGCTCATTGAGATACATGTGCGTCTAGACATGGAAACGATTCACGATACATACGTGGGATAAAGGGCGCGGTTGACGGGTGGCATAATCCCTAGTGTACCTAGGTGGCTTGAACCCAAACCGAGACACAGAAACGTTCATTAGGTGGCATAATCCCTAGTGGTCCTAGGTGACATAAATCCTAAGTGAACACGCGATAGTTCGTGGTAAGAAAACATAACCAGATCAAGGGGTAACAGTCCAAAACAACTTCAAGGATAAGATGGTACTACATGGGAAAGCCCGTACGGCCTACGGCAAAGGACTAAACTTATACATAGAAACATACGAGTGGGGAAAAACCTACATATGTTATATATTAGAATGACATGGACTGTAACACCCCATCTCCGCCAATGCCACTCTTGCAAGGACATTAGCTTTGGAGGGGCGTTAAACAAGGTAAACATGCATGTAGATATCACAAGACAGAAAATATAAGTAAAACAGAGTAGTAAAGCAGCGGATAAAACTTAGCATTTCAAAACCATAGTCATGTTACAACAAAGTACTTGGTTATTATTTTCCAACAACAAAGTGTAGATAAAAGAATAAACTGAAAAACTGAAATCCATAAAGTACTATCCCCAAAATGAAGTGATAAACCATAGCTAGCTCAATGTCCAAAACCGTACATGAGCAAATCCAGTAAGAAAGCTGTAAAGATCCAAGCTAAGCTCCAATGTTCCCACCCTGAGAACCTGAGGGGGGGGGGGGGAAACAGAAGAAAAGAGGCGAAAGAAAACAGGTCAATCAAAAAGACTGGTAAGCCCTACTACTATCTGTCTATGGACTAGTAAAGTTAACTGGCATAAGAAGATGAGATGAACATAAGGATAACAACATACTGGCATGATTATTAACTAACAAGAAAGATAAAGGTGTCATCGCATAATTAAGGTTAAGTTTTGCACCAAAGGTGTACTAGCATTCTAACATGTCAAGTAAAAACAAGAATTGATCCCTTGGCCCAAGCTTGGCCCATCATCATGAGGTGACCTAAATTAAGGTCCAACTACATTGTCTAGTTGATCGGCTCCCTATAAGCCTAACTCGTCAAGTGTCGGTGTCATACGACCCAAACATGCAATGTAGTTAAACTGCGCTAGGTACACCCTAGGGTGTATCAAGTCCTAGGGTGTCAACCTCAGACACGAATCAAGTATGCGCAGTCTAGATCTACTGGTACCCGTGCCTGATTCTCCAACTCCGGACTATGTGCACGACCATAGTCCGCCTGGACCTACACCGGCGTACCTACTCAGCCGTCGTTTTGGTCGCTTACATGTCAGCCCAGTAATCGTGCCCCACCCTAGCCTAGTCCTAGGGTCTTATGATACTATCAAGAGGGTTACTGTAGAAAAGGACCACGCAACTAGGGTTTCCTTAATGGGTTAAATGTGGTTAACCCGATCCAAACGTGGATTAAATTGGTTAAGTGTACCCAAGGTCCATGAATTAACCCCGATTAACCCATCAAGCCCAAATTGATTAAGCATTAAGTGGACCATGACTTAACCCTAATCAGGAGGCATTAATTAATTAACTTAATGTGCTTTAACCTCTCACATTAGACTTTGTTGTGGTTACTAGTTAAGCCGGGCGGGTCCGGGTAGCTTACACCACAACTTGGTATAACCTCGGGTTCGAGCACAACATGACCAACTTCTCACATTGGGTCCTATTGTTTGTAGCCACTAGTTAAGCCGGGCGGGTCCGGGTAGATTTATGCTACAAACTCAACCCAACCTCGAGTTGGCCACACTCATATTTTCTAAGTGTCATGTCCATTATGTTTCCAAAACATAATTACAAGTTAACATATCACGTTATGTTATAAAAACCATGTTTTTGTCATAATGTTGCCCAACCCTAACGTAATCCCATCGTTTACATAATCGCAACAGCGCATAAAGGGTAAAATAGGGAACTTGGCATAATCATGACAAAAAGGTGTTGAAGCCACAAGTTTATCATGGTGGCATTTGAGATGTACATATGTTCATATACTTGCATATTGCATCATTAGGCTTCAAAAGCATGCATAAAACCAAACTTAGCATAAGAGTGATACATGGTGATAAATGACATGTAGAAGTTGCTAGAAGTTCGCATTTAGCGTTACATGCAAGTTATCATAAGGGGTATGATAACTTTCATGTTGCCAAAATGCAACCTTTAATATAAAGCTTAGAGCTTTATGCTCACAACATCAAGTTTAACTTGCATAACATGATAACATGATCAACCCAAACTTGCATAACATAGCCACATGTGTCATACATAATGGTTAAACCAACTTGCATAATGATCATCCAAACTTGCATATAATGATCAACCAAACTTGCATATAATGATCAACCAAACTTGCATATAATGTTCGACCAAACTTGCATATCATAATGATCAACCAAACTTGCATCATTCATTTAACTTTAGAGTTCAAAGAAAGAAAGTAGAAAAGGGCTTACAGTGCTATGAAGACACAAATATATATTTATTATAAAGATTGAGACGAAGCCCTTATGCAATCACCAAAAAGACCCAAATATGAATGCTCCAATGAAAAACCCTTGCGCCAAATCAAATAAAAATCCTTGTTTTGAAATAGAAATGTTGCAACTTGACTTGAATGCAAACTAAGAACACTCATACAAGTTTGAAAGCACTTGTATGAACTCACAATCTTTCATAGAAATAGGCTTAGGAATTTTAGCATGAGAGTGGAGGCCATGAGAGGAACAAATTTGACATAGTTTAGTTGTAGGATTGAATAATGGTGATTTAGGCTAGGTTTAGGGGTCTTTTTATAGAGGATTAGGATAGTATTAGCCATAGGATTAACCCTAGATTCAATCCAAGCCATCAAAGCATGTCTTGGGGAAGAAGTCAAGTGTAGGAACCATCTAGGGCCTTTAAATTAAAGCTGAACCATGAGAACCATTCAAATGCAAAATCTGCATTTGAGCGAATCGGCCCATGGGTTGACAGCCAAACACCCCAAGATTAACCCCTAGTCGACCCAGCGGGCTTGGGTCGACCTCAAAAATCGGCCGGTTCGGTTATTCCCCTCTCCTAATTCGCTGTTTTGAACATTTTTGCATATTTATTTATTTAATTTTCAATTATATATATATATATATCAATATATATATATTTCTCTGCGCAACCCATTTCACTTAATTAAGTATACTATAATTTGTGAATTTTTTATGTTCAAATTACGGGGTGTTACATTCTCCCCTCCTTAAAGGATTTCGTCCCCGAAATCTCCAAGTTAGGAAGAACGTATCCTACTATCCATCATCCATCTACTCAAAACATCATCCACGTGCAGTCATTGTCCTTAAAGGATTCTAAATGTTGTATGATCATATGCAAAGGTGTGTGTATATGTACTTATCTAATGCAAAAATCAGGCGGTTACTGATACAGTAAACCTCCTTAATGAAAGCATGTTAGTGAAATGAGTCCATATGTATGCAAATTCCTAACATAATTTATAATCTCTACATGAGTGCACATATCATTCATCGATATGCAATATCCACGTGATAGCATAACAAGTTTCATCCATGAATAAGTATAAGCACTCATGCATATGCAACATGAAAGTGTGTGAGCCGATCTTAGTGCCTAATGTGTATCATGCATCCACGAGTATCCACGTGCAAACACTTGCAACCACTTGCAACCATCAAGCATAACATGTTTCAAATACATGTTTCAACCAAGGGTTTCTACCTAAGGTTCTCATGACAAGATCTACGAAACAAGATAAACTAGATAAACGCGGATAAAAAGAAAGATATGCTAATTAGGAAAAGAGATCGAGAATGTACCCTCAAAAAGAAATGGATAAAGCCCACGCATCTTCTCCTCGGTTACCCATGTTGCCTCTTCGTTGGCTTCACCCCACTGAACTTTCACCAACTTGACCTCTCGATTCCTTAGCTTCTTGATCTCTGTTCCCAAGATACGAATCAGAGCTCTTCTCAAGGTTGCTTCTTTCTCTACCTCAATGTCTTCAAGAATTCTTGGTTCAACCACCTCAGCGGACTCATGTAGGCACTTTCGGAGATGCGAGACATGAAAGACATTATGCAATCCGGCTAGCTTCTCGGGCAATCCCACCTTATAGGCCATCTTTACAATTCTCTCTGTGATAGGGAAGGGTCCTACGAACCTTGGTGCCAGCTTCCCCGCTGTTCCAAAACGTACCACATTTCGCAAAGGAGAAACCTTCACGAAAACCATGTCTCCCCACTTCGAATTCCAAATCTGCCCTTCGCTTGTCAGCATAGGATTTCTGTCTATCTTGGGCCGCCTTCATCCTTCTTCTTACTAATTCAACTTTCTCGGATGTGTCTCGTATCATATCGGGCCCAAGTATAAGTCTATCTGTTGTCTCCCACCAACAATATGGTGACCTACACGACCTCCCATATAAAGCTTCAAATGGTGCCATCCCTATGCTGGCTTGATAGCTATTATTATAAGCAAATTCTACAAGAGGAAGGTGGTCTTCCCAAGTACCACCGAAGTCAAGAACACAAAGCCTCAAGAGATCTTCTAGCACTCTATTCACCCTTTCGGTTTGGCCATCCGTCTGGGGGTGATAGGCTGTACTCAAATTCAATCGCATACCCATCGCTTCTTGCAAACTGTTCCAGAACTGGCTAGTGAAAATCGGGTCATGATCGCTAACTATGCTAGAAGGAACTCCATGCAACCGCACTATTTCTCGGAGATAAATAGACGCCAGGCCTGATGCGGTCCTCTTGCTCTTTACTGGGATGAAGTGAGCACTCTTCGTAAGTCTGTCAACTATGACCCATATGCTTGTGTTCCCTCTCCTTGACCTAGGCAACCCATCCACAAAATCCATAGAAATACTCTCCCACTTCCATTGTGGGACCTCCAATGGATGTAATAGCTCACCTGGTTTCTTTGACTCGGCCTTCACTTGTTGGCACACCATGCACCTTGAAACATACTCTGCCACATCTTTCTTCATTCCATCCCAAAAGAAACTGCGCTTCATATCTCTATACATCTTATCTCCTCCCGGATGTATAGTCATCTTCGAGTGATGCGCTTCTTCAAGAACTCTATGGACTAAATCTCCCACTCGAGGAACACATAATCTCCCATCACGCCTAAGCCATCCTTTATCATCAATAGTATATCTGGCAAGGTGACTAGACGTCTCACCCCGAATCAACTTGTCCATAACTTCGACTATCTGTGGATCTTCCCTCTACGAAGCCCCAACTTGATCAAGAAGTGTGGGTCTAAGCTCAAGGGATGCTAATGAACCCGTAATCGACTCAACAGTCGTCGTGAAATCAAAAGTTGCCAAGAATTCTAAGTTCTTCTTTGTTAACTTAGTAAGAGGGGTCGAAATCTTAGCGAAGTCTCTGATGAACTTCCTATAGTAGCCCGCCAAACCGAGAAAGCTTCTTACTTCGGTCGCATTCCTAGGAGTCTTCCAATCTTGAACCACAACCACTTTCGCGGGATCCATCGCTATGCCTTGCTTAGAAACTATATGCCCAAGAAACCGAACTTCCCTTCTCCAGAAATGACATTTGGAGAACTTGGCTTTCAACTGATGCGCTCTAAGCGTAACCATCACTTCCTTGAGATGTCTGGCGTGTTCTTCCTCGTCCCTTGAGAAGATCAGAATATCATCCACGAAGACAACAACAAACTTGTTGAGGAACTCCCTGAACACCCTACTCATCAAGTCTACTGTAACACCCCGTATTTCAGTTAATGCTAAAAATTCACTAATTGCAGAATAAATAATCTCAAATGTGAGAATTGGGGGAAACGGGCTGCATCATTGCGTTCGTCTCGGAAAAATACGCAGAATAGAGTCCGAAATTTTGTAAATCGGAGTCCGTATGGCCCAGTTAAGGCCCAAAGAAGTTTTCAGAAAATTCAAAGTTAAAAACAAATTTAAAATTCAGTTCTAAAACAAGTTTAGAGCCAAAAGCGGAAAGGGCGGGAAAGTTCCCGCCTACCCCGTGTCGACAGGCATGTCGACAGGGGTGTCGACAGCCCTGTCGACAGGGGTGTCGACACAGGGTGTCGGCCCTGTTGATCTGGGTGCACCAGATCTGGTTTTGGTTGAGTCTTGGGCTGTGTTCTAGAGATTTCCTAAATCTGACGGTCCTAATCTAATCTAGGGTTAATCTAAGGGCCTAAAACACTACCTAATCCTATAAATAAGACCCCAACCCTACCCTAATTCATTCATAATTAGATCTTGTAACTAAACTATGGCAAAATGAAACTTGATCATGGCCTCCACAAATCAATGAAGAGAGTTGCAAGCTAATCACTCTCTAATCAACCTCTAATCCATTCTAAACATCTTAATCTTCTTCATTTGGAGTGCAAATTTGCTAGTTGTGAGTTTCTATCACTTTGATGATCAATTGCTAAATTAAGTAGATGAGATATGATGAGATCTATGGTTTTGCATGAGGATTAATGGGTTTTCAAGTCATATGATATGATGTGAATATGCTAATCTATGTTTAATATTAATCCTATGTTTATGCATGTTGAATATGTGAGTTTATGCATGTTGAATATGTGAGTTTATGCAAGTTGGATATGTGGGTTTATGCAAGTTAAGTGGTGGGTTTATGCATAATAAGTAATTGATTTTATGCATGCTAAGTAGGTGGTTTTATGCATGCTAAGTGTTTGGTATTATGCATAAATCATGACATGCAAGTTTACCCTTTTAAAATGTGATGCATACATATGCAAGATGACACCTTTATATGCTATGAATATATATATATATATATATATATATATATATATATATATATATATATGCATGTTGATCCTCCTTTAAGATGCAAGTCATATATGCAAGTTCAACATGTTATGCAAGTTATGTGTATGCTTATATGCAAGTTCAACATGTTATGCAAGTTATGTGTATGCTTATATGCAAGTTCAACATGTTATGCAAGTTATGTGTATACTTATATGCAAGTTCAACATGTTATGCAAGTTATGTGTATGCTTATATGCAAGTTCAACATGTTATGCAAGTTGTGTGTATGCTTATATGCAAGTTCAACATGTTATACAAGTTATGTGTATGCTTATATGAAAACTCAACATGTTATGCAAGTTTATGTGTATGATGTTATATAAGTTATGTGCATGTTGTTATGCAAGTTCATATGCAAGTTATGTGTATGATGTTATGCAAGTTATGTGCATGATGTTATGCAAGTTATGTGTATGTTGATATACAAGTTACGTTTATAATATTATGCAAGTTATGTGTATGATGTTATGCAAGTTAACATGTAACATGTTGTGCAAGTTCACACCTTTAAGACACATGCAAGTTCACCTTTGTATAACCTATGAACACTTTTGAAAGTCGCCTTTATACATGACATATGTATGTTCATGCAAGTTGGGTTATTTAGTAATGCTAGTTGGGTTAATGTCATGATGTAAGTGGACACCTTTTAACCCATGTTAATGCTAATGTATGCTAAGTGAAACCCATGTTAATTGTGAAAGAATCTTCTCTTGGAAATATGTCGTGTTAGCATAAGTACGTGGGGAAACGATGGGGTTAATAGACATGTTAATGAATGGTGTGAAATGGTTATGATTAAGCATACCATAAAATGAATAAGCATAAGTGGGAATTTACCTATTGAGTTAGGTCTACCCCATGGGAATTTACCTATTGAGTTAGGTCTACCCATGTTATGAAAAACTTGATATTAATTAGGGATAATTAATGCGGGGGTGATTAATTAGGTGTAATTAATCGACTAAGACACGAGGTTGGACTCATTTGTAGTGTAAAACTGCCCGGACCCAACCGGCTTAACCAGTTGCTACAAATGTTAGCCCAATGTGAGACGTCTTAGGCACAAACTAAATACGTGATTAATGTAAAGACACGAGGTTAGACTCGGTTATGACATAAGGCTGCCCGGACCCAACCGGCTTAACCAGCAGTCATAAAAGACAGTCTAATGTGAGAGGTCTTTATGAGAATCACGTTCTTAATTAATTAAGAAACACTTAACCAAATTAGCATGTAATTAAACATGATAAAAGGGTTAAGTAAGTGCCATGGGTGGCATGTGAAAATACAATTAGAATACTTAACCAAAGTGGAACATGTAATTAAACATGATTAAAGGGTTAAGTAAGTGCCATGGGTGGCATGTGAAAATCTAGTGGGTACCTTGTATGACAATTAGAATATGATTAAAGGACTTAACCAAAATTTATAACATGTAAGGGGACACGGTTAAAGGGTTAAGTGGGATTCACTAGAAATAACAAGCTTAGGTGGTAGCTTGTGGGGGCCCATTTCAACCAATATCCCAAACGTATCTTTGTGGGCTCGACTCTAGTCGAGTGACGGGACACGCATATTGGGCTTGACTATAAGAGGCCAAACCGGGTTAGCGGTGGCAACGCGGGACCAACGGGTTTCAGATGCGTGTGTGGACCCGGGCTGGTTGGTAAGTCATTGTTGCATCGTGTAGATATAAAGCCGTGCACCGTTGATATTATCAGGTGGCCACGTTGGGGAATGATACACCCCATCGTGGGACCAGCACGGGTATCTACGTAGGGGAGCCGATCGCTTGGGGAGTAGTGGGTACACCTATGTAGTCAGATAGGGGTACACGAAACTACTAAATTACTAAGTACACCTAGGGGGATCAACCTTTAAGTAGGAATGACTGGTGTGGTGCAGTATAGTAATTATCCTTGGGTGGGTGGATGCATCTTTACGGTTATCTTAGTTTATCCCAAGTATACCTAACTGCTTAGTGTAGCCATTCATCCCCAGACGTTACCGTATATCAAGCTTATGTCTTCTCTGGTTACTTTAATGATTGTATTGTTAAAGTTATAGGACTCACTCAGACTTATGTCTGACCCCGTTGTTTTATCTTTTTCCCAACCCTCAGGTTATCAGAGTGGGCCCAGTACGAGTGGGCTTTGATCAGGCTGCTTTATTCTCTTTTGGGGCTTGGACCATAGGTGTAGAGCTCAGCTTACCCTTTCTTTTATGGCTATCAGTTCATGTATTGGGATTATGTACTTTTATTTATCAGAATGGATATTTCGTACTTGACTCTTATTTGGTTTCGTGATGTTACCAAACATGTTTTACTTTCCGCTGCAATGAGATGATGTTTTGAAATTTTCAAGAATTACTTATATCTGTCTTGCTGTAATTTTTCTGTTCTATATTCACTTAAAATACTCCACCGATGTTATGGCATTCCCTTGGAGAGTGACCATAGCGGGTGTGGGGTGCTACACGTGGTATCAGAGCAAAGGTTACCAGAACAGATAAAATTTTTAGAAAACTATTTTTCTAAAAACATTTTTGGAAGAAATATTTTCAAAAACATGTCTTTAAAGAGAAAAGTTTTTGAAAGAAAAGCATAATCCCTGATAGCCATATTTTTATCTTTCGAATTCTCCGTTTTGAATCTTTCCTTTTTCGTCTCAGCATGGCTGAAGATCTTTATCTTCCGGACGGTGTAGCGGTACCAGTATGGTATAGGAGGTTGTTAGAGGCTAGGGCCGCCGCTGTAGGTCCAGCAAATGTTCCTCCTCCACCCGTTGCACTCGTTCCTCCTCGCGCGGATACTTTTGCTATGACTTGTAGGAAGTTTAAGGCTATGGGAGGAAAACCTTTTGTGGGAGCTAGGGATTGGCTTAATGAGACGGAAGAATTGATGGAAATCTTGGAAGTGGAAGAGGGAAAGAAAGTCAGGTTAGCCGCTTGGTTAATGGAAGGAGAGGCCTCGTTCTGGTGGGAGGTCACTAATGGAGAACGCCCTGTTGACTCTTGGATGGATTTCAGGCAAAGGTTTGAGGCAAAGTTTCTCTCAAAAGCGGAAGAAAATATGCACGTGGAAAGGTTCTTGAAGTTAAAGCAAGGGAACTTATCGGTGAAAGAATATGTTAACAAGTTTAATCAGTTAGAGAGATTCAACATGGACTTGGTAAACACACCGGAAGAGAAAGCTTTGAGGTTCGTTAAAGGCTTGAACGAACCGATGCAAGGATTGGCTATGTCTCACATCCCTATGGGGGCCACTTTCGAGAAGCTAGTGGACATGGCACTTATGCATGAGGAAGAGAAGGGTCCCAATGCTAATAAAGCACCCGAGAAGAATGAAGATCAGAAGAAACCTCAACAAAAAAATAAGGGTGGGAAAGGTTACGGTGGCAAGGGAAAGAAGAAGTGCTTCAACTGTGGGACACTAGGCCACCTAAGCAAGGATTGTCGCAAGAAGAGGAAGGCTGGCTACTTCCACTGTGATGAAGCAGGACATCTAGTGAAAGACTGCCCTAAGAAAGGGCAAAGGACGGGATCTACCTCAGAGGACAGGTGCAAGTTCTTTTGGCACCAACTCAGGCAAGGGGGCAAGCTCAGGCTCTCGCGGTTCCACCGATTCAGGAAAGAGGTAGAACTATTTCCATTGGAAGTCTAGTTTTTCTGTTTGATTATCCGGGTCAAACTTTATTTGATTTTGATGCATCGAGTTCGTTTATTTCATTATTGTTAGTTGAGTCACTACACTGAGACACCAATTAGTAGATGATCCCTTAGTTGTTTCAAACCCAATTGGGGCTCCATGATGTGTTTGGGTTTGAAAGTTTCTATACTTAGCGTTGAGTTTAGATGTGATGCTTTTTGGGCTTCACGGGCTATGGGTTAGTTTTGGGCATGGACTGGTTATCCAGTAATGGTGCCGTTCTTATTGTGGAAGGAGAGTTGTTAGGCTTATGACCCGCTAGGGTAACACTCTCGAGATCTCTTGTAATACCATGGAATCTGTTATGCTAAGTTATCTAGAATCGCTTGACACGTCGGTCAAGAGTTTGCGATCTGTTAGAGTGGTCCGGGAATACTCAGATGTGTTTGAGGAGGTGAAGGGCTTACCTCCGGAGCGGGATATTGACTTCCAAATATATCTGGTAGACAATGCCAAACCAGTGTCTTGGCTAGTGTGCCACGTGGCTCCTCGTGAGAGGAGGGAACTCCATAAGCAAGTAGGCAATTTGCTTGAGAAGGGGTTTAGAAGACGAAGATATCGAAGTGGGGTGCTCCAGTAGTTTTTGCCACGAAGGCGGATGGGTCCCTCAGACTTTGTGTAGGCTAAAGAGAGCTAAATAAACTCACAAAGAAGAATAGACACCCATTGTCGAGGATTGATAATCTCTTTGATCAGTTAGTGGGCGCCTCAGTATTTTCGCAGTTGGACTTAGCCACGAGGTTTCGTCTGTTGAGAGTGACTGAGGATAGTATAGAGAAGACTACCTTTAGGACTCCGGATGGTTTTTATGAGTGGCTGGAGATGCCATTTGGTTTGACGAACGCCCCCGCATATGATGAAAAGGGTGTTCAGGAAGTACCTGAATAAGTTCGTGATGGTCTTTGTAAATGACATCTTGGTCTTTTCTAGGAGCGAAATAAGTTTTCGTATGTGCTCAATAGGATGAGCAAAGCCAGTTATGGGATAAACGGTAGTTTTGGAGCGAGACTGGCGAGAACATCCAGAGTTGGACAAGGGCTTAATTATTTAGCTGTTTTTACTAGTATCATCTCACGTAGGTCGTCTGAATTCGAAGGAGGTATCCCTTGGGTGTTTGTCTGATATTGGTTTAGGCCTTTGGGGCTTGCATTTGGGGGATGTCGAGTTCGACTAAGGTGGTCTGCGTGAGAGATGGATAGTTGTGACGATTTTGCATGGGAGAATATCCTGATTTTCTCTAGAAGTGGAGAAAAGCATGCCTTACATCTCAGAGAAGTGTTGGAGACTCTTCGAGCACATAGTCTTAAAGCTAAATTCTCTAAATGTCATTTTTGGAGAAGAGAAGTGCGATTCTTAGGGCATGTGGTCTCTAAGGAAGGGATAGCTGTGGATCCCGCAAAGATAGTATCTATCCAGGATTGGAAAGTTCCTAGGAATGCTACCGAAGTAAGAAGTTTCTTGGGGTTGACAGGATATTGTAGGAAGTTCATCAAAGACTTCGCGAAGATATCAGCCCCATTAACCCGCTTGACGAAGAAGAATCTTGTTTTCTCATGGGACGAGATGTACCAAGACATAAAGCGAGTTTTCTTTTTGGCCGGTATGAAGAAAGACATGGCCAAGTATGTCGCTAGATGCTTGGTGAAAGCGGAGCAAAAGAAACCAAGTGGGTTGCTTCACCCATTGGAAGTTCCGCTAAGGAAATGGGATAGTGTCTCGAAGGATTACCGAAATCAAGGAAGGGTAATACGGGGATTTGGGTTTTGGTAGATAGACTTACTAAGTGTGCCCATTTCATACTCGTGAAGAGCAAGAGGACTATTCCATGTCTAACTTCTGTTTACATTCGAGAGATTATTAGATTGAATGATGTACCTTCCAGTATTGTGAGCGATCGAGATCCTATCTTCACTAAAGAGTTTTGGAAAAGTTTGCAAGAGGCGGTAGGGACTCAGTGGTATTTGAGTACCGCATATCATCCTCAGATAGACGGCCAGACCGAGAGTGTGAATCATATTTTAGAAGACCTTTTGAGGCTATGTATCTTGGATCTAGGTGGTACATGGGAAGAGCATCTTCCGTTGGTGGGGTTGCCCGACAGACTTAGTGGTGTACATGATGTATTCCATGTGAGGAAGGGCCTACATAAGATCGTAGAGGCGATAGAGCCAAGCTTGCTTAAAGAAGTAAGGTAGAGCGTGATGTGATTATTCGACGAGCTCCTACCCGCATCCTTGGGTCAGAGATTAGGGAGTTGAGAAACAGAGAGGTTCGACTAGTCAAAATGAAAAAGGAGAGAAAGTGAGAGCAATGCTACTTGGGAGACAGAAGCGAAGATGCGTTCGTTTTGCCCATCCCTTTTTGAGGGTATGAGCTTTAGACGTCTCCTTTATCGGTTGTCTAGTGCTTATCTTGTCCTTAGTATGTCCTCTCATTAGTACCTTTGACCTTTAGATAGGGTAAACCTATGGTTGAAACATGTGTTTGAGACATGTTATGGTTGATGGATGCAAGTGGATGCAAGTGTTTGCTAGTGGTTGCTCGTGGATGCATATACACACACTCTAGGCACTAGATCGGCTCAATCACTTCATATTGCATATTGCATAAAATTGTGTGTAGGAAGTTATATTTATGGATGTATAATGATTGTGTTATCATATGGATGATGCATTTTGGTGAATGATTGTGCACTCATGTAGATATTGTATGTGTCGATGGGATTCTCTCGCATACATAATGGATGCATGGCACTATCATGGTTTGCATATGCTCATACATTAGATAGGGAACATATACACACACTTTTTGCATATGCTCATACGTCATTAGAAATTGTTTTAAGGACAATGGATGCCCGTGTTTGATGGATTGAGTAGATGGTTGTTTGGATGGTAGGATATGCATTCTCCTTAGCTTAGAGATTTCGGGGACGAAATCCTTTAAGGAGGGGAGAATGTAACACCCCGTATTTCAGTTAATGCTAAAAATTCACTAATTGCAGAATAAATAATCTCAAATGTGAGAATTGGGGGAAACGGGCTGCGTCATTGCGTTCGTCTCGGAAAAATACGCAGAATAGAGTCCGAAATTTTGTAAATCGGAGTCCGTATGGCCCAGTTAAGGCCCAAAGAAGTTTTTAGAAAATTCAAAGTTAAAAACAGATTTAAAATTCAGTTCTAAAACAAGTTTAGAGCCAAAAGCGGAAAGGGCGGGAAAGTTCCCGCCTACCCCGTGTCGACAGGCATGTCGACAGGGGTGTCGACAGGCATGTCGACAGGGGTGTCGACAGCCCTGTCGACAGGGGTGTCGACACAGGGTGTCGGCCCTGTTGATCTGGGTGCACCAGATCTGGTTTTGGTTGAGTCTTTGGCTGTGTTCTAGAGATTTCCTAAATCTGACGGTCCTAATCTAATCTAGGGTTAATCTAAGGGCCTAAAACACTGCCTAATCCTATAAATAAGACCCCAACCCTACCCTAATTCATTCATAATTAGATCTTGTAACTAAACTATGGCAAAATGAAACTTGATCATGGCCTCCAGAAATCAATGAAGAGAGTTGCAAGCTAATCACTCTCTAATCAACCTCTAATCAATTCTAAGCATCTTAATCTTCTTCATTTGGAGTGCAAATTTGCTAGTTGTGAGTTTCTATCACTTTGATGATCAATTGCTAAATTAAGTAGATGAGATATGATGAGATCTATGGTTTTGCATGAGGATTAATGGGTTTTCAAGTCATATGACATGATGTGAATATGCTAATCTATGTTTAATATTAATCCTATGTTTATGCATGTTGAATATGTGAGTTTATGCATGTTGAATATGTGAGTTTATGCAAGTTGGATATGTGGGTTTATGCAAGTTAAGTGGTGGGTTTATGCATAATAAGTAATTGATTTTATGCATGCTAAGTAGGTGGTTTTATGCATGCTAAGTGTTTGGTATTATGCATAAATCATGACATGCAAGTTTACCCTTTTAAAATGTGATGCACACATATGCAAGATGACACCTTTATATGCTATGAATATATATATATATATATACATATATATATATATATATATATATATATATGCATGTTTACCCTCCTTTAAGATGCAAGTCATATATGCAAGTTCAACATGTTATGCAAGTTCAACATGTTATGCAAGTTATGTGTATGCTTATATGCAAGTTCAACATGTTATGCAAGTTATGTGTATGCTTATATGCAAGTTCAACATGTTATGCAAGTTATGTGTATGCTTATATGCAAGTTCAACATGTTATGCAAGTTATGTGTATGCTTACATGCAAGTTCAACATGTTATGCAAGTTATGTGTATGCTTATATGCAAGTTCAACATGTTATGCAAGTTGTGTGTATGCTTATATGCAAGTCCAACATGTTATACAAGTTATGTGTATGCTTATATGAAATCTCAACATGTTATGCAAGTTTATGTGTATGATGTTATATAAGTTATGTGCATGTTGTTATGCAAGTTCATATGCAAGTTATGTGTATGATGTTATGCAAGTTATGTGCATGATGTTATGCAAGTTATGTGTATGTTGATATACAAGTTATGTTTATAATATTATGCAAGTTATGTGTATGATGTTATGCAAGTTAACATGTAACATGTTGTGCAAGTTCACACCTTTAAGACACATGCAAGTTCACCTTTGTATAACCTATGAACACTTATGCAAGTCGCCTTTATACATGACATATGTATGTTCATGCAAGTTGGGTTATTTAGTAATGCTAGTTGGGTTAATGTCATGATGTAAGTGGACACCTTTTAACCCATGTTAATGCTAATGTATGCTAAGTGAAACCCATGTTAATTGTGAAAGAATCTTCTCTTGGAAATATGTCGTGTTAGCATAAGTACATGGGGAAACGATGGGGTTAATAGACATGTTAATGAATGGTGTGAAATGGTTATGATTAAGCATACCATAAAATGAATAAGCATAAGTGGGAATTTACCTATTGAGTTAGGTCTACCCCATGGGAATTTACCTATTGAGTTAGGTCTACCCATGTTATGAAAAACTTGATATTAATTAGGGATAATTAATGTGGGGGTGATTAATTAGGTGTAATTAATCGACTAAGACACGAGGTTGGACTCATTTGTAGTGTAAAACTGCCCGGACCCAACCGGCTTAACCAGTTGCTACAAATGTTAGCCCAATGTGAGAGGTCTTAGGCACAAACTAAATACGTGATTAATGTAAAGACACGAGGTTAGACTCGGTTATGACATAAGGCTGCCCGGACCCAACCGGCTTAACCAGCAGTCATAAAAGATAGTCTAATGTGAGAGGTCTTTATGAGAATCACGGTCTTAATTAATTAAGAAACACTTAACCAAATTAGCATGTAATTAAACATGATAAAAGGGTTAAGTAAGTGCCATGGGTGGCATGTGAAAATACAATTAGAATACTTAACCAAAGTGGAACATGTAATTAAACATGATTAAAGGGTTAAGTAAGTGCCATGGGTGGCATGTGAAAATCTAGTGGGTACCTTGTATGACAATTAGAATATGATTAAAGGACTTAACCAAAATTTATAACATGTAAGGGGACATGGTTAAAGGGTTAAGTGGGATTCACTAGAAATAACAAGCTTAGGTGGTAGCTTGTGGGGGCCCATTTCAACCAATATCCCAAACGTATCTTTGTGGGCTCGACTCTAGTCGAGTGACGGGACACGCATATTGGGCTTGACTATAAGAGGCCAAACCGGGTTAGCGGTGGCAACGCGGGACCAACGGGTTTCAGATGCGTGTGTGGACCCGGGCTGGTTGGTAAGTCGTTGTTGCATCGTGTAGATATAAAGCCGTGCACCGTTGATATTATCAGGTGGCCACGTTGGGGAATGATACACCCCATCGTGGGACCAACACGGGTATCTACGTAGGGGAGCCGATCGCTTGGGGAGTAGTGGGTACACCTATGTAGTCAGATAGGGGTACACGAAACTACTAAATTACTAAGTACACCTAGGGGGATCAACCTTTAAGTAGGAATGACTGGTGTGGTGTAGTATAGTAATTATCCTTGGGTGGGTGGATGCGTCTTTACGGTTATCTTAGTTTATCCCAAGTATACCTAGCTGCTTAGTGTAGCCATTCATCCCCAGACGTTACCGTATATCAAGCTTATGTCTTCTCTGGTTACTTTAATGATTGTATTGTTAAAGTTATAGGACTCACTCAGACTTATGTCTGACCCCGTTGTTTTATCTTTTTCCCAACCCTCAGGTTATCAGAGTGGGCCAAGTACGAGTGGGCTTTGATCAGGCTGCTTTATTCTCTTTTGGGGCTTGGACCATAGGTGTAGAGCTCAGCTTACCCTTTCTTTTATGGCTATCAGTTCATGTATTGGGATTATGTACTTTTATTTATCAGAATGGATATTTCGTACTTGACTCTTATTTGGTTTCGTGATGTAACCAAACATGTTTTACTTTCCGCTGCAATGAAATGATGTTTTGAAATTTTCAAGAATTACTTATATCTGTCTTGTTGTAATTTTTCTGTTCTATATTCACTTAAAATACTCCACCGATGTTATGGCATTCCCTTAGAGAGTGACCATAGCGGGTGTGGGGTGTTACATCTACGAAGTAGGCGGGTGCATTAGTCAATCCGAATGGCATGACAAGCCATTCAAAGAATCCATCCGGAGTCCTAAACGCAGTTTTATCAATGCTATCCTCAGCTACTCTAAGCTGAGGGAATCCGTTGGCTAGATCGAGCTGAGAGAAAACAGAAGCACCTACAAGCTGGTCAAAGAGATCATCAATTCTCGGTAACGGGTGCCTATTCTTCTTTGTCAGCTTGTTCAACTCTCGATAATCAACACATAGACGAAGCGAACCATCCGCCTTAGTAGCGAATACCACCGGAGCACCCCATTGGGAAATGCTTCGTCTAATAAAACCCTTCTCAAGCAGCTCCTTGATTTGCTTACTGAGCTCCCTTCTCTCACGAGTGGCCATGTGCCTAACGGGCAATGATACTGGCTTGGCATTATCGACTAGATAAATGCGGAAATCTATATCTCGTTTAGGGGGTAACCCCTTAACTTCTTCAAAGACATCAGGATAGTCTCGGAACACCCTTACAGATTGCAAATCATCAATGGACGATTCGAGAGATTCAAGATAGCATAACATGACGGGACCTCTAGGGTTACAAGAAATTTCTAGGGTATTACTGAGGCGGGTCATGAGCCTCACCACCCTATGTTCACAATCGAGAATGGCTCCATAATTGGACAACCAGTCCATGCCCAAGATTAACCCATATCCCGTGAATCCGAGAACATAAGCATTACACGCGAATTCTACAGTCAAGATAGAAATCTTCAAATCCACACAAATCATAGATAGATGGGAGGAACCCCCAATTGGATTTGAAACACAAACGGGATCCTCAACTAAGCTAGTACTTAGGTGCAAACTTTCAACAATGTCAGAAGAAATAAAACTATGCGATGCGCCAGAATCAAATAAGGTGCGAACAGGATAATCAGAAATATAAACAAGACTTTCTACAGAAATGCTACCTCGATCCTGAACTGGAGCGGCGTTGAGAGCATCCACTTGCCCTCCAGAAGGTCCTGCACGCTGATTCTGCCCTTGCTTCTTGGGGCAATCCTTGCTAAAATGTCCGGTCTCTCCACAATGAAAGCATACGCCCGACTTCCTCTTCCTTTTCTTACAGTCTTTAGCTATGTGCCCTACATTCCCACAGTAGTGGCATTTTCTTGGGTCCTTTGCCTTGGCCTTGTTGCCCTTGTTGTTCTTGTTGTTTTTGTTGTTCTGATTGCTCTGATTTCCTCCCCACTTGGAGTCTGTCTTCTTTGCTTGGGTCTCATTAGCCTTCACTTCCTTCTTGCCATTCTTATCGTCTCCTTGAAGCAATTCCATGTCTACTAGACCTTCGAAAGTGGCCCCCATAGGTATATGAGATAGGGCTATACCTTGTAGTGGCTCATTCAACCCTTGTGCAAAGCGCAAAGCCTTCTTATGGGGAGTATTAATCATGTCCAAACCAAATCGGGTGAGCTTGTCAAACTCATTCACGTACTCCCTCACTGTCATGTCTCCTTGCTTCAAAGATATAAACTTCTCCAATTGCAAATTCGCCTCAGCTGATGATAGAAACTTAAGCCCAAATCTTGTCCTAAAGTCGGCCCAAGTCTCTATAGGCCTCGTAGCATTGGTGACCTCCCACCAATAAGCAGCTTCTTCTTTCAATAACCATGCTGCCAATAGAACCCTTCTATGATCTTGCACATCAAAGATGGCGAAGAGATCTTCAGTTTCTTTCAACCAATTTCTGGCCTCCACAAAAGTCTCCGTCCCAATAAAGTTCTTGCCACCCATCGCCTTAAAGTCTTTGCAAATCTTAGCGAAATCTGCTTGCGGGTTCTGAGGAGGAGGGGGAGGAACTTCAGTTATATTGGGGGTATTTGCTGGGCCCACATCGTTGGCCCTAGCTTCCAAGTATCTCCGGAACCATCCGGTAATGGTCACTCCCTCGGGAAGGTTAAGATCGGCCATAATGAAAAAGGAAAAAGATAGATTTAGTACGAAGAAACGAAGGATAGTGCTATGGCTTTTGGGGAATAGCCTTTTTAAAATAACTAGACTTTTCTAGGAAAATATTTAATTGGTTTTGAAAATAGTTTTTCAAAAGGTAAGTTTCAAAAACACTTTTGCTCAAATCTTGTAAACCTTATGCTCTGATACCAAATGTAACACCCCACCTCCGCCAATGCCACTCTTGCAAGGACATTAGCTTTAGAGGGGCGTTAAACAAGGTAAACATGCATGAAGATATCACAAGACAGAACATATAAGTAAAACAGAGTAGTAAAGCAGCGGATAAAACTTAGCATTTCAAAACCATAGTCATGTTACAACAAAGTACTTGGTCATTATTTTCCAACAACAAAGCTCAATGTCCAAAACCGTACATGAGCAAATCCAGTAAGAAAGCTGTAAAGATCCAATGTTCCCACCCTGAGAACCTGAGGGGGGGGGGAACGGAAGAAAAGAGGCGAAAGAAAACAGGTCAGTCAAAACGACTGGTAAGCCCTACTACTATCTGTCTATGAACTAGTAAAGTTAACTGGCATGAGAAGCTGAGATGAACATAAGGATAACAACATACTGGCATGATGATTAACTAACAAGATAGATAAAGGTGTCATCGCATAATTAAGGTTAAGTTTTGCACCACGGGTGTACTAGCATTCTAACATGTCAAGTAAAAACAAGAATTGATCCCTTAGCCCAAGCTTTGCCCATCATCATGAGGTGACCTAAATTAAGGTCCAACTACACGGTCTAGTTGATCGGCTCCCTATAAGCCTAACTCGTCAAGTGTCGGTGTCATACAGCCCAAACATGCAATGTAGTTAAACTGCGCTAGGTACACCCTAGGGTGTATCAAGTCCTAGGGTGTCAACCTCAAACACGAATCAAGTATGTGCAGTCTAGATCTACTGGTACCCGTGCCTGATTCTCCAACTCCGGACTATGTGCACGACCATAGTCCGCCTGGACCTACACCGGCGTACCTACTCAGCCATCGTTTTGGTCGCTTACATGTCAGCCCCGTAATCGTGCCCCACCCTAGCCTAGTCCTAGGGTCTTATGATACTATCAAGAGGGTTACTGCTGAAAAGGACCACGCAACTAGGGTTTCCTTAACGGGTTAAATGTGGTTAACCCAATCCAAATGTGGATTAAATTGGTTAAGTGTACCCAAGATCCATGACTTAACCCCGATTAACCCATCAAGCCAAAATTGATTATGCATTAAGTGGACCATGACTTAACCCTAATCAGGAGGCATTAATTAATTAACTTAATGTGCTTTAACCTCTCACATTAGACTTTGTTGTGGTTACTAGTTAAGCCGGGCGGGTCCGGGTAGCTTTACACCACAACTTGGTCTAACATCGGGTTCGAGCACAACATGACCAACTTCTCACATTGGGTCCTATTGTTTGTAGCCACTAGTTAAGCCGGGCGGGTCCGGGTAGATTTATGCTACAAACTCAACCCAACCTCGAGTTGGCCACACTCATATTTTCTAAGTGTCATGTCCATTATGTTTCCAAAACATAATTACAAGTTAACATATCACGTTATGTTATAAAAACCATGTTTTTGTCATAATGTTGCCCAACCCCAACGTAATCCCATCGTTTACATAATCGCAACAACGTATAAAGGGTAAAATAGGGAACTTGGCATAATCATGACAAAAAGGTGTTGAGGCTACAAGTTTATCATGGTGGCATATGAGATGTACATATGTTCATATACTTGCATATTGCATCATTAGGCTTCAAAAGCATGCATAAAACCAAACTTAGCATATGAGTGATACATGGTGATAAATGACATGTAGAAGTTGCTAGAAGTTCGCATTTAGCGTCACATGCAAGTTATCATAAGGGGTATGATAACTTTCATGTTGCCAAAATGCAACCTTTAATATAAAGCTTAGAGCTTTATGCTCACAACATCAAGTTTAACTTGCATAACATGATAACTTGATCAACCCAAACTTGCATAACATAGCAACATGTGTCATACATAATGGTTAAACCAACTTGCATAATGATCATCCAAACTTGCATATAATGATCGACCAAACTTGCATATAATGTTCAACCAAACTTGCATATCATAATGATCAACCAAACTTGCATCATTCATTTAACTTTAGAGTTCAAAGAAAGAAAGTAGAAAAGGACTTACAATGCTATGAAGACACAAATATATATTTATTATAAAGATTGAGACGAAGCCCTTATGCAATCACCAAAAAGACCCAAATATGAATGCTCCAATGAAAAACCCTTGCACCAAATCAAATAAAAATCCTTGTTTTGAAATAGAAATGTTGCAACTTGACTTGAATGCAAACTAAGAACACTCATACAAGTTTGAAAGCACTTATATGAACTCACAATCTCTCATAGAAATAGGCTTAGGAATTTTAGCATGAGAGTGGAGGCCATGAGAGGAACAAATTTGACATAGTTTAGTTGTAGGATTGAATAATGGTGATTTAGGCTAGGTTTAGGGGTCTTTTTATAGAGGATTAGGATAGTATTAGCCATAGGATTAACCCTAGATTCAATCCAAGCCATCAAAGCATGTCTTGGGGAAGAAGTCAAGTGTAGGAACCATCTAGGGCCTTTAGATTAAAGCTGAACCATGAGAACCATTCAAATGCAAAATCTGCATTTGAGCGAATCGGCCCACGGGTTGACAGCCAAACACCCTGGATTAACCCCTAATCGACCCAGCGAGCTCGGGTCGACCTCAAAAATCGGCCGATTCGGTTATTCCCCTCTCCCAGTTCGCTGTTTTGAACATTTTTGCATATTTATTTATTTAATTTTCAATTATATATATATATATTTCTCTACGCAACCCATTTCACTTAATTAAGTATACTTTAATTTGTGAATTTTTTATGTTCAAATTACGGGGTTTTACATGGACCATTACATGACATTGGGAAAGGGACATTCATAGTTAACACATGACGCGGATTGGGATACTAGTACGAGAGGTGCAGAGCGAATATACATGATAAATACCGTGGGATGTTATACATGATAGACACCTTGGGATAGTATACTTGGTAGGAACCTGACGATGTGACACCTTGATTTATCTTGACACCGTAGTTTATCATGATACCTTAGTTTATCTTGCTATGGTAGTTCATCCAGTTATCTTGGTTTAGTTTATCTATCTTGTTGTCATCCTTATGTTTACTTTCAGTTTATGCATGTCATGTTACCTTTACCTGTTTTTATACTAGAAGTAGATAGGACTTACCAGTCTTTATGAATGACCCCGTTTTCTTTCGCCTCTTTGTCTTCCGTTTCCACCCCAGGTTTTCGGGGAGGAAATGATGTTGTTTAGTTCGGACCTCTTATGCTTGAAGGTCATCATGTATAGCTTGGTCTTCTCGTGGATATGGCGGCTTCACCGCTTTATTTTGGGGAATAATTTATGAGAAGGTTTTATGCTTCTTTACTATTGCAAGACAGGTTTTGATGTATTCTGATGAAAAAGGCTTTAGACCTTATTTTATAAGGTAATGAAATTTGTTTTACTTCCGCTGTTTTATATATGTTCTGTCTTGTAATATTTCTGTGCATGTTTACCTCGATAATGCTTCACCAAACCTAGTGCATTCCCTTTGTGAGTGACCCTAGCGGAGGTGGGGTGTTACATAAGGCTATTTATAAAGTTTCTGTGTGAAGCAAGTGGGATCAAACAATAGGGTGACTGGTGTGGTGCAGTGTAGTAATGAGCGGTGCAGTGTAGTAATCATTCGTTAGTAATAAGGTGTGCCTTTACCGTTATCTTTAACATTATCTTAAACGTTATCTTTATCTTCCTAAGAGTTCATAGACATTTACTTGTCTTCCATCTTATGCCTTAGTCTAGTTATTTTGATAATAGTGTTGTTAGAATTATCATACTCGCCAGACTTTATGTCTGATCCCCTCTATTTCTATCCTTTTTCCCCTTCCAGGTCCTCAGGTTGGGCCCAGCTCTAGTGGAGTTTGATTGAATTGCTTCATCTCTCTTTGGAAAGCTTGGACCGTTGAAGTAAAGTCCAGCTTGTTATCTTGTTAATGGCTATTTATGTAATGGGATTATGTATTTTGTTTTTATGAAGATGGATATTGTACTTGGTTATGATCTAAGGTTTTATGATGTAACAAACATGTTTAATTTCCGCTGCAATAAAATGAAGTTTTAGATTTCCAAGTACTATTTATTATCTGTCTTGTTGTAATTTTTCTGTTCTATATTCACTTATAACCTCCATGGAAGTTAATGCATTCCCTTTGTGAGTGTCATTAATGGACGTGGGGTGTTACACAAATCCTTTTGAAAGTAACGATAATCTTTATATCACTCTTTTGATATTATAATAGTGTCTAAATCAAATAAATAGAAATCTAGTGGAATGCTTTCATCTCACATTCCACATTTATATAATATACAATCAAAACCGCGAACACTTATTGGTAATGCATTTCCAACAATGACAAGGTATGGAACCACCTTCCGATAGTGTATCTCTAGAGGAGAATACACTGGTTTCAACAAGAACATCTTGTAACCCGACCACACATGACCGACCACTCATTTCTCTTGAGTGTATCGAATGTATATCACCAACGGTTGGGATCAACAACCGTTTCCCGATAAGGGGCAGCATTGATATAGATTAAAGAAGAAAATGAATATTCTCTAGACAGGTGATAATACACCCTAATGGGAGCTACCCACGTAGTCATGCTGCCTGCCTGATTTTTGTCATTTCCCAGTTGTTGAGGCCTGAGGCTACGATTACTTACCTCTCATTGATAACACCATTACTTTGAATGCCACATTATCAGATCCGTTAATCATTAATTGGGTTTACACAAATATATTCTGGATATTATGCTAAGGGAATAAATCCGTTGCCACCATATATATTTGTACAGTCCAAAATGCGATCATTGAAAATATTCTGTCAGACAGTCGTCCATACACATTCGTTCTGGGACGGAACGAAACCGAAGGCACAATTTCCATTAATAGAAAAAGCCTTGCACTTTACTCTGTCTTCGATTAACTTCATAAAATCTGATTCGCAATGCTACTGCCGATACAGAGTGGTTCTCGGAAAATAATCCAACCGGTCTCTCCATATTGACAACGATTGTCAAAAACTTCGATAGTCGGTGATTTAACTATCAAATGAAAACATGTCCGTGTACACACAACGATCTTATCTCCAAATGGAATTATCGATCACATCATCAAACATATATATATATATATATATATATTCATATTTCCTTATTTTCTATATTTAGAAAATATACGTTATTAACATTGGAAAAGATTTCCATCTCTCATTCACGCATTACTGCCATTCCACAACTATTAGTCCCTAACTGTAAACTAGTAAGAGAACAATTCTCTTAGTATCAATCCCGAAGGCCGAAACCAAAATCAGATCGATACCCAGAAAACTATTCAACTTAACTAATCTCCAGTCAATTTCTAATTTTTTTGCTTAACTCTATTTCTTTAACCCTACTTGCTTAACTCTTATTCAACTAACTTTATTTGCTTTATAAAGATTTCCTTTTTATTTATACTATTCTATTTTTAAGTCCGTTTCCTTATCGACTTCCATATATATATCGATACATTTATTTCTAGTTATCAAGATTTTCTTAAAAATATTCGAACTCCTTAAATTTCCGGAAAAATTCGCCATAACCTCCTTTGTACTGGGAGCATTGGGAAAATCCCCAAACCGCCACACAGGCCTCTCCAATCAAAAAGGAAAAGAAACAGCCAAGCGGCTTGCCAATACGGCGCATAAAATCTCATATTTAATTTAAATACATACCTTTTTGTCGAGCATTCTATTTATATCTCTTCTAACACTTCATTCCAAACCTGTCTCATGTATATCCATACATTTCTAATTCATTTCAACTTAATATACTTGTTTTAACTCAACTCGTTAATTAATTCGTTAATCAACTCTTTGCCTGTTTCACTTTCATATTTGAATATAACATGTTCAAATATATTTCAACTTACTTATAAACTAATTTAATTCTAATTTCAATTCAAGTTCCATATTCGATTTCGAATAAACATTACAAATCCAATTCACTTTTCAAAGTCTTATTTCGATTCAAACCTTGATTAACTAATTTCTCTTCTACTTAGTTAATTCTATTCAATAATCAAAAATATGATTACTGTTTCAAAAATCATTTCATTTACTCAACTTGAGTTCGTATTTATTTTACAACTCAAGTCTGGATTCTTTCTAATCGAAATTCGGATTTTTTTTACTTAAAATCCTTTTATTTATTTAAATAAACCATTATGGTTTTAAAATGGTTATGGCACTGTTTTTATGAAAATTTGATTTTGACATAACTCAAAATCTATAAGACGAAATCTAGATTTTTCTCTTCCATTAGAAAACTATTATCAAATCGGTCCTGACAGTTCTTGTTTCAAAGAACTCCGACTCAAATTGAGTTCTATATACTCAATTGAAGTTCGAAACGCCAATTTATGAACTGCCGAGCTGCGGCGAGTTCGTTTTAATTATATTTAATATATAATTTAAACTTCGTTTATATATAAGTTTCAACTCCATTCTAATATATTTTATATATTATGAAACTAATTTTCCCAATTGAACTCAAAAATTCTGATTATCCTTATTTGTCGATTATTCCACTACTCAGTTATAATTTCATTTATAACTCCATCCTTTATACTACATTCCAATTCCTTCATAAATCATATATATAGTTCGATATAATCGAATTCTAATTTTAAATCCTTAGATTTGTCTCAATTCATTTTATATTCCGAAAATCGGAATAAAGTTAATCGTTTATTATTTAAAACGATTCTAAGTTCTCATTTTAAATTCACATTTGAATTTAAAATATTTAAATTATCCAAAAGATATTTTTTTTCTTTTTATTTTAAAACACTATTTATTTTACTTGTTTATATATTTAAACAAGTCTCGATTTCAAATCCATTTGAAATAAAATAAATTTCCTCTTTTCAACTCACATCTGAATTTACCTTTCCCAAATTATCTAAATGATAATTCTTTCCATTTCATTTATAAATACCATTTATAAATTCACTTCCATTTCCTGTATTATTCAATTTATAAACATTGTTTTTTTTTATAAATTTCAATACTTCTGTTTCCTGTATTATTTTATTTATAAACATCGTTTACAAATTTCAGTACTTGTTTTATTTATTCAATACAAGTCAATATTTTTACTCCATTCGAATTTCAAATTCTATTTTAGAAAAATAGAATTTTCCTTTTAAATCTCAAATATCCTTTCCATGATATTTTTAAATATCAACATTTAGGCCCAGTCGTAATTAAACACACAAACAACCAATTATTTATTTCAGGTTTTTCAACACATCACATATGACAGTATATAAATAAACAAACATATAATATATTTTTGAGGAATCCAGTTGGATCCCTCCAACCTGTTTTCCTGCATCCACATACGTTAGCACATAAATAATACCATCCTGCTTCGAGGCAGGATATCGCGGTATAGAAGGTCATCCACTATCATAGCGTGGAGGCGTATAGGGTAATCATCCGCTAATGGTACCGCGGGCATCCGCTAATGAGACTTCGGGAACAATCCAATCACCCAAACCAACATATATTATAATGGTCAATCCTAAATAACTAATATATATTTAAGCAGCCACATGAATATTTAAATGCCACCAAACAAGCAACAACAATTATTTTTACTAACAAAAATAATTCTAAATAAAAGGTGAGTGAGATTTACTCACCGTGATTTTTATTTGCCGAATATCCCATATAAAATTCCATATTGTCGCGGCTACCACTCGAGTTGAATCTACTTAGTACCTACGATAATTTATTTTGACTTATCGATTTATGATTTAAATTAACTTAACACATAAAATAATTATCCTATGTATTTTTAAATCAATAAAAACGTATACCTTGCTGTTTTGAATTATTCGACCAATCGGCGAAGTAAACCCCAAACATCTCCACTACCGAACCAAACTGCCTCATAAAGATCCAGTTCTTCATTAGAAAACTCTAACTCCCCTCAATCCTTATTGTGGACCCTTAAATCATCCACTATCATTACCAGTATATTGTACATGGACTTGAACTCCACCTCATTTTACCCAAATTCCCATCCTCCAGATACTGTCACCTACAAACAGATGGTCCCATTTCCATTTCAATTGCTTAGAACAGCAAGCACCAAAAAAAAAGAGGGGTAAAACATTACGATACTTGCTCAATCGAAATACCACAAAATCTCCTACAGTTGCTACTCCATGCCACAAATCCAACGCCTCCTTCATTAGAAAAAATTCGACAGTTGGTCACCGCCACTTCCTTTACTTACCACACGAGACTCAACGACCTCCTTACAATCAACTCCGTCCATGTAAAACAGTCGCGACTCCTGTCATCCACGGTTCCTCAAATGGTGAACTCGCACTTGTATTTCAAACGGAAATCCATCACTGTGTTGAACATTAGACATCGCGACTTTTTCTGCTTCGAATTCCGCTAAGCCGCAGCTTCCTTAGATCGCCTACTTCCATACACATCGAATCCCTCAGAACTCATCAGGGCTCCTTCTCCTGGCGTTAACAGTAGTGTGACGCCATCGCGAGTTCGAACTGAAACCGAGAGCAGGCTCATGATTTAATTGAATTTAAATCGAATTTGGGAAGAATATTTCGTGGAGTTTTGCGGTTGGACTGAGGAGATGAGAAATGGAATAGAGAACATGGGTGATTGCGTTTATATATCTGAAAAGGAAATACATACCCCTATTTTGCTTCATTCATTTTCTTGTGGTTTAGAAGATGGGGACGTGTTATATTTTCTCCCTTGGATTTTTAATGGTTAGGAAACGGCCACGAGTACACTTTTTCTTATTTAATTTAAGTTTATTTTTAAACCGATATCAAATTTTAAATTATCATGTTTATTCCGAACTCCTATTTGAGTCCAACAAAAGGCATTCCCAGGGTTATACCCCTATTCTGAACGCACTGGAACAGAATTCAATGCCCCATTCGATCATATGGTGAAGATATCTATTTAAATCGATAACTCAAAAATAAATTTTCATTTATATTATCAATTCAATATTTAGATCCATATTAACTATTTAAAATTAACTCAATAGAAATCTGGGTCAGTACAATCTTCCCCTCTTAAAAGAATTTCGTTCCCGAAATTACTAAGTTTGGAAAAGTGCTTCAAACCCATTAACTTTTTCAAAACTTATTTATAGTTGAACTCAACTCTTCGTATTTCTACAAATTTAGTTTTACCAAAAAAATTTGGTTTTCATTCATATTTCACATCTTATATGTCTACACTCAGTTAATCTGAATGATTTACAATCAGGATATTCACATCCAATTCATATTCCGTTCAAATTGATTCTAATCAATTTGATCCATTTAACTTACTCAAGTTAAATTTTAAATTCCACAATTCAAATTCCTGGGTTTTTTTTCAATTCCTTCTGAAATCACATAAATATATACGTATATTTATAACCATTTCAAATTCAAAATATTTGAATTTTCCTAATCAATTTGTTTTCTTTAAAACAAATTTCCATCAAAACTTTTCTAAGGTAGCAATCCATCACTTAGAAACTCGAAAATGAACACTAATAATGCTGCAGTCATCATCAGAATTATTTCCACACTTTATGATGTTTCTTTACGTATGCTTAATTCACATTTTATGTATTATTATTTATAGCATAAACAACATCCTATAAATACATATTAAATATGCTTAATTGGGACAAGAGTTCAAATTTAAATGCCTTCAATTGGAAATTTGTGTGTGTCTGAATGTTAATGGATTTTTATTATTAATGACACATAGACACGAGGTTAATCCCTACTTGCAGTAGAGCTTTCCCAGAACCATCCAACATCTACAAGAAGTCGGGTTAATGTGAGAGGTCCTGGTGCCATGGGCTATTATAATAAATACACGAAGGCATGAGGTGAAGCCCAACTTGTAGTAGAAGCCTGCTTGGAGCTGCTGGGAAAATTCTGCATCTACAAGGGTTCAGTTTAACGTGGGATGTCCAGTGTGTGTGTGTATGTACATGGAGTAGGCTTGCATTGAGAAGTTATTAAGCGGCTGGCCTAACTTGTTTTTGTACTAAGTAGTTAGGGATAGGTCCGTTCCTAAGGTCCACTCCTCAGTTCTTGACCTAAGTCATGGGACCTACCATTATTAGGTTTTAAGTGGTCACTGGGTCCACCTTTCTCCACAAATAATGAGGTATTAAATCATCTTAGACCATTACAAGTGGGAGAGATTGTTCTTTGGAAGTTGTCTGCTTCTAATCTAGGGTATGTGAGAGTTGACCTAGGGTTGGGCTATTAAGAGTTCCGAAACTCGTTTGAATGGATGATTTACAAAGAATTTATAGTCTACGGGAAATAGCTAGATAGTAGCAAGGGAGTCCGCCGGGGGAAGGTCATAAATGACAAGAAGTCGTCTACCATCCCTAGGTAATAACTGATTGCTTACTATCTCTCGACTTACATTAAGAGAATATTTAATGATGCTTATGGTTAGAAAATGAGGTGTTAGGTGACTAGGGTCCTCTATAGGGTATTAAGTGATTGTAGGATGAGTCCGGCCATAAATAAAATAAAATGACCTTAACTGACCAAATGGCAGTCCGCCTCGAAGGGTATTAAGTGATCATAGAAGTACGCCCTTATAAATGTGTATGACTGTGTGTTCTCTTAGACATGACCTTACATCTTTGTACTGTCAAGCATAGGAATTAGAGATCCCTTAAACTAATGTGATTTCATTCAATAGAACTTATTGTTCTGACCTCCTTCCTCTTAATAAAAACGGATTAGTAAGTGAGTACGCTCAGTTGATGAAATCATGAATATTGGAGCTTGGTAAAGAAGATTATATAGATGATTATTATTATTATCATCATCGTCATGTTTGGCAGTTATTGTACTCATGGGATATTATTGTTTGTGATGTACAATTATATGACATTCGGGACTCGATGTAATTAGAATTATAGTGGTTTTATTTAACAGTATATCTATTTGCAGCCATTATATTTTATCACATCCGCTGTGAGATTTTGATTTTGTTTTTGGTTGGCTTCATTTATTTACTCCTTACAGGAACCAATGACTCATTTAGAATGGCTTTTATTTCTGATGAGCCTTTTCTGGATCGGGATTTATGACCATTCCGGGTGGGTTGTTACAAGTAGTATTAAAGCCTAGTTTACCTATTTATGGGGAGATCATACATATAAGAGGCGTACTTTTTATTCCAAAAAAGAGTTTTCAACCGTTTTACTATATATGTATATATATATATATTAATTTAAAGTATGCGTACCTGTATTAAATAGTATCTATCGGTCCTTCTATGAAAGGATTGACCTTAATTTCTAGAAATGTCATAGAAACCATACAGTGATTTAGCAATATTATTGTTGATTTAGAAATCTATAAGCACATAATAGTTGTAGGAACCGCATAGTGGGAAAAGTAGGAAGGATTGAAACTCCCTATTTAGTCGGCATTAAATGGAAATCAATTTGGAGACTTAATTATCATTTATAAGCTATGAAAAGGAGGAATAAATAGAAAGAATTTGGAAAAGATGTCCATTAGGATAACCCACAACAAGGACAAATTTATGGCCATTGCATAAGAATGTCTTGGGTTTTAAGGAAAACGAAAATACAACATTTAGTAAATGGTATAGTCCATATAATAAATATAGAAAATCAAAACTTGAAAGAACACTAAATGGCCAATAATTGGAAGGATATTGAATACGGCAACCCACTAAAAATTAGCGAGTATGCAGGGCAAAAAAAAGAAAAAAAGTTAGAGGTCTAGGTGCCAGTGGCTATTATAATTAGTACACTATGATGCGAGGTTAGGCCTAACATGTGGTAGAAGTCTGTCCGTAACCGCCCGACAAATCTAGTATATACAAGTGGTAGGCCTAATGTGAGATGTTTAGTGTGCACACACACACATACACACACATATATATGTATGTATGTATGTAGGTATGTATATGTGTGTGTATATATATATATTGTGCACAGAGAAGGTTTAGGACACAAGTCAATAGGCCTGCCTTTCGAGAATTAAATGGTTATTGGGTCTGCCTTAAGGTATTAAATGCTCCTAGTAGACGATAACGCCTTCTCCTACAAGGTATTAAATAGTCCAAGTTGACGATAACCTGTGTAGGGCAGTTCAAGTAATATCTGCTTCTTATCTAGGGGCTACTGAGGGATGACCTAAGGACGGATCATGTATACATGGCCTAAGGAACCACCGTCTAAGGGATGTATTAAGTGACTAGGAGTTCACCCGTAGGAACAACTACATTGTAACAAGAGGGTTTGCTAGTAGAGTTCTTCTTAAATAAGTTATGTTCCTGACCTATGCCTGGCAGTAAGTAACCGTTACTATTTCTCGACCTACAACAAGAGTTATTTGTTATAACATTAACGTTAGCATGGGTCTTAAGTGGTTTGAGGTTCGCCATTGGGTATTAAGTGGATGGAGGGATGTCCACCCTAAATAAGCTAAGATATGGTATTAAGTGACAATAAGCATGACTGTCCTTCATTTAGCTTTGGGGTATTTTAGGACGACTGCCTCATATGTTTATATGTGTGTATGGTTGTCTGCATAGACATATCGTGAAGAATTTATACGGCCAAATATAGAAGATAGTTATTCTTGAAAACTTATGTGATTTTCATTCACTAAAACTTTATGTTCTAACCTCCCTTCTCTTTACATACAAACATGATAGTAGGTGGAACTCTTAGATGAGTGACACCTCGGAGATGGAGCCCAATGATGAAGGATCCATAACTATGATGGTTTTAAATAAAGGTACATCTATTTTAATTTATTATATTTTATCCCTTCTGCTATGTGAGATTTTGATTTCGTTTTAGTATGCTTTGTTATATCTATTAAATCATTTCCTTACAGGTACCAACGATCTGTTTAGAATGAATTAAAGTTTCGATTGGCCTTTTTGTGTCAAAATTTAGGCCCATTCCAGATGGGTTGTTACAAATTTTTAGGCTTTGCATATAGTTCCACCTGACATGTAAATGTTGTTTGTTCTCTACTACAACCAAATATTTTTTTCCCTTCCATTGAATTCAAGTTAAGTATCTCTAAGAAAGCGACTAATCAATTTCTTTATTAATATCCCCACATTGATTTCATGATTTACTACATTGGCTATACACAAGAAATCAATATATAACAATGCAATTAAAAAAGTTAAATAAGTAATTAAAAATATTGAGTGTGACAAAAGAATGTACCGATGGAAGACATGAACCATGCTCCAAGTAACTAGTACTTCTAGCCACAATCTCTGGTTCCGAGGATGCACCTAGTTATGGCGCTAAACTATTATTGTCAACTCGTACATTTTCTAAATACGAAGTGATGCTTTCACTTAACTTCGTCTCTTTTGCTTTCTTCAACTGTTTGAACATGATCATTTGTAGTGCAACGTCCTGGAAATTTGCGATCTTGGTTATCGACATAAAACTCAATGTCGACTATCCAAACATCGAAAATACCAGAAAGTTAATAGAAAGAAGTTAGAGGGTGAGAATAGATAAGATAGAAACTCGGAATAGAAGAAAAAGAAGATCACAACATCAGAGTAAACACGAATCTCACAGCGGAACGTAAACATATTTCATAACATAACTTTGAAATAAAACAATATCTGTATACAATACCATTATTAGATTATAACACTTACAACACAGCGGAAATAACAATAACTATATAATCCTGAAGCCTCCTGCTCCAGCTATACAACTATCTGTAAATCCCGACTACTTGACTGCCCGTACAAAATTGGGCACCCAAGAGTTTAGGGAAAACAAAACAAAATAAACTCTGGGCCAGTCATGTGACTGGTATGAGTAAACTCCAACTATTTGTTTAACTTTTAAAATCTCTTTAAAAGAAAGGAAAATCGTAAGACCGATCCACACATAAACACTTACGATAAACCAAATTATTCTTTATATCAAGTCTCTTCTGATATTACAATAATGTCTAAACACAAGTTTTTAGTAATCTAGCAGAAACGCTTTCATCTCACGTTCTACATATATAATATACAATCAAAACCATGGGCTCTTATTGGGTAATGAATTTCCAACTATGACAAGGTATGGATCCACCTCCCGATCAGTATACTCTAGAAGCGATACACTGGAGTTCAACAAGAACATCTTGCAACTCGGCCACACATGACCGGCCATTCATTTCGCTTGAATGTTCCGAATATATTATCACCTTATGGTTGGTATACCAACATAACCATTCCCCGGAGATACAGAAGAGAAAGAAGTAACAAATATGAATATTCTCTAGATGGTGACAATATACCCTAATTGGTTGCGAACCACTTAGCCATGCTGCCGGCCCGGTTTATGTCATTTCCTAGTTGATGAGGCTTGAGGTCATAACGTATCTTTTAACATATCACCCCTTCATTTACTTTGAATGCCACATCGTCATACCCGTCAAATCACAAATTGATTTCCTCAAAAATACCACGGGTATAAGCTAAGAGAAACAAATTCCTCTGCCACCAACGTAAATATGTTTGAAACAATCAACTTACACGATCTAACAAATATACCCTGTCAGACATTCGTCCATTCAAGTTGTCCTGGGACTGGACAAACCAAAGGCACTATTCTGTAAACAGGACAGCCCTTGCATTACTAAGTCTTCAATTATCTTCATCATATTTGATCGCAATGCTAACGATCATACAGAGTGGTTTTCAGATAATGAATTCGATCCCGGTCTCACAGTATTGACGACGGAAAAATGGTCAAAAACTTCGATAGTCGGTGAGTTAACTATCAAAGAAAAACAGTGTGCAAACAACGATATTATTTCCAGATGGAAATTCTATTGATAAATCATCAATCAACATTTATTCATTTTCCCCATTTCTCATTTCCATATATTCATCAAATCCTTATTTTCTAATTTTAGAAAATATGCGTTATCAACTTTGGAAAACCTTTCCATTTCTGATTCACGCATCACTATCTTCTCACATATATCGGTTTCTAACTGTAAACTAGTAAGAGAACAACCCCTACATATTAACCCCGAAGGCCGAAACCAACATCATATCGATACCCAGAAGGTCGTTCAACATAACTAATCTCCAGTCAGTTTCTAATTTCATTAACTCCCTTTTGATTAACTCTTATTCGAATAACTAACATTCTATTAACTCCATTCGCTTTACTCTAGATCGCAGCGATCACAATGGTTACGCATGATTCTCTCAGGAAACATCCGACCGCCGTAGGCTATCTGCAGCCCTGCGAATTACGCTAGCAGTCATGCTAAATGGAAACTCATCTTGAATAACTATGTCTGTTTTAACTCTATCTCGAAATAACTAAATTCGATCAACTCTAATTGAATTACTCTAGTTCGATTTAACTCTAATCGATTAACTCTAACTAATTAACTCTAACTAATTAACTCTAACTGATTAACTCTAACTGATTAACTCTAACTGGTTAACTCTATCTGGTTAACTCTAACTGGTTAACTCTAACTGATTAACTCTAACTGGTTAACTCTTCTTCCATATTCAGTTTCAAATATCGATGTTGAAATCGATTCTTACTTCTTTATATAAGTCCTGACTTATATATTCTATTTATCCAATGATAAATATTTTACTTAATTTATATAACCTTATTTATAAATTATTCTTCTTACTTTATATGTTAAAACAGATTTCTCTTAAATATTCACTTTGAATTTCATATTCTGTTATACCCGCGTGCGAAGCACGGGTCTAAACCTTCCTAGTGTAAAATTCTCTTTTTATAAAATTCTATTCATTTTTCAAGTATTTCCTTTTATTATCTATTTATTTTCTAAATAAATATTTCCTTTATAATTCTATTTATTTTCTAAATAAATATTCCTTTGTAAAACTCAATTCGTCTTATAAACATTTTCCTTTTATAAAACTCTATGATTTTAGAAATATATTATTTTCAATATACACTTTGAAAATTCCCTTTTCACATTCCAGTATTTCTTATGGTATTCAAAATACCAAATAACCATGATTAATATCATCCAAACACATACAATCATTAACAGATTATATATCACAGCATATATCACAATATATGTAAAACAGTAAAAATAAATGTTGAGGAATCCAGTCGGATTCCTCCAACCTGTTTCCCTGCATCCACAGATGTTACACAATATATTTCACATCAATTTCATTTCCATATGAAATATTTTGATAAACAAAATCAACATTTGATTAACAATATATATAACTATATCGATATTCTCAACCAATCAATTAGCAGTTCAACCAAATAGTCAACACACAATAGTCAATCATCGTTTATTAGTTCTAAAAATACGTTATAAAAATATGAACTGATAGAGTTAGTGAGTTTTACGCACATTGGACGATCATCGTTAAATAACGATAACCATCGGTTGATTCAGACCGACAATTTATTTCGCTATAACTTGTAACAAGCTTCGATTCACTCCCCGTCAGTTTCAGTGTGTAGCCACCGTCCATACGATCCCAATGGATCTGACCGTTCGAAAAACTGATTCTGTATGGCCAAGATATGATGTTTATAAGTTAGTGTACGTATTTAAATAGTTTTAATTTTAAACACTCTTTGTTATTGGGCCTCACCCTTCCAACATTGGCCCACCCACACCTTTCTTCCTCAATCACTTGAACCTGGTACCGCACATTCCCAGTGTAGCAACCCGTATTTTGAATAACATGTTATAACATAAATCAAGGCAGAATTAAATGATAAAATCTGAATCAAGGGAAATGGGTTGTGCCATTGCATTCATCTCGGAAAAATACACGAAATATAGTCCGATTTTCGGAAATCGGAGTCCGTATAACCAAGTTATGGCCCGTCAAAGTTATCAGAAAATTTTAACTTCAAAAACAGTTCAAATTTGAATTCAGAATTCAAATTCAGCCAAGCAGGACAGGCGGGAAAATTCCCGCCACCCCTAAGTCGACTCGGGAGTCGACTTGGGAGTCTATACACCCCAGGTGGTGTCGACTGCCCAGTCGACACCCCTATCGACTTGGGTGGTCGGCCAGATTGGCCTGGGTGTACCTGACTTGTTCTTCAAGACATGTTTTAAGGCTTGTGACGGATTTTAAAGGCTCAGATCTGAATTAGGGTTAATCCTATGGCCTAAACTAACCTAAACTTCTACAAAAGGACACTAATACCTAGCCTAAACCATCATAAATCAATCCTACAACTAGGTTATGCCAAAATGTTTAATCATGGCCTCCACTCTCTTGTCATAATCTCCATCTTCATTCATATGAGAGTTCTTAAGCTTGTTTGAGAGTTTCTAAGTTTGATTCAAGGCCAAAGTTCAATCTTTCTTCATCAAAGCAAGGATCTTCTTCTTATTTCTCAAGGGTTTTCATTGGAGCTTATTATTTGGGGTTTTTTAGAGTTGCTAGTAGCTTCATCTCAATCTTATTTTATTTTATAAGTCTTCATAACATTGTAAGCCCTATTCTACTCTTAGATTTTAACTCTGAAGTTAAATATGACATGTTGCAAGTTTGAGTTTGGGCCTAAGTATGATTTGTACTTTGATTCTATCATGTTATGCATAGATTTATTCTATGCATGTTTGTAAAGCTATCACCTTGACTTTGTGCATAGAAAGCTATGAGCTTTGATTTGAAATGTTTCATAAAGCAACATAGAAACTCTCATAACCCTTATGTTATCTTGCATATGATGTTATATGCGAATCACTAGCTATCATCCTATGTCATTTATGACCATGTTTCACCTATTTTGCTAAAGTTTGATATCATGCATGTTTGAGGCTTATAATGTAATATGCAAGTTTATGAACACATTTGCCTCATATGCCACCATGTTCAACTTGTGGCCAAACCTTATTAATTATGTCATGCTTCTAAGTTCCCTCTTTGAGATCTATTTGCGTTTATCCGAACTTACATGCGATGGGGTTACGTTATGGGTAAACTAAAATGACATAAAAACATGACTTGAAAAGATGACACGAAATATGGCATGTGATTATGGTTGAAACATGAACATGAACTTGGACATGACTTCTAGAAAACATGAGAATGGCCAACTCGAGGTTGGGTTGAGTTTGTAGCATAAATCTACCTGGAACCGACCGGCTTAACTAGTGGCTACAAGAAATAGGACACAATGTGAGTAGTTGGTCATGTCGCACTTGAAACCCGAGGTTAGACTAAGTTGTGGTGTAAAGCTACCCGGACCCGCCCGGCTTAACTAGTAACCACAACAAGGTCTAATGTGATAGGTTGGGTGCATTAAATTAATTAATGCCACATGATAGTGTTAAGTCATGGACCACTTGAATACTTAACCAATTAAACATGATGGGTTGACAGGGTTAAGTCATGAACCTTGGGTACACTTAACCAACTTAATACTCGATTGGATAGGGTTAACCACGCTTAACCCGTTAGAAACCCTAGTTACGTGGTCCTTTTCACCAGTAACTCTCTTGGTTGTATCATGATACCCTAGGGACTAGGCTAGGTGGGGGCGCGATTACTGGGCTGATATGTAAGCGACCAAAACGACGGCTGAGTAGGTGCGCCGGTGTAGGTTCAGGCGGACTATGGTCTTGCACATAGTCTGGAGTTGAAAAAGCAGACACGGGCAGTAGTAGGTTTAGAATGTTCGTGCTTGAATTGTGTCCATGGTTGGCACCCTAGGGCTTGATACACCCTAGGGTGGACCTAGCACAGTTTGACTACACTTCGTGATTGGGCCGTATGACACCGACACTTGACGAGTTAGGCTTTTAGGGAGCCGATCGACTAGATCGTGTTATTGGACCTTGATTTAGGTCATCTCGTGATATTGGGCCAAGATTGGGCCAAGGGATCACTTCTTGTTTATACTTGACATGGGTTGGAATACTAGTACACTTGGTGCAAAAACTTAACCTTATACATGCGATGCCACACTTGATCTATCCTGTTAACATTTCACCATGCCAGTTATCATCCTATGTTTCATCTCTGTTTTACATGTCCAGTTAACTTTATTAGTTTTTATACTAATAGTAGGTAGGACTTACCAGTCTTTTGACTAACCCATTTTCTTTCGCCTCTTTTCTTTCGTTTCCCCCCTAGATTTTCAAGGTGGGAACACTAGCACCTATCTTGGACCTTTAGCTCCTTTCTGGATAGCTCATGTACGGTTTGGACTTGAGCTTGCTATGGCTTTATTCTACTTTGGGGATAGTTACTTTATGTTTTTTTTTCCAGTTTTCAGTTTATGTTTCTAGACTTTGTTTTGTGGGAAAATAATGACCAAGTACTTTGATGTAACTTGACTATGGTTTTGAAATGTTAGCTTTTACCCGCTGCTCCATTTACTCTGTTTTTACTTATATGTTCTGTCTTGTGATACCTGCATGCATGTTTACCTCGTTTTACGCCCCTCCAAAGCTAGTGTGCTTGCAAGGTGACATTGGCGGAGGTGGGGTGTTACACCCAGTACCCCAGCAACTAAACGAGGCTTCATCCCAAAATTCACAACTATAAACACTTGCCAAAACTATTCCCAAAATGAAAACAGACTTCACAGAGTATCTTCCTTCTGTACTCGCGTAATCCTCCTTCTTTGAAAAACCTGTACCACACAAACCAGCTATTCCACCGTGCTATAGTATTTCATCTCCTACGCCACCAGTAACACATCCGACTTCTGCAAATAAAATGGAATCAAACTTCCCAAAACCGCTCCTGTTGATTAAACAGAGATCGAACCTCTCACAACATCTGCTCATCCTCCTCATCACCACATCGATCCATCCCTCTCCAATTCCGCCACCGCGACCACTGCCATCGACCAGACTACCCTCTGCCACCACGCTGGTCATCTGAATTTGCCCGGAAAGGCTCAAAACCCCAAGCCCTAACTTCCTATTGTAATTCGACTTCGTCAAACCACCATCACCGCTTCCACCGGTCACTAGAGTCCATCGCATCTAGTTTCCAACACCGCCGGTCTCCTCCAGCTCACCTCGACCAACCCACAACAACTCCGATGCCTCACAGAACACACTGTAGAGAACGACGTGACCCAAATTTGTATCAAACCCAAATGAATCTTATACAGAAATGAAGCCCCTCTCTTTGCGAGTACAGATATACATGTTTTGCAATTTATAGGATTTAGGTTTAGAGGAAAAATTGGTGGTGTATTTATAAAAAGGATTTTAGTTTTATATTCATTTTTATTCCAACACTATTTGTATTTGTCTTTAAAAATTCGTACGATCACATATAATACCCAAAAATCATGAAAATTGGGACGTGGCTATAGTTTGACATTACGAACCCAACGAAACTTATTTCGTCGAATTTCGACTTCGTTTGCTCACACATCGTATTTTTAAAGGTCAATTTATCGATTGTTTTTCACATTAAAATTTCGTACCACCACATACTGACTTCAAAAATCACTATAATTGAAATCTAGCAATAATTTAATATTGCGGATCCAACAAAATTAGTTTCGTCGAAAACAGAGGTCGTTTGCAGAACTGATTATTTTTAAAGCTTTAAATAAACCCTTTTTAAATATAAATATATTTAAAAATAATTAAATTAAATATCTATAAATAAATATTATTGTATATATTCACAATAGAATATCATACAACTTCATAATGAGTACATATGGACTTACAACTCGATATTTCATCATCAGAGTTATATCGATATACGATTTATATTAAAAATCCTTTTATAATATAAATATATATTTATAAATTTCAAAGGAATTCCATAGCGACTTTTCTAAAATTTGATTTGATCATAAATCAAAATCTACACGACGAAATCCTGATTTTTCTCTTCCATTAGAAAAATATACTTCACCAGCTCTGAACGTTTCTTATTTCACAGAAATCCGACCTAAAACGGATTATGTATATTGGTTTAAAGTTCGAATCGCCAGTTAACGAACTGCCGCGCCATTTTAAGCTCGATTTTAATTATAATATAATTATACGTTCAAACTTCGTTTATACAATATATTCATGAATATAATTCAACTCTAAACTGAATCATATATTTTAAATAATCCAAATTACACAATATTGTGAATTTCACTATTTTTGATTATTTCTGAATTAAATATATTATTCTATTATTTATATTAATTAAATAATCCATATAATTTAATTAAACACCCATTATATTCTCTAAATCACTATTTATATAATTAAATTAATAATTATAATACCATAAAAATATGGGACATTACATGTAGCATACATAAATCTGTTTTATTTTAGTTTTCCTTACCATTTTGTTAAGGGGTCTAGCATTGTATAAGTAATATTCATTTTTTTTGCAACTTGACCGCAAAATGTTATATTGCAATACATTTTATAGTTTTATAGAGTTGTGAAATTAAACATAAATCAACCTTATATAGTACAATATTTCTAAGTATGAAAAATAAAAGAATAGCATAATTAAAATCTCATTCGTACATGTGTCCTCCTACTTGTTGGAGTCTTTTGACAATTTTTCTACGATTTCTTTCCTATTGATGAATTGATTCTATTATTGCGATGATATTCTTTGGTTCTACTTCATATTATATCTTGCACAATCGAACACTCGTCAATTGCATTGGTACATCCTTTAGCAGTTGCAATATTTGTTAGTTTGAGTGGTGCATTGTACCTTTATGAAAAAAGTCGGTTTATTATTTTCTGTCCACCCCATGACGCGATCAAATGATTTTCGTCATCTAAAGCTAATTTTGCTACTTTTGAAAATTTATTGCACATCTTTTTATATCGGAGTTGTTTGTTACTTGTGCTCCATTATATTCGATCTAGATCCTTGTATGAGCCCTTAGAACATCTTTTCTCCATCGCTTTAAAAATATTTATCTAGTACTGCTGTCATATTATATTTAATTAAGACGAGAAGTGCATGTCTACAAAGTATACCTCTAAGAAATCAAATTTGTGAAAACTACAAATAACATCGCAATTCTATTTTTTTCAAATAAAACATTGAAGCATATAATTTTTCATTGATTTTCAAAAACCACATCTTTGTGTATGTAGCATCCTAGAAAATTCGATGTTCAAGTTTGAACACTAATACCTCCCGTGTCCAGACTCAAGTATCGAAAACCAAAAAAGCTAAAAGAAAGAAATTAGAGTCTGAGATAAGAAAGAAAGGTAGAATAGAAGAATAAGAAGAAGAACCAACACTACACTGAGTCCCACATCGCAGCAGAATAAAATATAATATAGAAATAAATCTTCATTGAAAGCTTAAAAAAATATTTACAATCATCAGAGTACATCAATACATCTGGACAATTATAACAACCTGTCTTCATTTACATCACACAATGGAATAAATACTAGATAATACCATACATCTGGACTTCTCAAGCTCATTTTTGGACTTCACAACATCCAATAACATGAACCTGAAAACTCGGTCTAACCCGAGCATTGCAAGCAAATGCCACGGATCAGTCGCGTAAACCAGCATGAGAAAAACTCACTAATTTATGTATCATTAAAATTGCTTAACTTTAGAAAATCCCTTTGAAGGAAAAGGATAATAGTAAGACTATCCCACACATAAACAAGGACAGTTTTTACCTTACTGTAACCCAAAACAATTTTGATATACCAAAGTCCAGTGATATTATAATAGTCTATCAAATTACAAATAAATAACCATCTAGCAAAACGCTTGCATCTTATGCTCTACATATTCATTATATAATCCAAAACTGCAGGGCGCTTATTGGAGATTGGATTTAACTATGAAAAGGTATGGATGGTTGTTAGCCATTCAACCGTATTCCGTAAGATACATAAGCGAAAGAAAAAAAAAGATTTTTCTCTAGATCAGTGACAATACACCCTGCTTGGGTGCGATCTAACTAGCCATATTGTCTGCCCGATTTTTGTCATTTCTTGGTTGTGAGGCTTGAGGCTACGTATAACTTTTCAGAACATCCAGTCATCATTCACTTTGAATGCCACATTGTCAGATCATCCAGAATTTCTCTAATTGACGTCCATAAAAATAGCCTGGGTGTTATGTTAAGAGAATATGTCTTTCCCGCCACCAACAGAGATACTTTTGAAGAAATCAACGTACATGACTCCTTTAGAAATACTCTGTCAGACATTTGTCCATACGAGTCATTCAGGAACCAGATGAACCAAAGGCACCCTCCTACTGCATCCTAGGAATCACTCAAAGGGTCAGTAGCGAGAAGTCCTTGCAATCTGTAGATTTCAATCACGATAGAATCACTATTGAAATATCTCTAGGGATAAGCTAGAAAAATTCAACAAGTAGTTCTTCCTCTCATGAACGTTTACGGTCTTCAATGCTCTATCTTTATATATCCTTGTAGATTAATTTCGTACACAACGTTGATTTGAAGTGGTTTTGGGTCTAGTTCCCATTCTGGTCTCTTCGAAACAACAAGTCAAAAGGTCCAATAATATTCATTGATAGTCGGTGTTTTAACTATTAACTCAAGCAATATAGATTAGTGCTTTTGCAGTTCAGTCCCTTTTCATTTAAAATTATTCTTTTAAAACCATTTATCGATTTAAAATCGATTACATAACTTGCCTCAAAGAAATCTCTTTTGTTTCCATTACATGAAACAAAATCAACATTTTCTTTTAACATTCTTCAAACACGTTTCCTTAATTCTTTTACCTCAAATTTCAGTTATATTCTCCCAATACCATTTTATTATCATAACCCTTTCGTATATCCTTAGTTTGGAAATATCTTTACAAAATCCCCTTTCTACTTCTTATATCATTACAAGCTGATATCATCTCTCGAAAATTGTAAAATCATTTAAGGGTATTTTAACTACCTCTCAGATCTTGATCGACAACGTTCTTATCTCAAGATAGATAAAAGTTTGAAATTCAAAACCGATATTACTTTTAAAACCTCCAGATACCATTTGTTATTTAATTCAAAATATGGTTTCATAAACCATTTTCTTCACTTTGAAATATTCACTTTCAATTATAATACTCTTTTTTTGACTCGTTAAATAATTACCTACTAAAATAAAAACTTTGGTTTTTAACCTTCTTTTAGCAATTTTTTTATTACAAAAATCTCTTTTCTAGTTCATTAATCAAAATCATTTAACATCTCTTTTAAATGCTTAACTTTTTTTTTTTGCAACTAGGACGTTCCATCCCAACCTAAAACCTATTTTTAGTTAAATGTTAAGTCAAACATCGTATCCATTGAATTCCTTTTCTTAAATTAATTAACAATAAAATTAATTTAATTACATCACTTAATTGTTTTCCCATTACAATTGTTCCCAAATTATCAACCCTTAAGTTCACTTCTGTCTTCATAAACTTATTTAATTGTCAAAAAAATCATTTAAAATAAAATATTAAATTTTAAACAAAACTTCTATAAAAATATAATTTAAATATTTGTTTTCTATTATATAGCAAATTTTATAATTTTAATTGCGTTAAGTTTGCTGACGGCAATCAACGTCTGAAAATACAGTTTTTATTCCATATACTGCCAACCACTTAATCAATAGTGTTTATTGAATTTTCAATCCAACGATCGTTGAATTTTCAATCCAACGATCGTTGAATTTTCAATCCAACGATCAACATCCAATCAAGATATGACATACTTGGTTGAATAATTCGTATATATATAAGATTAAACAATAACATATAATTTATGTGAGAAATCCAATTGGATCCCTCCAACCTGCTCTTCTCTACATTAAAATGGGTTACCTTAATTTCAATAAAACAATACATTTATTTTTATTCATCGCGGTAAACTGAAATAAACAGTTTAACTAATAACAATTAACAATCAATTAATAACATCCAATCAAGCATCCAATTATTATAAACGTAGCCAACAAGATAAATTAACTCGTTTGGAATCAAATTATTAAAACAACGATATAATTCGATTAAATTAAACAAACATTTAATTTAATCGATGAATATTAAAAATATTCAGCATACATGCAAACAATTATCTAATCCTAAAACATTAACAAACATTGCACACAAAATAAAAGCCCTACTCATATAAAATATAAGTGGGGTAAATTAAGTGATTTAATCTCACCTTGATTTGATTAGCCTTTAAAACAATTTGTTTCTAATAAAATTAAATTGACGTTTATTAAATTTTAACTTAGATTTTAAATTAATAAAAATCGTCCTTACCAAACGTTTCCCACGGTCCAAAAACATGCATCAACCCGCTTTTCTTATAATTCATGTTCCCAATAAAAACAAGCTCTCGAGAAACCTCCAAAATGGCGACTTCAGGATTCTCAAAAATTCCAAATGCCATAATTAAATCAGCCGGTTATATGGATTCCGATCATCGTATGGTTGTGCCTCCAGATCTTCATTGCTCAGGACGACATGCAGGAGTTGAAAAATCCAATCTTCAAGGTAAACCTTTTTTATCAAATCTCAAATCGAAAGATGATTTTCCGGATCTAATGTCTAAGGATCTAAGTAATGTAAATCCGACTAATTTGAATCATTCAAAAGCATGGATAGATATTGTTAAGGAAAACCACTTCCACCAATCTTCAATACAAATTAATTTCTATGAACCAGAAGTTGAGGAAAACACTAGAATAGCTGTTATAAATGAGGAATTGACTAATGCAGCAAGAGAAAGATGGATTAATTCCATAGTATTTTATGTATTTGTAAGCAAACCGTATTATCATTTTCTTAAGAATTACATAGATAGGAATTGGGGATTACAAGGAAAATTCCAATTATTTTCTAGAGAGAATGGTTTTTACATCCTAAAGTGTGAGAATGGAGATGACTGTGAAAGAATTTTAGCTGATGGACCTTATTATTACAATAAAAAATTAATTGTCATGAAGAAGTGGGTTCTAGAAGTTAAAATGTATAGGGAATTCTTGCTTGTCTAACCAATTTGGATACGACTTCCTAATTTAGATTTAGATTTCTGGACTGTTGAAGGAATCAGTAGAATTGTGTGTTTATTGGGTAAGCCTTTGAAGTTGGATAACTCGACAGAAAATTTTGCTAGGATTTCATTTGCTAGAATATTGGTTGAAGTGAACTCTGATTTTAAATTTCCTGAATTTACTCCTGCTCGAAATTATAAAGGTGAAATAACATAGCAAAGAGTTACTTATGAATGGACTCCATCTATATGTTCAGTATGCAAAATATTTGGTCATACACAGGAAGAATGTAAGGCTCTTAAGATCTGTTCTCCAAAATCAAATAATAATATACAATCTGAGATGGATATTGATGAAATAGGGAATAATATGAGAAATAATATAGCTGAGTGTTCAGAGAAGAAAGTTATAAATGAGAGTAATACTTTTTCCTAAGTCTGTTAGTGAAGGAAAAGTAGCAACACATGTTAAAGAAACAGCTAATCACCCGAGTGTTGTTCAGCAAATGAATGAGAAAGGCAACGATTGTTGTAATTCTGATGTGGTGACTGATAGTTTTAAAAGAGCTATAGATAATCAACCAAGCCAGAATTTGGTTACTAATGTAGAGAATAAAAATGCGGATAGTTTGGGTACCTTTGAGGGTTGCAATAAATTTCAAAATGGAGAGAATGTCGCAAGTAATGATTCTTTTATGTATGAGTCTGACAGCTCTTTCAGTTCTTTCAGTTCTACAAATAGCTTCAAAAAGAGGAGAACAAAACTTATATCTAATTTATACAACAATGGTAATAAGCTTGTAATGGATGAACCATTGGTAGAGGATAATCGAGAATGGAATAAGCTTGTGCAACAATTCCAGCCTCGATCCAAAACAAGAAAATCAAAAGGTGGTGGGGGAAAAATAGGTGGAGCCACTAATGATGGTGTGTCTAAGAAGTGATCAGATTCTGGTTTCCTTTTTTTCTTCTGTTATGTTTTGATCGTATTTTGGTAGTTGAAGGCCCTGCATGTGTGGTTGGTGTAGTTTTGTCAGATGTGTATGCTTGGATGCCTCTGGCCTTTGTGTAGGTGGAGTTTTGTTTGCTGGATCCTTGGTTGATCCGGTGTGTTCTGTTTGGTGGATCTAAATTTGATATCTATAATTGTTTAGTCTGCCTGGGTGGTGCTAGATGATCTGTCTGTTGGTCTTTGCTATATGTGGCTTATCGCTATGGTTGCTTGTTTAAGATGGGTAATTACTTTGGGTTTTTGGGCTTTTGTTTGAGCCGCCTTTTGCTTATTTTTGGGTGTTAGTAGCTGGCTATGTGAGGTTCCGGATCTTGGAGATGGTTCTGGGCTTTGGGACAAGTTGTAGTGTGGTCTAAGTCTTGTGTTATGTAGTGTGTTTGGTCAGAGTTGTGTGGTGCTTTGTTTTGTTCGGTATTTGTTTGAGTTGGATTTTTCCTTTTTGTAAAGTATTTGTTGTAGTGTTGTTTTATTTTAAGCCAACTCAAACTATTTGTACTTTTATTTTTTGTAATTATAAGTAACCTTTCTGTTCAAAAAAAAAAAAAAAAATTCATGTTCCAAGGCTAGCCGTGAACACAAGTTTTCCCCATATTTTTTTTCTCGTTTCTTATTTTTTTTTCCAAAGGGGCTGAGCCCATCACGCAAGCTCCTTTCGATATTCCTTCTTTTTTCTTTCTTGGCCCAAACTCTTTATTTTCGCATGGCCCATGCACCTTTCCCTCCCCGACTCTTTCTTCTACTCGCTGTTGTGTCCCCCTTCTTCTTCCTATCAATACTCCTAGTAAAAAAAGAACGCACACCTCCCCCAACATTTTCTCCCCCATAGTCTATCCTTAGCCATTTCCTTTAATTCTTACCGCATGAACCTTCCCACCTCGCTACAGCTCCACGTGAAACCAACATCCTCCGAAAAACTCACGCCACACCTCTACTGTTACGGCACCACCACACCATGGCTACGCTTCCACCACCGGCACTCATGCACCAGACCTCGACCATCGAATCCCCAGCGCTCCGACCTTCCACCCTCCGAATAGAACTGCTCACCACGCAATCCTCCAGGTCACCATGCAAACAATCCTCTCGAATCCGTTGCTGCCAAGCAGTACTCACCACGCTCATCGGTAAATGCGCCTCGTTCCACCCCCGTTGCCCAGCTCACATGAAATTTCCGTTCAACAGACCTCACACTCTTTCAATACGTACGGCGTAAGCATAATAGGGTCTGCGTTGCATAGTATATTAGGTTGGCTATATGTTTGCATTTGTATAGACAAATGGATTTTTGTGTGTGTATATATATAAATGTATATTGCTTTTCTTTCGATTCAAGTGGGATAGCGTGGCACAGTTGCTGTGTGAGTTGAAATGGTTGGCTGCGGCTTTTAATTCCTCTCAGGTTTTTCATGTGCAATATATATATATATATATATATATATATATATATATATATATATATATATATATAGGTTGAAATATGTGCTAATAAAATAGGTTACAGAAGATGGGTCGGGGTGTGCATATTTCATTTGTTTAGGCAAACTTTTTACATGTGCGCGTTTTTACCTAATCTTAGAGTAGGAAAACTTTTGTTTTATATTATTTAATTTTACATTGATTTGGTACATTTGATTTTATACGGTTATATTTTATTTTACCGCTGTTTACGTTGACCGTTAAATATATGTACCGTCATACCAGCTCCAAACACAATGAAAATAAATACACTGCTATGCTTGATGTTCCAATCCCAAATGAAATTTGTTTCTTTGAAATCCGACTCCGTTTTCTCAAAGGCGATATTTTAATTTCAATTTATTCATTGGTTTACATTTAAATACCCTCTACCAACAAAACAACTCTGTTTGGCTCCAAACTGGAAATCTAGCAATAACTAACCATATATATTCCAATAAAATTTGTTTCCTAAAAAATGGAAGTCGTTTGAAAAACTGCTATTTCTAACACTTATATAATATCGATAAAATATAAACTAATTTCCAAAACAATTCGATTTGATAATAATAAATTATTATCGTCGTATATATCCAAATAAAATAGTATATAGCTTCAAATATAACTCAATATGAAATTATAACTTCATATTAATGTTTCCAAGTTAAAGGATATTCAAATTATATTAAAATTCCTTTTTAATTCATTAAATTAAGTTATCATTTATAAACGAACCCATAATGACTATTTGAAATTTGATTTGGACATAACTCACAATTTCTAATATAAAATCTCGATTTTTCTCTTTTGTTAGAAATTATAATCAGATAGATTCTAACGTTTCTTATTTCACATAAATCCAACTTATAACGGATTCTGTAAATTCAATTGATGCTCAGAATTCAACTTATTTCACAAAGTCGTTTTATAATTATATATAAACTATACGTCCAAACGTCGTTTAATTAACGAAGTCAACTTGGCTTTATTTTTTAATTTTCCTTTCGGTGCATGTCCGTATTGCTCTACAAATTGTTTCAAAGTTGTTTTTGAGTTAACATATCCATCAAAAAATGCATTAACACTTTCACTTCTTTGAGTAGTGGACATCCCCGCCTACAAGTTTATCATCCAAAACAGGGTAACCAATGATGTCTTTCCTTATATACCTCAATTAACCAAGTATTCATGCAACTAGAATTCGTCTAACAATATTTTCCAACTTTGTTTGAAGTCAGTCGGGTCTTGTTTGTCATATACAAATTTCTGCAAATGGTATTTAATTGACTCATACTAATTGTGCCTTCCAAAATTTCCAAGCAATTTTTTCATAATGTGCCATAATCATATTCGATGCTTAATATCAGGAAACACAATCTCGATTGTTTTCTTCATTGCTCGATCCTGATTGGTAATTATTCCTTTAGGAGCAAGTCATGTTCTAAAAGACATACAAAATTGTATGTTGTCTCACTTGAAATCAACCACATCCAAAAAATCGATTGTCCATGATGGTTAACCTCGACAAAAGGAGCGAAAGGCACATCGTACTTATTTGTCGAATACGTAGTGTCAAAAGTGACTATATCACTGAATTCTTTACATGCTTCCCTACTACTTCCATTTGCGAAATATGTTTTAGAGTCGTCTGCCATTATTTAAATCCATGTTGAAGAAAAATTTGAATTTTGTGCTTGCATTTTCATGAAATTTTTTGAATTGCTGCTGTATCTCCATCTCCTAGATGTAGTTGTCTTGCCTTATAAAGATAGTTTCTGCAATCTTTTTCTATAAATGTTAAATTTTTTTAACCACCTGCATCTTCTACTAGTGCATTAGGACTTTTCTTCGCCATTGCTTGCGATATCAGAGACTTCTAACTGTCTTTTCACATATTCATCAATTTGACGATAACATCGAAAGAAGCGAATTTTTGTAGGACTCAAGTCATGATTATGATCAAGGAATAACTGATTAATGCGCCATTTTCCATCTTGTCCCAAACTAGAAGTGGTTTTTATCTTGCAACCTATTCTGCTGGTTGGTCTTAGCATTACTGTGTTTCCGGTTGCATAGTTGGGTTTACCGCATCGTCCATATGCAAATGTCATATATCTTGTTTGTCCATTATCATCTTTTCTGCTTGATCTTTTTTTTGCTGGAAATCCAATGTGTTTTGCGTAATTACGAAAGCACTGAAAATTTACTTCAGCAAAATCAAATTTCATGCCGATTTCTGGTGTAATAGCTTCTTTTTCAAACAAAATTGTATTCTCAATCACAGCGTCCCCATCAACTAAGTTTTTAGATATCACATCATTTGAAACAGATGAGTTACAAATGTTGTGTTTGAAGTTTGCTGTCTCTCCAAACACATTTTAGAGTGCATTATTTAAACCTGCAAATGAAAACATGCAAGTTTATGAGGCGTAAAAAGGTGTATTTAGGAGACCCATTTCCATTAATTGAAAATTAAATACTACACATTGCAAAAGTTGATTTTTATGCAAGGACCATAAATGTGTATTTTTTTGGATTGTATTGTTCATCGATTTGCAGTTTGTTTTTGATGATTCAACCACCATGAAAAATCTTACCTAATGAACCCATTCAATCTAATAAAATCAACATTCTATTCATCATTGTTTAACAAAAATTAACCACTGAGAATAAGTAACAAATATTTGCAGAATTATCTGAAAGGCAAGTGAAAGTTTTTATTCACCACTTTAAGAGTTACAAAATAACAATAGATATACTAATGCAATACAGACTCTTGACATTTCTAGCCTTGTACTTACTAAAAGAAAATAGTAATTCTGACTTTATACTTGTCTAGATGAGAACACAAAATTCCTTCTACCCAGCTTAATGACCAAATAGCTTGCTACCAATATCAGGAGAAAATTTTCCAATAATAGTTCACTTGTCAACGACAGGTTAGTGTAGACAAGGATCAAACATAGGACCAGGATTTTTCCTAGTATGTCTTTTAGATGATTTCATCGTGTTGCGAGGTAGCACATCTTCTGGATTGTAGTCGATACCATCATCTAAATCAGTATCATCCCAGAATTTTCCTTTAAGTGTCTTGGATTTAGACGACGGTAGTGAACTAGCAGGGGAAGACATGTTAACACGTGGAAAAGTCAATCCACAGCCAGAGACTGGAGGTGGAAGAATAAAATTCTGAGGAGGCTTCAAGTGTGCATAAGGGGAGGTTGCCATTGCGGAGAGTGTCATGGAATTATTATTTGCAACAGCAGAGGAAATCGTAACAAGTCCAACAAACAGTGGACAAGGCCTAGAGATGTTTGGGCTTGATAAGTCAGGTGAAGACATACCTGAATGACTTGTCACATTTGTGTCACCTTTAAAGAGATTGCCAAACAGTGCATCATCATCAAACTGCACTCCATTATTAACTTCAATATTATGTGTTTTTCCTGTGTTTCCTATCACTTGTGCTTGAATGTCAATAGCACTATCATGTTCTCCAGTAATAGTTTGCGTTTGAGCGTTGGATCCCCCATCGTTGCCATAAATTTGCAAATCAGCTTGCGCTTCCTTGCTAACATCACTGCCAAGTGTTCCACTATTAATCTACGTTTGAGTATTTGATCCCTCTTCATTGCCATTACTCTGCAAACCAGTTTCTAGTACACTAAAAGGATTGACAATAACCATTGGCACCTCAGTATCTTTATCGCCTTCCTTATTATTTCACACTTCTTTTCTTTTCCAATTCTTCTTCTGCTTATTGAAGACATTATTCAACTGGTCCTGATTTGCATTTACTCGGATATTAGTGTGAGACCTGTGAATGTGCTCCTCTGAATGCTGAGGCCTTAAATTCTCATCAACAACATTATCCATATTTTTGTTAGCATGCAACTCACAACTGATTGAATCATGTCCAAATACTTTACAGTGTACACACATCCTTGGTTTCCAGTCATACCTAACCTTAACACTTGGACAATTTTCTCCCAAACCGTCAAACTCAATAATATTAGGTAACTCATATTTGGCTGATACTTTAACCAAAGCCTTCGCATATCTGAACCGATCAAGTCTTTCAGTACTGATATCATAACAAATTAGTCTTCCTATATGGTTAACAAGCCAATTGATGCCTATTAAGGTCCATAACACCATGGGAATATTGTATAATTGGATCCAAACAGGGACCTTTTTAACCTGAGATTGGGCACAGGCAATGGATGGATCCCAAACTAAGATGATAAACATCCTACCACGTATGAAGACTGGGTCTGATCTAAGGATTTTCTCCCTATCAGAGGCATTGGAGAATTTAAAATAAAAATGAAACCCATCGGTTTTGATATCAACATCCCCAATAAGCTTCCAACGCATTCGCAAATAATTTGAAACAGCGTGATAAGATAACGTACCATCAAGGAAGAAACCGGTCAAAAAATCATTCCAGTTGTTTAGGCCCTTATGTTTAACGAGATCTGGAACCAATTGCATCTTACCATTCTTCGGTATGTTCAAATCAATCGGTTTATATAAACCTGCGTTCCTAGGTGAAGAATTGAAGAGGGTTGCATAATCAGCCTTAGCAGATGAGTGATTCGAATCACTCAGATCGGGATCTGACGAGGAGGATGGATTTGCGGGATTTGCTGAGGAAGGAGGTGGTGGGTCGCGGGGTTTTGGAGGAGCGCGAGATGGAAGAGGTGGGAAGGCATTAGAGGCGAAGGTGGAGGAGCTGGAAGAGCGGGATGTTGTTGCCGCCGCCATTAGAAGGTCGTGAAGTATTTTTTGCCGACTATTCTTGTTTTTTGCAGAATTATGTGTTTGTGAGTATGTGTTCGAAAGCTTAAATGAAGTGTTAGAATGGCACTGTTGTTCATTTCACAATTAATACAACTGGTAGCATGATAATAATAAAGTAAATGAAAAAATGCTATTGTTGTCAAAAACAATACACATAGTAGTCCTGATAATAAAAACGGGTAAAAGTACGTCTTCTTAAAATTGAGACAAAATAGCAGCATGATGGGTAATAAAGTTGACTAAGTCATAAACAAAAGAGTAGTATTCATATATATTACCTTTGCAAGCCAATTTTGATGGAGACATTTTTGTTGCACTGCAAAAGCAATATTTTGTAGCGAATTTTTTTTTTTTGTGAAAAATGGGTAAAAAATTGGAAAGGAAATGTAGAATAAACTAGAAGAAAAGAAAAGAATGTGCTATATTTGTAGCCGCAGTCCACGTCATTCGTGTAAAACAACCGAACCGGGTTCGGTTAGAAAAGCATTTTTGTGATTTTAATTTCTTCCCAATTGTTTTGGAATTGACTATTATTTAGTATTTTTACTACCTTGTTTTTGTTCACTGTTTTGTGAAGTAGCTTCTGACATTCAAATAATTTCCGTCAGTGAAATTGTCAAGTATTTATACTTGTGTGACCGTTAATTATATAATATCAAATAAAAAATATACTAAAAATTTTCTTTTCAAATTTAAAATGGTAAATGCAGAAAAAAATTGTTCTTAATTGAAAATGGTAAATGCAGAAAAAAATTGTTCTTAATATTTTTTCTTAATTGAAAATGGTAAATGCAGAAAAAACATCTTTATTAATATTTTCTCTTTGTTGAAGACTGTAAATATGCAAATTAAAATCAATTAGGTCCCCGTAAGTTAGGAAACATATGAATAAAGCTACAAAGGTTTTTAACTTCCTGAACATATAGTGTTGTAGTCGCGGAACAAACAAATGTAAGTCACATTAGCTTTTGAAAAATAAAACGTCGTTCAATAAGAAAAAACAAATAAAATATTTCACCTAATTATGGTAAGTAATAAACAAGTTTAAAATGTATTGTTAGAAAAAGACAATATATTACATTTTCATATGGTTTTACATAGGATAAATTTTGTAACACCCCACCTCCGCCAGTGCCACTCTTGTAAGGACACTGACTTTGGAGGGGCGTTTAAATAAGGTAATCATGCATGCAGATATCACAAGACAGAACATATAAGTAAAAACAGAGTAAGTATAGCAGCGGATAAAAACTAGCATATCAAAACCATAAGTTAAGTTACAACACAGTACTTAATTATTTTCCATAAACAAAGTCTAGAAACATAAAACTTGTAACTGAAAAGGAAAACATGAAGTAGCTATCCCCAAGTAGAAAACCATAGCAAGCTCAAGTCCGAAGCATACATGAGCTATCCAAGAAAAGCCGCTAAGATCCAAGCTAAGTGCTAGTATTCCCGCCCTGTAAACCTGGGGGGGGGGGGAACGAAAGAAAAGAGGCGAAAGAAAATGGGTCAGTCAAAAGACTGGTAAGTCTTACCTACTATTGTACAACAACTAATAAAGTTAACTGTATATGTAAACAAGGATGAGTCATAGGATGATAACTGGCATGGTGAAAAGTCAACAAGATAGGCTAAGTGTGGCATCGCATATACAAGGTTGAGGTTTGCACCAAGTGTACTAGTATCAGTGTCAAGTGTAAACAAGAAGTGATCCCCAGGCCCAAGTTTGGCCCAACATCATGAATGACCTAAATCAAGGTCCAACTAGCACGGTCTAGTCGATCGGCTCCCTAAAGCCTAACTCGTCAAGTGTCGGTGTCATACGGCCCAACTACGAAGTGTAGCTAAACTGTACTAGGTCCACCCTAGGGTGTATCAAGTCCTAGGGTGTCAACCACTGACACAAACCAAGCACGCACAGTTTAAACCTACTGGTGCCCGTGCCTGCTTTTTCAACTCCGGACCATGTGCACGACCATGGCCCGCCTGAACCTACACCGGCGCACCTACACAACCGTCGTTTTGGTCGCTTACATGTCATCCCAGTAATCGTGCCCCACCCTAGCCTAGTCCCTAGGGTATCATGATACATCCAAGAGGGTTACTGGTGCAAAGGACCACGTAACTAGGGTTTCCTTAATGGGTTAAACGTGGTTAACCCAACTCATCTAAGTACCAAGTTGGTTAAGTGTACCCAAGGTTCATGACTTAACCCTACCAACCCATCGTGTTTAATTGGTTAATTATTCAAGCGGTCCATGACTTAACCCTACCATGTGGCATTAATTAATTTAATGCACCCAACCTCTCACATTAGACCTTGTTGTGGTTACTAGTTAGGCCGGGCGGGTCCGGGTAGGTTTACACCACAACTTAGTCTAACCTCGGGTCTCACGTGCAACATGACCAACTACTCACATTGGGTCCTATTGCTTGTAGCCACTAGTTAAGCCGGTCGGTTCCGGGTAGGTTTATGCTACAAGCTCAACCCAACCTCGAGTTGGCCGTTCTCATGTTTTCTAAGTGTCATGTCCATCACATTACAAGTTTTCAAGCAATTGGGTAGACCTAACTTAATAGGTAAATTCCCAATGGGTTGACCTAACTTTATAGGTAAATTCCCAAGCTTATGTTTTTATGTCTTTTAAGTTTACCCAACCCCAAACGCAATCCCATCGCTTACATATCGCAATAGCGCATAAAGGATAGAAAGAGGGAACTTGGCATAATCATGACATAGAGGGGTTGGAGCCACAAGTTAAACATGGTGGCATGAGACAAAGATGTGATCATAAACTTGCATATCATGTTATCAACTTGCAAAATATTCATAAGCATGCATAACATCATTTTAACTTGCATAGTGTTCATATGCATGCATAACATGGTTTCAACTTGCATAAGGTTCATATGCATGCATAACATGATTTCAACTTGCATAAGGTTCATATGCATGCATAACATGGTTTCAACTTGCATAAGGTTCATATGCATGCATAACATGGTTTCAACTTGCATAAGGTTCATATGCATGCAAAACATCAAACTTGGCAAATAGGTGGAACATGGTCATAGATAGCATGAGATAAGGGCTAGTAACATGCATATAACATTATATGCATGCTAATGCAAGGGTTATGAGAGTTTCAAAGTTGCATTATGCAACATTTCCAACCAAAGATCATATCTTTCTATGCATAAAGCCAAGGTAATGACTTTACTAACATGCATAGAGTAAGCTTATGCATAAAATCATAAGATCAAAGCACCTATCATGATTAACCCCAAACTCAAACTTGAAACATAACATATTAACTTCATAGTTAAAATACAAGAGTAGAAATAGGCTTACTATGCTATGAAGACTCAAATGAGTATAGCAAATGTAAGAAACCCCCTTATGCAACTAATTAAAACCCCAAAATGCAAGCAAACTTGATCAAGACTCCTCCTTTATGACACCAATAGAGAAACAAGACTTTAATGCAAGCTAAAGAGGTTCATACAAGCCTAAATACACTTGTATGCATGGAAATTTCTTGAAAATTGATTTAGGAATTTGTGAAGAGAGTGGAGGCCATGAGAGGATTGATTTTGCCATAGTTTAGTTGTAGGATAGATTAATGAGGATTTAGGGTAGGTTAGGGTCTTATTTATAGATTAGGCTAGTGATTTAGACCATAGGATTAAACCCTAGTTCTCATCTCAGCCCTCCAAATCGAATCTGGCCCCCAAGCTCAACCCAAACCCAAAATGGTGCACCAGGCAGGACTAGGCGTCTGGGCCAAGTCGACAGCCAAGTCGACAGGGCTGTCGACCTGGTCAGACCCAGTCGACTCCCAAGTCGACAGGGCTGTCGACTTGGGTACTGTGGCGGGAATTTTCCCGCCTTGGCCCAACTGGCCCAATTTCCAAGCTTAGATTTGAATTTGAAAATCTGTTTTTATTTAGAAATTTTCTGAAAACTTTGTTGGGCCTTAATCGGGTCATACGGACTCCGATTTTCTAAAACTCGGACTCTATTTCGCGTATTTTTCCGAGACGAACGCAATGGCATAGCCCGTTTCCCTTGATTCATATTTTATTTTTTATTTCTGCCTTGTTTTATGTTATATCATGTTCTTAAAATACGGGTTATTACATTCTCCCCTCCTTAAAGCATTTCGTCCCCGAAATATCTAAGTTAGGAAGTATGTGTCCTACCATCCATCATCCATCTACTCACCACATCATCCACGAGTAACCATTGTCCTTAACAATTTCTAAATGCTGTATGATCATATGCAAAGGTGTGTGTATATGTACTTATCTAATGCGAAAATCAGGCGGTTACTGATTCAGTACACCTCCTTAATGCAAAGTATACTAGTGAAATGCGTCCATATGTATGCAAATTCCTAGCCTAATTTTATAATTTCTACATGAGTGCACATAACATTCATCCATATGCAACATCCATGAGATAGCATAACAAGTTTCAGCCATGAATAAGTATAAGCACTCATGCATATGCAATATGAAAGTGTGTGAGCCGATCTTAGTGCCCAATGTGTATCATGCATCCACGAGTATCCACTTGCAAACACTTGCAACCACTTGCAACCATCAAGCATAACATGTTTCAAATACATGTTTCATCCAAGGGGTTTCTACCTAAGGTTCTCATGACGAAGTTACAAGATAAATAGGATAAACATGGATAGCAAAAGAAAGATATGCTAAAGAGGAAAAGAGATCGAGAATGTACCCTCAAAAAGGAATGGATAAAGCCCAAGCATCTTCTCCACTGTCTCCCAAGTTGCATCCTCTTCGGCTTCACTCCACTGAACCTTCACCAATTTGACCTCTCGATTCCTTAGCTTTCTGATCTCCGTTCCCAAGATACGAATCGGAGCTCTCCTCAAGGTTGCCTCTTTCTCTACTTCCACATCTTCAAGAATGCTAGGTTCAACCACCTCAGCGGACTCATGTAAGCACTTTCGGAGATGCGAGACATGAAAGATATTATGCACTCCGGACAGCTTCTCGGGCAATTGCACTTTATAAGCCATCTTCCCAATTCTCTCTATGATAGGGAAGGGTCCTACGAATCTGGGTGCCAGCTTCCCAACTGCTCCGAAGCGAACCACATTACGCAAAGGAGAAACCTTCACGAAAACTATGTCTCCAACTTCGAACTCCAAGTCTGTCCTTCGCTTATCAGCATAGGATTTCTGTCTATCTTGGGACGCTTTCATCCGTCTTCTCACCAATTCAACTTTCTCAGATGTGTCTCGTATCATATCGGGCCAAAGTACAAGCTTATCTGTTGTCTCCCACCAACAAGATGGTGACCTACACGGCCTCCCATATAAAGCTTCAAATGGTTCCATCCCTATGCTAGCTTGATAGCTATTGTTGTAAGCAAACTCCACAAGAGGAAGGTGGTCTTCCCAAGTACCACCAAAATCAAGAACACAAAGCCTTAGAAGGTCTTCTAGCACTCTATTCACCCTTTCGGTTTGGCCATCCGTCTGGGGGTGATAGGATGTACTTAGATTCAACTGTGTACCCATCGCTTCCTGCAAGCTATTCCAGAATTGGCTAGTGAAGATTGGGTCACGATCGCTGACTATGCTAGAAGGAACCCCATGCAATCTTACTATTTCTCGAAGATAAACAGACGCCAGCCATGATGCAGTCCTTTTGCTTTTTACTGGGATAAAGTGAGCACTCTTCGTAAGTCGATCAACGATGACCCATATGCTCGAATTCCCTTTTCTTGATCTAGGCAATCCATCCACAAAGTCCATAGAGATGCTCTCCCACTTCCATTGCGGGACCTCCAATGGATGTAATAGCCCACCTGGTTTCTTCGACTCAGCTTTCACTTGTTGGCACACCATGCACTTTGAAACATACTCTGCCACATCCTTCTTCATTTCAGGCCAAAAGAAAATGCGCTTCATATCCCTATACATCTTATCTCCACCAGGATGTATAGTCATCTTTGAGTGATGTGCTTCTTCGAGAACTTTATGCACCAAATCTCCCCTTTGTGGAACGCAGAGTCTTCCATCACGCCTTAGCCAACCCTTGTCATCGACAGTATATCTGGCAAGGTGACTAGACGTCTCACCACGAATCAACCTCTCCATGATCTCAACTATCTGTGGGTCTTCCTTCTGCGAAGTCCCTACTTGATCAAGAAGTGTAGGTCTAAGCTCGAGAGATGCTAACGATCCTGTCATCGACTCAACTGCTGTCGTGAAATCAAAGGTTGCCAGGAACTCTAGGCTCTTGATCTCAACAAACAAGGGACTCAAAGCCAACCTTTTTCTGCTTAGTGCATCAGCCACAACATTACCCTTGCCAGGGGTATAAGCTATCTCGAAGTCATAAGATGCCAAGAATTCCATCCACCTTTGCTGCCTAAGATTCAGATCTTTCTGCGAGAAGAGATACTTGAGTGATTTGTGATCAGTGTACAACTCAAACCTTTCGCCTAAAAGATAGTGGCGCCAGGACTTGAGTGCAAAGACAATCGCCGCTAACTCCAAGTCATGAGTGGGATAGTTCTTCTCATGAACTTTAAGTTGCCTACCGCCATAACATATCACTCTTCCTACCTGCATTAGAACAGCGCCTAACCCTGTACCACATGCATTGGTATACACGGTAAACATCTTACCGCCATCGGGTAATGCCAAAACTGGAGCTGTGGTAAGGACCCTCTTGAGCCTTTGAAAAGCAAGCTCACACTCTAAGTCCCATGCAAAGACTAAGTTCTTCTTCGTCAATCTAGTGAGAGGGGCCGAAATCTTAGTGAAGTCTCTAATGAACTTCCTATAGTAGCCTGCTAGACCGAGAAAGCTTCGCACTTCGGTTGCATTCTTAGGAGTCTTCCAGTCTTGAACTGCAACCACTTTCGCGGGATCCACAGCTATACCCTGCTTAGAAACTATATGCCCAAGAAATCGGAATTCTTTTCTCCAAAAGTGGCATTTGGAGAACTTGGCTTTCAACTGATGGGCTCTAAGCGTATCCATCACCTCCTTGAGGTGTCTAGCATGTTCTTCCACGTCTTTTGAAAAGATCAGAATATCATCCACGAAGATAACAACAAACTTGTTAAGGAACTCCCTGAACACCCTACTCATCAAATCTACGAAGTAGGCGGGTGCATTAGTCAAGCCGAATGGCATGACAAGCCATTCAAAGAATCCGTCTGGAGTCCTAAATGCAGTCTTATCAATGCTATCTTCGGCCACTCTAAGCTGATGAAATCCGGTGGCTAGATCAAGCTGAGAGAAAACAGAAGCACCAACAAGCTGGTCGAAGAGGTCATCTATCCTCGGTAATGGATGCCTATTCTTCTTGGTCAGCTTGTTCAGCTCTCGATAATCAACACATAGACGAAGCGAGCCGTCCGCCTTAGTAGCGAACACCACAGGAGCACCCCATTCGGAAATGCTTCGCCTAATAAAATTCTTCTCAAGAAGCCCCTTGATTTGCTTACTGAGCTCTCTCCTTTCCCGCGGGGCCATGTGCCTAACTGGTAAGGAGACTGGTTTAGCATTATCAACCAGATAAATGCGGAAATCTATCTCTCGCTTAGGGGGTAACCCCTTAACTTCTCCAAAAACATCAGGGTATTCTCGTACCACCCTCACAGATTGCAGGTCATCGATAGACGAGTCAAGAGATTCAAGATAACATAGCATGACGGGATCTAGCGGGTTGCAAGAAATCTCTAGGGTATTGCCAAGGCGAGTCATGAGTCTCACCACCCTATGCTCACAATCGAGAATGGCTCCATAGCGGGACAACCAATCCATGCCCAAGATCAACCCGTATCCCGTGAACCCGAGAACATAAGCATCACACGAGAATTCTACGGTCAAGATAGAAATCCTCAAATCCATACAGATCATAGATAAATGGGCTGAACCCCCAATCGGATTTGAAACACTAACGGGATCCTCAACAAGACTAGTACTTAGGTGCAAACTTCCAACAACATCAGAGGAAATAAAGGTATGCGATGCGCCAGAATCAAAAAAGTGCGAACAGGAAAACCAGAAATATAAACAAGACTTTCCACAGAAATAGTACCTCGGTCCTGAACTGGAGCGGTGTTGAGAGCATGCACTTGCCCTCCAGATGAACCTGCGCGCTGAGTTTGTCCATGCCCCTGCTTCTTTGGGCAATCCTTGCTAAAATGTCCCGTCTCTCCACAATGAAAGCATCCACCCAATTTCATTTTCTTCTTCCTACAGTCCTTGGCTACGTGCCCAACAATCCCACAGAAGTGGCACTTTCTTGTGTCCTTTGCCTTGTTCTTGTTGCCCTTGTTGTTCTTGTTGTTCTTGTTGTTCTTGTTTTTCTGATTACTCTGATTCCCTCCCCACTTGGAGTCTGTCTTCTTAGGCTGAGTCTCATTGGGCTTGACTTCTTTCTTCCCATTCTTATCCTCTCCCTGCAGCAATGCCATGTCTACTAGGCTCTCGAAAGTGGCCCCCATGGGTATGTGTGACATGGCTAGACCTTGTAATGGCTCATTTAACCCTCGTACAAAATGTAGAGCCTTCTTCTCGGGAGTATTGACCATGTCCAAACCGAATCGGGCAAGCTGGTTGAACTTATTCACATATTCTCTCACCATCATGTCTCCTTGCTTCAAAGCTATGAACTTCTCTAGTTGCAAATTCGCCTCTGCAGACGATAGAAACTTAAGCCCAAACCTTGCCCTAAAGTCGGCCCAGGTTTCTACGGGCCTAGTAGCATTGGTGACCTCCCACCAATAAGAAGCTTCCTCCTTTAGTAGTCAAACCGCCAACAGAACCTTTCTACGGTCCTCTATATCAAAGATGGCAAAGAGATCTTCGGTCTCCTTCAACCAATTTCTTGCTTCCACAAAAGTCTCCGTCCCAATAAAATTTTTGCCACCCATTGCCTTGAAGTCCTTGCAAACCTTGGCGAAATCGGCTTGTGGTTGCTGAGGAGGAGGAGGAGGGGGTGGAACCTCAGTGATAGTGGGAGTGGTTGCTGGACCTGCATTATTGGCCCTAGCTTCCAAGTACCTCCGGAACCTTCCGGGAATGGTGACTCCCTCAGGAAGATTGAGATCGGCCATGCTGAAAAAGGAAAAGATAGATTTAGAACGAGGAAACGAAGGATAGTGCTTATGGCTCTTGGGGGATAGCCTTTCAAAATAAACTAGACTTTTCTTTGGAAAATACTTAATTGGTTTTGAAAATAGCTTTAAAAAGTAACTTTAAAACCCTTTTTGCTCCAATCTCGTAAACCTTATGCTCTGATACCAAATGTAACACCCCACCTCCGCCAGTGCCACTCTTACAAGGACACTGACTTTGGAGGGGCGTTTAAATAAGGTAATCATGCATGCAGATATCACAAGACAGAACATATAAGTAAAAACAGAGTAAGTATAGCAGCGGATAAAAACTAGCATATCAAAACCATAAGTTAAGTTACAACACAGTACTTAATTATTTTCCATAAACAAAGTCTAGAAACATAAAACTTGTAACTGAAAAGGAAAACATGAAGTAGCTATCCCCAAGTAGAAAGCCATAGCAAGCTCAAGTCCGAAGCATACATGAGCTATCCAAGAAAAGCAGCTAAGATCCAAGCTAAGTGCTGGTATTCCCGCCCTGTAAACCGGGGGGGGGGGGGGGGAAACGAAAGAAAAGAGCCGAAAGAAAATGGGTCAGTCAAAAGACTGGTAAGTCCTACCTACTATTGTACAACAACTAATAAAGTTAACTGTATATGTAAACAAGGATGAGTCATAGGATGATAACTGGCATGGTGAAAAGTCAACAAGATAGACTAAGTGTGGCATCGCATATACAAGGTTGAGGTTTGCACCAAGTGTACTAGTATCACAATTCGTGTCAAGTGTAAACAAGAAGTGATCCCCAGGCCCAAGTTTGGCCCAACATCATGAATGACCTAAATCAAGGTCCAACTGGCACGGTCTAGTCGATCGGCTCCCTAAAGCCTAACTCGTCAAGTGTCGGTGTCATACGGCCCAACTACGAAGTGTAGCTAAACTATGCTAGGTCCACCCTAGGGTGGATCAAGTCCTAGGGTGTCAACCACTGACACAAACCAAGCATGCACAGTTTAAACCTACTGGTGCCCGTGCCTGCTTTTTCAACTCCGGACCATGTGCACGACCATGGCCCGCCTGAACCTACACCGGCGCACCTACACAGCCGTCGTTTTGGTCGCTTACATGTCATCCCAGTAATCATGCCCCACCCTAGCCTAGTCCCTAGGGTATCATGATACATCCAAGAGGGTTACTGGTGCAAAGGACCACGTAACTAGGGTTTCCTTAATGGGTTAAACGTGGTTAACCCAACTCATCTAAGTACCAAGTTGGTTAAGTTTACCCAAGGTTCATGACTTAACCCTACCAACCCATCGTGTTTAATTGGTTAAGTATTCAAGCGGTCCATGACTTAACCCTACCATGTGGCATTAATTAATTTAATGCACCCAACCTCTCACATTAGACCTTGTTGTGGTTACTAGTTAGGCCGGGCGGATCGGGGTAGGTTTACACCACAACTTAGTCTAACCTCGGGTCTCACGTGCAACATGACCAACTACTCACATTGGGTCCTATTGCTTGTAGCCACTAGTTCAGCCGGTCGGTTCCGGGTAGGTTTATGCTACAAGCTCAACCCAACCTCGAGTTGGCCGCTCTCATGTTTTCTAAGTGTCATGTCCATCACATTACAAGTTTTCAAGCAATTGGGTAGACCTAACTTAATAGGTAATGTAACAACCTGTATTTTTCGATAACATGTTAAAACGAGAATTGTAACACCCCGAATTTTCTATTAACACTAAAGTTGCTAAAATATTAATAAGTGTGTAAGAGAGGGGATGTATCTAATATGAATATAAAAATATTAATAAGTGTGTAAGTGAGGGGATGTATCTAATATGAATATAAAAATATTAATAAGTGTGTAAGAGAGGGGATGTATCTAATATGAATATAAAAATATTAATAAGTGTGTAAGAGAGGGGATGTATCTAATATGAATATAAAAATATTAATAAGTGTGTAAGAGAGGGGATGTATCTAATATGTATATAAAAACAATAATAAGTAAAGGGGGATGTATCTAATATGTACATTGTAGAAAAAAAATATATATTTATGACATGAATAGAAGTTTATTAATATGCTGAGTGTTTGCTGAGTCACTTCTGACTCATTGCTGAGTCAACAAGATAAACCCCATCTTGTCTGAACGGCTGCGGTTATTTCTAGGTTAAATCTAATGGCCTAAATGAATTCTAAAATCTATAAATAAGTGGGTAGACCATAGATCTAAATCACTTGTAAAATTAGAGAAGCTACCGTCATGCTGCTGCCATGGAGTTCAGCATAGCCGTCACAAACTAAGAAGAGGAAGCCTAATCATCTACAACTAAATCTACACAAATCAAGTCAAAAGATCTCTCTTTCTCTAATTCTTTTCTTTTGTTGGTGAGTATGATGATTCTCACAAGACTATTACAAACTAATTTGACTCAGTTATGAATGGA